>JAELVL010000008.1:1306371-2612743 GCA_018853505.1 Colletotrichum camelliae | reverse complement strand
CGAACAGACAACTGCCAATGTCTCCAAGAAATAATCCGTTGGAAGGACTAAACCCAAGGAACCTACCTACCTAAGGTAGGTAAGTAAGGCAAGGGCAGTTCAACGGCTGCTTAAGCACGAGGGGCAACCTACCTTCTCAACCCGCCGGCCGTCGGCCACCTACGCAAAGTGCCAGCGCTCAACGCCCATCCGACAATCGCCCGATTTCCAAGCATCCCCGTCCGAGGTGCGCGCCAATCTCCATTGCCCCCTGCACTCGCACTGCTGCATCCCACCACCGCGGTTCTGCGTCCGCTCGCTCTTCTCCACCCGCCCTGCTCGGCATTCCATTATCCTGCTGTACCACCTCGACATTTCCCCGTCAGACTCTCTTGCTTCCTCTTTCCCTCCTTCCTTTCCCCCAGACTGTCCCAAATATCAGCTTTTCGACTTCTCGCAGTGGCCATGGACTGCTCCTAAACCTCCTTCCGACCACGATCCCGTTAGGGTCTCGCGATTCCGACTCGTCCCTCTTCCCCCGCACGTCCCGGGAAAAAGAGCCATCAATTACGCCAGCCAATTTCGAAGCTCCGATTTGAACTCGAACTCGACTCTCTTATTCCCCGAGTCTCCCCCAACACCTCCCCTCCCCCCAAACCTCCGAGGCACCCAATCGACCATCTGCGCCGATTACCAATTGTTCCGTATACTATGAGACTCCGCAAAGCCGCCCGCGTCATTCTCGTCGGTGCCCCCGGTGTTGGAAAGGGAACGCAGTCTGAACGCCTTCTTCAACGGTTTCCGCAGCTCCAGTCTGTTAGCACGGGCGACCTGCTCCGCAACAATGTCAAGCTCCGGACTCCTCTCGGTATGTTTTCACATGTTGCGCGCACGCACACGCTACCACATCGCACATGCTAACCGCACTTCACCACAGGTATCAAGGTCGAAAAGACCATGAAGTCGGGCGGCCTTGTCGCTGATGACTTGATTATGCGTCTCATCTCTAATGAGATGTACAAGAACGGCTGGCTTGTCAACCGCGGCCGCCCTCAGGTCATGACCCTGGCCTCCTCCGCTGCCACAGTCGACTCCTTCTACGAGGAGCACCTCGACGACTTTGTAACCGCTTCAGGCGCTCTGGAGAGTCACACCCCGCCCGAGGCTTCGGAGGACCCCTCGGCATCCTTCATCTTGGACGGCTTCCCGCGCACTGCGCCCCAGGCCGCGACTTGCGACAAGCTGATCCCCATCAACCTCGTCGTCTCCCTGAAGACGCCCTTCCACGTCATCATGGAGCGCATCTCCGGCCGCTGGGTCCATGAACCCTCCGGCCGCGTGTACAACACCACCTTCAACGCTCCCATGGTGCCCGGCAAGGACGACGTTACGGGGGAGCCTCTCACTCAGCGTCCAGACGACACCGAGGCTGTCTACAAGGAGCGCTTCCGCAAGTTTCAGGAGACTAGCGAGCCTCTTTTGGAGCACTATGCCAAGAAGGGCGTCCTCTGGGAGGTCGAGGGCATGAGCAGCGACGACATCAGCCCTCTGCTCTTCGATGAATTTGAGAGGCGCTTCGTTCATTGATTTTCTTGAATCTTTATTCATCTCTGTTATATCTACAGGAGTTACAACGTGGTCAAGATACCTCGGGGACAGCCATCAAAGACCCCATGGCTTAAAACGGGCAGGTCGGCAGGAATGGGTTTTGACGATCCCCATGGCGCCGCAGAGAGACGGAGCATCTGCGGTTTGGATGAAAGCGTTTTAGTTACTATACGTACCCCTCATCAAATGTACAAACTTTCCCATCATCATCTTCTCAGGAACCGCGAAACCGTGTGTCACAACCTTCAAAGAAGCTTCAACGCGGCACCCAGCGCGGATCGCCGCATGAATGGTGCTTCGCACCAAACTCTGTAGACCTCGGATAACTCGTCCGGGGAAAGCTCAGGTTGGAGAAGGCATGTAACAGTGTGTGGTTCGCGGGGTAAAAGGTTCACTTAGCCAGCGCGCGGCAAGGATGCCTTGCTGTCATCCAAACAAGTCAAACATGTTGGCTACACGGCATGTTTATGCGAGACGGATGCCCGGACCACCACCCTCTCTAGCAAGTTACTCTCTCTCTCTCTCTCTCTCTCTCTCTCTCTCGGTTTCCGAGCTTCTGTTGAAAATGCCCGGTTGGATGAGTGCAGCCGGACCGACGGCGCCGGGCGGGTGATTTCGTCCACTTTTCCTTCCTCGGCGGACGATATGGCCGAGGTATATGGCGACAGGGTGTATTTCAGCACACTTATTAACTAGCGCTCATTAATGGAAGGCCTTAGGAATTCTGTCTGGTCTCTACTTTAACTCGTGATTATAAACGGACATGGTTGGCGCATGTCGTGCCTCTTCATACGCCATTGCAGACAAATAGTGGTGTTTTGTTGCATGAACCAATTGTTAGGAGCACGACATGGCACAGCATAGCGTTCTGATTTCATGATCTCAACTGCTAAACCTTTTACTTTATATGACGAACAACTCTGATTGAATCACTGTGCGTTTGGAATTACTCCTGTGCATGTTTTCTTTTCGAAGTTTTACCCTAGAAGTGTGAGGGACCCTTTTGGTCCCCAATGTTGTAATAAAAACCTACAATTGCTGCTTTATGAAAGCCTACTAAAATCAGAACATCAGAAGAGAAGAGATGGTGTCTTGAAGACGAGAATGCTGCTCCGAGTCTCCCATGAGGTAATCGACGCAGAGAATGTCTCGGCTCTGTACTAGAAATCATGACAACAGTAGAATGAGTGGACGAGCGTTGACGCGGAATTAATCGTAGCCAAATCCCTGCGGCTGAATTGCAGCCTCCCGCCAGTCAGGATAAATAAGTATTTGTCCGTTTGCCGAATCTTTGAGGTACGTATGGAATGAGCCCTGCTTACCACCCGAGATTTGAAGAGGACGACGTGTACCTACATACCCACAACAGGAATGACGGAGGTAGAGCAAAGGCATATTCTAACATAGAAACATCCACCAAACAAAATGATTTGCTGATGTCCACGTTCGAGTCCTAAGATTATATACTACCTACCTGTTAGAGGATATGGAACAAATCAACTCGAGGAAGCTCTGAGATATACAAGGAACTACACCGCGACTCATCGTTTGCAAGGCGGCTAGGTCGCCATATGCTATACTGGGAGGGTTTCTATGTCCTAGGTTCTTCTGCGGGAATGAAATCTTCCGAAGCTGGAGCACTCGGTGAGCCCTGGTGTGAATATTGTCAGTAACGAGAAGGGCGAAGTAACCCAGTGTTCAGGTCTGCAGCAGTGTCAGCCCCCTGGAAATCAACAAAGCTATGTTTTATTTGAAAGAACTAGAATGATACTAATTAATAGCCATCTTGCGAAGTGGACGAAGAGATTGATGGGGTCTACCTCACAGTTGAAATCAAAACAGGAGAACTGTGGCTTCAGCTCAGGTATACCAGATCGAAGTTGGATCACCAGACATGTCTCAAATGAAATCAAGCCCAAAGGCAACAGGATTGGATGACACATATCGGCAGGTAGGCACAATGCGTCCTCAACTGCTGCCTTCCTGGGACGTGTAGTTAATTTTACCTCTGGCAGGTGGTTGTTGTAGTTGTTGCTGCATTAAGCTCTCCCGGGGAACGCACGTGACGTGTTCTCCCCCTTCCTGTTTGTCCTCCTCATTCATCCCTTCTCATTGCTTCTCATTGCTGCGCTCTTCCGAGCTCGGGATTCATTTCGCGAAGACTGCGAGAGAATCGCTCGACAATCCACACCGAACCCGACAACGCCCTCGAACGGCGGGCGAATCCGCTATATCGTGGAGAGACGTTCGGCCCTACCAACGTCAAAAGCCCACAATGCCTCCGAAATGACAGGCCACTCCGTTACATCCCGCGGATCGGGTACGCCGGATTTTGGCCGACAGATTTCCCGCGTGACCTGTCAAGGCCTCGTTTTTTCTTGATCGACCAAACTTTCAACAAAAGCCGGTGAAAAAGTCAATCATGAACACGGAGCACGGAGCTGGGCGGATAACTGATGCTTCTCGCAGCGTTTCTTGGTCGCAAAGTGCCTCCATCAGCAGCACGACACCCCAGAGCAGCAATTGGACGCCCGCAACCACCCCATGGGCCTTAAAAACCAAACAGCTCAGGCGGACCGTCGCGTGGAGTGTGCCTCCACATTTCCCCCGAGTGGGAGCCCGGACGAACTCCCCTTTTCACGCAAGGCGGGATGATGATCGATTGCAGACGACGGGGACACCATTCGCTGTACCAATCCCTGCATGAGTCGGTTGCATATGCCGGAACAAGACCAAGGCCACAGAAAAAACCCAGAGGCGAAGAGCCTAGCACAGCGCCAGTGCTAGCACTTGCTTCTTTCTTTCCCCATGCCTTGCCATGCATCCCACGCGCATGAAATCTTGTCTTGTCAATCGTCCGAAGAGCTGCCGTATTGCGGAGAAGACAGCACACACACAACCACACACACGCCGCACGCAAAACATTAGACACGCACACACCAGCGCCCGCAGACGCATATCCCTGGATTTCCTTGGTTTAAATTTGGACCTTTACACAATCGCCCATGGTCTAGGACGCCTTTTGCTTGTCCATGAGAGGCTCCATCCATGACAATGGTTCCACAACTATATCGGCTACAGCCACATCTTAAAATCACCCTTCTGCAGCGCAGAACAGGCTCAAGTGAGCGACTGTGACCCCCCCTGTCCGGGGAACGCCCGAGGTCTCTATCCCAGCCTTTAAACAAGTCCAACCCTATGGCAAAAAACGGTTATCTTTTCGATTTGGGCATCTCCTCCCACCTTCTTCGGAGCTGAAAGAAGAAGGATTGAAGGAAGGCTCCCGAGTGGACCGTCTACACCAAAGCCAGAGGCAGAGTAGTCTTGAGCCAAGCAATCCGACCAAGATACAGGCAGCACCATCAGCATCACACACTCGCTCACTGTCGTCTCCACGTTGCATCCCCTTTCTCGCATTCATTGCCCCCAAGGAATCGGCTGCTACCCACGCGCGACTGCCGTCCCTGCTAGCCCCGCGTGCTGCCTTTCCCAATCTTCCGCCATCCAACATTTCCGGGCGTAATCCTCCTTTTACCCTTACACGACGGTCGGGTAGCCTCTTTTCACTTGCCCACCACATCGTATTCATCCCATCAAGAGGGAAAAGGGAGGCTGCAGCGGCGGCCCGTTGTTTCGTCGAATCTCACACGCCGGGGACCTGCATGCCACGACTTGGCGCAACGAAATAAAGACCCCAAGGAAAAAGGGGAGTAGACGCGGTCGAGGCGAGAAACGAAGCGAAGCCCAAATCACCCGTTCTTTCCCACCGCCCGCCGCGGGCCGGTGCCCAACATGGAGATGGAGGAGGAAAAACACAAGTTCATCATCCCGGTCCACGAAAGGCGACAACCCGGAAACGTCACCATCGACCCCAGGCAAGCACAAGACGTATCACCCATTGAGGCGCCTAGGATACAACATGTCGACAATTCGTATCCCCAGACTGCACATCTCCGCGACGTCCCCGATGAGTCGCCGCCATACCCAGAATCTCGGAGAATCAGCGCAGAGCGGTCGGTATCCCCGATAGCTCGTGTTCCAGTAGCGGCGGCTGTGGCGTCGTCGCCGGTGCCGGTGCCTGGTGAGGGGGGCCGTAGGACGGGCTGGATGCGGAGGCTCGAGAACGCGGGACAGGTCGAAGGCCAACCACGAAAGACGATTCTGGGTCTGACCATCTTCCGGTTCTGGGCGGCCGTCGCGCTGGGCGTCACTATCGTCGGCGTTGCCATCGCCGTCGGTTTGGCGCTGGGGTTGGCTAACCGGTACGTTTGAAACCGAAGAAAAACGGGAAATTCTTCTACTCTTCTCTCTTTTCTCCAAACTCTACCTCCCCGTCCTGTCTCCCGCCCCTCCCACTCGAAGACCGCGTCCGCGCCTTGTACGTCTCTCTATATCTATCCTCAGCCAGCAGCCCTGGCTGACGCGAAACGATTTTTTGCCTCCGTAGGCCCGACGACACGCCCTCGGCATCGAGCAACAGCACGCCGACGGCAGTGATACAGGAACTCGGCGTGCCCTCCGCGGCCCCGATCAACCCGTACTGCGAGACTTCTTCAACCCCGCAAAACACGACGGTGACGCCGTACGACGCTTCCGGCTCGCCGATCCGCTTCAACAACGACCAAGCCATGTCGTTCGATGTGCTCTGCAACACTTTCTGGCCGCAGCGCCAGGGCTTGAACCCTGAGCTGCGCGACATCCTCGTCATGACCGTCCCGGACATGTTGACCTGCATGACGCTCTGCGCGCAGTACAACCAGGGCTACAGCGACGCCGTAGGCGATGATGTCCATGTCGGAGGCGGCATCTGCGTGGGCGTCGCGCTGGTCAAGGGTATCGGGCAGTTCTGCTACCTGAAGAACGCGACGGGCATCAACGACACCTCGGCCGCGGGCGGGTTCGACGTCGACTCGGCCGTGCTCACGGGGAACTGGGCGAACTTGACCTCCAATGAGCAGACGCTTGCTTTTGGAGGGAACTTGCCGGAGGTTGTGGCGAATACGACGACTGCGATTTAGCACAGCGGTCTGGATTGTAATGTGTATACGGGAGTTAAGGGCGTCATCCCACGGTGTCTGGGATTTCGAATTTTTGAGCGCGGCTATGATATGGATGAGCGTTGTTGTGCTGGAGCGGTTGCGATGCGAATGAAACCTTGAGTGGTTCCACTGGGTTCGTCTAGCGTGAAGGCTGTGGATGATCTGCCTGCACTTTGATGCTGTTAGTTTTGTCCGAAGTCATGCGACGGGGGGTCCAAGATGCAGCTTATCCGTTATTCCTAGAACATGAAAGCGCATCCGAAGTTGGTGATATACATATACGTAAGAGACATACGCAGCAGTGGGTGCAGCTACTCACGTAGCTGCCGGGACATATTTAACGGCCACCGATCGAATATAGCATGAAATCTGACCATATTGATTGCTACACGTTACGACGGTTGTGATTTCTAGCCACAGCACCTGAAGGTGGATTCAATGACATCCGCTCGCTTCCTCGTCTGCGTCGTCCATCCTTGGTATACTACCTACCTCCCAAACTGTCTCCGAGGAGATGATGACACAAAACATTCGAGACAAAAACAAAAGAGAAATGCTAATGAGAAACAACATGTCTAAACCGGAGGTCTCTTGCATTTTCTACCTCCGTTATCCGTACAATATTCACCAAGACGTCCCCAACCACACATGCAATCTGCCTGGCCGGTTCAGAGCCCAACATCTAGTTGTCGCGCCATTCCTGGCCGTTCTGGATACCGCTCGGCGCGCCGTTGACGCGCCCGTTGCTCCCAGAGGCCTTGTTCGAGTCAGAGTCAGATTCGTCGTCGTCCAAGACCCGGGCAAGCTCATCGGGGTCCTGCATCTTGGCATCGGGGTCGATGACGCCTTCCTCGAGCTCCTCGTCGCGGTGGCGGTTATCCCTGTCGGTGTCGAGGACACCCTCGTCTGCGCTGACGGAGATGCCGCGGGCACCCCACTTGGGCCGTCCGCCGCGACGGGAACCATCGTCGCCGCCGCCGAGGGCCGGGGCGCTCTCCTCGTCGTCCGAGTGCATGTCGACACGCTTGCCAAAGATGCGGTTGAGGAGCCAGCTGCGGCGCATGTCGTCGGCGTCGACGATGCCGCCGTTGCGGAGCTTGACGCGCTGGCGGGTGTAGTAGACCCAGGCGAAGTCGACGTAGAGGGCGGTCTGGACGATGCCGAAGATGACGGAGACGGGGTTCGGGGCCTTGTCGTTGATGTCAAGCTCGCGGGTGATCCAGCCGATGAGGTAGAGGCCGCGGTAGGAGCCAAGAGTGACGAGGTAGAAGGAGTCGATGACGGTGGGGACGGTGGTCTGGCGCAGGAGCAGGAGCTGAGGGAGCACGCAGACGGATTCGAGGATTTGAGAGAAGTCCCAGAGCCACTTGAGGAGAACTGTGTCAGCTGCTTTCTAGATTGGGGGTGGGAGATTGTGTGTCTACGTACCACTCGGAAGCTCCAGTAGTTCTTCTCCAGGATAAGCATAGCAAAGGGCGAGACCAGCAGCGCGCGCCCCGAGGGCACCAGCGCCGACCTTCCAAGAGATCTCACGCTCTCGGGATCGTGGGTAGACCCACTGCATGATGCCGATAATGTAAAAGGAAGATGTTATGTAGAATATTTTGAATATAAAGTTCCATGCTGATTGCTCGGAAAATATGTCGAGATATCGCGTGCAGAATACGAGAGCGTATAGCCCTTGCGTGATGAGGGAGACACCTGAGGAGCGGGGCTTGTTAGCACTTGGAGCATCCCCGTGAAGTTTGGTTAGTGGACATACCCTCGGCACTCCTATTGCGATGTATCGCAAGCATCAAGATGCATTTTGAGAGGAGATGGGAGACATCTCCCAGTAGTCGGAACACCTGCCCACCCAGTCAGCGCGAATGTCCCCGAACGGCAGCTGCCCCTCCGTCGATCAGTCGACTACTCACGTTCCACGCAGTCATGTTGTCGCTAGATGGGAAGTCGAGCTTCCACTTGGGTATTCGGGGTCTATCGACGGGCGGCGATGGGAATCTTCGGATGCAGCGGTTGCGACACACAAACAAACAGACGGGACGGGAGGGAAAAGGCGCCGGTTCCGTTTCACATCACACGGGACGGACGGCCGTTGAGCAGGAGGTAGTTGAGCCGATGAAACAAAACGGCTGGTGCTGCGGCTGCTGCTGCTTGAGTCGTTTGCAAGCTAGGCTGGCAAAAGATGCGAGGGAGCGTAGCTATGCGTGTTGGAGCGAGGGTTGGTCGTGGTGGGATGGATGTGGACAGGAGGGGAGAAAGCTGAAAGATGGCAGCAAGCAGTAAGGTTCCCTTTGCAGCTGGCGGAGGTGCAGGAGCAATGCGCCGAGTCGCCTTTCAAACCCCCCAGAGGCAGGTCGCAGAGCTCCAGCTGGCCTTATCAGCTCGAGCCTGAGCCTTATCCGTGCTGGGGAAAGAGGGTGACGACAGCCTGGGCCCCCAGCCACGTTGTACCACCTGCCAGCGCTGTGATTGGGCCGATTCTGCAGGGTCGCTTATGCCGGGTGCCCCCCAGTTGGGGTCGACAGCGCTAGAGCGAGGCAGGCCGGCGGGTGACAGCGAAGCGGAAGCTGGGATTTTTGACTTTGATGAAGCTTCGGATGTTCTTGATATGCCTTGACAACTTTATTCTGAAGAGGCGAAAGTGTTGCTTCATTTTCTTATTCTGCGGTTGAAAGTCGTTGAGCACATTGCTGTCCTACATGAGTGACGACGTCTCCAATGTTCCCATCCTTTTTTAGACCATCCAAGTCTCCGCGTGGGTACTTCCCACTGTGGATTCGCTGCGTGGATTGCAAAGACCATGCCATTTTGAGGAATGCGAGCTCAGAGGCGGCAGAAGAATGCCATTCTTCGATTTGAGCATCCGGGCAGCCTAGCACATCGAGCAGATAGCCAACAAAGATCTTGGATGTTTGAATGCTCGAAAGCGTCAGGCACAAAAACAGCAGCTCAGCCGTGTCATCCCTAGCTTCAGTACACTCCACAACAATGGACTATCGTCTCAATCTCGTACGTGCCCCTCCAAAAGTGTTTCGCAGGGTCAATAAGACAAGTCCCTCGAATGCCTGACGCGCGGCTGGCCTACCTGGGACATTGCATCGCAACATGCATCGTCATCTACTGGTGTTGCCCGCGTGGCACGTCGACAGGCAGCAGCAGCAGCAGCTAAAAAATTGGAGATCGCCGTTACCGCGGGCGTGGTACGCCTACATAGCGGCATCTAGCATGATTGGAGTTGTATTGCAGAGTTGTCATCGACGGCTCGGCGCTTCTAGTGGGTCCCGGCCGCTTCGCCGGCCGACCTGCGCTAACAGAGTCCGTCTTGTCCTTCCCGCCTTTCCCCGGGGGGCCGGACCAGTCTTGGCGATTGGCGGTAGGAATGAAGATTTGTGAGTTGATGAGTGCAAGACGAGAATCCTGGCAATGGTTCTATACGTAACGAGCTTCTTCTACCGAGAAACCCACAGCCGTGATAGGCATACTTGTTGTAGCTGCTGCCTGCATATGCACTCACTTTGGTACGACCAGAGCAAGGGTCAACTCCAGGGCTTTTCGTTTTTTTCAATCGGTTCAATTGGTGCCTAGTACTGAGTGTACGGGAATCCAGCTAAAGCTTTTGACTGTCCGTACCTCCAGGATGGGCGCATGGTGAACAATTTGATTCCTACGAAAGTAAAGAAACAAGACCATTAGTATCGTAGGATAGAGCTGTAACGAATCTCCTAAGAAGTTTGTCTCAAGACGTGTTAATATCTTCAAACAAGGGATCGCGAGATTTGCAGGGGAAATGCTTTTCTTCAGCCAGTACGCTGCAACACTTTGCTGTATTAACGGCTTCGATCAAGTCTACTTCTGGCAATTTGGTCACTTTTGGTTGGCACCTTGTTGTATGCAATGCGTCGCTCAGGAAAATCAGCTCTTGTCTCACAACGTCCCATCCTCCTCAAATTTTCCTTCTTTCTCTTCGTTCAATACTTCGACAAAATCATAATCTCGCTCTTCCTCTCTACACCAAAGCATCATCATCATCATCATCAACAACATGGCCACCACCCACCGACGTCTGGACTCTGCCGATGAATTCGTCATTAGCTGCGGCACTGTAACTATCGACGTCGCGAACAAGAAAGTTCTCATCATCCGTTGCCGCAATTCAGGCGAACATCTGCTGCCCAAGGGTCGTAAAGACCTCAACGAAACCCTAGAGGACGCGGCCAAGCGGGAGACCTATGAGGAGACCGGCGTAAGAGTGAATCTCCTGCCAGTCAATATACCGACGCGAGCCACGACACCATCCTCAATAGCCCCAATGACCGGCCGACCCATGTCACCGAGCCCATCGCCGTTGCTCAGCGCGTCTCAAACGGAGTTCTCAAGATCATCTTCTGGTTCGTCGCAGCCGCTGACTCCACTATTCCGCGGGAGGAAGGAACGCAGCAGGAGGATGAAGACTTCGAGGTTAGCTGGGTGGACGTCGAGGAAGTCACCGACAGTCTTTCCTTTGCTGATGACGAACGCATCGCCAGTGAGGCCTGTGCTGCGGTTTTTGGACCTAATTGAGTGGATGTGAGCAGAGACGCAGGGATGGGCGAAGCAGGAATTGAATTGCACATTGAATCACGAGGACATGAATAACAAATGGAAATGAAGCCAACGACCGTCTGCAAGCCGTCATTGTTTTAGGTGAACGTTACCTTGATTCCATGGGTTAGCTTCTCAACAATACGGCCCCGACGATTCGCAGCGTCACACCCTCGCCGACTCCGGAAACGACAACACCATGCCATCGGAAGACGGCCGAATTCAAACCTTGAATGGCCCGAAATTCGTCACACACCGGCCGAAAGCCCGGAGCGAGCATAATACCGTCCCTTTGGAGCCTCCAACTGTCAAATTAGCACGGCAACAGCGCCGCACGCAGCCACAGCAAAAACCGTACAAGAGTCGTCAGCATCGGGATGTGGGCGGGCCAGCCCACCACAGCCGTCACGCTCAACCCCAAATAAGCAATGGAAATATCCGCATCTTAAGGTGGTCGTCCTCCCGCACTAAACATATCGCGGGCGGTCCCTTGTCGGGGGGAGGGCAGACAGAAAGAGAAAGCGGGACTGACGGCAGTGCTAAAATGCCCTTAGCACCGCGGGATAATGACGCGGCCCAGCCGACGACGACGACGACGCCAATTCCAGTGGCCAGTGTTCCAGGCGGGGACGACGGCACAACCCGACCCACTAAAAACCGCTGGCTGTTGGTCGCAATTGCCGTCCTGGCCGTTTGTGGGGGGCGTGTGCAACGCAAAAATGGTCACCTCGCTCAATGGAAAGCTTGCCCGCGGCCTCCTAAGCTTGTTCACTTGTTGATCGCAGCAGCAACAGCCAGCACCTCCCTTGGTAGCAATGCCACTTTCGACAAGGCCGTGGTCGATTAGGTCTGTTCCCCCCCGGGAAAGCGGGCGAGCTAATGGGCTTTGGTGGTAAGGCGTCTTACGCAGCCCTGGCATCATTTCCACGTTTGTTTTTCTTCTCGTTCGTTCGTTCGCGGAGGCCCTGGCCTGACACGCCGCCGCCCCGTTGGCCCCCTCCCCTCTCTGACCCGGGAAGACGCATCGGTTCCTTCGGGGGCTTGTTGGTATTAGCTAGTGCGGCGTACACGCACATCAGCGGCTATGAGGGTGGATGGCGTTAGGTTGGGAGGGGATATAGATACCTCGATGTGCCCCCCTCGCTGGCATTAAGGCACCCATTTTTTGGTTCTTTTGTATTGTACTGTTCTTGTTCAGCTGTAGATTCAACACCAGCCTTTTGATTCTATTATACCAACTGTTCTTTGTGTGTTGGTGAACAAGAAGATCCCAATCTCACTCCCGAACTTCCGTGCCGCAGGAAACTGGGGGCCGAATTTGCCGTGTTTCTTTCTTACGACAGCCGATGACGTTGGGCCCTGCCACCGCCTGGAGGACATAAAACAAGCCAACGACTTCCGACGAAAAAGGGGCGCTTAACCTGCGAATTTTTCTTCTCGAAGAATAATTCAAAAGTTTCTGGAGGATTTGAGTTTAGGAAAGAAAAAGAAGAACGTCGAGACGGTCGGTGAAAATGCATTTCGGACGCCTCTTTACGACGATCGGCCTCGGCGCCGCACTGGTCCAAGCCACCCCGATCCAGGACCAGATCTCAAAGGCAACGGCTGCCACACCACGCTCCGCGTCTCCGGATCAGCCCGCCAAGCATTTCCACGAAGCCGAGTAAGTGATTTGATATCCCAAAAATGCAAATTAAAATACACCCATGACTGACCCCCGATTACAGCTTCTCAGAGCACTACGACCCGCGCTTCGCCTCGGCGCCGCTCAACGAGACGGCCCAGCGCGCCGCCGTCAAGGTCCTGGTCCAGACCTACCTCTCCACCGTCCGCGACCTGGGCGTGCAGACCTGGCTCTCGCACAACGCGCTGCTGGGCTGGTGGTGGAACAAGCAGGTCCTGCCCTGGGACGCCCAGCCCACGGTGCAGCTGTCCGAGAACGGCATCCGCTTCCTGGCCGCGTACTACAACATGACGACGTGGTACTACAAGTACCCCGGCGTCCCCGGCGGCCGCGAGTTCCAGCTCGAGGTGAACCCGAACTTTGTCCACGGCGCCGTCGACGACGAGGCCGCCAACACCATCGACGCTCGCTGGATCGACATGGAGAACGGCCTGTTCATCGACATCATGGCCGTGCGGTACGTCAAGGACCACCCCGAGGGCGAGAACGTGCTGGCGAGCAAGGACGGGCACGAGTTCAGGGATACGTACCTGTATCCGCTGCTCGAGACGACGTTTGAGGGCGTGAAGACGAAGATTCCGTATCAGTACAAGAGCATGTTGGTGGCCGAGTACGGGGAGGACGTGTTGATCAACAAGGAGATCAAGAAGTGAGTTTCAAATCTGGGGTGACCGGGTGAGCGTATTGCTAACAGCTTCCACAGCCACAAATTCGTTGACAACGACATGGAGTGGGTTCCGAATGAAGAGCTCTAAGGGGCACAGCAGAGTATGATTCACGTATTTTAGGAGAAGAGATTTGGGCGTTCGGTTGTCATTGTCTCGAAAAACAGTTCGCTACTTTCATGTACGGCGTTAGGGAATACCCAGGTATCTGACTAGCAAAACAAACAAACACGCACATCGTGTATTTCCATCACCACGAGTCGCTCCCATCAGTCATATTTGGGAAGCCCGCTTGCTCATTGCTCATTGCGCGCAGACAGTAGGGCCCCCTGCTTCCAGCCTTTCCATTCGCTACACAATCCAGTGCTCCTCTTTCCCTTAGTTGACGCTGACCAGCGGCCTGACGTTGATCAGCGGCTGCTCCAACAGCGCCTTCATAGTTCGGGAAACATGAGCCATGTGCATGACCAGGGGGCATCTACCTCCACGATCGCAGTTGTGCGAAGCGCCTCTATCCATCTCCTCCACTCGCTTCGCTACCTCCGAGATCGAAAGATTTTGGAGTTCTGACTGAGGCCATAGCGAGTGTCCGTGAAGAGCAGCGATGTAGTTGCCGACACGAGAAGCACTGGTGCATACGTCGCGCAAGAGGTCGGAATTGCGACAGGGATGGCACTTCTTGGCTTCAGCGGGAAGTCGTCGTTCACACTTGAGACATAGTTGCCGAGGCGTGCCATATGCCCGTTGACGATCGGATATGAGGCCGTCTAGCGAGAAAAGCGATTTGACCAGGCGGTCGAACACGTAGCTGGATTGAACCTGCAGGCCCGCTGACATATTGGTCAGTGATCCAAGATGACTGTTGCAGGGAGAGAATGGACTCAAGAGTTTTGTACCAGCAAAATGGTATCCTATACCACTGGAGAACGGCCAGCGCCGAAGGACCGGCTGAGGGAGCCTAAACGCGGCGAGCTTTCGTAACTTCGGGTCATCAAAGTCGAAGCGATGAGCCGCCTCCAGCAGCTGGGGCAACGCAATCTCGTCGCGGTTGCCGTTGCCGTTGCCATCATTCTCACCGTTGTCGTCCGTATTTTCCTGGGAGTATCTGTGACGAAGCTCTTTGCACCAGTGAAACACCCATGAGGAGAGTGCATGATTGAAACCGAACAAGTGGCTGAATCTGGCAGCAAGATCGAATGTGGCCAAATCGATGGACTTGTAATTGTCGATATTGTAATGATGAATGAGAGAGAGAACACATCGAGCTCCCGCTATCGTGTCTTGGGACGATCTGATAATGAGAAATCGCTGGTGGTCCGGACGCTGGGCCAAGAGATTTATCTGCGACTGGAATAATTCTGAAGTCGCCTTCAGAGTCGCAGTCACAACTCTAAACCAGGTGACGCGATTGGAAGTGTCGATGAAGGAAGTGTCGATGAACGCGACGACGAGATCACTGGTTTCATCGGGCGTCACCCGCTCGGGAGGTGTCGTGGCGATCGAGGCGGCTACCTCGTCGACATGATCAGCCGTAAATAGCTCGAGACCGTTGCTCATGTCGACGTGCGGCTGAAGTTGATTTGTGATGTTGGCTGAAGTTGATTTGTGATGTTGGCTGAAGTTGATATGTGATGTTGGTTGAAGTTGATATGTGATGGTGGTTGAAGTTGATGCCTGCGAAGATCTGGACGGGAAGAAGGTACTTAAATAATGGAGGTGGAAGTACAGCCAAGAGAAGGAAGCAGGAACGAGGAGATTGGCCTTTGATGTGGTCTACTTCAGGCAGGCACATAGCCTCTCTCGAATTTTCCTCGGGACCTGGCAAGTTCTTAGGTCATCCGCAAACATCTGTGGTTTACCTCGAGGCTTGCTGGTTTGGAAGGAGATTACCTACGGTTCCTGCATGCTGAGACAAACCTGAAGCTAATAGCGGCGAAAAAGCAGAAATAACAGCAGGGACAACTACGACGACGATGAGTACGCCGTTTCCCTGCGCGCTGTACCCATTCAACACTATACCGCAAGAAACAAACCCTTCATGGTGGCAGCACCAAATGCTGCATAAACATGCAAAGTGCAAGACAGACCCTCTATTTTCTGTGTGGAACGCATCACTGATTGTCTTGCCATGATAGCATTTGTTACTAGGTACTTTGCATCATCATCACTCATTCTCTCCACCTTAAGTCATCATCTCCGACATAGTAGCTAACCACAACAGAAGTCTTGCTTGAGCTACGAAGTTTATAATTTATATCGTCTATATAGGTTATAGTCTGGATTGTTCATGGTCTGGATCGTTCATCGTCTATATCACTGTTATTGCCTATGTTACTCCTACTGTCACTCTGTTTCTGCGTCTACTCACCTCTTTACTCGTCTCTAGCATCGTCTCTGTCGTAGCCTCTTTCGTCGTTCCTAGCATCTGTCGTCCTCTCACCTCTGGTCCTTCGTCCTATGAGCTCTCTAGTTCTCCATCCTCTCACCTCTCTAGTTGTATTTACTGCCTCTGTTGTCGTCCGTCATCTCTACCTTCCGTCGTCTTCCCTTTTATTAGAATGGCAACTGCGTCTCTCTCCTTCCCTTAATCTATCCAGTGCCCCCCCTCTATATAAATCCACCCCTCCCACCTGGCTGTGCCACAACCTTCTCACCTAGGTACACCACAAGACAAGATGGTCGACGACTCAGGCAATGCCCACAGGGGCTTAGATGCCAGTATGCAGTCGGCTCTTAAAGCTCGAATAAGGTGTTTGCTCTCAACTTTTATGCTTCGCATCGTTCGTCCCTACCACCTATGCTTTCTCTATCATTTGTGTCGTTTATCGCCTGTTGTCTTCTCTATTATCTTCTCTATTATCTTCTCTGTTATCTTCTCTGTCGTCGTCTCTGTTATCTTCTCTGTTGTCGTCTCTGTCGTCGTCTCTATTATCTTCTCTGTTATCTTCTCTGTCGTCGTCTCTGTCGTCGTCTCTGTCGTCGTCTCTGTCGTCGTCTCTGTCGTCGTCTCTGTCGTCGTCTCTGTCGTCGTCTCTGTCGTCCGTAGCTCTCTCGCCCCTCTAGTTCTTGGTCATCTCACCCCTCTACTTGTATTTACTGCCGTCCCTGTCTCTTCCCGTTTACAGAATGACTCCCTCGTTCCTTCCCATGATGTATCAGTCTTCCGTCTATATAAACCCACCCCTCTCACCTGGCCGTGCCACACACAACCTTCCCACCTACACCACACAAACAAGATGGCCGACGACGCGGGTGCCAACATGTACGAGGAAAAGACAGTCGAGCTTCATGACCAGTGGGATGCCGTCCTGGTTGTCACTAACGACACCGCCATCCGCAAGTTTCGGGTATGCTCGAACGTACTCAGCGCCGCATCGCCATACTTCAAAAACCTCCTGGTCGTTCCTACCTTCTCAGAGGCGATCAAGGTCCAGAACGGCGAGCGCCCCGACATACACTTGGAAGAGAACCACAACCAAGATGCTATGGAGGTGATGTTAAGCATTCTGCACTATCGGATGCAGCGCAAATGGGATATGGTGACTCCCAAAGAGCTCGCAACCATCGCCATGTGTGCCGACCAGTATCGCTGCGTCGAGGCGCTCAAGGCCCAAATTGGACAGTGGCTCGTTGGGCAGCCGAAGTCCAACAAGGCCGACCCTGACGAGATTGGGTACCTGTTGGTAGCTCTCCAACGATTCGAGCACCCAGAAGAGTTCTCAAGAACGTTGGTGGCTGCTGTCATGAACATCCCTTTCTCCTTCGACTTCGGATCTTGGGCTGCTGATCCAATTATTTCTGAATTGGAGGACGACCTGAGAGGTAAGCCATTACATATCCCGCAAGCCAGGTAACTTCCGCATAGCACTGAAAACTCAAAAGCGCGCATTCAGAAGAACATGGAAAGAGTCAAAGCGACACTCACCAAGTTCTTGTATTCAGCAATTACAGATCTCACCTTCGGCGAGCAGGTGAGCATGATACATCGATGCAACACATGCGCCATGGCGAATCGCACAAAACTCCTAGGATCCTGCACCAGGCTCGATTGCCCATCGAAGGCGCCAGGTCAGCAGCTGCAGTGTTACCCTGGTGAACGTGTCAAGGAGTTTCTCAGAATGCTCCATAATAATTCTCTCTGGCCGCCGGAAGAAGCGATAGCGAAGTGTACCGTCAGGAAGCTTAGCGCGCGCCTCCGAAACCTGCAGAAGACCGACGTTCACAGCTGCGATGCCGGCCGAGGGTGTGAACTTAGGCGCGTAATGGACTTATTAGAGGCGGAGGCGACGACTGTTATCGAGGGGGCCCAGTCAGGCTTGGAGAAGACAGCGGAGACGACGGCGGAGACGCCGGACGACGCTCAGGACGTGTGAGGGCAGGGAAGGGAGGAAGGGGTTAGTTGCGCATTGAACGGACCTCAGGGCGTCCTATCGGGAACTGACGTTGGGGGTCTGGAGTTTTCTCTTCTTTTCTAAGACTTCTATTAGCAATAAATCTTCTCCTGTCGCCGTCGTCCCTCGTCGTCCTCTGGCATCTCTATGATCTCTATTAATCATCTACATCGTGGCTGTTGTCGATATCGAGTATCGTCCCTGTTCTTTATATTGGAAGCTGTCTTTGTCATCGTATCTCTATTGTCTCTGTTAGGCAGCGCTCACGTCGTCAAAGTTGGGGCCATTGATTAGCCAGTAGTAAGTAAACAGAGTAGCTGCCCAGAAAACCCCGGGTAGTAAAACTCTAAAAGTCGTTTAATGGGAATGTTCATAGACGCTCCGTTCATGAGCTTAACAGCGTGGTAAGTGACGACAAGCAAATTGAAGCCTCACGGGTGGCGTCATGAGTAAAACTGGACGCGCTCTGGGCCGTACACACAGCTTCTCTCAAGGGACGGATATACGGGTTTCGACGAGCATTCTTTGACGAAACGCTTTGTCAACACCGAACAGGTTTCCACCCGCCATGCTTCGCCACTACTGTGCTTCGCCACTACTGTGGAAGATGATCGAGGAGACTGGAGCAATCGGCTACGCCCAGCTAGGCCTGCAATCAAAGGAAGTTACTTTCCTCCTGTCAGTCGCGCATATCCCGATGACCGAAGGCAGCAAGCATCTCAGTGTCGACAGACTCTATGGGATCACACAATGCAGTCAGGCTCTCGGATTCAGACGTCCGTTTGCCCCTTGGATCTCTACGTGGCATGAGCCTCACCTATACAACTTAGCCAGGGCAGGGTTTCCCGATCATGAGCAGATTGGCCGCCTATCTTGTCAGCCGTGGATCTCGAAGCGTCCCAAGAGTTCATGCAGCTTCGCGACGAGGGCAAACGCAATTTGGCCACCGACGACGTCGAGTCGTGGGAGCAGGACACGTGGATGAAGATGCTGCCGAGCGACATCCGACAGACCATGACCGACAAGATCAGGTTTGGCGTTCATGCCATCCACTCTGACATTATAACACTCCAAGGTCCCCTGCAGGAGGACGACCAGGTGTACAGAGTGCGCATTTTCTGCTGTAGGGCCTGCGAGTGCAGGCTCGAGAAGCAGCGAAACGACGAGGAGCACCGAGCTCCCTGCGACATCGATAAGGTGAAGCGGGAGATATGCACCAAGCCGAATCGCATGGGCGAGTACATCGAGCTGTTCCAGAGCCGCGGCCTGTGGGAAGTTGCCGACAAGACCGATAAAATTACCATGGAGGAGCTCTCCTACGCGATACGTGCAATGATCGACGAAGAGTTGGTTCATAAGTGCACGGGTCGCGCGAAGTGTCCCTGGATGCCCCAGCTGGAAGATGATATGTTGGAGGATATTCCCATGTTGAAGTTGAAGGATTACTCTCTTTAAGCTCTTTAGGATGGTGGAAGTAGCACAGATTTCTGTGCGAGTCCTACAGTTGTACACAGAGAATTGAGGGAGAAATTGAAGTTTGAACAATGATCGTTCTGGAAAGGCCCATAAGGTCAAATCGATGTGCTGTTGGAGGCTTCCCTGCCTGTTCAGGACATCAGATGTGGTTGATGGCGCACGGACCACCCGCTGGGGGTGTGACAGGGATCTAGCGTAAGGGGAGGCGCGTGTCACGCCTGGCCAAGGTGCACGACGCGCCCCTCCACCACATGTAGAGTCTTGAGATTCAAGCTTTCAATCCAAACATCACGACCCTGACTTGCCGTCGGACTCGTCTCTGATGAGTCGTATCTTACTTCCGATCAATCGTACCTGCGCTCAAGCGCTTTAATCGCAGCCCTAATCCTCCACCATGACGAGTAAGACCTTGAACCGATGTGAATCGCCCCGCCGACGATGCTAACATTGGACAGCTCGAGCGGAACGCATGCAACAGCGCATGCGCGGTGCGGGGTGAGTTGTGCCTTGGATATCGCTGCTGGAATACGTGACTGACAATACAAAGGCATGGCCAAGTTGAGGATGTCTCATTCCAATTGGACTTTGGCGACGACCTTACGAGCGAAATCGATACCCAGACGAGCCCGGAGCAGCCGCCACCCCGAACAACGCCGACCCCGAACACATCTGCGAAGCGACGGAAGCTGGACACCGATGCCGCGCGATCTCTCCTGCCTGCACCGGCCGGTATTAGTCAAGCGCGACAGTCACCCGGCAAGCCAGAAACCCAAGAATTAGAGGAGGGATCGTCACTGGAATCTGCGCAGCCCCCAGCGGAGCAACCAGACACGAGTCCGACTACGATCGTAGAGGAGGAAGATCCGAACACTGTTGAATCTCTGCCGCCCCCGAGGCCGGTCATACCCGCACCACCCATCTCGCCGGTGAACCGGAGGGCTGCAGCAGCCAATACCGAAGTTGAGGAGAGTCCTGCCGATGCACCGGGGAGCGGCCGACGCCGCAAGATCACGAGCAGCGCTCTGGCTTCGAGTGCCAGACTACAGGATGCCTTATCCCCCGGGGACAACGAAACCGAGACGGTACCCATTTCATCACCTCTCGTTAGCAAAGTTCGAAGAACCACGATCGGTACGCGCAGGTCGACAAGCAGCCGTGGAAGCCGCAACTCTGGTGCATCTGTGGCTGAAGATGCCGACGAGTTATCACCTGATGGTGCCGGAAAATCTGGTGGAAGAACTCTGTCTCCTGAATTATCATCACGACACGAAACACAAGCAGAAGAATCCGTGGCACACTCCGATGAACCGACAGAAGAGCCGCAACCCGAGCCTGAACCAGAAACTGAGCTACGTTCGGAGCCTGAACCTGAACCCGAGCCAGAATCGTTAGTAGAGGAACAGGAGCCGAGTCAGGCAGACGACAGTGTGGCTGAAGAGGTGGACGCGGACGAGGCGGCACAACGACTGGGGCGCAAACGGCCTCGCAGAAGCCCACGAGGGCCGTCTGCCGAGCAGGACTCGACTCTTATGGATGAGGATAATGATGACCCCTGCCAAAGAGGCGAAAGAAGCAGACCCAGGCGAGTCCAGCAAAGCAAAAACAAGGAAGGCCAAAGGCAGCTTCGAAAACCAAGAGTCCGCCCAAAGCCGCCCCCAAACGGAGGAAGAAGAAAGATTCGGATGCGCCAGGAGGCGATGAGACAGTCGCGATTCCGGTGCAACGGTTTACGACGAAGAAGACTCAAGCTGAAGGCGACGATGACGACGCAGATATTCTGAATTCGGATATCCCATTCACCAGCCGTGGCGGAGTAAACACTGTGGACGTGTTGACCACCATGTGTGAAGAGGTCCTCGGGACAAGTCTGGAGACCCTTAAGGAGGGCATGCGCAATGCAGAGGACGCAGCCACAAAGAAAGAGCGTAGGGTGCAGATGCGAGCTCTGGAAGCTTACCGGGAAGAGTTGCGCAACCGGTTTCTCCAACACGTGGGTTATGATCTCCAAGGTGTGGTTGCCACAGCTGACCCGTTCTAGACTATTCTCCTCGACACACTCCACAACCTGCGCAAGCGGGTACGCAGTGTCCAAAAGGAGAGAATCACTCTTCGGGACGAAATCATGCGCATCCGTGCCGAACGGGACCAGGTGGCTATCCGGAAGGATTCCGTCAGAATTAAGCACGACAAGGTCAAAGAGGAAGCTCTGGTTAGCACCCCCTCCTCCACGAAACGCAAGCTATCTCTCAGCCTTACAGTTGACTAACGGGCGTCCCACAGAACCAATTGAGCTTATCTTCGCAGATGCATGACATCGACCTGGCGGTAGAGCGAGGTCGTGCGGCGCCTGAGCTCGGCCCAGCCGAGAAGAAGACGGCGGAACTGGCGAACCTCGAGATACTGATATCGAGGATTACAGACCAGGCGTGTACGCAGAGCGATACAGGGGGGACGCTGAAGCAGATCAAAGACTTTAACGCATTCCTAGAACGCGCCGCGGTGGCGTTGGAGGGCAGATAGGGAAGACGTGGGGAAGAGGCAGTGGGAACGGGCCTCAGCCCACGTCATGTCCGATGTTGACGATGCTTGAGGGTGTTCATGTAGGTACGGTTGCTTTGGTGTTGGGGGTTGTTTTGACGGGTGGTTTTGGCCAGGGATACCCAGGGCAGTCGGCATTCGGCTCGCTCAATTAGTGACGACCAAAAGACTTAGGGCCAGGAATGTTGCCGCTTGCTCTCATTGCGATTGACAGCGCTCTGTGGTGCGAACCTTATTTTACCCCGTGTGGCTTGCAACCCGCCCCCAAAAGAGGGAAAAGTAGCCATATTAAAGACCGTGAGCACAAATTGAAATGCAACGCCGCTCTTTCGCGCTGGCCGAATTGCAAGTTGCAACAACTGCAAAGGGCTGAGTCGCAGGCTTGCTCTGGACCCTCTCGACCTTCCGAATTCTGAAAGATGCCCTCTATTTTTGTCTGGATGGGCCGTATTCCGCATGGTTCTCTGTTTTGACGTCACTAGCCTCATTCGAGGCGCAGTTCCACCTTTCGGCTGTTGCCCTTTAATTTTTTTTCCGTCCCAATTTCCCTGACAACTGAGTCGGGGTGGCCGTGTGTACGCAGTATTGTGTCATGGGAAGTGGAAGGTCAAGGTAAGGTGAGCAGAAGGTGGGAAAAACAGCTCTCTCACAGCGTGGTCCTGGCCCCACTCTCCGCATGTGGCGGTCGCCCGGCATCTTCCAGCGTGTGCTGTCGTTATTACTCTTTTCTCATAGTGTATTGTTCCCGCCCGCAGCAAGCTGCGCGTCGTCTCGTGTCATGGCCCACGACTGGGTGATGGATGTACCTTTCTGCTCCCACCTACCAGCGCAGCTCTGGCTATCTTAACTCTCATCCGGAAGTACGGCACTTGAAGCTCGACGGGCCCATGGGTTCGTCATCAAAGTTCCCTCCCCAACCCACCACACAAGGCGAAGCCGCCTTACACGCCCCCTTCGCCCTTTTCCCACCCTGAACCCTGACTGGCTGCAACGACGGGAAAACTGGATTCTTGCTCTGGGATGTCGGGTGATGATTGGCGCCGGTGATGTTCCCTGGTTTGCCGTTTTACTTCCGATGAAGGGGGCTTACCGCAGTACCTTACCAAGTTGCCGCGGGTGGTTGGTGGAGGGGATGCGATGAGGGGGGGGCGTGGATGAGGCAGGACAGGAGGCAATGTGTTAGGGACCCTCGGCCACCGATAGCTTTTACCTGCTTCAGCTGAGCCATGGAGCCAGGGGAAAGGGGGGGGGGTGTTGATGGAGAACATGGCACGGGGAGAGAGGTCGGCTTGTTGTTGGTGTGTGCTGTGTGTGCCTTGTGAAGGATGTGTGAGTCGAGTACATAAAGACGCGGGACCAGACTGTTCTCCTTCTTGCTCCATCGTCCTGTTGCTTAACACAACTACCACTCTCTCCAATACCACCCACAAGCTTCCACTCAACTCTACACCTCTTCAACCCAAAAACCCCATCATCAAAATGCCCGCCCCCGAGGTTCCCCAGCAGCAGGCCCCCATGGAGGTCCCTTCTGAGAACGGCATCGTCTCTCAGCAGCCCGTAAGTACTAGATCAAAGCAGTGATCACAAGAACGTACGCTGACCCATGATGAACAGTCCGCCGAGCCCCAGCCCGAGATGTCCCTCCGCGGTGGTGAGGAGGCCGGATGCGAGATCTGCTGCGGTCTCTGCGGCTGCGAGGAGTCTTGCTGCTAGACGTGTTCATGACTTCATACAACGACAATGACCGATTGAGAGGGGAAGAGGCAATGATTTTAGACAACACGATTACCCCATTTTACCATCTTGTCTCATGGCCGATCTCTCCCCGTGGCGTTTGGCGAATGCTCCCTGATGGAGTATGAATGATTTATGGGCTACATAGTATAACAAAATTTTTTTTGAACATATCCCAATACTCGAAACTTTTCCATACTTGCCAAGCTTTGTTTCTGCAAGTCAACAGTGGTCAAAAATGTCTTGGGCCCTGAAGCGAGATTCCAGCGAGGCGGCTGTCCCTGGGCTGCCAAGTGTGTGCCAAGAGATCTACCCGCAAAGCTTGGCGTGCAGTGGCCTCTCGGCGCCGGGAGGGCTGAGCGGTGCAGAACACTTGACGTGCCCAGAAGTTCTGGGCTTTTGGGGGGAGACAAGGCATCGTGCTAGCCGCTGGTAGGTAGGGAGGCCAACCGCAACTGGTTCATCAACTCGTCCTGGGTTAGCTTGTCACTCACTCCTTGGTCGCAGCACCCTGTCATCTCCTGCATCATTCTCTGACCAGACCAGACAGACCGCTCTTCGTTTAATCGTCGTCATCGGGTCCCCGGCGGTACGGTCAGACTTTTGGTCTCTCGCTCGCCCGTCAAGTTACGGGAAAGAAGCTGTTTAGAGTTTCCGTCGTCCTTCCGTCGTGCCGCGCCTCTTCATGCGACCTTTCTTTCTCCCCTTCTTCTTCACTTCGTCTCATCCCCTGCTTATTTGCAACCTTTCAGCTCGTGAGAGCGAGGTATTTTTTTTCTTCCATGTTCTTCCCCTGGCGTCCGGGGCCTGGTTGGCTAGGTCGTCTTGCAATTTGGACGAATATACCGGGGAGAAAAGGATGCGTTCCGCAAACCCGCGCGCTCTAAAGTTGAGCGAAACGCGAACTCTTACCTTTTTCGACCACAGAGGGCGGCTTATTCAAAACCAGCCCCTTTCCGTGCAGTTAGTTACTCAGTGCCCCCCCTTGCTGGGTGTGCAGTTGCCGTGACGTGGTGGTGATACAGTGACACTTTGGACCGGAAGCTGAATCCCTGGCGCTGAGCTTTTTTCTCTTCCCTTTCTTCGGATTGAGGTTCTAAGTTTCCCTGCTTTTTGGGGCGGGAGGCGGTTGAGATGGGATGATTTGGGGGGGTTGAGTTGGCGGCGCAGTCCCTGCTGAGGGAATTACAGCAGGGCGTTCTGGCCTGTTCGCCATGTTTCGTTCTCGGGTGTGTGCGAGGTTGATGAAGTCACATTACGAAATGCCACAGGCCCGATCACGATCGGTGTAGAGTAGTAGAAATTCGGTCTGATCTTCCCCGTTAACGCCATAGACGGACTATGGAATGTTGGAAACCAGAGACTTGCGGACTCGTGTGATTGGGAGACCGTAGCCTCCCTCAGGGGCTTCTTTTGTGCATTCGTAAATGCTCTTCTAGTAGTACAATGTAACTTCTATAATCATCACGGCAAACCTCCATCGTGGGGTTGAACGACGGGATCACGGTCCGAGTTGACAACCGCTTTTGTACAATTACAACACACGCCGACCTACTCCATGGCCCGGGGCAAGTAAACGTTCTGCACCGGTCTCGACGAGCCTCATTTGCCCCCGAAAGCCCCCGTGATGCGGTCCATGACAGTCGCCTTGCCCTCCGCCTTGCGTTGCTGCTTCTCCTTCTCCTGCTCGTCCCACAGCTTCTGCACGTTCTTGGCGACCTCCGCCTTGGCATGCAGATCCGCCCGCAGCGCCGCCTCCTCGACCGCGCGCTCCTCCTCGGGGAGCTGCTCCAGCTTCTCCTTCCACGATTTCTCGAGGTCCGGCCGGGGCTGCATGGCAGGAGCCGTCTCGGCGGCGGCGGGTATTGAGAGGTCGAACTTGGGCAGCGGCAGGCCGTCCTGCTTGGCCGCCTCGATGGCCTTTTCTTGCTCGACCATGCGCTGGTACAGCTTGTCGGCGTGCATCTGGATGTCTTCTTCGACCTGCGCCGGGCGGTTGTAGACGGATTGGTAGCCCAGGGCTTTGAGGAATCTCTGCGTGCGGGAGGAGCGGAGTGTTAGAATAACCCGAGTGATTTGTCTCCTGTCGTCGCGACAGCTGGAGAGGACGAAGAAAACGTACCGTCTGCATGGTATAACACTTCTCGAACCGCTGCACCTGGTGCCTGCACATCTGCATCCTGTCCTCCCAGGAGCCGCTCTTCATGCAGTTCACCCATTCCTCCTGCTGCAGCGCGCAGTTCTCCAGCGCCGCCCGGCCGATGTTGTGCTTGCGCTCCTTGTACCCGTCCAGCACGTCCATCAGC
The DNA here is from genome assembly GCA_018853505.1 of Colletotrichum camelliae. Taxonomy (NCBI): domain Eukaryota; kingdom Fungi; phylum Ascomycota; class Sordariomycetes; order Glomerellales; family Glomerellaceae; genus Colletotrichum; species Colletotrichum camelliae. Next base: position 2,586,739 of record JAELVL010000008.1, on the reverse strand, counting down.
TTCTCGTGGTCCGTCTTGCTCTCGGCCTCGATCTCGGCGTAGGGCCGGTACGTCTTCCACAGGTGCGCGTACCGTCCATCCTGGAAGAGGCTCTCCTTGGGCACTTTTGGTCTTGAGTCTGTTGTTGCGTCGGCTCCATTTTGTGATGTTTGTGATGTTGTTGTTGCTGCTGCTGCTGCTGCTGAGATTGCTGCTTCTGCTGCTTTTGTTGCCGCGGCGGCCGCTGCCTGCTCCGCTTCTTGGATCTGTTGCTGGATCTTGACGGGGGATTCGCGCTCGAGGAATTCGCGGAGCTTGGGGTCCAGGGACTTGAGAGGGTCCGAGGTGGTGGTGCTGGAGCCGAACCAGCCGTCGAACCAGCCCATTGTGAATGAGAGCCTCTGGGTTAGGGAGAATGGTCGAGGAGGGGTATCTTGAGGAGCTTGGGAGGGGAGGAGGGGTGTCGCAAACTGAAGCTCTTCGAGAATTTCCAGGCGGGATTCCGTGATCCAATCAGATGCTCAGAAAGACACGAATGGATGGTGCAAATTTACGAGGACGCACTGTACAAAGCACTGTACAGTGAGCTTAATTATATCGAATTCTATTTGTCGAGCTACGGCCATGGCGCTGCTGGAAGCTGTTGTGAGGTAAATGGAATGTGATCATCTGGTGGGCTCACGGGGTTTCTACAAGTGAGAGCCAGGCCGACGTCACACCGTCTAGGTATCATTTTGGTTTGCGAACCTCTGGTGTGAACAGTTTCCCCCTAGTTGCAATACTCAGGTTGGTCTCGTACCTCAATTCGATGATTGTCAGGAATTCCTGCTACTTTTAGTACTTCTCCCGTTGGCATTGCTTGAACGGGGACCAGGACAGACAGACCCGGTCACAGGCAGCTCAAACATCACGTCACAAAGACCACGGACAAGAACAGCTGTACTTCCAATCCCTAATCATTTTTTCGTTCATTCGACCTGAGGCACATCGTAGTTTTCCGTTCCCGCAAAAATCACAAGCCCATCGTGTGCCCGGGTCACCCAGAGAAACATAACCTCTAGTTCACGACCACGTAGCTGTTTGGCTGATCGAATTCATTTTGGTCTTGATTCTGCATCTATAACACAATCATTGTGGATGCAGTTTTCCCTGATGACCTCCCATCCGGTATGAAATGAATAACCCACACCGCAGTCACGCCGTAAATGCCAATGAGCCGATTTAGAACTTGCTGAACTTCTTGACAGCCTTGCCGGTGCGGGGAAGGACACGCAGGACGTTGAAGCGGACCTAGTGGCCATGTTAGCAACCATATCCCACACCATTGTATTGTCTCCTAGAGATCGGGGGGGAAGGTCGGAACATACAGTCTTGGACAGAGGTCTGCACTGGCCAACGGTGACCTGGTCACCCTCCTCGACACGGAAAGCGGGGGAAACGTGGGCGGCGAGGTTCTTGTGGCGCTTCTCGTAACGGGCGTACTTGGGGATGAAGTGAAGGTACTCGCGGCGGATGATGAGGGTGCGGTGCATCTTGGTGGAAACGACAGTGCCGGTCAAGATACGGCCACGGATGGAGACCTGGCCGACGAAGGGGCACTTCTTGTCTGTAAGACGCGCCAACGTTAGCAATCGTATTTCTGGCGGTGCTGCATTTGTGCATGTCCGTATTCCAGCGCGCGGCATCGGTGTTGGTGTGTCTTTCAGTCTCGAGTTCCTCCTCTTTCCCTCGAGTGCCAAAAAGGTCTTTTTCCATGTTCTCGGGTGTCGCAAAATCCCATGTCGAAAACTTCCGTCTGCCGTGTCGCGTGCGCCAACATTCCCACCACATCATTCGTAATCGGTGCTCGCAAACGTACCGATGTAGCTGCCCTCAATGGCAGTCTTGGGGGTGCGGAAACCCAGACCGACGTCCTTGTACCATCTGCGGCCGCTCTTGCCAGGGCGGGCAGACTTCGCCTTGACCTTCTGGTTGAGGAAGATACCCTTCTGCTTCTGGAAAGCCCTCTCGGACTGGACGGTCAACTCGGTAGCCATCTTGACGTCGTGATGCGGTCGCGGGTCGACTGGGCGGGTGGGTGCTGTTTGGGTTAGAAGTCGAGGTGCTGAACCTTGCGATTTTTTTGGTCAGACTCAAAGTCGGGTCGGATTGGATTGGCACGCACGAACAAACTGATTAGGGCTTGCAACTGTGGGCTGTGGGCTGTGGCTCCTTCCCTTTTTTTTTTTTTTTTCGGGAAGCGAGGGCGGTGTGTGGCTGGTGCCTTGCTGTCCAGCCACGTCGAGCTGGGACCTGCCAAATAGTGGGGCGCATAGGAAGAATCGACGTCCCGAGGCGGCGACGGCCGACACCACAGCAACCACAGGCCCCCGAACGCGGTCTGTTGACATCATTCCTTAGCAGCCAATCAGGGGCCCGGTCAGAAGTAAACACCGACCCATGCAGCCCACCACCCGTGCTTTGGGGTGTGTTAGGGGACTTTGGAACTTGGACATTCACGCCACCAACAATCGCGTTTGCTCTTTAAGACGTGACATGTGCACGTCTCGCTCTGCCACTTGAAGCCTCACAGTCAAATCGCCACCCTGATATTCACGATGGCTTCATTCGGCGACGCGACCATGCCTTCCACGCGGCGGACGCGCAAGTCCATCGGCGCACCGACGACGTCGAGGAAGGGAACCGACAAGGAGAATGCGACCATCGACGTCGGTACCACACTTGCAGAGAGTCGTAAGAAGTCGCGAAGCAAGAGCATTGGCCCCGGCGGCCTAGACGCCCTCAAAAATGCAAATGGCAACCGCAGAGCAGTGAGAATGCTCGTGTTTTGGTCTCGTGCACGCCCAGCTAACGTTCGCAGTCCCTCGCTGTGCCATCACGACCCCCGCCGCGATCGATTTTGAAGCCCACGATGCCGCTTCTGCCCGAGATCCCACCACATCGCAAGCGCAACGCAGACCTTATCGACTTGGGTCCGCCCCGGGCCAGCACCCCCACGAACACATCCACTGGCAACTCCGCCGGCAGCTCGTCTGGTTCTAAGATTGCCTTGCGCACGGAGGAAGAGCAGCAGGCCGCATCTAGAGAACGAGAGGAGCGAGAGCGCAGAGATGCGCGACGCAAGTCGCTTGCCAACCGCAGAGTATCATTCGCCGCCGAGGCGACTCTTCACACATTCCACGAGATTGAGTTCAACCAAGACTCGACAGGGTCAACAGACTCGACGCGACGTGCATCTAGCGCAAATGGAAAGGGACCTGACCGGGCGTCCACACCGCAAGAGCAGGTGGACGAGATAGTTCCCCAGTCACCAGAGAACCAGAGAGAGCTCCACCAGAAAAAGCGCAGGCGCAGTTCCACCGCCAACCTGATGGAGTTCACAGACGATGAGAACACGGCCGCTTCGGGTTTCAGCTCAGATTCTGAGCCTGCTGATGCGGTAGAGGAGGTGGACGGAGATGAAGAGGTCGAGGAGTCGGACTCCAACAGCGATTCTTCGGATGACGATGGCACGATGATGACCATCGACGACAATGAGGTCACCGGCGCATCAGTCATGTCTGGCCGTACGGTCGCATCAGATGATGAGAACGACACCCTGGATGAGGCTCTGAGGATGGCTGCGCGACAAGCAGGAACTCAACGACTAGGTTCAGACGACGACGAGGAGGAGGAAGAAGTCATTCCCTCCTTTGGCTGGATCAAGAAGAAGCCACAGGACGAGGGTGCCAAGAGCCAGGAGAACGCCCCTCCCCCTGCACGCAACAGTCCTCCCGAAGACGAAGACGAGGATGACATGGATATGGACATGGACATCACCTCGGCGGTTGGTGGCATTATGAAAGATAAGACCTCCCAAAGTGCTTTCGACCCCAACGAGGACATGTCCATGGATGTCACACGTGCCATCGGCGGTATTCTTTCCCGAGTCAACCAACAAGCCGCCGAGCCGAACCAAGAAGATCAAACCATGGAGTTTACTACCGCCGTTGGAGGTATCCAGAAACAGAATCCCAACGATACCCTGTTCGATGAGGGTGAAGATGAGGACATGTCTATGGAATTCACAACTGCCATTGGCGGTCTTCTGCCGTCCCAGGCCAAGAGAGACACATCCCAGAAGCGTCGCAGGACCATGACCACGGGCGACAACTCGGTTATGGACGAGTCCACAATGGACATGGACATGACTGTTGCCATGGGTGGCATTCTCCCTGCGGCTGATAAGACACTTCATGGCGATGAGACCCTGGGCATGGACATGACTGTTGGACTTGGCCGGATCATGTCATCGCCAGACAAGCCGATGGAAGAAGATGACGCTACAGGAGGCATGGACATGACCGTTGGCGTTGGAAAGATTCTTGGCGCTGCTATCGCTTCTCCGGAGAAGGATGAGCCAACCATGGATATGGATATCACCACAGCTGTTGGAGGCATTCTACCTACTTCTGAGGCGGCTGATGCAGAGGACGCCACGATGGGCATGGACATGACCACAGCTGTTGGAGGCATCATCGGAGGACCTCAATCACCAGAGGCTCGGATTGCCGCAAAGAAGCTCATGGAGGAGGAGGTCGACAAACCCGACACGCCCTCTAAGACCTTGTCTGTGAAACCAGCATCGCCTGCAAAGAAGCTGGCTGCGTCCGTCAAGAAGAACGCCCCGACAGACAGCCCTGGCTTCAACCCATTCCAAGGCAGAAGCCTCCGCAACAGCATGCCTCGCGCGAGCCTCTTTGGCCAGTCGCCAGCCAGGAGTCCTTCCAAAAGCCCAGAGAGGAGTGCCAGGACACCTAGCCCTCCGAAGTCGGCAGCGCCACCACCAGTGGCTACGACTCCCTTGGACAGCTCACCAGTCAAGACACCCCAGTCTTCCAAGAAGCGAGGACGTCCCAAGTCACCGACCAAGACGCTCCCCAAGTCTGCTTCAAAATCACCAACGAGAAAGCCAACAACACCGTCACTTGACAATACCGCTAACCGTTTGAACGTCTTCCAGCAAGATCCAGCAACTGGAGCAAGGACACCCACTGTTGTTCTCACTCCCCAACCCCGCAGACATTCTGGTGTCGGCGCAGACAAGCCTGGGCTGGGATCTCCTCGCGTTGCTGCTATCCTTGACCGACGAGGATCTCTTGGCGAAGCCGCCCAGCAGTTCGTACCCGGAAAAACCCGCGGGGTCACCTTTGGGGACCCAAAGATCATTGAGATTGAAGTGGACAGAGATCGCCAAGATGAAGAAGACAAAGAAAACGGCCGTACAATCCTCGAGCGCGAGGCGGATGGCGAGAACGAGAAGGACGCAACGCTCAACCTTAGGGAGATGATTGACAGCTTGAGCCCGAAGAAGAAGCGCCTCCAGGGTCGCAAGAGTCTCCACGTCGGAAGCGCCAAGGGTCTGCTTGGCAAGCGTCCTGCCGAGCTTGACGACGAGGAGGAGCGCGAAGACCACGACGGCGTCAAAAGACTGAAGGGACACCAAGGAAGTCCTGTTAAAAACGTCAAGCTGACCCAGCCTCCTAGCAAGGCCGAGACTACTGGCCGCAGACTGACTCGTTCTTCCCAACGCTTCTTGGAGGAAGACAACACAACTAAGGCAACCCCGACACATTCCGAGTCGCCATTGAAGGGTGGAAGCACGGCCAAGTCCCCTCACGGACAAGGACGCTTCAGAGATGTCGAGGATGATACCGCCACTCACCCCATGAACCTCGATGGCTCGCCTGTTCGAGCAGACAATGAGCTCATGAATGAGGATTCGGAGGAGCGCATTCATCTCCAGGACTTCCTCAACATGACTTCCATCCGCTTCATGGAGTTGACTACAACGAAACGGAGGCATACTCAAGCCCCAGACATGTTTAGAGAGATGGGTGGGAAAGAGGACTTGTCTTTGGAGCGTTGTGTGGTCGCCGGCGCTTGCACGGTCCCCATGCTGGAACTTTACCAACACTCCTGCCGCGAACTGAAGAAGTACATCTCTGAGGGACGCAGAATCGTTCGCGAGATCGAGTCCGAGACCTTTGAGGAGAATCCGCCCCTCTTCCGGGAGTACATGTCTGCCTCGCCCGACTTCAAAAATATTCTCGACAACCAGTTCAAGAACGGCAAGACCCATGCCCGCCTTGAGAGCAAGGCCATGTGGTACGAGTGGCGCATGAAGCTCCAGGAGGGTCTGAAGGAGGGGCTTATCAGAATTGCCGAGGGCATGAAAACCGATGAAAAGGTTCTCCAGCAGCAACAAAAACTGCTCGCCTCCACCCTTCCTGCTATCGTGTCCCGCTTCACCGAACTTGAGCAAGAGTATAGCAACCTGCAGGCCGTCGCCAATGAACTGGCGGACTGCGACCCAGAGGAACTCGAGACCGCCAGGGCTGATCTCGCCGAGATTGAAAGCGACGTTCAGGAAAAGACTCAACTCATTGCCGAGCTCCGACAAGAACTCGAGGATGCCGAGCGCGGTGTTGAGGCCCTCACGCAGGAGAAGCAGCAGTGTCACGAAGATATCAAGGAAGCAGAGAAGATTCGCGAGGACTGCCGAGGGTGGTCGACCGGCGAAATCAGTGCACTCAAGGGTATGTGAAACGTGAAATCCGTGTATCTTTTGCTAAGCTAACTTGACCTCAGGACGAGTCGATGCCTTGGAGAAGCAGCACGGTTGGGCCGTCACAGGCGTTTCCGGCAGCCAAATCTCCATGACGTACCTTCGCGAGATTGAGATCGTGTTCGACATTGCATCCTTCCAGCCCCGGAAGAAGAACGCGAGGATCGACCTGTGGTACATTGCCGCGAATCGTGCATCCAAACCCGTGCCGTCGACGCCGGAGAAGGACTTTTTCCTGGAATGCATTCGGGACCACATTCGTGGCCTGCCGCAGAGCCGCACTAAAATTGCGGATCTCCTCCACATGGTTCGCACTGCGTGGGACAAGGCTAATTCCACCTCCAACCATGTCCGTCGGCTGAACATCACCTTCCCGACCACCGTTGCGAGAGTTTCTGACTCGTCTATCGCGGTCAAGTCGTCGCTTCTCATGGCGCCGCTGGAGACAAAGGTGGAGATTGCTCTCGAGATCAGAGGAGCGAGCAAGCCTGACGGCGTTGACTTCTCGCTTCATCCTGAGGCGACGGTCGTGTACGGGGAGCATTTCAACACTGGCAAGATTGCCGAGTTCTTGTCCACTCATTTGGGCGAGACGGCTTTTTCTCAAGAGGAAGCCGCCCCTTCATGGAGCGATGTGGTCGTGGACCTTCACGAGAGACTTTTGGCGAGAGGGAAGAAGCAGCAGGAGTAGCAGGTTTTGGTTTGGCTGCAGGCATTACTAGTACTACCTTGTAATGAGTGATGATGGCGGATTATTGTTGTTGGGATTATGTCGGTGGGAGGCAGGTTTGGTTTAATGGCGCTGTGGGGATACCCTGTGTGTATTCGAATAACGTACATTTGGTTCTGTTATTGCCGTTTTGTTTTATCCAATGAGATTATCTTTGGTCAATTCTTTGCATCTTGATCTCGAAGGCGTGATCATCAACCAAGTTTAGGCTTTGCCACTCCATTGTGACCGATAACAATTATTTGTTCTCGAGTACTGAGGCATTGTGATCCCAATTTTCAAGTGAACATAGAATTAATTGAGAACAATGAGATTAGACGCGAGGGGCAAACGCAGTTGGGACTAAAAGACGTTGGCAAACGACTGAATCAAACGCGGCCAGACAAAGTGGGCGGGGGTGCTCGGTGAAGCCTGCTCACCGAGAACATCACGACTGCAACGTTTTTCCAAGGGCTGCATTTTGTGCGCTCCTAGTCCTTCGCCAACCCGAATTTCACCAGAATATTATTGAATTCACTAGGGCAAGAAATTCGAGCCTTGGGGGCGACGGGCTCAGGTCCCCTGAAGGGGCCGCTGTGCTTGGTGGTGTAGGGTGCTGGAGCGTTGGCATCTCAACTTCACTTCACCTCAATTAGGAAATCCTCAACTCACCCGCCCCACTCGGCCGCCCAAGGCACGTGACCCACCCGCCCTCGTCGTCCGGTCAGTCTATTCAATCTCGTCCCCCGACTCGGGTTTTGAAAAAAACCTCTCCCTCTTCCCTTCTTCGCCAACGTTGAGTCAAGATACCTTCCCACATTCGTCGCTTTTCAGCAAATCTTCATCGCTTTTCAGCACGAACTCATCTTAACTTCAACGCCAGCTCACCCCCTTTCGTCTTACGACGACTTACCTTACTTTACTCATCTCTATTACCAAAGATTCCGCACTCAACTCGTCACAATGGCGACTGAACTCTTCATCGACAAGGTCAACCTGGCTCTCCAGACTGCCGCCAGCCATCCGCTCCTGTCAGTTCTTGTCTACCTGGCCAGCATGACAATCTACCGAGCCTGGCACTCTGCCTGGTTCGCCGATTGCTGGTACCAGTGGACTGGTGGACTGATGGGACGGATGTTGGTGGACGTCGCCAGCGTTGCTGCGTCGCCCGTGAAGCTCGTCATCGCCTACCTGGCTTTGTTCTGGCGGATGTTGATCTCTTTCGGCCATGAGATGCCAACGGATTCGGCACAATGCCAATCCCCAAAGCCCGGGACTTCTGGACCCCGGCCTGGCACCCTCTTCGACGGGCTCCCCTAGCAAGGGAGCTCGACGAACGAGGGTCCAGTTATGTGAGCCTTCTCTCTTTCTACTCTGAAGTGTATTCCAGATTGCTAACTCAGCTGTCAGGCCCCCCGGTCCACCGCCTCCAGAGTGGACCAACCCAAAGATCTAGCGACGGAAACTGCGCGCCTCGCCAAGGAGGTTGCCGATGCCGATGCTCAACTCAAGCAGCAATCTGTCGAGAATGCCGCTCTCATCGAGGAGATTGCCGAGCTGAAGAAGAGCGCCAGGCTGGAGGAGTCACGGCTCAAGCAGCGTTCGACCGAGAATGCCTGCCTCAACGAGGAGGTCGCAATTCTGAAGGAGAAGCTCTTGAAGCGCGAGAAGACCGAGAGATTGATCGCATCCTTCAAGACGAAGGTTGCCAGGGTCCCTGAGTACCGAGCCCTCCGCCCTTGCAAATGCAAAATCATCCCCAAGAGTCAGCAGTATGGCATCTTCCACGTTAGCGAGGGGATGGTCCTGGAACCTCCCAAAGACGCTCTTAAGAAGCAACTTTCCCTGAGCAAGGTATTCACCGTTGCCGACACCACCCCCGTCATCGCTCCTCCCCTTATCCCCAGCAGCAGGGTCACCGACAATGCCCCGGTCAACGTCGCTCCTGTGCTCTCTCACAGCAGCATCTTGATCGTCACCGACATCGCCCCTGTCAGCGTTGCGCCTGTTCTTTCTCTGACCAGTGTCTTCACCGTCATCGACAACGCCCCCTCCACCGCCGTCGAGCGCGCATTCCATGCTTCAAATGTGGTGTCTACCGATGAGGATAGTACCCGTGAGAATAAGTCGAACGACGGTGCTGATGAGAAGGCACAAGACGAGGTTGAGAACGAGGAAAATGAGAGGCAGATCGCGAAGTCTGACGACAACAATGAGGTTCAGAAAGAGCACGAGGACAAGGGCAAGACCAGCGACGAGTTCCAAGATGAGCGAGAACAAGACACGAAGAAGGACGACGACAGTGATGATGACGAGCAGGGTGACGACCACGACCTGGGCGGCAGTGGAGTACTCCCTGACCATCCCCTTTCTGCAACTTCTACGCCCGCGCCTTCAGAACAGCCTGCAACCTCTAGCACCAATGTCTTCGCGCAAACCAACACTCCCTCAACCGAGTTGCCTCTCCCCGCTCTCCCTTCAGAACAGCCTACGACCTCCAGCACCAATGTCTTCGTGCAGATCAACACTCCATCAACCGAGTTGCCTGTCCACGCTCTCCCTCCGCTAGCACCCAGATCACCTGCCACTCACAAGCGCAGACTCAGTGACGCTGAGGAGCCGAAGAGATCCGGCAATGGACCTGCATCCCGACCAGTCTCAACAGATTTCTCCCCCCCGCTGTCAACATCCGCGAACGCTACAGTTGAATCTGCCTTCGCTACTGCACAGCTGCGTGCCATTGAACTTGGCTCTGGCTCTTCCACCACGACTGCACCTCTTCTTGCAAGCTCTACCGGTACCCCGACTGCACATGTCAACGAAGATGAGGCGATGGAGGTTATCGAAAACCAACCTGGCGACACGGTTGAGCGGTCCCAGCAATACAATGGCTACTTGATGGACGGCGTTGTCGATGAGCCCACCGTGGTAGTTGAGAGAGTCGCCGAAACTCATGACGGATCCATGGACGGTGTCATTCAGCAAGCACCTCCTGTCGCTGCTGATGGAGTCAACAATGCCCAAGGAGACGCCATGGAAGTTATCGAGATTGAGACCAACCAGGATGCAAGCAACCTCATGGAAGGAATTACACAATTCGAGACCGCAGCGCGAGACGATCAGGAGATGGCCGATGTCACCGGACCAGCTCAAGACTCCAACAACCAACAATACACCGACCATGGCATGCACGACAACTTCTCTAGCGCAACTTCTGCCGCCGAGAACGTGGATATGGACATGAAGAATAATTCGTTCCTCACTTTCACGCCTCGACAGCCCGCGACGCAGGTGGCCATAGATCGAGAGATCGAGATGGACATTCTTGAAGATCTCCGTCCCGAGTTGCCGGCTACTCCTGGAGAATTCGGTCCGTTCAATGAGATCTTTGATGAGCCTTTCGTTGAAGCCGGCCATTCTTCACCGCCGCTGGTCTTGTCTCCCACAAATCCAGACGAATTTTACGCTTATCCTCCTCCAATTCCTCTCACGGTGCCGTCTCCAGATCCCCAGGACGATCTCTATTCCCTTCCTCCATCAACCCCTCCCAGGTCACCATCTCCGGACGACCAATTTTACGCCCATCACCCCCCGATTCCTCTCACGGTGCCGTCTCCAGATCCCCAGGACGATCTCTATTCCCTTCCTCCGTCAACCCCTCCCAGGTCGCCATCTCCGGACCTCTATGACGATATATACTCCCCTCCTCCACCATCTCCTCGAAGGTCTGCTCTTCCTTCGCCCCCCGCCGCTCCTGTTCTCGAGCAGAGCAACCAGACGCGAACTCAGACGGAACCAGAGTCAGTGGCAGAGCCCGCTGACACCGTGAGCGAGGAGACTACCGAGCGGCAGGAGCAAACACGTACGCAAACGACGACAGGAACTTCGACAGGACCACAGGCAACTCAGCAGCATTCCTACACGCTGAATTTACCGCTTGAACCTTCTACATCGCACCGTACACCAGCTACGCCCATGACCCCGACCCCCAATACTCAGCAAGCGGCTGCTGGTCCATCATCGGCTTCGCCTCGAAGAATAATTCGCAGAGGCCCGCGTTCAGATCCCCTTCGCGCCTTCCGAACAACAAAGCCCTCGCCCCAGACTCAGAAACCCAAGGGTACGGGCTGCGCAAAGCTGGGGCCGGACGGACGGGTAATCCGCTCACCCGCGGCCGGGCCCTCCGAAGCTCCCAAGACCCCGACGTCAGTCAGGGTGCTCGCACCTAAACATGACGGCTCGGCGGCAGACCCCACAGAGGCCTCCCCGGACGCACCGCGCATCTCAGTCTTTTCTATCTCTAACCCTCAATGACAATGAGTCCGTACGCGCTACTCAAGAAGAAGAGACGGGAAGAAGAGCGGGGGAGAGGCAGCGGGAAGACAAAACAAAACATCAAAAAAAAGAAAAGAAAACCCACAAAAACATACGAAAAGCAATCAAAACGAGAAAAACAGAAGGGGCCACTGAGAGTGGGGAAGAGTCATTGGCAGAAGAATCTGGCTACCAGCAAAGCTTGTTGTTTGAGTACGCATGTTTCATTTCTTTGTTGAATTATCTGTTCTTCAACTTCGTCCATCCATTTGTTCCACCACCTGTCCGATTCTGCGCGCCTTCGGCATCGTCCAAAGCCCAGGCATCGTCCTCCAAGACCTCCCATTCCGGCACGGCCACCTCACTCAGAAGCTTCTTCTTCAGCTTATCGGCAAGCTTCAAGGGGCTGGGAAGCTTGAAGCTGCGGATGAAATCGGAACCCTCCGCACCTCCGAGGAACGTGTGAGTTGTGCCATGGGAATAACGTCCCATCCAAGACGACGCTTTCCCGATTTCTTCTTGCTCCGGGTTGTCGTGCTTCGTTGCGGGCGACGAAGACACCGGGGGATAGATGCGACCTGTCTGAGTACTATGCAGCTGTTGGCCAATGAGCAGATTGTACAAGTTGCGACCCATGTGGCAGACGTCGTCGAACGAGTTGCGATCACCAATAGAGACGCCCTGCGTGGAGCAGGCCCAGGCGATGTCGTATGCAAGCAGGGTGACGCCCTCGAGGAAGAGCGAATGCGTGACGGAGTCTTCTTTTGCGAGAGTGGGAAGCGCCTTGTCGACATAGAGTGGCCGAGGTCGCGGGACATAATGAGGCTGGCTGTCTCGATCATCTGAGGTTAGGTTTGGGATGACAGAAGAACCAGGAAATGGGACATCGCCGTGCTGATATGAGGACGCAAGGTTGAAGACCGTGGGACGAGGGTAGTCCCGGTGCGGGAGTGTGATCTCTGCGGGCAGGCGAATCGAGAGATAATGCGACGTCAGTACGACGATATGGGCCAGGTTGGCAAGTGAAGTGGACAATGTCTCGGGAGACACGGCTGGACGGATCAGTGAGAAATTCACAGCATGTATTCAGTTCAAGCAACTTACCATTCATAGATGAAAGATCTATGACATCAACCCCACCAATCTTGTACTCATATCGAGATGAGGACCCTTTCTTGATCCGGCGAAGTCCATACAACTTGGCGGCTTCCATGCACAGGAAAGCTCGAGTAGTCGCCATGTTGTCGGCGCTGCGGTTCCATTTGTACTTGGTTACCGAGATGGAGCGCTCAGTCTCATCCAACTGTCTGGATCTCCGGGCCTGAGTACCATCAGAGGCAGATGTCAGATCCGACTTGCGGCGTGACAAAGCAGCTTTGCGGTCAGCGATTTCTTTTTTGGCAGCAGCGATTTCTCTCTTCAGCTTGTCGGCTTGCGCGATGATCTGAGCGGTCCTGTCCTCGGCTTTCTTCTGGTCGGAAACAGAGGCTTCAATAGCGACGGCGGAGGTTGAAGAGCTAGCCGGGCCAGTCTGGGCCAATAAGTCGTTGATCTGCTGCTGGAGAGACTCATTCTCCATCAGCGCCTGGAGGTTCCTCATACGGCCTTCATAGCAGCGGTTGCGCGCATCGACAGCGCAGAGAAAGGGCCGCTGCTGGGGATGATGCGGTCTTTGGCAAATGTCGCAGTTCATCTTGGCGACATGCGGCGAGTCAAAGTTGGAAGAGACGCGAGGAGACGGCGAGTTTCAAGACGATCAGGGAGCGGCATGGGCAGAAAGTCGCAACGGCAATGACGTGGGGAATTTGACTTTCTGGCGGATGAGGTTGAGTTGAGTGCAGGACGTTCGGCGGGAGACTGCGACGTGAAATACGCAGTTCCCAAGTCGAAGTCGCAGTGAGTCGGCGGCGGTGTCCACACGATCTGACTGGGCAGGTCCTGTTCGAAGATATCGAGTCACGAGGGCGAGGTCGGGTGAGAGGCGGCGTTGAAAGGAAGCCAGCCAAGAAAGGAAACAATCGAGGGCCGTGGTCGCGGCGGCACTCCGGGCAGGCAGCAGGGGGGTCCCCCCACCCATTTGAATCCCTGCGGCGCGCCACAGAGGTGGCCATTCACCGCCACACCTGCCTGAACAGGCCTTGGCGGTCGCAGCGCAGCAAGTGAGGCAAGCATGGACCACTCTCGACCGCCTTCCAGGGGTGAGCTGAGAGGTAGAGGTACAGTGAGGCGGTCGGCCATTGTCAGTTCTGAGTTTCCGACATCCTCCACTGAGCTCAACAGCGAGCACCACGACACCACCAGCACTCTCTTTGTGGTGACCAAGAACGACGTTTTGAAGAAAGAAAGATACAAAACTTTCTTCGGGATCGGCCTCACAGTACTATTGTTTGACACGAAACATCAAAGAAAATGGCCGAGGACGCGAACGGATCACAGAGACCCAAGTCTCTTCAGAGCACCAAGACGCCCGAGCCGCGGGTCGACCAGCAGGCGGCCAACGGCCACGATAACATCTCGCCAGGCACGCCCGGTCCTTTTCCTGATTTCGACTGGGAAGATTTCGAGGCCCGCTACGAGAAGGCGCTCGCGGACGCTGATGAGAAAGAGCGACAGCTGTTGGAGCAGTTTGAGGGCCTTGTGAAGGTGCGACTGCCGGCAGAAACTACTATGCCCAACTGACCATGCATTTTAGTACTTCAATGTCTGGGCTTCAACTTCCAGCGCCCATGACAACGAGCGCGCAGTCAAGCGCCTCCACACAAGACAGAGATACGTCAACATGCAAGAGCAGAATATGGCTCAAAAGCAGGAGCACAGTGAGTCCCCATCCTTGCATCTTCCCATTCAACGCGTCCGACTCACAACGTATCAGTGAGGGAGGTTCTGCGGGCGTTTCAGAGTGCACTTGCCCTGCTGAGCCGGAACTAAGATTTAGCCGGAGAGATGGGGTTCTAGGTGACGGATCGAGATGTTCAAGAGGTCCTACACTTAGGCAGAAAAATGCATGGTTTTTGGCAGCAGATGCACTTGGTCGCGTCCACTCCTCGTTGCTTCCAGCGTGACGAGGTGAGGTCTCCACACGTGATCCAAGCTCGCGGACGCGCCTGGCCCACTGCATGTCTTTGGCCTCACCCCGTCACCTTCCAATTTCAATTTCTTACTTTCATCAAAACCACAAACATCCAAAAATCTCACCGCCGCATCATACTAGTCGTCCACCATGGCCGCGGTCGGATCGGATCATAGCCGGGCCCCTTTCGCCATTCCAAACATCAGCAACGTGAGTTCAAACGCGCCAACCTGCCCCGTTCTTCATACTGACATTTGCCAGGACGAGCTGACGTCGTTCTTTGAGTCGCACTTTTCCGACGCGGCTTTGCAAGACTTCAAAAGCGACTTCTTCAGCCCGGAGAAGCATGCAGGCGACGGGAACGCTGCATACGACGATGAAGATGACGGACTTGGGTACTATCCAGACGGCGTCAAACGCACGCTCACCGATGAGCAAATTGCCATGTTCCGCCACTCTGAAATTGAAGCTCTAAGAAAAGAGAAGGAAAAGGCTGCAGACCGTCGCCCTGCAGCCTCGCAAGCAGATCTTGAAGCTGGCGAGGTTGGCGACAATGATAGCGCCAAGGAGGCTGCGACACCTCAACCACCCAAACCAAAGAACAAGAAGAAGCGCAAAGCGGGCAAGAACAAGAACCACGAACCCAAGCCGGACCTACGAAAAAGAACTTGGGACGTCGTCGAAGCTGGTCTTGACTCCCTTGACTACGACTGAGACCAGCTCGGCAAAATCGTAAAACAATTCAAAGTCGCACTCAGGCTCTGGCTGTTGCTGGGAAGAACCATGGGCCGTTCACACGCTCATGGACCTCCGATGTACGCCAACGTTCTTTTAGACTGGCTGGCGGAAGTTGTAGGCCGGACACGTCTGCAGAATTGCAAGTTCGACTGAAATCTCGATGCTCAGAGCAGCTGAAACCATTACTCATTGGCTTCACTGCCAATAAGAAGCTCACGAAAAGGATGTTAGTTAAATCGATTTACATCTGGAGCAGAGTTTAAAGAGGTATGTCACCGTTCTTTCTTCACGTTTTATCACGCATGCAATGATGAAAACTTCGTATCGTCATCCTTAGTCGGAACCCAAGCTCCGGGTAGACGACGGCAGTTGACTTCAGTTGACAGCCTGAGCCTTCGAGAGCTAGGACATGTCGAGCAATAATCTTCTCTCTGAGCATGCCTTTGCGTTTTCCGGAATTTCGTTCACGGTCTCTTGACATCAGATGCTGACTGCCTGGGACAGATTGCGAGGCAAAAATTGCCAGGACAGGGCCGTGGTTAGCGTAAGGGCTGGATGCATGATTGCACAGAGGATGAAGGAAGAGTTGGTGGATTAGATTGGTATCTGGGATTGATAAGTGGTCATGTACACACGCCGCGAGATGCGAAGTGTGAGATGCGTCCACATAGAATGTTAGAAGCAAGGCACGAAAAGGGCTGCCTGCCTGCCATAACGAATGTAACTGACGAAGGGATTTGACATATGTTTCTCTAATGCACGCAATGTGATGAGTTTGCCTGTTCTTTTGTGATGCCTCATTTTCCGCAGTTACCACGGACAGTTGTCATAGAGCTCCCGTGGCAACAAAGTCCTTTGTTCTCGAAGATGTGCCTGACACAGTCTCACCCAGACAACTGCGTCTGGAATTCGATGCAGCCTCGGGATGGCATTCTACTAGAAGCAGCAGCAATGCTGGAGCGGCAGCTCGCTGCATCGAGATTGGACGGTGGGGTGGGGTGTGCACGGATCAGGCGAGCTTATCGGGCGGTCTGGACGATAAGCCTGCAGTGGATTGTCAGGCGCATTCGAGGCCGGCTCGGTCGACGGCCAATCAGGCGGTGTTCTGAGGATGGACCGCTAAGCCTGATTTTAGACATCCCACCTTGATTTACTCCCTGCCCCGTTCCCTCCCAAACTGCACCACTCACTCCCAGAGTCCCAGGTCCACGTCCACCACGCTTGTGTCTGGCGACCGACCAACCTCAGCCACGACCCAGACCCCTCCTTGTCTACCCGCCTCCGCCGCAAAATCCAACCTACCTACCTCACGACAACATCATCACCATCTTCTACCAGTCCCGCGCGCGAACGCCGCAACGGTAGCCCAACATGGCGCGGGTGTACGCAGACGTGAACCAGAACATGCCCCGCAGTTACTGGGACTACGACAGTGTGAACATCAGTAGGTTTTCCATCCACCGGGTAGCACTGCGCCTCGGCCGAGTCCCTTGCAGCTCTCGCCAGAGCTTAAAGCCGCCCGGTTTCCCTCCCATCCGGGTCGCGATCGCTGACAACTTCGACCTACAGGCTGGGGCGTGCTCGAGAACTACGAGGTTGTTAGGAAAATTGGTACGTTTTTTACACTCTGTTGGGGGTGGTGGTCCCCGCGCGCCTGCGCGCATGCGCAATCCCGCATACTTTTTTTGCGCGCGAGTCGAGTTCGAGGCAATATCGTGCAAGGCTGACGAACGGTTGCAACAACTACAGGTCGTGGAAAATACTCGGAGGTCTTTGAGGGCATCAACGTCGTCAACTACCAGAAATGCGTCATCAAGGTCCTCAAACCCGTTAAGAAGAAGAAGATCAAGCGTGAAATCAAGATTCTGCAAAACCTGGCTGGAGGCCCCAATGTTGTTGCGCTGTTAGACGTGGTCAGAGATTCGCAGGTATGCTGGGACTTTGATGCTATTCGAACGACGGGTGTTCCGGAAGCAATTGCTGACCTTTTTCTTCTTGCAGAGCAAGACGCCCTCTCTGATCTTCGAGCACGTCAACAACACCGATTTCCGAAGCCTGTACCCCAAGTTCAACGACCTTGACGTTCGGTACTACATCAACGAGCTTCTGAAGGCTTTGGACTTCTGCCACAGCAAGGGCATCATGCACCGCGACGTCAAGCCTCACAACGTTATGATCGATCACGAGAACAGGAAGGCACGTGGATTCTGTGCAGAAAGCTGAAGCTGGGGATACTTACTAACCGTGATGCAGTTGCGGCTCATCGATTGGGGTCTGGCCGAGTTTTATCACCAAGGCACGGAATACAACGTTCGCGTTGCCTCTCGATACTTCAAGGGCCCCGAGCTGTTGGTCGACTTCCAAGAGTATGACTACAGTCTCGACATGTGGAGTCTGGGCGCTATGTTTGCGTCCATGATCTTCCGCAAGGAGCCTTTCTTCCACGGTAACAGCAACTCGGATCAGCTTGTCAAGATCGCTAAGGTGCTTGGCACGGACGATCTCTTTGACTACCTGGACAAGTACGAGATCGAACTTGACGCGCAATACGACGATATTCTGGGGAGGTTCCAGAAGAAGCCGTGGCACTCATTCGTTACCGCCGAGAACCAGCGATTTGTCACTAACGAAGCAATCGACTTCTTGGACAAGCTCCTGAGATACGACCACCAGGTACGTTTCGCGACCGTCGTCCGGTCCAGCACGAGACTGACATGTCTATAGGAACGTTTGACGGCGAAGGAAGCCCAGGCGCACCCGTACTTCAACCCCGTCAGAGACCCCGAGGTTTTCAAGCAGAACTTGGCCCAGCAGAGCGCCTCCGGCGTTTCTAGCAACTGAACCTAGACCATTGTTCTGCCCAGACTGAGAATTGACCCACGACTCTCGTGATGCCCTCGACCACACCCGCTTCGGTTCTGCTATGAGCCGGCACCCGTTAGCGGATCAGCGAGGATTTCCTCCCACTGGCAGCCCGCCCTGTCAACTAGACTCAACCCATATCCTCTCAATACGACTTTAACCTTATCTTTGGAAAAAGCATGGAACACAAACCTACCTACCCCCCCTCACGAAACGGAATGACTCTCAAGACCGGTATCAATCTATTTTTTTGGGCGATGGCACAGATGGTGGTATACAGAGAAACAAAGGCGTAAACCTCAATGCAGGCGGAAGGATTGAAGGGATTCGCACAGCGGCGGAGGAAAACAAGGGCAAAGGGACGGAGAATTTGAGATGCTCAAAGAACCGGCGAGGTATCTTCGCCACAAGGAGGGGAAAGGCGTTTCACGAGGTTGCTGGCCCCATGTTTCGTTCCAAATGCCCCCCTCAACGGATCCTTTCTGTCCATGATTCTGCGCGGAAAGCTTTGCATATGTGGTTTCATCATGATTTTCTTTTCTTCTCTACTGGTATTCGTCTTGATGTAGCGACTAATGAGGAAGCGTATCTTTTGCTCCCAGACCCCCCATGCACATTTGATACGCTATGCCGCTGCAGCGGATACCAAAACTCCATGCTAAAGCGCCCGTCACCTCGCCATCTACAGACACGTAAAGCAAAAATCCCTATCGCATTTGAACCCATCCTCTCCGCACCGCCTCATGTGTCCACCGGGCGTCTTGACGAGCGAGCCGGATGGACTGCCAAATTGCACCTTCGTCGGCGTCGCAGCAAAGGCCCACGCCGCCTTGCGCTTTTTGCCCTTGTCCATCCCACCGCTTCCGACGTTGTGGCTGCGCTGCTTCATGGGCGTGGTGATTTTGGTCTGCGGGCCGGCGAGTAACACGGGCGCGTAGGACGTCTTCTTGCGGCCGCTGGAGCCCGGGGCGGACCCGCCGCTGGTATTTGTCCAGGACTTGAAGAGGTCGAGGGTGAGTTCGTCCTCGTCGTCTGAAAGGAGGGAGATGAAGGAGCGGCGGGCGGAAGGAGTGCGTGGGGAGGCTTTTATGGTTGAGGAAGAGGGGGCGGCGGGAAGGGAGGGTTGTTCGTGGTGGTGGTGGGTCGTGGCCGCGGGGGAGGATGGCTTCTTGTTGAATTTGACTGATTTGCGTGGTTTGAGGGCGTTTGAGGCGCGGCGTTTGAGAGGGCTGCTTGAATCGAGGTTGAGGGTTCGCATTGGCGATGTCGCGCCGTTTTCTGGGACTTCGTTGGACTTTTTGGGACGACCGCGTTTTGAACGAGGCGGGCTTGATGCTGTGTTGTGGGTTGGGAAGGGGAGAGTTGGCAGTTCGATGTCTACTGACTCTGGCTCAGGTTCAGCCTCGGGCTCCGTTGCGCTTTCTGCCCGACGTCGTCCAAGAGAGGGACGGAGAAGCCTTCTTCTTGGTTGTTTTGACTGTCTGTGAGATGTACGTCTTCAGGGAGGGCGAGGGGTGAGTTGGCAGGACTGGATGACGCTTCGGCCGTGTACACTACCTCCAGGGCCTTTGTCTCGGCGTCTTGTAGGACTGTATCTTCCTCGTCAGGCTCTGCGATGGACCGCTGCTCCATTGTGAAAGGATCCTCGGTGCTTTCTCTCGGAGAACTTTGCTCTCCCGCGTCGGGGAGCTCTTCCGGGGTCTCAGCGGGCGCTTTCGGCGTTTCCGGCTGCGGAGCGTCGAGATCCATGCCGTCGGGCTCGTCTGCGAGGGGAGTCGTTGGTGAAGTCTGGATCAGGCCTTCGCCATCTCTCTCCTTCTCGTCGTTGGCTGTCGTTGTCTCTGCATCATTTAGTGGCACCTTGGACGTAGAAGCCATATATTCGACATCATCTGTAACTGGGGTAGTCGCGTTTCCGATAGGGGAGGCCGGAACAGGCTTTTGGATCCTCGTTGGAACTCGCGTAGTAGGAATGCCCTCCTCGTCGTCCGAGAAGTCGTAGGAAGGGTCGATTTGGTGTCTGACGAATTTCTCTTTTGGTGGTTCAGGGGCTTTGCTGGGTTGGTCCTCGGTGGTTTCGGAGGGTTTCGCTGCGGAACCGCTGTCCGTCTTAGGCAGGATTGCATCTGGGTCAATCTGCAGCTCAGAAACTCTTGGGGCCTCTTGAGGGGCAGCTGATTCCGATTGTTTTGGGAGATCAAAGGCTTCATTCAAGCCGTAGGTGTCGGCATCCTCGGGCTCTAGCACCTCTGTGATTTCTCCCGGCGGAGGGGTCTTTGAAAGCAATTCGATCACAAGTTTCTGCTTTGGTAATCTCTGCGCCTCGTCGCCCGTAACGAAGTTGGGTGTGTCTGACGAAATCTCAGCTGCAACACCCAGCTCTGCGGGCTGTGCTTTATCTGGTTCGATGTGGTTCCCTGCTGATGTCTCCAGCTTCTTGTTTGGCCCCTGGACCTTGGCCTCAGAAACTTGCGGTTTCTCCTTTCTTTGCCGCTCCTTCGCTCGGTTTTGTTTCTTTGATTTGCTTGTAGCTTCTGTTTGAGAGGGGGGTGGCTTTGTCGGTGCTTCCTGGGTTGCTGGATCTTCAACATACACCACAGGTTGCTCTGCCTCAGTAATGTTGTCTGATGTTTCAGCAGTTGACTCCTCATCTCCTGCCGGGGTTGGCTCTTTCTTCTTCTCGGCTCTTGGCGCCCGCTCCGCGATTGAAACACCGAGAATGTCGTCGTCGTTGTCGTCATCCTGAGCAGTAAACGCTTGTAGCAGTTTCATTGACGTAGGCCTTACCACTCTCATGGACTCCTGCCGCGCGCGAGACAGCATCTTCATGTCGATTCGGGCGGGCTCGGCGGTCATCTTCTCGTCCTCCGTGTCTGGCCTCGAGGACCAAATGGACTGGTAACTGACAGGGAACCGATATCTTGAGCCGTGCATGTTCGCCATCAGACTGTCGCCAAGTTTTGGTTTGCGAATCTCGGGAACTTTCCATGTCGGGTCGGCGGGCTCTGGATCTGCGCCCCAGCCACTCACGGAGAGAGCCGAATTGCTCGATCCCGGCCTGCGCGGCGCCACGAGACTTGACAGTCGCTGCTCTGACCCTAACCCTCCGATACTTGATAGACTCGGGCGTCGCTGAATTTCGGTGCTCGATCTGCGAGTGAGAGCTGTTGAAGTGCTTCCGCCCTTCCCGTGCAGAATCCTCTCTTCCTCCTCTTCGTCGGGCTGGCCTGTAGTTTCGGCTCCATGCTCCTCGTCATCTTCCTCCTCGTCATCAGAGCCAAAGGCCTCCTCCAGAAGCATTCCCTCGTCTTCCTCCTCTTCCTCGTCCGGGACCCCCATGTCTCTCTCATGCCGCATGTTCTCCAAGTGACCATTGTTGATGACGACCTTGCCGGTTTTCAGGTCGATCACGTCACCAATGCCCGTGAAGTCCTTTTCGTATTTTGCGAATATGTGCTCAAATGTTGACTTCAGTTTGAAGGCTGCGAAATTCCGAGACTGTTCAAGCTGGTAGCCGGGGTCCCGCATCTGAGACACCTCTTCCGGCTCATAGTTGAGCTCATCGTCCTCGTCATTTTGTTGTTGACCCAGGGGTGATGGGCCAGTCCTCGGTCGCTTCGTTGGAGGCTCCATGATGACTTGAAGGCGCCAATGAGGCCGCACCTCTCATTGTGCTATGAATGAGTGGATGACGCCGATGACGCCGATAATTGGCATTCAATGGCTATGATGAGGTCGGTCAACATCAACTTGTTGACCCTGAGATTGAAAGACGCGGTCGCATGCGACGCACGGACTCTTCAAGCTCTCGCGTAAAGTGGAAGGGCACGGACCATGTGGGGGTTGTGGTTGCCAGGGAGGACCGCTGTGAGCGTCCCTGACTTGCAGCGACTCTAAAAGAATTTAGCGTGACATTGAGACAGAGCCCCCTAGAACGGACCAGGACACCGCTGGAGTCAGCTGCGCCCCTCCACTGAGCCTCTCTAAAGTTCACCAGACCGACTGCGTGCCTACCGACGCCCGATTACATCACCAGACCTTGAACATCCTCAACTTACCTACCTATCTATCTTCCGCCGCCGAACACCTGCCACCTACACCGCGAGCCGCGCAAGCATGCGCGCAACGATACGATGTATTGCCAAAAGTGTCGCACACCCCTGAGGCTTGACAGCTCCCTCGAGGACCTGAATCCCGCCGCATACGATCTCCTAGTCGGTCCGTGCAAGCTTCAGATTCCATGTGTCGCGAGGCGTAGCTAACCGTAACAGCTTCCTCTTCGCAGACGTCTCCCAAGAAGTCGCACTCCTCACGAATCCCACATTCCCAAGACAGCCAGAGAAAGGCACTCTACGATAAGGTGTCCCAAAATGCTGCTTCGGCAACTTTCAAGCGCCACGGCAGTGGCCCGTCGGGCTCGGCGCAAAAAGACTCGACAATGTCATTCATCTACCTGACCGAGTCCCAAGTCGCGCAGCCCGTGCTTTCGAGACCAGACCCCCAACCAGCGAACCCGAAGTCAAGTAAGGGAAGCAAGGCCGGTTCAAAAGGCCAGGAGGAACCGTCCAGTAAAGCACACGAGGTGGAACGCATCAATAAGCTATTCGAGATTCTATCCGCGAGATCCGATATTGACCACCCTGTCTGCGTGGAATGTACGGACATGCTGGTGGAGGGTCTGCAGAAGAAGCTCGAGGGCGCGGCGAGAGAGCGCGACGCCTACGTAGGGTTTCTGAAGCAAGTGCAGAGCGATCAACCCAGCGAGGAGGAGGTTAGGGCGCAAGAGGAGGCGCTTAAGCAGGCAAAGCAGGCCGAGTCCGAAGCGATGGCGGAACTCCTGCGCTTAGAGAAGGAGAAGGCAGCAGTGGACGCCGAAATCGTTGCTCTGGAGGAAGAAGCCCAGCAACTCGATCGGGAGGAGGAACAGTTCTGGCGCGAGCGCAACACCTTTGCGATGAAGCTGGCCGACTTCCAGAACGAGCGCGACAGCATCAACTCCAAATTCGACAACGACGCCCAATTGCTGGAGAAGTTGCAGCGGTCAAACGTATACAATGACACCTTCTGCATCAGTCACGACGGCACGTTTGCGACCATCAACGGCTTGAGATTGGGTAGGACCTCTAGCAAGCCTGTGGATTGGCCCGAGATCAATGCCGCGTGGGGCCATGCTTTGCTGTTGCTCGTCACGGTTGCGGACAAGCTTGGCTATAAGTTCGACGGGTTTGAACCGCAGCCGATGGGGAGCACCTCCAAGATCGTTCGATATGAGCTGCCCTCGCCCGCTGCCAGCCGTCTAGGTTCTCATCGCAACGCCCCACCTCCAGCACCGAAAAAGCATGTCCTGGAGCTCTTTTCCGCCGGAGATCTGCCTCTCGGCTTGACGTTTATGCACCGCAAGTTCGATAACGCTATGGTCGCCTTCCTTGAGCTCGTGCGGCAGCTCGGTGCTTTTGTCCATAGGCAGACCGCGGCAGACGGCCATCCACTTAGTCTACCTTACAAGATCGAGGGTGACAAGATTATGGACGTCAGCATCAAGCTGGGAATGACCCAAGACGATGGCTGGACCAAGGCCTGCAAGCTGACACTAACATGTTGCAAGTTTCTGCTGGCACACGCTAGTAACGTCAACACGACAGCAAGAAATGCCAACAACTAAGTGTGACGCTCACTGCCTTCTGCATTTTCTTTCAAGGATACGATATCTCGGCGTTTGGCACATGGCGGGTATAGAATGGCGCAGGGGGTCTGAGGCGTTCCAGGATACATTTTCGATGGATGGCATACCTTGGGAAGTTGTGCCCGTGTAACCAAGGAAGCGGGCTCCTACCGTTCCTCTTAGGTAGGCGAATATCAAGTATTTTCTCATAGTCGTTTGCATTTGCGACCTGCGGCTTTGATGACACATTCTGCACTTCGCAGATCTGCAGTTCTCCAAGACCATGACCAAGGTATTCAGAAGAGCATCTCACTCACCACCAAGACACACGTGATTCGGCGCTAGTATCAATGTTGCAGTCTCACTGCTTCTACACTTCAGTCAGCCCAGCGGTCAACCTGACGTCCCGATTGGAGACTGCGGCCTATCTAGGCAGCAGAGCGCCTCGCGAACCACTAAATGCCCGGCTGCCTTGCCGTCTCACACCTCGAATCGCTCTTTATGCGAGTCTAAAGCAACTGCACAATCATCTGCCAATCGGTCAACATGAGGCCAGAGTCATCGTTTCGAGGCGGGGTATGCTCGCCCTACTTCAGCACCAATGGCACGGCGATTGAGAAGCGTGGTACTTCGGGGTAATCGGCGCTCAGCTTGCTGCTGTACCGATGTTACTTGAGCCGCATTAGGCCGCAAGGCATTGTAGCTCGTCAGTGGCCTCCGGATCTTCCTCCTTATCTAGGCCTCCTGTCCGCTTCGTTCTCCTATTGTTCTTTTCCTTCCAGGCTTGCTCATTTCCTGCTTCAAGACGCATTGCCCAATATGATCGGCCGAGGTGATAGGGTAAGACTCTGCTCGATCACACAAAGGATCTGTTGCTAACATCAAGAAGACCATCGACGACGAGACCGGCTCCACGGTCAGCTACGAGGAGGTCGCTTTCCGACGCGTTTCACCTCCTAGCGACGACAAAGCTCTAGTTGCCCAGCAAAAGCCAGCACCCAAGCCGACCCCTGACGTGTTGTACGTGTTGCAACATGTCGGCCTTGGCGGCAAGGTTATAGAAAGTATGTAAACCTCTGATGCTGTTCCGCGAATCTTGCTGACCCAACTACCAAGGCCGAGAGAGCGACGTCCCGTTCAAGGAGATCCCAGACTATGGGGCGAGAGACGGCGAGAGCACCGCCAAGCGGGACGTTGAACCAGTCCTTGAGATCGTGACGAAGATCTCGTCTTATGCCGGCGGGAGCCGGACTGTTCATTATCGCTGCATGCCCCCTCCGCGCCCGCCTCCCATCTTCAATGACGACGATGATGACTATGTGTCGTATGACTCCGACAGTGATGATGACGATGTTCCGGGAAAGTTGACGGTAGAACGCACCCGCATGATCATTCACTCTCCGCATCTCATCAATGCTCTGAGGGCGACCGTGGCCTATTACCCCAACATCAACCTCCTCGGAGACACTGTCAAGATAGACGCCCCGTACCGCGCCATCGTCCACCATCGTGATGCTCTTACAAAATACAAGTTCCACCAGCCTGCCCACCACTCTTCCGAGTACGCCCGCACCACGGCTGAGCACATTGACGTTCTCCTCAACTTCATCGAACACACCGTCGGTGAATCCATCCGCAAGGAGGAAGAGCGGTACGCTCGCAGCACCCCCGTCGCGACGTTTGAGAACTACTGGATGGCGCTCAAGCCGGGCGAGATCGTCTACGTCAACAACGAGGACGTCTGGCAGCCGCTCATCGTCAGCAGCCTGAGCCAGGAGACGACCTCGTCTGGACACAGACGCCAGTGGATGGTGGCCTGCTGGCTGCTCGAGATGGGCAACAGCAAGATGGTCCGCAAGATGGTGCAGTACAAGCTGCCTTCGTGGCCCGGCGAGCAGGTCATTCATTCTCTGGATGTGATGCCGGCTCGCTTCTACCCCGATGCGCCCGAGGAGATGCTCGAGAAGCAGATCAAGATGGGCAAGCTGTACTGGGAACTTCTCCAGCGACCGACGTACATGGAATATGACGGTTTGTTGGTGCAGTCCGGAAGCTCACGTGCTGGGCCTGCCTTCCGCGAGCCATCAGGCTACGTAAGTTGTTTTCCACTACCCCCAACCTATGGGATGTCTTACTAACATCTTCTCAGATGACTGGACGAGTTATTTGCGACGCCGAGGGCTTCAACAGGTTCGCCATGCACTCTCCCGAGAACCGCAACCACCGCTCGCGGAGACCTGCCGGCCTCCCTCCGGGTCAAGGCCCTCCACCAGAGCAAGACCATCTCCCTCACTTCCTCCCGCGGTGTGGTTGCAAGGCATGTGCCGACTTCAAAGACCAAGAGGAGCCAGGAACCTACGCAGTCTTCGACAATGTCTACCCCACCAAGTCCGCCGCTCCAACCAGCGACCTCTTCTACATTGCTTGCATCAAGGTCATCCCCGCCTTCCTCCTCGGCGAGCGCCACTGGGGCCACTTGAACCTCGAGCACCTCAAGCCCGTCGTCACGGACCGCGAGGCCTTCAAGTATCTCGTCCTCGACGACGAGATCAAGTTGACGGTCAAGGCTCTCATCGGCAAGTTCGCCACCACCGACTCGGGCAGAGTCTCCCCCTGGGGCAACGACTTCGTCAAGAACAAGGGTGAGGGCCGTATCTTCCTGCTCCACGGTGCGCCCGGCGTCGGCAAGACCTGCACCGCCGAGTGCGTCGCCGAGCTCACCAACCGGCCCCTCATCTCCCTGACCTCGGGTGACCTGAGCGTCAACTCGCACGCCGTGGAGAACAACCTCTCCTACTTCCTCGAGCTCGGCCAGCGCTTCGGTGCGCTCGTGCTGCTGGACGAGGCCGACGTCTACCTCGAGCGCCGCCGTGCCAAGGACATTGCTCGCAACGGCCTCGTCTCCGTCTTCCTGCGTGCGCTCGAGTACTACCGCGGCGTGCTCTTCTTGACGACGAACCGCGTCCAGGCCTTTGACGCGGCTTTTACGTCGAGGATCCACGTCGCGCTGCACTACAAGAACCTGACGGACCTCGACCGCGAACGCATCTGGGCCAACAACTTTGAGAGGCTCGATAGAGACTCGAGCGGGCGTGTCCGCGTTGCGGCCGCGGCTCGGGACTATGCGTGGGAATCGCGGGATGTGAGGTTCCTGAGGTGGAATGGCCGGGAGATCAGGAACGCGCTGCAGACTGCGCTCGCCCTCGCCGAGAGTGATGCTGCCGAAGTTGGAAGTGAGCGGATAACCGTCACTGACAAGCATCTTCGGGCCGTTGTCAAGATGAGTCGCGGATTCAAGGACTATCTTCGGAGTGGGAATGTCTACAACGGCGAGAGCGAGCTTGACGTCGAAGAAGAGGATGAGGAGATCTACTCTGACTAGTTGCCTTGTGAGAGGTGATCTGTAGGATGATGCTCTGTTTTGCTTGGGCTTTCATGTTGGCAGCTGGGGTTATGATGTATGAACAGATTGATGACTTTCTTTTGTTGGTATGGAGAGATTTGGCACCAAGGACTTGAACGGCCTGCCTCATGTGTGTGAGGCTCAATAATATACACACTCATTTACCAAGTCTTCATAGCTCAAAATTAGCCGTATGATCATTCCGAATGGCTTGCTAACCAGCAGCTGGGAAAGGCTATTGGCAAACGTGATGGAGTAGACAAAATGGTATGCCCCAGTAGCTAAATCTTCCACAAAGACCGGCTCTAGACCGGTATTAAAAAATCGGGATTTTCTTTCCTGAGCATATGCCTGAAAATATACCGTCCCCAGCGGTCTTCGGCCCCTTTCCCACCTGGAGCCCACTCATCCAGATCATACTCGTTCCTCCCAACCTCCTCAAACCCAGCCTTTGCATACACACCATGACTCGAAGGCGAGGCATGAATCCAGCATGTGAGGCCCTCGGAGTCAACTTTCTCAAGCCCCGCCCGGATCAACTTGGTCGCAATCCCCCGTCGTTGATAAGCTGGATCCGTGGCGAGACCCTGCAACACCGCGTACCTCTTCCCCTTCATGTACCTCTCCTCCATCGCCACTCTCTCCTTGTACATGAGCCCGCCCAGAGCCCGGGCCGGGTCCTCCTTTGGCGGCTCCCGTTCCTTCTTCACCGCCGATTCCTTTGGTGCCTCTGTCTTGCCCACGCTGCTGCCGCTTTGTGACTCTGCCGTCGCAACAGCTGCCCCGTCTCCACCAGTCGCGTCTTTCACTACCCAACAAGCCCACCCCAGAACCCGACCGCTTGCGTCGATCGCTTTCATGAGTCTGGTCTCTGGAGCAGAGACCCAGCCCTCGATGGCCTTGCGCATGAGCTTCTGGTGCGCGTCGTCGTCGCGGCCGAGGAGCATCAGGTTCGAGAACTGGTCCGTCTTGAAGGCGGCGGTGTGCACTCTGACGAGTTCTTCGACATCGTCGGGTGCGACGTGCTGAATGGTGAAGTCGGCGCTGCTGGCTTGAGCGCTCATGTTGAAGACTTGGCTTGAGGGTTTTGATGCTTCTGGTAGAGGGTTGGGTGTGTGAGAGGTGGGGTTGAGAAGCAGAGTGATGGCTTCCGAAGAATGGTTGGTGGTTCAAAGGGACTTTTGACATCTGGTAACCGGGATGATATGGAAGCGGGGACGAATCCAAGCTAACGCATTCAGGATGGTCCATGGAAATGTAGCTGTGCCCCCTAAGTCCAATACTGTCTCGTTTGGGTCCATCATCGTCACAGCTCTCAGTCACGTCCACGTACACGATAAGTTACCTAACGAGATCTTATTAATAAACACTAATTCCGCTCATGAGGCGAGAGCACCACTAATCAATCCCAAGTCATGTATTGTACAACATAGAAAACAAAGCACAGATTCATAGCCAGACCACACTATACACACACTCACACCCCCTCCCACCTCCTCGTAAACCACACCACACAACCATCAGTAGAACAAATACGTCAGCCCCAGCGCCAATATCGGCAGACTCGTGATGAAGTGCGCCTTGGCCTTGGCCCTCCCGACCTCGACCGCCTTCCTCGAGCTTTCAGCACTCTTGACATACTCCCAAATCACAAACGCGCCGCTGAGCCCGACGCCCGTGCCGAGCGTGAGCACGATGCCCACGCAACGGCGCACCGCCTCCCGGGCAGCCGGCGACGTGCGGCACGCCTCGGAGAACTGGCCGTAGAGCAGCAGGCCCACGATGCTCGCCGACATGTGCAGGTTGCGCGCGCCCTTGACCTTGATGAGGGCGTGGTGGAAGGCGTCGAACTGCGCCGGCGAGACGGAGGCGCGCGAGGGCGGGATGAGGCCGAAGTTGCCGGCGCCGGTCTCGGGCTGCGTGAGGTTCATGAGGCCGTCGCCGGCGCCGAGGAGCGCGAGGAGGCCGGTGAAGAGGGGCAGCGCGGCGGGTTTCCAGAGGGTGTGGAACGGACCCGTGGGGTTGATGGACGTCATGGTTTCCCTTTGTTTAGTTGATCTAATGAGAGTGATGGTGTGTTTGGGTCGCCGAGAGGTTCGTGTATATGCTCCCAGTGTGCTGTGATGTGAGATGGGAGGATCCGGATGTGAGGTGCCGGTGAAGCGTGGTGCGTGACTCGTCTGCAGCGAGCGTGGTGATGATGGACGGAGGGTGGCTCGGGTATTGTTGTTGGTTTTGTGTTGTTGCCTGGACGTTGGATTAAGCCGCCTTCTGAGACGACGACCCGAAGCCAATCACGTGTAGGATATAAACAGGAGGTTCGAGGCTAGCTCAAGCCACGCTGACGTTCTCCCGTCTTAGACACGGATCGCTAGCGAGACGCCTTCGAACCATCCTCCTCCTGCGTGGAATGAGCACTAGTTAGGTACACGTGATTTAGCTCGTTCACGATTGTTATGTGTACCTTAGCATAGGTGAGCTCGCGGACTTTGCAAGATTGTAGAGCTATATTTTGTCACTTATATTGGAGGTTATCATTTCCATATAAAACGACATGATTGGTCAAAATATCACTAGACGGTAAATTCCCTGGTTGTGCGGGATTATTGATAAGGGCCATACGAATAGCACTAGGAAAGACATGCGCTTCAACTGCTTGACGATAATGTGAATGTCGAGAAACCAAAGTCTCTTATCTCTTCGCATTCCAATCAAGGACTTGTTCTATAAGCCCGGCTTTTGTGCCACTTTTGTACTACTCAAACGAAAAATAAAGATGCTTCAACACAATAAACGAAACAAAGCACACCCAGCAAGCATCGCGTTTCCTGCGATCTTTAAGCCTGGGCTTTCTCGTAATCGATACCATCCAATCCACTTCAATAAACTCTAACCAAAAATGATATTCTTCAACTTCTCCTTCTCGCCACTCTCCTCGCACATCCCACGGAACACACCGCCCTCCTTGTCCCAGAGCTCCTTCGGTGAGCCGAACTCAGCGACCGCGCCATCGCTGAGGACCAATATGCGGTCAAAGTCAGCGATCGTGCTAAGACGGTGGGCAATGACAATAAGCGTTGAGTCGTTGAACTCCTCACGAATAGAACGTTGAATCAGCGCATCGGTGTTCATGTCGACAGCAGAGGTGGCCTCATCGAGGACCATGACCTTGGGACGAGAGACGATGGCGCGAGCAAGGCAAAGGAGTTGGCGCTGGCCCTGGGAAAGATTGCCGCCACCCTCGGAGATGGCCGAGTTGAGGTTGCGGAAAACATTGATGTTCTTGGCTCCGTTGAGCGAGGGCGTGGCGCTGCTGGAAGGCTCGCCAGGGGTGGAGGGTGACGAGTCGACGAGGTGCACGCGCTGGAGAGAGTCGCGCAGTTCAACATCGGTCTGGTTGTCAAATGGGTCCAGGTTGGAGCGGATGGTGCCGGAGAAAAGAACGGGGTCCTGATTTTTGTTAGTATCTGCATTTTGAAAGGGTCAAGCTCATCTTACCTGGGGAATGATGGCCAATCGGGATCGAAGGTCGTGGAGTCTGATCTTGGAAATGTCCACGCCATCGACATGAATGCTTCCGGACCTGGCCTCCAAGAAACGGAACAGTGCCAGGGTCAAGGACGACTTTCCAGCTCCGGTACGACCAACAACGCCGATTCTCTCGTTTTGCTTGACGCTGAAGGTGAGACCCTTCAACACGGGTGACAAGTCCTCCGCGTAGCTCACTACAAGATCCTTGACCTCCACGCGACCCTCAGTTGGCCAGGTCGCAGGGGGCTCAACCCACCTTGGTCTTCGGTCTTGAGGTCGGAGTACTCAACCACACGCTCGGCGGCGTTCATGTCGAGCTCAATGTTGGCGTAGTGTCGAATGGACCAAACGATAGCCTGTGAGAACTCCAGCGCGAAGGAAAGAGTGAAACCGGCAAGCGAGGCACTCATGTACGGGCTGCCAAGAACAACAAGACCGACAGCAGTAGAGAAGAGAGCGCCGATGAGAGACATGCGCCAGCCCATCCACCGGTTGAAAAGCCACAAGTACCACGATGCCATCCCGTAGTCATCCAGCCTCGTGTACATGGCGTCAACGTAAGTCTGTGCCTTGTCGGCTCCACGAATGGTCATCATACCAGTGAGAGTAGAACCAAAAAGGTCAAAGATGGGGGACTTGACAGTGCTCTCAAGTCGCTTCGCTGGTCTGGCGCCGGCCAGATAGCGCCTGCCGATCCAAATGGCAATGGACAGAAGCACAACAGCCAAGGGAATGATCATGGGAGAGACCGAGAACGCCGTGATGCAAATTCCAATGACGCTGAGAATGGCACCGAAAACACCAGAAAGATCCATGCCGAGTCTGTTGTCAATGACGTTAAAGTCGGCAGTGAAACGGTTGAGAATGCGGCCGGTGGGGACGGTATCGAGCCATCGCAGCGGTGTGCGGAGAACAGTCCTAGTGATACCCTTGAACATGCTCTGACTGGCCTTGTAGCTCATACAGAAGAAGTAGAAGAAGCGGCCGGTTCCCAGAATGGCAGAGAAGGCGGAAATTCCGACGTAGATACCCAGGTAGAAGTAGAAATCGTCGTTCTCGGATTGAATACGGGCAAATCCTGAAGGCGCAGCGTGCGGAGCATGGAGGGAACTGTCCTGAAGAGTGTAGGCATAAGCATGCTGGTGCACAGTCGTGAGTGTGTTGAGGCTTTGCTCTTCGTAGTGCCCGGTCCAAAGACGCAACCACCAGGAACGGGCGATAACGACGCATTGGTAGAGAGCAAAGAGGAAGAAACCAAAGCCCCACCAAGGCCAGCCACCACTCTGGCTAAGATAGGCGGCGTAGACATGCTTCTTGATGGCACCCTGCTCACGAGCTTCGTCTTCGACGAATTGACGGGTTGCCTTCGAGGGAATCTTCTTAAGGACTCCGCCATCGCCGTTGAGTTCAGCAACCTCGGGTGCATCAACGTCAGATGCTTCCTCCGAGTTGACGGCCGTAGCGGCTTCTTCATCTGCGATCTCCTGGGCAGACTGCTCGTGACTCTTGATCAATTGCAGCGTTCCGTCTTCATCCAGATCAGACTTGAAGCCAGAGTGTTGAACGGTTCCGTCTCCAAGCTCGACGATGAACTTGGTCTTTGGCTCGACAAGGGCGACGTGGTGCGTGACAAGAATACGAGTGCGTCCCTTGCAAAGCTCGCCGGTCAAGCACTTCTCGTAGATGTGGCGGCCGACGTGGGCATCAACCGCGCTGAAAATATCGTCCAGTACAAGAATGCCGGCGCGGGAGTAGATGGCTCTAGCCAGGGTAAGTCGCCATTTCTGACCACCACTGAGGTTGATGCCGTTGGCTCCCAGCTCGGTCTTATCTCCATCCGAAAGCATTTCCAGGTCTTTCCTCAGGGCACATGCATCGATAGTCTTATTGTACCGTTCCTCGTCCAAGGGAAGTCCGAAGAGAATATTCTTCTTCAGGGTGGCATTCTCAATCCAGGGGATCTGACCAACAAATGAGATACTCTCGGGGATGATCCAGTTGTCACGGTTGGCCTTGTCGTCATGGCGCTCTTTCAGGGGAGGAGGCTTCGGTGCGTAGATTGAGCCAGACAGAAGGTCAGACTCGCCCAAAAGAGCCGCCAGTATCAAACTCTTTCCGGTACCCGTCTTGCCAGAAATGACAGACAGCTCCCCAGCAGGGAAAGTAACGTCGACGTTGCGCAGGATGAAGCGATCCTCGTCCTTGGTCTCCTCATCAACCGGCCATGCGATTGAAGCGTTCTCAAAGGCCACGTCGGGACCATCGGTGACGGTCTGGGTCTTCTCCGGCCCGTTGAGGTAGTCCTGCATACGCTTGATGGAGACATTCGCATCGATAACATCCGTTATAAGCTCGGGAATGACAGCCAAGGTAACCTCGAGGTTCTTGAAGACACCAATACTGACAAAGGCGACCGAGGGAATCAGGTTGCCGTTGATCAAGGCGTAAACGGCGAGTGAGACGGCGGCCAAGGCGATGGGGCTGGTGATCCACATGCCAAAGAGCACAGTGTCACCCTTGAACACTTGCCAGATAGCACCGAGCTCCTTCTCGCGCATATCGAGGATTCGCTTTTCCCACTGAGGTTCCAGCGCGGAGAACTTGATTTGACGCATGCCGACAAGCGCTTCGTTAACAACAGCGAGCTTCTGGTCTCTGATCTTCATCAACTTATCCTGCGCCCTCGAATAAATCTTGGCGTAGGTAAAGTTGATGGGGAGGAGAACAGCCCAGGCCAAAAGACCGGCGCCGAGAGGTGCCCACCCAAGCAAGTAAACGAGGAACCAAATGGCAACCGCCAGCTTCGCCGTACTACTAGGGAAGAGGAACTGGAAGGCAGCAAAGTCGGAAACGCGCTTGGCATCGACACCGATCAAATTGATAATGGCCTGGCGGGACTTGAGAACACTGTCATCTTCGGCATCCTCGTCGTCGTCCTTCTTTTCCTTCTTGTTATCACCATTGGCCTCGCCATCCTTGGACTCTTCGTCGGTCTTGGAGGCTGCCTTCACATTCTTGCGGCGCATGGACTTCTCAAAAATAAGGGCCGAGAGGGCGCCGCGGAGAGGGATGCACAGTTCCGCCCAGGAGAGCCAAAACATACAGGCTTCAACCCAGGCATCAGCAAGAATGGCTAGTCCGAGCCAAAAGACCAAGATCCAGACGTCCGCGGGAAGCGGCTCACCAGGGCGCCTCTTCTCCAAGGCAGTAAGAATCTGCAGGGTAACGAACGAAGGAGCCATGCTCAAAAATGACTTAGACAGAGCAATGGTCCATTGCACGGCCAGCGGCACGCGATACGCCCAGATGGACCACCAAAGGTTCCCGCCCTCCTTGAAGTTGTACCCCTTCCACGTCTTAGCCGAGTCGCCAGAACGCGTCCAGTGGTCCGCCTTGGGAAGATCGACGACTTCAAGGTCGCCCTTTTTGGTGGCGTCGTCGAGCAAGCCATTGCACCAGCCCCACGTGTAGCGGCTGTAGGCGCTGACGGTAGCCAGGCGATCAACTACCTTGCCATCGAAGAAAACGTCTGGCCTCCTGGGGAGGAAGAGACCGGTAACGGTGAGGGCCACAGAAGCGACCAGACCACCAATCTTGAGACCGAAGGACACTGGGTTGCTCTCCAAGAGATGACCGAAAACTTCCGTGTTTTGCAAGACCTGGACAGCGGAGAAGACGAGGCCGGAGAACCAGATCAGCAATCCGAGGTTGTAGGCGTGAACCGAGTCGTTAGATGCGGCGAGAGAGAGGGATTGCAGGGCGAGGAGAGCCCAGATACCGGTGGAAAGCCATTCTGCTATGAACAGCTTGTCGTAATGGCCGGTGTGGAGTGAGAGGGTAGCTAATGTGGAGTTGGCGACGGAGAGAGCAAGTCCAGCAAAGGCGAATAAGTTGATAAAAGTCTTGGGCCAGCGATTCGAAAACGCGGCAGAGGCCTCGGGTGTGCTTTTCCCGTCCTTGTCCTCGTAAAAGTGATCCTTAGGCTTGCGAGAGCGAAGTTGGAAACCTGTGAGGGCCGGAAGCGAAGTAAGAGCGACGAGGCCCAAGGCAGCTCCGACCTCAATTAACAGGAGCGTCTCATCTTGCATGTTGACTCCCACGAGGAGGTTTGGGACCACCGGGAGTTGTCTCAAGAAGAATTGTCGAGAGACGAAGGCAGAGATGTGCGCCGCCTGTTGGGTGAAGGAGGTTGAAAGGGGTTTAAGAATGGTGGCGGTTGGAAGGCAACCTCGTCAATTGCGCAAGAGAAGAATGGAAACGGGCGAGAGGTCCACACTGAAGTCGGGGTGGTTTGTAAGCGCTTGCCGGTGAGGGCGACTTCCCATTCGGCAAAGCCCCGTTTAGTGAGGTGAGGTGTGGTGCGGTGTTGTTGAAGCTAAGGTAACCCCGGGAAAGAGAGGTCCACGAAGCTATCAGCCGGTTGGGTCCTGCTGGAAACACGAAGTGATTCCGCGTTTCACCGTGTCCCGATCGGTAAAGGTCGAGGTTGTCAAGACGGGACTCGAGAGCAGGTGCTTGAATTGAATGCAGCTGCACCCAGCACGCGTCGGAAATAAGATCGGAGAGGCGCCGTTGACAGGCCGTGGGGGGTGGTTGGTCGCTGCGTTCGGTTTGGTGGGCGCCGAGACGGAGCCGGTGGCGTCGCGGCAAGGTTCGTTTCGTGACGTGAGTGACTGACTGACGCCTGTCGCTGTGTCTGTTTCTTTCTGTCTCTTCTTTCTTGTTGCCGACGTTGTCCGTTGTTGCGAGCACTTCTGCCTCTGTACTTGCAGTCTGGGACGGGACTGTGGGCAAGCCAAGCTTCGATCAGAAAGCGACGGCACACCGGGGAAGGTGACGATGGGGCGAATGGGAAGCAAGGACAGGCCAAGCCAAGCCAAGACAAGATCAAGGCTTAGATCGGACTACAGAGGTCAAGTCAAGCCTTTCCTAGGCCTAGCTAGCTAATCGTAATAGTAAGGTACGCAATGTCCGTTTGAATCACCAGATCCAGGCAGGTCCAAGGAAGGAACAGCAGCAAACGGCGCCTGAGGTTTGGAGAGAAGGAAGGAATCAGGAATCAACCAGCAAGAGGAGCCGCTTACCACCAATCCATTATATCTCCCAGAGATGGAAGTAGCGGCTGACGCCATTGGTGAATCAGACAAGGGAATTTACCTCTTGTTTCTCCCCCCGCGTAACTAGCTATCTCCCGTCGCTGTCAACTCGCTCGCGTTCGTGGTACTTTTTTTCTTCTTGTCATGGGCCACACCCCCGTCTTGCTCACTCCATCCCATCCCATCCCATCCCATCCCATGCCAATCCACATCCACATATTCCCATGTCCCTTTCCTGCTTCTTTTGCTGCTGACCGGGATCATTTCTGCACTAGATCCCTCCCCCCCCCCCCCCCCCCCCCCGTTCCGCCATCTGACGCCTCCACGGCCTCTTGCCCGCGCTTCTCCCCCACTGCGGTGCCTGGAAGTTTTCAATTCAGATCTGCCCTGGCGCGCGTCGTGCTTCATGAGCTCGATCTGCACCAACCTACCTGCCGCGCTTTTGCAGATGGACATGCCTACCCGACGACTATGGCCTTGTCATCATGACTTGTAAGTTGTTGTAACACTGCGGCCTAGCAGGCACCGAGGCTGCAACCTGCATGTGTTGACGATGACGTTGGCCAGGTTGTTGGCTTTTGACATGGCTGACCTAGGTTGCCGTCGCTCAAGGGCGTCCATGATCACAAACCACAATGACGCTTCGAGCACGGTGGTTGGTCCGCGGCCGCCGTTTGACTCATCGGCGGAAACAGATTATCGATGGAAAAAAAAGCCAAACAGGCAATGGAGGGTGGCAGGTGGGTTTGCGGCTTGGCAGAAGTTCCTCAGGACCCTGGGGCAGGGAGCACCGCCAATCTACGAATCCCTAGGGCCAGTACGAACTACACGACGAATACGTCCCGTCAACTGCCAGACAAAAGTACGAAGGAGTCAGGACGGCTGGTATCCGTACAGACGGCGGGGGCAAGGTTGCAACCTGCGTTCGCGCTTGAACGCTGGAACGGTGCTGCCGCCCGCCTGTTAGTGCATTAGCCTGAATGCAGTCATCCTGCACTAACATGGTGCTAATGCTACCTGCAACATGCCTCCACCCTCCACCTCCTCCGGCGTCAACCTGCCCCCCTTCGACCCATCCGCTTCCGACTTACCGGGTAGTTATCCTGGCATGAACATGCCGTCCATCGGTCTTGATGGGTGCGTCCTGCAGTGCTTTCTTGCGGCCTACCGACCCATGGGACACCAATGCCAGGCAGAGGTCTAATTGCGTATCTGGTGCAGAGTACACTAGGTTGACGAGTTTCGAGGAGACTCAGTCCTGGCTCCATGACCAGGCCCAGACCCAGATCCAGACCCCCGAGGATCGTGACGAATTCATTCCGAGACGAAGAGAAGACTCATTCATGTCTGGAATAGGCAGGTCAGAAACGTTGGTTATCCGGCCCCGTCCAACTTGGAACCTCCCACATTCAAAATTTGCGGAACACGGGTCCTAGGCCTCCTCCTGGGACCTGGGTAGCCCCAAAACTGCGCCGCAGCACATCACCGAGAAGAAGGGCGGTCAGCCTAGCAAATCACGGCCGGTGGATCTTCGCCCGGCCGGCGAGTCGAGTCGTGTGATGGGTCCCGCCATCCCGCCGCTTTTTTCGCTCGTGCATTCCCGCTCTTTACTGACGCCGCTCGGAATGCCGTTTTCTCTCAGCGGTTGGTAATAGCTCACTCTTTATGCAGCCCTTGTTTCGAGCTGTCTTGTTACTTAGCTCAGGTAATTCTCGGGGCGTACAGAGCACAACTGATGCCTGTCTCTTCAACACCCGCACGGGACCAAGAATGCGAGCAGACCTCTCAGAGACAGGCTGTAGAAGAGGCCGAAATGTCTAGACCTCCGTCGCCTCGCGATTGCTGGAAACCATGGGTTCCTTCTCACTCACCTTTGACCTTACCTTACCCTGCCCAAAGGGTTCCCATTCGATCAGGCAGCCGCTGACACACCATCTCGCTTCGCGCACTTGCAATGCAACTTGGAGGCACGCGCCTTGGAGTTTGTACTGAACGGTGTCCCGTTATCTATCCGCCCTAAGAGAGATCAAATCTCACCGTGCTGCATGGAGGGCCACATGGGCTGATGCCTCCCAATGAGGCCCTCCCCGGTGTCCGTATTGGTCGACGCAGCCAAGGAGCTCGGCCATCTCTACCCGCTGGGTCTGACGTTTGAGTCTGGAGTCTAGTCCAACTACTCGTTTCAATCGCTTTACACCACTTCGATCTTGTTATTAGACAGGTAAGAATTATTAATCTCATCCGCTGACTATCTGCTGCAGCAAGGAAACACCTCAGACACAAGCTACAGAAATCTCGATCTGTGAAGGCAGCCGTTTCGACGCGGCCATGCACCCAAAGCATGGTGTTCAACCCAAGGCTCCAACCGACCTCGTCCTAGCACCCCTCGGTATGTGGGTGACTACAAATCGACATCTCATGTTTCGAAACATGTCGTCGTCGACAACACAAGACGGGCCATCGGTCTGCAAATCCACTTTTCCTGCTACTCGACTCATCCAACGGGCAGCAAATCGAATTGTCGCCGTAAAGCGACACAGTCACAAAGCCTCTTGGACATGGAGTCGGACAGAGCAAGCAGCCTAATTCTTACACCTCCGGAGATGATCTTCGCAGGCCAATGCAAACGCAGGCGAGGAGTCACCGCAGGCAAATTGCAGAGCGGCATTGAGTTGCCGACGTGGTGTAACAGCCACAAATGAGGCTCCTCTGGCCCTGCGATTGGCTTGCGAGGGGGATGCATCGAGTCGCCTTGTTCACCGCCAACGTCAGGAAAGTAAAGACGAGATTTTTCTTACCTGTGTTCAGAGATTGTGCAATCGCCAATCCTCACCCTTTGGCGTCGTTCTGAGTTTTCAAGACTGCGACAAATGGTAGCAGCGAAATTGGCCTCACAGCCGAGAAGGATTTAAGAGTCACCATGGGGCATTCAGGAAGGTGCAGATGTTGGAGTTGACTCAGGGATGGATCAAGATTAGCTCCTCACGCTTAACAGCAATACCCGCGGATGAGTGACGGAGCCGAGGGGAATTGGAGGTCAGGCCGGGTTCTCGTCCGACTCTGGCCCATTTGGAAGCTCTCCACTTGCTAATACCGCGATTTTGCACAAGAAGGCCGCTCGCAAACCTTCTTTTGAAGCAAAGAGCAAATCGGCTGTCGTGTTGCGGTTCAATGATGTGCCCTGGCGACAGTGAAACAAGGCTGGTCAGATGCCTTGAACCAGACTGGACCGGGCCGTCGCTTTGGCTGCGGCTGCACAAAGCGACGGCTGCAGCAACCTTTCCTCGGTTTGGGTTGATGTGCTGCTGTTGCTGGTGGTCAGCGCATACCTTTTGTGTCTCTGTTGCATGTCGCAGGTAAGGTGAGGCGGCCCAACGGTGAAGTTTAGAGACATCTGCAGAAGAACTGTGCCATTGAGTTTTGCAAAGTTTGGTGTTGCAAAAACGTCTCTTGGACTGCTGGGAGTTCACACGCTGAAACGCGACTTTTGGGAGGGGCAGAGTGAATGCTTCAGAGGCCAAGGAGAGCAGAGTTGGAATGGGGCGGAAATGTGGATTTCAGTGTGCAGCAATTTGCATTAGCTGGGCCTTTATTGGCGCGAGAAGGGGGTCCTCGATCAGCCCTGTAGCAACCACATCTGACGCTGAGGTGTTGGATGCAGCCCGTGTGGGTGAATTTGAGGCGCTCGTCGTCTTTGCCCGCAAACATCCCTTGCCTCTCTGAGACCGGGTTGTTGGTGGGTGCGATGAGTTACAATCAAGGTGGGTGGGAGGTCAAGGTTGAAAAACAGCAAACTTAGTGATGGAAGAAAGATGGGAATCTCCCTTGAGTGAACAGACCGAAACAAGATGCAAAGAAACAACCGGCAACTGTACCGAACACGGTTACGCCGAGCCCAGCAGAGGATAGCAAGCACAGAGGGGGGAGAGAGAGATGAGAGACAACCATCTGATGAGATGGAGCCTGTCCGTCCGTCCCATGATACCTTATTGTGACTGCTACTCGTTACCCTCGTCGTCTCTTGTTCTGGTTTTCTCAGGTAGAAAGTGCATACGTTTCGACGTGTTGCGCCCACTGCGTCAAGCCCGCCGATAGTTGCGTCGATCATTTCGAAGGCCGGGGTTTT
Source organism: Colletotrichum camelliae (assembly GCA_018853505.1). Taxonomy (NCBI): domain Eukaryota; kingdom Fungi; phylum Ascomycota; class Sordariomycetes; order Glomerellales; family Glomerellaceae; genus Colletotrichum; species Colletotrichum camelliae. The sequence continues at coordinate 2,546,642 of JAELVL010000008.1, read as the reverse complement.
TGGTTTAATGGGTAGTCTAAGGGTGTTTTACCTGTTTCTATTCCCCCGAGATGACAACTAGGTAGCAAGGTCGGGTCGGTGTCGAGTAAGGTAGCCTACCTATGCAGTGGACTCCCGTCAGTTTTAGTGGACAGTGATAAAGCTGCATGCAGCTCTCATCTCATCCGCCAGCCACAAGGACAAGACACAGGAAATGGAACATGAGGATTGAGGATTGAGGAAGCAAATAAAAACAATAGCGGGCTGAGAGGCAAGTCATTAAGGTTAGCGGGCTGGTAGAGGTTGGGCTGCAGCCAATGGCACCAAGGTCGGTGAGCAAAACAGCGGGCTGACCCTCCCCCTCGTCCGAGCTCCATGATTGGCCAGAGTCGCGTTGATTGCGGCTTCATGTCCAGCACCTTCCCTGTCTTGCTCCGCTGCCTTGGCTGCTGCTACAGGCTCCTCACCTCAGCTAAGACGCTGCCGACGCTGCCGACGCTGGGCGCTGCATTCATTGCTGCAGTGCAGCGGCGGGCGGGCGGGCGGTTGGGTTACCGTAAGGTACCTTAGGTAGAGGTAGTAGGTTGGCGACGCTGTCCCGACGCGCCTCAGCCTGCCAAACCTCCCGGTCCACGGCCGCGGCCACGTCCAAACCAAAGCGAACCACCTCAGAATCAAACTCCACCCGATGCGGGAACGACCTTTCATCCATTATTAGTCTCCCTCGTGACAATTTCCCTGTAGCCCTTTCTCTCGAATTCATTTTCCAACTCTTCCCCCCTTCTGCTTCCACTCCCTTTGTCCAAACCCCCGATCGTCCAACCATTCAACACGCTTGGTGGTGTAAACGCCGGCCATCTCGTCCAACATCAACCAACCCATCAATCCCCACGGCCAACCAACGAAGCGAACCAACCTCCCGCTGCCACTACTACTTCTGCACCTCGAAGCTGCTCCAGCTAGCCCCGATCCCCCCTTCCACCCCTCAAGCTGCTGCAGATGCTCAGGAAGCAAGCTTGAACATCCTTCGCCTACCCACCCCTCATCCGACGCGGACGCTGCAGACTCGCTGCACGAAGCTTCCCGACTCGAATCGTCGATCCAAGCTCCTGCCGGTAAAACTTCCTCTTCGGCAACAACCCATCTCCAACACACGTGCCCTCCCCGCCGCCGCGATACCATCGTACGAGTCGACCGCGCAGACACCGACCTGCCTCTCCCGATCCCGCACATGTCTGTCAACAATCGAACGCACGCGCATTCAAGATGAAGAGCACGCCTCTAATCATCAATTGGCATGACCAGAATGCCCCCGTCTACTCGGCCCATTTCGAGCCGCAAGGGAAGGGCCGGCTAGCCACGGCTGGAGGAGACAACAACGTGAGAGTACGTCGGATTTTGATTCCCGCATTCGTGCCCCCGAGGCTGACGCTGCACACAGCTCTGGAAGGTCGAGAGTGATGGGGAGGATCGCAAGGTCGACTACCTGTCCACCCTGAGCAAGCACACCCAGGCTGTCAATGTCGTTCGATGGGCCCCCAAAGGTACGAGACCTAACGACGCGGCGCTGCACCCCAGTAATAGCTGACCTTGCATTCACCAGGTGACATTCTTGCCTCTGCTGGCGACGATGGAAACGTGATTCTCTGGGTCCAATCCGAGCACAGCGGCCCTGCCTTTGGCAATGAGGGCCTCGAAGACAAGGAGACGTGGCGCACGAAGCACATGTGTCGATCTAGCGGATCCGAGATATACGACCTCGCCTGGTCGCCCGACAGTCAATTCTTCATTATCGGAAGCATGGACAACATTGCTCGCATCTACAATGCCACTAGCGGTACGTCTCCATTTCTCCCACCAAGGACCCTGGCGCATACGGTTACTGACCCAAGCAGGTACCCTCGTTCGCCAGATCGCAGAGCATAGCCATTATGTTCAGGGCGTCGCGTGGGACCCTCTCAACGAGTACATTGCAACCCAGTCGTCCGACCGATCCGTTCACATCTACTCCCTGAAGACGAAAGACGGCCAGCACACCCTTAGCGGTTCTCACGACGACAAGCCCTCCAAGATTGCGAGCCACAACAAGAGCGATTTGCCGCCCAGGCGCATATCCTCTAGCAGCCCTGCACCTCCAGACTTTGGTAGATCCTACCTCTCCGTCGAGGCGGCTGTGGGCTCCCCCGTTCCTTCCGCTCCCGGAACACCGACCTCGATAGCCCTCCCGATGAACCCGCCGAGTGTCATTAGCCATAGCAGACGCTCGTCCTTCTCGTCGAGGCGCTCGCCCTCCCCGGCCCCGTCTATGCCTCTACCCGCTGTGATGCCGATTGAGCCTTCACCGAGCACGAAGCCGCATCCCTCAGGTGGCCTTGGCCCTCTGGGCACAAAGAATGCGCTTCTCTATGCCAACGAAACACTTTCGTCCTTCTTTAGGCGCCTGACTTTCACCCCTGACGGAAGCCTTCTACTCACCCCAGCTGGTCAATATCAGACTCAACATCCTTCAGAAGGCAATGCAAAGCCGACATATGAGGTTACCAACACTGTGTACATCTACACTAGAGGTGGCATCAACAAGGCGCCCATTGCTCACTTGCCTGGTCACAAGAAGCCTTCAGTCGTGGTCAAGTGCTCGCCGGTGTTCTACACCCTGCGGACGTCCCCGCCTGTCACCAAACACATCACCATCGATACGTCGTCTTCAGAGGAACCTATCCCGGCGCTCCCAGAGCCAGTCTCGAAGCCAGCACCGGCCACTTCCGTGATGGAACCACCTCCGCCCCCGACTTCAGTTCCCGACTCGTCTACGCCGACGAGCAAGCCCGAGACAGGTGCTTCCACCCCAGGCCCCAAGGCAGCATTCGCCTTGCCGTACCGCATGATCTATGCCGTTGCTACCCAAGACTCTGTGCTGCTTTACGATTCTCAGCAGCAGACTCCAATCTGCATCGTCAGCAACCTGCACTGCGCCACGTTTACTGATCTAGCATGGTAAGTTTTGATGATGAATTAATTGTTTGATGAGCTAACAATCATGTAGGTCGAGCGATGGATTGACGCTCCTGGTATCTTCCTCGGACGGCTTCTGTTCCACGCTCTCATTCGCACCGGGCGAGTTAGGACAGGTTTACCAAGGGGATCTGCCGACACCCAAAAACCCTACTGTGCCAGGCGCCACACCTGCGACAACCTCATCGAGCCAGGGCACCCCCATCCCGACCCCATCGTCAGCGTTCGCCCCGCCCTCCCCCTACCGCAATGGATCGGGCCATCATCATCGGAACTCAACGAGTTCCTTCACTGCTCCGTCGCCGCCTCCAGCCGGCTTCGTCAGCCAGAGGCCCCAGTCGCCTGCACGATCGAACTCTACTTCATCTGTAGCGACTCAGTCATCTCAGGTGGTGACTAACCCGAACCTCATCGTCGGAAGTGTTCCAGGCATCGCTGTGGCCAACTCTACCAAGGTCACGGGCGTGCCCATTACGACACCACCCGAGACCCCCCGGACGAATGCTGCCGTCCCAGCCAGCAGCTCAGCAGCAGCTGGAACAGCGTCCAGCGCGACACCTGCGAGTGGAACCAAGCGAGAAGCCAGTGAAGGGGACAAGGAAGAGGGCACTGAGCCCAAGAAGAGACGGATCGCGCCGACACTGGTGGAGCAGAAGCCTTAATAGGCATTCACATATTCGGTGCGTCTGGAGCGCGACATGTACAATGAATCATGGAGAAAAGCGTTGCTTGGATGCGGAACATGAAATTAAGGCGAACAATGCCAGCTTTGATAAGGAGCAAAGAAGGCCTTGGTCGGGGCAGAAGTAACGGGCATTGCGAAATTAACAGTCGCGAACGGATTTGTTTGCATGGCATGGCGTTGCTAGGGTATAACAAGGACCGAAGCACAAGGTTTCTCGTCCATGGGAATGAAGTGCCTCGTCGATAGATTTCCTCTTCAATTCCAATATTTAGTCAGTAAGGTACTGAAGTGTGAATGATGGGTGACTAAGCTTCTGAAGAGCCAATCAATTGCAACCAGGAGGGAGAGCCAAGACGTTGTAAACTCATTGCATCCTCATGAGCACTCAGTGAAGCGTTGAATGGGATGAGTCTCATCTGAAGCATAGGACTGAGCCCTCGGTCAACTTTCCTTTTGCATTATCGTCAGCAACACTGTCATTTCAGTCTCATGAACACATGGCCACCGCCAAAAGCCCCGCGAAGAGGCTTCATAGCCCGGACCTCATCCCAAATCCATTCATAAAGAAGAAGAATCTAGAGTGGTCCTTGGAGTTGCCCCAGACACAGTCCCCAAACGCGAAACCTGAGCAGGCCGACCGGGAGAGGTCTCCCGCAAACGCACCCCCTTCTCCATCCGGCCCATCGTCGCTCTCCGCGGCCCTGGAATCCGGCGCTGCCTCCCCCCGGACCCGGCCTCGCATTTCTTCGCAAACCTCGCCGCGCACGTGCTCGCACCCTACCCGGCCTCGACGCCGCACCTGGCCCCGGCGACGGCGCAGCGGGCGCTGTACGAGGGCCACGCGGGCTCCGCTGGGGGCGCGCACTTTGTGGTGCACCAGCACGACCACCCTGTCGCGGGGACGCACTACGACCTGCGGCTGCAGATCAACGCGACGAGCAGCGTCAGCTGGGCGGTGATGTACGGGTTGCCTGGCGACGCGAACTCGCGGCGGTTGAATAGGAACGCGACGGAGACGAGGGTGCATTGTTTGTGGAACCACGTGGTCGAGACGGGGAGCTGGCATACGGGGAGTTTGGTGGTTTGGGACTGTGGGAGGTATGAGGTGTTGGAGAGGGGGCAGCCGGGGCCGGGGGATGATCCGGAGTCTGGACGGGAGGAGGAGGAGGAGGAGGAGGAAGATGGGGAAATGGAAGGGGTGAGTGGTGGTGGTGGGATGACGGAGCAGGAGAAGTTGGCGAGGGCGTTTGGGGAGGAAGATTTTGGTGAGGTTGCATGGGCAGCGGCTTCCGAGGGGGTATGTGTTGAATTTGAGGCTGACCAAGGGGGAGGATTTTGAGGGGAGGAGGAGGAGTGAGGGGTTGCTTGGGCGGCCGGCGAGGAAGAGGCGGCGGAGGGGCGGGCCGGGGAGGGGCAAGGTTGTGGTTGAGACCAGTTCCGAGGGGGAGGATGAGGATGAAGAGGGGGGCGGTGTTGTGCCGGACCACGGGGCCGGAGACGGGGAGGGGGAGAAGGGGTTGTCGTGCGTCGAGAGGGAGTTGAGGGAGCTGGAGGACGAGGGGGTGAGGATGACGAATGCGTATCAGGGGGCAGAGAATAGCGTGGGGAGTGTGTATCAGAGGAGGTGGTACTTATCGCTTGACCGGGAGGCGAGCGGGTTCGTGAAGAGACGGGGCAAGTGGGTGAGGACGCATGATGACGAGGAGGATGACGATGAGGGGAGGCTGAGATATCCCTTTTACGTGAGAGGGGTCGAGGTTGAGAGGAGCGTTGTAACGGGGCGGCTTGGGAGTGAGGTTTTGAAGGATGAGGGGGTTGTTGGGTTTGTTAGGAGGAATGGGTGGAAGCCTGTCTTGAATTAGGAGCGGATATTGGCCATCAACAGAGGATTAATGTATCAGATATATACATATAAATCCCAGATAGGAGATTTCTATTAAATATCATAAGTCCAAGGCATCTCATCATCTGATACGTATCGTCGAATGCCCCTGTTCTTGCATGTCGTACGCAAACGCCTGCTCCCCCAACATGCGCAGATACTCCCCCGCCAATCTCCACCTGCCCCCGAGCTTCACCAGACACTGCTTGATGACGGCCACGGCCTCCTCGCACTCGGCGGAGCCCTCCTCGCGCACAAGCCACGCGAGGGTATTCGCCGCGCCGTACAGCGCGTCCAGCGCCAGCGGACTAATCACGCCAATGTCCCTGCTCTCGCCCCCGCCGCCGCCCTTCTTCCCGTCCTCGATCGACGCCGCGAGGAGCAGCAGCTCGCGCGCCAGGTCGGCGATGTCGCCGCTCAGGCGGCGGATGCCCTCGACGGCGTGGAGCTGCTGCTGCGTCTCGTCCGGGGTGCGGATGCGGCCGGTGGGCGTCGCGGGGCAGCAGTAGAAGTCGTAGAGGAGGATTGCGCTCGAGAGGAGGACGCAGCGGGGCGCGAGGTAGGGCAGGTCTGACGGCAGGGAGGCGAGGGCGGCGGTCAGGGCTTCGGAGAGGGATGCGGCGTCGGGGATGGGGGGTTTGCGGCTGCGGACGTGGGTGAGGACTTGGGCGGTGAGGAGGGCGCAGCGGCAGAGGGTTGGGAAGGGGGATGTCGGCGGCGAGGGGGCCGGGGAGGAGATTGCGTGGTGAACTGCGCGGTCGACGCGGCCTTGGTCCTGGGGGTGGCGGTCAGTACGTAGGAATTAGGCCAGAGGGAAAGTGAGGGTTTACCCAAGCCTCGTCGTCGGCGGGGAGGGTCTCGTTCTCGGCGGGGTCCGGCGAGAGGTAGCGCTTCTTGTTGCCGATGCAGATGAAGCGGTCGAGGATGAGGATGGCCCACCACGTCCGCTTGCGTTCTTCCAGCTCGGTCCAGGTCGTCTGCGCGGACGTTAGCGCTGAAGCCTTATGGTTTAACAGGGACTCATACTGGTGAGCTGAGGAGCAGGTTCCCTTCTTGGAACGTCGGCAGGCCGAGAAAGTCGGCGTACCGCACACACGAGCCGGCGGTGATCCACGCGGCGGGGTATATGCCGTGCGCGTACTCGAAGTGGGCGATCAGCAGCATGGACTGCAGGGCCATGAGCGAGGTGGCGCCACCGTTCTCCAGCAGTGACATGAAGCGCTTGGCGGCGCGGTAGAGCGGAATCCCGGCGACGGGCATGTTGCTGTCCGGCTCGGGGTGCGTCGTCATGAGCTTCATGGCGAGGAAGAGCATGGCGAGGTCGGGCCCGCCTTGGCTCAGGGCGACGCCCATGTTCATGCGCTTCTTGGAGACGATGGGGAGCCAGGGGTGGATTGTGGTGAAGTATGTTGCGATGGAGGACTGGACGGACGTGCCGTCGCCCAGGTGTTGGAGCACTTCCTGCGGTGGTGTTAGAGAAATAGGGGCACAGGGAGGGAGAAGAGGACGCACGGCAGGGACTTCAATAAATGGTTTTGGGACTGGCTGGTTCAGCATTTCGTATGTTGCCATATCGAGAAAGACGTCTGGCGGGAACTGAGAGGCCGTCTGCTGTTCCCAAAGCGGTTCAACGGCGGGGTATGCCGGCGAGTCGTCGTTGATGCTCGGTCCTGAGGCGGAGGGGTCCGACCCGGGACTCGGCCCGGAGCTGTTGGCCAGTCCACCAGCCCGCTACCGCCACCGCCGGACAAGCCGGTGCCGTTGTCGTTGATGCGGCCCTCGAGCTCGGCGAGTCTGAGCTGCAGGGCCGCAAAGTCGTCGGCCGTCGGGGCGGACTGGGCGGACTCGACGTAGTCGCAGCGGCGCTCCATGCGGGTGCACAGCCCGCAGGCCGGCAGCGCCTTGTCGCATTTGCGCTTTTGTCGTTTGCAGCTGCCACAGGCTTGCGGGGCTTTGGAGTCGGAGGGGTAGCGGTCTCGCGGGGTCAGGAAGAGAGTTGACATTTTGGTCGTGTGTTCATGATGAGGTTGATGGTGGGGAATGGACGTGAGAGTCGTAGGGCTGATGAACGGACGTTTTTAGGGGTTGGTGCTGACGCTTTGGGCATTCACATAGGGCCATTCAGCAGATGTCCCATTTTGTAGACGTTGAAGTGAAAACATTTGCAAATTAATGCATCTGATTGGGCGTGAAAATATTTCTCAAGTATTTTCAGAGAGTGTCATTGAGACCAAGTTGTTGAAGATGATTGAAGATGACTGAAGTACGAAATAAGACCCTCCGGCTCTTTTGCCGGTGCAGTGGGGCCGTCACATCACATCCGCTCCACTACAACAACGCCAGTTGAAGCTCACATCACTGCAGCAAATATCTGAATTCAGAAAAGTCAAGGAGAATCATCATGCCGTTTCATTTGAAAGATGACTCAAACTGGTGCTCATCGACAAGTCATCGCCCGCATATCTCGACAACACAGCAGCCGAGAGCGCCCCAAAGAAGCCACCATCTCAGCGTCGATTAGGTAATCCACGCAGTACTCCGTCCCCAGGCACTGATCAACAGGATGCTTCTCCCAAGTTCCAGCAAAGCATGCATTCGGGGATACCCTTGTCACCACCCGGACGAACAACCTCAAGAACCGCCCAAAACCGACGTTGGGCGACCCAGGAAACGACAGCAGAACATGACGCCGTGCCCGGGATGGACCCCTGTGCGCCGTGTGATTAGCACCAATTACCCCCCCTGATCTCCGCCCAGCTTGACGGCCATGGCCACGAACGAACGAACTCTTGTTCCCCGACAATGTAAACAAGAGGGTCGGCCGAGAGAAGTGTGAGTAATATCACCAGCCCTCCTGCTCCTCCTTCTCCTCCGACCGCCTTGCGCCCATCTTCCTCTTGCTACCCCTCTTCCACCTTCTCGTCACTCTCCTTTGTCCTTGTCGTTGTCGCCCAGCTCAGCTCAACCCCGCCGCCGCCGCCGCAAGTCCCCCCTCCGTCTCCGTAATAATTTCCGCCAAAAAAACACCGCAAAAAAGGAATGGCTGACTCCTCCAGCCGCCCCGGCAGCCTCCGGGTCCTCCGAACCCGCGGCGGCGCGGGGCCCTCGCGAAACTCCTCCGCCCGATCCTCCGCCGCCTTGGGCGACGACTACTCGTACCTCCACCCGCCCGCGAACCACAGCAACCAGCCTGCGCTCCACGGCCTCGCGCTTCTCCCTCAACGAGCAGTTCGCCGCCACCCGCCGCGAGTACGAGTTCGGCGACGACGACGCCTCCTACCTCGAGCGCATGACCCTCGCCTCCGATATGATGGATGACGTCGGCGGCGGCGACGACAGCACCGTCACCGTCGGCGACCTGGCCGCTCTGCAGCAGGAGGCCGACGGCGTCGAGGGGGACTACTACGATCTGCTGTGTCTGCCCAAGGATCCGACGCTCACCCCGGACCAGGTGCGCAAGGCCTACCACCGCCTGCTGCTGTATCTGCACAAGGACGGGCTGCCGGAGAACCTGCACGCCATCGCGCAGCCGTGGTTCAGCCAGGTGCAACGGGGCTTCGAGACGTTGATCGACCCGCACCGGCGGGCGCTGTACGATGCGAGCCAGCTGCGCGATCTGACGCACGACGTGCCCGAGTTCCCCGTCGACGAGGACTACCGGTACGCGTACGACCTGTCGCTGAAGGAGCAGCTGCGGCAAAGGGCGGCGGACGTGGTCCAGACCTCGTCGGATCTGGGCATCCGGTTCGACGTGTCCAAGGCCGTGAGGCAGAGTTCCGCGCTGACGCCGCTGGACTTTACGTTGAGCCACTCCGTCACCGTGGGGTTGCCGGCCTGGGGGCGTCTGCTGGATGGATCGATGTTTAATTTTGGTCAGTGTGCATCGAACGTGTCGAAAAAGGTGCCGTCTATCGCCGTCACTGAGGATAAGGGGGTTGAGCAGGCGAGAGAGTCGATGGTGTATCTGCCGCCGCCACAGCTGACTCTGACGGGGTCTGTGTACGGCATCGTTGAAGAGATTTATCGAGTTCCGCTGCCTTTGTTGGCAGATCGTTACCAGCCTCTGCTGCCACTGACGATCCCTCGCAAGCGCATCATCCAGCTGGCGGAGCAGCGACCATGTCCCATGATCAGCTTCAAATTCCGCCAGGATATCATCCACCGAACGGACGAAGACCACATAGCAAAGACGACAGTCGAAGTGGAGACCGAGGCTCTCCCAGAATCATCACTGACAGCGCGGGTATCCCACCCCATCCATCTCCCGAACAGCACGAACCCAGTCGTTCTCGACGGCAGCCTGCGCTCGGGAAGGCCGTGGTACCGCGAGCCGCCCCGCATCGCGGTCGGCGTGCACCGCTGGCTCGGCGCCGGGACGGCCTACGCCTGCGCCGACAGCGGCGACTGGAGCATGTGGCCGGGCGAGACGATCAAGTTCCTCGCCGACTTCTCGCAGGTCAGCAAGACCCAGCTGCTCACCGAGTTCCCCATGAAGACCTCCGCGAGCTTCGAGGTGGGTTACACGACCTCTCCCGAGCGGGTGCCCTCGGCAGGCCACGAAGATTCCCCGAGGGGCGAGTGCGGCATCCGGGCTGGACTACGAAAATAACAGCACCAACAACGACGCCTCCTGGACCGTCTCGACGTCTCTTACGGCCACCGCCGCGGCGGCGTATCTCCGCTACGGCCGCGACCTGCCGCTCCCCGGCTCGAAGCCGACGCGGCTCGAGGTAGAACTGTGCTCCAACACGCTCCTGGACCGCTACCTCGCCGTCCGCAACCTCTGGAACGTCGGCCGCTCCAAGCTCGGCCTCGAGTTCGGCGTCAGCCTGCACAGCCTGCACCTGTCGCTCTACTGGTCCCGCCTCAGCCAGCGGCTGAGCATCCCGCTCCTCCTCTCGCCGCGCGCAGAGTACAGCCCCGCCGTCTTCTTCTACGCCAGCGCCGTGCCCCTGGTCGCCTTCGCGGCGAGACACTTCCTCGCCAAGCGCAAACGCGCGCGCGCGCCGCCGATGGAGATCGAGCTGCAGGCGTACATCAACCGCAAGCGCGCCGCGGCGGACGACATTGCGGCGCTGCTTGCGGGGCCCGTGGAGGCGCGGCAGCGCGCCGAGCGGCAGCGGCGCGGGCTTGTGATCCTTAGCGCCAAGTTTGGGGTCAAAGAAGGCGCGGACTGGGCCCTGGAGGAGGTTGCGGACGTGACGTTGGCGGTCGCGGCGTTGGTTGAGGACGGCAAGCTGAAGATCCCGGCTGGCGTGAGGAAGGGATCGATGTTGGGGTTCTGGGATCCGGCGCCGCTGAGGCGAAAGGCGCTTCACGTGAGGTATCTTTGGAAGGGGAAGGAGCGGACTATTGAGGTTATGGGGCGGGACGAACTGGTTCTCCCACCTCCTAAGAGGAGCGCATCATGAATTGCTATTATGACGAGATGTCGATATGATGGATATGAAGGTATGATGGGACGAAACGGTGGGGGGCATGAGCTGGTGTTATTGGATTAGGTGATATCCCACGTCAGCCTTGGCTGGACAGAAGAGTATGCAGATAGCTCAAGCCAGTAAGGCTTGAAAATCCTTTTGATTACAATATGAACTTAACTACATGCTACACGCGTCCCTGAGATCACTGGCTGTAGGCTGCTCTTGCCTTGCCGTCGAGAACCTCCTGGAAGAACTCCCGGTACGTGATCTGCCTGAAATCGGGATACAGGTCCGTTGTGAGCAAGTATCCCAAGTATTCGGCATACTCGGGCGTGTTGTCGTGTCGAATACCCGCAGAGTATTGATACTGCGACATCATCAATCTCACCTGCGTCATGTAATCCGTCTGGCCGGCCGCAATTTTCTCTCTGCTCTGCTGCATCTGGCTTCCAATATCGTTTGCGGACAGCTGGGAAACATATCAGTCATGATGCAGGCGCACGTTGAAAAAGGGGTTGACTCACGTAGGTCTTTTCAATCTTCTCGCCCGAGATCTCCTCCATCAGGGCGTACAGCTCGTTCAGCTTTGGCGCGAAATTGCTAGCCAAGACCTGCTTGTTCAACGTCCTAGGGTCCTGGATGATGCGCGCCACGTAACGACCGACATCGCGTGCATCAATCATGGAGCAGACGGCTTCCCCATCGCCCGGGACGAAGTTTTGCTCGGGAAGCAGGCCCGGAGGGCGGACGTAGTCTGTCCGGCCGGACGCCAGACGGGGTAGGAAGCCGGCGTACCACCAGCCGACGTTGATGACGGTCCAAGGGAGGTGCAGGCTCTTGATCTCGTTGAGGACGTCTGTCTTCTATTTCCTGATGTCAGCATCTCAATGTATAGATGTCTGGCTAAGACTGTCAACCGGGCCTCTGAGATCGGCACTGGACTTACGATATCCTGTAGGTCGTGGACGCCCTTGGGCGGGATCACCATCGCAAACTCGCTGGGCACGAAGCGCTTAACGCCGGCCTTTTTGGCGGCTTTGGCGAGCGGGATTTGGTCCTTGAAGGAGGCGACGGAGACTGTCGAGATGATGACATCGATGTTCGTAAGGGCTTCGACAAGTGCATCTTCAGGACCGGTGAGTTCTACGGCGACGACCTTGACCCCGCGGGAGCGGAGGTTGGTGTAGTTCTGGTTGGTCGCAGAGGAGGGACGAGCGAGGGCGATGATCTCCTGAGGAGCGTTAGTGTTGTTCTTATCGTAAGCAAGGGAGTTGATTAGGTTGGACTCACAAAGGTATCGGATTCGAGAAGGGCGTCGATGATGAAATGCCCGGTCTCTCCTGTCGCACCAACAATTGCAACCGATGTCTTCGTCATTGTATCTAGAGTATTTTTCACTTTGAGTCTAGTGATTCTCACTTGAGATTGATGAGAAGTTTCCCTACTTTTCATTCGGTTTATATCCCATGCAGTGCGTATAGATGAAAACCCCGTCCGGCCTTCGCCCGGTCCACTCAGACAAATTTGTAAGAATCATGAATCTATAACTTGGATCTGTTGATTCGGCAAATGCGCTTTCAATTGCTGCCGCAAATGATTCCGCTTGAACACGAATACGATCACTAACGAAGGCATCGTTCTCGGGTTGAGCAAGTTGTCTGCGGAGTTTGTGGGGTTGCAGCGGACTTCATGGGGTTTCTTTTGGCGGACTTGTGCACAGGTCTCATACGTTTGCTAGGTAGGTTGTAGTAGTTTCTCATAGAAACGACTTTGCATTCATTCGGCAGATCAAAAATATATTCAAAGAAGTTGTCAAAAAATGATTTCCGCGGGCACCTTACCCCCGATTCAGGATGTCGCCTCTGCCAATCCCGCTCTTCTCACACATGTCCCTGAAGATGCCCCCTTGATCGTACAGGTTGATGGGAGAGTCCAGCTCAGCCACGTGGCCCTGGTCCATGACACAAATCCTGTCGTACCCGATAATCGTCCTCAGCCGGTGAGCGATGCAGAGGAAGGTCTTCCCCTTCAGGTTGCCCAGGGTCTGCTGCACCTTCTCGTCCGTGGCAAAGTCCACCGAGCTCGTCGCCTCATCGCACACGATGATCTTGGAGTCCTTCACGAGCGCCCGGGCCAAGGCCATGAGCTGTCGCTGACCCAAGGAGAAATTGAGACCTTCCTCGTCGACGGGGCTGTCGAGGGTGATGTCGTTGGCGCTCGTCTCGTCCACCAGGCCCGACTTTCGCAGCGCCGACCACAAATCCAAGTCGCTATGTTCGTCGAACGGGTCCAGGTTGGACCTGACGGTGCCCTGGAACAGAGTCGGGTCCTGCGGGATGATGGCGAGCTGAGCCCGAAGATCCGCAAGACCGATTTGGCTGATGTCGACGCCGTCTATCGAAATCGAGCCGCTTGCCAGGTTGACGATCCGGAACAGTGCTTGGATGATGGTTGATTTTCCGGACCCTGTACGTCCGATGATGCCGACTCTTTCACCCCTTTCACTTGCATGCTGACACCCTTCAGAACCAGTGGTAGTCTCGGACGGTAACGAAGTTGGACATTGTTGAAGACGATCTCTCCGGCATGCGGCCAGTCAGTTGGCAACTGCCCGAGATGCGCGGGGGGTTCTTCCGCAAGACGGTGTCCGTAATAATACACTCTCTCCGTGCTGTTCATATCGTTCTGGACCTCGGCCATTTGCCGCACCGCGAAGCTGCAAATGTTGATAATCGAAAGCATATACGATAAAACCAGACCGCCGATGCTGGGATGAACGCTGAAGCGAGACGTCACGATGAGAAGCCCGATGACAAAGATCAAGATCAGACCGATTGCGTCTAGCCGGAGACCAAGCCAGCACTGGTTAGCAAAGGTCAGAAAGTACGCTCCGTCGAAATCGTCAATGGCCCGCCGGATTGTATTGACAAAGTGACCCTGTACGCCGTATGCGCGAATCGTCGAATGCCCGTAGATGGCCTCGCTGACTTTGGCTAACACGTTGGACCGTTGGATGGCCTCGTGTCGCTTGATCTCGCGAGCTGAATAGTTGTAATATGAAGTGGCGAGCAGGTAAACGAGAACCAGAGGTATAAGGGCAGCTACGAAAATGTGAAAGTATGCAATGATCAGCGCGAAGACGGCGACGATGTTCCCAATGGTCATGAGGTACATGCGGAGAGAGTCGGTCAGTTTGTTATCCATCACGTCGACGTCTTTGGAGAAGCGGTTGGTGATCCTTCCGAGAGGGGTGGTGTCGAAGAAGGCCATTGGCGCTCGCAGGACTCGGCTCATTGCCATCTGGAACATGTGCCGGCTTGCCTTGGTTCCGAAGATGGAGACGCATACGAAGAAGGCGAAGATGGATATCGCTTGTGCGAATCCGAGTCCTGCGTATATGCCTAGCTGTAAAAGTGTGTCAGTCATAAAGCAAGATATCAGGAGCGGAATATGAGAAACGCACCCAGCCGCTCAGAGTGAGAGGAAACTGGCCAGCAGTCCACCATGAAAGCCATAGACCTGTGGCTATATACGCAACTTGCGCGATGGTGAGCAAGAATATGACCAGAGGGGCGATCATGAGAGAGCCTGCTGCCCTGAGATATCCGACGTAAACATCCCAAGACACGGCCTCTACGGCGCGTTCCTCAGCTTGCATCAGAGCAATCTGAGAAGTGGTCGACTTGGAGGTTGCCGTCCTCTCCAGCGTCTGCATGTGAACCTCTTTCTCCGCATTGCGGCCAGAGAGGTCTTCGCCATCGGCATTCTTTGACTTGTCATCAGTGGTAGCGGCGAGGGTCATGAGCTCAGCGAACTCGCGATTGTGACCCATCAAGTTGTGATAAGTCCCGTCTGCCTTTACTCTCCCTCCATCCAGCCAGATGATTCTGTCGCATTTATGCAGCACGTGCAAAGAATGTGTCGCTAGAATTCGGCACTTATTCGCGAGTAGCCCGCAGATGGCCTCTTCCATGACATGACGGCCGACTTGAGCGTCAACAGCAGATAGAGGATCGTCCATGAGGATGATGTCTGCGTTGAAGTAGATAGCGCGAGCAATGTTGATGCGCTGCTTTTGGCCACCTGAAACCGTGATTCCTCGTTCACCGATCTCGGTCTTATCACCGTTTGGAAGCATTCGGAAATCCGGGAGCAGCGCGCAAGCTTGCGTGACTCTATCGTATAGACCGCGGTCAAAATCCCTCCCGAAGATGATGTTTTCTCTGACGGTAGCGTTCTGTATCCAGGCGTTCTGTGGGCAAAACGCTCTCGTAGCTCCGAACATGACTGTGCCCGTCGTCTTGCGCATCTCACCTGCTAGGGCAGCCAGGAGAGAGCTTTTGCCTGAGCCAACGTTGCCGATGACAGCGACCAGTTCTGAGCGGCCAATGGTGAGGTTGAGCTCAGGTATTTGGAAGGTGTCTTGGCTCATTGAAGCGTTGGGGCTTTCAATTGGCTTCTCATCTATAACTGAGCCGTCACTTGATTGCCGGGACCGTGTTTGTTCCCAGGTAAATGTTGCGTCCCTGACCACAATGGCGTCATCATTATGATCCTGGATTGCGTCTTCGCTCGCCTCCTCAGCCAACAGGAACTCCTGAACTCTCATCACCGAGGCAAGAGCATCGATAACTTGGCCGACCGCCACGGGAAAAATGCTCAAGGGGAAACGCATTTGGTTGAAGAGTGCCAACGAGGAAAATATTGGGGCTGGAGTCAGCGGGTGGTTTCCGGTCGTTGAGTACGTGATGAAAGCCAACATGGACGCGAAGACCGGTATCACCATCCCAATCGACTGAACACCGTCGCGAAGGGCCAAGAGAGCCTGGATCGCCTTTACCTCATCCTTTCGCACTTTTTCCACGCGTTGCAGGAAGCTCAGCTCCCACCCGAAGAGCTTGATGAACCGGATGGACTGCAAGGCTTCCGAGATGATGCTGACACGTCTATCCGTGAGTTTGTTGATGACGCCGCGTCTCGCAAAGAGGACTTTGGTCGCCATGCCGAAAAGAGGCGCGGAGACAAACAAGACTCCAAGCCCGGGCAACGCAGAGTACCCGAGATTGATGAGCAAGAGAACGATCGTGATGATGATGGACAGTGGCGCCGACCAGGCAAGATGGAAGAAGCTGGACGCCTGGTCGATCCGGGATGCGTCGGTCGAGACCAAGTTGATGATTCGTCCGTTGCTCCATCCCTCGTCTTCTTGTGGCTTCTTCTTCTCGTCTTCACCCTCTGCGCTTGCGTTGGCTTCGGAACTTGGGCCCCCGGCCTTTGCCCGACCTGATAGCCGGAGCGACTTGGCGAAGATCCTCGACATGAGGATGGCGCGGGCCTCCCCGCCGACCGAGAGTCCCGCATAAAGGAAGTGGTTGGTGCAGACTCCCATGATGCCTTGTAAAGCCGTCATGACAATGACCAATCCGATGCCGTACGCAACGGAGGGTCCTTGTTTCCCATCTCGTTGAGCGTTGAAAGCATCTGTTGCAAACGCGATGATGTACCTCAGGAAGAATGGAGTTATGGCCTGAGCTATGGTAGCGATGAGTTGTAGGATACCGCCCAGAAGGAATTTGCGCTTGAATGTAGTGAAAAGTGCACTGAGTAGAGGACGTGGAGCTTCATTCGCCACGCGCCGGTTGAACTCGCCCTCGAACCTCTCTTCAAGGCCCGGTACAGCTCGGTCAGGATTCACCAACCAAATATCATTTATTTCCAAAGGACGTTGGTAGCCAAGCTGTATCACCGTGTTACTCACATGGTCTCATCTGGGATGTGTCAGGCTTACGTGGATAAGAGGCGTTAGCCAGCTGAATACTATCTTGCTCAGTAGGCCCGCAGACCATTCTCGTGATGGCTGTTCTCGTTGGCCGGGTATCTGCGGGACCACGCGGGACTTCAACGGATTCAAACGCCTCCGCCATCTGCCGGGCTCTCTAGGGGTCTCTGGTTCCACTTCGTCGTTGTTGGACTGGCTGCGCTCCGAAGCAGCAGCGGACATCTCAACATCTGTGATTGGCTTCATGCTACTGTTTCCTTGCCGCTGCTGGGTTGAAGTCGACCCGTAGATTGATAGACCGCGTTGAAAAAAAGCGGCATTAGGATCCCACAGCGGGAAGTGAGTACCTCCTTACCGGACCGGGGAAAGCGGAGGTCGGACCTGTCCGAGTGAAAACGCCCCTGTCAGCTGAAAAGTAGACTGGGATAGCCCATATTTCAAGCTTTGCGTGGTTGTCAAGAGCACGTAACAAAACCGGCATCAGGCGACTTTCCATCCCTGGAAGCGCGTGGTGGTCTGAGTCGTGGTGCCGACGGCACCGCCATTCACAAGTTCGATGCCTTCTACCGAGGACATCCATCGTATTACGGTCGAATCGCCGATAGATCGAGTTGTACAGAAAGGCAGGATCCAGCGAGATATCATCATAGCGAAAGCGAGCAAATCGATATCAACGGATGAAGAACACTGTCAAGGTTTGACTTCAGCTGATGTCCACGGAAAATTTATTTTACACATCTCTCTCAGCCTCGGCCAATCTATTCAGCTGCTTTTCCAAGGATGCTGAAAGCTCGCTCGCAGACGAGTCCTCTACGACCCCATTCTCCCAATTCAGAGTAATAGACATGTAGTCATCCTTAGCAGAAGCAAGACAAACTGAATAAGGCGAGCCGCTCGTCGAGGCTCCCGCTGAAAACACGACACGATCAAACACTGCTTTCTGCTTCTCTAGGCCCACCACTGCCGATATCCCACCGTCTACGACACCGATGTTCGTCACAGTGAAGGCGTGCCGTCTCCTTCCTCCCAGCATACCCAAGAAGTGCTGACGGTAATCGCTCACGAACTTGGTCAGACCAACCGAGAGGTTCTCAGACGAGGAGCTCCTTTTATGAATGAAGTCTTTGCATTCGCTGGCGGCCTTCCAGATCTTGTTGTCATCTGCCGAGGGAGTCTCTGCCGCGTGCGTGGTACTTGAACGGCACGAGATAACCCCACGGCGAGCTTCTCTCTGACGAAAAGCAAGGCTCTGCGATCGCGGTGAAGCAACCCATGTCGTCCGGTGAATGTTTCGAGAACTTCCTCAATGAGAATGGCACTGAGGCGATGAAACGGGAATGAGTTGGGTATAAGACACCAAGAATTCGTGCAACAAGCACTGTGACGAGTGATGTGATGGTTGTTTGATGCTTCCTACAGCCACTCCGCAAGTCTTTTACCACTCCCTGTGGTAAGTAGAAAGTTCGAGTGTTGCTCGCCGGAGGGAGCGCGTCTTGAATAGGAGGCCCCGACCATTCCAGAGTATCTGTAGATGAATACAAATATGCCTTGAATGCCTTGCTCAACATGAAGAAGGCAGTGAGGGGAAGATCCATACTCTCCTCCAAGTGAGTGACCAAATCAAGTTTTGGCACCTGAACAACCTCATGTCCAGAGGAAACGCTGGCCTTTGTCTCTCCTGACTCTACGAGGCCATCCAGCGCGTTCCGGAACGTGCGGTGAAATGCTGCCCCCGACAGCCCATCCCCAACGACGTGGTGAAACGAAAAGGAGAGGGCAAAAGTGATGACATCTTTTGAATCAGGCGACTTGATCACTTCGCAGCGCCATAGAGGAAGATCTTGAGTCCTTTGAAACGGCTTCTGATGTTCATCTTGAATTCTGGCGTCAACGGTCGAGAGATCAGGGACAGCCTCCACGAAGTGTACGATCTCGCGAAGATCGATTTGATCGAGTCTTTTGAACGACGGCTGAGGGCTATCTTCATCCGTCAAGGCAACGCCAAGAATAGGATGACGCTCTACCGTCTTTCCCAAGGCGGTCAAGATGAACCCCCTGATGTCGCTGTCGACGAGTGCAGGTGCAGTGTTGGAGAGAGTGTATATGCAAGCAACTTGCACATTGTTGTAGAACTTGACGAGGTGTTGATGGATGAGGAACTTCTCCAAATTTCCTGCGAATATGGTCAAAATGAGGTTAATCCATCGGTCGCTTGTGAAATCTCACCAACACTTCGTAGCGGCTTCACCTCCATCATTCTTCGTGGCGGTCTTGGAACGGACAAAGGGGTCAACTCAGGTTCCGTGAGAGCTTGTGAGTTGAGCTCGGCGAGTGGACACAGAAGATTTGCGGATCTCACCAAACGTGACCTCTATCGCAAGTACTACAGATCGGAGTACGCTTGAAGATCCGGTGCTAGGATAGCTGCCTACTAGGTACCCCTTCTATGGGCTAATGCCGTCTCGTCTCATCCCGGTCTATCGGCGGCACGCCGACAGAGAACATGAATCGGATTCCCTGGCCTGAACTTCGATTGCCTCCAACTCATCTGTGTACTATGGTACATGTCCGACTGCCGTCTTATCGCCTCAAAGGTTATTCAATGTTACGTATTCCTCCCTGAGCAATGATCCTTGATGAAAACTCATTACGAGCCTCTCGTATGCATAAAAGGCTCATCTGAATGCTCGGATGTCAAACCTAATCAAGTTTCCGGGATTCGGTATTGACTCGCCTCAAACCTAAGATGGGACTATCATCCCATAGCCCACAGGTTCGCTAGCTTCGACATCGAATTCGTTGATCAGCCCGGCTAAGGATCGTCCTAAGAAAGCTGAAACCCTTGCCCATGAAAAGTCTATTGAGAACAAGTGGGTTTGTGAGGGAAATGGAAGACGCGGAGAACGCATGCGCGTGATGGAACCACAATTATTTCGGAGGTTTTGCTGGAGTGTATCGGACGTTTCGGACGTTTTCACAGTGTCGGCTGCCAACCAGGGGCAGCAAGGTACCTTCAAGGTGGGCAACAACATTGCAGATGGAATCGATGAGATGGATAATTGGTCAGAAATACGCATTGTCGAGGCACAGCTGACATTGTGAGTGTGGCAGCAGGCGTCGCCCACGCTGTCTTTTGCTGAATCTTAGAGACTACCCAGCGCAGGGACTAGGCACCATATACGTCTTTCATCGAGTTCTTTCACCAACACCAGCCTCCAATTCCTGCTCGGATCGAGCTCAATCAACTCCCGTGATGGCGTACCAACAGCACCATGCATGGTATGTGTTCCCCGTATGGGGTCACATCACCAGTGCCAACGCCCTTATCATCAAGATGCTTGAGGAAAACCCAGCTTTGGTCGTTACTTATGTGACACATAGCCTCGTTGGTATGCAAAGTTTTCAAAATATCTTTGAAACTTAGGCGACATGATGGAAACTTTACTAATCATGAGTACCCGAGGTAGACACCCGTAGATTCCCCGAGTTCCCAAAAGATCGATTCCGTCTCTTGACCTTCGGTGACCACAAGTAATCATTCAATCTTCTTAGCCTTTCAAAAACGTCAGGGCTGACCTACCACATAGCATCTCCAAAAATGTGGGGAAGAACACCATTGCAGAGGGTATTGCTCAACTTTCCAAATGCTGGATAGAGACCCTGCAAGAGGCCTGTGATGGTACACAAGCCTGGCCAAAGCCGACGGCCCTCATGCTGGACCAGAATGGATCACTCCATACTTTACCGCAGGTCAGAAACATCGTCGGACCTGATTGTAAGGCATATATGTACTGGGCCGGCAGTGCCGCGCGCCTGTATTCGTTCCTTGCGCCGTCAGGTAAAGGTGGATTTAGCGACTGGGAAGAAATTGTTGATAAGTATGTCTCCGATGAGACATTGAGAAAAGGCAGAGATCGCAGTGAGATCATCGACAAGGTAGAAGAAATATGTCTCTGACAAGCTGCTGCGCCTGCAGAATTGGCCATATATGAGATGCACTTACTAATCATCGCTGGCTAGGTGTGCATAGCGAAGAACGGGTTTGATGAGTTTAACGGAACGATCATCTCAATCCCTGGGATTCAGGATATGTACGACTATGAGCGTGAATTTGGTGAGGTTCCGTTACAAGCAGGTAAGCTCCCTACCTCAGACCTACCTTGCTTGGTGGTCACCCTGATTAATACCCCATAGGCGTATCATCGATGCTCAGAGAGACTGTTAGTCTGGCAAAAGCAACTGATGGCGTGGTATGTGCCTCGTCCATGGCTTTAGAGGGCGAAACCATTGCTGCCTGCCAGACTTACACGACAGTACATTCCGTCGGTGTTCAAGTTGCACCTAGGGGTTGGTATAAGAACGGGTTGGTGGTGAAGGACGAGAGTTTGCTTGCTTTTCTCGACAGCCACGGAAAGGAAGAAGTTGTTCTGATCTCATTCGGGTAAGCTTCAACTTACTTCCACAATGCTCAGGATAATACAACGGTTAAACCCCATACTGACCGTCGGTGCTTGCCTCAGGTCTCTCGTATTTCCTACCAACAAAGCAAATTTCCAGGCCTTGGTCTCAGCTCTGATCGAGTTCAAGTACCCCTTCGTCCTGGTTCTCGGGGGAATGTTCGCAGGAAAAGCCATTGATCCATCAGAAATCAGCCGAATCAACGACAGCGGTGTTGGCCATGTGTGTGACAGATGGGTAGACCAACAGGCACTTCTTCAACACCCCTCTATTGGGTGGTTGTTTGCACATGGGGGATTCAACTCAACGGTGGAAAGCCTCGTTCAGGGTATCCCACTCATTGGCTGGCCTCTTGCTCCAGGAGACAACGCCATAAACACAGCGGTTGTTTCCACGAGGAAGGAGCCGGTCGCGTTTGAAGTGATGCAGGTACGCTTGCTGAATTGTGAGACGAACGTGCTACGTTGAAGACTGACGTTCCAAAGGTCCGTACTGGCAGTGCTAGGGGCAAACCTAGAAGAGACGGGTCCGACATTGTTGGAACGCCCGAGAGCGTTGAACAAGAATTCAGAGATATCCTTAGGAAGATGAGGGGGAAGGAAGGAAGTGATAGAAGGGCAAACGCTCAGGCTCTTGCTGAGGATCTGAGGATCGAGAAGGATACAGTGGCTAAGGAGATCGTCTCCAAACTAGCCATAACTTGAGTCTAAAGGAATCTTTGTTCGCAGAGACATCACTTAGCTCTGACATACTCCACATAATTTGTCTACTATCTGTTTAACTATAGATGATGACCTATCAATTCAACATTATTTGAGTACCTCAGAACAACAGTCTAAGGACGATGAAATAAACATATCTAATCATAGTCCTTCCGCGGACAGGCCAAGTCAGTTGGTGCACAGTGTACACAGTAGAGAAATATTCAGGAGCCATCCATTCTAGCCTGTCGGAGGTTTCGTGAACTTTAAATGATCCACTGTATTCACGGAAGTGCTAACCGGCGTGATTTCAGGGTCGATGATCGAATGGGCATGGGAAGCTCTGCGTTCAGGTGCATTGTCGCGTGGCACACGTGGACGGTGCAGAGCGATCTTGCCTTAGAGCTTGAACCTTTTTGCAGACGTCAACCGCTACTGCTAATCAGCAAATCTCAGTCGCGCTCAGTCAAGTTCCCAGCACTTTAGTTTGCAAAGATGGCCAGCTCAAACGTGGGTGACAATGTTCGCTTCAGCCCCGAAAGCTATCCGTCATTTCCTACAGACCTACCCACAGCTCCCATCGAAAAGATTTCCCTTCGAAAGCTGCTAGAGAATGAAGAAGAAGAGACGAACAGGCTCTTTGTCGCATGTCAGAAGCATGGATTTTTATCTCAACGTCCGCGACCACCCGGAAGGCGAAGCTCTTCAGAACGGCGCTCTCCAGATGGCCCGACTAGCGGAGGAAACCTTTCAGCTTCCACTGGACGAGAAGAGAAAACACCACCAGGCTTACAATGGCAGCATATACGGCTACAAGAGCGCTGGGGCACAGAAGACCGACGCTCAAGGAACGCCAGATACAGTCGAGTTCATGAGCATATCGAAAGACTTCGTCGTCAACAATGTACCCAGCCCGAACCAAAACCCATCAACAATAGTGGAAAACAAGGAGATACTGAAGCCTTTCGTCACCAAAGCACACGAAACTGGCGTGTTCCTACTGACACTGGTCGGGAACAAACTCGGGCTCGTCGAAGGGGAAGTCCAGAACCGACATCGAATCGACCAGCAGTCTGGATCTCAGCTGCGCCTGACACGGAGCCCACCTCTAGACAAGACTCGAGACGCCGAGAGCCAGATCGCTACGACTTCACACACAGATCTCGGCAGTATCACCATTCTATTCAACTGGCTGGGAGGCCTTCAAATGTGGGAGCCAGAACACCCAGACGGCAGCAAGTTCTGGAGCGCTTCACGACTGTCACAAAAGGGGCGCTGGACATATGTCGAGCCCGTTCCCGGTTACGCAATAGTCAACCTAGGCGATGCGATGACCAAGTTCAGCAACGGCGTCCTGAATTCAGGAAAGCATCGTGTCCTTCCCGCCCCCGGAGAACAAGGAGATTTTGTACGTTATAGTGTGGCATACTTCGTGAGACCGGAGGACGACACGGTGTTGAAAGTGCTTGAAGCAGTTGGGATTCCCCAATGGGAAGGTGAAAAGGAACCGGAGAAGACATTTGGTCAGCATGTTTTGGACTTTGGGAGAGCGAAGTACGGCAAAGACTTGGTGAAAGTCTTCCAAGAAAAGAACAAAGCAGTGGCTGCATAGATGTTCAGCAAATAGAGAACCCAGAAGCCCGGAGGCAATCAACCTGAAGCTATGGTCTTTGCGCATTCCCCTCCTGAGCATACCATGCGCCTGATTGAATCAGTGCTGGCTACCTTACTCAAGAATGATCTATCACACCTCGTACCTCGGGGCACATCACAACGAAGAGGTTCATCTCATTGTCTGTCATTGCCACCACATAGCCCCACGAATTACGGACCATGATTCTGTTGGGATGACGAAGCGTCTGATCGGTGGTTCGCAAGGAACAGGCAGATACCTTGAATCCGGCGGCAGTTGTCTGCGGGCCCTTGCATGTGGAGAATCCCCGACCATGCGCCGGTGACATTTCAAAAACCTCCGGTTCTTTTGGAAGCCAAGGGACCCTGGAAGAGCCGAAAGCATTAATGCCTACTGCAGTAGGCTCTGGTCCGGTCTCCACGGATAACATCACACCCCTTCTGTACGTCCCAGCAGTCCACAATTGTAACTTTCCATGGCGAAGAGGTAAGGATGAGGGACTCGCAAAAGACCCAGCTTCCTCGGTCGCCTACTCATACCCAATCGGGCAAACTCGCAGTTCTGGAAGCCAAAAGTCAATTCCAAAGAATTCGTAGTGAGAATAAATGCGCTCTTCCATTGCCCACGATCAGCACTGCGAGTCCTTTTGTCCATGTCGCCATGATCGACTCAAGTCTACACCTACCTCGAATTCTTTGCCTTCATGGAGGCGGAACCAACGCTTTCGTCTTCAAATCTCAAGCTCGGTCTCTCATAAGACAACTTGGGCCGCATTTCCGCTTTGTCTTCACGAACGCACCATTCATCAGCGATGCCGGCCCCAACGTGCTCACACTTTACAAGGACTGCGGCCCATTTCGAACATGGCTTCCGTGGGCTGGTGCGGAAGACATCGCGACAGACAAGGAAGGGGTGATCGCAGCCATTGAAAACAGTTTACATCAGACCATGGAGGACGATGATGGGAAGGGTGCTACAGGCCCTTGGGTCGGCCTTCTCGGATTTAGCCAAGGCGCGAAGCTATGCGCAAGCTTGCTCTTCGAACAACAGCTACGAGCTCACCCGAAAGAGCCGCAGCACCCGAACGAGTCAAAGAGATGCTATAAGGGGTGGAAATTTGCTCTGCTACTACACGGCATTGCGCCGTTGGTAGCACTAAGTGAAGAAGGCGAAGGCGAGGGCATGCAGAAAGCAGACCAGATTCTTGGTCTGTTTTCTGAAGGGTTCAAGTTTGAAGAAGACAAGGCGAAGAGGCTGTTGACAATACCCACAATACACGTACACGGACTGCTCGATCCTGGGCTGCCCTTAGGGAGGAAGCTTTTGAGCGGTTATTGCTCTGACAAGTCGGTATCTGTGCTTGAGTGGGAGGGCGACCATCGTGTGCCAGTAAAGTCAGACTTCGTGCAGAAGATTACAGTAGCAATTTTAGACGTGATATCTTGAAAACAGATATAAAAATCACACATAACGTTTGGGAACAGGTGGTCGAGGTGATCGAAGACGACTTTCCGAAGTTGTGGAGGGCATTCCATGATTCATTTGAATAACGGATTTATCAACCAACACCAAACCAGTTGTACTTCTTGTAGTAACTCCCAACGATCAAAAGCGCCGAAAACAGCAGCTGCGTTGATCAACCTTTTACCGACACGAAAGCACTTCTCTTCACAACCAGAGGCGCCAGAACATCCAGCCCGCCACTGCCCATCAGCTCAAAGATGGTCATCTCTGCACCCATCTCGTTGACAATCCATGACCGCAGCTCAATCGCAACGAGAGAATCAACGCCGTACGAATGCAGTGGAGCAGAAAGATCAACTTGTACATCGGCCTTGAGTATGTTCCAGATCTTTTGAGCAAGGCCCTGTATGACGACCTCAGCTGCTGCCTCAGTTGATTCGGCAGAGCCAAGGAGACGTCGGCAGCTCAGGGTCTCATCTCCAAGATCGCCATTTACTTGCTCAAAGTTGTCATCTGACGGTCGCAGATGAATGAAGATGGGGTCTCGCTTCCATAGAGGTGTCCTGCCATTCAGCGATCGAGGATCCTGGAACTTAGGAACACCGAAGACCGCTTGAGACTCCAGGGCAGAGGGTAGCGGAAGGTTGGGATCGCAGACTTCGTCGAGGATGTTGTATAGCTCGTGCGGTCTCATTGCATCGAGACCAATGTGCTCCAGCTGCGCTGCTCGGTCAAGGCTCTCGGCAACGTAGCCTATTGAGCCCATCATACCAAGGTCGATAGCAACAGCTTTCTGGCCCTTGGAAACTAGATGGCGAGCCAGAGAGTCTTGGTAAGTATTTCCAGCAGCATAATTGGCTTCGCCCGGTTCACCGATGAGACCCGCGAAAGATGAAAGAAGGACGAAGAAGTCCATGGTTGAAGGCAGCATCTCCTGCAAGTTCAACGAGCCTTGCAGCTTTGGATCAACGCAAGTCATGTAGTCCTTCACCGACATATTCGCGAATAGGGTAGCCTAGTTCAAGGGTAAGAGTCTGGGAAGAATGGAAGCAAGATCTAGGGTGACCGTACCTTGAGCACCATGGCAGCCTGAATGCACCCCTTGACTGGGGGCATTTTTGCTGAGACGTCGTCAAGCGCCTTTCTGAGCGCTGCTACGTCTGTGACGTCAGCTGCTGGGCAGGAAACCGTGACGCCCTTTGACTTCAACTCGGCCATGAGCGCCTGAGCTGACTTTCTCGTGGGACCCGTTCGCGAAAGAAGAACCAAGTTTCGAGCTCCGCGCTTGGCCATCCATCTAGCGATTCCGCGTCCAATACCTCCTAATCCGCCGGATATCACATAGGTGGCATCTGGACTGAACGTCCACGATGTCTTCTGTGACGGTGTGGCCTGGTCGAAGTTAGGTTTACTTGTCTTGACAAGACGATTAATAAGTCATAGAAAAGAAATATGCTTACCATCACCACGTCATCAGGTCGCGATTCGAGAATAATTTTTCCGAAATGCTTTCCAGACTGCATGAACTTGTAAGACTCCTGGACCTGAGAGTATGGGAAGACGTGAAGTGGCTGGATGCTCTTGATGGAACCTTCGGCCACGAGCTGCATCACATCTCTCATCAAGCGCCCGGCTTGCTCCTTCTTCTCCATGATTGGCATCTCAAGATCGATCAAACGAAAGCTAACGTTCCTCAGGAACTGATGCATTGGAAGCGTTGCTGCAGCCAGAACATCCTTTTTGCCGCACTCGGCGAAACGACCGAACGACGTCAGACACTCCCAAGTCGCACGTAACGCGGCCCCAGATAGGGAGTTCACTGCAACATCGACTCCCTTTCCGCCAGTCATACGCATGACACCGCGGGCAAAGCTCAGGTCGCGACTCGAGAAGATGTGATCAGCCGGTATACCATAGGTCTTGACGAGAAGATCTCGTTTGTCGAGAGAGCCGACAGTTGCGAAGACCTCGGCACCCGCGAGCTGCGCCAGCTGGATACACGCTTGACCGAGACCTCCAGCGGCCGAGTGGATCAGTACGGTCTCGCCTCTTTGAATGCGTGCGTAGTCGTAGAGGGCCATGTAGGCGGTCATGAAGACGATCGGGATAGCCGCGGCTTCGCAGAAGGACAGCTGAGACGGGATGGGTGCCAAGCAGTGGTGAGGACCTCGAGCAAAGGTACCGAAAAGTCTCTGATGGCAGCCGAAAACACGATCGCCAACACTGAAGGGGGTGTTTGGACCCGTACGAGTGACAATACCGGCGGCCTCGGCACCGTTGGCACTGTTTGGGAGTTGACCCAGGGCATGCAGAAGATGCCGGAAGTTTTGGCCAGCAGCCATGATACGGAACTCAACCTCGCCATCACCCAGAGGGCGGCTGTAGATGTCATCGTCAACGAAGCGCATTGAGTCAAGAAGTCCAGGAGTTGCCACTTCCAACATCAAAGCCCGCTCAGGACTGGCCCCAAAGACAGTGGGTTCCGGCTCGGCATTGCGGCCAGAAAATGCCTTAGAGCCATTGCTGCCGAACAGCCCGGAACCAGTGACCAGCCGGGGAATCATGATGAGTCCATCGTGTTCGCAGAAAGCATTATCTACCAGAGGAGAAGTGTCAGAAGCAAGGAGCTTCTCGTTGACGAACTGCAGAATTGTGTCGGCGGCATGCCCACATTCCTCCAAGGGAGGCAGGCTGGAAAGACTCAAGGTGATGAATCGGGCTGCATTCTCCATTCTCATGGTTCGGGCAAAGCCGAGTACCATGTCGGCTGTGGGATTGGTTGGGGCGATACCTCCTCCTTGAACAACCCACAAGATAGCACGAGCCGATCCGCACATGTTTTTGATGCCGCTGAAAATCGTGTCGTTGGGTTTAGCAAGAACAGACTCAAAGAGCTCTGGGAGGAAGATGAATGTCTTTCGCTCTAGACCGGCTGTGCTTAAATCCACCAACTTGACGATTTCAACGGGAACTTTGGAACCGCAATATGACAGAGCATTTTCAAGTTGGCTCGCCAGACGCTGTTGTAAAGCACACCGATCGTCAATGACGATGCTAACTGAGTCATCTTCAGATTTCTCAGGCTCTGCCGGCTTAGCCGTGCCGATCATGACGTTGAACTCCGCGGGAGCGAGACCATCATCGAAACAGAGGTCGATGCCACCGAAGCCGCTGTCTTTGAGATGAGAGTTCCAGCCTTCAACTGTCAAGAGTGGACCATCTTTACGATACTCTTCCGTACTCAGCCACCAGCCCGGAAGCAGCCCGAACGAGAAGTTGCCATACGTATCCAAGTTGGTAACCTCAAAGAGTATGAACTTTCCACCGGGCTTCAAAAGAAGGCGTATGTTGCGTAACGTCTCATGGATGCTTCTGGTAGCGTGAATGACGTTGGAAGCAATAATGACATCGTACTGCTCTGGCTCAAAGTCCTGAGTCAGGGGGTCTTGCTCGATGTTGAGTGTGGCGAATCCCATCTTGTGTGCAGTGCTCTGAAAGTTCTGCTCGGCTTTTGCAAGGAAGGCAGGTGAAAGATCCGTGAAATCGTACCGCCCAAAAAGTGGCTTCCCGTCTCGAGTGAGTGCTTCGAGTATAGGTCCGGTTGTGGCCCCCGTTCCAGCCCCGACTTCGAGGATTTGCATATGCGGGTTCTTGTGTGCCAATGTGCGCATGTAGTTTCCGATGATGGCAGAGCTGTAGGGTCGATGGTAGATGTTCTCGGCAAGCTGGTCAGTGAAAAGGACTTGGAGCGGATCCCGTTCGCCAGAAAGAATGTCAGGCAGTACCCGTCCAACGCCAACAGTCAGTCGTCCTCCAGCACTTGAGTTGTCTAACTTGGTCTCCAGAGCAGCGATAGCTTCGTCGGAGTAATCGAGCTCCTCGCGGTTGACTGCACGCTTCTCACGGCTCGCGATGAAGCGTTGAGCCCAAGCCAGGTACTTCTGATAATGAAGCTTCGTTGAGTCAACGCTTCCAGCACCTTGCGACTTCAAATAACGCTTCAGGTATGCATAAACGAGAGCATGTGTGTCGGAACAAATGGCAGACTCGTTGGGATCGAGTAGCGAATCCGAGATATTGAGCCCTTGCAAAGCATTTTCTTGCTTCAAAAGGGTAGCATCTGGTCTCCAGTCCACATTGTAACACGTGTTGGTATCAGATGAGGCTGTTTCGCCGTGGGCGATGGAGGTGCACACCAACCCCTTGACCGTGAGAAGAGGCTTTCGGGACTGGGGATCAACTCCGATCAACTCGGCCTCAAATTTCCTGGCCCCCTTATCTATAGTACCGGCAGAGAGGCGCATCGACTGCAGCGGGGTGGTCTCATTCTGGCTTGAAGCGATCCACATCTCCTTGATCGATGTTGGCACAGCGGCTTGCATGTCGCCCTCCGCGCCACCCCGATGCAGTGCAATAAAGGCGCCCGATATGGCACTGTCAAGGCTTGTAGGGTGGATAACGTGAGGGTGAGTAAAGCCGTACGGCATTATAGGTACCAGATCCGGCGATGTGAGAGTCATTGCTGCTAGGGTAAACGGCCCAACGCTGACATCTGACAGGTTTCGGAAAGAAGGACCATAGTTCAGGCCGGCCAAATCGAAAGCCTCGTACACTTGGTCATGAGTGAGAGGGTCAAGACAGGTCTTGTCGGAATCTTCCACGACCTTTGAGCAGGTCTCCTCAAACTTCGCCTGCTCCAGACCACCATCCACAATGGTATGGCTCGAGTCGATGTCGGCTTGAATCCAACCACGGCAGTGATTGCGCCATTCGTCGTTCTGGTAGCTCCAGAGCTCAAACTCACTCCACGTCGCCGATTGACTTGACGTTCCCTCCCAAAGCGGGCGAAGGTGGAAGCGGGTTTCGATTCCCTCTGCATCTTCCGGGATATCAAGGGCAGTATGGAATGACACGTCCTTGAATCGGAAACCAGCTAGCTTAAGAGCAGGATCAACCAACTGTTTGCAAGCTTCAATGGCCATAACCAGCATGCCGGCAGCTGGATAAAGAGTGCTGCCCGTGATGACATGGTCTTTGACCCATGGGTTCTCTTTGGCTCGAATGAAATGTCCCCATATGGCATTTGAGGGATTCCAATCTGGGACTGGTGCGCCCAGGAGATCATGGCGCGGATGTTTGCGGAACCGATAGTTCTTGCTCAGTCGGCTTTCGTTCCAGTAAACCGTTGAATGGTCGAATGGGTATGCGGGGAGGTCGACAAGCATTTTAAGCGCAGTATCTCCCGCCGTACTGGCAATCACGGCGGACATGTCAAGCTGATACCCTCGGCAGAATAGATACCCTGCCGCTTCGAGGGCTGTGCCGTCGGCTGGACGATTTCTGAGAAGCATAGACGTGTAAGTGACGTCCTTGACCCCAGATGTGATTTGTAGGATATCACGAATGGGAGATTGGAGAACTGAATGTGGGCCAACTTCAACAAGGAGACCAATCGCTGCCTTCTTTGAAGTTGATGCATCATCCACCGAGTCGCTCATCATGGCTTGCAGGCCATTGCTGAACTCCACTGCCGAGAGCAAATTGCCAACCCAATATGCCGGGTCAAGTAGGTCTTGAGTCGATGCTTGCCTTCCCAGGTATGAGGAAAAGAACTTCGGTGCTGATGCTGCTTTTAGGGCCACCCCTGGCTCAATAGTTCCGATGCTTCTGGCGTATTCCTCCGCAATGGGGTCCATATGAGAAGAATGGTAGGCATTGACGACCCTCAACTTTCGGCCAAAGATACCATCCGAGTCCAGGAGTGATGAGAGCAAGTCGATTGCTTTGGAACTGCCGCTAATGGTGACGCTCTTTGGGCTGTTTATGCAAGCGATCGTGACATGACCTTCGCTGTCTTGTTGGTTGACTTTCTCGACGTAACTCTTGGCTTCTTCTCTCCCGAGGCTGACCGCAATCATGGCCCCCGTACTGATTGTAGACGACAGACGTCCACGGTGATAAGCAATCTTCCATGCACTCTCTCTAGAGATGACCGAAGATGCATAAGCTGCCGCGATCTCGCCAGAGGAGTGCCCGATGACAGCATGCGGTGCTACTGACCAGCTGTGGAGAAGGTCGACAAGAGCAACCTGCAAAGCGGTCACCGTTGGGTGGCTCAAGGCAGGAGTCTCAATGTTCAACTTTTCCGTGTTCATTGAAAGCACATCTGCAGTTAGGTTAGTTGAGTAAATATGACATGGAGGAGCTTTTGGTGTCTTACCTGTCAGTGACCAAGAACACCCCAAGCTCTGGAGATACGAATTGGCAGCCTCAATGCTTTCCCTGAACACCGTGTATCTCAGCAGTTCACGTCCCATACCGAGCCATTGTGCGCCTTGTCCAGTGAATACCAGTCCGATCTCAATTTTGGTGTTCGATCGAGTCGGGTTCTCAAGCTCTCTCAAGCGCTCACGGAGACTTTCGCTATCATTCGCAACCACGGCTGCCCTCCAGTGGAAGTTGCTTCGCTTGGCTGCCAGTGTGTAGCTCAGATCATCGAGGTAAGACTCATCAAAATTCGGTGATCGAGCCTCCAAATGGCGCAAGTAGGAATCTGCAAGTCTCTTCACTCCAGCTTGGTCAAACGCCGACAAAACGTAGAGCTGTGGTCTGACTTGAGGAGGCTGAGATCTCGAAGTGGCCAGTTCAGTCTCCTCTGTCTGATAGAGAAGTGAGCGACGCGAAGTGGAGTGTGGCGCTCTCAGTCCGCGGCTTTCAAGATATGACCGGGCGTCTTCAAGAATGACGTGGGCATTGGTTCCTGCAAGCTGATGTTAGTCACTGATTTTAGGCTGACTGCTCATTTTCAGAAATAGTGAACTGCTCACCTCCTATACCAAAGCTGTTCAGAGAGATTCGCCGGGGTGTGTTGTCTGGCCAGGGTACTGCAGTCGTGGGAACTAAGAATAAACTCTCATCCAGCTGCACCTGGGGATTCCACTTTTCGAACCATAGGTTCTTGGGAATGATGCCACTCTCAAGGATATACACAGACTTCAGCAAGCCAGCAAGACCTGCAGCACCCTCAAGATGGCCTACGTTCGTTTTGACGGAACCGACATACATCGGATTTTCAGCAGACAGGCGCTTGGAGAAAACTGAGTTAATAGCACTCATCTCAATAGGGTCTCCAACGGCAGTGCCCGTGGCGTGTGCCTCGAAGTATCTGGTTGCGCCGGGATCGAGACCGGCTTCGGTGTACAGACGGTTCATGAGGCTCGACTGCGCTTCTGCGGTTGGCATAGTGACACCGGGACTTTTGCCGTCCTGGTTGCATCCAATATTTCTGATGATCCCACGGATAGTGTTGCCGTCTCTGATGGCGTCAGATACTCTCTTAAGGATGACAACGGCAATACCCTCACCGCGGGCGTAACCGTTCGCCTTCTCATCAAAGCTATAAGACTTTCCGTCTGGTGAGAGAACTCCAAGATTGCAGAGATGATTGGTCATGTCGGGGTTGTGAATGAGATTGCAACCCGTCACAATCGCCTTACGAGTGTGTCAGAGCTTCTTACAGCATTCACTTTGATTGCGGTTGGTCTAAAGGACTCACCATGGAAGATTCCTTGTTGTCCAAGCTCTGTGCCGCCAAGTGACAGGCTACAAGACTGCTCGAGCAAGCAGTCTCAACTGTAAGGCTCTGGGCCTTGAGGTTGTAGAACCAACTGATTCTGTTTGCAAGCATTGGGGCATTTAGTCCCAGTGGAGCATACTTGAGATTTTCCCTCTCAAGATCTTTCAAAAGAATGCTTCTGTATTCGTGGGTGAATGCGCCAGAAAACACCGAGGTGTCGGTTCCACTGACACCCTGCAAAGAGATGCCAGCTAGTCATTCCTCAAGTCAGTAATCATCTAAGATGAGGCAAAAGCCGCTTGATGTTAGGGTCAATACCATTTTCAAGAGCTCGATAGGTTCCTTCCAGCAACATCCGCTGCTGAGGGTCTAGGCAATCTGCTTCTGTGGCCGTAAATGAGAAGAATGGTGCGTCAAATCTCGATGCGTCTTGTTTTAGGAAATGGCCTGTTCGCACACTCATCTGATATGATGTTAACTAACTTCGCTGTGCAGAACACAATTCTCAGCCTTTGAGGCAAGTCAATACTTACGGATCCTGCCCGAGAGGCATCCGGGTGGTAAAACGAATCTACATCATAACGATCCTTTGGAACTTCGCCATGGGCGGATCGTCCTTTGGCGAGAAGTTCTGCAAAGCCTGCAGGTGTACTAGCATCGCCAGGAAACATAAGATCAAAGCCGATAACGGCGATGGGCTCCTGGAGAACCATGATGGGCAGTTATCTGAGGAGCCGCCAAGATTGTGTGGTTGTACGAGTGTGCTAGGAACCACAATGGGATGACAGCGATGGTGAGGCCACGACAGTCGTGAGGGCGGAAAGGTCAATGGTGTAGAGTATCCTGCGGCTGACGGTAAAACTGAATGAACAATTGGAGATCATTGCAGTGCTGTTGCCATTAAGAAATCGGACCGGCTTCAAACCGTCCAATTCGAATGTCAACAAGCACTCCCGGACGTGAACCAGGGTGTGAAAGCTCAGTGACATTTGCCCACGTTACCAAATCACCAGGATGAACTCAAAGCTGCGGGGTACATTTGCAGTAAATTGCCAGGATCTGCGAGACAAGGCGAGAGATTCTAAATTGAGCTTTCTCGGGCGAAGTGACCGTCCCTTTCTCTCCAGGGCCCTGATCAGCAAAACGCCACGCGGTCGCCGACCAGCTTTGTTGGGGAAAAGTTGCAACCGCAGAAAATAGGTACTAAACTGCAAGGATCATTGACTTGAAGACATTTTTCCAATAGCTTCCGTGACCTGGCGACTGGGGTTTCCAAGCAAAATCGGAAGTCGTATCCGTCTCTTGACTCAGGTACTGATCTGTAAAGACTCTATAGAGACGAATAACATGCGAGTTTCTCTAGGCAGAGTGACAATCCGACTGAGCCGGGTGTAACCTAAAGTGGACAGGAAGTAAAACCACGGAACCCAGATGTTCGGTATTTTGCTCATCAGATAGATGACGGGTGTTGGTTTATTAAAGTTTGCCTCCCGCTGCGGCTTCTGTATCCTAATCGGGTCATTGGAGGTCCTCGGTCTCACCAAGTCCAGTTGACTTTCGAATTGGCACGACCCACTGAGGCTTTCGCATACGGTTTACGGCAGTACTATGAAAGAGTTCGGATGAAAGCCGTCTCCATTATTTTATGAAGTAACACGCAAGAACCTAGTCCGCATGCTGAGACACAGCGATAGTCGGGGATGAAGAGCTGTGGAACCGGGACGAGTGCACGGGATGAGAAAGGTGGATATAAGACACGTAATTTGACGAACCTAGGTAGATTCTGTAAACAGGCGTGAACTACCTTTTCAGGCTCTATTCAATCAAGCAACCATGGCGTCCAATCCTTTGACCCTTCAGAAACGACGAATCAAATCAAGTTCGCCCAACAACATTGCCCTGTACTTGATACATGATGGAAGTGGAACAATAGCCAATTACACCAAGCTGGGCAATCTGGACTGCGATGTCTATGGCATGTACAGACGCCATGAAATCTGAAAACTGTCATGGGTGGTACTGATATCAGTTGCAGCCAGGATCCGCATTTTGCATCGTCGCAACTATGGGGCGGCGGTGTGGTGGAAATGGCCAAGCACTATGTCTCGCTCATTGAGAAGACAACTCCGCGGGGCAAAGTCGTTCTAGGAGGTGAGTTCATCTAGAGCATACTGCGGTCCGATATTCCACATGGTTAAAAACCAGCTCTAACACAACTCAACAGGATGGTCATTTGGCGGCTTGATAGCGTTTCAACTAGCGTATGAGTTGAGAAACCATGGCACGCTGCAGGTTCAAGGTGTGCTTCTCATGGAAGTAATCTACCCTTCCCTGGCCCAGGCCGAAGACGACGGAAGCGCGTGGCCAGGCCTCTCGGCCATCCGGAGCCCGGCAGTCCGGGAGAAAGTAACGAAGTCCATAGTGCAAAGCGGAGCCATGATGAATGCTTGGAAACCGCCAACCTGGCAGCCGCCGGCGGCTTTACCGGCAGTCGTACTTCTCCGGGCGAAAGGCAAAGAAGTCTCCGAGAACCCACACGCATTGCGGTTCAATACGCTGAGAGACCAGCGTTTTCTTGGCTGGGAGGATTACCCGGACGACCTGATCACTAGGATGCTCGAAATTGAGGGGTCGCATTTGACTCTTTTTGAGCAAGAACATGTGAGTTGGTTCTGAATGGCGCCACTTGGCACAGACTTTGACCAACGTTCTAGATCTATTCCCTGACGGCGGCGACGAAGCTTGCTCTCCGGTTTTTCGAGACCGAAGCTGGGGCTTGATCAGACATGCTGGATGATGGGGACGTGGGGGTGAGATGAATTGAGTTTGAAAACCACCGAAAAATAGAGTTTGGACCCCTGAAGTTCGGAGGCCGAATTTCTGGAGAACATGTGGGGAAAGGTGTGAGCGGGCTGACTGACTTTCATCCGGCATCCGGGATCATCAGGAGATGTAAGAAGCCCAAGGACCCCGAAGCTTGGCATAGAAGGTTGAGCCTACCTCCCGATTTGGAAAAGAACAATCACACCATGATCCATTATTGTAGAGAGCTCGGTTTTCCTCCACAATGCCGGGAAGCCGGGGAAGAATATCATAAGGTTCTTCACTCGAATCAGTTTGATATGTGTCATCCTAGGGGGGACGCGGTGTTGGCCCGTACTAGGATAGCCAATGTTCAGCTTGATATGCTCAATATCACAGACACAGAGCTGGAGAGCTTACGTATCGCTGGCATACATGAACTTTGCAACTCGACCAAGTTCCTTTGAGGGATAACGAGTGCTAGGGATCAATCCATCCAGGCCGCAATCCTTCTCTTGCATTTCGACAGTGCAAACATCGCCATCATGAGAAACATTGATCCGAATGGAAGCGGCACCGGAGTCCGCATGCCTGAACATGATCCTGTGGTGATATGTGGCATGGCAATGAGGCTCCCGGGCGGTGTCAGTAACTCGGAACAGTTCTGGGACCTCCTCATCAAGAAGCGATGTGGATCGATACCTGTGCCAAAGAGCAGATTCAACGCCAAGGGGTACTACAGCGAGCATAAGCGTCCGGGAACAATTCAACTGAAGCAAGCGTACTTCATGGACCATGTTGGTATCGACCGTTTTGACGCTTCTCACTTCCCTTTCAGCCGCAAAGAAGTCGAGAAAATGGACCCAGTCCAACGGATGCTTCTTGAGATCACCTGGGAGTGTCTCGAAAACGCTGGTGAGACAGACTGGCAAGGCAAAAATGTCGGCTGCTATGTTGGTTCATTCATGGAAGATTGGGGCACGGAGATGGATCGCGACACTCAACATTTCAGTACCTATCCGGCTGGTAAATGGGACATCATGTTGTCTAATCGCATTTCTTACGCCTATGACTTTCACGGTCCCAGGTATGAACGCCTTGTCCTGTACTCGAGCAAGAATAACAGATTCCTGACATATTCCACAGCATGACTGTAAGAACCGGCTGTTCAGCAACATTGGTGGCTCTTAACTTGGCCGAACAGGCTGTGAAAAGCGGCGAGTGTAGCTCAGCTATCGTAGCCGGTTGTAACATCTTCCTCTCAGCAGCGTCAGCAACAAAAGCCTCGTACGGCACTTTGGGCACGGTTCTTTCACCAGATGGCGTTTGCAAGACTTTCGATGCCGATTGCAACGGCTATGGCCGTGGCGAAGCTATCAATGCCGTCTACGTGAAAAGGCTCTCACATGCACTGAGAGATGGGAACCCCATTCGGGCTATCATTCGCTCCACTGCGACTCAGCACGATGGCAAGAAGCCGGGACTACTTAATCCCAATACATTTGCGCAAGAAGCCCTAATTCGACACACATACAACATTGCTGGTATCACGGACTATTCCCAGACTTCATTCTTTGAATGCCATGGAACGGGAACGCCTACCGGAGACCCCACGGAGGTTTCTGCGGTGACGAGAGTCTTTGGCGAGAAAGGTGTTTTGATCGGTGGTGTAAGTAGGCTCTCACCTCAAGACAGCTGTGAATTTCCGGGCGTTTCTGACACATCAATCACCCTCTCAGGTGAAACCAAACACTGGACACAGTGAAGGAGCCGCAGCTCTTACCAGCATTATCAAGGTGGTCCTGATGCTCGAACGAGGGATCATCGCCCCCAACATCAACTTCAGCACTCCGAATCCTGAGAGTGAGTGATTCTCTGTGTGTTGTGCACTGCAACTAGTTAACAACTTTTCACAGTCCCATGGGCCGATGGAAGAATCAAGGTTCCCACAGAGTCTCAGCCATTCCCTTCAGATCGCCGTAAGAGAGTTAGTGTCAATGCCTTCGGAATTGGAGGTACCAATGCACACGTGAGTATTTGAAACGGTCTTTTTCAGAAGATCTGCTAACCGAATCAGGCCATTCTGGAAGCATACGAAGGAAATAATGCGTCTAGGTCAGCTCCGACCTCGTCTAGAAAGGGCTCCCATCTTTTGCTCTTCTCAGCGTCGAACCCTCAGTCTCTTCGTATGCTTGAAGAGGCCTACAAACAGCATGCATCCGAAAGACGTGCTAATCTTACTGACCTCGCTTACACACTTGGTTGTCGACGAAGTAACCTCAACTACCGGTCATTTCTGATCGCCCATGATGGCAGCGATGGACTACAGTTCACGGAACCCGAATCTCTAGGATCAACTACAAGCACGAAAGCGAGAAGAACCGTGTTTGTTTTCAACGGCCAAGGAGCCCAATGGCCGACCATGGGAAAGACACTGATCGAGTCGAACTCGATTTTCCTGCATTGCATTCGGCGGCTGGACGTAGCACTTAGCCGCTTGCCTCAGCCACCGTCGTGGAAGATTGAACGTGAGTGCTTATGGAATCATCCAGGTCCGATTTCTTAACTAACACTATTAGATGAACTCTCCAAGGCGGAAGGTGAAAGTCGCCTGATGGAGTCCGAGTTTTCTTTGCCTTGCAGTACTGCCGTTCAAATCGGAATCACGGAGATGTTGCGGAGCTGGTCTATTCGGCCTGATGCGGTCTGCGGTCACTCGAGCGGTGAGATTGCAGGTGCATTTGCGGCTGGTGCTCTGACTGCAGATGAGGCGATTGTGGTCGCGTACTTTCGAGGCTACATTCCTAAATCCATGGGAACAGCACGGCAGGGAACCATGGCAGCTATCGGTCTTGGCTCAGAGGATGTCTCCAAGTACTTGGTTTCAGGTGCTTTCGTTGCCTGCGAGAACAGCCAAAATAGCACAACAATCTCAGGCGATATTGCCGCCATTGAGAGTGCTGTGGCTAAGGCCAAAGCAGATGGCGTCTTTGCTAGGCAACTTACGGTTGATCGTGCCTATCACTCTCGTAAGTGACCGTTTCGATGCAGCAAGCTTTTCGCGGTACTGAATGAACTACAGCACACATGGAGGTCTATGGCAAGGCGTATGAAGAGGCTTTATGCCCATTCATCAAGTCCAAGGCGCCAGAGGTTCCCTTTTTCTCAAGTGTCACAGACGAGCGTGTGACGGATGCCGGAGCATTGGATGCTGCCTACTGGCACCAAAGTCTCGTCCAACCTGTTTGCTTCAATGGGTCTTTGAGGCGTCTCCTGCGAACATATGGCCAAGCCACGAACCCGGTGCTCATCGAGGTTGGCGCTCGCCCAGCTTTGAAAGGCCCCATCAAGCAGATCCTCGACGATTTCCCAAACATCAACGCTTGTCATGTACCAACCTTGGAGCATCACAGTGACGGAAACGAGAACATGCAAAGGGCGGCTGGCAGGCTGTTCTACGAAAATGTGTCCTTCGACCACCGTGCTGTCACGCCCCCGGGCAAGCCACTCACAGATGCGCCCACGTATACCTGGGCTCACGACGAGTCTTTCCAAGAGGAGCATCGCATTTTTAAGGCGTACAGAGACTGTCAGTTCCCTATGCACGATCTTCTGGGTCGACAGAACTTCGAAACCAGTGCCTTGGAACCGACCTGGCGCAAGGTACTGCAAGTCGAGGATCTTCCTTGGCTAGGGGACCACATGATCAACGGTCAGATTATCTTCCCCTTTGCGGCCTATCTGTCCATCGCAGAGGAAGCTCTGCGTCAAGTCACTGGCGGTGTTTTGGAAGCATTTTCGGCAAAAGACTTCTCAGTCACTTCAGCTTTACATCTGGAACCTGGAAATCCGGCGGAGATTCACACTAGACTACGACGTATCGACGAGTCTTCTTTTCACGTTCAGATTACATCTTGGAAGAACGATGTCTGGACTGAGCACTGCAGTGCCGAAGTCAGTGGTGGACCATTTCCTCTGCGTCCTCGACAGGGTATCAAGAAGAAGGAATTCCCACGTATTATTTCTCCTCAATACTGGTACACCACTGTTCAGGACCGCGGCTTCACGTACGGTCCTACCTTCAGGGGTCTTGACAACATCAGTGTGAGCCCGTATTCCAGAGAGGCAACTGCCTTTGTGCATCCCATGGACGATCCATCGGATTATCTCATTCATCCCACTGCGCTCGACCAATGTTTCCAGACACTGGTCACAGCTGGCTGTCATGGTCAGCATCGGAAGGCCAAATATGTTTCCATGCCCAGTTCAGTCAAGGAGATCTTCATCTCGAGAGCTACTGGGAACTTCTGGGCGACAGCAACATCAAACTCTTCGCCACTTGGTGAGCTATCTGGATCATTGCTCGCATACACGGATGATGGCAAAGAAGTCATGAGCATGAGTGGCGTCCAAGGAAGTCAGATTGCTACACAAGCTGGGACTGATGAGCTGCCCCTCCTCAGCCACGCTCGTTGGAATGCACATGCGAACTTTTACCCCTTTCATGAGCTACACGGACAAGAGTCTCTTGCAACTGCAATTGACATTCTCAAGCTTACCAACCCCCAGCTGCGGGTGTTGGAGGTAGGCACTGGGTCAGACACAACAACGAGGGTTCTTCTTTCGCACTTACGACCTGAGAAAGGAAGACAGTACTTCTCCAAGTACACGTACGCAACACTGAGCTCCGCAGCATTGAGAGAATCTGAAGAGAGTCTTTCAGACATCGAAGGCCTTGAACACGGATGTCTGGACCCTTTCAGTGATGACAAGCCTTTGGATCTTGAGTCAGGTTCCTACGATATTGTTATCAGCACCTCCGTAAGTGTATACTGAAGGACTGAAGATTCGAATACTGATTATGGTAGTTCTCCAATTTGATCGGAGACGCGAAGACTTCTCTTAGTCGCTTCAAGGATCTCTTACGTCCTTCGGGGCTACTAGTCCTTCTGGATATCCCAAGACGTGCGTCCTTTTCCCCGCTGATCTGACAGGTGGAGACTAATATTACTGAGTAGGTGAAGGCAAAACGCCCGACAGCGTTCAATCACGCAAGGACCTTTTACTGGCATGTCGAACGAGTGGTTTCGATATGTCAAACGTGGACGACAGAGCCCTTACCGCTGCTACGCTGGTACTAAAGTTGCCTTTGCCTGTTTTCTCTGACAACATTTGCATCGTTGCGCCTCAGCAGCCACATCAGCTTGTCGATCAGTTCAGGTCCGCTCTTGAGTCATCGTCATTATTAACCCGAACATGCTTTAGCACCAAGGACATACAGGTAGACGATGCTCTGGTTTTCTTCTGGGACATAGTCAAACCCTACCTCTACAACATCACCGAAGAACAATTTGCCCCTCTCATCGAGCTTCTGTCCGGACACAAGAAGCCAATCATCTGGGTCACTCCCCACTCTCAGATCACTTGCGCAAGCCCCGACTCAGCCATGATACATGGACTAGCTCGTACACTACGTTCAGAACTGAAGACTGATATCACCGTCGTTGAGCTGGACACATTGGCTGACAATCCCGAAAACCTTGCTCAATGTCTGCTACAAATCGTGAAGAGCTTGCCTTTGCGGCGCTTCAATGATGTCTTGAGCCCAGACTTTGAGTTTTCCATCAGTAACGGTGCTGTGCGAGTACCTAGGTTTGACTGGACCACGACTCAGGCGGAGTTGTCCCGATGCTCGTCGCGTAGAGCTGCACAGTTCTTATCTAGGCTGTTGCCTAAGAAACCACGTCAAATCGACTCGTTGAACTGGATCAACTTCCCCTTGCAAGATCTTGAGCCTAGCAATGTCAGAGTTGAGGTCAAAGCCTCTGCTGTTTGGAAAGATGTAAGTCGAGCACAAGGATGTCAATGGTGTGTGAACAATAATTTCTGACTTTGGGAATAGGATGCCGATACAGTAAAGCGTATCGTCGATACCAGCAAGCTTTGCCTTGGGCATGAGGGGGCCGGAGTCATCACTCAGGTTGGTCG
The DNA here is from genome assembly GCA_018853505.1 of Colletotrichum camelliae. Lineage (NCBI taxonomy): Eukaryota > Fungi > Ascomycota > Sordariomycetes > Glomerellales > Glomerellaceae > Colletotrichum > Colletotrichum camelliae. The sequence goes on along the minus strand of JAELVL010000008.1, from coordinate 2,505,263 downwards.
CGACGTCCAAGGCTTCAAAGTTGGAGACAGAATTATGTTCCTGTCCAGTGGTGCCCTCACAAGTCACCTAGACATCTCGCCCACACGGTGTCTCCGTTTGGAAGAGGAGACATCCTTTGAAGTTGCTTCCTCCTTGCCTTTTGCCTATGCAGCAGCCTTCTTGGCGGCTGTCGAGTTCGGAAGAATTCAAAAGAACGCTGTAAGACTTGCTTCCCCGACTCACTTTCGAATGCCTCATGCTAACCCTGGGTTTTCAAGGTCGTCTTGCTGCATTTTATTCAATCTCACCTGAGTCTCGCACTCGTGCAGATACTGAAAAGTATCGGCGCAAAGGTAAGACCCCAAAGACGTTTGTTATTAATGGGCTTTCAGGATCGAAAGCTAATGATGTTCTAGATCTATGCCACCGTGGATTCAGAGGCAGACCGATTGGTCTTAGAGAAGGATTACCAGGTACCTCAGAGTTGTATCTTTGCCAGCGTTGGCGAGACAATCATCTCGCAGATCACGGCTTCCATGAACGGGTCGAAGGTAGACTATGTGCTGGGGCTGTCAGGCCATCAATCAGGAGTCTTGTTAAAGTGCCTCGCATCAACGGGAACCTTCCTCGATATCTCCGATTCTCCCGTGGCCAGAGGCCTACCCGAGGTTCTGCGTTCTAGCCAAGCCTATCGTGTCATCAACACCGCACTTCTTAGTGTCGAAGAACCCGAATTGATTGGAAGGTGGGTATTTGATCACAAATCCTGTGTGTCTTCTGCGAGACAAAGGCTAACCAAGAATATACAGGGCATTCCAAGAGTGCAAGTCATACTTCTCCGAAAAGCCAAGGCTGAGCTGGACCACGCTCGTCTCCATCTTCGATGCAGACCACAGTCGTGAAGCATTCCAAGCTGCTTCTCAAGAGGGGTCCAACGAATCCAAGGTTATTCTTCGGACACCCGATCAGGACCAGCGCAATAAGCTTGAGATGTCATCCTCTGCAACGGGACTCAGCTTCCGCTCAGATGCTGCTTATTTGATGGTCGGCGGTTTGGGAGGCTTGGGTCGTGCCGTGTCGACTTGGATGGTCGAGAATGGAGCCAAAGAGTTGGTTTTCCTTTCGCGCTCTTCAGGAGAGATGCCCGAGACCTCCAACTTCCTCGAGGAATTGCGAAGCCAAGGCTGCCTCGTGAAGACTGTTGCTGGCAGCGTGACCAAGTTGGACGATGTCTCACGCGCCATCAACACCGCTACGCGACCCATTGCTGGAGTCATACAAATGTCCATGGTATTGAGGGTACGTTACTCACAACGCTGCTCTATTGCAGAAGTGTAACACACTTTGTGATACGTTGCTAACGGCACACAGGACAATGCAATCACCCGAATGACATTCACAGAGTGGACAGAGTGCGTTAGCCCCAAGGTCGACGGCACGCTCAACCTCCACAACGCACTTCTGCATCAGCAGCTGGACTTCTTCCTTCTTTTCTCATCCATGAGTGGAATCACTGGGCAGATCGGCCAAGCCAACTACAACGCCGCCAACGCGTATCTCGATGCTTTCGTCAAATTTCGCCACGGTCTCGGGCTCCCAGCGTCCGTTATCGACATTGGTGTGATGGGCGGCATTGGAGTCGTTGCACAGACAGACAATATGGAGCTCAGGGCAAAGGCCGCTGGCTACCATGTTCTCGGCGAGCAGGACCTGTTGGACTGCATGACAGCAAGCATTCTCCACTCTCAGCCCAACCCGGATACCACCTCCGCCATGAGTCAAATGGTTCTGGGCCTGTGGTCCCAGAAGCCGCTAGCTGATCCTTCGACCCACGTTCTGTGGAAGAGAGATGCTCGCATGGGTCTTGCATACAGTTTCAACAGCCAACGTGGCAGCAGCGCACAGGAACAATCTGGCGAGGACAAGGTGGAGGCCATTGTGTTTCTTGCCAAAACCAACCCGGAGAAACTACAAGATGAGGTGACAATCGAGCTCATCGTCAAGCACATTGGAAATGCAATGTCGGAGTTGCTTGCTCAACCAGACGCTGAAATTCTGCCCACCGCGTTGCTAGACGACATCGGCTTGGATTCCCTGAACGCTATCGAGCTCACTGGGTGGATTTCGCAGTACTTCTTTGTCGATTTGCCATTGTTCGATTTGATTCACACGCCGACGGTGTGGGATCTTGCAGTCAAGGTGGCCGAGTTGATGTACGAACAGTTCGGGCAAGCAAACAGCTGAGCTTTGGTGGATTGAGGATGTGTGCAATTTTCGCTTGTTCCAATTAGAATATGATTGCGCATCAACTAGACCATCAATGCCCTCCGACATGTTCTCAGCTCCAAATGACCACACATCAGCTCTGGTTCCTCGATCTCTCACAACTGTTACTCCCCAAAGTCGTCTTGATAGGGGTTAACAATTTTCCAATGCAGATAGTCGCCATTGTGGTATTATCGCTTTGCGGTCAGATGGGAGGCCTAAGCATCTGAAACCATTTTGCCATAATTGTTCTCATCACCAAATACGGGTTGAAGATGCAGGATCACGGCAATGCCCATTTCCAACAACTCTGTGCGTTTCCTTCAACCCCTGCCCTCCTTGGGGCTTATCTACCCACAAATAGGTCACGCTTCTAACCAACAGCAGCCATATCGTCCGCAGCACCAAACAGGACAAATTACCCCATTATCTTCAGCATAGCTTATGATATGTGATTGCCACGTCTCCTCATTCGACCTTCAGTATCCGTACAATTTCTGCAGTCGTCGTGAATGCTTGCTCAAGCCCACGGCAGAATGCTACGTCAAGCGGCCGCCAAGCTGCAGTCGGGTGCCACACTTGTGCAACACGACAGTGCTGGGCGAATAGCATTGTGGACATTTCCATCATAATTGCCGTAGTCCGACCCAACCCTGGGGATCGGCATGTTCAGGGCCGCCAAATGGAAACCCGATACAACGCGCTGCTTACATCGCAGCGGACTTATTGCACCATGTTTCAACCCCATCAAGAGGAGACGTCCTCTTCAAAAGGACCCTCTTCTCCCGGAAGAAATACTTCGGTCATCTCCTGCATTATCCTCCAGCAGACAACCTGTCCCACGATCTTCACGATGGGTGCGCTTCCGATTCCATCGTTAGAAGCATCGCCTGCAAACCTGGCCCTACTGGGCTTGTTCCTTGTCACTTCCTGGTATATCAGCACATCTTTCTTTGCTTGGTACCGTCTTAGACATATTCCAGGCCCCTTCCTAGGGTCATTCTCTTACCTTTGGATCATCCGAATCGCCCGAAGCGCCCGCCAAGAGAAGCTATACCGAACCATCAATGACGACTATAACAGTCGTCTGGTCCGCGTAGGCCCCAATGAGCTCATCACTGACGACCCAGAAGTCTTGCGCCGTGCGAACGCTGTGCGTGGCGACTATGGCAAAGACGGCTGGTACATCTCCGCCCGCTTTAACCCGTACCAAGACACAATGATCACCGTATTGGATAAGACGCTTCACGATAAGATGAAGGCCAAGACAGCCGCTGGCTATGCGGGACGTGAGATCGATCTTTTGGAACCAAGCGTCGACGAGCAGATCACCAGTCTCGTCACGCTCCTTAAGACGAGCTATGCGGACACCAACGTGTTGGTCGACATGGCTGAGTTATCAGTCTTTTTGACCATGGACGTCATTACAAGCGCATCATTCGGAAAGCCCTTTGGTCACCTAAACGCGAACGCCGATGTCTTTGGCTTTATTGAAGATGTGAGGAAAAATTGGCCGGTAATCGCACTTATGTTGGACGCTCCCGTTCTCCGCAGCGTCATGTTCTCCAAATGGTTCCTCAGTTTCAGTGGCCCGCGACCGACCGACAAGCGTGGACTGGGCCAAATGATGGGGTGAGTGATTAGCTAGTCTTGCATTACGCCGGCGTTATTAACATAAATCTCCACAGAATTGCTGAGAAACACGTCGGTGAAAGATTCAAAACCGGTTCAGAGCAACAGCGAGACATGTTGGTATGTGTTGTACGAGCAGTCCGTCGCTACCATTTTGACTAATACACGACAGGGATCTTGGATCAAGAACGGCATGAGTAGGGAAGAGTGCGAGGCAGAGGGTCTCTTTGCGTTGGTCGCTGGATCCGACACTACTGCATCTGTGATTAGAATTACATTGCTGCACTTGATCAGCAATGCAAGGGTTTATTCCAAGTTCAAAGATGTCATTCGGCAAGCAGTCAAGACTGGTGTATCGACCCCTATCTCGTATGACGAGGGCACCAAGATTCCTTACTTGAGGGTATGTACCTACTCTGTCTCTCAATCTCCTCCTGACATCTAATATATATCCCCAACAAATAGGCTTTGATCTACGAAGGAATTCGTATCCGAGCTCCCGCCACTGGACTCTACCCGAAGACGGTTCCTCCCCAGGGCGAAACTATTCATGGTGTATATGTTCCTGGAGGCACCGCCATTTGTATGAATGCACCTGCGATGCTTAAGTCTCGCGCTATATTTGGTGCGGATGCAGACCTCTTCCGACCCGAGCGCTTTTTGGAGGCCGATGATGCCACCAGAGCCAGCTTAGAGCGGGAGGTGGAAATGGCATTCGGCTACGGGCGTTACATGTGCGCCGGGAAGCCTGTCGCGTTCATGGAGCTGTACAAGACCTTTTTTGAGGTGAGCTACATTGACTCGAATGCTGTGGTGATGCTAACTCCTTCGTTTAGTTGATGCGCAACTTTGATTTTGAGCTTGCAACCCCTATGAAGCCCTGGGACTCGTACAGCTACAACGTGTTTGTGGAAGAGAACATGTGGGTTAAGGTCACTTCAGCCAACGCCGAGTGAGGTCTGGCATCTGAAGTACGTTCCGCTGGGAATTAGCTCCTTGCAACAACATAGTTACCATATTACACGATGATGACAACTTCGAATCAGAAATGTGCTATGTGTTTCTGTAAATTAAACTGGATTTGCCAAGATAAGGATGTTTTAAGCCTTTTGTTTTATTGCGTTGATGCTATGCTGCAATCCATGATGATTTTCATTGTTATCAACCCATTCGGAGTTACTACATTTGTGATTACCCCATCAAGAAAGTCGAGACAGAATTGTAGATTTTGCTGCTGAATTACACCGTGGCGCAGGGCACATGTCCAATTGTGTTAAAGCAAAGTAATCGCAGGCCGCCTGCAGACGACGGGATAATCAGTTTCGAATCGTCGTGATAGGGTGGATCCAGCTCTGACTCTAAGTATGACGTTGAAACAAGTCAACAAGGGCATGGCTTGACAAATCTCAGTTTGCGTCTTCTTTCAGCGGAAACCGTGGAATGCGCGGTCTAAGACGGGCTGGTCTTCGCTGCGACTAGTACGTCGTCCACCTATTGCGCGGTACGCGGAATTCATATCCCGAGCCACCTTTGTCAGCTATAACGTAGTTGATTTCAGCAGCATCGCCTATAAATGACAGAAATAAAATTTTAAGCCCTTCTCATCAATTCGTATAATCAAGTCACATCGGGAAAGATCTCTTCGAAACACAATCATGGCGCATGCACTCATTCTTGGAGCCTCCGGCATTTCTGGCTGGTCTCTCATGAACCAAGCTCGGACCTATCCTACACCAACAACTTTCAACCGTATCACCGGCACGACGAACCGTCCTCTTACCCTACAAGAGGCGCAGCTACCTGAAGATAAGCGTCTCTCAATTATCTCCGGAATCGATCTTACCAAGTCCGTGGAGGAGGTCGCCCGCTCTCTGAAAGAAAAGGTTCAAGACATCGACAGCGTTTCCCACGTGTTTTTCACAGGTTAGTTGCGGCGTCCTAAGATCCATACCTTTTGAAGTGCAGAGATTAACATTGATGTAGCTTACATACAGACGGGCGACTTTCAGAGTTTGAAGGAAAAGAACACGAGTCTCTTGGAAACTGCTGTGAGAGCTATCGAGCAAGTTTCACCCAAGCTGCAGGCTGTCATCCTTCAAACAGGAGGAAAGGGGTAAGTGTTCTTTTTCATCTTTTTCTGTAGGCCACATTGCTCAGTCTCGCGGTGAACAGCTACGGCCTTGAGTTTTCCAAGGAGCTTGAGATCAAAGCCCCACTGCGTGAGGACTATCCCCGAATCCCCGAACCGTGGGCAAGCAACGTTTTCTACTACACGCAATGTGACTCGCTCAAATCGCTCTCCGAGGGAAAGCCTTGGACCTTCACTGAGATCCGCCCTGATGGCATCGTGGGCTTCACACCCACCCCGAACCCAATGAACATGGCCCAAGGCATCGGTCTCTACCTGAGCATTTACCGAGCAGTCAAAGGCGCTGGCGCGACTGTCCCCTTTCCCGGCTATGAGCACGGATATCATTCGACACACTCCGACACCTTCCAGGATGTTCTGTCAAAGATGGAGATCTACGCAGCCCTGAACCCAGACAAGTGTGGCAACGGCGCCGCGTTCAATATGGCAGACGGCAAGACGGTATCGTGGTCTCAGGTCTGGCCTGGACTCTGCGCCCACTTCGGACTCGTTGGAGAGGGGCCTGGAGCCCAGTCAGTGAAGATGGAAGACTTTGTCCAAGAGCATAGAGATGTGTGGACAGCATTGGCCAAGAAACACGATCTCGATGAGAAGCTCATTGACAAGCAAGGCTGGGCGCATACCCATTTCATGCTGGTTGACTTTGACTTTGACCGGCAATATGATTTGTCCCGGTCTCTAGAAGTTGGGTTCGCGGAGGAGATTGACACAGTCGACGGATACATCGTCTCGTGGGAACGGATGCGCGCTGCTAAGCAGCTTCCTCCTCTGTAGCAGCGTTTGAGCGGACTCCCCCTCCTGCACAAAGCTATGCTCTCTTAGAAATGAACACTCTCGATCATATTTTGCTTTGCTCATCATAGGCAGCCACCTGATGCCCCATTTTGGCTGCTGGGTACTATGAAGATCTTGTTCTTGGATTACTCAACATATCATTATGCATGCTCCTGATTATAGAAGCTTTTAACAACAAGAGCAAAGAAGGACAGGGCTAGAAAAATGATAGTCTTGGCTCGTGAAGGGCTTGTATGACCCAGGGGGCTATGACACGGAAACAAGAGCTCGAAAAGTATGTATTTTACGATCCGTTACCAAGCAAAAAGGAAACCTGCCACCACAGCAAGCGCTGAAAACCCCAGTGTATGTTGCTTGCGATTTGCCGAATTTGTCGCCGAAGGGCTAGGGGCAAGGGTACTGGTTGTTGCGGCGGATCTTGTGGTTTGACTCGCTGATGATCCAGTCTGGGATGCAGCTCCGCTGTTGACTTCCACGCAAGTATTTGGTGCCCATATTGCAGCAGCTGAATAAATTTAGAACAACTACGATCACGATAATGACTTTGATCAACCACTCACGTCCGATGTCTCTAAAACCACAGCCGGCGGTAACGATGCAGCCGGCCATCTTCGCAGAGAGGGACTCCGATTGAGCGCACAAACAACTGAGACTAGCAGAAGAACAACCAAGCTCCTTTGAAATGGATGCTAAGCAGTCATTGGCGCAAGCTGGAAGTTGCTCGCTAGCCAGCACAGTACTTGCGCTGACCAGGATGAAAGTGACTGCGCCAGTCTTCATCATGAGATTTCCCCAAAATACTGGCTTATTGAACAAGTGAAGAGTGATTAATTGCATAGTTTCAATTTCCAAGAAAAAGGTCAACTTCGAATGGTATTTATAGGAGAACCTCTAGCAGACGGAGGTCGACCATTTTGCTGACATGATCTGACATACGTTGTCAACTTGGCAAGTAGCGTTGAAGTTGGAAGTCTAGGAGTTGTGATAATCCGCGTATTGATCAAAGAAACGAAGTAAGACTATCTCCAGTCCGCTCTGGCTATTGCTATGGAAGTCTTAATCGTGTTGTCACCATATACGCGTATAGCAATGTGGTGGGGGCACCGCCTCAACTCCCGGCTCGATTATCAAACAGGGGCAAAATGTGATCCCACAGTCTATTCCACCACATTTGAGATATTTCCGCATTCAGGAATTATAGCCGCCGCCCAAGCTTGATAACTGACTTCGACTCAACAATCGGTGCCGATTTCACCATGAGGCAGCTCTTCGGGAATATTGGAATTCTGCGGTCCGTGCACACGCGGTGCCTGGGCCTGTCGTTCATCGGGCATCTGTCCGTGCGCCACGCGCGGGAATTAAGGTTCTTATGTAATCTTTCCAAGGCGGAGCGGGATCTTGGGATGTGACGTGCAGCCGACCGATCCCGATCCATGATCCATGGTAACGGCGCGCCCCTTTTTGACCAACATTACCTTCCGTATGTACGAATAATCACGAAGCGATGGTGGAGTTTACCGGTAAGCTTATCTGTCTGCAAAGGAGTATACCTGAGGGGACTTCACTAACCTTTGCTCGCTCGCAAAGACTATCCGAGAAACCGCAAACGGTCGCGGGGCAGGTCGCGTTCCAATCGCCCCGCGAAACGCCAGAGACAGTACATCCCTCCCCCCGGGTACATCGCCATCAACGACGACGATGGACCGACGAACGCAACGCCCACCTACCAAAATCACCGAGCGATATCGCAACGATCGCATGATGCTTCCCAACCTCGAGGCAATGGACGATCGTCTGCGAATTCCTCCAAAGATCCGATCCAGGCCGAGGTAAATCGCCTTATGGCCGAATACACATGGGGCATCCCTCCCGACTTGTATGCTTCAGGGAAGAAGAAGGCCTACTACATCGTCTGGAAAGGAAACAAACGCGGAATTTTTACGAGCTGGGCAGCTTGTCAGGCCCAAACCAACGGGGTTTCAAACGCTGGCTGTAGGTAGCGACCTGCTCGAGATGGGCTTCGCTTTCTGGAGGAATTTCACTGACAGGATTCACCAAAGTCGTGGGCACCAAGACTTTTTCTGAAGCCGTAAGGGATTCCTTGTCTGAAGTGGAATTACTTGAAGCTAATGCACAGTAGGTGAGCAGGCTCCGACGAGAGCTTACGAATCAATTGCGACAAGCAGCTCCTAGGAGGGGGGAGTATAGCACGGCAGAACTTACGAGACAAGTGCCACAAGCAGTAGCTCCTATACGGCAGGAGTATCGTGCGACAGTGCCTGCGCATCAAGCCGCTATTAGGAGGCAGGAGTACGATCCGCCGCCGCCATACACTACAACGGCTTTTGGTTACGCGTCTGGCCCGCCTTTGCCTCGCAATTCTCCAAGCTATGCACCCCTTCCCCATGCTCCCGTCTACAGCGGTTCTGTCACGACATTGCCTGATAATTCTCAATACGACCTACCCATTCCCTATCCTCCCGCTTACAACGCTTCTCATTTTCCAGCCCCTATTTCGAACCCAGCCCCAGAGACACCGGCTGAAAGAGTCGCAGCGACGGTCACTGAGGTACCGATCAAGCATGAATCAGAGGAACATTTCATCGCCGTTCCCGCGGCGCCGGCTGAAGGTGTCGCGGTGGCGATCACCGAGATGCCGACCCCGCATGAACCAAGACAAATGGAGGCTCCTGACAAGCCTATTTTATGTCCGGAGCAGCAGGAGGCCATGGATCTTGCCACGCAAGGACACAATCTATTTATTACTGGGTACGTACTCCTCATGAATAGTTTCTCTCCAAACGCTTGTGGCATTTGCGGGTCCAAGGAATGCTCCACGCATCTACTAACGCGTCAAAATGCAGGTCGGGCGGCTGCGGCAAATCAGTCCTCGTCAAAGCTCTCCGCGATGAGTTCAGATCCAGACAAAAGGACACTTATCTTCTTGCACCTACCGGTCAAGCCGTTGTCAATATCGGTGGAAGAACAACTTTTAACTACGCTGGGTGGACACCCAGTGACTTGGCTAAACCCTTGAACGAAAAGGGCGGTCTCGTCGATAAGGCGCGCAGCAAAAAGGTCTTTACTCGAATTGACAGAACTGACGTGATCATCATTGATGAGATCAGCATGGTTGAAAATCAGTTTTTCGAGCGACTGAGCCGCGTCATGAGCATCATTCGAAACGACCCTAGGCCGTTCGGGGGTGTGCAAGTCATTGTTGTTGGTGATTTCTGCCAGTTGCCCCCGGTGAAACCGTTCGGGCATTGCATGGTTTGCGGCAGTATGATGAGCAAGACATGGCAAACCATCTCCTGCTCTTCCTATCCTCAAGAACACGGTTGCTTCTCAGACGATGATAAATGGGCTTTCAAGTCTCCAGAGTGGTCAAAGTGCAACTTCAAGTACGTGCACTTGAAACAAATTCATCGTCAACAGGATGAAGCGTTCGTCAGCGTTTTGCAAAAGTGTCGACTTGGAAAACCCCTCTCGAAGCCAGATGTCCACCTTCTCCTGGCACATGAGACCGATATTGAGAATGGCACCGAGCTTTACGCCACTCGAAAAGAGGTCGAGACACACAACAACAAAGAAAATCAGAAGAACAAGAACAGAGCGCGAAAATACTACTGTTTGGATGATTTTTGTGGGCCTGAGAATTCTGACGGCGAGCTGCCCGAGGAATTCATCGACTACACGGTAAATTCAAAACCGCCGAGTCACGTGGAAGAGATCGAAGAGTTTCCATACTTGGATCAATCGTCCCTTGACGTGTCTAGTCAGGAGGAGCGAAGAGCTGATCAAAGTTGTGGACAGGTACTGAACCAAATGGCAATGGCACCGGCGTCGCAAAAGCCACTGAAATGCCTTGATGATCACCGTTATGCCATGTGCTCGGAGCTCAAGGTAGATATGCCAGTCATCCTACTCGCAAACGTGAGCATATCCTCCACATCGCCAGAATTTGTGCATAAAGATTGAAGAAGAGAGATGATTGTCTGACACACCGCAGATCGATCTAGGCGCAGGCCTTTGCAACGGCTGACAAGGCAAAATCATTGGCTTCAAGCCACTGGCAGAAATGCCTAGAGAACCCAGTGGGCAAAACTACAAACATGACCCTGACGGTTTCATCGTAGCTCGGCACCGATATGACCACATGATGAAATTTATCACATCAGAAGCGACACCCCAAGAGTGTAAGTGCCGCCCTTCTAATTCGGACGGATGTTTACGCTGTACTCTTGGCTTATATCTGGTGCTGATGTCTTGCAGTCCCCGAAGTGGAATTTACAAACGGGATACGTCGCATCATCGGCCCCGACACCACTGCCAACAATATTGGCAGGACATCACCCTACTGGTTGCTAAGCCGCACGCAAATTCCTCTAATTCCGGGTTGGTCAATGACCATCCACAAGAGTCAGAGTCTGACTTTGGACCGTGTCACGGCCAATTTGAGCAAAACTTTCGAGACTGGGCAGGCTTATGTAGCATTGAGCCGGGCTCGGTCTCTTAAGGGGCTCAAGATAAAGGGTTGTACGATGACCAAGCTGAGAGACTGCATGACTGTTGATCCTGTGGTGAAGCGGTTTATGGACAGCATGGAGGCTGCAGAATCAGCGGAGACCGCAGAAACAACACCATCTCTGAGAGATATGAGAGATAGGTTCTTTGGGAAGCGCAAGGAGGCTGCAGAAACAGAACCGTCTATGAGAGATAGGTTCATTGTGAAGCGCGAGGAGGCTGTATCAATCAAAGAAGAGCCCCAGGACCGACCTGCCTTCTTCTTTGATGTACAGAGGGGATAGGTCATGAGGCTTACGAAGACGACAGGGGGTCGCTGGTCAGATACTTGCGTAAGATATTTGCGATCACGGGCTGCACAGGTGTAATGGCGTTCATCCAGAGTTTTCAGAGAATTATATTATTTTCCAACATGTAGGCACGTACATGAATCAAAGCATTTCTGTCGGGCCCAACAATGACCGTCACCTTGGTACCTCAACCTGATCACACAAGTATGTGCTATCGTGTCAACGTTGTTCGACGTTGCATAGAAATGCCCCTGGGGGTTTGCAATAGTCAGTCTTTGAACGGTCAGTAGATGAAAGCTCCTGGCTAACCTGTGAATATCAGACAAATGAGTGACGCTATCAGAACCCTCCGGAACAGGTTAGTAATAGAAGGGGGAAAGTAATAAAGGAGTAGCTAGGTTATATATAGAGAGCAGGTTATATACTATAGAAAGGAGAGTAGATTTTAGTAATTTATCTTTTAACCTCTAACTATAGTTAGCTTTTATAAGCTTTTACTCTATATTATATACCTATTAATAGTCTAAAATCTCTACTTATAAAAAGGATTAAACTAAAAGCTTAAAATACTAGTTTAAACTAGATATACTAAAAAAGTATAGTCTATATAGTAACTTAATAATAAGATATCTTTACTATTAACTACTTTAAATATCTAAAATAAATAAGAGAACTAAGAATAGTTATTTAACAGAAACTAAAAGAATATCTAATTAACTTTAAAGAAGATATAGTAGAACTAAGAGAGTATTATACTTTCTAAGCTAAAGGAATATAATAAACTCTTTCTTAAAAACTTTATACTAGATTATAAATAACTAAACTAAATTACTAGTAATTAACTATTAATATTATATAAAAAATATATCCTTAAAAAAGAGATATTTATTACTACTTATAAGGATTATTTATATAAGAAGTATACTAAGCTAGAATATTTTAGAAGTACTTTAACTACTCTAATATATAGATCTAGATATAATAGCCCCACTTTAGCTTTATTTAGTAAGATAGCTAATATTACTAGAGCTCTTATTTTTAGCTATAAAACTACTTTACTAAAGTTAGCTAAATTAGATTTATTTAAAGAGCTAGAATAAAGCTACTTACTCTCTATAAATAAGCTACTAATACTTAGCTCTACTTCTATCTAACTACTAATTTAAATTATTAATACTATTTTTTACTCTTTTTTACTACTCTCTTTAGTATATATAAGCGAATTAGTAAGAGACCTTTAGAACTTTTTATTTAACTATTACTATTACTTTAATTTATAAGTATAATAGATATATATTAACTATAATAAAGTAATATATATAGTAAGCTACTTTTAAGGAAAGGTAAAGATAAACTAGATTTATTATATAGGTAAATAATAATACCAAGATTTATTATTTAAGATAGGTTATATCTTATAGGAAGAACTAGATATATTCCTCTATAATAATCTGTTTAATCTAGCTAGCTATAGAATAACTATTAATATATAGCTTAACTATACTACTTAGGGATTATAAGAGAAAGTTAATAAGTTTACTGGTTATATTAGTGATTTTAAGCTTAAACTAGATTATATCCCTACTAAATAGTAGTATATATCTATATTACTTAGTAAACTATAGCTATATCTATAATATATTATTATATTATAAATAATACTCTTATATATATACTAAGCTTACTAGGAAGCTATTAACTAAGTATTTAGTAAGCTAAGTATAAGTAATATAAAAGTATATGCTTTTTTTAAGGTTTTATTAAAACTCTAAAAAATAAATTATTTAAATAAGATATTAATTATACTAATACTTATACTATTATACTATATACCTAAAAGCTATAGAAAATTATAGATAGGAGATATATAGAGAGATTTACTAGCTATTCTAAGTTATATAAGTAATTATACTTAGGTTTCCTAGACTACCTTTATAAGAATAGCTTATAACCTCTATAGTTAGTAGACTATAGAGAATACTATCTAGAGATCTTATTCTAAAGTAACTATTTAGTAAATCTTTATATAACTTCTAACTCTAATAGTAAACTATTTAACTTTTAAAGCTTTTAATATTATACTTATAAGAAATATAGCTATATTATAACTTATTATACTTACAGCTAATAGATAATAATTAGAACTTAAACCTAAGATAAAGTAGTATAAATATAATTATATTACTTTATATAACTAATACTAAGGATTTAAGAAATAAATAAGTATAGAAATAACTCTAAGAAGCTTTATACTAGAAATTACTTTAGTTCTAATTAGAAAGACTATTAAGAGATAAGTGTTTACTCTAAATATTTAGTAAATTTAAGCTTAAGTTATATAGATATTTATATATAGTAAATATTATTAGAGAAAATCTTATAGAGAAACTCTAATTAAAGGAAGCTATAAATATTATAGTTTTAGAACTAGTAGACTTCTAAAAAAGGCTTATATTTATAAGTAAAGTTTACTAGCTTATTTTCTTCTTATTAAATAGTAAAAACTACTTATAAAAGATTTACTAAGTATTTATTATAAGCTTATACTCTAAAAAGGTAAGAGATTTCTCTTATCTAATAACTTTATAAGTTAAAAAGATATCTATATAAATACTTATATATATTTAGTTATATAAATATATCTTATTTACTAAGCTAGAAATAATTATTTAAGAAGTTATAGAGAATAGCTAATAAGCTTATATTATATACTTAATAAGTATTTTAGCTCCTAATAAAAAATATTAACTTTAAATAAGTATTTACTAGATAATAAGTAGAATAAGAAAATCCCTAAAAAGCTTTAAATATTTACTAATACTTTTAATAATAAAAGCATAAAGAAAGTTTCTAAGCTAAAAAGAGTAATATATTATTTAAACTAAAGCTTAGTAAAAGCTTTTTTATAAGCTTATATATTTATATTAGTAGAATAACTATAAATCTTTATAAAATATATCTAAAAAATAGAAGCTATAAGCTAAATTTACTATTTTATAAGTTCTATAAAAGTATTTATTCTATTTATACTAAAAAAAGATAATAGCTTATAGTTATATATAGATTATTAGAGTTAAATAAAATTATAGTAAAAAACTAATACTTTCTACTACTAATTAGTAAACTTTTAGATAGGCTTACTAAAATAAAATTTATTTTAAAGATTAACCTAAGTAAAATATATTATTATATTATAATTAATAAGATAGACTAATAAAAAACTATATTTAAAACGTAATATAGGTATTTTAAGTATATAATAATACTATTTAAGCTTATTAATACTCTAGTAATATTCTAAGTATATATTTATAGAATACTTACTAACTTCTTAGATATATACTATATTATATACTTAGATAATATTTTAATTTATTTAGATACTAGGAAATAATATACTAAAAATTTTTATATTATTCTATACTACTTAAAACTACTAAACTATTTATAAAACTTAAAAAATATAATTTCTATTAAATAGAAGTAGATTTTCTAAGGTTTTATATTACTTAGAATAGTATTAAATAAACCTAAAATATATCTAAATAGTTATTAAATAGCTAATACTAAAGTTCTTTAGAGATATATAAGTCTTTTTAAGATTTTATAACTTCTATTATAAGTTTATAATAAGATATTTCTATATTATAGTTTCTATAAATAATATACTTAAGAGAAGCTAAAATAGTATAAAGTTAGAAGCTTTTATTTAAATAGGAGAAATATAGACTATATTTAAAATACTTTATAAAGTATTTACTAAAATATTAATATTAAAATATTATAACTCTATACTAGAAATAAGAGTTAAAATAGATATATCTACTTAAGTAGTATTTAGTATACTTTTATAGAAATATAGAACTATCTAATATTTAGTAGCTTTTTAATTAAGAAAACTATTTAATATAAAATAATACTAAGCTATAGAATAATAAACTTCTTATTATTATTAAGAACTTAAATTACTAGGTATAATATTTTTAAAAGCTTCTTAAAAAATTCCTAGTTCTTATAGATTATATTATACTAAAAGGAATACTTATTATATCTATATAGAATATTTATAAAAGACTTATATAATAGGTTTACTAATTATTAGTTTTTAACTTTAAAATCTAATATAGATTAGAAATTACTAACCTAGTAGATAGGTTATCTTAATATTCTAATTATATAGTAGAAGCTATTAAAGTAGATATATACTCTCTATTCTAAAAAGAAAGCTTAGGTTTATTAGCTAGCTTTTAGTAATGGACTACTAATATATTACTAAGCTTAAAAAATAAATAGCTATTATAAAAACTTATATCTAAGCTATCTAGTAAAATATATAAGAACTTTATTAGAAAGCTAGCTCTAAAGTTAAGGGATTTTTACCTTTATATTAAAACTATTTTATAAAGAGTACTAATACTTTACTATATACTATAATATATATTAGTATTATTACTTACTCTAAGATATATATAAATATTATATTAATTACTCTATAAAAAGAAAGTAATATACTAGAAAACTTAGAGAAAGCTAGAGTTATTATACTAGAATAGTATATCTTATATATTATAATAAGGGAATTTATTTAGGATAAAACAGCTTATATACTATACTTTAGTATAAATCTTAAATAGATAGTTAGTAGATTATAGATTAAAAACTACTTTTATAGAGATATTATAGCTAAGGTTTACTGAGATACTAAGAGATATTAAAAGTACTAACTTAATAAGAATAATATTTTTTAGTTTAAAAAAAGACTTATTATTTTAAAAAAAGGATCCTTCTACTATAAAATCTTAAAAAACTACTATAATATACTTAGATTAAGCTATATAAAGATAAATAAAACTATAGAACTTATTCTATAGAAGTTTTATTAGCTATATTTAATAGAAAATATATAGTAATATATTACTAAATACTTATACTAAGAAGTATATATATTATAGTATAAACTATATAGATTACTATAAATATTAGAATTATTAGTATATTTTTTCTAGTAAATCTTACTAGACTTCTTAACTAGCTTACTAGAAAGCTACTAAGATAATAGAGTTATATATAATATAATCTTAGTAATTATATACTAAATAACTAAGATAGTTTAATTCCTAGTAATAACTAAGTAGCTAGATACTATAAGCTTAGTAAAAATCCTATATTAAGAAATTAAATACTAGTATAATATACTTAAAGCTATTATTAGTAATTAAGATAAGTTAATTACTAGCTAATTTTAGTAAGATTAGATAAAAGCCTAAGATGTTTAGGAATACCTCTCTATAACTTAGTATCTATAGATAAATAGCTAGATAGAAAGAATATATTAAATATTAACTATATATTTTACTAAGTTTAGTAAAGGTTTATAAGACTAATAAGCTATATAATTAGTTAAAGCTAAATTTTCCTATAATAATAATAAGTATATTACTATTAGTATCTCTCTATTTAAAGTGTTTATAAGCTACTATCCTAGAATAATAGATTTCTACTTACTAAATATTAAAATTTAAACTTAAAAGGTTAAAAAAAGATTTAAGAAATTAATAAAAGTTCACTAAAAATAGCTAAGAATTAATAATATATTACTAAAATATAAGCTAAAAATACTAATACTAAAAAGAAAGTATAATTATATAATATAGAAGATATTATAGAACTCTCTAAAAAACTTTTACTTTATAAAAAGGTAGTAGAAGCTTACTTTATAATTTATTTCTATATTTTTAGAAATTATAAGCTTAAATATTTATAAAGTTTAACTTCTAGAAAAATATAATAGAGTATATAATCTTTTCTATTATTTTACTTAAATTATAATATAGTTAAAAGCTTATTAAGAAATAGCTTCTAAACCTTAAAAAAGATCTAAAAGAATAAGAAATTAAAGATATTATATATAAAAGAAACGCTAGAAAGCTCTCTGTATTTAGTTAAATAGAAAGGCTAGTTAGTAAAATATAATACTTAGAAACCTGAAAAATACTTAGTAAATATTTTATAAATCTTTATTAGATTTAAAAAGTAATAGTATAAATTATATTATAAGTAGAATAATAAGTAGTATAAAGTAAAAAGAAGTTAATTAACTATAAAAATATAATAGAAGCTTAGAAGAAAAAGTAATAAGAAAACCTTAGATATCTAACTATCTATATATATAGAAAAGCTACTATATATTTACTAAAGATTCCTTAAAAAAACCTACTATTCTTTATTATTATTTTTATTACTAAAACTAGTATTATTACTATTTAGTCTAATATCTTTATTATTATTATCTTTATTACTACTCTTTTCTAAAGAATTATCCTTATTATTAATATTTATAGCTTTCTAGTAGATACTTATAGAAGCTATACTAACTTCTTTATAAGTATTTAGTTAAGAAGTAGAATTATTACTAATATACTTAAGCTTAGTAAAAAAAGTATATTTATAAGTATTATAGAGTATTTAGGAGCTCTATATCTTTAAAAAATTCTAAATAGATAAGCTTAATATATAAAGGGTTTTACTTATAAAATAGCTTTCTAAGACTTTTTTAAACTTATTAAGAAACTAAGCTTACTTATAAATATAGCTTATATCTTTAAAATACTAGAGTAAAGCTATATTTAGCTAAGTTTAAGTTACCTAGATAAAAGCTTTATCTTTTTTATAATAATTATTCTATAAAGTAGTTATACTTATTTAGAAAGGAAATAATAAGATAGAAAATAAAGCTATTATAAAGATATTATTTAAATAAAAGCTTACTAGATAAAAAGCAAACTATTAGGAATAAAACTACTACTAAAAAAGTAACTATTCCTATTAATAAATAATAATAAGACTCCTTTAGAATAGCTTAAGAAGAATTATAAAGAGAGGCTAAAACGAAGAAAACTATAAAAAATAGAATTATAGGCTTCTACTATAATATTAATAGCTTTATTATCTCTTAGTAAATAAATAGTAAATAGTTACTACGCTAGATAATAGAAAATAATAATAATAAAGTTAGATACTTCGTCTAGATAATAAAGAAAGATAATAGTAGAAAGCTAACCTCTATATTTAACTTTATAGTAAGGATTACTATAATTAGAAAGAGGATAATTATAAAGGACTAGATACTTTACTTAGAGAAACTAAGGATAGTTTAGCTAATAGAAGCTAAAGGAATAAAGAAGTCTATAGAGCTAAGGTATAGAACTCTCTATAGCGAGGACTTAGTAAGTATTTACTAAAAACTAAAAATAAAGATCTTAGAGGAAGTAAGTAAAAGTAGTATAGTAATACTAGACCTATCTTTTAAGTGCTTCTACTATCAGTTTAACCTAACTATAGCCTATAGCTCCTAATACCTTTATAATTTTATTAAGTAGTAGAGCTATAATAGTAATAAAAATATATAGGAACTAATATATTATATTAAAGATATAATACTAATATAGTAGTATAAAGAGGTAGTATTAATTAAGTAAAAGTTATAAAAAAACTTTATAGTTTATAACTAGTAAGTAGTATTCTAGTTATACTAGCTAACTTTTTACTTAACTAGCTAAAACTCTATATTTCTATTTAATAGTAATAATATAGTTTCTAAGCTTCCTATATAGTATATTACTAGCTCTACTTATCTTCTTTTTAAATACTAAATATATACTAATACTATAAGTTAGTAGAGGTTTTAAGAATAGAAGTAGTAACTTATATATTAAATAGTATTATAAAGTTCTTCTAAAGTTTTAATAGTATAACTTAGAAGTTTCTTAAGAACTAAGTTAAGTAAAGTGAACGTAGCACTATTAATAAGAGTAGTAAGTATAGAACTAGAAGTAGTAAGAGTAAAAAATATAAAAATAGTAGTTTTAAATTTAATTTTAGTTTAGAGGAGTAGAGTAGTATAAATAATAGATAATATAAAGTTATAATATAAAAGTATCTTAAGTATAGTACTAATAGTAAGCTAGTATTTTTTATAAGTTTTAATAAATTAGTAATAAAATAGTATATAAATAGTAAAAAAGCTATAACTTACTTTATAATTATAGATATTATTATTAGATAACTTAGTAATATTTTAGAGTAAATTTACAGCTTTTTTAGTAAACTTAGAGGTTTAAAGTAGTTAGGTTACTATATAAGAGTAGAGAGGGAGTAAATAACTTATATTACCTAGGTAAATATATCTATAAAATATATACTTAATATAGTAAAGTCTCTTATTTATTATAGATTAGTATACTAAATAAAGTAGTAATAATATCTAATTTACTTAGCTAGTTATAATACTTAATAGTAAGGTTAGTAGCTTTATAATAGATATAAGTAATATAGTATTTATAGCTTATATAAGTACTACTTACTCTAATAGCTTTAATAGCTTTTTTATACTTTTTATAAGGAGTTAGCTATATAATAATAAGTAAGAGTAGTATATACTAAGAGAATATATTTATAATAAAGTAAGTAAAATTAAGAAAAAACTTACTACTTCTATTACTACTTTTATTAAAGCTAGAGAGAGAAATACTTAGAGTAGCTATAATATCTACTATAATAATAACTACTATTAAGTTAGTAATATATATAAGAAGAAAGTATAATAATAATATACTTTAAGAAGTATTATATAAGTAATACTTTAAAATATATAATAATAGTTAGTAGAAAGGGAGTAGTAGTAATATAGCTAAAGTAATAATAAAACTTATAAATTAGTCTTAAAAAAAAGAAAAAAGAAAAGAAATAAGAAAGTATATATTAATAAAGAATTAATTATTAGTTTTAAAAAGTAAGTTACTAACTACCTTTAAAAAGTAGGTTAATTACTAACTTAGAAAATAAGAGATATTAAAAAGAAAGAATAATTAGTTAAAAAGTAGAGGTACTAATTAGATATAAATATATCTTTAATAGTATAAATATAACCTATATATAGGCTAGAGAAGTAGTAACTATAGAGTACTCTAATATTATATTTATTTTTAGAAATAAAGCTATAAATAAAAGAGTATTTTATTAGAACTTTCTAGAATAGGTTAGTAATAGAAAGGGGAAAGTAATAAAAAAGTAGCTAGGTTATATATAGAGAGTAGGTTATATACTATAGAAAAGAGGGTAGATTTCAGTAATTTATCTTTTAACCCCTAACTGCAGTTAGCCCCTGTGAGCCTTCACCCTGTGTCACACACCTATTGACAGACGCGCAGGCATATGTAACGGTTATCATCTGCGACTGATACGCTGCTAGCCCAGCCTAGTACGCGTATTGCCTTTATATGGATGTTATGCGCTCATCCCTTGGTTTCTACTGAATTGAAGTACCGCACGAGCAAAAGAAAATTCATTTCAAACAAATACCCAACCAAACATAAATGTTTTGTATGCACTATGTACGTCTGTTTCGAGCTGAGCACTCGTCTTTAGAGTTGGCCGAGAACTTCAAGCTACCAGGGTCTCCAGGCTGAAATACCCTTGCAACAGCTTGCTTATTACCAGTCCTCAACCAGGCCACAGTTGGTACCACGCGTGTTCAGCAGAAACTGGCAATTGGCCGAATTGTCCGGATCAATGCGATCTTCGATATCTGTGTATCCAACCCAAAGCACTTCGGAGTTTTCCTCTTGATATTTAGGCCATGAAGGTTTCGCTGTTTTGTCACCGTCGCCATTGGGATCATGATTGAGAGCGAAGGAAATGTAGTAGCCACGCATGATCTTGGCCAAGGTCGCGTTTCCAGGGAAAGAGAACTTTCCTTCATTCGAGCCATCGGCTGTTTCAACAGTTAGCAATGCTTCTTCAAGATAGTTCTTGCGAAGTATTTACCATTAGTCACACTACTGTACAAGTATGAATCCGTAGTTGCGTGAAACTGGTAGCCTGCGTCGAAGACGAGCTTGTAGGCCGGTTGACCATACTTGACGACTGACCTAGCAACATGTCTAGTTGGGCAATTCACCAAAGCGTCGCCTATGATGGCGGACCGCTTCACAAAGGAGTCCGAAAGAGGCGACTCCAGAATTCCGTCCTCCCGAGCCTCGGGATAAACAGTCAAGGCGTCGAGATGAGTTCGATTGTATAGATTCGTGGGATAGAGCATCGATACAGTCTCGACAAAGAAGCCGTCCGGGTCGTGCCAAAGGGAGGTGAGATCAGACATAACCTCGCTTTCTGACGCTAGGGAAATGTTGGTGAACAGGAATCCTTCATCGAAGTTTCGATACGTCATGACGGGGACTTTCGTGAAATGCCCGTTTCTGAATTGGCGGGCAGGGTGATCTGGGATGACGCGTCCATCGACCACCGGTCCCCAATAAAACGTTCCGAATGCGTAATCCTTGTGGTGATAGGCTGTTTCGAATGAAGTCTCTGTAGCTGAACGTATGCGGGAAAGTGAAGCGTCTCGCAAACACTTCAATGAAGAGCATCTAGCTGCCCTCAAGAATTCTCGATACTGCTGTTGCTGCCACCCGTTGTCATACAGCGGGGTCCACCACGGAAACTCTGCCTGTGTTAGAGAGCGTTCAACCTTTTATGGAAGCGAAGTCATGTGTTGAACGGCACACCCACCTGGAATCGCTGCTTGAAATGGTGCTTCCTCTGATCCACCGTACATGACCATCTGCATAGTGACAGATCCTCCTCCTGCGCTGCCTCCAGAGATAGTAACGCGGTTAGGATCGCCCCCAAATATGTGAATGTTGGATCGAATCCACTTGAGAGCCATCCTCTGGTCGAGGAGACCAGCATTTGCTGTCCCATCTTTCTTAACATCATTCCCGGATAGAAAGCCAAGCGGCCCTAGTCTGTATTGCAGTCCTACAAAGATCATTGTCCCATTGGACTGGCTGACAAGACTATCTCCGACGCTCGCAGTTTGACCGCCAGCGACATAACCTGGGGTTTGAAGTTTATCAGTTGGGGCACTCGAAGACTTGGGTTTCCGCCTGGCTTACCTCCGCCATGTATGTATACGAGGACAGGCAGTCTCTGGCGTTTAGGTATCATAGGTGTTTGGATGTTCAACAAAAGGCAGTCTTCGGATTCATCTCCATTGTCTTGTCGTTTCTTAACTCGAGAAGTTGTTGTTGCGCCCTCCAGACCCCAGTATGGAAAAGACTGGACACACATCGGACCCGGTCGAATTCCGTCAATGAGTTGCAAAGGCGTGTCAACATCGTTGTTGTACTCGACCAGCACTGGTGCTCTCCACCTCAGATTACCAGTTGGTGCTTGGGCATACCTGATGCCCATGAAAGTGTTGATCCTTTTCCGGCATGAGTGTCTACTTGCGACTCGGGCAATGAGAAACCAGGTGAGGGAGCTTACATAGAAGTCTTGTTTTGCAGACCAACGAACTTGACACCCGGACCCTCCACGGTTATCGAATCACCAAGAATCCCATGGCCAGCACAAAGAATTAGAGCCGAGAGCCTCAGAATGTGGACCATGATGGATAGGTCACACTGCGTCAATTGCAGGTTCAAGAAATGTGAACGCCCTAGAAAGAAAGTAGGCAACGGCGGCTTATGGTGTTGGAGCCAAGATTTCTTGCACGAATACGTCCCAACGGTTGAGCGTCAAAGATGCCGGCAACCTGGGAAAGAATGACGGAAGAGGCTACCAGCGATTCCGGATTCAGTAGTCTTATGTACCAGGGACGAAGTACTGACGCCCTTTGCATGATCGCTGCATTCCGAATTCACGGGTACACCGCATCCCGATTGATTGCAACTGCTACTGCTTAGGTCCATCCATCCGTCCGGATCCAACGTCAGTGACAATCGATTGTTCGCGATCGTTTGAGACGAGAACCGATACTGCCGTTTGCCGATCTAGGCTCTTCCAGGTATTAATAGGTCGACGGCTTTTACATGCCTCGTAAGCTCTCACCGGCTTCGGCTGGGCAACATCGTTGGAACGTGAGCGGTGCGTGTGAACTAGACTGAGACCAGACGCTGCAAGCCACCGGTGCAGCTGAACCGAGCTGCTTGCGGCGACGTTGGACTGAATGCCTGAAGGATAGAGGCGTGCACATAAATCTCTGGGTCTCTGGTAACATTTTCTGTTTTGTCCTTTGATTCCCAATTGAATTGCCCAAGATTGTCATGCTCATCGCGCGATGACGTACTAATTCACATATGCCCCGACGCTTGAAGGGCTGCGGTGCTTGATTAACTCACCCTTGTTGATTTGCCAACTTGGCTTCTTCCCAGTGTCATAAGTATTGAAGTATCTAACATTTTTACCCTGTCCAGCCTGTCTGCCTGCGTTGGATTCTATCGCTAAATGGCTCATTGTTGTGAGGTCATCCCGCTCTTCGGCCTCGCCTGCCCCGACAGGAATTCCCGCGTATTCGGTGAATACGTGCTACTGCCGAGCGTAACCATCGTCGACATGAATGCCGTGTAACACCATTACAGCTCATCAATCCAACAAGGAAATCGGATTACGGTGGCTTTTTTCCTGCCGGCAATTGGCATCGGCCATGGACTAGCATTCGAAAACCTGGGCTCTGCTTGGAAGCTTCCCATATTGCTTGGATTGATATTCAACCAATACGCGGATTCGATTTATGTGATCACTTCTGTCTGAGCCGCACATGAACAGGCATGCCATCTTTGGGGTGACCAATTCCGTCGCCGGCCACGTACAATCGCTGACCTCTCACCATATCCTTCTGTCCCTTGATGCCACTATTGGAGAGAGTTGTTAGCGTTTGTGACCCGAGTAACCGTAGACAAGAGAGCAAACTTACCGAGCAGCATCCCATTCATCCCATGCCTCCTCCACATCGAACTTGCGAATGATGAGAGCGGCAACCAGCTTGATTTCAACCCAGGCAATCTCCTGTCCAATACAGTCTCGGGGACCTCTTGCAAAGGCTCTCCAAGCATCTTTAACAGGGTGCAACGGGTCCTCCTCAGGCACAAGATAGCGTTCCGGGATGAACTTTTCCACGTCAGGCCACAACATGGGGTCATGCTGCATGCCTGGTCCGCCATCCCACACCAGAAATCCTTCGGTGGGATACTGCCTGCCCTCTGCAGTCAAGAAGAATCCTCGTTCACCGCCTCTCATAGTTGACGCGAGCTGGTACAGCCGCAGACTTTCCTTAATGACGGCATGTGTGTAGCGCAGCGAACTGAGGAGCTGTGGTGATTGGCTGAGAATCTCGGCTGCTTGGTCAGGATCCATGCCCAAGACCTCATCATGTTCCGCTCGAACCTTGGCCAAGCAGTCTGGATGGTCCTGAAGCACCTTGAACATGAAGCATAGGGCGCTGGCTGTTGTTTCGTGGCCGGCGACGAGAAAGGTCTTGAGGTTGCCCATGATAGTGTCCATCATCTCAGGGTCGGTGGCTGGGTTGGTAACGCGACCGCCAGCTTCCTCTGCAAGGTGCATCAGCGCCAGGTTGAGAACCGTCTTCTTCTTGGCAGGCTTCAGTCCTGACTCAAGAGAGTGAACGATGCTAGGGTAGAGTTGGTTGTAAACAATCTCGTTGTTGCGGTCAACGGCTCTGTTCTGCCACGGGAAAAGGTAGCCAAAGCTGAAAGCTTGTCGGATGCCCATCAGCCTGAGCTGGTCCGCTAGAGCCACTCTGAGCGGACCTGCAGTTGTGTTTTTCTGCTCTTGCAAACGCTCATCCCTATGAATCTTGTAAGTAAACCATGTTCCCGCTGGGACTTTGAGAAATTGGGTCACGTCTTACAAGACAGCTCGGACGATGATGTCGAAGGTCAGGGCTGTTGTCATGTTGCGGAGCTGGAACATGGGACCCCAAGATCCATTTGGACCGGCCCGCTGCGTCAGATTGTCGGCGAACACCTTGATCTCCTCAATCAGTTCAGGAACGATCATCGAGACATTCCTGGAACTGAATCCAGGATTGAACCATCCTCTCCACTTCTTCCACTCGTCGGCCTGCAGGGTGGCAATGTCCTTGCCCTTGGTCAGGGGATTCATGAAGTCAAGAGAGATCTGATGCTTGTCGAGATTCTTCGTTTGGGTGAACTGCGCTGCAACCGTATTCTTGTACGCGGCCACGATGGGCGCCTTGAGGACAGGCCACAGGTCGAGGTAGATAACAGGCGGGCAGTGGTCCATTTCGGGAAAGTATCTCTTGTAGTTGTTGATAATCCACGGGTGAAAGTTGCCAATATTAATGTCTCCTGGATACTCCTTCCGGAACGCCATCATGACCTTCAGGTGACCTGTGATCCAAGAATGGGGCAACATGGGCTACGATTTGAGGTCAGCCTATGATAACACGATGGTCGAGGACGCTCTTCACTTACTATGCCCTGTGCCCTCACTTGCCTAAACTTCCTTCGAATAGTAAACGCTTTCCAAAGAACCTTCAACACTATAGTTCCAACAAAGACTGCGGCAAGCTTGAGGACCAGCGGCAAAAGTGCCGCTGGTGTCCACGTAATCGTGTAACCCATGGCTGCGAAAACGTTCGAAGGGTATTTGGGGAGAAAGTTGCACGTAATTAATTGCGCTGAGATGCCAACTACAATCAGGCACTTTTGAACATGAGGTGCTTCTGTCACTGAGTTTTATAATCTATTCGGGCCAAGTGGGAGGAGTCGCAATGCGGGAGCTCCAGAAGGGGAAGTATGTTTACATTTCCGTTCTTGATCACACCGAGGAGCTTAAGCTTCTAGGCGACAGGGTCACAGCTCCGAGTGCACCAGATTTCCGAGTCATTCATGCGACTTTGCACGACCAATTGAGAAGTGTCTATTCATACAAATCACTGCTATTACAGCGCAAACCATAGGCAGCATACACGTGCGGGGTTCTCTTCAGGGTGAAACCGGTAGATGGTGAAGCTGGATCTGGATCGGAAATGCCAGCCAAGTCTCCGCCGTCGTTCTGCAGTGATTTACCCGAAAAATCAATTCGATGCTCTCTATGCAGTCAGTATGGAGACCCTGAAAGATGCTGTTCCAAGCTTTGTCTCGGTTGATCGCAGGCCGTCTTCTACCAATAGGGAAGAACACAAAAGCCGCGTCTCCGACTAGTGAAGGTTTGTAGATGCACACAAACTTTCAGACCCTGCAGCCGAACGGTGCGATGTTTTCGGAGCGCTCCAGCTTCCTCAGGAGAAAACATGTGACCAATGACTTAAGATGAGAACAGTTCATCCAGTGCACGGTATGTGGTCGCATAACCTATCGATTGCTGTATTAAGTGCCATGTAAACACAAATCCTTCTTGTTTACCACCCAGACTAATAGTAGCGACTTCGTCATGACCCAATGCTAGACATGAGTCCGGGCTCCCTCCAATTTGGGCACGCAGCATCGGCCAAGACAGCGGCTTGTTTGATTCCCAGAGACACTTTGATGCCATGCAGATGATCCGCAGCCCAAGACCGCACCGCGGCACTGTTCATCTCCTCCTGCGACACGATATACAGCGGCCAAATCATCGTCGACGCTCCTGCAAAGGGTTAGCTCATGACAAGATTCCATCGTCTGGGGTTGCTTACTTGGTGAACCAGAGAGATCTGTTGTCGATATACAAATGTCTGTCGACAGATTGCGAATTGCCGAAAAAGCCTCGAACCGCATTGTCTCCTTCAAAGACTCATTATACGTGTTCTGCTGGTCCACATAGTTTAGGAGGATCTTGTTGGCCAAGATACCCAATGACCTCCAATTATTCCAGACTTGCGCTCCCCAGACGCTGGTATAGACGTGGCGTTTTCCGTTGAAATACGTTCCGGTGCGAGGTTCAATGACCTCAGTCACATAGTAAGCCCTGTGAGTCTGCAGCGCTGCCCAGGCCTGCAAGTCACTTTTGATGTCGAGTATGATCTGACAGATCGCGTCCGGGTCCGTGATTCTCTGGCTCTTGATATCTGCGCGGAGATTGACAATTCGGAAACCAATTAGAGCCAACGAGCCTGGGCGATTATTCACGTAGCGCATCCCAAGTCTGCTGGATTCGAATTCTGTGGTCACCTCCACCAAAGCTGCAGGGACTCTTGCGCCTCGCTGGATACAGGCTTGAAGCTATGAAAGTCAGATTCTCGAGCCACATTTTGTAAGTCATCCAACTCACTATTTGATTCCTGAATTGCATGTAAAGTTGTATGCCCAGCTCACGAGAGAATTGTTCTTGGCCGCGAACTTGTAGCAGCGCTGTGGCCCCCTCGATGTGTGTCGCCCAAGTCTGGTAATCTCTCCAGTTTTCAAAAGTGACTGTCTGTCTTGACATTAGTCTATGCTGAAAATCAACGGTTGATGATGGATACGTGCCTCAAAGAGCCCCAGCAGAAGGATCGCCATAAGAGTTGAGTCCGCGGCGACCAGGGTCGGATCACGTAAGGCCAAGTTGGTAGCGTTCAAGGCTTGACAATATCGTTCTTTGGCCTGGATAATCACCTCGGGTGCATTGTGTACGTTGGATATCGCCGCCATTCCCACGGCTTGGACCGCTGCTCGGACGACGTTGCTAGGTTTGTCTTCCAGATACGTCTGCGCCAACCACTCCTGATATGTATCAGCAAATGGCGGTCCAGTTGTCGTGTAATATGCGAAGAAAAAGTTGGCTGCGCGGTCTTCTAGTGTCTGGCCCAAGCCCGTGGATATTGTGCCGGAAGAGATGGCCGTCCGCACGAAGTCGGTTAGTCCCACATCTGTACCTGTGCAGACGTCGTGCAGTTGGATGTCGAGCAGGGCTTCATCTCTCTCCGGCTCAGGACTTTGGTGAAATCTGTTCTTGATTCTTTGACGTTCGTCGCGGAACAAAACATCTGTCAAATCCCGGTAGCCGGGACACTGTGTCTTGCCCTTCTCGCATTTGAGGCATCCCGGTCTTCGTTGGTCACACTATCCCGGTCAGTTCAACCAAACCTTACGCTTGGGAATACTCGGATTTAAGATAACACATGCCTTCACTTTGCGTTTCGACAGCGCTGGCATCCTTTGCTGAGGCGCCGTAGTAGACCATGATGCGTAGTAAGAAAAACAAGAAGGGATTGATCAATTCCGGAGCTCAGTCAGGGGTCACAGCAACAAAGCCGACGGATTTCGGATTTTAAGCGAAATTTCCGGATAGAAGCCCGCCCGGTCAGTCAGTCCACCAAGTGAAAACAGACGTGTGGAGGAGAAATCAAATGGCAATGAGAAACTTCCGTTCACTTTTTGACGAAAGATCCTTCGCTCGTGTATTATGGAAATGTCCAGAGTGAGAATGTAAGCCCATGATTAAACGATGCAGGGGATTCAGCCCGACAAGGGAGCCGGCGGGATCCGGGTGGCCGGCAGCGCATCGGCGGGGGGCTGTGGTCCCGACTCGCACTCTTGGCCTGGATCGGGATTAGCGGAAACGCCACAGGAGAAGCTCTGATTCGCTCCGGTTAGCTTGGTCATCCTTCTTTGGAAGGCCATTGGTGGGCCCATGTTGGTCGTCTCTTGCCAATGACCATGGCAGACGCAGTGGCCTCCCTTTCATCTGAGTTGACTTCAGCAGAAGCACATGGCAGTCGTTGGGATATAAAGACTGGCCGACGACATCCCAAATTCTCGAGTTTCCTTCACACAGATCAGAACCAAAAGAAACCATAATCAGCTTTCTCCCGAGACCTTCTTTCCCATAATACGACTAACACACCAACTCACAATGGCTGAAACCCGCACCGCACCCGCTCCAACCTCTGCACCCCGGGAGAACACCTTCCGCAAGTACACCGCAGAGCAAGGCAAAGTCTACGCCAAGGGACGCCCTGTCTATGAAGACTGTCTCTACGATATCATCATCGACCACCACACGTCCACCGGCGGCAAGCTTGACACCTTGCTTGACATCGGTACTGGCCCTGGCACTGTTGCCCGAGGCCTTGGCCCGCGCTTCAAACGGGCCATCGGTCTTGACCCCGCTGCGGGCATGATTGCCGCCGCCCGGTCCTTTGGCGGGGTCTCTGGCAACTCAGAACCCATTCGTTTCGACGTATCTACCGCCGAAGAACTAGGATCGAACCTGTCTCCGGCGGTCGCGGACGGCAGCGTCGATCTTGTCACGGCTGCAACTGCAGCTCACTGGTTCGACATGCCTGGCTTCTGGGCCGCTGCAGCCCGTGTCCTGAAGCCCGGTGGCACCGTTGCCATTTGGAGTGGCAGTTCCATGTACATCCATCCTTCTGTGCCAAACCATGAGCACATTCAGGGAGTCCTAAACGAGTTCCGAAACCAGCACTTGGTGCCTTACATGGTTCAAGGAAACCACATCGGCGAAACTTTGTATGAGGATCTACCTCTGCCCTGGACCGTGGAAACCCCGATACGAGAGTTCGATCAGAGCACCTTCTATCGCAAGGAATGGAACAAGGATGGGATAATTGACAAGGACGAGGAGTTCTTTCATCAACTGACTTGGAACATGGATGACGTGGAGAACATGATGATCACGGTGAGCCCTGTGACGCGTTGGCGTGAAGCCCACCCAGAGTTGGTTGGCACAGACCGTGACGTGGTTAAGATGCTGCGGAAGCAGATTGAGACACTATTGCATGAGGCCGGTGTTGAGAGGGGCAAGGAGACAATTAAAACAGGATGGTCCGGGGCCCTGCTTATGGTGAAGAAGGCCTGAACCACTCAGGCTAACAGATCCCTGGCTGTCGCATTCAATTATTAGAACTTTAAGACCGTCGCAATTGATAGATCTTAACGAGCATGCTTAAATATGACACAATGGGTACCTATCATAATCATGTGAGCAAGTGGGCCACAGTGTTGTTTACCCGTGTCAGGCTATGTGACCTATAGGATTTCTTTTGGGTATTGGGTCAACGCTGAGACAAACACCTGAACCTCAACAGACGTTGTTTTCATTGTATCAACTCTTTGTTGGTCTCTAATATTCCGCTCTCTAATCCCTCTCGTCTCTTGACTATTTGATCTTATTAAATATCGACAGTTCAGAGCGCAAACCCCTTGATGTTCTTGACTTGTCCCTGTACCATACAAGAATACTCACCAAGCCTTGTGCACTTCCACAGCTCTCTGACCGCAGGTGCTACGTATTTGTTTTCTCTGTATCCTCCCACATATAATTTACAAAGCTCCGGTCATTTCAACTCTCTTCTCAATCCCCAACACAGAAGACTTCACTGACCTTCAACATCATGGAGCCGCACAAAGTCGATTGGGTGGGGGTCTTTCTCTTCTCTTACTGGCACCTCAAGCGGAAACGACCTGGAGAGACCAAGATTATCGACATGCTTATATTGGAGTTTTTCCAGAAAAGTCGACCGACGATGCGTTTGGGTGCCAATTTTGATTCGGTCTCTTGGGGTGAAGCTCTTTTCGATCTCATGTGTCAGTTGAACGCCCAGTTCGGTAAGAATTTGCTTAAATGCCCTAGTTCGGATGGAGATGCCAATTAAAGCCTTTAGGATTAGCACGCTTTGATCTACATGGGAATCAGCACACTCCTTGGCAGTCAATCGACCTGTGCTCTTCTCGTCCGGGGAAAAGGCCGCCTTTTGTGAATTGGGTAGGCGTTGAAGCTTGCACATAGACTCTGAACGACTGCGGTAGCACCTTTCAAGCTATAGAGCAACTTCTCGAGCACATGGCGTCTGTTTATGAGCTACCAGGTATCAACACTCCCAACCTCACTATATGGGAATATTGGTCCGGCAATCTTCACCTCAAAGCTTTCGAGCGAAGATACGGCGTTCAGCCTTGGGGCGTCCCTGTTTGCCCCCCTGTGGAGGGTCCACGCCGGCTTTCGTGGCTTGTCCATGACGTGGAGGTACTCTGCAGCACACCAGAAGGGCCTGTTACTCGCCGGATTCCAGTTGATTTCGAACTTTCGGTTTACTCAAATGGTACAGTTGAGTTGGAGTTGTATTATCGAGTCGATGACAGCGTCTGCCTTCTCAGTCTTTTCAAGCTTCTCCACACGGTCATGCTTCGATGGGCAATGGACACGAGAGTAACAATGCGTGATCTTTCATCTCTGGCGGTGAGGCTCATTAACGAGCAAAACCGATGGTCCCATAGGCTAGTCAGATCTGGAGGGCATCTGATGGTAATGGAGGAGTGGTGGAGGACTCTTCAGGACTTCAGTCTGGATGCAACTACACTCATGAACAATGGTGTCACGCATAAGTTCACTTCAGGTTAGGCTCGTTCAGGTGGCAGCCTCGCCTACTTTTCGTCGCTTGAGTTTAAATTAGCATCAGCAGTTGTATCCTGAAATATTCGTTTGTTGAGGCCGTCGTAAGGAAAGCTTCATTGAATGACTGCGTATTGAGCCAGCCCTGAAAGCCCAACTTAGATGTCGTAACGCATATGGTACAAAATATTCTTCCCCG
This sequence comes from Colletotrichum camelliae, assembly GCA_018853505.1. NCBI lineage: Eukaryota > Fungi > Ascomycota > Sordariomycetes > Glomerellales > Glomerellaceae > Colletotrichum > Colletotrichum camelliae. Next base: position 2,473,290 of record JAELVL010000008.1, on the reverse strand, counting down.
ATTTCTAAAGTTTACTCTGAATCTTCGTCCACCTCACTGAGATATGACAATTTCCTGTGCTTCTTTGAAATCTTGCTGTACATATCAATAGCCGGCGCGTCCCTCTTCGCCCGTGCTGTTGAAGGCAACACGAGATTCTTGGAGTCAACAGAAGCAAGCGGCTTTGGGGCAAGCGTCTCATCCCCTAGATCTCTGAGTTCCTTCAAGGCATGCCAGAGCGCTCTAGATAGAGCGACCTGCTGGCCCGCAGCAAGGTTAAGTGCATTTGCTCCACCTTGCATGTATGGTCTGATGCTGCAAACTCGGCCTGACACACGTACTTCGCGAGACCAACGGAGCATGCCTGTGAAGTAGTATCGCGCTTCATTGACGGCGTTGCGGTCCAAGTTTCCGTTGCCATTTGAAATGAGATGAGCAATGCCGAGGCTACTGTCGAACACGATCTTGAAGGGCCAAGTTGAGAGGATCTCATAGGTGTTGTCCTCAGGCCTCTTCTGCAGAGGAACAGCCCAGGGTAAGGGAAGATTGTAGGTGGCTTGAAAGTTGGCAAGGTGGGGATTCCGAGACCAAGCTTCCGCCATCGTCATTCCTAATCCGGGTTGGATCGAGGATCGGCCATAGGCGCGGCTCTCGAGGTATCCCATGACCCACGAAGAGTTGGGCTCTGGCTCCATTTCGAAGCTTCCCATGTCCCACTCTCTATCATTAAAGTCCATCCAATTCACGAAAGGTCCCCGTCTCGGCGAGGGTGAATGTTCGAGCCAGACGTATCTTCCCGCCTCGGATGGTTCGGAACCGAGACCTAATAAGTCAGTGGGTTACAGTGCTATCACGTCAAACTTACGCGACGCTACTTGCCTCTGTCATAAATCGTAGCCCGCATGAGGTGCCACAGAAGATGGTTCCACGATCTCGGATGATCGATGGTGTTTATAGGACGTCGCTCCCGGCTGATAACACCAGACACGAAGTCATTGTAGATGCCGGGCTCGTACGATTCATCTTCGTCTCTATCGCAGATATCCCAGAAGAACCAGCAGAAGGCCTCTTTCCAGTCGATGTCGTCAGCGTCGGTCATGTTGGCTGTTGGGCGTGTTTGTCTGTTGGGTAGGTGGTTTCTGGAAAGGCTCAAGTTGCTCTTGAGATGAATTCGGTCAACTTAAGTAGACATTCGTGTTGAACGAAAGCATGGGGGAAATCCATGGAAGAAACTTAGAAAGGTTCTCGACAAAGGAACCATGGTAATATTGAAGCAGGAGGCGGAGCCGCAGAGGTGGTTCGAAGGATTTGGCAATGACAACAACGAGTTTAAATACACGTATGATACATTCCCCCAAGAGGCTTTCAACCTCTGTTGTCAATTAAGCTTTCAAAATGGTAGTAAAGTAGTTACTTTCTATCGATTCACAAGGAGCTTTGGCGACATGTGACATCCTGTAGCTCAACATAATGACAAAGCGACTATACAAGATTGGCTGAATGAACTGCTTCTTGAAGGCCACTTCTCGCCGTATTTTCCAATCATCGTCGCATCTTTGATTTGGGTATCTTCTACTTGGTGCGAACAGCGAACCTGCTTCTTCCCCTGATTGTCTTGCCAAATTTAAAGAATAAATATGGAAAGGGCATCATGGCAACTGTCAAGAACGCAAGAAGACTGGTTGCCCACTCGTAACCCAGCTTCTCGTACATCTGAACACCAAAGAGTGGGAATGCAGCTACGATCAAGAGCAATTAGCACTTGTAATTGACTCAGAATTCATATGCGCAACTGAGCGTCTTCACGCACCTGCGATTGTACATCTTGTGAGACCGTTTGAGGCCATCGAAGATGCCGCATACTGCTTGTAGGCATCAACCTTTCACACTTGTTCAGTAAATTTGTTGAATCCAATCCTCTTTTGAGAAATTTTCCACTTACGAGGAAGGTAAAAATTCCAGTAAATTCGAGAACCGTCCTACAAAGACCAGAATATCAGCTGGTGACTTCAAAATTCATGATGATCGGAGCACAAACCCGCAACCAAACACCGATGACCCGATAATTGGCACTATCCAGTGTATACCTGGCCGTGCCGTCCATCCATACCAGAAAAGGCCGATTGGTATGAGTACCGCGCCAGCCATCGCTGGTGGTAGTCTGAACTCGGGCTCACTAGTTCCATGTCTTTCCAGCAAGGAACCTCTAATTCGGGACCAGATCTGAGTCGTAGTGGCCGCCAAGCACATACCAATGATGATACCCGAGAATGTCAACCCGCCTTGCCAGAGATTCAAGTCGTACTGGGTGCGGAATACCATAGGGAAGGCGAGGAAGAATAAGTATAGAATCCCGAGCAGGATGGCTGAGTAGATATTTAAGCAGAGACACATCGGCTCAAAGACAAGAAACTGGCACGGGCGGACAATTGATGTTGTTACAGCTCTTGTCTTCGAAGCCGGGAGGGAATGTTCAGCCGACACATGATAAAGGTCGTCTCCAGTCTCCTTACGGAGTCTTTCCGCCTTCGCCCGCAACAAGACCGAATGGTAAGTCTCCGGAGCAAAGAAGAAAATCATTACCAAGATAACTGCAGACCACATGATCATTATGTAGTACGTCCATCTGAAGTTAAGATAGTAGTTGATGAAGCCTCCGAGAAGGGGACCGGTGCAAGGGCCTGCAAATGGAGCCAAAGATACAAGACCCATCGGTGTCTGGATCTTGTGAGGAGGGAACATATCACCACAGCTACCCCCTGCAACTGAGAGAAACGTTCCGCCAAAAAAGCCGCTGAAGAATCGTGTAATGACAATCGTCTCGATGTTTTTGGCGACGGCTGACGGGATTGTCGATATGATGAATAGAAGCCACGTCGTAAGGTAAATTGGTCTTCTTCCGTAAGATTCGCTCAGAGGGCTGATGACTGCCGGTCCGAGCCCGATTCCCAAAACAAAAGAAGAGAGGCCCAGGGTTGCTACCAAGGATGACACCCCAAACTCAGGGTTCATCTGGGTGTAGGTGGCCGTATATTGAGCTGGTACAGGTGCTTGAGTTTGATGTCAGCAGTGATAAACCCAAATTCTGTTTGCTTGTTTGGATTTGCTTACACGCATACTGTTCCCAAACAGACAATGATGACGACAAGCCATTTGCGAAATGGGGACATGCTGTACGGGCACCAGGGGTCGCTCTCATCGTCAAAAGACACCACGAAAGAACTTGGATCGATTCTCCGGGCTGATTTCGGGTCATGATCTGATGTCTTCGGTGACTTCGAGTTGTTTTGGTTCTGTGGTTGCGTACGAAGCTTTTCGCCCTCTCCTTTGCCCTCAAACCCATGATCCCGTAGCTGTAAGCTAGTCAAAGGCATCTGAGAGTCTGTTGTGGTGAGATTTATGTTTAAATTTCACAGAATAGTCTGGTAACAGTCAAGTCTGACGCAATGATAGAAGTAGAAAGCTTATTCGACAATAAGAAAGAAACGCTGATGCATGGCGATTTCTTACTATTAAGAGATTGGCAACTAGGTAGGTGACACTAGTCCTTGTCGATATGTCACAAGGTCCCCACTTATCGAGAACCCGAGGTGACTTGGCGTGATCCCGGAGTCCCCTTGCTTGCCACTAGGTCGGAAGTCGCCGAGGTCGGATTAACTCTGAATCGGGAGCTAGATGTATTGGCAATGGAAAACTTCCGAACAATTGCAATTCAAGAGAACCGAATTATTTAGAGCTCAGATCCGCGCTTGTTTTCAATGAGGACTTGATTGTCTTGAAGCATCTCGTACTTGTTTGGCAGAGACCGAAGAAGCATGGACCATGTCACCCAAGACGATCGCGTCCAGTGGGCAGTCTCACAGCGCCATGTATCCCAGAGAGGCGCTTACAATTTCGCTCATCGCGACATATGGGGACCGCGGGAGAAGTCCATGGCCAACCCATGGTCACCGAGCAATCCCGGTGGGACGTGAGTAACATCTCAAGGTGCCTTAATCTGGCCGAGCTAATGGGTGCAGAGTCATTTTGCGCCTAGCTGAGAACAGCTTAATGCACCAGGAAGTTGCACAGTTCATTAAGGAAACGGTGAGGATCACTTGCTTGTTGTTACTAAAGAAACCATATTAACCATCGTGAGAGCAGATTGATATACTGCCTTTAGATCATTTGACATACAGCACAGGACCACGAGCAGCGCTGCATACTAATTAAATAAAACAAAATAGAGGGGTTAGCTTATTTATTTAGCTTAAAAAAGGCTATGATTTTACTTATTTAGCTAAACTCAATTTAATTTAACTATATTACTTATTTAGGAAGTTAGTAATACTATTATAAAGTTTTTAAAAGTTAAATATATATATATTATATATAAGGAAATAGGATTACAGCGCCAGGCGCTAGCGCTAAGCTGTCACCAGGCCTCTACTGAGGTTTAACCAGATTAGTAAGCCAGGCCCTAAAAAGGGGCGCCACGCGCAAGTAGCTAGAAGGGCTAACTTACTTAGTTAACGCTAATTAACCTCTATATTCTAAGCTTATAATACCTTCTTATTCTTTCCTAGCCTAGCTACTTAAGCTATAACTTTATAATTAGGTAAGTTCTACCTACTATAAGTAGCTAGCTCTAGAATAAGTAGTAGTATAAAATTAACTTACTAAGCTGTTACTAATAATTTAGCAGCACTAAGTATTAAAACTTTTATTTCTAAGACCTCTCTAAGGTTAGTAGTAATAATAACACCTATCATACTAGCTTATACTAACACACCCCTTCTTACTAAACTTATTATAACTGTTTACTAGTAAGCTAATTAGAATAATATATTAATCTAAGCTCTTTTTTATAAGAGTCTAGATACCTAGCTTAGAAGGCTTAGGGATAACTTAGCTAGTAAAGGCTAAATAGATAGAGAAACCTATAAGTTTAGGGTATAGAACCCTCTATAGTAAAGGCTTAGTAAGTACTTACTAAAAGCTAAAAAGAAAGAACTTAGAAAAGATAAATAAAAATACTATAGTAATATTAAACCTACTTTTTAAGTATTTCTACTATTAGTTTAATTTAACTATAATTTATAGTTCTTAATACTTTTATAATTCTTTTATTTCTATCCTATTTTAAAAAAGTTAGTAATAATATATATACCTATATACCTAAGTAATATTTACTAATTAAACTAATAAAACTATAGCTAGTATTTACTAAGTAATAAGTAAGCTATTAATATAACTTATATAGAGAAAATAACTTTAGTAAATAGAAGATAATACAAATTAATTAAAAGAAATAAGAAGTTATATTTTAAGTAAGCTAGGAGTTTTAAAGAAAATAAGCTATTTATACTAAACTTTTACTACTTAAATAATAAATATAAAAAGAATAAGAAATCTAAGACTTTCTATTATAAATAAAATAAGCTATAAAGCTAGATATCTATAGCTATAGTTAATAAGCTAGCTTAAACTAATAAGCTATAAAAAGTAGATAGCTAGCTATTAATATAGTAAATATTAATTATAATAGCTAACTAGTAAAAGCTTCTAGCTACTATATTAAATAACTAAGTACTTACTAAATACTTATTTAAAGTTTATAAAAAACCTCTAAACTATAATATAGCTTATTTTACTAGTAAATCTATAAATATAATAAAAGAAATTAACTTATTATAATAGAAAAAGCTTATAATATTACTTTAATTATTCTAATAATTAATATATCTAATAAGTATTAAATATTATAAAGTATATTTTATAAATAGAATAGTAAATATATTAATAAATATTTATAAACCTTTTAAAGAGTAAAATAAACCTAAAATAAGAAGATTTCTAAATCTTTATTAGAAGATAATATATTATATTAAAACTATAAAATAAAATTATTATAATACCTTAAAATAGTACTATTAGAGAGATAATAAGAAATTTATTATATATTAAGTTTATTAAGAATCTATTAATTAAGTACTTAGTAAACTAAGTATAAGTAATATAAAAATATATACTTTCTTTTAGAACTTTATTAGAACTTTTAAAAATAAGCTATTTAAATAAGATATAAACTATACTAATATTTATATTATTACTCTATATAGCTAGAAATTATAAAAAATAATAGAAAAATAAATATATAAAAAGATCTACTAGCTATTTTAAGTTATATAAATAACTATATTTAAGTTTTCTAAACTATTCTTATAAAAGTAATTTATAATTCTTTTAGTTTATAAACTATAAAGAATACTATTTAGAAACTTTATTTTAAAATAACTACTTAGTAAACCTTTATATAACTTCTAGTTTTAATAGTAAACTATTTAATTCTTAGAGTTCTTAATATTATAACTATAAAAAGTATAGCTATATTATAATTTAATATACTAAGAATTATATACTATTTAGGTAATAACTAGAACTTAAACCTAAAATAGAGTAATAAATACTATTATAATATTTTATATAATTAATATTAAAGACTTAAGAAATAAATAAGTATAAAAATAACTCTAAGAAGTTTTATACTAGATATTACTTTAGTTTTAATTAGAAAAACTATTAAAATAAGTATTTATATTCTAAGTGTTTAATAAGGTTAAATCTAAAATTAATATAAATACTTATATAGTAATAAATATTATAAGAGAAAACTTTATAGAGAAACTCTAGTTAAAAAAAGCTATAAATATTGTAGTTCTAAAATTAGTAGATTTTTAGAGTAGACTTATATCTATAAATAAAGTTTATTAGTTTATATTCTTTTTATTAGATAATAAAAGCTATCTATAAAAGATTTATTAAATATTTATTATAAGCTTATACCCTAAAAGAATAAGAGATATCCTCTTATTTAATAACTTTATATGTTAAAAAGGTATCTATATAGATATCTATATATATATTTAGTTATATAAATACATCTTATTTACTAAGCTAGAGGTAATTATCTAGGAAATTATAGAAAATAGCTAATAAACTTGTATTATATATCTAATAAGTGTTTTAAACTCTAATAAAGAAGATATTAATATTCTAAATAAATAGTTACTAAATAAGAGATAGAAAAAGAGAATTCCTAAAGAATTTTAAGTGTTTACTAATATTTTTAATAATAAAATATAAAGAAAGTTTCTAAGTTAAAAGGAGTAATATACTATATTAAACTAAAGCTTAATAAGAAACCTATATACTAGTTTATATATTTTATATTAATAGAATAACTATAAACCCTTACTAAATATATTTAAGAAATAGAAGTTACTAGTTATATTTACTACTTTATAAGCTTTATAGAAATATCTATTTTATTTATATTACAAAAAGATAGTAGTTTAAAACTATATATAGATTACTAAGAATTAAATAAAATTATAATAAAAAACTATTACTTTTTACTACTAATTAATAAGCTTCTAAATAAGCTTATTAAAGTAAAGTTTATTTCTAAGATTAATTTAAATAAAGTATATTACTATATTACTATTAATAAAGTAAATAAGTAGAAAACTATATTTAGAATATAATATAGATATTTTAAGTATATAGTAATACTATTTAAGCTTACTAATACTCTAGTAATATTTTAAGTATATATTTATAGAATACTTATTAACTTCTTAGATATATACTATATTATATACCTAAATAATATTCTGATTTACTTAGATACTAGAGAATAATATAAAAATTTCTATACTATTTTATACTATTTAAAAGTTATAAAACTATTTATAAAACTTAAAGTATAACTTTTATTAAATAGAAATAAACTTCCTAGGGTTTTATATTACTTAGAATAGTATTAAAATAGACTTAAACTATATCTAAGTAGTTATTAAATATCTAGTGCTAAAATCTATAAAGATATTAGGAGCTATAAGCTATAGTTAGGTTAAACTAATAATAGAAGCACTTAAAAAGTAGGTTTAATATTATTATACTACTTTTACTTACTTTTTCTAAGTTCTTTCTTTTTAATCTTTAGTAAGTGTTAACATATAACGTCTTAATATAATAATAATAATAATATAATAATCTACTTACTTAAATTCTATATAAAATAAACAAATAGACTTTTATATATATAACCTTATATAAAAGTGTTTAGTTTATTATACCTATAACTATATAAATGCTTACGTAATCCCTTATATTATGTAATCCTACTTATGTAATTAAGAGCTTTACAGCTTATGTTTCAGGTTATCTTTCCCCTCCTTTTTCCCTACCTTAGGATGTAACCTGCCAACAACATAAACCAGAATCATCACAATACATTCCTTCTCTATCAACTATCTATACAAATAAATGCCTATAAATGCTGAGGATTATCACTTTTTATCATAACATATCTCCATCTATCACCCTATACTATATAGGCGCATATACTACACCCCTGAATACATTTATACCTGTGCTAACAGTAAGTACTTACTAAGCTCTTATTATAGAGGGTTCTATATTTTAAACCTATAAGCCTCTCTATCTTCTTAGCTTTTACTAGCTAAATTATCTCTAAGCTTTCTAAGCTAAATATTTAAACTTTTATAATTATTTCTTTTCTAGATATAGTAGTTTTTATTATAAGTTTAAATATTCCTAAATAACTTCTTATTAATATTTCTCTTTTTTATTTAAATCGTATTTATTAAGTTTAGTATTATTATTTCTATTATTTAGTATAGTAGTTATCTACTATATATTTACTAAAAAATAATAAATCTTCTAAGTTATAATTATAATATTTAAAGTATAATTTTATTTCTTAAAGTTTCTTTTCTTTTAAGTTTCTCTTTATACTTTCTATTTAAAGCTACTCTAAAAAAAGCTTATTATTATTTTTAAAAGAGAATAGTTATCTTTATATTATAAGTTTTATTCTTAATATTTTATTTTTTATTTAGTAAGCTTTCTCTTATATAATATCTTAATAATAACTTTATTTTTTATTTTATTATTTTCTTTTTAAAATAAATATATTATAAAGCTATTAAATAGGTTAAATAATAATTATTATTATTAACTCACTATATCTATTTCTTTATAAGTAATACTTACTATAATAAATAACTACTATTTATACTATTTAAAGTTATTACTATTTCTATAATTATTTAATAAAACTTCTTAGCTATTTATAAAGTAATAGCTTTTCTCTACTTTAGAGTTAGTTCTTTTTTTCTTTATTATATTATATCTAGCTATAATAACTTTTATATTTTTATAAGCTTTTTATTAAGTTTTCCTAATATATTTACTAAACTTTCTCTTATTTTATAATACTTTTATAACTAATATTATAAATATTAAAAGCTTTATTTACTAACTCTTTAAAAAGTATAGCTTTAATAAAAAGAAGCTTAATAAAAGTAATTATTAATATAACTAAGTAAGTAGTAATAAGCTTTATATTACTTATATATTATAGCTTTTTAAAAGTACTAAAGTTATCTATATTTACTAAAAAAGTAGTAACTATATATATAAGTTATATTAGATTTATAGTATTAAGTATTATAGAGTAAGTTTAGTAATTATTTAGAAAAAATATAAACTAATGTTTTTTCTTTTAGATCTTAGTTTATTTTATTAATATAGTCTATTTCTACTAGAATTAAGTTAAATATTATATTTATACTATTAATACTAAGTAGTATTACTAGTATAAGATTTTCTATATCTTTATAGCTATAAAGTAAGGTATTAAGCTTCTCTAATATCTCTATAAATAGTTAGTAAACTCTATTAGTCTTAAGCTTAGTTTTAAGAAGTATAATAACTAATTACTTATTATAAATATAGAAGAAACTATAGCTTTATATACTTAAGTATACTTATAGGTTTCTCTAGATATAAGTTTTATTTATAGTTAGTCTTTTTATTTATTTATCTAATATATTTTTATAAGTAGCTTATTAAGCTAAAAATAAAGTATTAGTCTAAGAGATTATATTATAAATTAATAATATTCTTTTAGTATACTTATATAATAAGACTTATATTTTTAACTAAGCTTAGTTTCTTAATTACTTTAGTAAAGTTCTAGAGAAGTAGCTCTCTAGTAGTAATAACTATATATCTAAGCTTCTTATATAAAAGCTTTTAAAAATCCAATATATTTATATACTTTATAATATTTATTACTTTACTTTTATCTTTATTTATAAGGTTATTAGTAGTAATTCTATACTTTAGCTTAATACTTATAAATAAATTAGTAATAATTTAGTAATAGCTTATTAATACTAAATTAATAATAAAAATAGATAAATCTTCTAATAATAATAATAATAACTCTAATAATACCTCTAGAAGTCTAAGTTTTAATAGTAATAGTAATACTACTAGTAATAGCTTAGAAAGTAGTAATAATAATAATAGTAATAATAAAAATAATAAAAAAGGTTATAAAAATAATAATAATAGTAGTAATAATAAGAATTAAAGTAATAATAATAAATAAAGTAGTAATAAGTAGTTAAAATACTAAATAAAGTTTAGTAAGTATATAGTAGTTTTTTATAGAAATATATAATCAGATACTTATTATTTTATATTCTTTTTACTAAAAAGTTTAAAAGGTTTTTCTAATATTTTAGCTATTTTATAGTTAATTAACTTTTCTTATTATTTTATACTACTTATTATCTTATTTATAATATAATTTATATTATTATTTCTTAAATCTAATAAAGATTTATAAAATATTTACTAAATATTTTTTAAGTTTCTAGATATTATGCTTTATAAGTTAGCTTTTCTATTTAACTAAATATAAAAAGCTTTCTAGTACTTCTTTTTATAATATAATATTTTTAACTTTTTATTCTTCTAAGTTTTCTTTAAAGTTTGAGTTTATAATTATAATATAGTCCCCCTATAAAAAGACTACGGCAAAATTCACCCTATTTACAGGCATAATTCTAGAAACACTATATAGGTACTTTAACTTATACCCTCTACTAATTAAAGAAAATAATATAGAAACCTTATACGTTCCTACTAGTAAGTAAAACCTCTAAACTTTACTATATAAAGACGTACGCGCGCCCTAGCTAAATAGATCGGCTGAATAGTAACAGCGCTAGCTACGCAGCGTGGAGCTAAATAGCGCAGCGACGTATATAGTAGAGCCGATTATATTAAGGCTAAAAAGGTTACTAAGGCTCTTATAGCCTAGAGATAGCTTCGCTAAACTTTCTAGTAAAATGAACACTACTATATAAGAAATAACTCCTCAACTAAAGAAGTCGTCCTAAGAAGTTCTTATAGCTAGAAGTATAAAAGCTCTATAAGTAGAGCCTTATACGTATCCCTCTTCCTCTTCCTTATCCTTAAACCTATATTAATAACCTATTCTTATCTAACTTATAATAAATCCTTTATAATATCTATACTACGTAAGGAATATAAAAACACTAACCTTATACTAAGTACGCCTTTCTTTAAGGATAATACTATAGCTATTACTAAGAAGTATAATATCTATATACTAGATAAAAACCTCCTATTTAGTATATATACTTTCTCTAATTAGTAGTATATTATTAGGGTAGTACTAGATAGAACCCTTAAAAATACCCTAAAAACAAACTATATCTATACTATAATTATAGTAATAATTACTAATAATAAAAGTATTAAAGTAGAGGCTACATAGGTTTCTAGCTATTCTGAAGAGTAGCTTTTCTTCACACAGACCTTCTATAATACTAAAGCTAAAGCAGCTTAATAAGGCTTATTAGTAAGTACAGCTTATACTAACTGCTTTAACATAGAGAGTATTACTAATAACGTTATAGCTAATAGTAGACAGTAAAGTAGTGATAGAGATAGTGTTTAATAGCAGCGTAGGTAATACGCGAGAGAATAGGTTAATAGTTTAGTAGTCTATAGTAATTAAGTAATTACAAACTATATTATTATTAAAGTGAAGTTAAAGATTATAAGGTTGTAGGTATGTGTAAGTGCGGCTATAGTTAAGAGAGGTGGTTGGAAATTATAATTATATAACTAAAGACTGTGTGTATTATTAGGAGGCGTGGAGTTAGGAGGTCTGTCGCTCTAAGTAAGTAAAAATCACTGTGAACAGCTAGAGGCCTTTCTTTAAAATTTAAAAGCTACTTCTTAGTAAGCTTTTAACTATATTATAGCTTAAGTAAAATAACTAAAAATATTATATACCTTATTATATTTCTCTAGAAATTAAACTTTATAGATATTTAAGCTTATAATTTCTATAACTAGTATAAAAATAAATTATAAAATAAGCTTTTATTAACTTTTTATAAATAGAAGTTTTTTATAAAAGCTTTATAATATCTTTTATATTATATAATTATACTTTCTATTTAGTATTAATATTCTTAATTTATACTTTAGTAATATATTACTAGTTTTTAGTTATTCTTTAGTAAACTTCTATTAGTTTTTTAAATCTTTTTTTAACTTCTTAAGTTCTAATCTTAATACTTAGTAAATAGTAATCTACTATTCTAAAGTAATATCTTATAAATACTTTAAATAGAGATATATTAATAATAATATACTTATTATTATTATAAAAGAATTTAGTTTTAACTAGTTAAGTTACTTATTAGTTTTATAAATTCTTATTACATTTTATAAAATATATAGTTAGTATGTAATATTTTTTCTATTTAGCTATTTATTATAGATAAGCTATAGAGAAGTATTTTTAAATATCTTAAACTTTTATCTAATTTTATTAAAACTAGCTAGTAATTAATTTATCTTAATTACTTATAATAGCTTTAAATATATTATATTAATATTTAATTTCTTAATATAAAATTCTTATTAAGCTTATAATATCTAATTACTTAGTTATTACTAAAAGTTAAGCTATTTTAGTTATTTAGTATATAATTATTAAAATTATATTATAAATACTTCTATTATCTTAATAGCTTTTTAGTAAACTAGTTAAAAAGTCTAATAAAACCTACTAAATAAGTATACTAGTAGTTCTAATATTTATAGCTTATATAGCTTATATTATAATATATACTTCTTAGTAGTATAAATATTTAGTAATATATTACTATATATTTTCTATTAAATATAGCTAGTAAAACTTTTATAAAATTAATTCTATAGTTTTATTTACTTCTATATAACTTAATTTAGGTATATTATAATAGTCTTTTAAGATTTTATAGTAAAAGGATTTCTTTTCTAAAATAATAAGTTTTTTTCTAAACTAAAAAATATTATTCTTATTAAGTTAATATTTTTAGTATCTCCTAGTATTTTAGTAAACTTTAGCTATAATATTTCTATAGAAATAATCTTTAGCTTATAGTCAACTAACTATCTATTTAAGATTTATACTAAGATATAATATATAAATTATTTTATTCTAAATAAACTTCTTTATAATATATAAAATGTACTATTTTAGTATAATAACTTTAGCTCTCTCTAAGTTTTTTAGTATATTACTTTCTTTTTATAAAATAGTTAATATAATATTTATATATATATTAGAGTAAGTAATATATTATTAATACTTTTTATAAAGTAATTCTAATTTAAAAATAAGAATTTCTTAACTTTAAAGCTATTTTTTTTAGTAAAGTTCTTATATATTTTACTAAATAGCTTAGATATAAGTTTTTATAATAGCTATTTATTTTTTAAGCTTAGTAATATATTAGTAATTAGTTACTAAAAGCTAGCTAATAAGCTTAAACTTCTTTTTAAAAATAAGAAATATATTATCTACTTTTATATTTTCTATTATATAATTAGAGTATCTAGATAACTTATTTACTAAGTTAGTAATTTCTAATTTATATTAGATTTTAAAATTAAAAGCTAATAATTAGTATATTTATTATATAAGCTTTTTATAAATATTTTATATAAGTATAGTAAATACTCTTTTTAGTAATATAATTTATAAGTATTAAAAACTTCTTAAAAGTCTTTAAAAATATTATATTTAGTAGTCTAAGCTTTTAATAATAATAAGAAGTTCTTGTTACTTTATAGCTTAATATTACTTTATATCTAATAGTTTTTTTAACTAAAAAGCTACTAAATACTAAATAGTTTTATATTTCTATAAAGATATACTGAATACTATCTAAATAGATATATCTATTTTAAATTTAATTTCTAATATAAAATTATAATATCTTAGTATTAAAGTTTTAGTAAATACTCTTTAAAATATCGTAAATATAATTTATATTTCCTTTATTTAAATAAAAATTTCTAACTTTATACTATTTTAGCTCCTTTTAAGTATACTATTTATAGAAACTATAATATAGAAATATCTTATTATAAACTTATAATAAAGATTATAAAATCCTCAGAAAACTTATATATTTCTAAAAGATTTTAGTATTAACTATTTAGTAACTACTTAGATATACTTTAAATTTATTTTAATATTTTTTTAAGTAATATAAAACTTTAAGAAGTTTATTTCTATTTAATAAAAGTTATACTTCTTAAGTTTTATAAATAGTTCTATAGTTTTTAAATAGTATAAAATAATATAAAAGGTTTTTATATATTATTCTCTGATATTTAAATAAATTAAGATATTATTTAAGTATATAATATAATATATTTTAGGAAGTTAATAAGTATTCTATAAATATATTTAATATTACTAGAGTATTAGTAAATTTAAATAATATTACTATATTTAAAATATCTATATTATTTCTAAATATAGTTTTTTATTTATTTACTTTATTAATAGTAATATAATAATATATTTTTTAAATTAATTTTAGAAAGATTTTTATTTTAGTAAACTTATCTAGAAACTTACTAATTAATATAAATAATAGTTTTTTATTATAATTTTATTTAATTCTTAGTAGTTTATATAATCTTAAGCTACTATCCCTTTTTAGTATAAATAAAATAAATACTTCTATAAAACTTATAAAATAGTAAATATAGCTAGTAACTTCTATTTCTTAAATATATTTAATAAAAGTTTATAGTTATTCTATTAATATAAAATATATAAGCTAATATAGAAGCTTTTTATTAAGCTTTATTTTAATATAATATATTACTTTTTTTAACTTAGAAACTTTTCTTATATTTTTATTATTAACAATATTAGTAAATACTTAAAATTCTTTAGAGATTTCCTTTTCCTATCTTTTATCTAGTACCTATTTACTTAGAATATTAATATCTTTTTATCAAAATTTAAAATACTTATTAAGTATATAATATAAGTCTATTAACTATTTTCTATAATTTCTTAGATAATTACTTCTAGCTTAATAAGTAAGATATATTTATATAACTAAGTATATATATAACTATCTATAAATACCTTTTTAACTTATAAAGTTATTAAATAGAAAGATATCTTTTACTCTTTTAAAGTATAAACTTATAATAAATACTTAGTAGATTTTTTATAAATAGCTTTTACTATTTAATAAAAAAAGTATAAGCTAATAAACCTTATCTATAAGTATAGGTTTACTTTAAAAGTTTATTAATTCTAAAGCTATAATATTTATAGCTTCTTTTAACTAAAGTTTCTCTATAAAGTTTTTTATATAATATTTACTACGATATAAGTATTTATATTAATTTTAAGTTTAATTTTACTAGATATTTAAAATATAAATATCTATTTTAATAGTTTTTCTAATTAAAACTAAGGTAATATCTAATATAAAGCTTTTTAGAATTATTCCTATACTTACTTATTTCCTAAGTTCTTAGTATTAGTTATATAAAGTATTATAATAATATTTATATTACTCTATTTTAGGTTTAAGTTCTAGTTATTACTTATAAGTATATAGTTTTTAGTATAATAAGTTATAATATAGCTATACTTTTTATAATTATAATATTAAGGATTTTAAAAGTTAGATAGTTTACTATTAGAACTAGAAGTTATATAGAAGTTTACTAAGTAGTTACTCTAGAATAAAATCTCTAAATAGTATTCTCTATAGTTTATAAACTAAAAAAGTTATAAGCTATTCTTATAAAAGTAGTTTAAAAAACCTAAGTATAGTTATTTATATAACTTAGAGTAGTTAGTAGATTTTCTTATATATCTCCTTTTTATTATTTCCTATAATTTCTAGCTATATAAAGTAATAATATAGGTATTAATATAGTTTATATCTTATTTAAATAGTTTATTTTTAAAAGTTCTAATAAAACTTTAAAAAAAGGTATATATTTTTATATTACTTATATTTAGTTTAATAAATATTTAGTTAATATATTTCTAGTAAATTTAATATATAATAGGTTTCTTATTATTTTTCTAATAGTATTATCTTAAAGTATTATAATAATTCTATTTTTATAGTTTTAGTATAATATATTATCTTCTAATAAAGATTTAAAAATCTTCTTATTTTAAGTTTATTTTACTCTCTAAAAAGTTTATAAATATTTACTAATATATTTACTACTCTATCTATAAAATATATTTTATAATATTTAATACTTACTAAATATACTAGCTATTAAAATAGCTAAAGTAATATTATAAGTTCTTTTTATTATAATAAGCTAATTTTCTTTTATTATACTTATAGTTTTACTAGTAAAATAAGCTATATTATAATTTAGAAGTTGTTTATAAATTTTAAATAAGTATTTAGTAAATACTTAGTTATTTAATAAATAGCTAGAAGTTTTTACTAGTTAGCTATTATAATTAGTATTTATTATATTAATAGCTAGCTATCTATTTTTTATAGTTTATTAGCTTAAACTAGCTTATTAGTTATAGCTATAAATATCTAGTTTTATAGCTTATTCTATTTATAATAAGAAGTTTTAGATTCTTTTATTTTTCTATATATATTTATTATCTAAGTAATAAAGGTTTAGTATAAATAATTTATTTTCTTTAAGATCTCTAGCTTTATTTAAAATATAGCTTTTTACTTCTCTTAATTAATTTATATTATTCTCTAATTATTTACTAACGTTATTCTCTCTATATAAGTTTATATTAATAACTTTACTTATTACTTAGTAAATACTAACTATAGTTTTATTAGCTTAATTAATAAGTATTATTTAAGTATATAATACTATTATTATTATTAACTTTCTTAAAATAAAGTAGAAATAAAAAGATTATAAAAATATTAAAAGCTATAAACTATAATTAAATTAAACTAATAATAAAAATACTTAAAAAGTAAGTTTAATATTATTATATTACTTTTACTTACTTTTTTTTAAACTTTTTCTTTTTAGTTTTTAGTAAATACTTACTAAGCCTTTACTATAGAAAGTTCTATACTTTAGACCTATAAACCTCTCTATCTATTTAGCTTTCGCTAGCTAAATTATCTCTAAGCTTTCCAAGCTAGGTATCCAAACCCTTATAAATAAAAAGATTAATAAAAACCCTATTTAAAATATTATTTAAAAAGATCTTATAAATAAAAGAATTTTTATTTTAAATCTAGCTTATATAGCTATAAGATCTCTTATAAGAAATAGCTTTAGTATTAATAAAGTAATAGTAATACTAAATAGTATTAAATAAGCTATTAAAAATATTTTAAATAGTAAAGTTAATAGTTAATATATTACTAATAGTTAATAAATATATATTTAAGTATTAATTCTATAAAGTATTAGTAAGAAACTAATAAAGTAATTAAAATATTAGTTAATATTAAGTAGAAGTATTATAAAAGTAAGTAAAATATTAAGAAAGTATTAAAAAAGTATATAAGAAATAAACTTTAAAAGATTAATTAGTAATAATAATAGTAATAGTAATAGTATTAATAGTAATATTAAAAAAGTTATTTTTTAAGAATTAATATAGAAATTAAAATAAGCTTTTTTTACGTTTTAGTAAGAAAACTAAATATATTAATCTAATAATATAAAATATATTTCTAATACTTTTTAGTACTTCTTAGTAATACTAACTTTATTACTAAGAATACTTAGCTTTATTCTACTATTTATTAATATAAAAGTATTATTAAATTAATATAGTAACTATTTTTTTTAAAGATATTATGATAAAACCTAATAAGTTAATAATAAGTCTACTATATAAGTAATTATAAAGATATTAGTTTAAAACTAGTTTAAGTTATTTATTTTAAATATAAAACTTTAAAAAGTTATAATTTTAAGTAATTAAAATAAAGCTAAGTACTAAAATATCTAAATAAGCTTTTTTTATTTTTTAAAAAATCTTTTAAAAATTATAATTAATCTAACTAAATTTTCTTTTTATTTAGTAAGCTTAGTTTTTATTAAGCTAATTAAAACGTATACTTTAGATATTTATTTATTTAACTCTTAAGATACTTTTATTTTACTTATCTAATTAATTAATTTACTTGATTACGTCTGATTAGTATGCAGCGCTGACTACGAGGATTGTTGCGCCTCTGTCGCGCTCTTGCTTCATTCATGAACAAGGAATTTCACCCTCAAGATGCAGTCACGGCCAATGATCTCTTTGTAACGCCTGGTCTGGCCAGTGGCTTAGATGCAGTGGCATGGTCAGTTTGCGACGAAGGCGAGGGCATACTGGTTCCGCAGCCATTCTACAACGGCTTCAGCTTTGATCTTCTTAATCGAAGCAACACGCGAGTCATCGGTGTCTCTTATCAGGGCATAGAAGGATATTCGAACCTTGAAGATGTTTTTCGACCTGAGGTGAACAGATCTGCTCTCGAAGCGGCTCTAGAGAAAGCTCGCCGGGAAGATGTGACAGTTCGCGCTCTTTTGATTTCCAAGTAAGTTACGCGCTGCCAGGAGGAGTCGGTGACAATTCAAAACATGACTTACACTTTTTTTCGAAGCCCACACAATCCCTTAGGTAGATGCTATTCTCCAGAAACACTGCGGGAGTTCGCTTCTTTCTGCGGTCGAAATCGGCTGCATTTCATTTCCGACGAGATCTACGCCAAATCCGTCTTCCCGAATCCAGCGATCTCTGGTCAGAGTTCATTTGTTTCTGTCCTTTCACTCGACTTTCGCGACATCATTGATTCGAGCTTAATGCATGTCCTGTACGGCGCAAGCAAAGACTTTTGCGCCAATGGCCTACGCTTGGGCATGGTTTACACGAAGAATGAGGCTATGCTGGGCGCGATGTCGAGCATTAGGTTGGTTTACTCGTCTGCGATCCACCCTTTCAATTCTAACACAAAATAGCTAGTATGTTTTCTTGGTCACCTCATGTTCTTCAAGACGTCTGGGCATCCATGATGGATAACCAAACGTGGATGGAATCTTTTATGGTGAAGAAAACAGAGCTCATGGTGGAGAACTACCGTGCGGCCACCTCCTTCTTCCGGGAGCACAACATCAGCTATTTCGATATGTATGCAAACTCAGCAACATTTTATCGGTTTAATGTGGGTTTTAGGCTAACATCTATTCAGGAATGCTGGGCTCTTTATCTGGGTTGATCTGCGTCACCTATTCAACCCATCGGCATTAGACGGAAAATTGAAGGTTCAGTCTGAAAGCTTCATAGCTCATCAACAGCGTGAGCTTGAAATTACAGATCTATGTGCGAGACATGGTGTCATGATTGCACCGGGCAGCGTTTACATGCCAGAGGAGTTTGGCTGGTTTAGAGTGACCTTCAGCCTGGGAAAGGAGGCACTAAACGAAGGGTTGAGGCGATTTGCCAGAGCCATTGCCGAGATGAGACGCTAGACTGTGGATAGACATTATACTCGGAATTCAGAGAAAAATGATATGTATCTTTGCACTGGGTGATGGGACTTCCTCACTTGATCGGCGGGTTGTCACGTGGTGCATGTATGCTCAAGAGGCCTCGGCTTCTTACGGCGCCCTTACTCCGCACCTGGACCCTCTACGGTCTTTCAACCAGACACCGGCTTACTTTCACTCCACGAACTGCAAAACACCTCGCCTTCTTGCACCTTGGTGTGGCCACCATGGCTGACAGAACTTCCAGAACACCAGACAACTCAGCTCCAGCGAGTCCGAGTCGACCCGTCGTCAATCGCGTCAGAGTCGCCTGCAAGGCTTGTAACGCTAGACGGGTCAAGTGTGATGCCGATCAAGGACAACCATGCTGGCAATGCCGTACGCGGCAAATACCTTGCGAACTTATTGAGTCCAAAAGGGGCAAGTAGGTTATGATTACTGCTTGTCGCTACTTTGTCTTACGATGAGTCAGATATGTTCGTAAGAGACGAGTGCATCCAGCCCCTCAGGTAGCTAGCGAGACGTCATCGCTCCATGTCGAACAGCGGCGTGCTCCATCTCATACAGAGGAGACGCTTGAACATGTCCGTGGCGTTGAGGAAGCTGATGGGTCACATGCATCATCCCATCCGGAGACACCACAAGATGTCAACCAGGTTCTTTCGCCATTCGATTCGGGCGGTGTACAAGGAAACCGGGCTTCAATACCACAACAACCTCAACCAAGCCCACACGCGAATCATTCCGTGGATAAGTCTAGTCTATCCTACATTGTCGAAGTCGTTCACCGACCCAAAGACGGCTCGACAGAACCCCTGAGAGTACACTAACCCATTCCTGCATCGATTGTGGACCAATCGACGCCCAATTATGGCCCTAAGACACCAGAAGATCCGATCTCTTTACAAGAAGCTCTTGTTATGCCACCTCCTGAAGTGGTAGATCAACTAGTCCGCATCTTCTTCGATACCACACACGTTGCCTTCCCTGTTTTTTTGACCGACAAAAGTTCTCGCGATTGTATCTCCAAGGCCAGGCATCCCCGCTTGTGTTGCAGACGATCTTCCTTCTGGGCTTCATGGTCGGCAGCGATGACCTCATTCAAGCAGGAGGCTTCAATGACAGAGCCACTGCTAGAGAGACACATTATCTCCGCGTCAAGGCATTGTACGACGCCGACTACGACTCCGACAGAATGAACGTTGTGGCTTGTTTGCTTTTGATTGGCTTTTGGTGGGCTGGTTACGACGAGCAGAAGGATCATTGTCATTGGGTTGGCTGTGCGACAACCTTTGCGCAGTCCATGGGCATGCATCGCTCGTAAGGTACCCGCTTCTGCTTTTGAATCTGTGCTGACTCCATACTAGGATGTCACAGTCCACATTCAGTCCCCATACTAAGTCTCTGAGGAAGAGAGTCTGGTGGGCGATTTACGTAGGTTCATGGTTGCCTATGTTGCCATTCCGTGCTAACAAACTCAGACCCGTGAACGGCATCTCTCTGCAGCGTTCGGCCGACCATGTCGTATCCGTGACGAAGACTGTGACGTTGAGCCCTTGGCTGAAGATGACTTCAATTTTGATCTAGATTACGACGAAAGGCTTATCCCGGCTCAACAAGAATATCACATATCCTATGTCATTGAAATGACGAGGTTGGCAGCAATACGTGAGTGGGCCAGACACAACTCATATTCATGCTGACGCCTAGATCCAGTTGGCGACGTACTTATCTCGGAGTTCAGTCCTCGCCGTCCCATGACAGAGCAATTCGAGACGCAAACCCTTAAGGAGAGACTGTTGCAATGGGAGGTCAAATTGCCAGAGAATCTCCGGATGTCGCCCCTCGACGGCGCACTCGGTGCCCCTTTTTGGGCCAGCATGCTGCATTTCAACTATCAGTGAGTGAACCCCTAGAGCAAATCTTGATGCATAATGTGCTTATACAATGTGCAGATACTGTCAAATACTTCTGTTTCGCCCAAAGTCCATTGAGATAGTCACCCCGGAAGAGAAGGAACGGGACTCACGAGCACGTATGGCAGCAGACGCCATCACTCGCAATGCAGAAGACCAACTTTCTGCGGATACCATTCAATATGCACAAATCCATCTGTAAGCACTTCGATCGTTCGGCGAAGGCTATGCTCACACCGGTACAGAGTGCCGGCTCTGTTCGGCGCCCTGTCCATGCACACCATAGAAATCTGCCGCAAGGACTCCATTCGCCGACAGCTAGCGGAGAACAAATCACGCCAATGTCTCTTGGCGTTGGGAGAATTATCAAGGTCCTGGCCAGTAAGGATTTGGATCTCGAAATCGTTCGTCAGTCTGATGACGAGATTGACTGGCCAAGATTCAGTCCCTTCTGGTGGTGCTATTGTCAGAGTCTCCTCGAGCATTGTGAGTACCCGCTCAACGAACGCACCAGTACTAACAATTACTTACATGATATGCAGCACCCTACGAGCCCAGTCGGTCAGTCTTTTCACGAGACTGTCAATGACACCCAGTCTGCCTCTGGTGGTGGTGGACACCAGGACACAACTCCAACGCTCAACGACGGCTCACAAACTCGTGACTTTGATCCTTATGACATAACTCAAGCGAACCCCCATCTGTTTTACGACAGCTTTTGGACCTCGTACCTCGACAATGCCTTTGATGTGGACTTACTCATCCATCCTAATTCGGGTCTATTTTGAGCTACAGGGCTTTAGGTTTCTTCGACTCTTCTCTACATGATGAGATTATTGGGTTATTCTGATGCCATTCACGCATAATATGGGGCTTTCGAATGAAACATTTTGCCTCCGTATCCTGTGTCAATTTTGTTGTCCCCGGCTCAATAAGCTCCACACTGTACGTCGCGAGATCGTCCTGGAATGCGCCTACAACACTGGATTGGTTGATTCAAAATATCACGTCAACCCGCCAGACAGTCACGGAGGTGGGCTGTAGTCCGAATCATCAGACGACAATTGTCTCTTCCGCTTCGAGGTACTCTCATATTCGCCCGACGATTTCACATTGTAGGTAGGTCTTTGGGAAGCCTGCCGTTGCGGTTGACTTCTTTTCGATCCATTTCCCTCGCTGTTCAACGATTCCGAGGACTTCGAACAGCTGGAAGCTCTCACAGGAGCAAACCTCCTATTCTCTTGTGGGGGAACTCGTCGTGTGTCCTTGGCAGATCGACTGCTTGTAGTTGATGCGTTGATTGGTTGAAAGCCAGAGACCACTATAGATCTCTGTATCTCGATACCTTCAGCTGGCGTTTCTCTCGCATTCTTCTGGGTTCCTGTGCCCCTCCGGATGTTCTTGGATGGTGATGGAGTTGCAGCCTTCTCCGGATATTGTGATACAAACCGGTTCAGCTTGTCGCCAAACGTCGGACCCTCATCTTCTAGTGACTGAGATCGCATCGGTCGCTTTCCTTTTGCTTTGGAAGACAATTCCGTCGGCGGCAATGGTTCACTTGACTGTAATGGAGCTGGTGATGATTGGATACGTGGCAGTTGAGTTGATGGGAGTGGCTGGCTTTGCGGGGACCGGTGTGGTGACAATTTAGTCAAAAGTTTTTGAGTCTGTGATGGAGGGTACATCGGTCTTTCCCCTTCTGCTTTTGCTGGCGGCTTCGTGTCAGGTCGTGTTGGGTGACCCGTGTGAGGTTGAAATGTTTCCGACGCTGTCAACGCCTTTTGCATCTCAATAGGATGATTAAATGCAACGATGGCCTGCCACAGCGCATGGTTTACCGCCATGGTGTCATCAGCAACCTCCCTATTATCGAGTAGCGACTTCAGAGAGAGATAAAGTCTCGCCCCCGGACTGCTGCTCCGCATTGCCAGCGCCCAATGTAGCAGGTATGTGTAAAACAGCTTGCACCAGTTGAGGGTGGAGCGGTTGATGGGAACCTCTGTGTCGGTCACCAGAGCAGCGTATCCTTGGTTCGTCGCGAAAGTGAAGTCAAAGCCAATGGAGGTTATCCCAGACACTCGTTCTTTGAATTCCCGGAAGAAGTCGTCGATTCCGTCCGTCTCGTCACATTCCAACACGAATTCAGCCATCAAGGGCACCCTCCATGGCCCCTCGAAGTTGTGTCCGTTCTCGAAGTCGACGAGATATGGGTTGCCGTACCAGGCCTCGTCGGTAGTCGTACACAGGCGCGACTCCAGCGGCCCATAGGCGACAGTCTCCAGATGGTGCAAAATACTGCGGCCAACTCTTCCGGGATTTGCAAAGAGCCGTTCGAGGCTGATCCAATCAACAAAAGGCTTGACAGAAATTATGGACGTTCTCGGCTCATTGATCCATCTATATTCGTTGTCGGGATTCCACGAAACATTTGACCCTGAGATGAGTGAATTAGCGAGAAAACAGGTGAGAGAAGGGCCGCAAAATCCATTACCAGTCAGGCGCCGTAAGAATCGCAGGAGAAAATGCAAGACGTAATCCCATGAACTTGGTAGAGCGGCCATGTTCGAAGACTTGTAATTTGCGTGTAGTGCTCGTCGGATCTCTGCGTTGATGGCCTTCATGTCTTCCTCACAGCGACAATTCTCCATGTCCCAGTAGAAGAAAAGGAAGGCTTCCTTCCAGTTGGTCCTCCTCGTACCAAACACATCTCCATACTCTCGGTGATCTGACACTTGGGTTGGTGGTGCAGAAAGTGGGTTGTGAGTCGGACTGCTTGCTCCGAGTGACGCACTGCAGGGCATATCTATCTCCTTTGGTCAGTATCCCATCAGCAAATCTTACGGCAGTCACAGGAGTTGCTCTTTCCCTTACCGATGGTACTCAAGGTACTCAACTTTCTCAACTTTACTCAGCCCAAAATGATTTCCCAGGCGACGCCAGGCGTCCAGTTTCGAGATGTTTCTATAGACGCGCTGCCTTGGCTTTTTCACGCCACAGTGTGACAGTTTGAGATCTGTCAGAAGAATTCATGATTTTAGGGACTGTTCGGCTTTAAATCTGAGGAGTACTGTTTGATAGGGTTCTTCTGTTTGTTGCTTGGGAATGTCTTAAACAAAGAACTGCTTAACCGTGCTCACCCGTTGTAACGACGCGTTTCCTGCTCTGAGCCGTGCAAACAACTAAAGCATTGACATATAACACACCATTTCACCGTAGGTTACACAAGACCTAAAATTAGACCCAATTTCCTTTGATATGTTTGAATTGACCGTCTGAAAACATCTAGAATCTTCTACAGGGGGCGTACTATGTGATAACAATCACCTTTGTTCGCTTAGGTGGAATAATGAATAGTTTTCTAGAAGTATAGAATAATGAAAGATTAAGCAGCATGTTTGCCCCTACTTTGCATGTTTGCTATACGACTAGCAGTATATCTGTTGTTGAATCTTTGAGAACTTTGCCCCCTGGGCGGATGCATCTAGCTTTCCAGTCAGACGCTGACAATAGCAGGGATAACAAGAGTTACACAGGCTATAATAACAATAGGAACAACAATAGAGATAATAACAGGTGATGATAACAGTGTTACGACCTGAATAACCTACTCAGGCGTCAGGCGGCTAGAACAGGATATTTATACTATAGGATCACAGAAATAACAAAGACTTACTCGGAAACGGAAGAACTATAGTATAAGTTATATAATAATAAGATAATAATTATTAGAGATTAGAATAATCTAATATAACTTAGAAGCTAAGTAATTATCCTGGGTTAGAATAATCTAGCTTAACTTAAAGTATAAAGGAATATATTTAGAATTAGACTTATATATAGTATAACCTAAGCCTAGCTTATAGTCTAACTTCTATAGCTTTTTAGTAATTAACTTTATATTTATCCTTAGGATACTTTTAGCTTACTTTTACTATAAATACTTATTAAGTCTAAGATTAATTATTTTAGCCTTTAACTACTAATCTATAATATAAGCTTATAACTTATAACCTAGACTATACCTTCTATATACTATTACTATATATTAATCCCTAGCTTCTGTTAGTAGACCCTACTATTAGATAGCTAACTATAATATTTTAATTACTCTTATTTAGTAAGTTAACTATTAATACCTACTAAATAGTATAGATAAGATATTTTCTTATACTTCTACTAAATTACTTACCTTAGAAAGCTCTACTTCTTCTAAATAACTAGTTAAGAACCTAGCTAAAGAACTTAAAGAAGCCTTAATAATAGTTAACTTAGATAATAAAGTTATTCTTAAGAAAGAAACCTATAATAAACTCTAAAACTAAGTTAAGAAGAGAGATAAAAATATTATTAAAATCTAGGAAATATATAATAATACTACTACTAAACTCTAAGGACTTAAAGGAATAATCTAAGAACTTAATAATAGACTTTAATATATTTTAGATCTTAAAAATAAAGTTCTCTAGCTAGGAAAACAGAATAGTACTTTCTAGGCTATTACTAATATTATTACTATACCTTTATATAGAGGATAATAGAAACTTAAGCTTAGTATACTTATTACTTATAATAGAACTTTTAGAACTTTTAAAGGATTTCTAATTTAGGTTAAGAACTACTAAAACTTCTATTATAAAGATTTCACTAATAAGATTAACAAAAAGTATATAGCTACTTACTTTTTTAAGAAAAGCTTAATAGTTTAAACTAATCTAAGAAGAGTACTTTAAATATAAACCCTTAATAATATACTATAAAGACTTATATTTGCTAGTTTCTAAAGATTTAAAGATATATTTTATTCACTTTTCTAGGACTTTAATAAGAAATAATAAGCTAAATAAACCTCTTATAGCTTTAATAGACTAAGTCTACTAAAGACTACTCTACTAACTTTAGATAACTTAGTATCTAACTTAACTTTACTAAAGAAACTAAGATCTTTATATTCTATTAAAAACTTAAGAATAAAGTTAAAGATAAGATTATTAAGATTAATTAACTAGAAGACTTCTTCTAGTATACTAAACTTATTATTAAGATTAATAACTAACTCTTTAAGTAATAAAAAGAATAGAGAGATAAATAATAAAACCTAAACTTAGGATATAAGTACTAATAGTAACTTTAAAATAAGTTTAATAACTAATAGAATAATAATAAACCCTGTAATAACTAGAATAATATTTAATAAAGCACTTCCTATAGATAATACAGTAGACCTATAGACCTCAGTACTACTACTAAAAATAATAATAAAAAACTATAGAACCTGAAATACTATAACTATAAAAAAATAGGATATATTACTAAAGACTGCAGATAACCTAAGAAACTTAGCTAGAAACCTATACTTAAATAAACTAAACAGGTTAGTATAGTAACTAAAATATCCTATATATCCCTATTATAGACTAGATATTATAATAATAAATACTTCACCTACTATAATAATAAGGAGGCTATAGAGTACTAGCCTAGTAACTTAGACTGTAGAAAGATAGGTTATAATATAACTATCCTAGAAGTTAAGATAAAGACCTTTATAATAGCTTTATAAGTAAATAGCAAAATAGTTTGAAAGACTATTAAATAACTAGATGAAATGCTCTAAGTATAGCAATTTAAACCTATTAATATATAAGAATAAGCTACTAATAATAACCTTATAAGTTATAATAAGAAAACTTAACAGATAATCTAAGAATCAGAAGCTTAAGTCTAATAGGAAATAAACTAAATCTATTAGTATAAAATAAGATAGTAGATTATAAGTAATAATAAATAATAGATCTTACACCTTGAAATAGTATAAACGCTTTAACTATAATAAGCTTAGGAAGAACTAAATAATATTATATAGTATTGCTAAATTAGCGCTTTCATAGCTTACCTTAAATAACATAGATATATATATAGAAACCTTATTAGAATTAAGCAAATTAACTAAGAACTTAAAGAATAGGTTAAAGAAAAATCTAATAAAGAACCTAAACACTAATATAACCTTTTAATAGAATAATAGATCCTTAGTCTTACTAGTAATTAGACTTTTAGAGAAGGAGAGAGTTCTCCTTATAACTCGGACAAACCTTATAATATTACCTACTAATATACTTAGATAGAAATCACCTATAGGTTTACTCTTAGTATAGATAATACTAGCTTTAAAGAGGAATCTAATAATAAGAAAGAAACCTAATAGCTCTTCTAGTACTAAATAATTAATATAAATTATAATAACTAGTAATAATACTTCTATAGTATCTTAGTAAACTAGAGAGATAAAGACTATACTCTAAAGCTTTATATAGAAGATTACTCTATACTTAAATATAATTACTATAACTACTAAAACCTCTTCTAGCTATAATACTTCTTCAATAAATATAAGGAATATCTTAGAGATAAATATAAATACTAACTCTACCCTAGAAGATATAATAAAAACCCTATCTAAAATATATACACTATATCTACTATAATTAGATAGACTATAACTATGTTTAATAATACCTTAGCAGCCTTTAGCCTAAACCTATAATACCTTATAAAATATTAATATAATAATATTATAAAGTAGGAAGAATACTAGAAAGATAAATATCTTATATATATAACTTAGAAAGTAAAGACTCTTAGACTTCTATAAGAAGGACTAAACCTTTTAAGGCTTTAGATCTAAGAAAACTATCTTATAAAGGTATAATAGGAAAGAAAGCAGATTACTTACCCTAGATAATAAAAGCAGTTAAAAAACTAGACTTACTTACTAATAAAGGACTAAGATAGGTAATAATAATAAGGTCTATATATCTAGTATCTCTAGACTAGAAAGTATACTTATAACTTATAGTTATTATTAATAATATTATAATTATTATACTTATTAATAGCAGAGTTGAAATAAACTTTATATTACTCTAAATAGTAAACAGATTATAACTACTATAGTAAAGAAAGGAGTATATATACTAGCTTAGTAATATAAAAAGAGAATAAGTCTAGTATAAAAGAGGAACTATTAAAAACAAGACTATACTTCTTAAGATAAGTTACTTAGATTAAAATAAATAACTCTAATTTAATATTACTAAACTTAGTATATATAATATTATATTAAGAATACTATAGCTTAAGAAGAATAACCTATAAATAGATTAGAAAATAGGCTAACTTTATTAGAATAATAATAATCTAGTCTCTAAATAGCTTTATAGAACCTAGGCTTTAAATAGATCTACTTACTAAAGAGTAGTAAAACGATATATCTACTACTTTAAAGTAAAGGAAGCTATATTATAACTATTAAAAATAGTAGATCTTAAATAAAAGGATGATCTCTTTCTATCTATCTTAGAAGAATATAGAGTTTATAAGAAACTCTTTATAGCTAAACTAGAAACTAGACTATTTAAATATATAAATTTTAATTATAAAATCCTTATTAAAGAAGGGAAAGAACCTAAGTTTAATAAAATTTATAAACTTAACCTAATAGAAATAGAAGCTTTTAATAAATATCTTAATAAAAACCTTAAGAAAGGCTATATTAGAGAATTAATATTACTAGTAAGAAGCTTAATCCTGTTTATACTAAAGAAGAATAGTAAACTATAACTATATATTAATTACTAAATACTTAATAAAATAATAATTAAAAACTAATACCTATTACTTTTAATTAATAAACTATAATAACTTCTCTATAAAGCTAACTACTTTATAGTACTAGACCTTAAAAATATTTATAACTTTATCTAAATAAAGAAAAGAAGAAGAATACTATCTTTAGATATATAAAAGATATTTCAAGTACTTTATTATACTTTTTAGTCTTACTAACACTCTAGCTACTTTCTAGAATATAATTAACTAGGTTTTTAGGAAATTTATAAATATCTTTATAATTTACTTTAATAATCTCTTATTTTCTCTATCATAATAGATAGTATAAAAAGTATATATACTTTATATTCTAAGTTTTCTAAGATACTAAGCTTCTAGTTAAACTAGAGAAAAATATATTCTATACTTAGAAAATAGAATACCTTAGATTTATAATTACTTCTAAATATATTAGTATATTAAAAAGGAAAGTTTAAGCTATATAAAAATAGCTAATACTAACTAATCTTAAAGAGGTCTAAGGATTTCTTAGATTTATTAACTTCTATTAAAAGTTTATTAAACTCTATAGAAAATTTAATATACTTCTTATAGACCTTAGCTATAAAGATTAACTATTTAAATAGAAAGAAGTTTAGAATATAGCTTTCTAAACTATTAAAGACTATATTATTAGTAAACTAGTCCTAATAATCCTAAACCTAGAAGAATAGTTTAAAGTTAAAATAGATACTTTAGATTTTACTTTTAGAATATAACTATTTTAGAGAGACTTAGAAAAATACTTATACCTTTACGCTTTCTTCTTATATAAGCTTTATAGACTAGAACTTAACTATTAGATCTATAATAAGGAACTTATAGTAATTATTAAAGCTTTTAAAGAATAGTAACTCTTATTCTTAGGAACTATTTACTAAGTACTTATATATACTAATTATAAGAACTTAGTATATTTTACTACTTTAAAAGAACTTAATAAATAATAGATTAGATAGTTAGAATTCCTCTTAGAATTTAACTTCTAAATTATTTATTAGAAAGGATTAGAAAATAGTAGAGCTAATACTCTTAGCTAATAACTAGACTATAATATCCTAGTATTAAAAAAAACCTAAGTAATTCTTAAATATAATAATAATAGAGACCTAATACCTACTATAAAAACTCTTATAATAACTAGATAATTTATAGCTAACCTACTTAGTAAACTAGATAATAAAGCTATTAGAAAATTCTATAGTATACTAGTATATAGTTACTAAGGAATTATAAAAACCTAGAAGTAACTATAATAATAATATAGAGAAAAAATTACTAGAGAATATATTATAATAGTAATTAAAGATTATAAGGTTTGCCTGAAAAGCAAACCAGCCTAATATTAACCTTATAGATTATTATAACTTTTGCCTGTACTATAAACTATTTAGCACTCTATATCTCTTAACTTTATTATTAAATTACTGAAGTCTTAAGAACCTTTTATAGGAGTCTACTATAATAATATTCTTATTATTATTAACAGACTTATAAAATACACCTACTTTATCCTATATAAAGAAGTAAGCAATACTAAAGAATTCGCTTATATATTTCTTAAGTATATTATTACTAACTATAGAATACCTAAGGAAATTATATTAAATAGAGATAAGATCTTTACTTCTAAGTTCTAGAAATTAATTATATTATAACTTAGTATTAAGTAAGTAATATCTACTACCTTTTACTTATAAACTAATAGATAAACAGAATAAATTAACTAAATCCTTGAAACCTACCTCTACACCTATATTAATTATAACTAAGATAATTAGGTAGTATTATTACTAATAGCTTAATTCGCTTATAACAGCGTAGTAAGAGAAAGTACTAAGGAATCCTCTTTCTACCTTAACTATAGATTTAAACTAACTACCTATAGAGAACTATAACCTAGCCTAGTAACACTAAAAGCTATTACTATAATTAGATAAATCAAAGATATCTAAGAAAATATATATAAAGAACTTAAATTTATATAATAATAAATAATATACTTTAGTAATAAATAAAGGATTAAAGGACTAACCTTAAAAGAGAGATAATATCTATTTTATATAGTAAAATATTAAAATAAAATAACTAAATAATAAACTAGATTTTAAAAAACTCAGACCTTTTAAAATTCTCTGAAAAATCTTACTAGTTAACTATAAACTTAATCTACTTAATATAATGAAATGTTTTCTAATATTTCATATCTTACTACTTAAACTAGTATTATAAGGATCACAGACAAATAACCTTATTATTATAGAAGATAATAAACCAGAGTATAAAGTCGAATAAATTATTAACTACCTCAAAGAATCAGAAAGATACTAATACCTTATTAAGTAGAAAAAGTATAGTTATAAAGATAATATATAGGAACTAGCTAAGAATATTACTAATATAAAGGATAAACTTATAACCTACTAATAATAACACTAAGAACAAGAAATAATACTAATATTATTAATAACACTACTCCTAATAAAAACTAATAGTTACTAATATATTAGATACTTATATAGATATATTAGACTACTAATAGAAGTAGATAGACTATAATACAGAAAACTATTTATTTACTTAGAGATACTAGAAACTAACTAAGATACTTCTAAAGAATTAACTATAGCCAGAATACCTAAGTTTATAATACCTATACTTAGAGAAAACTAGTCTAATTTATTTAAAGTACTTTATAATAATAAATCTTTCAGTATTTAAGACTCCTAAGCTTCTAAAGACTACTTTTCCGCCTCCTATTTATTAATAGACTATATCTTATAATAAATTAAGTCTAAACTATATTCTCTTAGAAACTTCTTCTATTTATAAAGATAAGATAAGTAACTAAAAGCTACTACTAACTATATCTAAAGAACTTCTAGTATTTCTTTAGCTTCTTACTTTTTCTACTCTACTTTCTTTTACTCTCTGAAATAATAATTCACTATAACTAATTAGTATTTACTCTAATTACTTAGGAAAACAACTTATAAGTATTCACTATATTACTACTATTATAGTCTGTTAAACTATACTTAATATACTTACTATAGTACTTTAAGTTAGTAAGGTCTATTTTATATATATAATTATATTAGAAGCAAAGAAAATAAAGTATTACGTTATAACTATAGTAATTAACTAAAGTACTAAAAGCCTGCTAATTATAATAAATCTAAGTATAATAAGTTTTATAAGAATCAGATTTTTAAATATAACCTAATATAGTATTAGTATTATAGGTAAATCAGGAAGTATAATTAATAGATCTCTAACCTAAGACTAATAACTTACTTATATTAGGTCTTAAGGATAAGACCTTTAGAGAAGAGACCTAATATTATAACCTAAATAACCTACTTAGGCGTTAAATAGCTAGAATAGAATATTTATATTATAGGATTATAG
This sequence comes from Colletotrichum camelliae, assembly GCA_018853505.1. Classification (NCBI taxonomy): domain Eukaryota; kingdom Fungi; phylum Ascomycota; class Sordariomycetes; order Glomerellales; family Glomerellaceae; genus Colletotrichum; species Colletotrichum camelliae. The sequence goes on along the minus strand of JAELVL010000008.1, from coordinate 2,440,606 downwards.
AAATAATAGAGACTTACTTAGAAATAGAAGAACTATAGTATAAGTTATATAATAATAAGATAATAATTATTAGGGATTAGAATAATTTAATATAACTTAGAAGCTAAGTAATTATCCTAGGTTAGAATAATCTAGCTTAACTCAAAGTATAAAGGAATATATTTAGAATTAAACTTATATATAGTATAACCTAAGCTTAGTTTATAGTCCGACTTCTATAGCTCTTTAGTAATTAACTTTATATTTATCCTCAGGATACTTTTAGCTTACCTTCACTGCGAATACTTATTAAGTCTAAGATTAATCACTTTAGCCTCTAACTACTGATCTATAATATAAGCCTACAACCTATAACTTAGACTACACCCCCTATATACTATTACTATATGTTAATCCCTAGCTTCTATTAGCAAACCCTACTGTTAGATAGCTGACCGTAACACTTACCTACTTAGATAAGTTTAAATATTATTAATATAAACTATAGATAGATTTTAATAAAATTAAAATAGAATTTATAATAAATAAGCTATTTAATAATTTTGAAATTATACGTCTATAATTACTAAAATATAGCGCCCTGTTAAAAGAACTTAATAATATATATATAATCACTATAACGTAGTTATAGTTAATAGAGGTAGATTACTAGATATATAGGGGTGGTTGGAGTAAGGGGGGTCCTCTTATGTATCCCTAGTCATACAAATCTACACTATGCAATTCTTCACAAAATGTTGAATGACGACTGAGACTAGCAACTTAGGATCGATCGTGCTTGAACGAATAAGTCAATCCCAGAAGCTTTGAGAAGGAAACTTCCATCTGTACTGAAACTTCTCAATGACAGGAGAACGTGAGCACATGGGCTCCAAATTTCGTATATCTTTGCCCCTGGTTTCCCACGATCATCATTACTTCAATAGAAACCCGGAACACCACTTCATTTGCATGAATCCGCACCTCGACAAGAACAACAGACACTCCATCCACGACCCGACTATGCCTGACTCACGATTCGCGCCGAACCAGCCCAAAGTATCGCAGGGCTCGGCTCTTAAGGCCTTGTTCATCACCATTTTCATCGCTCTTCTCATCGCTGTCTTTCTGATGTGCCTCATTGATCATTTAAGCCGGCGACACGTCTGGGTTCGCCGTCGCTTGGAAAGGTTTTGCGACTCGCAGTGCGAAGACTGGCCCGGCAAACTCCCCCTTGGTCGAAGCGACGCATTCTCTTTCCTCTTCCACGACTTGCTTACCATGCCAACCGAGTCAAAGAAGAGACTGTTGGCCATTCTTCGGGCTGCGGAGCTGGAGCAAGAGGGCTTCCATGGTGGCATGTACCCTGACGAGTGGTTAGAGTTCCTCCCTTGGCGCATAGTGCAGGCTTTACATCCTGCTGTCTGTAAGTTGAAGTTCTATCACAGCACAGTAGTGCTTTGGTTTGAATGCCTGGATGTTAATTCATACAGCCATGAACTTGTCGGACCTACCTGCCAACAACAGTGGTTACCGAGGCCCAGACATCATCTACGGCAGCAAGGCATGGTTCCAGAGCCCTGATGATGGCCGAATTCTCTCAAAGCTCGTTCACGACATCTCTAGCGTTACAGCCATGGGCGGACTACAGAACTCACGTCGTCTGAAGAAAGACGCTTGCCTCGACGGCATGCTCACCGCCCTAAAGGAGCCCCTTATCCGCAACATGAGAGCGGCTCATCTAGCCACAGAGGACGTGATCTTCTCCTGGGAATTCATGTTCGCAATTCGATGGGCCTGGGCCGACAACCCCTACCTCGTGGACTTCCAGGCTCGTTATGAGGTACCCATCTGGGGGGTACCTGTGCCGAAACGTCTCCTGGCCGCCGGCACGGACACGGGTGCGGGTCCACGTCGGCGGGTGTTCAAACCCCACTTCGGTTTTGTGGGGTTCTGGGCGGGCGCTTTCCAGATCGCCGTGGATTCCGTGGCGAGAGCGGTGCGTGTTGAGTTGGATGAAGACCTGGACATGCCTGTGCCGAGGGATTTGGAGAAGGTCATCAACGGGTTTCGGATGCTGCACACGGCTCTCCTCTCCAATGTCGCGGATGCGTTTGACGAACAACGCGATGAGCTTCTTGCGCTGGAGGAAGCTGTGCAGCAGGCTTTTCACGATGCTGTGACGAGTGAATGTACTGATGAAAGGGACCGAGAGGTCAAGGAGCACTGGAGGGCACTCTCGAAGTGGCGGCCTGCGGGATTTGGCTCCTCAAATCTGCAGCGTCTCTTGAGCCGAGAGAGGTGATTCGTAGGTGTCGGAGTTGGGTCCGTAGCATACCCAGGGTAGATAGCAAGACATCCAGAACCAAAAGTTGGTTCTCTTTCCTTTCGGAATGATTATTGAACAACGCACGCCACAAAATTATCGTGCCCCATCACAACCGTCGGTGATCGACCAGGGGGCCCAGGGAGTTCAAGCTCCGAACATCGACCCTTGGCGTGACGGGTCCGCGGCGATCTCTTCGGCCAACGTCCATGGCTATCGCGATTCGCGAATCGCAGATGCAGGAAAGCACACTGATTGACTGGGAGGGAAATTTTCACCGCCCCTCGTGACTGCGAACAATCGTCGTCGGCGTTATCACGGCGGCATTCGTCTTTATTTTTGCGACGCCACGGATTGCCTTTTTCTGCCTCCCCGTGGGATGCGCAAGCGGCTTGGACGTGTGATTGGTCGTGGAGACGGATTAGGAAGGGGGGAAACACGTTCAACCTCCGCACGTGGAGTTCTCCAGGTGCAGAGGAGAAAACGAACGAGTGGATGTGTGGTGGTACGTCATTACATAATCTTTCACATTGAGGTTGGGAAATTCAGGGCTTCGGGGGCGCTTCATTGGCCGTCTTCATGCGCATCTGATCTTGCGGCTGCAATCTCGAGATTGAACAGAGGGGCGAGTAACGTTGGATTGAACGACAGATGGCTGTATCGTACGAGACCTCCACAGTGGTGGGATGCCGACGGGTAAACGCCGATGAAGAAAGCACCCTTTGTGGCCGGAGACTCCTGTGCGGTGTTCACGTGAGGATCTTGCAGATGGAGGCTCCGAAGAAGTGGGGAGGGGGGCGGTATACTTCAGGAGCTGGTGGGAAGGCTTCGGTGCTGTGCGTTTTTCGTTTCATCGACAGTCGGGCCGTCAAGGGAGGATTCGGATGGCCAACCTGTGTGGTGATGCGGCTGGATGGGCTTGGCTTTCCAGGTTCTGGTTCTAGATGGGACGAGGGGCTGCGGGAGTGGCTGGCTGTTGATCGACCTCAATGTCCTGGCACATCCTGAGTGATTGTTTCTCGCAGATTGCTTGTGCACATGATTGCTGGGTCAGAGTAATCAAAGAGCCGTCGGAAATCCAGCTACCGTCAAACAGAGGCTCTTTTGGCGGGGAGAAGTTGGGGATGGGATAGTAGGAGAATAGTCACTACGATAGCACTAGGTAGTTCGGACTCCCCGGACGAAAGACGTCATAGTCGAAGCCGTTCGCGCTCTGCATGCCGCCTTGCCCTGTTCGGCAGTCCGACTGACTGGATGATGAAAAAGAATATGGAGACTGCAGGATCTTTTGGTGTTTGTAACCTAAGGTAGCGGGCAGGACAGGCGGCGGGAGGTGGGAATAAGCAAGACAAACAGTTTACGGCCATGGCTCGTCATCGTCCTCGTTCAGGGAACACACAACGATCCACTTCCCTGTCGCGACCAATGGCATGCTCCGGAAGCGGTGCCAGGCACGGCGGACTGCTAAGCCGCCACTAGAGCCGCCTCCCTACCTACTCCCTCCTGGAAACAAGCTTTGCAGGCCGCTTTGCCAAGCTGGCTGCCGCTCTGCCGCAACTTGGCAAAGCCGCGACAGGGCGAGAGACACTACCACACACAGCACACGCATCGCATTTTATATCCGGCCAACGCTTTTTTGCGGCTGTCAACGTCAACGATGGAGTGACAGCAACGCAGAGGCAGAACGATCACGCACTAGAGCAGCGCGCGTGTCTCATCCTCCGCAATCGCTCTGACCCTCCTCCGGACTTGCTCCTCGCATCCACCGCCTGTGGACCATGCTGTCCCGATTTTAATTCCCAGACAAATGGGCGGCCAGTCGAACGTTCGGGCAAAGACGAACGGCACTAGTTGCTTTACCTCAACCCGCGCTGCATCTCAAAGTGGGACGTGCTGCGCTAGAGGTTGCCTGTTTCGCGCCACCGTCCTCTGCCGGTGATGTCACGGGTGGGTGTCTGCGCTCTGGGGGACTGGGGGACGGGGGAGATGGCTCGACCGCCTGGAGAATGCGGCCAGCCGCGCAGCCTCTTCCTCGGCCTCCGTCCGAAGATCTGGTTCTGCGGACTGAGCCTAACGTATGGACCGTTAGGCCTTATATGTCCTCGGTCTCCCAAGGTCGGCCTACCAGGTGTCTCCGAAAGTCAGTTGTGCTACCTTACTATATTACATGTGGAAACCATCGTCGGGAGACTTTTCACCTTCCTTCACTCTTCACCTCTCGATCTCCTTGAAAATAGGAGACTCTATCGAAGCAATTGACATTCTCATCCGCGCATGAGAACAGCCCAACATGTCTAACGCACGCTTCGTCGACGAGCCGCCTCAGGTTATCAACCAGGCGGACCTCGACCTGGCAAACGAGAAGCTTGAGTCTCGCGAGGAGAGCTCTGCGAACGGAAACACCTCCGGTGAAGATGCTGTCAAGAAAGAAGTCGACAACACGCCTGGTGCCACCCACGGCGAGCACTCGTCCAACGGCAATGGCACCAAGCTCGAGAGACTCGGCACCAACGACAAGTACGAAATCACCGAGGACGACTGCTACGACGAGCTCGGCTACTCGTTCCCCAAGTGGAAGAAGTGGACCATCCTGACCGTCATCTTCTGGGTTCAGGTGTCCATGAACTTCAACACTTCGCTCTACTCCAACGCCATCCCGGGTATCCAGGAGGAATTTGGCGTCAGCGCTCAGGCCGCCCGCTGCGGTGCCATGATCTTTTTGGTTTTGTACGCCTTCGGTTGCGAATTGTGGGCGCCGTGGTCCGAGGAATTCGGCCGGTGGCCGGTCCTCCAGCTCTCCCTCTTATTCGTCAACATCTGGCAGATTCCGGTCGCTCTGGCCCCAAACTTCGCTACCATCTTGGTCGGTCGTGCGCTCGGCGGTCTGTCGTCCGCTGGTGGCTCCGTCACCTTGGGCATGATTGCCGACCTGTTCGAGTCCGATAAGCAGCAGTACGCCGTCGCCTACGTTTGTTCTCTTCTGTCTTCGGCTCCGTCCTCGGCCCCATCGTCGGCGGTTTCACGGAGGTACCTCAACTGGAGATGGTCCATCTGGGTCCAACTCATCTTCGGCGTCGCCATCCAGCTGGTTCACGCCTTCACCGTCCCCGAGACCCGCAGCACCATCCTGATGAACCGCATCGCCAAGAAGCGCAGGGCCGCCGGCCACCCCAACTCTGGGGCCCAGATGAGCTTGTCCCCTTCGCCGACCGCTTTTCCATGAAGGAAGTCATTTCAACCTGGGTCCGCCCCTTCAAAATGTTTGTCACCGAGCCAATCGTCCTGGTTCTGTCACTCCTCTCCGGCTTCTCCGATGCCCTCATCTTCATGTTCATCCAGTCTTTCGCCCTGGTTTACAAACAATGGAACTTCACCACCGTCGATATCGGCCTGGCCTTCATTCCCATCGGTATTGGATACATTATCGCCTGGCTGGCCTTCATCCCCGCCATCAAGCGCAACATCAAGGAACGTAAGGCCAAGCCCCAAGACGATCGCGCTCAATACGAATCTCGCCTTTGGTTCCTTTTATACACCGCACCGTGTCTTCCCATCGGCCTGATCGGTTTTGCATGGACTATCCAGGGTCCTCCCATTCACTGGATCGGCTCCATGGTTTTCGCTGCTATTGTGGGTATCGCTAACTACGCCATCTACATGGCCACCATCGACTACATGATCTGCGCCTACGGACCCTACTCCGCGTCAGCCACCGGCGGCAATGGATTTGCAAGAGACTTCCTAGCTGGAGTGCTCAGCCTCGTGGCCTCTCCGTTCTTTTCCCAAATCAATCCAGGGAGTGGGAAGAATCTTGAATACGCCTGCACGATCCTCTTCTGCATCGCCTTTGTGCTGGTCGCCGCCGTCTTCGTCATCTATTGGAAAGGACCTACTCTGCGCGCTCGTTCGCCCTTTGCCCAGAAATTGGCTGCGAACGCTAATGATGCCGGCGGTCGTCGCCCGAGTCACGTAGAGGGTGGCGCTGACACCAGCATTGCAAACACTGGCAATAATGTTCCCGACCGTCCCCCGTACGTCCGCCAGAGGAGCCAGAACTCGAGATTCTTCGGCGAGAGCAGAGTCACCCCCCGCGGCACTCCCAGGGGCACGCCTTCCGCGAGCAGGGCCAACAGCCGTGCCAACAGCCCTTCCAGGCGCAAGTAATGGGTTCAAAAGAGACTACTTCTATCACTCGCTGGTTGAGAGTATAGATGTGTGGCGTTAATTTCATGACCTGATACCCCTTGGCAATTGCCTATGATCTAGTCGTTAGTCGTAATAATAAACGTTGTACTAGTAATTGTAAATGTTGACATCTTACCACTGTGATATATGTAATGCTATCCGGTGTCAGTCCGAGAGGCTTAGCAGTAAACATCGTCGCCGTCCTCGTCGTCGTCCTCGTCGCCGTCCTCGTCGCCGTCCTCGTCGTCGTCCTCGTCGCCGTCCTCATCGCCGTCATCGTGGTCGTTCTCACCGTCTTCCTCATTGTTATCCTCATGGTTATCGTCATCGCTATCCTCATTGTCGTCTCTATTATTATCTTAAGTTTTACTATCCAGGCAGTGTTAGTTAGCCATCTGGGCAGTGTCCACTACATAAGTAGTATATCTATACTAAAGTGAATTCGCTCCTATACTCACTTTTATCGTCGCTATTGTCGTCGCTATCGTCGTCGTCGTCGTCATCGCAATCGTCGTCGCTATTATCGTCGCTATCGTCGTCGTTGTTACTATTACCGTCGTCATCATTATTATCTATATTCATCGTCCTCTATTACTATTATCCTCGCTAAAGTATTAGGTATACTACGATTTATCCATAGGGGACACTGCCCAGATAGCTAATTAACACTGCTCGGCTAGCAGAACTCATTATCTTTGCTGTTAACCTTGTAGTCGTCCTCGTCGTCCTCTTTATCGTCATCCTTATTATCTTCCTCGTCGTCCTCCTTATCGTCATCCTTATTATCTTCCTCGTCATCATCCTTATTGTTATCCTCGTCTTCATCCTTGTCTTCATCTTCGTTCGTCATCGTCATTCGTAGTCTTCTCCTCGCGTGTTGGATTCATCCAAGTACCGAGATAGAAGTGGTTGGCTTTGGAGTGCACAGCCTTGAGGTTGTCAAGGAGATTGAGGAACATAAAGATAGCCCAGTTGAAAAGTACAAGAGGCCCTTCCCGTTGTTATCTTACTCTAAGGAAGGCACCACTCGAGGTCCTGCCTCATAAGACAAGCGCCTGCAGTATTTTCTCATTTGCTCCTTCCCTTGCCTCGCTCCCTCCCCTCGACCACCTAAAATGAATAATCCTTCGCCTCCACAATTGCAGACCTAACATCCATGTCTTCACCTCTCGAATATTCGCGTACTTTGCGAAAATCACTCTTATCGATTACCACACCAAAGGTACCCCCAACGACTAGCACAGTATGGCGACAGGGCAACTATCAGTCCTCCCACCAGAGATTCGGGCCATAGTGTGGAAGTTTTCGCTCCCTGATGACGTACCCGAGGTCTGCATCTCCCAGAAGCCCTCAATACTTGCCACGTCGATAAACCCTACCTTGGTGGTCGATACTGCTTTTCCGGCCTTGGTACATGTGTGTCGCGAAACCCGATACTTCGTCCTCAACACCAAAATCAGTGGTGTATCGTTTCGTTACTCCGACCTCGCTGACTGCGTCACGCCCTTTCGACCTTTCCGAAACGAGCTTGATACGTTGTTCAACGCACATGGTTCCGGTGTCAACCACATCTCAACTAATGTCGACTCCGGATTAGAGATGATGGCTGAAGTTCACGGCATCGATGATATAGGCGCTTTGCAAGAGGCGTCAGAACTGTTATACATAGGCACCGCCTTTTCAGATCTGGAACATCTGGCAGTGCGAGTACCGACAAGGCACATCCTCGGAATCTATTTGCGGGAGATACTGCACCACTCCTTGCCTCGACTGAAGACTGTTACGTTCCTCGCTGTACAAGCCACTGGCACTGTGCAAGCTACTGGTACTGGTGGCCGAGTGCTACTCCCGGACTTCCAGCCGCCCAAGGGCTGGTGCAAACTGCATCGGTTCTCTACGCAAGAGATGGAGCAACTTGCAATCAAGACACGCCCAGACAACATTCGGAACATGGATGATTTGATTTCCAACGTAGTATTGGGCTCTTTGAGACTTCGAGAGTTTCTCACTGCCACCGAAGCAAAGTACAAATCATCACTGGCGTAAGTGTGTTGGACACTGGGAGCGCCACATTCTGATTTATACCGCTGCCCCGCTTGCTTCATTTTCGTGGCTGACCCTTGAGACATATTCAGCGAAAAGATAGAGATCGAAAAAGACTTTGCCTCCACGAACGGAGAGGAGGTCTTCCCTATCCTGGAACGGACCTTCGGCTTCCAAGCGCAGACCTTCGTCGAATACCACGACAGCTCATGGAACAGAACCATGACAGAGACGCATCCATCCGAGCAGATTACCCATGTCTCTTGTTTATCTCTCGACCGCCATGTTTACCCCGAAGCCTTTGCCTACAGAGATGGCGCGTATATTCCGAAGCGGGAAATCCCAGCCTTGTACGCAGCGGAGGGGCGAATGCGATTAGGGGAACAGTATCAGGAACTTGTTGAACTAGAACTTATTCAACAAGATGCACGAGAGGACGGCGAATATGAAGGGGACGACGAAGATGACGACGGGGACGACGAAGCCTGAGGACGAACAAGTCTAGAGACGCAGACGAAGAGGGACGGAAGCAACGTCGATTGAAAACCAATCAAGAAGGCTGAGGTATAGGGCGTGCTAAGATTGCGTTCCGCGGAGATGGCCTTTTGGAATGGGGTCTGTTGAACAGATTAGTGAACATTCGTGGCTGCGATTACGGAGTTAAGGTATGATATTGCATTAACGGCGGTGTATTGGAAATACCAGCTAGTTGAACTTTCGCGAGTAACTCCTGCGACGTTGCAGTGATTGGCGTGCTCCTTGTTCTGATGCCGGGTCATCCTTTCCAGAGGCATTCCCTTTGCTTTACACTGGTCGTCAATTGGATGGTGTAAAGGACGACAGCCAAGTATGTGAAACGGCTTTTGACAGGTCTTGGCCTCCCTAACCACACCCAATTACGTCTCGAGTTTGTTGAAATAGTATGACCTGTCTAAGGAATGTCGTTCGACTACCTACGTGCCAGGCACGCATGGAGCTTAGAAGACTCATGTTGAAGAAGACGACGGCATAGACTATTAGGCGCAATTAAAAAAAAAAAGAGACGTCTGCCTAGTAGCCTGTCGGTCTAGGCTTCAGCCGCCAGCCTCAACTTGGAGCGTAGCGGGAAATTGGTTAAAACCCCCTAATATTATCTGGTCGTGTGTACACTTGTATCACCAAGTCTTTTGCGTCTACCGCCTGTCGTCGCTGCACAGCCTCTATACCCTCCAGAGTATACCTTGCTGTTTGTGTCTTAAGATTGCCTCTTTCGGTTGCTCAGAGCAAGCGTGTCTTAGACTTTGACTAACGGTATTGCCGTTGTAAATCTCTGGGCGAGCATGATCTCCTCTCTTTAGAGTTGCGCCGTCTCAGGCATTGAACAAGTCGCAACGTGCTCATTGCGTGCTTGGGTTGTGGGTAAAACGGCCCTGCATTAGTGCTGTGCAAGATGCGATCTCGGAGGATGATCGAAATCGAGACAGACTCCTTCATCTCAAGTCATGATATATCCCAGGACCATGGAAAGGGGTTCCCGTTCGTTCTTCGCGAGGGGTCCGGATGATCGGGCATCGTCCGGCGTACCAGCCTATCGGTAGCATTCCATCAGTGGGAGGTGTAAGCGACAGACTTTGAAGTCGCATTCAGCAAATTTTGCAGTTCGTTCGTCGTCGACCGAAGCTGACGCGAAACATCCCTGTTTAACCTGAGGTAGGCAGCGTAGCATCCATTTGTAAGCTATGGCTGTAGTGCAGTGCTGTCCGCGGCCGCAGGTTCGTTAGCGAAATCGGCGACTGACTCGGTGGGAGATGACAGTGGGGGGGAGCTAAGTGATTTTTAGAGTTGTACGCCGTTAGGTCCTTTTGTTCTCCGTCAGGATAATCTGCTGTCGCTGGGCAATGTAAGCTCACTGAGAGTTCGCGCTGTTCTTCATCTCCTGGGATGAGGAAGGGAAAAGAAGATGAGGCCGAGGTGCAGAGGCCAACTCTGACGGTACACGGGCCTGGGATGGGCACTTATACAAATTGGTCGGCGGATTCGGCGCAGCATCGGCGGGATGCCACCGCCCAAAAGTGCGCATTTGGGTGGACGAGGATGCGGATAATACGAGATGATTCGGCCAAATTGGCGGGCAGCAGGTCGGGGAGACGGACCCCACTCCCCGGACGCTTTGCCCGAACAGATTAGAGTTGGGCATTTAGACTTCACCCCTAAAACACAAGACCAGCATCAGGTTGCGTCGGGGGGCGCACTGCATCCCTTGGGGTATAAACCGCGTATGAGCCCATCCGCGCACTCGGACGGACAACTGAAAATCTCCGCGTCGAGACGAGCCTGTCTGTCCAATTTGCGAGCAGGGCCAGACAGCAAGAGAGAAGAGAGAGTGAGTGTAAGCGAGAGAGAAAGGAGAGAAGAGAGAAGCGACCAATTTGGACGAAAAGGGAAAAGAAAGCACGACGACGACAGACAAAGGAAGAGAAAGAGGTGGGCGACGATCAGTCGAAGGATTTCAGCGCTACGGAAGCAAACGCCGAAACCAACGGGAGACACCGACGAAGAAAACCGGTGAGGAGAGCCAGCCAGCCAGCCAAGCAGCCAGCCAGAGAGACAGAGACGACAAGAGAGAGAGGGATTAACGAACAGTCAGTAGGGGTCTTTTCCCGCGGCGCTGGCACTCACCCCTCCATGACACATGCTTTTCTGGCCCCCAAACCCAACCTAACCACCCACCACCCTAAGCCCCCGAGCCCAAACTCCGTCGCCCTGTCTGTTTGACGCAAGCAGAGACGCTCAGCTGGCATTTCTTTCTTCTCCTTTACCTTTTTTCTTAACCCAGTACGGTCTCCAACTTGCCCGCGCGCGAAGAGAGTGAGGGCAAAAAAAGAGGGGAAAAGGAGGGACCACAGGCCACGGATATTTGGTTTCGTCCTTTCGTTCTCGGTTCCAACAGCTTGGGAAAAGCAAGAAAAAAGAGTTGCAGGTCGAGAAACAATCAGTAAGGTAGACCGCACGCCGAACAAGTCCGGTTTTATTTGTGCCAAGAGCGAGGAACCCCAAAGAGCGAAACCGAGGGATTCCTCAGGGAGGAAAAAAAAAAGTTATGGAGCAGAGCCCCGAAGCTCAGCAGTCACCGCCAGACGGACAAGCGGCCAACCGCGGGTCCGACGCACTTCCGAGGCCGCGTCCGTTGGCTTGCACTCCATGTCGGCGCCGCAAGGTATGTTGATGAGATCGTCTCTTCCACCCCCTCCCCGTACCCATGGATCGCGTGGCCGCCTGCCCCGTCCGGCCCTGTGAATGGGTGAAGCTGAGGAGCCGGCCCATCAGGGGAGCGCGGCAATTCTCGCCGTGGTGGATTTGGGGCGGGCACGCACGCGAACCCGTGAACCGTTACCGGGTGGCTGGGTCAGAAACTGTCTAGGGGGGCAAAAGGCAGATTGATCACTGAGGGGAGAGAGGGCAGAAAACGGGGAACGGAGAATAACAACTTCGAACAACATTGGGATCTTGGCTGACGGCGGACCGGTGATCCGGTACGGCACATTACAGATTCGATGCGACCACAAGACGCCAATCTGTTCCAACTGCGTCAGGTATGGCTTGGAATGTGCCTGGCCCGAAGGTCGACGCTCTTCAGGACGGCGTCAAGACCGTGAGTTTGCTGGCCCCCCTCACTCTTCCCTTCGCTGCCCCCTTCCCCTTATTCGTGACGATCCTTGGCCTTACCTTACCATCCCGCGCGGCCTGCCGCCCTTCAACCCAGCGCGGGCGGGGCCGTTACCGCCGATCGTATCGGACATGGAACTTTGCTAATATTATCATACCCCAAAGGCTCTATGAGGATGTCGTCACTAGGCTGGCGCAGATGGAGAAGTTGGTGGAGGAGCTCCAGACCACGAACCATCAGGGGTCGCCACAGTCCAACGAGACGGCGGGAGCATCATCGTCCCCAGCTTCAGCGTTGGCACCAGTGCCGACGGCAGCGGCAGCAGCAACATCAAGCGTCTCACCTCTGACGACGCAGCCAACACCACCGGCGGCGCCGGTGGCGACGAACACGGCAAACACGTCCTCCGCAGGGGCGGCGTCGGCTTCGGTCTCGGCATCCCACTCCCCCCTGTCGAGACGGAAGGCCAGCAGCGCAAGCCCGTCGTCCGGGAACCCTGACACGTACCCGTCGCCGCCGTCCGCCAGCTCGTCGACCGGGGCGAGGCCGTATTATGTGGGGGCACCCAGTGAGCAGGTGGTCGCTGCGGCAGAATACCTAACCCCTTGGGAATTCCGCAGAGCAGTTCGACCTGTTGTCCTGGCTACTACCAAGGTCCAGAGTCTGTCTGTCTGTCTGCTCATCGAGAACTTGGACAATCATGCAATCAAGAGAAAGACGAAGGCTAACGTGGCTGACGTGTCAGGTGCCTGCTCGCTGCTCTCACCGCAGGGCCTGTCGCAGATTGAGCTTCTCATCGGAGACTCGCGGTTCAGCAACGCGCTCAATGGCTTGCACCCCATATTTGATCGTCTTAGGCCGGAGCCGTGGCTGGAGCATAATGAGCTGAACCACCCGCTCCCTCCCAACCATGTCATCATGGACTGCGTGAACGGTATGAGAGGTCTCATGAGCTTTGTCGTGAGCACGACACTGACATGGCATATCACAGACTACATGGTGACGATGAACGCCGGCATCCGGCTCTTCCAAGAACATGAAGTACGAGCAGCGTTACGCGCCTACTTCCAAGGCCAGCCCATCGCAGACCCGGGCTGGCGGATGGCCGTCAACTCCATCATCGCCCACACCCTCCGCAAGAGAAACCGCATGCGCAACAAGGAAGACTACGAGAAGTACATTCACAACGCCCTCGGCATGATCCCAAATGTAGTCCTCCGCACGCCATCGCCGCTCACAATAGGATCGTTACTGTCAATAGTAAGCCTCTCCTCGCCTGCCCCCTTTTGTTACCTATGCTGACCGCACCAAGATCCTCTACTATAGCTTCATGTCCGATAACCACATCGCCCTGACACTACTCGGCCTCACCGTCCAGCTCCTCTTGATGTCCGGCTACCACCGCCCGGAGCCGGACCTCGCCTTCGCCGACGCGTCAAACCTCAACCCGGTGGAACATCTACACCGCCGCCGCCTCTTCTGGCAGGCCTACATCCTCGACCACGACCTAATGCTGCGCCTCGGCAAGCCCCCGCTCATCCATGACGATTTCCTCCTCGACCTGCCCGAGGAGCACCCCGCGGACGGCTACGCCATGTACTACTACCCCAACGACGTCACCCTCAACTTCTTCCTGCAGCAGGTCCGCCTCGCCCAGATCCAGGGACGCATCTCGGCCGCGCTGTACTCCCGCAGCAGCGTCCCGCCCGCAGAGCTCGAGTCCGAGATCCGCCGCCTCGATGCGGAGCTGCAGGAGTGGAGAGAGAGCATACCCGAGATGATCCACCCGGAGCGCGTCGAGGCCCTCCTGGACGGCGATTTTTCCCGCATGGTCTGCCTGACGACGCTGCACTTTACATACTTCCAGCTCGTTGTGGCAATCCACTCCGCGGCCTTCCGCCTCCCCGCCCTCGAGGACCACGAAGGCCTTGAGCAAGGCGACATCGGGCCCTCTCTGGCCCTCTGCGTCAGCGCGTCTCGAGCAGCCATCTCCCTGCTCAACTACCATCAGATCGAACACCCCACACCCCGTGAGTCTTCTCCCTCTGCCACCCCGGCTTCCCCTAACATCCTACTAACAAAACCCCCAAAAGGTACCTCCTCTACCAAGTCGCCTGGTCCGTCGACATCCTCTTCGTCAACATCCTCCAGAACAAGACCTCCCCGCGTGCGCGCCGCGACCTCGACCTCATCCGCACCGTCCTCACCTTTTTCGAAAAGTTCGACCCGGAACACGAGAAGGTCGTCTCGTACCAGATCATCAACGTCATCGCCGACGTCGCCGCCGCCTCCGTCCTCGCAAACACCCCCACCCTGCCCCCGCACATGCTCCCCGTCGCCCGGCCCCAGACCTCCGCCCTGCAGGCCCCGCCCGGGTCCCTCCGCGGGACGTCCCCCGGAACCGGCATGCAGCGCCAGTCCGTCGTCGCGGGGTTCCCGCCGGACACCCCGATGACGGGCACCACGGCGGCCTCCGTGCGGAGCGGCAGCATCAACAGCGGGGCGGACGGTATGCTGGGTTCCATGACGAGTCTGTCCATGTCGGATCAGCAGCAGCAGCAGCAGGGTTTCGTCGACATGACCATGACCCCGCAGGCCGAGCCCCAGTTCTTCAATGGCTTCATGGACATGGCGGACTGGCGGCTGCCGATGGAGTACCAGCCGGAACTCTGGCAGTTCGACAGCGTTCTGGACAACAACAATAACAACAACAACACCGCTACAACCAGAACTGAGGCTAGGCCAGGCGGGGGTGGGATACCTTTGATTTTGAATACATTTACGGGACGATTAGATAGGCGGGAGGGGGGACCAGCGATTCGGACCGGCCACCGGGTGTGGCCCCATTTTAATCGAATTGAAAACGCAGGCTTGGCGTCATCCGGCTCCACCGAGGCACCGATGGTTCCCCTTTCCGGTCGGGACGTCCAACCAAGCGTCGCGCCGGCTTTTCCACATTCGACACCGAGAGGCCAGGTCTTGGTACAGGCTTTTACCTATTGTAGGATAAGTGGCACGCGACACAGCGCGCGCGCGATTCATCGGGAGAGGAAGAGAGGCGACGGCGTTGGGCGAGGCACGCGACTCGATACCCGAATCTCACTCCCGGCGCCCCGGATTGAACGACGACCTTTCTCCAAAACGGGATACACGACGTAATCGCGCGTCTGGTTACGGAAGGTCCGGCAGCGAACACGGTGCCGAATTCGGGGCACACGAGCACGAGGAGCTTTGTGAGGTTCGGGCGATGTCAATTGGATATGGAGCATTCGGATAGACGGTGGGCGGGTTGGCGAATATGGGGGAAGAGGAAAAACATATTCACAGCATATCGCTGTTTTGTGTCTCAACACACCTTCACACTCAAACGTACAGATACCATGTTACATGCGACAGCAGGAGGAATTGAGCTCTTCTACTTTGCTTTTCCTGCGTTTCTTGCATTCCCACGCCGAACTGCGAATTGCGCACGGTCTTGTGTCTGTCTCCCTTCTGTCTCGCGGAGTGAGACCTTTCCTGCTCTGCCTGCCCTACAAAGATGAGGTTGATTCACAACAGCAAAAGACGAACCAACACAACGGTTTTCGTCCACCCCCCCTGGGCGTCTCACATGTCAATCCCATCCTGCTTCTCCACGGAAACGGAAATAAGACCTGGTCGCGAAATGAAAAAAATGGGCAGGCACAACTCCCCCCTGCTATTCCCACAGCCTCTGCTGCAAGGTACCTACGCTACCGACGCGGAAACACCATCCGGGGGCGGCGCGGGCGGTGCTGCTAAACGAGAAAGAAAACCCATACCGGACTCCCTCCTGCATGACGTCAGTGCACAAATACCCGGACTCTTCGGAGCAGCCATTGATTGCCCTTTCTACGCGACGACCTTTTTTTCCCAAATGCAATGGTCAACGACGACCGAGCGAGAAACGAAAAGGGGGTAAGAGACATGGGACGCTCGTCGTGGCGCTTCTTGAGAATTGAAACCTAAACTCTTTTCTGCGTTGGCAGCAAAAACACTCGGGAATGTTTAGACCTCCTCCCTCGGGCGATTTGATGTCTTATTTCCTTCTTCTTTCCTTCCCTTGCGCTCCGAATTCCCAACGCCATGGTCCGGTGAGAGAACATCTATATTCAGACAACCACCCTCGCTCTTTATCCTGAGGTTCTCGCGAGACGCCGGGCACATCGACGACGGTCTTCGCCAACCAGCAGCTAGGCAGGCCATTGACAGGAGGCAGCAACCTCAACCTGCCATCACATCACATCTGCTCCTCCTCGCTTTCGACATCGGCTACACACAATGTCTGAAAAGACGCCCCCGCCAAAAGACGAAAGACGACGTCAATCGGCGAAAAAGCACCCGCCAAAGACGATCCGCGAACGCTTCCTCCACACGTTGCCCTACTACACGGGGCCCTACGGCGTGGGCTTCCTCGAGATCGAAGCCCCGGCCCGCCGCCCGCGCACCGTCTCCCAGCTCAGGCGCGACAACGTCCCGCTGCTGAGGCTTGACACGGTGCTCTTCGCCGTCTTCTACCCGTGCGCCCTCAAGTCCAAGGTCGAAGGCGGCGACCCGGTGTCCAGGCACGGCCGCAAGGCTAGCACGCCCACCACCGCCGCCAATGGCAACAACACGGCCAAAGAAGGCGACGATGGGGAGAAGACGACTAAGAACCCGAAGCCCTCGCGTGTGGGATGGCTCCCTCATCCGAGGCTGAACACCTGCAAGGGATATGCCGACTTCGCGAGCATCCCACAACTGCCGGTGATGGCGTACATCGGTGCGACCACCATGTTCACGAAGCTTCCTGCACTGAGAAACGCTAAGTTGGCTGAAAACTGGCCGGAGGACATGCTGACAGACGAGGGGCTAGCGGGTGAGGCGGCGAGGAACGAGGAGTGCGAGACATCAACAAAACCGAAGTTCCCCGTCATCATGTTCAGTCACGGTTTGGGAGGATCGAGACTGTGCTACAGTACCATATGTGGAGAGCTGGCGAGCTACGGCTTCATTGTGGTCGCCGTGGAACATCGGGACGGAAGCGGAGCAAGGACAATTGTCAACATCCCCGAGCAACGAGAGGTCTCCGACAGCGACTCTTCGTCCGCGCAGGCCAACGTCAAGCACGTGCCCGCCAACAAGAGCAGGAAGCGCAGCAAGGGAACCAGTGAACATTACTGCGTGGACTACCTTTTCCCAAAGGACAATGCCCAGGACACAGCACCGAACAATGCCAGAGGAGTCGATACGGTGCTGCGCAGTGCGCAGATCGAAATGCGAATGTCAGAGATTGAGGAAGCCTACGGCATCCTCAGGTATATCAACGAAGGCCGCGGTCACGAAGTCGAGGCCATGAATCTAAGGAGAGAGGGGAATGCGGCGTCCAGCTCCAAAGGTCTCATTGGGATCGACTGGGACGATTGGAAGGAGCGGATGTTTCTCGAGAACGTGACGGTAATGGGTCATTCATTTGGCGGGGCAACGACGGTTGAGATGCTGCGGACGGAGTCGCTCAGCTGGGTAGGTCAAGGCATCATCCTCGACGCTTGGGGTCCCGCCACGCCCCGAGCGGGAGAGGACGCTAGACACCGCGTAAAGAAGCCGCTGCTGTCGATCGGATCGGAGGCCTTTATGCATTGGCAGGATAATTTTGACAGGCTTGTCGAAATCTGCAACGAGGCCAGGGAACAGGAGGCACTCACCTGGATGATGACCATCAAAGGTTCGACACATCTTTCCCAGACCGACTTTGCCGTTCTGTATGCGACATGGATGGACGTTCTCATGAAGACGCTGGTCAACCCACGGAGAGGCATCTACCTCACCGTCTCGCCGACCCTCGAGTTTTTGAAAATCACCCTGCCCTGCCAACAGACAAAGTACAACATGTGGGTGGACAAGGGGATGCTCAAGACCGCAGAGACACCGTCGTCTCCAGACGCCACGGTGACGTGCGATCATCGCCCCAAGGACAAGTGGATCGCTGTAAAGCTGAAGGTCGACAACGAGGCGAGGCTGCGAGTTAAGCACTGGATACGCCACAACAAAAACGCGTTCTTCCGCAAGGACAAAGGAACCGGTATGCCGTCGGGGCTGATCAACTGGGGCGAGGGTAACGAGCTCTTCATGCACTTCAGTCCGGGATCTGAATCTGTGGACAAGTACATGCGTGAGAAAGAGCGGATGACGGATGGCGCCAATCCTCATTAGCTTGGTTGGCGAATTGATGTCCCGATTTGTAGATCTAGGAGTTGGCACCGGTCGTCTTATCTCATGTATCTCCTCGAACCCTGAGACTTTCCAGCGGGCCCTCTTCTACGTCGACGTTCACCACTTAATGCAGCAAGTAGCGGAATTCCTACCCTGCTATTCGTTACCATCGCAGTTTTCCGGGCCCTCGTGGGTGCCCTCAGTGCCTCTCCTCCTGGTGGCTTTGTATCATGAGCAATGAGGCCTGGCTCCTGCTGGCTCCCCTGGGCGGGAACTAAAAGAAGAATGTCTCAGGGTTCTGGGAGATGATTAGCGAATCGGCTTAGGATTTCGGGGTCCAGTGACGGGTGCGCCATATCCAAGGATTCGGTGCGATGTCTGCGGTAGTGAGTTGAGGGAGTATCAGTAATGTAGCAGGCAATGTTTTGACTACTTGGCCAACCTGAGAAGGCCAAGAGATAGATTCAATGCGGTTTCTCAATTGATGTTCCATGCAGTCAATCGGGAGATGGTGGAAAGATGGCGAGCCGTCAGTGATGTTAGCCCGGAACGTGATTTCAAATTCGGTCGTCACTGGTCGACGGCTGTACAAGCCATCTGCGTGGTCGGACGGGATTGCCAAAGCACCCAGCGGATCACCCACGGTGCCAGAGAAGGCTAACTGGAGTTTCCGCGAGGTTGTTTCGATGCGCTCTGCAAACGAGATGCTCGTGCGAGCAGCGCTTTGTCGTCAGAGTATGGTAGCTTCGGTTTGAGGTATGAAGCGATGCTCGGACGGGTAGCCGAAAAGGACTAGCTCCAGGGACGTCGCCTACAGCAAATTTCGATCGGATCGAACCAGGGGTGGCCCGGCAGGTGATTTTGTGGGGAGAACTGGTGGTCGCCGATGAGTCCAGCGTCTTTGGGGACGCGAAAGCCAGAGACGGGGTCGTTTGTCCGTTTTGCATGCCGACTGGTTGGGACGGAGGGCAATTGGTCGGGCTATTTCTGGCTCTTCGGCTGGCTTGCAGCATCCTCGCCGCCACACGTCTTTCGGATGAAGGGCTTGTGGTAGGCAATTGGCAGGCAGTAGCTGTGAAGCTGGCGAGTAGTAGCTCTCTGGTGTGCGCAGTAAGGCGAGCTTGGGCCAAGCAGAGCAGGGAAGGCCATCCACGATTCCATGCAGGATGGTGGTGATGTTGGAGGTGTGGGAGGCGCCGTGAGTGGTTGGGATGCAAGTGTCAGTTGATGGGACGACGCAATACGAAGTGTGCTGTCAGGGACTATTGGTTTGCGTCCAGCTGCAGGATGGGCATTATGTGAGCTCTTGGGAGACGGGCAAACCCTAACCTTAATGGTAGCTGAAAGGTAGCTGTGAGCAGGTCAGCGCGGAAGAAGGTCGGACGGAGGAGGAATGGAGGATGCGGGAGAACAGAGGAGATGTCCGTGACGAAAGGCTATTGTGGGAGACGGCAGCCCAGGATGGTAGCCGTAGCACGGTGGGTGGATGGGTGGGATGAAGTCTGACGGCGTAGAATGCTTCGGCTTCGCAGCCATTCTGTCAGTCCACAGCTTCAAGTTCAGGTGAAGCGAGGAAATAAGGTGAGAAGCCACCGTGGAAGCCGGTCCCTGCAACGGCCGGGAGGCGAGAAGGCCCCCGGCCTGTTTTGTCGCTGGGCCATGTGGGGGAAACAGCGGGCGAGCGTGGCCATGGCCGCTTCCTTTTTGCAGCAAACAGGTGAAAATCACCCGCGGATTGGCACACTGGTTAGGTAATCCTTGCTGCCGTCTCCGTCCTCCTCCCAGCTCAAAATAGCGTCCGTGTTAACCCAGTCCCTGTCCCGGTGCTGATCAGCCAGGAGAAACTGGCGGGCCCTTGCTAACAGCGGGGCACCTCAGTGGCGTCTGCAGCGATCCCCGGCCCAGCTGGAGCGAGCCAACGCGCCAAAGGCTCGTATCAAGCATTGCACCTTTGGAAAATGTGATGTGTGCCCTTGGAAAGCATCCTGAATCCCGCCTTCACAGTCCACATGGCAGGCCAACATCAGCCGTTGGATGATCTGGGCTTGCGACAGCGATACATCCCCCTCTTTCACTCTTTCTCAACCAACCCTGGCGGAGCGTGTCTCGTTGTCGCCGTGGCTGCCGCCTTCGTCCATGACGGGACGCGTGTGTGTAACTCAACCCACCAACAGATGAGTCCCATGCACGCCGCCGTTGGGTCTCCTTTGTATCAGGCAATATATCCACGATGACATGGCACGGAAAGGTACATTGTTCTTCTTCTCAACATTGCTTGGCTGCCCTAGCCTCCCGCTTCCTGCCAGTCCGGCTGAACCTGCACTCGCAACTGGACCTGCGTCTGCACCTGTGCTTGCTTCGCCTACTATGTACTGCGCTTTCCGCACCTGCTGCACCTGTTTCTGTACCCGGTCCTCATCTCAGACGGCATTGAGGGCTGATCGTCATCCCAAGTTGCAATGCGCTGACCTCTGAGCACCCTCCATTCTTGGGCCGAATGCCGGACAGGTCCTTCCATTGGACGACTGCGCGGTGCTTATGATACTAGCTACCGCTGATGCTAACCACCCACCACCTCACATGCTGATGCCCTCCGCCTGGTCTCTTGCTTGAGATGTTGAGTAGGCATCCATCTGTTCATTCATACCTACATCCATCCAAGGTATTCCCCACGGCGCCCGTGACCGTTGCCGATGCCCCCAGTCCGTGTCCCGCTCGATGGCCATGGCCCTCCCGGTTGTCGTGCAGACGAGACCTGACGAAATCTGACCATGGCATGACTGCAGTCGTGGTGAAGAAGCCTGCTTGACTTTGACCCGTCTCTGCCCAGGTTGGCCCGGTGCAGAGAGTGCTGGCCATCGTTTCCTACCTCCCCCAATGCATGTCCCGTCTGTGGTGTTGGGTTTCTCCCGGTAAACAAGCTCTAGATTCTCCGTCGACCAGGGCTGCCTTCCCGATCTGTGGTTCCTTCTTTTGACTGCCTGCATCCCGCATTCGAGAACCACTTTTAGACTCCCGTCTTGCCGTTCTCTTTTTTTCCCCCGGTCTTGCCTTATCCAAACCTGGACCCCCAGCTCCTGCTCTTTGCTTCTGCTGCTCCCTCCTGGTCCTGACCTGACCCAAATATCACCTTGCCGCTGGCATTTACTTCTTGTAACTCACCCTCGTTGGACATCTGCTTTTCTGTTTCACGACAACGTTACGTCGTTGCACTCCTCGACCTGCCCTCCACCGATCCTCCTACGTATTAGCTCTTGCCGACCGACTCTCGTTCGTCTCATCGCCTCGCTCATTCACCGTCTTTTCCGGGCGCACACCTCGCCTTCGCTGCTACCTTCAACACGCATTCACCGTCGCGCGCCAGCTCTTTCTGCAACCTCCGACCATTCCGTCGAGCCGTTTTACCGTTTTTTCCTTTATTCTCGCTCGCCGATCTCGCCAATCTTTCCAACAAACAAGAACAAACGTCAACGAGGATATGACAACATCGAAACGCCACAGCTAGCATTGCCTTAACCTCTTTTCTCACTCTGCGACCGCTAGCCGCGTATCCTTCCCGTCTTTGACGCCACGACTCCACCCTCAATATCCCCGTCTCCAAATCCGCCTCGAAACGATTTGCTCCCGAAAATGACCTCCGCGGCCGCTCAACGCAAGCCGGGCAAGCCCCGACGCGACAGGTCTGACAGCCTTCAGAAGATGCTCGAACTCGAGCATATCCAAA
Source organism: Colletotrichum camelliae (assembly GCA_018853505.1). NCBI lineage: Eukaryota > Fungi > Ascomycota > Sordariomycetes > Glomerellales > Glomerellaceae > Colletotrichum > Colletotrichum camelliae. Next base: position 2,418,493 of record JAELVL010000008.1, on the reverse strand, counting down.
AGGTGAGCCAAGCCCGTCCTAGCCCGCCAGCTTCAGCCTCGATGGCATCCACACCAATTTGACTAGTATAGCCTCCTCTCCACTAACACGCTTCATCTCGTAGCTCGAGCGTCTTCAGGGGCACCGTTCCATGCCCACGCCCGCTCACCTATCCCACATGGCGTTTCAGCAGGTTCTGAATCAACAACTTAATGGCCGTTCTCCCCAGTCTCAACCAAAGCTGTCGCCGTTTCCCACCCTACACCCTCCCCCGCCAGTGAAGCCTCTTGTTCCTTTGCAGTCACGCCGCAGGGACACGCTCCCCGCCAAAGCACCTGAGCCTCTTCCTTCCGCCATGAAAGCTGTGCGCAGAACCACTGCCGTCCCTTCCCTTTCTATATCTGTGCCGCCGCCGGCCAACAATATCCCTGAGGTTGACCGCGGCTCAGAGGGAAGGGAATCCAGCGACCATAAACAGAAAACTGTAACCTTCTTAGGCGTCGATAAAGAAGATAAGCCAGACGAAGACGACGCTTCCTCAATTTGCCACTCGCCTAGCTGGGAAGCTTTCGGTCAGAAGAAGAAGAAGGAAAAGAAGAACGAAGACAAGATGCGCAGGAAAGAGAAGGAGCAAGCCGACAGGTTGGCCGAGAAGGAGGCCAAGTCTATCGCGAAGAGGCTGGGAGCCAAGCTGCACAAGACCCCTCCTTCACAGAGACCTCCCAGTGCCTCCCGGACGATATCAAGCCCCATCATGCTTGCCGACGAGCAAATCAGACCAGCCAGCACTCAGGCTTTCTACTCAGCACCACCGCCGCCGCGCCCGCAGCACGCTAGGCAGAGATCAGATTCAGTAGCTATGCAGTTGAAGGCAGCTTTGACCGGCCAGAAGCCGCAGTCTCAGGCCAACGACGAGCCAAGCTTCATCGGTGGGCTGAAATTGGATCAAGAGAGACAAGCCGCCGCCGGGATGCCTCTCAGGAAGCCAAATCCGCCAGTCTCTTTGATGAATCAGAGAGCTCAGTCTTTCGGCCCTGAGGTGAGAGTGCAAGTAGCTGGTGGTTTCAACCCCCCGACACTCCCGAGATCTGCCTCGGATGGACCGATGTCTGAGGGAATGGAGTTTGATCGCAGTCTTCGATCCAAGCCGCAGCAAAATTCGATGAAGGTCCCATCATGGAACCAGCCATTGGTGTCTCCCACGGCACCACCTGTCCCGGATGTCAGCAAGCTTCAGCAGTGGAAGAACAGATCGACGCAACACAGGTACCTGTACCTACGGACAGCGAGGAGACTGAAGTCACCCTGGTCGAGCCGAGCGTTGATTTTGAGCAAGAGCGAGGCCGAAGAAGAGAGAGCTATGTGCATCAGCACCGTCAACAAAGTAGGGACCGCTCAATCACCGGCTACAGGGATGAGGTCAGAGTATCTTCCGCCAGATCACACTACCCGCCGCAGTCCCACCGGCCACATCAGGGGCGTTCCTACTCGTCTTCGTCGGAGACTAGTCCGATGGGATCAAACTTTCCTCCACGTAACGGGTCTCTGAAGAATCTCGATTCGACCAACGGACCTCATGGCCAGGGCGAAGACTTTCTCATCACTTTCCGGCTCCCATATACACCCCCAGCCAACGGCAGCCCTGGGCAGGGCTCATTCGAACGGTCACTGTCAGAACAGCCACCCATGTCAAGGCTTGCTTCAACAGAGATCCCCTTGCCCCCTGAGAGGTTTGGCTCTCGGGAGAAGCTTCCACCAACTCCTGGAGCCGCCATTAGAAGCTTCAAGGATGCCGCTAAAGCGGCTTTCCACAGAGTTTCTCCCAGCGCTTCCAAGCCGCCGGTCTCAAATTACTTCGCTCGGGCCGTACGTGATACCACCTTGACACCGGATTCGACGTCAAGCTCCCGCTATTCGAGCCCAAGCCTGGATCACCTGCCGCTCTCGGCTCCTCCGGTTCGCCCTCCTTTTGTCGAGTCTGCTGAGTCTAGCATGCCATCAAGAGACTCCTCCGCGCGTCCGACAGACAGGTCCTCAATGTCTTCGTTCGAGGAGCCCATGTCTTCACCATCGCCAGCTACAACACCTGACTCGTCGAGGCCGCAGTCTGAGAAGGGATTGCCTCCTGTAGATGGGGAGATGCGCAGGGTAGACAACGAGCCTGTGGTCGTTGACAACGACGAGAGATCATACAGACTTTCCCACAAGGCGGCCATGGCCACGACATCGCCCATCGCCTCAAACCCGAGAATAAGCCTTCCTCCGCAGATCCCAGTGCAGAACCATGAGGCTCATCTTTCTGAGCTGGAAGCACTTGTGTCTGAGAAGTTTGGCAGGAAGGCGAGTGTTGCTGATTGCGAATCTGACAGTGATGTCTGCCTGACGCCTGGATACACGGACGGTTCCAAATACGCTTCCGCGGCGGGATCGCCAACCACCTCTGTGTCTCTTTCTAACTCTCAGGAGCTTGACCGGAAGTCTCCTCATAAGGAGTTCGAGGATGTACCCCAGACTGTTGAGGAGCAAGTGAGGAGTTCCATTCAGCGTCGCCCGAGCTTGTCTAAGAGCCGCTCGAGTCCTGATTTGGCTCTCGACACGAGTTTCCTCCCGAAGCTGAAGCATCAGCCTCTTGTTCCGCGGCCCCTGGTGCCGCCGCCCCCGCCACGCTCGGCCAAGCGGGCCTCTAGCCCTGCGAACAAGACGGTAGCACAGTCGCCTCTGTCAGCCGATGCGAGAAAGTCCATCGTCTCTCTCAAGGCGCCCTCGAATCCGTCGAATTACTTGGAACAGGCTCGCAAGTCCATGCCGGTTCCCCCGCGATCAAGTCGCGCATCGCGGTCGTCTATCGTGCCTCCTGATGGCAACGTGGAGCCTGTTGCAAAGATGTTGGTGGAATGCTGCGGTTGCAAATTCTTACACGACCTTCCAAGCAAGGTCTACGAGTGCATGGCAAAGCCCGATGGCATGGTCGAGGACCGCAATCTGGGCGTCAGTGGCATCATTTCGACCACGGTGAAGTGCCCTTGGTGTTCACACGGGATGACTACGAAGTGCTGCGCAGGATATGCAGCCGTCATTTATCTCAAGGAGAAGTTGCATTGATTTCACACCTTCACGGTGTTGACATAATACCATTCATTGGCTTACGGACAATGCTCACATTCGCTAGTTTGGCACACAAAAATACTACGAACGGGATTTCGCAATGGAGGATAGCTAAGGAGAATGATAATCGAACTTGCTCAACGAGTTTGTCTGTACGAGAAGTGTATACTAGGCCGCAGATTATCCAGTTCTTGGGGTCAAGACTGACTAGAGAAACAATACTATTAGCTAGTAACGCTTGATGGTCCCGTATGTGATTTCTTTTCCCGTCCAAATATAACAACGTTGAAAGTCCGCGCGAAGAGTGCAGAAAGCATCAAGTGAGCGGATTTTAGAGACCGGAGTTTAGCGTCTTACAACGAGGGCGTGGCCATGGGTGTGATTCCTTTCGCGACTTGGCGGGAGTTAAGCATGGTAGGTACTATGAACCCGGCGTTCTACGAAAAGATTGAGTGTTGGACATGAAGCTTCAAGGAATTGATTTAAATACTTTGGATTTTTCCTCCAAGGTTATAAACCACTACAAGAAAGTGACCCGACATTGCAATAGCTTCTCGCATCAGACCCAAAGATGACGTACGATATCCAAGAATACCTCCTCGACCGCGCAAACATACACGACACCATAACCAAACTGGTAACGTCCATTCTCCCCCTTTCTGTTCCCATGCTTATTTGCAATTTTGACTTACACCATGCACACACCCACAAAGTGCCACGCCTACGACACAAACTCCCCGACCCTGCCGACGACGGACGTCTACACACCGCGGATCCGGCTCGAATACGCCGCCTTCTTCGGCGCGGACGCGCCCTCCGCCGCTGACGCCGCCGACTGGGCCCGCTCCGCGATCGGCGCGCTGGAGGGCATGACGGCGACGCAACACCTTCTCGCGGGCATCGTCGCGGAGCTGCCGCAGCCTTCTTCGACTTCGACTTCGACTTCGACCTCGGCGACGGTGGTGAGGCCCGAGACGTGCAGGGCCAGAGCGAATGTCATGGCCGCCCTAGTCAGGGGGCGCGCGGGGTGGCGGGTTGATGCAGAACGGTGTAAGTCCTTCTTTGTTTCTCCCGTCTTCTTTTGCTTTGCCCATGCACTTTCTGTCCAATGTCTTTTAGGAAACTGACGGGGAGGGATCCAGGGATACTACGAATTCGAACTCGTGCGCGTCAGGGAGCTCGAGGAGCAGGGGAAGAACCCGTGGAGGATCAGCTTCCACAAGGCCGTCCCGACGTGGGAGAATGGGAACTGGGCCGTGTTCAGTCCGCCTGACCTGCCATCCATCTATCCGCGGAAGGGTTAACGTGGCGAAGTTTTTCATGCTCATGATGTCCTGAAATGTTGCCGGCTCTCTAATCATGTTCAGCTCTCCTCTGTCATGATCATATGGATAGGTAGCCCAGAACGCCCATGACGGAAAAGCAACCATATAATAGATTGTCCTCGTTATTTCGTTATCTCGTTGGTATCGTAGTATACGTTTCTATCTCTGCATCCAACAAAAAGCAAAAAAAGAAGAAGAAAGAAAAAAAAAGTGTCATTCTCAGAAACTGGATTGCCCCGCCCGACCCCCGCTCCCCCGCAGACTCTCCTCCATGGCCCTCTTCAACTCCTCGTCGTCCTCGTCAGACTCGTCCAGCGCCTTGCCCTTGGCCGCGGTGTTCCGCCGGAACTCCTCCTCCGCGAGGCTCTGCTTCTTGACGTACTCCATCACAATGTCCTCCTCCGTCCGCGCCGCCTGGTCCCGGCTCATCTGGTCCTTGTGCGCCGCCTCGGACGCCGCAATCGCCCTCCGCAGCTCCTCGTCATCGTCCGCCGCGCCGTCGTCGTGGTGCATCTTGGACGCTTCCAGCGCGCGCCTAAGCTCCTCGTCGTCTTCGTAATCAGGCGGCGGCGCGGCATTCTTGGACTCCTCGAGGGCCCGCCGGAACTCTTCCTCGTCGTCGACTCCTTGCGGGGTACGCTGCGGGGGCTGCTGGGCTCCTCCCTCGGCGTGCGCGGCCATGCTCTGCTGGATCGCCTGCTCGATGAGGTCCTGGTACTCTTCGTCCGTGATCTCCAGCTCCGAGTTCTTGAAGATGTCGGGGTTCTTTTCGTCGAGTTGGCGGGGCGACTTTGGGCGTGGGCGGGCGTCCGGGAGCGGGTGGCCGCTGCTGCGGAGGTGGTTAATGCTAGCCCTGAGGATCTGCTCAATCTTGGCGTCGTCCTCTGGGTTTCCGCGAGACGTCTCCCTGATGGAGGCCTTGATGGCACGCTCAAACTCTTCATCTTCGGCCACGCTGTCGGTCGTCGTGCTGGTTCGCGGTGATGGCGGGAGGTCTCCCTCCATCTCGGGGACCAGGGCCTCAACGTGCCCCTTCTTCCATGCCTCCTTGCGGGCGTGCAATCTCTTTCGCTCGTCAAAAGACATGTGTCTCGTGTTTGTCCAACCTGTCACGGGAGGCGACAGCCCGCTGTCGGTCTTCCCTGGCGGCGACAGAGGTCGGTCGCTCTTCTCTCGCTGTTCCTTCAATTTCATAGCCTGGAAGTTCTTCAAGTCGTACTTTTTGTTATTCCACCGCACAATGACGTCCTCCCGCTCGGCGATGCTGGCACAGTACATGTCCTGCTGCCCCTGCTTCATGCGGGACGCTATGATGTAATTTAGGACGCTGGTCGCGAACGCGTTGCGGAGAGTAGCGTGTACACCCTGCATCGTGTAGGCTGGGATTGACCAGACGGCTGTATGGGTTAGCATTGAACGACACTTGATGGCATCTCTATGGAAAGTAGAAAGAGTAACTCACCAGATGCAGGCTTAAAAATCAGACCACCAATGCCCTTTCCGAAACCTTTTATGAGGCCCTTTCCGCCTTCCTTCTCAGCACCCTTAAGTGGTTGCGTGACAAGTCCACCGATGCCGTCAAACATGCCAAATGCGAACTCCTTCCCAGCAACCCTGAGACCGCTCGAGAAATCAGTGACTTTCTCTTGCGGGCGCACCGTGTCGTCGTTGTACAGCCGCGGGGCGTTCCGGAAACCCCGAGCCAGACCGAGACAAACGTTCATTGGTGTCTTCACACCGGTGGTAACGATTCGACTAACACTCGTTCCGGCTGCTACAGCCGTATCAACTCCAACGGTCACTGGGGAGGAGTCCCTGATGGCAGATCGTTTTCCTGGGCTTCCTGGCGGTCGACTGGTACGGGACTGATCAGAAAATGTTGTTGTTTCTGTAGGAGCAATGGAAGCAGAATCTGGTCCACTGAAGACCATGGAAGGAGTAGCAGAAGGCGCATGGGAGGGGGGCGCAGACGATGTGGTCTCACGCGGGGTCAAGGGCAAGGTCGGTGTAGAGGCCCCTGTTTCGACCAGGCCTAGTTGCGTGGAAGACTCGGATGCATGCAAGCTAGGAGCCGCAGTTGATGACTTGTCACTCCCCTGGACCAGACTCGTACGGGACGTCGAGCCCTCCTTGAAGGGGATTTCTGGGGGCTCTGGAGTCTTGTCCCCCTTGCTCCGGCTCTTGAAGATCTCGCGAGGGAAATCCGCAACGGCCATGCCAATGTTTCCAAGATCGGTAGCCAGGGACGAGGCCACCGCCGAAACGGGATCCCATGGCTGGCCGTCAGTGATGTATTCTTTTGGTCGGTTACTGTGAGTTGTGTGCGTGTGTGTGTGAGCAAGGGTGGTGTGGTTCCACTTAGACGCAGGGGCGGGTTGGGCGGTGAGCAACTTACAGCTTGAGGTCTGAGTACTTGATCAAACCCCTGTCAACCAGGACCGCTGCAACCATAGGGCTCAAGCGAACTTTGGTGCGTCTAACACGCCAGGCCGCTGCCCTGCTGGGCTCGATCGAGCACCGGAGTGCATCGGTGTCTAGGTGATCGTGGAAACTCTTACCGCCAACGTCAGTTCCCTTTTCCTCGCGAATCTTGTTACCCAGGTCCTGCGCTCTAGCCTGGGTCTCGGGTTTTAGACAATGCCGGATTGCCTCCGCAAGCTTCTCTCCACTGAGCTGCTTAAACGGGATGGGGTCTGGACCGGCCCCAGCCCTGGAAATCATGGCACCCCAGAAGGGCTGGTCTCCGAAGAACGGCACCACGATCGTTGGTTTCCCGGCCTGGATTCCTGCTGCAGTGGTGCCCGCGCCACCGTGGTGACAAACCGCAGAAACATGCTGGAACAGCCAATCATGCGGCACGTTGCCCAACATGAAGACGCCCTCGGGCAGCCCAACGTCCTCAGCTCCGAGACCGCCCCAGCCCTTTGAGACAAGCGCCCGCACCCCCGTGAGATGGACGGCGTCGAAAATCATTCTCGTCAACGCATTCGGGTCGTCCACGACAATAGACCCAAACCCGATGTAAACCGGAGGCGGACCGGCTGCCAAGAACGCAGCCAGATCAGGGTCCGGGATAAATGCCGACGCTAGGTTCAAGAAGTAAAATCCAGAAATGTCAATCTCGTGGCCCCAGTCATTCGGCTTCGGAATGAGAGCCGGCGACCAGCAGTACGTGTACGGGATTCTCAGTCTGTTCAACACGCCCGGCGCCCAGATGAGCGACATGGGGTCCAAATCCAGCGCCTTCTCTCGGAAGCGATTGATGACGTCTCCCAAGCCCTGCCAGGTCATCATCGACCAGCGCGTACGAGACGTAGTTGGTCATGACCGGGTCCGTGTTGGTGGACTGGATATTGGCCAGCGGGTGGGGAAACGCGCGTGTGGGCGTCCACGGCATGGTGAACATGAGATGCAGCGGAATCCCCATCTTCTCGGCAATGTGAATGTGCGCAAAGCTGGGAGGGTTGGCAATGATGGCATCCGCCACAAACGGCTTCTGCGACTCATCGCCGGGCAGCAGCCCCAACGGGTCGTCCATCGGCGCGTCCCGGCCATGTGGTTTCGGCGGCGGGCCCAGTCCGTCCCCGGCCTCGATGCACGAGCGCCAGCACCCGAGCAGAATTTCCTCGATGCCCCGTCTGCGCTTGCTCACCTCGCCGCTCTTGAGGGTGTCGAAGCCGGGCATCAGGCCCGGGTTCTTGACCATGAAAGCCATGAGCTCGGCGGGGTCGCCGCCGATGTTGAAGAACTCGAGCCCATTCTCCTCGACGAACTTTTGGAACGTCGAGTGCGTGGCGATGCGCACCCGGTGGCCGTACGTCTCCTTCAGGACCTTGCCCAGCGCGACAAAGGGCTGCACGTCACCGCGCGAGCCGACGATCTGGACGACGACGTTGAGCTGCGGGGGAGGGACCTGGCCTGGTTGACCGCCGAGCGACGGTGGGATATAAGCGGGCGGGAGGGGCCCTTGGGGCTGCTTGTCGGCCAGGAGCTGGCTTCGCGCGATGGTCGGTGCGAGGATTTCGGCGAGGCGGTTGCCGCTCTGGTTGATGTTGATGTTGACTCGGCCGTCGACTGGGTTTGGAAGTTAGCTATGGTTTGGGAGGCCGCCAGAGAAAGTCTGTGCAGGGAACGCACTTGTGACATTGGCGCCTGCCTCTACGCCCGACTGGGAGAAGTGAAGCTGGCTGGGGAGGTCGCCGTACGTGGGCAGAGGCTCATCGTCGGCTCCCAAAGACGGCAGACTGAAGCCATCAGAAACCAGGGCGTCGGGAACCTCTGCGCTGTCGGTTCTGTCGAAGTCGAAGCCGCTGGGTCGGCGCGGGGGAGGGGCAGAGCTTGAGCTCTCGCCCTTTTGGCCTTTGATAGCCGTCATGGTGCGGGGTTGCGGTTGCGGCTCGCCGGCTGGTACAGGGAAAGTGACCAGAGACGATGGAGATGGTTGACGGCAGTGAGTCGGACGTTAGATCATCACGGTAGGGTGTCGAAGAGTTGTGTAGAAGTTGCTAAAAGCTCGAGTGATTGAAGAAGGATGGCCGACGGAGCTTTGCGCTGGATACTGCCAAGGGAGCGCCGTTGCAATGCACGAGCGCAAGCTAAGTGGCACGAGAGGGGCAAACACAGTGAGCAAAAGCTACTTCGTATGTGTCCCAGTGTTGTCGACGAGTGGCACTGATAATCCGATGATTGAGCTTCGAGGAGCAGATGCAGGATTTAAAGATGCATGTGCCTTGCCTTATGTGCAGACCAACACACATCCAGCCCCGTTTCATCATCAGAGCCAAAGGTCAATCAAGCTCATGGGCTAGACCCTGGTGCTACCTACCTACGCCAAAGCTAGGGTGGATGGAGGCAACCAAAGGGGAGGAACATGATTGCAGGTGGGGTAACTTTGGCATGGGCGCGCTGACGTTCTCTCGCCTGAGAGTAAGGTAGTGTATCCGTAGGTTCCCTACCGAACGGACCTTGGCCCAGTTCACCACAAGATGCATGCATCAACAGCACCGCCATCCCGCACTCGCACCCTTCTGCCACCATGCCATGCCATGCCAGCTTGAACTACAGTGCGCATCAATGCCATGAATGGGTTTTCGAAGCCAAACATCACCATCGCTGAGCGAATCGCGGCACTCGGACTCGCACGGAGCGATACGCATACACTACATACCCCTGTCACCACCACCAAAAAAAGGAGAGCAGGCAGCTATGACGTCCAACCCTAAACGGGTCGTCCAATGGATTGCGGGCCGCAGGCTGAAGATCCTCCAAGAAGGGGCGACGGCGTCTGAGTCCAATGAACGGCCTCGGTTGGGACGATTGGGGGCCGTTGATCTCGAACCTCCCCGCACAGCCACAGACGGCGAGCAGGGTCTTCGTCTCGTTTCTTTCTTTGCTGTCTTCGTGCGCGTCTCATTCTTGGCAACGACTTTTTTGCTAGGATGGAGGCCATCATTAGGCGTAGGCAGCAAGAATTTTGTGATGAATCTAGTGATAGCCTCGTGGGATCGGGGTCCTAATCAAACCAAGGTGAGGGACGCGTGGGCTGGTACGAGGTGAACGAATCCCCTGGTCGGCATGGCCCGCGCCTTATTCCCCGGTGCCCGGTCGGAAGCGGAAAGTTTTACTAAGAGCCAACGGAGACGAACGCCGAAGGCAGACACGAAACGACATGGTCGGGATGTAACCGATGGGGTCATGAGCAGACGGCGGCAAACTGCAATGATACAGGCCGTAAGGACTCACTCGAACCGTCCAAAGTCTCGCGACCGCGACGTACTTCGTCAGACGGCCACAGCATCATTCGACACGAAAGCAAAATGCCTGGAAATTATCACGGGTTGGCTTAAATTACCTTTCGACTACAAACTACGATGATGAGCACCACATCAACACCAGAATCATGAACAGCCAGTACAGCATAGCCGCTCATCTCAAGCTAGCAATATTTCAAAGCATGTAAATAACAATACTCTGCAACCCCAGAGCCAAGCTAGTCTTAGACTCGGACATCGTCATAAACATGATGAATTGATGATACACTTTACCGGGAGTCATACTTGGTAGTTGGTTGGAATCGCCTTACAGCACAGGCTGGCTGATACGGTCTCCGCCGGAAGTCTTATACCCACGTACAAGAGAGATTCCACAAACAGTGTTCGTTCGGTCGTCGTAAATATCATTATTGCCACTGCATCTGGCACAGAAACACCTCCAGTGACAAAACAAGGTCTAATATCGATTCGACCCCTGTGGCGGTGTCTTCCGGAGCGAATAACTTCAACGACCGATTTTCTCCCTTCTCCGGCTCAACAACGGTGCATATTCGCAACAGCCAAAAGTCTGTCAGAAGCATCTTAATGGCCGAGGGGTTGTATTCAGAAAAAGCAGACAGCAACCCTTGGCTCCTTTGAATGGCTTGCCTCGTGCCAACAAGCCTATCCTCTCATGCTCGTGACTGTCCCCTCTCAAACTCCCACAACGTGAACGACAAGGCCCGTTCGCCTCGGTGGGCCTAGTGGATCGGCCTCGATTAGGAAGCTCGTGGTCATCAGGCCAAGGGAGAAGTCAGCAAAGAGCTGAGCTTCTTACGAAAAGAGAGGCGGCCACCATCACCGCTGGGGAACCTAGCTGCCCAAACGTTTCACGCACATCGAACAATTTCGTCAAGATCTTGTTCCAAAAAACCGCATGTCGGTATAAAAAGTGCATAAAAAGGAGGTATAATACAGCGGCGGGCATACCATCATGCTTTTCCCTTTCTGTTGTTCCGCTGCCCCCTTCAGTCTTCCTCTGAATCAAGGCCACGAAATCCCACCCTCCATTATCGTCAAAAAGGCTGCTGCTTTTGTGTAGTTTGATATATGAATGCTTCCTTCGTTTCAAAGGCCGCCCGTCGAGTCCCAAGTCTGCTGTAGAGACGGGGCCACCACGAAAACAGCTCCGCTACTGAGATAGCTCACTCAGGGCCACAGCCCAAAGCCCCAAGCTCTCCTCATCTTGCTTTCAAAAGAGGCTCGTATCGCGTCAACGTCCTTCCCCCAACTTTCGTCCAGGAAATTTAGCTGGAGAATTTGCGGGTGATCTTGGCAATGACTGGAATCCGCTTGTTAGCAAAGGACAAATTCCCCTCGGTAGAGCCATTGAGGCAAGGGAGCGGCAAATACTTACTGTGAAGGGCAACGACGCTGAAGATAAAAACAAGAGAAAGAACAAGGACGACAACGGGGTCGACCTTGAGACCGGGAGACTCATCGGTGTACAGCCCTGCAATCACCACGCGTTAGCATCCAATCCTATCCCATTTCCTAGTCGCCTCTCTTTCCACCACCTCCGCGTCGCGAACGCAGGCCAAGCTGCAAAAGATTCAGGCTCGAAGGGGAACGTACTCAGCATCGTGCTGCTGCTGCCGCCAGCACCGGCGGCCCTCGTGCTGTTGGGGCGCGCATTCGCAATCTTCTCCTTCTGGTCGGCGGCCGCGCGGCGGCGGATGGCGGTGCGAGGTCCACCAGGGGGAGTGGGCGACGAAGGGCGGGCGACGCTCGCGCCAGAGGCCGCGGCGGGCGAGTTAACGGGAGAGGCGGAACGAGGAGAAGACTATATAACCGTCGGGTCAGCATAACCATTATGTGTCTCCTGCCTGCCTTTGCGCTCTTCGCAACAGTCCATGTCGCGCGACGATGGGAGCTCCTGGCGTCCAGCCTACACGCGCTGTCCTTATCCTCGGCCAGAGAGGTGTGGCTAGAAAACCAACAAGAGGTCGCGTGCAAGCTCCCAAATCGCGAGATGGCCAATTAAGCCCCCAAAGAGCCTCCGATGCTTCACCGGCGTGCATTGACGAGGAAAGACTAACCATTGTGAAGGAGTGTGACGATAAACAGATCCCAAGATCGCTGCAGGATTTCGGAATTGGTCGAAGAAGGGAATCACGGAGGATGGACTGTGGTCTGGGTGGATGGATGTGTTGGACGATCAAGCTCCTTGCTGGGGGCGTCGGCTACGGTGCGACTCAAATGTGCAGAGTTGAGGCCACAGTTTTGGAAAGGGGACCAGCCAGCTGGCCGGGGGTGGTGGGATTTTCCGACCCGATGTTCCAGAACCACTAAGGTGCCCGCCCCCTGGGCTGGGGCGGCGAACCTACCTTAACGGGTCCCTGGCCGGAAGGTCACCTCAGCACAGCAAGCGACAGCGCCTAACCCGACCTCTCCAGGTCCACAATGGAAGCCCCATCCTGGTTCCATCAACTGATCAAAGTCACCGCGTGGCAGACATGGTAATCCCGTCTTATGCATGCCCACGCTCCAACGCCAATTTCCCGCTTTGGCACATACTTCCTCATCAAGACAACAGTAGTTCGGGCAAGTTTTGAACGCTTTCATCGAATTTGACGGGGTACTGTATATCTAGGAAGCAGCCGCTTTCTGCAGCCAAAACCCTTCCATCTGATCGGCGCCAGCTTATGCAGCACTAGGTGAAATACAATAAAATAAGGCTTTCCGTCATCTTTCCTCTGCTTCCGCTCAACACTTGGCTTGCTACACTGGCAGAAAATAGAGAAGAGCCTGCTGGCAGACTCGAAGAGAGTGAGGAATATGACTCTGTGGTGAAGGTGGTGGTGGTGGTGTGAGAGTGTGTTGTGTGTACGATTCAAACAAAAGTTAGAGAGAATGAACAAAGGGAAACCAATATCCTGCCACAGAAAAGGGCATCCCCTGCCTAAATGAAAACCAACACGACATCCCATGGTATCCTTCCCCGCCTTTTTTTTTTCGTGGTGACTGGTCTTCAACAACAGATGGGTGTCTTTCGTGAGGTTCCTCTCGTGTGCACTTCCAAAACATGGGCGCCGGAAAAAGAAAAAAACACACCGAGGTGCCAGAAGAGCGTCAGCAGCTCAGCGTCCGGCCGTCCCAAGCTCCCAAGTGCCCCCTTTTTTGTGTCCCTTTCCGAATCCGAGGTTTTTCGATGAAGTGTCATCCTCGAGGTCATTTGAAGCGGCCCCTGAGCTCTTTGCGTACAAGCCGCCGTGAGCTGGCTCGGTCTGGTACCTCCGCCGTTGCTCATTATAAGGTAAGATTAGACAGTGATACATCTACACCTGCTGGAAACGAACCATCGCAACCCAAACGCCTTCCGCTATGATGGGACCGCGGTCCTGCAAATTTCCTCGGAGGTGATGAACGAAGAAAAGAAATTGGTATCTTCAGCTTCAAAGTGTAACGTCGAGAACCAGGCTGACGTCCTGGACATCCGACTTTGCAAGGTCTTCTAGAACGGGAATCAAATCCAGCAGCTCATTGTCGTGTGCGTCAGAAAACCAACTGCTGATGGGAACGGCGTGCTGCGGGTGGAAGATGTACGACGTGGGAGAGTTGTCAATGATGATTGTGTCTTTCAGGTCTCTTCCCACCTGGGAAAGATCCTTGACATAGTTCCCTTGGTGGTTGTAGCAGCTCTCGCGGAAGAGTCTGTGGTGGACGACCTTGTGGATATCAAGTTGGTCCAGAAGGGGGTCGCCATACTGCAAATTGTCAGCTTTCGACCGTGGTGTTGGGAGACGACATATCATACCTTAGAAACGGACGCGGTGAAAACCACCACTTCATAAAGTTCGCCGACGCGCTTCATGAACTGGTCCACTCCCGGTCTCTTGATCACATACACATTATGATAATTGCCTTCGATTTCTACGGGTATAGTGAAATCGGCTTGGTGAAGAATCTGCGACACGTTAATACTGAAATGGCGGACGATGGAGCATCTCTCATACCTTGAATGAACTATGGACGAGTGTTTCATCCAAGTCGAGCACAAGACATTTTCGGCCCTTGTGTTCGGGAGCAATTGGGCCCAGCAAGAACTTTTGCTCGGTGGCAACGGGGCCTGCCAAATCAATGGATCCGTTCTCGGCCGCCGGGAGCGGCGGAGGGCCCGGCAGTTGCTGACTTGTCGGTGCGTCTTCGACCGGCGGCGGTATTTGCTGCTTGGACTCCTCGGGCTCGGGCGTCGCATCGGGCATCGCCTCATCCCCCTCGACATCCTTTTTCTCCGACTCTTCTAATTGCGCATCCTGGACCTTTTCGCCCGTGGTGGACTCGACGGTGATGACGGGCGCAGCCGTGCTAGCGCTAGCTCCGGTACCGAGGGCGGTCGCGTGCTTCGAGTCGGAGCCCTCCTGTCCGCCGACGGTAGAGTCGTCGGCCGTAGTTGTGTTAGAGACGCGCTTACCCTTATACTCGTTGCCGGCGGTCATTGGCTGCTCGGGCTGCGGTTGCTTCTCGTGGATTTGCGGCTTGTTCGGTGGGATCGGCTGCTCCTGTGGAGTCGGCTGACGGGACTTGGCAGTTGTCGGCCGCGCAGGCAGCTTGTCGAGCTTGTGGACGGCGTCGTCGCCGTTTTCGATAGCGTTCGCGTTGTCGGGGACTCCGCAGCAGCCGAACAATGCGAAGATGCCGCCCTTCTTCTTCTTCTGCGGGGGATTCACGGGAGAGTTCGGTTGGGTGTTACCGGGGGTGTTTGTCGGTTCGGTTTCGATGCCGGATCGGTGGCTGCCGACGCTGCCATTTCGATGCCGCCCCAGAATGCTACCCTTGGATTCTTTTGATCGGCCGCCAATGCTGTTTCTCGAATCGCTGACTGTGACTCCGCTCAGCCCTGTCGAAGTCGGAGAGGATTGATTGCGCTGCGAGGAAGACCGTGATGGCACATGCAGCAAGCCCCTACCCTTCTTTGAATTTCCACCCTCCTCTGGTGCCAGAAGCACCTTTTCCTTGGACATGTCTTGGCTTGACTGGCCGTTCTGTTGATTTTGCGGAGTGATTTCGTCGACTGGGTTGGAAGATTGTGGCTTCTCGGACATGATGCTGTCGAACTAGATTGGGGATGATTAGCGAAACGCCGCGAAAACCGGTCAAGCGAGGCGACAACACAAGAGAGACCGAGCGGTGAGGACACAGGAGGGGCTGGTAATCATCCCGGTGTGCATTCTAGATCATCCATGACACAGTTCCGCCTCATCCTCTCATTCCAAGGTCTAAGACATGACCGAGGTGCTGTTGGCATAGCGCAGGCGCCTCTGACACGAAGCACACGCACATGGTGCGCGTGAGGAGCGGAACAAATCACGGAGCAATCATGCCCATGGCCAAACACGACACGATCGCGCAAGCATGGGGTTGATGATGGGCGTCGTGAGGTGGTCGAGTTGGCGGAGGGTAAGGGTTGGAAAACGTAGGCAAAGAAAGAGTGTCGTCACTCACCTCCTTTCTTGTCGGGTCCGGCAAGCTTTCCCAGAATCCTCAACCCCTAAACTCAGCTGATGTTGGCCGTAAAAGGCCAATTCGCAGTGCTCGTCGCGCGGTCCAGATTGAAGGCGAAGCTGTCTCGAATAGAAACGATCGACGCGGTGGACGATGGATGGAATGGGGGAAGAGGAGGAAGGGCGAAGCGACGTCCTTGGAGGTAGTCGGTCGAACGCGGAGAATGGAAGATGGTTTGGGCTCGGTCGCGCAGGAAGCGGCGCCAATGGAATGACTGAGTGGGCGAGGCAAAGTGGCTGGGGGAGCCAGCAGGTAACCTGTGCTCAGTGATGTACCGTTCCGCAGGTTGGAGTCAAGTCAAGCCAGGCTCGTTCGGGGGACGGAGGACCTGGAGGGGAGACTCTGAAGGTTGAAGGAGGTGTGCTGCGGTGCGCTGAGAAGAGGCGGCGGTGGTGGTAGTAGTGGTGGTGGTGCTGTGAGTGGTTCGTGGTGGATGGCGGTGGTACTTGGTGCTGATGCTAGTTGGAATCAGACGGGGGGGGAAAAGTGGGCGAAAGTAGAGAGTGGTTGCAGGGAACAGCACGCAGGCGGCTAGAATTAAGGTTCGCTGTAACAAAGTGAAGGTGGTGATTCTTTGGGTAACAGAAGGGTTGGTATCGAATGAAGCCAGGCGTTGGAGTTGGGCGATTCGGGGAGAACGAACGGCGCTGTGTTCGCAAAACCAGGAATGGAGGATTGGGAAGAGAAGAAACGAGACCCAGCCGAAGGGGATCTTGGTGACAAAGGGTTGAAGCGTGAGCTTTGAAAGTGAAAGACGGGGGGTGGAGGAAGGGGCGGCAGCGGTGCCAAAAGAGATTAGAATGGATGATGGGCTTTGGGGGGGTGTGGGTGGTGGTGTGGTCCAATGGACGTGAAGCAAGACAAGGCAAGGCAAGGTAATGAGGCAGGCAGGAAAGTAGGTACGAATAGGTAGGTAAGGTAGGTAGGCAAGCTGAGCAAAGCAGCGCGCAATGGAGGAAGAAGTCGTCAGTCAGATCGAGTCCAGTTCCAGTTCCAAGTCTAGGTAGGTAGTCCAGGCCACGCTTTCTGGTGCAGGTGCTAAAGTAGAAGCTGCAGCAGCATTTAGACCAAGGCAAAATGGAAGGCAAGACAAGACAATGGGTTTCCCGGGGGTGAGTGAGGGAGGGGGGTGTGAGGCGAGACGGGAAGGCAGAAGCAGAAGCAGAAGCAGAGGCACGGCAAGCGCTGCAGGTGCAGGAGGAAGACAGGTCCAAGGTCCAAGGCCCAGGGATTGGAAGGGCAAAAGAAGTGAGAGTGGGAGAAAGAGCGCGCGAGCGAGCGAGGAGAGAGAGGAAGTGCAGAGAGACAGAGACAGACAGACAGACAGACGGTCTGGTGGACGTATCAGAGACCAGAGGCTGAAAACCAGAGCACAAGCGAGATGATTTGCCTTTGAAAGCAACGCTGGATGGGGGTACTTCGACCAGGAACCGGTCCGTGTCTACGAAATCTACGAATACAACAGGCGCAAAAAAAACACCAGAGAGAAAAAAACGAAAAGAAAGAGAAAAAAAAGCTGGGGGTGCAGGCCCCTTGTCACCTCCCATCTGGGTCCCCAGAGGTCGTGCTGGACGACGACGAGATGGACTGGGACTGGGAGCGACGCTGGAGGGTGTGGGTGGATTTCCCGGTGAGATTAGCCCGTCCCGTCCTGGTTAAGCAGCAGCCGGGCTGGCAGATGGGGCACGATAGGGGAACGGGCGGGATCACTGTGTCTGTCTCTTAAGCACACGGCCTGTCTTGTGCACGGCCTATGCAATCAATGCAATTTCCACACCCAAGACAGCGGAAACAGTGACGTCTGCACCAGTGCACCATGGACATGGCTGCGGGGACCCACCCACAAATGCACCGACCACCTGACAGGTGCACACTGTGCATGAGACCAGACGACTATCTGGCCGCATCAGACGCCGTGTCTCATCTCCCATTTCTCATGGCTCGCCGCCAAGCTCATCTTACAGAAATCTCCATGGTGGGAACACAAGAGAGGTTCCATCCCGGCCCATCACACACCACTCGCTCCTCGCTCGCTCGCGGCTCAGGAGCTAGAGCCTGAAATTGGCCATTGACGGGGACATGCCTACCTACGAACACACTGGCACCGATCATCTTTTGCCCTCTACTGCATAGCAAGACAAACGTCGGTGATTTCCATCCAGATGTCCAAGCGGCTCTTTCAGAAAGGGCAATGCGGACCCTTTGTCAAAGAGCCAACTCGGCATCCCAGTCCCGTGTTATTTCAACCTCGACCACGACGAGTAAGGTGCGCCATGCACACACATTGTCCTGCTTCTTCATCCAGAAAGAAATCGGCGCCCCATAAAATTACGCCCTTCTGAGCATTTCCAAACAAGAGAAAACAACAAACCCACACTCTCGGACCTTTCAACATAACCCACCCGTCGTAGCCAGAGACATTCTGGCAAGACCTGTCTAACGACGATGACGAGAGGGCCATGATGCCACCCCAGACAGAGTGAGGTGGTGTAAGCAACGCTGCAACAAGCCCGGCACGCGCTGCGACTTTGCGCCGCCAAGGGTTGCCCGTAATTAGCCTTGGACAGTAAGGCTCGCAAGTGCGAGTGGATGCTGCCGCCGCCGTCTCTGCTTGCGAGCGTCTGGTCTAACGCCGGGCCAGACAGGGTAAGGTCAGCCGGGCGGCTTCTTCTCCTTCAATGCGCCGGGTCCCCCGTCCAGTCCCAACTCTCCTCCCGGCCGCCGCGACACCATCCGCTAGCCTAGCCTCTCTCTCTGTGTCTTTCTGTCCCAGGGACCTCGAAGGCACGGGGTTGCATGAGCACTCAAGTTGAAGCTTGAATGGTTTTTGCTGGCGCGGAAGGTAAAGCTAGCTGTTTTGACTAATCAACCCAAGTAACCAGACAGGACCGAAGGTGAGGCAGCCCAAGATACTTCCGGCTGCTCTTACGCGCGCACCATAAACACAGGTATCTCACCACGATCTGGTACGAGACAAACAAGGCAGCGGACATGGATGAGGCAAACTCCAACTGGCAATATCCTCATGCACTAAGCTCTGGCAGCGGGCATCCGCCCAGGAGTACATGCAGCTAGCTGCACATCTCCGAGTACCCTCTCAGACTTCTCGCCCTGATTCTGGGCCAGTGATTCCATCCACTCGTCTATTACCCGCCCGAGTCGTCGCCACTAAAAACGTGCTAGCTAGGGGAGGGGGGCCAGGGCCAAGAAGGAACCACCACCATTCACGCGGGTACGACACTTCACTCTCGTGGACTTGCAGGTAGTTCAATTAGGTACACCAGAAACACAGGTGCAGATAACACGAGCACGCGCAAGGGGGAGGAGTTGGCAGGGCCGTCAGGAAAATGCATCATTCACGAGTACGAAGGTTGCGGTCAAAAGTATTCGTACATACAGGGATCGCAAAAGCCGTACTAATCTCAGCTTTATCCACACTGAACGCACTGTAGACGATCGCTCCGTCTTAGGCTAGACTAATAAGATAAGATAGCTAATCTCGTTTGATAAGCAGCTTAAGCTAATAGAAAAACGTAGATTACGTCTATCGTAAGCCGACTATTAACCGAGGCTTATCTTAGATTAGATAAGAAAGCGACCGTACTGTGGCAGGGGGTAGTGTACGAATACTTTTGACCGGAACCTTCGTAAGCCATCTGCAGCTCGAGTAGTGATGCCCATGCTGCTTCGCAATTCTCCAAATCCGAGAGGGAAAAGGGAAAGAGAGGCCGCAGCCAACCACAGACGAACGGGACGCTCTCGCAGCCGGTGGAGATCCAGACCCCTTGGGCCCTCCTTCCTGATTGGCCATGTTACCGCCCGATTGAGTGACTGATCTCACACACACTGGTTGGGCAGCACCTCATGCAACACTCAATCCAGAATCTTGTCCCCCTTCCGCTGCATCACGAAGGGGGGCTTCCCAGAGCGAGAGAAGGAAACAGAGGGCGAGGGGTGCCCACTGTCCGCCGTCCAGCAGGCACCGCACCGCGCCAAGGGGTTCAAGTCATCACTGTGACTGAGGGGGATGACGGGGGCAACAGGAGTGGATGAGCCGCAAAAGCGGCAATACCGCCGTCCACGGTCCAGGGGAAGCTTCACCCGATTCCGATTTCCGCTCCTGCTACGACCTGCCAGAGATCACGACCATTGTTCGTTCGCCCGCCTGCGCGCCGCCTTTGTTGCTGTGCTCGGGGCTGGGTCCCACTGTGTCAGAGATAGCTCCAAGTCAAGCTCGAAGCGAAGCTCGAAGCTCGACTCTCTCTTGCTCCTTAACTTCTCCGTGCTCACAAGCTCTGTACCCCCGTCGTCCATCGCCAGCGGTCTAGATCGCAGGCACACAGGGCGCCTGCTTTGACGTACGTACTATGCAGTACTCGAAAGACATGCACCTCGACTGAGGGCGTCCCCGGCTGCATATTCCGCGCCGCGCGTACCACATACAAAGCCGGCAGAAACATTGGATGACAGACCAAACCCCAGGGCTGCGTCAGAGGTTCGAGGTTAAATGTCGGGCTTTCCCAGGGCTGCGACGAGAATATCCGTAGTCCTCAAGGAAAGGGGGAAAAAAAGAGGCTCATGGTGGCGGAGGTTCCTACGTGTGCTGCTCTGCAAGCTCAGTGGTTCTCGGTGGTGTGGTGTGTGTGGGTGGGGATGCGTGCCGGCGCGGTGCGTGCGAGCAATGCTTTTTTGCGGGGATCCCATCCTTTTTTCTTTCCCTTGCTGCTTGGTTGCTTGGGTTTCTTCCGGCCAGCTTCCATCTCGGATGGAAACAAAACGACGACCAAGCATGACTGGGCGCGCGGAAACTCCTTCTAGAATACGTACCCGCGTGGACAATGCTTTCTTCTTTCAACGGCGTCCCTCTCTCACTCTCTCTCTCTCGCACACGCGGAGCACACCAACAGAAATCAATGACGAAGAACACATGGTTGGTGGCTGTCGAAATGTGGAGAGGAGCCTGGATCCTGCATGTTCTATTTGTGTCCAGACTTGCCATCATCGTCTGCCCTATTCGTACATTCACAATTAGACATATCCGTACGCCCTCCCAAGGACGCTGTGTAAGCATTTTCAGCAATGCAAATGCACGACTTGGTTCCTGCGTGCCACTGTATCACATCTGATGGCCCGAGACCCTCCATTATCCGTCCATCCATACCTATCCGACCTCCTCCCCGGGGCCGGGCGGAGAAGCCGTCAAACGAGCCTCCCGCAATCCCCGCAACTTCCGGGGGCACCATCTGTCTGCTTCTTGGTGCTTCCTGGTGCTTCCTTCGTAGCGATCGGTATGGTAAATTGAACGACTGATGTCAAGTCTAGTAAGTCATTTCTGGCATGCCATGCCATGTTGTTTTTGCTCTATGAATGAGTCAAAATGGTGGTCCTGCCGCGATATCACAGTACCGCTGCGCCGTCTATGTCTTGCGGCGGCTAGTCCAACCTACTTGCTTCACCGCTCTCCGTCTGTTTCAAAAGTTCCTCTCGCCAAACACAGTTCAAAACCAACCTCGTGAAAACCAGGCCTAGCCAGATTCGAAGTCCAGCATCGGCACGTGCCATGCTATCCAGTGTCAACATGTCCTGGCCTGCGTGCTGAGGCATCTTCGGAATCGTGCTCGATGCCTAGCTTAAGTCGTAATGGCTGTGATGTGGGATCAGACACCCGCCGACTATCTCAGTTATCAGTATCCATCTTCGGGGGCATTGCATACAACCTCGTTCGCAAGTGTGTACGCCGGTCCTCCATCTTGTTCTAGAGATCCCAGAAACTGGTGCTCGCCTTGTCGCCTGGGTGTGTTCCCCCACAGAGCAACTTGATGTCGGCGTCGTCATTTGCACCCTGCTGGCGTAGAATTCTGAGGAGGGACTGTTCTGCAAATCGACCAAATGGTTCAAAGTACTGTTGGCTCCGTCTCTCCAAGGGGCTTTGACCTATAGAGAAGTAAATGGTCCGCACTTCCCCCGACCAAGCCCCCCGCAGGATTAATTAATCGATGGTATTCTCAGGCCTCCCTACTGTCGGTTGCTGTTGTTTTCTTCAGGCGATACCGACATCTCATACAATATCAAAAAGACAGGCATTCAAGTTTCCCTCCCATCTATCCCAGAATATGTTCAACTTCCCAGGCACCACGGACAAACCCGAATATCACAGTCATTGTATGTATTCTCTGCGTAAAACCTCTGTATGAACCAGCGATCACGAAAACTACTACTCAGCATCATGGTGGACGCCTGGGTATCTTGTCACAGGTGTGTCACGTTTCCGACAAGTGCCAAATACCGCAATGCGGCTACGATACGCGGAGTCGCAGCCGTCAACTGTCCCAGCATCCAGGCCGCGTTGACGGGCAGTACTCCTTTTCGGCCCGCGAGAAGTCAAAGAGCACCTCGAATGCCTGGCCTCATGTTTCGTCATGTGACCGTTTCGTGAGTGAATGTCCGCAGCTGTCTGTGACTGGCTCCCCCACATCAGATTCTGGGGTTGTCATCTGGTAAGGGCATCCGTCGTTTGCCGGATGTCATTCGTTCAGGCCTCCCCGGATCCTGGCGGATTAGCGTCATTCCCGCCCGAAGCCAGCCACTCACATGCGCTGCAGTGGAGAGAGCCCAGCGACGCAGCACCGTCTGCGACCGCCTGGCCCCCCAGGTCCCCAGCACCAGCACCAGCACCAGTACCAGCTTTCCCCAAGTTATCCACCGGTTCGGGTGTTGAAGAGGTACCTCCACGCTCCCGTCTGCCACTGCCTCGGAACTCCACTGTCCCCGGCATTCACATGTCGTAATGGATCACGAGCCAGCAAAGCCCCCCCAAACCAACGTCCGCCGTGTCCATCTCCAAACACCTTAACGACTCAGGCTGCCTATGCGACCACGTGCTTAGCCGGACTTTGCGAATCGCACTTCCTTTGTAAGGCTGGCAGACGTCCGCCGGCGACAACAACAAACCACTTTCAATCGCACCGCGTCGCATCGAGTCCTCCCGTGCCGTGCTTCAACCTCGACAGCCGCAGACCAACTCGACCCGCACTCTGTCCCGTCGACTCCGTCCTGTGATGGCAGCGCATTCGTAACGTAATTCCCATTCGCGGCGAGCCTGCGCGACTCGATCCCCCTTCACAACAACCGAACCATCCCATACCGCCGCTATCCATTGCCACCATGGCCGAGCAATCGACCCTCCGTCAGTCGGCCGCAGAGGAGGCAATCGCTGCCTTCATCGAAAAGTATTCGACCCTCATCCGCACCCGTCTCCAAAATACATCCCGTACAACCCGGCAGCTCGGCGTTCTTGCCCTCGCCGCTTCTATTATCCTCAGCGCCGCTGGCGGGAGGAGATGGTGGAGGCGGCGGCGCGAGGAGCGCGAGCAGGGCCGCAAACTTGTCCGCACGAATTCGTGGCTACACAACAAGGACGGCTCTCGCACGATATACGTTCCCTACAAGGATGGCACCTCCAAAGTTGTCATCCAGACCACCAAGCCCTTGACCTTTGAGGCGCATCGCAGGTTGTTCCTGAACCCGCCGCGTGTTTCTGGCCTGGGCGATGGTACTGTCCCGTCGGCGCAGACCAAACCTGGTTTGAATCTGGCCTTCCTTCACCAATTCCTGAGTCTGATGAGTATCATGATCCCGAGATGGTCAAGTAAAGAGGCCGGTCTGCTCTTGAGTCATGGTGTATTCCTGATGCTCCGGACATACCTGTCGCTCGTTGTCGCCCGCCTTGATGGTGAGATCGTTAGAGATCTTGTCGCGGGACAGGGCAAGAAGTTCCTCTGGGGACTGGCCAAGGTAAGCGCTTCGAAAGTACCGAATTCTTCGTAGCTAATCGGAACCACAGTGGTGCGGTCTCGGCGGTTTCGCCTCTTACACGAATGCGATGATCAAGTTCCTCGAATCCAAGGTGTCCATCGCCTTCCGAACCAGGCTTACTCGGTACATTCACGACTTGTACCTGAATGACAGTCTCAACTACTACAAACTTTCCAACTTGGATGGTGGTGTTGGACAGGGCGCGGATCAGTTCATCACACAAGATCTGACGCTCTTCTGCGCTGCTGCGGCGAACTTGTACTCGTCGCTCGGCAAACCGTTTGTTGATTTGATGGTGTTCAACTATCAGCTCTTCCGGTCTCTAGGACCCTTAGCTTTAACGGGTCTGCTGAGCAACTACTTCTTGACGGCAAGCATCCTGCGTCGTCTATCGCCTCCCTTTGGCAAGCTCAAGGCCGTCGAGGGTCGCAAAGAAGGAGACTTCAGAAGTCTGCATGCGCGCCTTATCGCCAACGCCGAGGAGATCGCCTTTTACGGTGGTGCTGATATGGAGAAGACGTTCCTGAACAAGGAGTTCAAGTCTCTTAAGACCTGGATGGAGGGCATTTACATGCTCAAGATCCGCTACAACATGCTCGAAGACTTTATTCTCAAGTACAGTTGGAGTGCGTACGGCTACCTGCTGTCGTCACTGCCCGTTTTCTTGCCCGCTTGGGGTGGTCTTGGTGGTGCCGCTGAGTTGGCCGAGACAGCTGCCAAGGGCCACAGAGAGCGTGGCCGTATGAAGGAGTTTATCACCAACAAGCGTCTTATGCTTTCACTGGCCGATGCCGGTGGAAGAATGATGTACTCCATCAAGGATCTTTCAGAACTTGCTGGCTATACCAGCAGAGTATACACTTTGATCTCCACCCTCCACCGAGTCCATGCCAATGCGTACTACTTACGCGGGCAACAGAACGAGCTGTACTCCCTCTCTGACGTTCAAGGTACGATTCAGAAGGGGTTCGACGGTGTTCGTTTGGAGGGTGTCCCTGTTGTTGCCCCAGCCTTGTGGCCCAACGGTGGCGAGGAATTAATGGAGTCGCTGTCCATGGTGGTAAGAAGAGGAGAGCATCTTTTGGTAAGAAGAGCCCCGCCACAAGCCAGTTCAACACTAACAGAACTAGATCTCCGGCTCCAACGGTGTCGGCAAGACGGCCATTGCCCGTGTTCTCGCCGGACTTTGGCCCGTCTACCGTGGACTGGTTAGTCGGCCCAAGGATATTGGCCAAGACGGCATCATGTTCTTGCCACAAAGGCCATATCTCAGCATTGGTACCCTCCGTGACCAAGTCATCTACCCTGACGGCCACCATGATATGCGTGAGAAGCGAAAGTCTGAGGATGACCTGAAGCGCATCCTGGAGGAAGCTCGCCTGGGATACCTCCCTGACCGCGAGGGCGGCTGGGATACTCGCAAGGAGTGGAAGGATGTCCTGAGCGGTGGTGAGAAGCAGAGAATGGGTTTTGCTCGCATGCTTTACCATGAACCTCAGTACGCCATCGTTGATGAGGGCACCAGCGCCGTGTCCCAGGACGTTGAAGGATACCTTTACGAGATGTGCAAGGAGAAGGGCATCAGTAAGTCACAGCTCTGTGTTGTGAAGACCGTGGTTGTTAACGATAGATAGCACTCATCACCATTTCAACGCGTGCCTCCCTCAAGAAGTACCACACCTACAACCTCATCCTCGGCATGGGTGAGCGCGGTGACGAGTGGGAGTTTGAGAGAATCGGAACCGAGAGGGAGAAGATGCAGGTCGAGAAGGAGCTGCAAGATCTCCGCGAGCGCCTTGAACAGGTGGAGACATGGAAGGCAAGGCGTCAAGAGATCGAGGAGGAACTGTCGCGCGTCTGGGTTGCTGGAGGCGATGCCTTGGATCCCCCATCATATGCCGAGAGCGAGAGCGACAGCTTGAAGAGTAAGGGCAAGGAGGTGGCCCAGGACGGGCAAGGTGACGCGTGAAGAGGAACATTTGGTTGAACGTTACTGCTGTAAAACTACGGGATACATTTGGCGCGTGGGTGGAAGAGAGGATCGGCATCATCACATTGTAGAAGAGAGCAATCACTCCAGAAATCTGTTGATAGATTCCGCGATGTCAGTGGCTTAAGCACCAATACACATTTGAACATAAATAACCTCCCGTCGCACTTTGCTCGCCCAGCAAGCAGATCATTATATCGGCTGCCCGGCCTTCTATTAACGCCAAGGCTTCCCCCCCACGACATCCTCACTTCCACTCCGCCCGCCCTTCGCCCCTGAGCCTTTGCCAACTTCGGAGACCTCCGTGCCGGCCTTCCCTCAGTGTTCAGACGCAGAACCACAATTTCAACTCCGAGGACGACTTTCGGAGGTTCATTGCCCCCCACTGTCCCAACTACGAAGCCGTCGCGCCATCCAGCCGTTCCTTAGTCCGTCCCTGTCATCCATTCCCGGAAGCAGTTAGCCATGTCTGACTATCAACCACATTAACCAATGAGGGCTTTGACTAGACTGCCACTATCGCTCAGACTATTTGCTGGGCCAACTTGTGGGGCTCCATTCCCCGACGTCGAGCTTCTTTTCCCTTGTTCACTTCGCCGTCCGGGTTTCTGACGGTTTGCCCGCTGGCCCATTGCCTTGACAGTTGACAGAGAACCGGCCTCGCATATCTACGCAGAAGTCGATTATTCCCTGCAAGCCTCGTGGTAGTGCCGGGTCTTGCGATGCCAGGTTTTAGATAACCCTGTCCAAAGTGGCAGCGACATATCTTGGGAGCCGCCAAATGAGGAATTGTCTTCGACCTCCCCGCTGCAGAGTGCCAGCTGGACCCCTGCTCGGAAGGAAGCTCTTCCCGTGGCGGCACCGCACCTCTCACGTCTATCTGACCAGAGAGGAGGTCTTGAAATCTAGAATTGGCAAGCGTCAGGCTCAGCTGAACGTCGACGACGCCGAGTCCCTGCCCTGCCCTGTCTGTATCTTGAGCTCAGCCTCCAGGCACGGCACAGCACACCAACCGCTTCCCACCATACCTCAAAGTTCTAGAAGAGATAGCTCGATCCTCGGCGGCATTCCTAATGCGGCTCTCACTGCGGCCGGCCAACATGGTTTGGACAGCAGCTGGTTCCCCAGTATCCCGTATCAGTCCCCCCAAGAGATCTCTGAAACGAAGCCTTTTCTTTGCTCCTCCTACTCCCCACCCGTTCGTTCCTTTGTCCTTACCAGGCCCGGGTCCCAGGTTGTCGATCTTCGCCCCAAAATCCAACACGCCATTCTTCCTTTGTCCTACTTTCCCTCGGGGGCTCCAAGCTGAGTCGCGAACGCTTGCTTGAATGGAAAGTCAGAAAAGCATTCGTTGCTACCTCCACAGTCCACACACGCGCGGCGTTCAGGATACCCCGTAGAATCCGATCCCCTCAGGCTTTTTGTCCCTTGCGTTGATATATCAGGTCCTTCGATCGTCGATCCGTGTCTTTGATCATCGTAGAACCGCTCTACCCCCCCTTGCAAAAATCCCAGAACCACGGTCCAGTGAGCCGCAAACGTTCTCTTACACCCTCAGATCGTTACACTTCGAGAGATTGGGATTCCACATCCTATCCCCCCATCTATTGCGGCTCAAATCTCTCCGGCGCCTTCATCGAGCCACAGGCTTTTTCAGGCCTGACGGACTCCAGCAGCCACACACACGCGCGAATAATAAGGACTGACGACATTGCAATTTCACCTGCCCGACCATTACTGGGCACAATATAACAAAAAAGAGCCCCGATATCACACCCCGGGTTGTACGACCTCACTTGACCACACCGCAAAGCTTAAGTTACGCACGAAGGAAACACCAGGCACAACCATGCCCAAGTCTCCCTCCCCCTCGGTCCGTACAGCAATGATGCTGGCAGGCCGCATGCCCGTGATAGCAGAAGACGACTCCCTCCCCGCCGCCACGCACCCGTCCCAGGCAGCCCTCCCGCCTCCGCCTCCATCCCGCAGCACAAAACCGAAACTGTACGGCCGCTCTCAGAAGATCGCCCACCCGTTCCACCCCTACCCGTACCCGACCGTGCCGCCCCCCGCCTACTCCCGCAGCTCCTCTCGCGAAAGCTCCCGGAGCACCGTCAGCACGCGAAGCCTCCTCTCCGGCGGCGTCTCGGCCGGCAGCAGCATCGCGGGAGGCAGCGGGCCCAACTCTGGGGCATCGACGCCCCGGAGCGCGTACAAGGGCCGCTCGCAGCTGCTCCCCATCACCACCCCCATGGGACCGATAGAAAACAGGGATGAAAAGTTTTTAAAGGCAAAGGAACTGAGGAGGCGGAGGTGGTACATGGTCGTCCTGTTCATCATTATCATTGGCCTCGTGGTCGGCTTGGCCGCAGGGCTTACAATCTCCTCGCGCAAACAAACGTAAATCCTCCCCCCCCTTACTTATTCTCACTTACACCCAAAAAAGCTAACAAACCATTTTCCCACCCCCTCAGTACGACCACGCCAACAAACACAACCGTCCCAAACATCTTCCCAGCAGGCTCCTTCGCCTTCAACACGGCCCTCGCAGACGTGGCCACAAACTGCACCTCCAACCCGGCCACGTGGCGCTGCTTCCCATACGAAACGTACAACCAGTCCCTCACCTCCTCCTCCGTCAACGGCTCCCTCGCCACGTACTACTGGACGATAACCCCCAAGAACTCGTACACCTACCAGATCTCCTCGTCCGCGAACCCCTTCTCCCCGCAGTTCGCCAACCTCAGCATGGCCCTCTTCGACGGCAACTCGTACAACGAGCGCCTCGTCTTCAACTTCACCCTCGCCAAGAGCGTCGTCCCCTCCGAGCCCATCGCGGCCGGCAACAGGGCCGCGACGTGCGTGTATGCCGACACGGCCTTCAGCGCGACGCTGTGGACGCGCAAAGACAGCAGCGTCGGCGCCGGGTCGGCATCGGCGGACGGGAACGTGACGGCCGTCTCGGATGGGAGCAAGTGGGCCAACTGGCCTGGGCAGATTGAGATTATGCAGATCAAGAGCGGCGGGGGCCCGGAGTGTAAGGATTCTGACGGGAATGTGGTTAGTGTGGCAGCGGGAGAGGGGGAGTGTGAGTGTCGGTATGCCAACTTTGGATTAGGGGCTTGAAGAAAAGTCGTGATTTTATAAATGTGTGTGTATATGGAGTTGGAAATGGACTGGGCCGGTAGGGATGGATATAGCATTAGCATAGCACGAGATCTCAAAGATACCCTTCGTTTGAACATACTTTCAAGTTCTGAAATTGATTAAAATGAGATGGGCAATTCTGTCACATGGCCTTGTAGCTTTGTAGTCCGGTCTATCCCAAAACTCCTCTAAACCCCAGATCTAAACCAAAACTCTATCATGGTATCTTGGAAACCTGTATATCAGCTGTTCAATATCGTTGCCTCATTAAACACAGCTCGGACCAGCCGAAGCTTCTATCTCACCATCATCAACACCCTAGACGGCTCTTAAGTCTTCAAACGGACCAAGATGCATCTCCAAATCATCAGATGCAATATCAGGGTACGGGTCGTCGACGTACTTGTCAATTAATTTCTGACGATAGCTCCTCTCATCTTGCGGAGGCTGCTGCTGCTGCCCTGAGGTGTCGTCAGTATTGGGGATCGGCGGTACCAACTGTTTTCTCTGGCCGGGCATCCAGTGCTGCGGCGGGGCTTGTACAGGAGGAAAGGGGGTTACGTATCGGCCGGCTTGCTGCTGCTGGTAAGGCAGGGGAGCGAAGGCGTCTGTGTTGCTGTTGTTAGGTCTCCAATGCGGTTGCTGGGGTTGCTGGGGTTGCTGGGGTTGGAACGGGAACTGGAACTGGTTCTGGCTCTGGTGGAAGTTCTGGTTCTGGTTCTGGTTGTAGTTCTGGTTCTGGTTCTGGTTGTAGTTTTGGTTCTGGTTCATGGGCTGCCATGGTCGTTGTGGTTGCTGCTGCTGCTGCATTGGAGCCGGGAAGGGGTTCACATAGGGCTGCCACTGTGGAGGCAAAGGCAGCCCTGGAGGGGGAACAGGAAGCCCAGGGAGGGGAAGAGGCAGTCCGGGAGGGGGAATGAAACCCGGGGGAGGGTTCGGGTTGGGAGGCTGCCATTGCTGCCGGGGCTGCTGGCCCTGAACAGGCAAACCGTTGTTCTGGTTCGCGAATAGCCCATTTGGCCGGAAGGTTGCTGCGGCCGGGTTGAGACTCGGGCCTCGCTGATGTCCAGGTCCCCCTCCTGGTTGTTGTCCACCCGGCTGTTGTTGTCCTGGCTGCTGTCCTCCTGGCTGCTCTAGTGGAACTTCTTGCTGTAGTACTGGTGGCGGTGGCAATGGCTCCTGCCCACGACCTCGAGGATAGGCCATGCGGCTGAAGGTCTGGGGAGGCTGCTTCTCGATGGGTGTCGCGTCAGGCAGCTCGACGTCGTGGAAGGCGTCGATGATCATCTGCTGGGGCGGCGGCTGCTGTCTATCATGGAGGAAGTCGAGCCCTTCTTGTCTCTGTGGCATGGGAACCATCGTGCCTGGAACAATCTGGTCCATAGTCATCTGCTGCTGAGGCTGATATTGCTGCTGCTGCTGCTGGCCGCCTTGCTGGATCGTTCCCGGGGCCGGATTGTGGACGGTCTTCAGGCGCAACACGGAAGCCCGCTGCTGGGGGTTTCCATCCTTTCCGGTCCGCTTTCTCTTGTCGCCCGTGCGGATGGGCTCCTCCTCGTCGTCGTCGGTGTCATACTCTTCCCCGTTCTTCGTCTGAGGAGGAGGAGGCGGCGGCGGCGGCCCATCACCGGGGACGCGCGGGGTGCTGAAGAACTGGTTGGCCCATCTCGCAACGTGGTCGTCTGACTCTAGACCGGTCTGATCGCGCAATCGAAAATCGATCATTCCATCGAGGTAGATCAGAGTCGGCCGCGCCGCAGGATCATCCACCAGACACATCGCGACGGCCTGTCTGAGGGTTCCGTCGATGTGGCTGAATCTTGGGTCTCCGAGGGCGCACCCGTACGTCACTTCTCCGGCGACTGGCCGCCCGACGACGGGATCTTGGAACTTTGCCCCCGTAATTGCACACCACATCTTCATCATCAAGTCAGCCATGATCAAAAAGAAGATGCTTAGGGGTTGATGCTTACAATGACTCCGACCTGGTAGACGTTGGAGTGCATACCGTAGTTGCCAGCAATTGGTGGCTTATTGCCTCCGAGGAACATGTTGTTTCCGCCGTCGTTGAAGGGCCGAAATGAGTCCCATGCCCTGCTGAATTGTTCCTGGAAAGGTTAGCATTAACACGAATGTTGTTTTGGCATGTTTACTCACCGGCGTGTGGTAGCCCGGCTTTCCCAGCGAGCGACATCTCCAGAAGACTTCCTCCCTAAGAAGAGAAACTCATGTCAGAAAAGGTGAAAACTTTGGGTGAAGGTAAGACTTACGTGAACTCGTCCTGCTTTTGATTAGCCTCGTCAAAGAATTTGGCACAGCCAAAGTCGGAGATCTGAATGGGCATTAGCTTGTGATCAGTTTGTGACATGTTGTGGCATTACCTTAAAGAGCGGCATGGGGCCGTGTGGTTCGAAGCTCACTAAAACTGCACACAAAGTTAGCGATAGTATTCACAAAGTGATGCACGAGACGCTTACCGTTCTTGGGGTCAAGATCAAAATGAACAGTTTGCTGAGGCTTCTGAGTGCCGGGGATGGACTCTTCAATGGGGTTGTTGGGATTCCAGTCAGGGTGATCGCGTTGATAGTTCTCCTTTGGGGGATATCCAATTCCAATAAGCCCCTTGACCACTGCGCAGTTCATGTCAGCATATCAGAAACATGTGCCAGAATTTCGGGGCTCAACTTACGGCACTTGAACAAAAGCCAGAGAGCCTTGTTGGGCCAAGGTCTCCCAGATCGACTGGACTTGTTCAGCCAGGTGTGAAGACTCTGTCCGTTGGCGTACTCCATCAAGATGAAGCTGCGGTCCCGCTGTACTCTGATGTCCCAATTTTTGTCCCGATCCTCTACACTCGACCTGGATACATATGGTTTCTTGCCGGCATTTTCGGCGTCTCTCTTGTCGCTGATTTCTTTCGTAAAGTCAAGAATTTGGACAACGTGCTTGGCCCCCTTGAATTTCTAAAGCAGCGGGTTAGCAAAAGATGCCCAATGTTGTTTTTGAGCAGACTTACGTTGAGAGCCTTCTGCTCCAGCTTGACCGAGTCATAGGTGGAGGCAGGGCGAGTCTTTTCGATTTTCATCACACACTCCGTCCTCACGTTGCGGTCGCTCCTGTGCTCGACGAGAGCAGCGATGCCAAAGCCGCCAGCGGCCAAGATCTTCTTGAGTGTGATGCCGTAGCCCTTGGCCATCCGATTTCCCTCGGGGCCATACTTTTGTTGCGCTATCTCCTGGTGGATGTCGCCCATGTATTGTCTTCCGGCGTATGGGCTCCTGGCCGTGTGCATTGGATTGAGCTGACCCAAAGGCTGCGCTATGATGGTGCTGCCATCTTGCCCCTTCACTAGGATGTCTCCCCTGATTCGGGCACCATCCAGCCGGGTTCTATTCATTACCAATTGCCTATTTTTCTCTTGCGAATCTAGGGCTTGGGGTGCTGGGCCAGCCATGTTGTTGCCTGCCATTGGGTTTGCTTGGTTGTTGGCCATGTTGATAGTCTGAGAACGCGATGAAGTTTGTTGATGGAGTTAATGTGAGACAGAAAGGTTTGTGAGCTGGTTGTAGTGTTAAGTGAATGTTGGATTTTGATATTCATTCCGACGTGAGACTGGATAATATATACACGACGTTGGGTAGCTGCCAACTCAACTTGAAGGAAGCCGTACAAAGGAGACACCTTGAGAGTGTGTATACAAAACCTATTGTTTTTGTTGAAGACATTATTTATGGATTGAGAATACAAAACCCCAATACTATTGTCCACTTGGAATGATCAATGATTGCAGCCTTTGAACCATCCATTGTGGTCTTCGTTCCTTCCAAGTTGCCTCGAATCCTTTGCTGCTGGCCAGTTGTTTTCCATTTCCGGAGGCTGGACAATGACACCTCAGCCCAAGTCCGAGTTGCATAAGGGGAGTGTTTTTGTTCGACTGGCGACGAAAGAAATCGCGATTCAATTTGAAAGATAGAGTTGGCTCAACGTTGTCAACTTGTTCAACTGCAGCCATCGCCGCTTGGCGTCTCTTTGGTGAGAACAAGCAGACTGAAGAAAACAAATAGGGTGTGTCAGGGCGCGGCGAAGCCAGGCCCACCCGGATGAAATGCCAATGGGGCCAGCTCCGTTGACACCCCACGCGCCCGCGCACGTGGATATCAATTGCTCCGGCAAATGCGCCGCGATGCATGAGTAGAGGCGATGGGAAGTGCGACATTCCGCGTTGGCAGCGGCGTGGCTGCGTTTCGCTAATTCGACTGACTTCAGCCTACCTATGATTTGGATCCCAAAATCTGGCGTGCATGGCTGTTGGTCAGAACAGAAGGGTCTTATCGTCTGCAGCGGTCTACGACGTAAATTGGCGCCGCGTGATGGTCGAGCGACGGTTGGGAACCTAGCATATTGACGTTTAATTGAGTCTCAATGGGCACAATTCTGCAGAGAAGCGTTGGTGATGGAGAAAGGAAGCCAATTAGCCGCGCCGGGTTGTATTTAGGCTAAATGCCATTTAATCGGGTCTCGGCGAAATCATTCTCCACAAAAGCACCTTCCTAGCGGGGCCTGGAGGGAAACAGCGATGCTGACAGAGAGACCTTTGGAAGGCCAGACCAGCAGAGCGGGTACAGTTGGAAAATGTGAGGCAACTTCGATCAAGGACACTCCGCGACAGATGATACAAGCATCAGTGTCTCACGAAAAACCCTGTGCAAAAGCGGCTACCCCACGCGGTGTCTCCCACGGTCTTGATTGACAAGCCAACTAGCAGGTCTGCATCGCTCTTGAAGGGGGTGCACAAGACCCTTCGCGGCAAGAGTGTGGTGGTGCTGGACAACCAGTGGCAGCCCACCAAAGCCGCCAGCATCAGAGTTGATTCTTGAATGACAACCATGCGAGTTTGGGTTACCGTTGCTTCCTCTTGGCTTCCCGCGAAACTTCACAGGGTTCCGGCGACAACGAGGTAACGGGAAGCTTGAACTCCAAATTTACCCCAAATTCGGGTCTTCTTCACGGTCCCCTCAAGTGCTCAGGCTGATTTAAACGCACAAATGGGCGCGTTGCGTTGTGCAGCGGCCACCCCATCTCAGTCATCTCACGCCTCTCTCCACTCCGAGCTGGCCGCTTCTGCTAAAGGTCCGGCGCAGTATCTTTGCCTATTGATATTTATCCATGCCAATCGCTTCCCCAAGGTATCGCCGCGTCGAAGACCGGGTCTGGCAGCCGCCTGAGCCCTCTCTCCAGCGGCCACCCCTGGCTGGTTGGCTCGGCCTGGGGCAAACCATCTGTGTGTCGACTTTTTCCTATCGGTGCCTTCCCCCGCCGCCAGCCTCCCATACGTTCAATGAGCCGCCAGTGCTGTACGGTGACGGAACCAAAGGCTGTTTGAATCTGGAGACCGGCTGGGGAAAGCTGCGAATTGTCGATGCAGGGGACAGTAGAGGGAGGTGTATCCATAGCTCCCTGACCATGCTGTCTATACCTTACAATTCGACCCAGACCAGTCTGGCCTCGTGTCCGTCTGGTCAATCTGCCTGGCAACCACAGACCCAAGGCGCCTGACGTATGTGTGTGCCTGTTATAAATACTACTTGCTCTGCCTCCTCTCCATCCCAAGTGCTGCTCTTTCTCTCTCCTCCTCTCTCCCAAGTCTTTTCGCGTGCCTCTTGATACCCCCATTCTCCTTCTGGCACCATCTTCCTTTCTCCAAACCAGAACGACAACCAGACCTGACAATGGCTGTCCCCAACATCAAGCTCAACAGCGGCTTTGAGATGCCCCAGGTGGGCTTCGGTCTGTGGAAGGTCGACAACGCCATCGCTGCCGACACCGTCTACGAGGCCATTAAGGCCGGTTACCGTCTCTTCGACGGCGCCTGTGGTAAGTAAACAGCATCAGTCTCTTCGTTGCGATCCAGGGCACAGGGAGGGGAGCAGGCGTTCAATCGCCGCCGCGAAGACGTAGCCAGAAATGGTACGATCCCGGTACAATGTCTAAGGGCAAGAAAGTGTGTCAAAAACCACGTCGCCCGCAGTCAATGGCCCGTGGTGGTGGTGGTGGTGGTGGTCTGCTTGATCCCCTCCATGATTTCTGGAAGCCTGAGTTACCCCTCCTTCACCCCACCAAAAATGATCGGTGCGCATTTCTGCAGAGGCCGATTTTCCCATCAGTGCAATTCCGCCGGAAAGCTCTCCGCAACATCCCTGCACCCCCAGCCTAATTCTTACCCCCTGCCCTGTCACCACTCACTTACACTCGGGGTGTTCCCCCCCGTCTTCCCGACATCACATGAACCAAATTCGGGCCAACATCACACTCATCCGAATGCAAGTGTGTACACAAACTTGATCCTAACGGCACTTCTTTTCTAGACTATGGCAACGAAGTCGAGTGCGGCCAGGGTGTTGCCCGCGCCATCAAGGAGGGCATCGTCAAGCGCGAGGAGCTCTTCCTCGTCTCCAAGCTCTGGAACACCTTCCACGATGGCGACCGTGTAGAGCCCATCGTCCGCAAGCAGCTTGCCGACTGGGGCATCGACTACTTCGACCTCTACCTCATCCACTTCCCCGTCGCCCTCGAGTACGTCGACCCCTCCGTCAGATACCCTCCCGGCTGGCACTACGACGGCAAGTCCGAGATCCGCCCCTCCAAGGCCTCCATCCAGGAGACCTGGACTGCCATGGAGAGCCTCGTTGCCAGCGGCCTCTCCAAGAGCATCGGTGTTTCCAACTTCCAGGGTCAGCTCCTCTACGACCTCCTCCGCTACGCCAAGATCCCCCCTGCCACCCTCCAGATCGAGCACCACCCCTACCTCGTCCAGCCCGACCTCATTAAGCTAGCTGCCAACGAGGGCATCGCCGTCACCGCCTACTCTTCCTTCGGCCCTGCCTCCTTCAAGGAGTTCAACATGGAGCACGCCACCGACTTCGTTCCTCTGTTCGAGGAGCCCACCGTCTCAGAAATTGCCAAGAAGCACGGCAAGACCAACTCTCAGGTCCTGCTCCGCTGGGCCACCCAGCGCGGCCTTGCTGTCATCCCCAAGACCAGCCGCAAGGAGATTCTCGCCCAGAACATCGACTGCACCAGCTTCGACCTCGAGCAGTCTGAGATTGACAAGATCAGCAGCTTGGACCGCAAGACCCGCTTCAACCAGCCCGCAAACGTGAGTTTCCCTGAGTATCTCTTTAGTTCAAGTCAAAAGTTAACACACAGCAGTACTTCCCCACTGAGAAGCTCTGGATCTTCGGTTAAATGGCTTGCATTTGATGCACTGTCGATCCAAACTAATTATACGTACCTGCAATATCATCAGCACCTGCCTGTCAAAGTGGCATGTTAGTAGTCCACAACTGGCGGTGTGCAAGGGAACCATATCGGGTGTTTGTCGAACCACGCACTGTGCGTCGATTGTATCTAGATGACCGTCTCCCTTCGGCATGACTGTGATCTGCCGCTACAATACAACCAAAGCCGTGACCAAGACAGTCTGTTGCTCCCGCTTGTACAGCATGCTGCAGCGTGTTTTCGCCCAATGTCAGAGTAGCCGCCCGCCCGTTCTTGAAAATGCTCCCCTCCATGCTCAGCAAACATAATGGTCAAGAGAGAGCGCTCGGTAAAAAGGTATCTCGAGTGAAGGAGAAAGATCCCGATATGTTCCTCTGCCTGACCGCCCCAAGAATCCAATCTAACGCCGTTGTAACGCCATGCCGGCCTCGTAAATTCATGCTACAGAGGGAACCAAGCCGCTATGTGCGGACGAAGGCTACAAAAGTTGGTTAGCAATCTTGGACACAACCACTCAACCTCTGATTGCACACTTACTTGCGTCGATCTGGGATAATTGGGGCAGCGCCAGACGGACTTTGTTTCGGTACACGGCCGGGCCTCTTAGTTGCAACGGGTTGCCCTCAAAGTAGACGGTCGTCAGGTGCTCCTTGTCCTTCAGCTCCTTCTCGACCTCGTTAAAGTCGGAGATCTGGTTGTAGCTGGCCCAGAACTCCTCGAGGTTCTTGAGCGGCTTGAGGCCCTTGACGCTCGCGACGGCGTTGTTGGAGATGTCGAGCACGCGCAGCTTCTCGTTCTGCTCGATGCCCTCGAGGGAGGTCAGGGCGTTGTGGGAGATGTACAGCTCCTCAAGGCTGGGCACGTCCTTGAGGGGTGAGAGGTCGCGGATGCGGTTGGACTGGATGCTGAGGAGCCTGAGGTTGGGCAGGCCGCCGAGACCGGTGAGCTCTGTGATCTTGTTTTTGGCGACCCAGAGCTCCTCGAGGTTCTTGAGGGAGTCGAGGTTCTGGAGGACGCGGATGCGGTTGGAGCCGAGCTCGAGGCTGGTGAGGTTGACGAGGCCGTCAAGGTTCTCGATGGTGCCGACCTTGTTCGCGACGAGGAAGAGCTCCTTGAGCTTGGTGAGGTGGTCGACGCGCTTGATGTGCTTGATCTTGTTGAAGCTGAGGTCGAGGCTGGTGAGGTTGGTGAGGTCCTCGAGACCGCGGATGTGGGAGATGAGGTTGTCGTAGAAGTCGAGGTCCTCGAGCGTCGGGGCGAGGGCGGCGAGGCCGTCGATGTCTTGGATGCTGTTCTGGCGGAGGCACAGGCGGACTACTTTTGTGAAGCGCTCGAGGCGGAGGGCGGGGATGGAGGCGACGCGGGCGTGGGAGACGATGAGCTCGTCTGTGTCTAGGTCTTCGCCGTCGAGTAGGTCTGTGGAAATGGGGTAGCAAGAGTTAGTCTTTTGGAACTTTTCTTCACGACTTTTTTTCGGTCGGCCCACATGGGAATGAGGGCATCAGCGAACTTGCCTTCATCCGCGGGGAGTTCCTCACCCGGCACCACGTTCTCGTCGTCAGACTCCGGGTCTGAGAGCACCTCGGGGTTCGCGAGGACGGCGGTCCTCTGTACCCTGAGTTTGCCATCCCATCCTTTGCTATTCCTCATGCCGGGGCTGGCCTGGCCATCGTGACGCGGGGAGCCTTCCTCCTCCTCCGGGAGCTCGATGCGCGGCGATTGCCTCGGCGAGTGCTCAGTGGGGGTTTTGGGGTCGACGGAGCCGGGCATGGTGTGGATTGCGTTCGTCTCGTCGCGGATGGATTGTGAAATTGGTGGTTGTGTGGTTTTCAGCGTCGCTCCTGGGCGGGTCTCGAAGTTGGTCGGTTTTCGAAAATGGCGGGGAAGAGGAAGGAAGGATCGGCGGTGATGGTGATTTCTCAGCGCAGTCGCGGCGGTTGAAGCGGGGGTTGGAGACGGGAGTTCGGTTGGTAGAAGGGGGGTTGAGGAAATATGGTGGTCGGGAAGTCGTTCGAGATGGAGGGGTTGTGTTGTTTACAGGACGTGCAGAATCAGGATTCCGTGTCGCATGCTGGGATGAGGATGGGAAATCTTGATCTGGCGTTAGTTTGACTGTCAGCCGGGTCCTGGGTCTGTCTGATTTATTTATTATGCCCGCGGGCCTGGGGAGGGGAACAACACATGTGGTGGTACAACTGCGAGTGACTGAGTGAACGCACTGTAAACTGCCCGCAGATTATGAGGTGATAAGTGACTGGACGGGGATGGGATGGCTGGTGGGACTGGCGCAGCGTCACAGGCCACCAGCACCAGAGGTACCTTGCCTACAAGAGACAGCCCAGAACACTGGCGAGGTTTGGGGATCGCTGGTTGGCGGAATGGTTCCAGATCCTCGAGGGACGTTTGGCGCTAGAGTATGACGTCCCAATGGGTCTCGTCCTGCGAGAATCACGCCGCGGAATGGGAGCCCAGCAGTACCTTATTACCTATTCGCAGGCAGGTAGGTATCATGGGCGGTTTGTCATTTGAATGGAAGCGTCTTCAGGCGGCGGCGGGCACTGCGGGGTCGGGCAGGTCACCCGGCCATCAGAGAGATGCAGCCACCTCCCTCCCATACTGCTGGGATCACTCAATGAAATTGAAAGCCCATTGTCGCTCGAATGGCCCCTGCAATGAAAGACAGTGGGTGCCGTCGCAGTGGTTCGGCGCTGTCTCAACTCGCCATCACGTCGGGTTTTGGCACTTTCCCATCCCCTTGACCAGGATAAAGTGTTCCCCTGCAAACCTCGAAGGAAGAGGGGGGAAAAACGACGCTGCAGTCGACGAAAGCATCTTGTCTATCTGCCTCAAATTGGGCTGGAATCCTGCGGACCTCATACTTCGAGCCGCCTTCATTGCTGCCCGCATTGTCTCGCCCATTGTCTCTGGACGGAACGGGCTGCATGCCGACTACATTGGACGAGTCCAGTCGGCTTTGAACACATGCGCGCCATGTCATGACCCTCAGCCCACGACGGACCCTGATTTGCGAATTACCCGGCCCCAATTGAACTGCTGCCGCAACTTTCTGCCGCCGCGCTGCACTCAGAACGATCTTCCATCCTTCCATTCTCAGGGTCCGGCGTCACAACCACCACCACACCACGGCCCGACACACGCCTCCATGTCTCGCAAACGGTTGCGATGCATGCCATCCGCCCCTCCTCGATTGGGCATCTCCTGCGCCGTACTCCTCGTCCGCACGCACCTCTCGTCACCTCACCATGGCGAGCCACGTCTCTGACGGGTAGTCTACCGCTGCCGCCGCTGTCGCGCCTCGGCGTCACCACCCAGAAGAGGCAATTGCATGATGCGTTCCTCTTGCCCCCTCTGTACTTCACCGGCCTCCTGCTCGCCTTATGGACGTGGAAGTGTCTCATGATGGTCGTCTTCCAGAACAAGATCATTTACATGCCAGGACTGCCGCCCACCGCGCGCCGCGAGCGGATTGAGGACTATGAGAAACAGTGCTGGGGCATGCGCTGGGAGGAGAAAAGGGTCCAGGCCGCCGATGGGACGGATCTGGCATTATGCGTGGCCTCGGTGACATCCACTGGCAACGAGAAGACCACGTCGCCCGCGGAGCCCCTCGCCGTGCCGTCGATCTACGTCCTCTACTTTCAGGGTGCGCCCCATCCTCTGCTGTCCTCTGCAGGCGACTAGCAATAAGCATCAAAGGCTCACGGCTGTGATTAGGAAACGCATCGTCCATTCCCCCACGACTGCCGGACCTATCATGGGTCCTGCGGACGCTGCAGCGCAGCAAGCGGCCCGCGCGATATATAATGGTGTGCCTGAGCTACCGCGGTTACTGGAGGTCGAGAGGCCGCCCCTCTGAGAAGGGTATCAACCTGGATGCGCAAGCGGCTCTGCGCTGGATTGGGCAGATGCACGAGGATACCGTCGGGCACAGGCAGCAGCCACTAGAGCTGGTGATCTGGGGTCAGAGCATCGGCTCTGGGGTAGCTACGAACCTGGCAGCGTGGGAAGGGTTCCCGCCCACGTTGCGGCTAAGGTCGTTGATCCTAGAGACGCCGTTCACGTCCGTACGGGACATGTTGGGTGAGCTGTACCCCCAGAAATGGGTGCCGTATCGTCACCTGTGGCCGTTTTTGCGCAACCATCTGGATAGCTTGACCAACATCGCGGGGATTGCCAAGAACCATCGGGTCAGTTCGGGCCAGGACAAGCCCCATGTCACTATAGTGGAAGCTGGGAGGGATGAGCTAGTGCCGGCGGACCACGGCGCGAGGCTGGTCCGGCGCTGCGAGGAGTTCGGGCTACCGGTCGAGAAGAAGACGGTTCGTGGTGCTTTCCACAACGATGCCGTCATCAGACTGGAGGGTCGTCAAGCAGTCGCCGACGCCATCGAGCAGGTCGCGGCTAAGATCTGAGCAAGCATGACATCAAGTGAAGTCCTGGGCACACCAGGCGTTGTGACAACATCGCGGTATTGATGATTACATCGGAACCATGTGTCATTGAAAGTGCACAAAACCCTCGGGGGGTTTTTTTTTTACCATGATTTCGGATTTCGCCTGTCTCTTGACTCCTCCAGGGTCTCGGAAACTGGAAGCGTTCCGCGGGACCTATGCAGTGTCCCGAATCTCCCGATGTGGGAATTTTGAAGAGAGTTGTCGTGAATACGTGATACGGATAGTCAGGGGCATATCAATTTGCGTCGACATCTTCCGGAATGCCGGGTCACATCCAGGCTGGCAAAGATCGAGCCCGACCTATGGCGTGCAAAGGTTCGTCACAGCTTCAAGGTTTAGACCCATGTGCGGCGCACGGTTCCGTACCCAAACCTCTGCTCAACCTCGACTCTCAGTGACAAAGGAGAAATGACCCGTTTTGTGTCTTCTGGAAGAAAATTTGGATGTCAAATTGACCCGTAAAAGGGGACAATCGCCTCGGCAGATATCTGGTAGACGACGAATTTGCCTTCCGTGTAACACAGTTTAGGCAGGGGCAAAGCATACGTTCCTTCTTCCAGCTTGGTGATAGGTAGGAGGGTGAGCATTGACACTCTCTCGCTGCCTTAACGTGGATCTTTCCAGGCAGCTTCGTCGAGCATCTTCACGCCGTCGGCAGTCCTGTGCTCGCACCGAGAGGTACTCCTGCGCACGCAAGGCGCTGTGAGGCTA
Organism: Colletotrichum camelliae; assembly: GCA_018853505.1. Classification (NCBI taxonomy): domain Eukaryota; kingdom Fungi; phylum Ascomycota; class Sordariomycetes; order Glomerellales; family Glomerellaceae; genus Colletotrichum; species Colletotrichum camelliae. The sequence goes on along the minus strand of JAELVL010000008.1, from coordinate 2,377,353 downwards.
CCTCGCCGCCGGAGTTCAGGACCTCAACCCCCTAAGATTGGCACGCTGTGCCAAACCGGGCTCTCTGACTCGCTTGGTGTGCAGTTACACCATCTCATCCCTGCGGAATGGCTTGCTGCTAGCATCCGCCCGGTTCGCACTGCCCGCCAGTGCCCATATCCGGCGTGAAAACTGGAGGCAACCAGTCCGTCGCACGCAAAAACCCCCTGAGTCTGGTCATGTGATATCGCATTTCCTACGTGAGGAGGCAGGGACCCACAGTCGCGTGCAGGGGTGGGAAACGCGTCCAATGACCTCCCCCATCACCAGTCGCCTCAGTCCTCGCAAAAAGCAGCAAGGCCTCGGGGGAGAGATGTAGGGGACCGTGCTAGGATGTTATCAGACTGTATATATAGATTCGTGAGCCCCGTTTCTACCAAAAAATTCTCGCCTCTCTCTCTTCTCTCTCACGGGCGCCTTAGGTAGGTCAGCAATCTCTCTCAAGTCAATCAATCACGACAACCATTTTGCACCCATCTTTTGAATCATTCTCTCTTTTTTCGATCGCTTCTGGGTTTGGTTGATTTCCGCTACTTTTAATTCAATACCTACCATTATCGCTCCGCAAACCCGACCGGTCGGTCATTCACCAGCACAATGTTCGCCAGACGCTATGAACAGCCCCCCTCGCAAAGCAACAGGAGTTTCTCCAAGGGCCACAAGTCGAACAAGTCGACTTCATCATTCAGCAAGACCAGCGGTGTTTCAAAACGCCGCGACTCCCGTGCGACCAGACGGCCCAACACGGCCACTTCATCAAGCACCCATGACACCGAAATGAGCAAGTAAGTTTCGGCGGCGATTCATGCGTTTTCCACAGCCTGCTAACACAATGCACCAACAGCAACCTTACCTCCGCGATCGTGACACTCGTCGTCGGCACCGAACAGCGTCTCTTCGCCGCCCACGAAGACGTCCTCTGCGCATCCCCCTTCTTCCAGGCCGCCCTCCGAGGAGGCAACTTCATCGACGGCTCGCCCTCGTCCTCCTCAGCACCTGCCAGGCGCATCGCCCTCCCAGACGAAGAGCCCGAGATTTTCTCGTCGGTTCTCGAGTACCTCTACAAGGGCGACTACTACCCGCGACTGGTGCACAACAAGAGACGCAATTCGTGGGAGATTGAGCAGCTGTCTGAGGACGGAAAGGGCATCGAGTCGACTGTCTACCACCACGGTGTCGACGGCGACTTGCTCAAGGATACCGTCATCTACTGTGCTGCTGAGAAGTACGGACTTGAGGAGCTGAAGCGTGTTTCTCTGAGGAAGCAGGGTCTTCGTGAGTACTATTTAATGTGGCCTTTGAGATGTCTATACTAACCACCACCGCAGAATCCGGCATCCAATGCAGCACCATCCTCTCATCGGCCAGATACGCCTACGCCCACACCCCTGACAGTGATTCCAAGCTGCGAGCCCACTACCTCGCCTTGATCATCCGCAGCCGCAGCACTTTCAAGCGGAGCGGCACGATGCAGCTGGAGATGTACAACGGCAGTACCCAGCTGTTCTTTGATCTCTTCGTGGCGCTGTGCAACCACGTCGATGACATCTCGACTGCGTAAGTCGTCCTGGGCAATGTTCACCCTTTGCTGTCGCTAACATTCCTGCCAGAAACACACCTCGCACTCCCCGCAGTGGCCGTTAAATCACATTCTAATCATCCCATTTCATCTTCCCATCTTTCATCTCATCTCCATCTCACCCAACTTCTACCAATACCCGCCTCACAACTAATGACTTCACGTTCTCACGCAATCTTATCCTCACATCTTCTTTCCTTTCTGGCATGGGTCGACGAAGCTTTTTGATTTTAACAAATAGCAAAACAACATAAACAAAAGTGGCGTTTGAAATCCCGAAAGGAAGGGATCGGTTACGGCGTTGCTGGACAAACATGTGTTTTTTTCCTCCCTTCATCCGTCTCACTTGTTGCCATGTATTTGCTTTTGATTCTCATTCTCACAAGAAACCCCTGTACAATTATCATTACCGTCTCTCCAGAGGTCGAGGACCCTCTCGTAGAAGAAGAGACTCTGGGAACACACATTATTGGGGTAGTGTTGGTGGTTTTTTCGAGGTCCCGGCAAACAGCCCTCATACGTGGCTGAATCTGGAAAGAGCCGGGCACAAGGGTTTTCCTTCATCACTAGAGCGAAAAGCAAGGCGAAAGAGAGAAGGTCAGATTGCGTTTTCCGCGATAACGAGTTACTTGTAAAATTACCATTCTTCACACTCGCTTTACGTCGTAATCAAACAGGAGTTGATGTGACTGTGTCTGCTATCATAAAGCGTTGATTTCTGACTTTGAAGCTATTCACAAAAGCCTCCTAAACTAGAATCTCACTCTATGCCATGGTTTCAGTTTCAGCCCCCTTTCTCGGCAATTGCAAACTTCACAGCAAGCCGACCCAAAACCTCGGTTCCGGCCCCCAGACCCCTCCCGTGAACCACCGTGAATGCCCAAGGCAGCGTCCCTCTATTCTATAAACGACGGCGAACCAACGCCAACCCACCCATACACCCACGCACCCACGCACCCACATACACCCCTGACTATCTCGCCCCGGTCAGTTTTCGGGGAACCAGACACACACACCCCCGGTTCCTGGCCTGCCGCACCACTTTCCTAGCGTCCGTCGCGTTTCTGCTAGAAGGCTGCCATAGTCGGCGTACTTTGTCAAATCCACTTAAAACCGTGTGTGAGTCATATGTTTAATACTACCACCATACACACCACGCTTTTTGGAGGGGATGTGATAGCCAGTGTCACGGAAGGGGACCGGCCCCACTTTGGGCGACCGGCCGCTAACGGATGCAAGCACTTTAAACATCCCTGGCTTCGATTGGACTTTTTGTGAGTCGTTAGTCACGGCTGAGATGGATGGGCATTACGCCGACTGGTTGAATTTTTCGTTGCGACAAGTATTCCGGGAAACGGTCCCGTTGGGTTTTGGGTCAGATAAGAAACGAGCTATTGGGGTGCCCTTGTGTCGGGGGGGTTTGGTTGGGGCTAGCTGGATGGTTTGAGGTGTAAGGTGCGTGATTGCGAACCATCTTCATGTGCTGAAAAGTTCACGGCGGGCGGGGTTTGTTTCTGAGTGACCGGGAGGGTTTTGAGGGGGTGATGTCGCTCCGGGGAAGAGAGGAATTGGAGCCCGGTGGGGAAAAGTGCCGATATGATGGAAGCGAATGGTCGCGATCACGAATCACCATGCAAACACGAGAGAACAGAGTCACGATTCGGCGAAACGCAGGATATGCGTCAGTTTACCGACCGAGAAAACGGAGTCTAGATAGAGTTTTGAGGAGTATTCACAGGTCTGCCCCCCTCCATCACGAGGGATCTAATATGCATGACCTATATGCATGACTGCGCCGCCAAGGCTGTTTCCACCACGCCGAGGCGGCCTATCTGGGTCGGAAGAGGTACAAACACCAAACAAGGGTGGGGAGAAACAGCATCGCTGCTTTAAGAAAGACAAAGCCACGGTCATGTATGTGTGTCTCCTTTCCTTCGGCCGGTAGAGCCCGATGCTCTGGATAGTCTCATTCCATCCCCAATACACCACCGACATCACCCACACAGCACTTCTATGCAGATTATACCCCTGTGCCGGGGAACGCACCGTTCTTGGACAGGACGACGATGCCGCGCTCTCGCGCGATGTAGCCTTTCATGAGATTCTGCATTCGGTGTAAGTGGGTTTGAAAATGAGGCGGCGTGCCGATGGCCAATAGAAATTGGGTGTGAGGTAGGACATTGTGAAGGTTTGCTGCCTTGGGCACTCACCGTCACCGACGTGGCGATGCTGCCTAGCAGGCAGACGACGGGTGACGATGAGTATAAAACAGCGCGGGAAGGCAGATGTACGCGTGTGGAAATTTCATAACCTTTTTCGCCCGACTGGGTCACCGAAAAGCGACGTGTACAGGCAGGCTGACACCGGTTGATGCACGCGGTGCAGGACACGAAAGAACGATGACGCAACGTACCTTGTAAATCATGTTGGCCAGCAGGCACTCGACCTCGTCTGGGTCCACGGTCTCCTGACTGCCGAGGCTGATAGCGGCCGCAAACTCGGCGACAGGGACTCTGGTGCGGCGAAGCTGAGCGGCGCCGGGCTCCTTGGCCTCCTCGAAGCCACCGGCAATGAAGACTTTGCGAAGTAGGTTGCGGAGGGCGATGTCGCGGCCGCGCTCGAGGGTCAGGTAGATGCGGCGACGGACGAATTCCTCTTCCCCTTCTTGCAGGGCCAGATCGAAGTTGCGGAGGTCGCCTTTACGAATGCAGTTAGAAAGCGGCAGGAAGAGCTTCTGCAGGCGGGGAAAGGGCTCCAGAAGTCTGCTGCTTGGGAGTGTGTGCGTTGTGAGGAGGTGGCATGGAATGAGGTAGGTGAGAATCCTCCTGCTCGAAGTTAGTAGTTGTGCTGGACCAGAACGGCTCGTGATGACTTGCTCTTGGTTGCTCTTGGCGTCTTTATGACACAGTGACCAAGCCTCGGTCAGGTGCTTCTCAGCCTAGACATTGTCAACGGTAATTCAAGGACTAGAACGAAGCTTCCTTACTTCAACGTAGTTCTCCTCCAAGAAGAATAAAACACCCTCATAGAACTTGAACGTCACCCGTTGGGACTTGGGGAAAGCATCCAGAGGAGGCATGTCTCCACGATTTGTTGACAAAGCTTTCAGAATAGTCCTGCTAAGACTGGCAGAGTTGAGCTTGAAATATGTCTTGAAGAGGAGGTTGATGACGTAGTAGATGGCCCATTTCCTTGAGTCTTCGAGGGGCGCTCTGAGAACCGTCAGTCGAGACATCTCCAAAAAGTTCATACAACCAACCTGTCACTTAGGCACAGCGTGAAAATGCGCTTCAGTTGCTGTTCGCAGTCACGCAGCTGTTTCTGTTTCTCCAAATCAGGGTCAAAATCGTCGCCGAGCTCCATCGCGTTGGCGTTTGCATCGGTGTTGTTACGTTCCTCGTCTGAGCTGATGGCAAAAAGTCGCAAGTGCTTGCCGGCGGTGTAGAGACATGGTATCGTCCACGCCTCGAATCCATAGTTGGTGTAGCCACGAATGAGTGCGGTGGTAAGCTCCTTCCATGCCTCATACACCTTGGTCCACGATGATGACTGAGGTCGGTGTTAGTCATTTCCCCATGCAGCAAAGACATGCATCATGGGAGCTCACCCTACCTCCAGCGCTGGAGTCGCCCTCTACCTTGAGAATCTCGCCAACGGCCTTCCAGTATGCCGAGTACACTTCCACCCAGCCGTTTGTCTCCTCGTAGTCAAGCTTGAATTTCCTAGATCCAGATGAGCGCCCGAGCAGCATGTACTTGACGTCGTTCTTGACATCCTGACTGTTTGTGCTCAGCCAGATGGAGCGTAGCTTGTCTGGCTTGTTGACGGGACTGAAGGGCTGGAGTGTTTGTGCGAGCGAGTATCCCGACCTGGCCTTGTAGGCATTGCGAAATTCTTCGAAATGGGCCTCCATGGTGTTGGATGCAGGTGCAGCTCTCTGACGGTGAGTTCTCAGAGAGGCGAGACCGGGGTGTTGAGATGGACGTTGGGAGGACAGGCGACAAATCAATGCTGTCTGAGCCGATCAACCAAGGTCCCTAGCGAGGTACTGGGCCCAGGAGGGAGTGTATCCGATCTTCAGTGGTGAGTGGCCCTCTGTGATCCCTCCAGGGTGCGTCGTCTCCTCTGCGATGCCCGTTCTCTGTGGACGAGTTCAAGCTGCGTTATGATTGGTCGAAAGCGACACCATCGGCGGGACCCAGAGTGCCAGAACAACGTCTGTCATCAGGCCGGGACTTTCTGATGCCCTCAAATCCAGGCATCCACCGCCGTCAAATTCCTCGGTCGCGCAGCCACACCGGACCCAGCAGCGGAGGCAAGCGCAAGTGGAGAAGGATCGGTCGCACCAGCCACAGCCCTTACCCCACAAGGCTTCGGTTGGCACACACATTTCTGACGGCACAACAAATTCTCTTTTTTTCTTTCCCTTTGAATCGGAACTGACCCTGCAGCAACCACCACGATATCGGATATTCGACCATCGGCCAGCAATTCAAAGTAAGTCACCAGCTGCCACAGGGTACGGAAGGATTATTTGTCTAACAGCCGCGCAGATGGGTAAGCACAATATTTTCTCAATCCTCCCCGCGCGAGACCTGGACGCGAATGCGCGACCTGAACGAAATTTGCGAACCGACGACAAACCTTTCGACGCTCGTGATGGACCTCAACTACTTCTACGACGAGAGCACTGGGACGATGGCGGGGTGCGAAGTGCATTTGTCTTTCGAGGAGTCACTGCCTTGCCTTGCAAGTTGGCGGCACCACTCGCCCCCGGGACAATTTTGCCTCTTGTTCCAATTCGACAAACACCGGGGGTAAATCAACAACCTGCGCTCTGACGGATTTCGTTATGAATATTTTGCCCAGCAGTCGACAATCTATCGACGCAACTTCTCCAGCAAATACACCATGTTTCGGTCAACGCAAACGCACACGAATCCTGGTCTTGGCGCAGAGGAACTTGTTTTGACACCGGGACGGCACGCAGCTAACATATTTACGCTCCAGGTCGTCTCACGGAATACGAGGTCATCGGGCGCCACTTGCCCACCGAGTCCAACCCGACTCCCGCCCTGTACCGCATGACCATCTTCGCCCCCAACACCACGGTTGCGAAGTCCCGTTACTGGTACTTCTTGCGCGGCCTGAAGAAGGTCAAGAAGGCCACCGGTGAGATCGTCAGCGTCAAGGAGGTACGTAGTCTCGAGAAATCAGGATCAACAGCCCAGACGACAGCGAACTAACTCGAATCACCCGCCGCACAGATCCAGGAGAAGCACCCCCTCAAGGTCAAGAACTTCGGTATCTGGATCCGCTACGACTCTCGCTCCGGCACCCACAACATGTACAAGGAGTACCGTGAGATGTCCCGCACCGACGCCGTCGAGGCTCTCTACTCCGACATGGCCGCCCGCCACCGTGCCCGCTTCAGGTCCATCCACGTACGTCACGTGCTCTCATGTTCTCACGATTCGACCCGTCCCACTAACGCATTCCCAAACAGATCCTCAAGGTCGTCGAGCTCGAGAAGGCCGACGATGTCAAGCGCCCCTACATCAAGCAGCTCCTCACCAAGGGCCTCACCTTCCCCCTCCCCCACCGCGTCCCCAAGATCCCCAACCAGAAGATCTTCTCCGCGAAGCGCCCTACCACTTTCGCATAAATTCATTGTGCGGGGCGTTGTTTCTCTGGTTTTCGACAAATGGAGGGGCGGGCTACTACTACTACTGGCAGGTGTTCACTAGGTCTCATGGAACTATCACATTTGCTTTACTGAAGGCAGGGGGCCACACAAAATGGAATGAAGAATCACAAGAATCGATTTTCGAGCATGGCCAGAACAAGTGGGAAATGAACAAAAAGTCCTGATAGACCCGGCGAATGACGATACCTGAGTACGAAAGCTTGTGAATCATGACCTTTGATTATGAGATAATGCCCTCTAGTAGTCTGGCTCGGTCAGCAGGTCGGCTTCGTGTTTCCCAGGAAGCACGGGCATGATGCCTTCTCGGCCGAGCCGTGTGTCAATTCAAGTTCGTGAGCCAAGACATTTATTTGAAGCAAGCATGACTCCAGTGAAATCAACGGTTGCCTCTTCCAAAAGACTCTTTGGTGCAGCACCACTGCGCATCTCCGGCAGATACGAGTGAGATGCCTCGTTGGCCGAAATGAAGGTTAATTCAAGCCCGCAGGAGAATTTGGGCAGGACAATGCAGGAACGCCTACAGCGATAAAGCCGTTAGCATCAGCGCTCCCCCTTAGCAGCATATTGGTATTGCGTTCGTCATCAGTCGAGACTGTCTGTGACATAGTCGTAATGCTAGCTGTGCTCACGCAGTGGCATCCAGCTTGGCAGTTCAATAGTTGACCGTCCGGCTTAGACGATGAGGATCAAAAGTGAGCATTTCCAGCAAATGCTTTTCGACGTTGAGATCATCTCGGCATCCCACATCGACTCACAACCCACACTAAGACATGTATGTACTGAGAGATGAACTTGGGATCTGGCTCCCGTTTTCAAAAGACTGATAGGCGTAACACATCATATCGTACAGTCCCCTCCAAAGATGGATATCAATCCCCGGGCGACCTTTCCGTATTCGCCTCGTCCACAAACTCGCTCCATGTACTCCAATCCCACGAAAAGTCACCAGCGTCCATCTGTAGTCCAAAGTGGTTGATCAGATCCTGCGGGTGGCCCCACAGCGGCGTGTTGCCGAACATGGCCATGTCCTCCGGCGGCGGAGGCGGCGGCACGGCTGGGTTTGGCGATGCGTCGACCATCATCGGCGCAGCACCAACAGCAGCAGGAGCACCGGCTCCGATTCCGACACCAACACCCATGGGCGCCAGGACCGTAGGCACTGCACCGGGCGGTGGCAGCGGTGGCGGCGGCATTTGTTGACGCGGTTCAACCCCAACGCCAACGTCGACATCACCATCCCCATCTTCATCTTCGTCATCATCAACATCCACATCGCCGTCATCGTCTTCGTCCTCGTCTTCTTGCTTAGCCGTATGTGCAGCGGCTGCCGCAGCCGCCGCAGCCGGAGTCGTCGTCGAAGCAGCCTGCGCACCACGACCACTTCCACCAAGCTTCGATCACCCATCAGAGCCTCCGCCCTCGCCGCCCGCGCCTTCCGCAGCAGCTTCTTCAGCGGCTTCCACAGCGTCCCCCGCCTCGTGTCCGCGATCCGCGCCCCCATCTCCGAGAAATTCCTGTCGACGACCTTCCACGCCCGCTCCACCAGCTCCCCCCTCGTCTGCACGCACAGCTCCGCAAGCGCGACCGCCAGCGGGTGCCACTGCACATAGCTGTCGATCCACCACCCGAACCGCTCCCGGTACGTGCCCGTGCTGAGCTCGACAAGCTCGATGGTGTTCACCGCCGTCCGCAGCATCGTCTCCCTCGCCACGCGCGGCTTCGCCGCCGCCGCCGCCGCCCGCGGCGTGAACGGGTACTGCGCCGACAGCCACATCTTGAGGATGATGATGCGCACCGTCACCGCCGCGTGGTTCGCCGGCAGGTGCTGCGCGTCCTTCTCGCCGCCGCTCCCGTCTTCCGCAGCGGACGACGTCGCCGGCGGCGGTGCCGTCCCGAAGAGCGCCTCCAGCCGCTGCGCGTGCGCCATGATCTCGTCCTCCGAGGTCGTCGGCTCGGGTCCCGTCGTTGTCGAGCGCGAGCTGCGGGTGCCGCGGCCGGAGGTTGCCGAAGATGCCCGAGCTCATGGACGTGCACAGGCAGAACGTCATCTCCGTCGGGCCCGTCCTGTCCTCGAGCGGCGTTGTTGTGGACGGCCCGAAGTCGTCGTCGTTGAGGTTGTGCGGGAGCCGTGTGTTGTACGACTGCCGCGGGATGGCGGCGTCCGTGCCGCGGTCCTCGGCGGCGCGGATGTCGAGCACGACAATCATCCACCACAGCCGGCGGCGCATCTCGGCCTCGAACGGCGGGATGGGAGGGGAGACGCCGTCGCGGTGGAGGTGGAGGGCTTGTGCTAGGCGGACGACGAGAGGGATCAGAGCCCATGATGCCCTGCTTGCGTTGTGAGTGCGGAGGAAGCACTGCTTGCGCGTTAGTAACTCCGACTTGTGTCGAGAAACATGAGTTGAAACTTACGACGTAGTTTGTGAGAGCTTGGAGGGTCTTGACCTCGGTGCTGTTGAGATAATCCGCCTTGATCAGCGCCCTCTCCACGCCCTCCCTGTAACGCTGGGCAAGGACGCTCCTCTCCTCGCCAAGGTTCTTCACGCATGCCTGATTTGACAAACTCGTAATGGCCCCAAAGTACATGGAAAAGAACAACGCCTCCGTGGCATCGTCGATCCGTTTTTTTGGTGTGTTAGCAAACGCCTCCATCTCAGCACATGTCGTCGGCCGGTGCAGCACCTTAAACGCCGGGTCCACATTCTCAAAGAAGATCCTACACATGTACAGAATCTGCTCGCGCGGCGGGTGCTTCATCTCGTCCCCGCCAGGAGACGCCACGGTGCTGCTCAAAATCAAACCAGACAACGCCGGCGGCGTCAGGCCCTTGTTCGCAGAGCTCTCCGGGGTCGTCATCGGCGCCTCGTCCTCGGACGACTCGTCCCCGTCGGACGGCTGGTCCAGCGCCTGCCTCATGCCCTCGACCTCCTGGCACAGGTTGTCCCAGAACTCGGCGCTCATCAGGTTCGCCGCCGGCGCGGGCTGGTCCCACCCCGGGGCGGCGGGCGACGGCTCATCCGACTCGCCGCCTCCGGCCCCGGCTCCCGCTCCCGCTGAACTGCTGCTCCGCCGCGGCCGGCTTGCACATGCGCCGCGGCCGCGACCGCCGCCACGGCGGCATCCTTGGCGGCGGCGTCGAGGTTGCCCGAGTCGACCTTGGAGACGATGCTCTCGAGGCGGGTGATGCGGTTGAGGAGCTCGCTCTGGCGGCCCTGGCGCGGCTTCCGGTTGCGCTTGCGCGAGGGGAAGACGCAGTCCAGGTCGGAGCGCTCGCACTGCGTGCACCGGGGCTGGATCTTGTCGCATTTGATCTTGCGGTGGCGGCAGTTTGCGCAGCTTAGGGGTTGTTTGCCGCTCGGTTCCTGCTGGTGCTGGCGCGAGGCCGCGCCTGATGCCGGCGGTGTCATTATTCGTATGTTTGTGTTGTATTGTGTGATAAATTGTTGCGAAATGTGTGATAATGCGAGTGTGATGCGTGTGTAATCTCACATGGGAAGTCGAGTGCTGACGTATGTGATGTGTCGCTCGCTAGTCAGGATAGGTCAAGTTCAGGTCGTGGTGAGTGAGTGAGATGGGTGCAGGTGAGCCCAGCTGATGTCGGCCCAAGGCATTGAGAATGACGAGACTGGGTACGATACACGCCGAGCTGTCGAGAAGACGTTGAACAACTGCTGTAGACTTATATCAGTCCTGGGTCTGCTCATGAAGAAGGAAGAAGACAAAAAAGTCTTGTCGTCGTTGGCTTTTTTTTTTTCGCTTGGCGGTGCTGAGAAGGGGGGAGGGAGGGCGTGGAAACGACGGGCTGCTGTGCCTGAAAGAATGGGGGTTCGATCTGCATTCAGCAACGACAAAATTCCTTACACTAAAGAGGAACGGCCGTGATCCCCACTTTGGGGCCGGTCGGGGAAAGCTTAAAGGTTCTTTGCTCGGGGGCCGGGGGGGTCCAAACCCTGCCCAAGGATGTCTTGCCACGGGCCGTATTTTGTCGCGTTGCTGGTCCCCGGGGATGCGGTTGGTTTGTGTGTGTGTGAGAGTGTGTCCCAGGAAGGATGCCGACCGGGTTGGTGAGCAGAGAGCTGAGCCTCCGGGACGGGGAAAGAGAGAAGGTCAGTCAAGGGCAGAGGAGGGGGAGAAACCCGTTTCATGCGCTAGTGTAAAGCGCGATAAAGCCGAAGCCCTCGTCGCTCTGGTTCTCCTGTAGAGGAAACTGGCCGATGGTATGAGTCAATCTCCATTTCACAACATATATAGTCTTTTCTTTCAAGAGGGAAGAAACTTGAGCAGGGTTAATGGAGGCTTGATAATAGAGCGCTCAATACCAAGACAGCAGAGAAATCACTTCGACGCCAAGACTATCTATATATATCATAAAAACGCCAGCCATCATGGATATCAGCCCAGAACCGCTAGGCTTCAAAACGGTCAAGACGACCCTGCCAACACGGCCCCTGCCGCCACACGCCTCGCGACAGCCCGTCGTCACCGAGCGGCTCATTCTGAGGCCCGTCTCCGCGGACGACCTGCAGGCCCTCCACACGCTGCGGACGCAGCCCGAGGTGATGAGGTTCTCGGCGGTCGGGCGCGTGGACGCGGACCTGGACGAGACGCGGGCGCGGCTGGCGCAGAACCTGCCGCCCCACGACGCCGACAACTACGACGTATCCATCTGCCTGCGGTCGACGGGCCGGTGGATCGGCATCGGCGGCTGCAAGAAGCCCAGCGGCGGCGACCTGGGCTGGCCCGAGATCGGGTACATGCTGCAGAAGGACTACTGGGGCAGCGGGTACGCGACCGAGTTTGTGAAGGCCTTCCTCGGCGCCTGGTGGTCTCTGCCCCGCTCCGAGTGCGAGATCGCCGTCGAGAGGGCCTCCGTGGAAGGCGAGAGGGCCGTCGTCCGGGAGCGGGCGGGGGAGGTGGAGGTGGAGGGGGGCTTTGAGGAGATACTCACGGCTGTGGCGGCGACGGATAACCCTGCCAGCCAGAAGATTCTCACGAAGTTGGGGTTTGAAAAGTTTAAGGTGTGGAAGGAGGTGGACGAAGAGAAGCAGACGGAGATCGTCCTCGTCGGATACGGCATCAGGCGGCCCAGGTAATAGCCAAGACAATAGCCGGAGCAAGGCGATGCCCCTATGCTATATGACGTTGAAAGCCGAGGGGGGCGATTGGACCGCCGTCTCAACTTGGGACGCAATCTCAACCTTTGGACAATCAGTTGTCCGAATAAGCGCGCAGCTGTTCTCTTTCGTCGTCGGCACAATCGACCCGGGGATTCAGACGACCGGCCGATTACCGACTGCGAGGAATCCCGGGGGATGGTGGAAGTCAGATCACCGCGTGGTCAGGCCTCGAGAACCCCATTGGCAAGCAGGGGTCGTCCGGGCTGGCGGGCGGCAGCGGGACGGGAGGACACCAGTGACCACTGTGACCTCGGACATTTTTGCTCGTCCGCGATTCTCCCGATCGAGAGTCGGCGGCTGTAGGCGCCGTTGTGTCCACATAACGGCTTGGTATATAACGAATACGGGTATCGTCCCGAAACCTAGATAGATTTTGAAGCAAATTATCAAGAAAAGGTTTCTGTACGCCAAGAACATATCGTCGATTGCGTAGCAACATCACGACAAACGCCGCAACGCCAACTCGACTCAGACACTGGGCAGCCAGTCACACACACGGCACACAGCCCTCTCTAGATCAGCATGTCGCAACTAGGCTTGACTAGCAACATCGTCACTGCGACAGGCATCCTCGGATGCGCTTGGTGGGCAGGTAAGCTCTTCTGATGCCTCCGGGGGGTTTCGTCGTGTCATTCGCAGTCGCTAAGCTCTTAGCACAGGCGCGGGGCAGTCGTTGTCCATCTTCAGCGTCGCGGCGGCCCTCGAGACCAGCGCAGAGCCGATCCATGCACTGAAGCTGTGGCAAAACCTGTTCTACCGCGGCATGTCGATAGGCCCAAAGGTCGCGGGCATCACCTTTCTGTCGCTGGCGTATTCGGCCTACGACCGCTACCGGCACGGCCTCGCGTGGAAGCCATTCGTCGTTGCCGGGGCACTCGGTCTTGGAATCGTGCCGTACACGTTCGCCTTCATGGGGCCGACCAACGAGCGGCTCCTGGCGGGTGCGCAGGGCGTGGTGGCGCTGGGATGGTCCGAGACCAGAGAGCTGCTCGTGAGGTGGCAGACGCTCAACATTGTCAGGAGCTTCTTCTCGATTGCCGGTGCCGCCGTTGGGCTCTGGTATACGGCCTTCCCTTGAGGAAGGGTTGAGCGAGCGCATGGGATTTTTCGCAGAATATCGATCGTCCTGTATAGACAGGGGTTGGAGACTTTAGGACAGAGCAGATTCATGTAAGATATAGATAGTTCTGGAAAAGGTGCCGAACAGGCGGTTTGGTTTGTTGGTGGGCGGCGGCCCATGCATTTTCAGGGTGGTCATCTTGGGGTGGTTTCAAAGTACCAAAGAGTTGAATCTTGGTAGGGTCAGTACATATCCGCACGGCGTACATAGATAGCAACAGGCGCAATGCACAGCACCGGGACCTTGCAGGCCTCGTTTGTAAGTCTGGTTGTGACGGGTTCCTGCTCACCTGCTCACCGCTAGATTCGGGAGTCCCAAAACCTTGGCTGCGACTACATCATACACGCATGGCGCAACGCAACGATTGAGACGAGACGGGATCGCGGGGTGGCACTGGCAAGTTTAATGTCACGACAGTCAAGGCGCCGTACCGCGGAGCAGCATCCGGTTGCCAGGTGCGGTGCGGTGCGGTGCAGTGCAGTGCAGTGCGATCTGTGCTGAAGCGGTTGGTGGTGCAACGACATGGTGACGCTGTCTTGGGTTGAGTGTGTTGGGACTTGATGGTAGGTACTAATGGTAAGGTAGGTACCTAGGTATCTGTAGTGGCTGGACCGGTTCTTTCGGCGGCGTGGTGAAGGGCGGATGGGATGGCGGGGACAGAGTTGGCAACGGGATGGGCAGAGTTTACCGGTCGCCCAGCTCTGGGGATGTGGCTGGCGGCATGTGGTGTTGGTGGCCGTGGGCCGTGGGAGGCACATCTCTGGCGGTTTGTGAGTCCGGCGGCGGCTGAGCGGGTGCCAGCCCCCGCAACAAGGCACATCGCAGCAGGCCGTCTCCAGACGGACTCCAGCCAAAGGGCTCACCTGGGCAGACTTCCAGGCTGGATCCCGGGGGGCCGGCTGGGCTGGGCATCCATCGTCTTCGACGGGCGGCCAGGGCCCATTAGCTGCCTTGAATTCGCCTTGCCCTATCTCTCGTGTTGAAGTCATGTTTAATGAGGAATTCGTCAACACCAATTCCGTGTGGATGCCCGCTGGATGCCCGCTGGATGCCCGCTGGATGCCCACCATTCCAACCCAACATGAATGAAGGCGCCGGGGAGCCCGAGTCGTTTGCAGCGAGTGTGAGATGGGGGCCGTACGGCAGTGTGATTCGTGAATGCACATGAACCTATGGAAGTCAGACGAAGGTGTGAGAGCGGAGGAAGGAAGGCCTAAGGACGTTGAGTGACGGTCGAGAATAAGCAGTAAGGTAGGTACACCCAAAAGTGAAAGGTACCGTGCCCCAAGTGGAAGGCATCGCATGCATCGCATCGCATCGCATCTCAGCGGCCGGATATCTGATGACCCCATTTATTTTTTTTACTGCGTACACTAGAGAGAGAGGTCCACGACCAGGGAAGAACAGAAGGGAAGGGAAGCTGTGCCATGCCAGGGTGCACGTGTCAGCCCAACAGCCAAACGTTTTCCCTGTTTGATCGCTATTCTTACCTGCCACTGCCCTGTCCAGCCCGACTGCCTGCTGCTGCCCTACCCATGTCCCATGTCCCATGTCCCATGCACTGTACCCATGTCCAGCCCCTCCGCCGTCTGTTCTTGGTCTCCCGTCTCTGCCTGACGATGTTGCTGCTCTGACCGAGGGTTCCTTCCAGTGCAGGTCCATACCCAAGGTACTAAGTAGGTAGGTTGCGACTTGACCCCTCCAACCTCCATCCACGCTTGCTCAACCGTCCCGTCTTCACTCTCACCACTACTGCGGTAAACCCAAGGTAAAAAGGTGCAGGTCCAGGTACGGTACCCTGTCCACCTGGAGTTGCAGTCCGAGTACTTTAGTTACATCATCAGCTCTCACCCGCGCGCCGCCCAGCTCAAATCAACCAAAACAGCCCTCCTCCCTCGAGTCGTCCGCCGTCGCTTCGCTCTCACACCCTCCGGACTGGAATCATCCATCGCATCCACACACACTCACACATTTCTACGAGCACTCCCACGCGCGCCAACGTCTTTCGTCTCTCTTCGCGCATGCGCATATTGCCGGCTGCGTGCCCCTACCACAACCTCGCCTACTTGACTCACCGTTGCAGCTGCTTGGCCTCAGCCTGCTTCTGCCTGCCTGCCCTACCATACCTACATCTCCGTCTCGTATGACGATGTTATGGCGGCCCGCATCCCAGGCACAGGAAGTCTAGCTCTCGCTTATTAGTACATGTTGATACCCTCCGACTCTCTTCGCAGTCGACGCTAGTCGCCCTTCCCCCTCCATATATCCAGCAACTTGCTTTGACAAGACGCATACTCCAGCGCCACGCCCGCCGCGTCAAACGCTGTTATTACCGACTCAAGATCTACCAGCACAAGCCACGGCCGTTATATCTACCCAACCCAGCCCGTCCCATCTCCACACTTTTCCCCGGGACCTTCCTGCCCAAAGGCACACTGTTGATGAAGAGTTCGGCCCCGGATGGCGACGGCGACTCCAGAGCCAGACTCGAAAGAGTCTAAAAATGCTCAACCTCAACCTCCACCCCAACCACAACCACAGCCTGCAGACTCAAAGCCTCCAAACTTTTATGGTTATTTGATCAACCAGGGCAAGGTGCCAACCCCGATTCTGGATGCCCTCCTCCGCGCCATCGCGAACCACATTGTACGTCTGATCGTGTTCCCCATTTCCGCCCGCCCTTGTCTCTCCACCCCGCTTCGCAATTCCGGGCGACAACTGACATACCCCGCCAACAAAAGATCGCTGAAATCGGCGACAAAAATGTCCAGGCCTTGACCCCCCAAAAGCTTGCCGCCTTCTACAAGGCGGTAGGCGGCAATTATGACGGTAAGCATATCCTCGGATCACCAGGTGCAAACTTGCCATGCTGACGTGCCGTCATCGCAGCCCTTTTCATCGAAATGCCCTACCCCGCCATATCTTACATCTGGCAGGTCACTGGGTGCCAACACTCCCTGCAACCCTCCGACAACGATTTCGATGCCCCTTCCGTACCGGCTCTGACAAAACGCGGCTTTGTGCGATGGGAAATCATCGAGATCTTGCTAGACCCGGAAGAGCATGTGCCCTTTATCCAAAACGCAGTCAAGAACTGGAACCTCAAGCATCCCGAGACAAATGAACCGTTTCCTAAAGACCTACCCGACGACGCCTTTCCTGCCCAGCCAGACCCCGAGATTTCTGAGTGGCACAAGAAATGCGCCGAGAAGTTGAGGAAAGCTGCGACCCCCAATCAAGACTCTGCCGCACCGAAACCCGCCGCCGCCGCCGCCGCCGCTGCTGCTGCTGCTGGTGCACCACCTTCAAACTGGCCGCCGGAAAGGGATGAGCCCAGAGTCAAGGCCGCATATGTGCACGTTCGAAACCCCTATCCAAAGGCATCACCACCTCCGCGCGGCCCCCAGACCGAGTACTTTCCCCCGCCGACAAGGCCAGTGGCTTACAGTCATGTACCGGGTCATGGCGGGCGTTATCCCCCGTCCCGGCTGAACATCCCAACAGCCCGATCTCCCGAGCAAGAACGGTACCGAGGTCAGAATCAGAATTCGCCAGATGATCGCCGCCGCCGAAGCTTCTCCGACTATCCATCTCCCTCGGGGGATCCCCTGTATGCTTCGGAGCATCTCCACCCAAATAGGCCACCCATGCAACCTAGAAGACATAGTCAACCTCGCCACTACTCGTCCTCCTCGACTTCCGATTCCGAGGAGCCAGGGAGCCCACGATCCAAGCGCAGACCTCACACGCATCATTCCAACGAACCCCCACCTCCAGGCTTCCGGCGCATGCCTCCTCCCCCACCATCGGTTCAAGTACCTTCAGGGGCTCGCCTGCATCGCTCGGAGCTACGGGCAGACGACTCCCGCCGTCGAAGCATCCCGATCGTTGAGAAGATCAGCGAGAAAGTGGCCTCTATCCTCCCCAACGGTCGTTCACCGGATCGGCAGCGCAGCACTTCGGGTCGCCGGAGCGATCCACCCTCGCGCCGCAGTCGTGAGCATCTTCCCACGTCGAAGCTGAACCGCAGCTGGCCCGACATCGCTCCGGACGAGTCAGAAGCTTCCGAATCTGAGGAGGAGGCGCGCCGGCGTCACCGGCGGCGTGAGTTGGAGGAGCGAGAGCGAGCAGAAAGGGAAAGGCAGCAAAGAGCCCGCGACAGAGAGCGCGGCAGGGACAAGGATCGAAGACGCGACAGGGAGAGAGACAGAGACTACGAACACCGAGATCGCGACAGAGGAGAGCGCGTAGTAGACTGGGAGAGGGACGAGGACAGGGAGGCTCGCCGGCGGCGGGAGCGACTGCACCCCGTGCGTCCGGAGGCCCAGCGCCGCACCAGCAGCCACGCCGATATAGATCGCATGCGTGAACGAGGCGAGCCTCCCTGGGAACCTCGGGACCGTGAGTTCAGAGATGATAGAAAGAGATACAAGGAACCGCGCGGTGCCAGTCCCACGATTTCTGGCGTTGGCGGGCGTCAATACCCTAGTACTAAGCAGGCATGGGATTGATTTTGACCAGGGGCATCGATTTGAGCGGGCAGTTTTGAGCGATTTTGGTGGATTTGGGCTCGGGTGGATATAAAGGGATATCATGATGATCAATCTTCACGCTTCAATCTCTGTACAACATGCTTATCTCACCTTGCGAACTGAGAGAGTCAGTTGAGTGCACATAGGGTAATGAGACATGAACATTTTGCTGCAATGTCTCTCATGCTTTAATGCGTTTCTATCTCAAAACGAAGCCAATCAATGCTGCTATGCTCTGCCAATCCAACAAATGTTCTTGCCATGTTACCATTCTCCCTCGAGGCCCTCTCCTTCCTCGTCGTCTTCTTCATCGTCGGACATGAGATCCTCGCTTGGGAAGCAAGAAGCCATGATTGTGTCAACGGGGCCGTCTTTTCCAGGGCACAAGCTATTTTGTTGAGAAGTGCCACCGTTTTCAGAAGGCCCAGAACTCCGGACCTCGAGACACTGGAGCATCTCATTGAGCCCCCCTAGAAGAGTCCTTGCTGCGGCCCGCAAGCGTCTCGCTGCCGGCCAGCGGCATGCGATCATGCGCAGAGTACTCGACACGCTCCGACTCGGTTTCGTGCGTGACGCGGGGCCTCCTCGGCTCCCCCTCTTCGTCTGTGATGTCAAGCTCGGAGTCCGGCTCCTCGTCCACGATCTCATCCAGAGTGTCATACTCGAACTCTTCGGCGTCAGCGATGGCTTCGAAGACGTCGCATAGATCTTGTCTGAATGTCCTGAATTCGTGAAATGGCTCAGGGTCGGAGCTCCCGTCGACGTCGACGTCCATCTCCTTCGCTACGACATGCCCCTCTCCCGGCTGCGTCTGGCGCCTCTTGCTCGGCCTGCTATCCCCGTTCGTATCCTTTCGCTTGCTACCGCTGCCGCCACCGCTTATTTCCTCGCTTCTCTCCCGCTCCGCCCCTCGTTGATGCGCGGCGGCCATGGACTTGGCGATGGGAAGGTGGTACGCGTTGACGAAGCCCTGCGGCAGGCTTCTCGTCTCGGGGCATCCCTTCCGGAGACGCGCGATGCGGTAGTGGTAGGGGCACTGGCGCTCCACCTTATGGACGAGGGACGGGTGGAAGGGCCGGGCGAGGCAGCGTTGCGATATTGGGCCGTGGGCGCATTTGTTACGGCGGTGGAAGAGTTGGCAGTTGCAGGTTGTGAAGTGGATGTAGATTCGTTGGCACATTTTTTTCTTTCTTGATGCGACGATGCGTTTGTCGTAATTTTGCTTGGTATACTAAAGATGCCCTTTTCTTTTGTGGTGCGTAGTGGTGAAGTTGGCGATGTTTTTTGGTGTTGTGGTCGGGGGGAGGCTATATTCAGACGAACAGATGGGGAGATAATAATAGCAAGTTGGCTGACGTCGGTTGAAGGGTTCAACAAAAGAGCGTGAAATGGAAGGAGTGAGTGAGGTTGAGGGCTGTCGTGAGGAAGGCGGACTGGTGGTGAGTAGAGTCCGTCGGGTTGTTGTTGACTTTTTTTCTCACTCGAGACCCGTCGGTGAGGCGGCAGGCTTTTTGGGCAGGGGCGGAATAGACCAGTGACGGCAAGAGCTTCGTCTGTCCTCCCTGCCGAGAAAATGAGTGGAATTAAAAAAGTGATGGCTGTTATCGGGGGGGGGGGACCTGGGAAGCTGCAATTCACCTAAGAGTATTCACCTACCTAGTCGAGTTGTTGATTTCATCTACTCGGTACTGATACCCTTAAGTAAAGTGGGCTGGCTGAAGCACGACTTTCCGTCCAAAATCCCTCCTTTCCATAGTTACAAGTGATCAAGAAAGAGACCACCTAGTTTTCCTTTGCTGGAGCGACTACTTTCCCCTGTGTGCTCGTCATCGTCGTCGCCGTCGTTGTTGTTGTCGTCGCCGCTGATTACCTTTATTGTCATTGTTATCGTCGTTCCTACTATCGTTATAGTTATTGCCATTGTAATTTTTGCTATTATGGCCGTCCTTGATTGAATTATACGCATTAATTCTAGAGGGAATGTGGCCGCATAGACGTAGTGATATTAGTCGGGCTCTGAAGGAATTCAAGACATTGGACGTTGGCTGATAACGGGTTTACAAATCGCAACTCACAATCACTGTCTCAGCATCTCCAAGCGCAACGTTCATTCTTACATCAATTGGGCATTACTCATACTTCATCAGATATGGCCACATTCAAAACGATACTTTAAAATGTCAAAAGATGTGGTATCAATATTAAAATCTAAAGAGTAGCGACGACGCATTCTCCCCAAGAACAACTCCCAAATTCAATCGTTCTCTATGTCCAGACCTTTCCCATCACCATCTCTGCCCAATTTCATACGCCCCTTTCCACATCCTTGCGTCTTTGCAAATCCTCTCGACTCGTCTCATCGCTGGTCACCAGCCCCTGCTCCGTCACATGCTCCTGGTCCAGGCTGTACCTCTTGATCGTCAGACTCAGCACCATGCAAAACCCAGAAAACGCAATCAGACTGATCCAGATCGCCCTCAGCGCGTCGCAGTACGCCTCCACCAGCTCGGCGCGCACCGCGTCCCGCGGCATCTGTTTAATGATCTCCACCACGATGGTCGCGTCGCGGGAGTACTCGTCCGCGAGGTGTGCCAGGTCTGGTACGGCCGCGAGTTTCTCCCGGAACGCGTTCTGGAAGATGACGCCGGAGACGGCCACACCGAGGGACTGGCCAAAGGTCCGGAGGAACGAGTAGAACGCGGCGGCCTGGCCGTTGAGCGCCGGCTCGCACGCCGCCTGGATCGAGAGGGCCATGGCCGGGAAGAGCATACCGGTGCCCAGTCCGATGGGGATGTTGAGCCAGATCCAGGCGGGCACAGTGGTCCCCGGCTTCATGAGGCACAGGAGCCCCGCGCCAAGGGTCGTGATGACCCAGCCGGACCAGATGGACCAGCGGTATCTCCCCGTGATTCCGGCGACGAGGCCGACGGCCATGGCGGCGGGGGCTACGGTGAGGGTTTCGGGAAGGGCGGCAACGGCGGATACGACGAGGGAGTACGACTTTACGGCTTGGTAGTAGAGGACTGTGAAACTATCAGCATTAAGCCAAGAAAGGGGCAAAGGTGCATAATGGGAGTCTTACTGAGAAAGTAAAGAAGAGACCATAGAATCATGCCGTGAAAGACCGTCATGATGTAATTCGCAACCATGGTCCAGTTGTTGAAGATTCCTTTGTCAATCATGGGCTCCTTTGCGAACCTCAACTCCCAAGCCCCAAACGCCACGAGGATGAAGACCCCCAGAACGAGCGGCAGAAGCGACCTGAAGGACTTCCACTCGTACATGACACCGCCCGTCGATATCCCGAACAGAAAACTCGTCGAGCCTGCGGTGAAGAGGAAACTCCCTAGCCAGTCGAACCGGCCGAGCTTGCCCGCGATGTCCCCCGGAATCTTGGCCTGCTTCAGGAAGAAGAAGATCATGACGACGCCGATGGCGATGATGGGCAGGTTGATCCAGAAGATCCACGCCCAAGTCACGTTCTGCGCGAAGCCGGCCCCGATCAGGGGCCCCGTGACCGTCCCGACGGACCAGACGGCGGAGAGCAGCGAGAACCACTGCCCACGCACGGAGAGCGGCACGAGGTCCGTCACAATGACCTCGCACAGCGCAAGGATGCCGCCGCCGCCGACGCCCTGGATCGTGCGGCCGACGATGACGACGCGGAAGCTCTTGGCGACGGCGCCGACCACGGAGCCCGCGGCGAAGAAGAGGGCCGAGACGTAGACGAGGGGCTTGCGGCCGAAGATGCTGCTCAGGCCGGCGACGGTGGGCTGGAGGACGGTGCTCGCGAGGAGGAAGCTGGTGCCGGACCAGAAGGCCTCGAGGGCGGTGCCGCCGAGCTCGGCGCTCATTGTCGGGAGGGCGACGGAGAGGGTCGTGGCGTCGAAGGCGACGGCCAGGGCGACGGTGCAGAGGGCGCCGAAGGCGAGGAGGAACTCGCGCGAGGGCTTGAAGACGAGTCTGCCATCTTTGTCGACGTGTGTTGTTCGTTTCTCTAGGACCACTGCCGGTGGTGGCGGTGGTATGTTTGGTTCTGATGAAGACATCTTGACAGGTTATGGTAGTTTGGAGATGATTCGAGAAGGAGAATTATGATGGATGGATAGACAAGAGGACAAGTTGTAGACTGGGTGCTTTTTACGCTGATAAAGGGGTGTTGTTATTCAGAGACTATGGAACCCGAGCTGTGAATAAGTGATTCAAGAGTCAATGCCGCTTAAATACAAAGCTGAGCATCCACGCTCGAATGCTGTCAACGTCTTCGCATCCTCTCCGCTCCGTGTCAGGAGACTACTTCATACAGAGTCCACGGCCAGCCCCTGTTGGTAAGCCATACATACACAATATGCCGGCCTGCGGCTCAACACATGGTCGACGCGCTAAGGGGGCTGCGAATGGCCTCATGAGCGGCCGAAAAGCGGACCGCCTCTCGTAAACCGACGCTAATCAATTACTCCGCCGTAAATCTCGACTCGTCAGCATGCCCTGTTGCCTGGTAAAGAATTGGTCCGCAGGGCTGCCGTGATGTGCCAGTCGGTCGAGCTGAGGTGGGTTTCGCCCGACGGAGGGCATGCCGGGGCAACGTAGTGCAGGCCAGAGCGGTAAAGACCGCGATCTTGAGTGGCATCCATTCCGACGGACAAGGCGGGCGAAATGTTCTGCCGAAGGGTGCACTTCCGGGCTAGACCGTTGACGGCTCGGGCATTTGTGGGTCCACACCCGGCAGCGGACATCGTTAGCGCCGGTGAATTAGCCTGGTAGTTACGCAGTTTTACATACAAGTGCCAGGCCAAATGAACAATGTAAGCTAGCCAGGCTGAGGGACCAAGTATTCCCTTGCAATTCGAATTCTTGATCGATTGCGTCGGTCTAACCTTTCCAATTGTGGCACTTGCCCGAAGAAGCAAAGGTTTTGAAGGATTCGTCTGCGTCATCTTGCTATACCCCCATTTGCCGGGCGCTGGCTATCCGCCTTGAGTCGGACTCGCTCTCGCCTGACCCCCTTCCGGCCCCACCCGAGATTCGCTCGAATCTCAAGCGACTGCACGCCACGCCTGTCCGCTGGACCATGGCTGTAGGTATGGTGGATCTCGGGAGACAATGAACACAGCGTATCTTCTACGAGAAACCGCAAGGTGAGAAATTGTGAAGGGAAAAGAAATCTGCGTGAAACCCAAAGTCGATCTCCATGTGCGGGCCAAATTGACCGAGTTGTCGGGCCTATTCCCGGTCTGTTCCGGCTCGGCCGAAATTTCATCGGAGCCATCCAGAGACCACTTGGAAACATCTGGCTGTAGCTGCAGACTCATGCCCAAGGGCAGTAAAGACAGAAACGAGGGTGATCCTTAGCCTGTCGAAAGAGCCCTGATCGTTGGCTGAGCGAAGATGGACGTGCAGGTCACGACTCGTTACAGCAGGCAGGATTTGAGCAGGAAATTCTCCGAAACCCTTGGACCGGCCTTCCCTGCGGCAATGTGGCCACTCAGCCGCATCGTGCCGGCTATGAACACCAAGCCAGAGTTGATCCCGAGCTCCGATGGTGGCCACCCGAATGGCTGAGACGGTCCAGCCTTCAGCGACCTTCCTAGTCCGCAGCAGAAATTGTCGGAGGAAAGAGCTAATCCTCACGAAAACGAGCAACTTGCGGGCGTTGACGAAACATAAGAAATGAATATCGACGGGCAGAAACCGGCGGATTTACTTCAACATTACACTTCCTCTCCTCCTTTCGCCTCATGCACTTGCTATGCTCCATCAGTGGCTCCTGGGAAAGTGGTGTCTGACCCGGGGAGTTAGGTGAGTTGCCAAGAGAAGGCTAATTCATGAGATCCGTGGAGACGATGGCCAGTGGGAACCAAACGTCAAAGTTGTCAGAACCTTGCCTTTGAACGGGGAACCCCCGCCAGACCCGAGAGTGTCGGCTTAAGTTAGTCTGACAGTGTAACTGCCTCCTTTTGAGTCGCAACCGCCTGATGGTGTGTCACAGACCAAGCTGCCTTCTTGAAACCGTCAGACAACTCTGCTGGACAGAGCCATCGACGCCGATTAAGCGGATGAATGACATGCAGTCGCTTTGATGATGAAGGGTTGCTGGCTAACTTCCTCGTGTTCTTGTCGTGTCTCGTAGAACGACAAACTCCTAGACAAACCGGTTCACCGTTGGAGTGAGATGCCGCAGGCAAGGGACCCTTTACAGTCGTGGTCCTAGCGGCTTCCGACCTATCCCCGATCAGCTGGTCGCCCTGGAGAGCTGAAGGATGGCAGGCTTGAGGAACTCGGGCCTCATGAATGTCAAAGCAGTGACGATACTCTGCAGCTGAAGGGGACGTGCGAAGTCCAGATGTGCCGGCAACCTGATGGTTGATGCCACGCGGCATTGGGTTGACTCTGACAGGTGGACGTCCCTTGCCGAACGGAGCGACATTGCAGACTACCGCTTCTGCATGGACTTGTCGATGCCGCCTGGTTCGGCGTTGAAGCACTGTTATTCGCTTTCCGGCGCTTCGTCCCCTCGGTTCCTCAGGGCCTGAAGTCTTGACAGGCGAGTGCCATCTTCACGGCCCAATCAGACATCTGACAGATGGAGATGGGTTGCTTCTGAGGATTGGCCGGCGAGTGCCGATGGAACGGCGCTCTTGTAAGCTTCACCAAGCACGTAATAGCGCACAGATTTCCCTCAGGCACCGGTGACTGGTTGATAGGAAACAGGCGTGCAAAGCTTAGCAAACATGACGACGAGAAGGAGTTCTCTCGACAGTCGGGATTCCGTGTTCTGTATTCATGCATTGAGCATGCGCGTCAGTCCGGGGAACTTCGTGGATTGTCATTGAATTTGATGGGCAGTGTCAATCAGATAGACGAACGTCTGAGAGGTTGAAGATGGACGTTTGAAATAAACTCGCAGCTGTCGCGCCAACGCTAGGCGGACAAGACATTAAAGTGGACCCGCCGATCCTTCCTGGACCCACTCCAGCCCAGTGCACTTGACGCTAAGCTGATCGACTCACTCTCGGCCAGCGCGGGATGACCAAAGGGGAAGAACCCTTGCCAGGCAGTCCACCTTCCTCCTCGACACTTTGAGGAACAGTCCCTCCCTCCTGCCATCTACAGACACAATTTCGCACCATAATTGAGCTCAACAGAAACACGAAGCTTTGCGTCTCGTCATTTGGGTTACAACTCACCTTTGTCGAATACGATCTGCCGCCACAGCCTCTTGACGACGGACACGAACAAGATTACCAGTTGTCCTCAGTCAACATTCAGTCAACATCTGTTATTCGGTTAGAACTGACAACAGCCCCTTCTGCAGGACGTTTTGCCAGGCATTGCCCGCGACTGAATTACCCTTTCGGGTCCGGGCTGAACCGGATGAAACGATCCCATCACCTTCAATGACGAAGCAACTCCACGCCGTCAAGTGTCGCGTGTGGGTGGGCAAGCATCCGATTACCATACCGCTGGAACCGCCGACTCAGACAATACTTTGCCTGTCCTGCCGTCCGACTCAATGAGAGCCATGGGCTAACGGGTCCCTTCCCAGTTCTCCATTGGCCTAATTAGCCCCGTTCCGGGTCTATGGGAGAGGCTTCGTCAACACCATGACGCGCTCCGCCCCGCGGGATCTAGACACTCCGCCATGTTCCCTGCTAGGGATTTCCTTTTGTTCTTTTCACTAACCGTCTCTTAAGTTCCTCTCGATTCGCCGGAGCCGGGGTCGGAACCGATACTGACATTCAGGTCTGTTCCTCTCGCATGACCCAACGGCTGCCTGCCGGTCTGCGGTCAGACTTCGGCGACCCTTTGATATGAACCACCTTTGTTTGAATGTTTGGACCAAAGAGACTTATGCCAAACTTCTAGTGGCTGGGCATGCAAGAGTGCTGGACAGGATTCAACGAAAATGACCTTCCAGGCCACCAACATGCTGGCGCGCACAAACACATACGCTGACTGACACCTGTCTGAGGTGCCATTTATCGACCGGCTTGCCGAAGAGCCGGGTTATCCCCCGGATGATCGACGCCAGGATCGTGGCTGTTGCTGATCTCTTCTCGTACATTTTTGTTTGCCGTCTCAAACATTGTGCGCTCGAGCACCGATGGGAGCACCCTTGATCGACTGCAGTCCGCGCCTCGTCAGGGCTTAGCGGCGCATGAAACAAACCTTCGGGGAGGCCAGACAACAACGTATACACCATCCGCCTAATCCCAGACCACCAGAGATCGTCCTCCGCCAACGGCGCGATCCCGCTCGATCATTAGAAGTTTTCCCATTCGCTAATGCGTCGAATAGGCGCTATTGAGTTTCGCAGGCGTCCCATCGGTGATCCAGCCCTTCCGCCGTTCTGTTGCCAACCAGGCATTGGGCTGCTAATCAACAGCCCTGTACCGCGGATTCCCACAATTTTGCCTGCAGTTCGTCGCTATGACATAGACTTCTGTTCTTCTTCCCTCCCGCTTGATCTACCGGCCCTCGCCTTTTGGTCTAACCCGAAAGGTTGACCTCGGAACCTGTGTTTTTGGGACGTCGGAACCAAAACTTGTGAAAAAGAGCTCGGCCCCTCCTATCCTCCGGAGTTGGTTCCTACGACCTGTTGATCAACGATACCACACTCAACATACAGAACACGCTGTTGCAACAATGGTAAACACCGGCAAGCCGTCTGGTGGCTGCAAGCTTTGCAGGGCCAGGAGGATTAAGTGTGATGAAGGCAAGCCATTCTGCATGAGGTGCAAAAAGTCAAGGCGCCAATGTCCTGGCTACCGCGATCCTTTTGAGGCCAATATCCGCGATGAGACCGAGGCGACGATCAAGAGATTCAAGAAGTCGAGGGGTGAAGACAGCTCGGAAGATGAAGGCAAGGGTCCATCACCAATCTGCAACAAGCAGTGCATGACATCTGTGGCTGGTCCAAAATACAAGACGTTCGACTACTCGAACCCGGCCGCGTTTCCGTTCCGGGCAGACGATGATTCGACTGAAGACGACGAGGATATTCCCGTGTCCCTATTCGACTCTCTCGACGAACAGGCCTCTTGCTACTTCTTGTCGGAGTTCATTATTGTACCCTATACGCCCACGGCCAGGGGCTATTACCGTTTCCTTCCTCGGTTTTTGAGTCAACCGAACGTCTCCAAATGTCTCTCACAAGCCTACAAAGCCGTTTCCCTAGCGGCTCTCGCGAGTCGACGAACCGTCAACGCAAGCTCTGCCATGTTCCACGCTCAGAACCATTACATGAGAGCTGTGAGGGCTGTCAACAAAGCCATCATGGACCCTGAGGAAGTGAAGAACGACCAAACGCTTGGGGCAGTTCTCATGTTGGCATTTTACGAGGTACACGCATCAGATCGATACTGTAGACGTCAAGAGGACTAATAAGTGGGTAGATTCTGACCGCATCTCGGGACTCCATTGCAGAGTACACCAACCACATGAAGGGAGCAGCCATTATCGTGAAACTCAGGGGTCAGAAGGGGCTCGAGACACCCGAAGGCGAGGAGATGTTCGCCATCACCCGAAACCAATGCTTGTCAATTCACTGCCTACCAAACTCGCCAGAGGTAGCCGAGTTCACGTGGCTGCTTCACCATGAATGTCGCGGACGCATGCAACACGCCATTGCCAGCATGGATATTCAGAGCAGCCAAATCAGGCAGGACGTTGACAGAATCCTGGGCGCAGGGGACCGCAAGCCCGAGACGATCCAAAAAGTGCTTGACGCTCTCAAACGTGCCCAAGCGCTCGAGGCCAAGTTCCGCAAGCTCAACAATGACCCAAGCCCGCAGTGGAAGGTTGACACTGTCGACTGGGTCATGGATCGCCAAGACAACGAACTTGATACTGCACCATCATTCAATGGACCTATATACGGCTTCTTCAATCTTCCCCTAGCCATCTTGCACGTTGCCACATGGTGTTGCCATCTAATGCTGACAACCACCATCTTGCGTTGTATGGCCTGGTTGGTCGCACCAGACGACTACCGCATGGGAGAAGAGTATGGAGAGTTGAAGAGCTCGGCGATCTTGAGAATCGACGACACGATCGCCTCAGCGCCCTTCTTCTGCAAGTGGAACGGCTACGGAGTCGTCGTGGCCCAGTTTCCATGCGGACAAAACACCAAGCCTGACGATCCACTAAAGGGAGCTGCGGGGCTGATGATTCTCTGGCCTTTGGTCACGGCTTACACCAGTGACTTTGCGACGCCGAGGCAGAAGCGGTTCCTGAGGGGCCGACTCAAATACCTCGCTGACGTCGCTGGTATCAAGCAAGCCAACGTTTTCCTCAACGTAAGTTTGCCCACCACAGACAGTGGGCTCCTGCTAACAAGTGGTAGATGCAGATGGAGGATGTGTCGTCCCCGTCAAAGGAAATTGAGCGCGACCGCAGGCAAGGCGTTCAACCCACCTCGGATGGTCTGGAGAGCCTGCGAGCGTTTCCTTTCTAGAGCAACTTTTCTCAACGCGCGGTGCATCTTCCACATTTTCATGGGACGAACCAGGATCCTACACTTTCCCGACGACTGAGCTTTGCATCAGCAGCAACACCCTCTTTTCACTTCTTGTACAGATGGTTTTGTTTTCCTTCACGCGTTACGACATGGCGGGCATGAGGCATGGGGTGCATCGGAGGAGGTCCTCTGGAGGAGTCTTCTCCTGTGGTGTTGGGGGCAGGCGGAAAAGCTTGAAACTCCGATGGGAGAGTGTGGTTTTTTGGTTTTCTCTTTTTCCAGCCGGTGTATCATTTAGCGGGGTTTCTTTATGCTCTTCGACTGTCCAGACTTTCCTTCTCTTCACTGTTGATATATCGTTCCATGCTGGCCTCTGTTCCAGTTTCCAAACGGTCCTTCTAGACAGTTGGTGGCACGACTTGACGAATTTGGCATGGCTTGGGTTTTTGGGGATAGCACGATGAGACGACCTTAGGGGAATACAGACGAATCTCTTTCCTCGAGAACATCCCTGATACTACCCTTTCGCCTGACGTCTATCTCGGTGATGTGTCTTGATGCAGTGAGAATGAACCAAACCAACAAGAGCAGAAAATCCAACATGTAACCCTCGCCCAACACCTCCTAGACAAGAAAACAACCTTTCACCTTCCGCGCCGTCCGACGCCGATCCTGTCCTCCCTTGTACGGCCCCCACGGCCCCCGTCTCCCGGCGTCGGCGTCGTCTGCATCACAGACGCACCCCGGCCCGGCTGTCCCAGTCGCTGCACCGGCTGCTGCTGCTGCTGCTGCGTCATCATCTCGCCCTGCCGCCTGAGCAGCTCGGCCTGATGCGCCTCGTACTCTGCGTACTCCTCGGCCGAGATGTCCGGGTCGTACGGCTGCTGGCGCTGCGGCGACGACGACGGCAACTGCTGCTGCTGCTGCTGCTGCTGCTGGAGGATGCGTTGCTGCTGTTGTTGCTGCTGCGCCTGGATCAGGGCCTGGCGCTCGCGGAGCATGGCCTCGCGCGCGCGGCGGTCTTCGTAGGCTGCAATGTCCTCGGCCGTGATGGAGAGGTCGTTGCGGGGCGGCGGAGCATCTTGTTTAGGCTGGGGGTTGGGTGAGGTGAAATTTTGGTGAAGGCAAGGGGGGGGTGGTGATGAGAGGGAGGTGAGTTTGTGTTGTGTGGTTGGTTTGCTAGGGCAACACAGCACAATATGGTGTGATGCGCGCGGCGAGGTTTGGGGATTTCGTTGTTCGCGATGCAGAAGCCTAGTGGAATGTAACTCTGCGATTCACACAAAATCCCGTGGCGGCGATATTGAGGAGCTCTGTGTGCTCTCTTGGGTTTCCGTCGGATTAGGCAGTTGCTCAAGGTGCAGCTGGGTGAGTTTACACCTTCAGCTGTGTGGCGGATCCGCAAATTCGTGTGCTTGCGAGGGGATCCTTTTTCGCTCACTTTCTCACTTTCTCTCTCTGCGAAGAAGCGGCGCAGGAATATGCGAGAAAGACGCCTCAGCCTGCGAGAGGTAAGGCGAAGCGGCGTGGGGTCGTGGTGAAGGCACTATGCGACAACGGGGGGCGGAGCGCGGAGAGCTGACGAAGCGGGTTGTCTGTCTGTCGTTGGTCGTGTTGTTGATTTTTTGCTCAGTTGTCGCTTTTCCGGCGCGTCGGCGGCGGCGAGAAAAACACCGCTGGAGATTCAGCGACAACGGGCCACCCACACGCCCCCCGGTCCATTTCAGCCCGTCAGTGTCCACAGAGGAGCTCTTCAAAAGTCCTTGCCCACGCTCAGAAGTAGCTGTGAGTCCGGAATATTACAGGTACATTAAGACCCTAGAAAGGACATACGTTATCAGATAATCCGAACTAATAGGGGCTTCTAGGGACCCCTATAGGGGCTGAGTAGTGAGGTTATTCCGGATCCCTGTACCTCTAGGTACTGATAACGTTGACGGGGTATCTGTGGTACGAAAGTCTTGGCATTTCGGGCAGAAACCTTTGAAGAGCTCCTCCGCATTCAATGTGCCCTCCACTAGCGTCTAGCGTGCGGGTCTTGCCGGGGCGATCCGCGGTGGGGTGACGGCAACGGGGGGGTTCAAGCGTTCGCTCGCGCGGGCGAGGGGGGCTGCCGGCGGCTGTGGCCAATTGGGGGCCGTTGGAGACGGGACAGTGTTGGCCGTACTGTATCATCACGTTGGGTGAAAGCAGCAGCAGGCAGCGAGAAGTCAGCTCAGCCCTAAGAGAAATCCATCACGGCTGCTACCCACCTACCCTCAGACTGGCTGTACCGCCTTGTGATCGACGCGTCCAACCAGACCTTTCGTTGGACTCTTTGCACAGAGGCGAAGATGATTGTCGTGTGGCTAAGTGAAGGAAGAGAAATCCAGCGACGATCAAGACTGAAGTAGTCTCCATAGCAGTCACATTCACTCGCAAGGGAGCATTCACATCATTCATGCATCAGAGAAGATTCGGATTATGCATAGTCTTCATTCGGATTCGTTCTACCGTGTAAATGATTGTTCCCTTTCTCTTTCATTCCCATGAAACCTCGTCCCGTCATAAAGTTGTGTGTGATATCGTGTGCCTCCCATTCTCAGTACACCCCCGTAGCGTAGACGTGCTCCGCCTCCCATCTCAGGAAATCGCCCAGGTCGTGCCCGAGGTTGTACCCCATCGGCACCACCTCCGCCTCCCCGTCCGTGCCCCTCACCATGACGAGGTCCATCATCGGGCTCGGCGGCAGGCTCTCGATGCTCTCGCGGTTGTACCGCTTGGGGTGGCCCTCCATCGTCCACCGCCGGATGTTGCACCCCTTGGTGAGGAACTTGGACGCGTCGAACTTGCCCTCGTTCCAGAACCCGCTCGGGTGCTCAAACTCCACTGGGATCGGCAGGTTGATGTCCGTCGAGACCGACGACATGGGGCGAGTACTCGGACGCTGTCGTGCTGCCGCTGACGCTGCCGGGGCTGGCTGCTGCCGCTGCTGCTGCCGGCGAGGAGAGATGAGCAGGCCGTGGTGGTCGAAGCCGAATTCCTCAAACCAGTCGGCCAGGTCCGCCGTCTCTTCGGCTTCCGACCGCTGCGAAAAGTCCGACGGGTCCGAGAAGAGGTCGCCCGCGCCGCGAGGTTGGCCATCTGGAATGCGGTCCAGTCCAGGGTGTCGTCCGGGTCGATCTTCATGCCCTGGACGACGTCGGACTTGGGGAAGCGGATCTGTCCGTGGCGGAGGTTGGGGTGGTTGAGTGTGTAGTTTGTCGACTGGAGGAAGACGAAGTCGTCCTCGTCGACGGGCGCGAACGTGCGCGTCGCCTGTTTCTGCGTCGTGTCTGAATATGTTGTCGTGTCCGGTGTCGTGATGATTACCTCCGGTATCGTCGGTAGCTGTGGTGCCTGCGGCCGGGGCGCGAACCTCAGCGGGTTCTTCGCCGGCGGAGGCGGAGGGGCGCCCATGTCGTCAATCTCCGCGGCGTCTCTGGTCGTAGAATCTGTGGCGGGCGCGGCGGGCTTCTTTCGCCGCGGGGACTTCTCCTTCACCGAGAAGTGCCGTCGCACGGCTGGGTCGAGGGGCTTAGAATGTGACACGGTGTCGCTGGATGTAACCACCATGCCAACACCTGCCGCTCCTATCCGGCGGGGTAGGTCTTGGAGATGGAAAGGCTCGACGGGCGTCTCGCTGCCGTCCGTGTCGACTGTCCTCGCGGTGTCGCTCGAGATCCGAGCCTGAGTCTCCCGACCGGCCCTCAAGGCTTGAAGGTGGTCTGGTGAGAGGAGCTCGTTGACCTCCATCTTGCGGAAGAACTGTCCGCTGAGGATGTCGACGACTTCTTCTCCGAGCTGCCATCGAGCGTTCTTCTTGGACCGTGACTTTGATCGCTTGACCTTCTTTGACTTCTTCCTGCGGGGTCTGGATGTTGATGAACCTGATACACTGCGGACTGGAGGGGGCAGGGGAGGAGTGCTGTTCGCAATGGCGTGAGGCTTCATTGACCACATGAGCGGCGAATCCATCTTGGCGATGGTAGGAGATGATGGACGCCTCGTCTCTGGGGCGTTGAAAGACGAGACGGCGACCTTGGCTTCTTCGATGGCTGTCCCTACGGCCTTGAATGCCTCGTCGGTTTCTCGGATGAGGTCTTGAACATTTAGTGACCAGTCATCTAGGCTGTTGTCTGTCCGCGACGCTGAGCTGGCAGGAGTTCCTCTCAACGCAGGATTTTCTTGCGAGGTCCTAGGCTTGGTGTCCTGTTGTGTCTGTAAAGGAGCGATGCAAAGATGTCTCCGGTCCGCGAGGCGTTTTGGTGCCGACGAGCGAGACGCTCGAGGCGGCGGCCGAGGCGGACAAAGGACGGCATCTCTGCTGTTCGTCGAGGCTGTATCTGTATGACTCTGGGAGCTGCACAAAGAGCTGGAGGACGAGCTGGGTGAAGCCTCAGGCAAGGGAACGGCTTCGGTCGAGGTCCTCTTGATGCTTTGTGTCCTTCGTACGAGGGTATCCTCCCTCGATGGCCTCCGGGCCTTGGCGTGGGATGGACGTCTGGCAGGCGCCCATGAGTTTGACTTTTGTTGTTGCTGCTGCTTACGTCGGGACTTGAAGATGAAGAGGTCCTCGCTCGCGGCCGAGTCCTCCGAGTGGCGACGTTCTTCTTCGGCGTCGACCGCCTGTGAGCGGCGAGGCGAGATGAACCTCCGGATGCTGAAGCTCGACCGAGACATCCTGATGGGGAGCTTGGGCGTACAAAGGGGATCATGCAGCTGGTCGGGACAGTATGGTTCTATATCGGCTGGTACATTGACATATATGAGGACACGAAGGGGTGAGGGGGGCGCTGTCTCTTTGGGGGCCTTCAACGAGTGACGTGACTGAGAGCAAGACCCATCAAACCAAGGGAAAGAAACTAGACAAAGAGAAAAGAGGGATGGAGGTCATCCGCAGGCAAGGGCAAAGGCCGAGAGGGTTGGCTGTATGTATGCTGTTCTCGATCTGCAAGTAGATAGTATCACAAATAAAAGCAAGCGAGCCGGGGGCCATGTTGGGCCAGCTGATATGTATGGTTCTGCCTGCCTGTCGTCCGTACGGGTACAGTGTATGGCGAGCGAGCGCAAGCAAGTTGGATGCGTTATCCGGAGGTCCATGGCAGACAAGATGCAGGGTGGTAGTGGAAGTGGTCGATGGGAATGGTGCGGTGCGAGCTGCGGCGGTGCAAGAAGCCAATGCGATCCCTGTCTGGTCGTGCAGGCAAACTGCGAGAGGGCGGAGGCTTGTAGGGTTCGTGTGTCTTGTCCATCGGCCTGGGGTGGAGGTGGTTGACTTCCCGGCTCCTCTCGTTATTTTTGTCCCGCTTATTATCTGTCTCTGCCGGCAGGTTGCTATTACTGGCCCATTATGCCTCTGCAATGGACATTTTTCTCGAGGAGGGGGGGGCGGGAGACTCTCGTCGGGGTGGTTTTTCTGCTTTCCTGGCTGGCTGGCTTGTGGTGGTGGTGGGCGGCGGGCGACGACGGCCCAGGGGGGGTGACATTGCATGCGTTCATCGCCGGCTCTTCCAGGCGTGAGAGATGTGATTGTTACAAAGATATGAATTCCAGATAACCTGCTCTGCTGTTAAGTTTGGAATACCTCGCCGCCGCTCTGCCGTCGTTTCCATGGTTCTTGCCGCCCCCCGCCCCGGCTCATACCTAGAGCCAGCCAGCCAGCCAGCCCATCGTGCAGTCAGCCTTATGGAGGAGGAGGGGTTGCGTTGCTTGACGCGCCGTCGCAGCTGTCGAGCAATATGGAACATCACGGTCGACATAGAGTGACGGATCAGCTCAGGATCAGCTCCGCCCGTCGCAATTGGAGGCGTATGTCGCACCGCGAAGAGAGACCATCGGTCACCTGCAGGCGTGAGAGAGATGCGACTCGAGGACTTCCTCGTTGTGCGACGACGCAGGCGGCGACGTGCAGTGACGGCCGACCAGTGGGATTCCCATCCGGTCCGGCTCCCTGGCAAGGACTCGCTAATTAGCCTTTGCCCACGAGTACAACTTGCGAGAGCAATCGAAGCAGGGGCGAGAAAGACTGTCGACTGGTAGAGCCTGACAATAGACGCAGCTTGCGCCCAGCAAAGTACAGCATTCATCCAAGAGGGGCCCAAACGGTGACAGGACAAGGGAGCCATGGGGACCGGGCAGCGCCCTTGCTGCGTCTATGCAGCGACTGACGATGCCACAATCTTGAAAAGGGACATGCTAGCGCCAGCGCAGCAGATACAAAGGACTGACTGACTGACTGCTGACGGGCAATTTTGAAATGACAGATTGACATGTCCAACTGCCGAGAGTTATCATGGCCGAAGGGTTCAGCACTTGCTGAGCCTGCGGTCGAGACAGCAGCGACGGCAGCTTACCTGCAATCTGTCAATAGCAAGGCGATTGATTGTTCCCGGATCAACATGCACGTAACGTAGTCCTGCTGGGCGGCCAAGCTACAGGGAGGGGTCGAGATGCCACCTTGTGGTGGTCTTGCACGCTCCCTACCAAGAAGGGCTTTAACAGCAACAGGCAGAAAGACAAACCCAGACGTGCTAGTGTCATTCAATCAATTTTTCGCCAGGACTGCTTGTCGATACGGAGCATGGCAGATCATTGCAGAGCCTCTAGGACCGAATGAGGGGTTGGACGCGAACCGGGGCGACGATGACTGGGCAGGCGCGGGTCGGAAGCAAAAAGAAAAAGAAAAATACTTGGAAGAAAAAAGAGTCCGCGGCGGCCGCATTTCTCATGCGTCTTCCCGGTGACGCGATCTGGGATTTTGACAAAAAGTCCAAGGGTGGCCAGAGGAGACGGGGCCTGTTTCATACCCAAGCAAATCCAAGAAGATGCTTTCCCAGCACAGCGGAATAGTCCAAGGTGCAAGTCGGTCCGCCGGCTAGAGCGAAAAGAGGGCAACGACGGGACCTGGGATTTGAGAAAGACGTGTGGAGGACGGGGCGGTCGAGTGCTTCCCCGGCCGTCGGCCGTAAGCAAGACACGGCGAACCCTGGACCGACGACCTATGCCCGGTGACGTTGACGATGGGCTGTTGTTGGTTCCATTGGTTGGGATGTGCCGGTGAAGAAGCAAAGGAGTTCGTGTTGAGGTGAAGTGCGCCGCCCCCATTCAGCAGTTGGCTGTGTTGTGTGTGGTGTGGCTAAGGAAACATGAAAGGCTGGGTTGACCTTCTCTCGTCGAGTTGCGGATAAGTTGACCTGACTGACTGCGCAACTGACTTACTGCCTGCCTGCCATTACCCCCACTGTGCCCCAATGGCGCCCTCTTTGCCTCTCCAGCTGACCTCTGCTCTGCCCTGTCACTGAGTCGAAAAGGTTCCTGGCCCTTGCAGGAACCGTCTTTGTGCCCTGGAGCTAGCGCGCGGGGTTCGGGGGCCGGTGGGTGTGGTTCCTGACGACCTGCTGGATGGATGAATGAGCCTCGATCAGGTCTAGAGATGAAAGAGAGGAGGAACAATCACTCAACCCAACCCAACCCGTTCCTACCAACCGCGATTCTAGAATTACCGACAAAGAAACAATCTCGCTCACTTTGCTTTTTTCTTCAACGCAAACTCTTCAAACCCACAGATTTTACCCATCCCAACCCCGATCGCCACGACCGTCCCTCACCACGCCTGATCATCACTCCATCGAGCCCGCAACTTCCTTCAACTTACCTAGTACTTACCTGCCTTACTCTGCACTCTTGTTCTGCGTGGGAAGCTGATTTCACTGATAATTCGCGAGCTGCTCGCGTATCCGTATCTTTGCAAAGTGCAGCAAGGCGCCTGAGTCGGCCCTCCGTCATATGCCCAGAACGCCGTTCTATTTCAGACCTCTCGAATGGAACATCGGCGGCTACCCCCTGCTGCTCTCAACACCCCTGCCGCTGTTGCTGCCGCTGCCGCCGTCGCCGCCGCCGCACATGGGCAACAGGGGGGGCCGTCAGCCCTCCCATCTAAATACCCCATCCAAAGGCTGGGTCTCTTGACCTAGAATGCCACCAGAATCTATATACCCAACTCCCCAAGAGAAACCTTAACCCCAATAAGGATGACAGGCATGGGAATGACAAGCAGGGGACGAGGACAAGAAAACTTGGTCGAAGCTGAACTGAAAGTCCGTCCGTCCGTAAGAACGATTTGATATCCGCCGAGCGCAGAAAAAAAACTAATTAGACAGCCTGCTGCTCTCTTGCTCACCGCACCAACATCCCATGTCCCCACGTGCCCCACGGTTCGCATTGAGGACTGAGACAGGTGCAGTTGAATGTGTGTGCCGCCGATCCAGCTCTTTCCCATCTCCCAGTATTTGCTTTTTCGCCCGGTTGGGCCCCCTCATGTTAAATGCCTGTCTCGGTGGTTTCGTAAGCCCCGTAGACTTGTTCTGTTTATCGATGCATACGGACGTAAGGAAGGGACTCCACCTTGACAAACACGCGATGCTCACGACACTCTTTCGAGACATTTTGAGGTTTCCCGATCTGGCCGAGAAAGGTCCGCCTGCAGATAAACAAAATCGTATCGAAATTGATACGAATTATATACGTCCGTTAGTTCCCACCCAATCTTTTGCCAGTAAACCTGATAGGCCGGCCCAGTGTGAGAGATGCAGAAGAAGGGCCGCCGTGGCCAGCAAATGGTGACCGACTCCTTTATCGGTGCCGTATGGATTCGTTTACAATAAACCCAGGAAAGAAAAGACTGATTGGACCGGTATGCACAGTAGAAGGAAATCCCATGAAAGAAGTTTGGGTAGATAGAACCGGGGAGTGAATCCGTCGGCCGATAGTGGAGAGAGCTTCTGCACCTCAACGATACTACCACCATGAGATCTAGATATATCCTGGCGCTTGCCCGCGCCGTTCCTCTTACCGTCCTTGCTACAAAGCCATTAGGCTTACGGATATATGGAATCCAAAAAAAAAGATTATAACTGCAACTGCCTCACGCCGGCTTAAGCGCTCGCTTGGAACATGAGTAAGCACGGGAAGACACCGTAACATCGGCAAGTTCGTTTAACAATTATAGTATTGATATCTCTATATTGGCCCGGGCAGCCGGGCAAAATGCCACTCTCAAGTCGCAATTCTCATTCTCCTCGCTCCAAATCCCAAGCCAATGGGCCATTTCCCCTGACCATTGTGGGTAGTGATAGAAATATCTCTCTTCCTCCAGAGATCAGCCCCTCTTCCCCTGTTGCCAGTAAATCCGGTTTATTTTCCCATCTCTAAACGCCGCTGAAAAATGAAGAACCGATCGCGCCTCGTCAAGTGACAAGGTTAGCAAGCGCCTGGTGATGACTGAAAATAACCGCGGCGATAATATTGGTGGTCTCTTTGAATAGAAGTGTTTTTTGGTCGTTGATTTTATGATGTTTTTTTTTGTGGATGGACTCCTCCTTCATCCGAGTTGGGCTATGGAGTTGAACACTTCCGGGTATCGTTGTGTGTAGTATTAAGTGGCATTGATGATTGGATGCAGTGGTTGTTGACTCTTGCCGTCTCTCTTACAAGATCTCGCTGTTGACGCGGATCTCGTGGTTCGTCGTCGTCTTGATGTAAGACTTGGCGGCGTGCCTCGGGACGTAGGGCGTCTTCTTGACGGGCTCGTCAACCATGAGGCGCTCCTGCTCCTCGGAGCCGCCGTTGGAGAAGAGCGAGGAGAGGGAGGAGCTGCGGCTGGTCCTTTTCGAGGTGATGCTGGCGAAGGAGGAGACTGAGTCGCGGGAGTTGGAGCTGCGGTGGCCCTTCTTGAAGGCACCGCCGAACCAGCTGCTGCGCTTGCTGCTGCTGCTCTTGGGGGAAAACATTTTGTTTTTTTGGGGGTTGTTGGACGAGGGTGTAGAGGAGTTGTTTGTCGTTTGGTTGAAAGTCGAAGAATAGTTGTTGAAAGCTGGTGATTGCTGTTGTTGAAGCTGATGATGAGAGTGAAAGTCCGGTTGCAGAAGGGCGGGTGAGACTTTGGATTTATAAGACAAGAGAGTCGAAGAAGATCTCGACGGTTGACAAGAGAGACACGCGAGAGTGAGTCGAACTGCGGGTTGCCGATTGAACGACAAACGGACACGCAGTCAAAGGAAAGAGGGGGAAAAAACTCTAATCCACTCTGGCGGAATGCTCAAAGTCGACAATACGATTGGGAAAGAAAAGTGGTCTAGTCAGGACCGGCTTCACGATGGCTACGTCCGCAAGAGGGAAGAGGTGACCGCGGCTTTCCGCAAACAGACGACAGGAAATATCCTGCCCAACTGCCGCCTGTGAGGAGAAGAGGACAGCCACACACCACGGCACAGCCAGACGGCGTGAGGATTCCAGTCGGGTGGCCCGCAATGTCCAGTCAGAAAACTCTTCTGACCGAGACATCAACAATGTCCGTTCAACGCCTCGCCAACGCCTTTGCCGTTTGCGAACAGAACTTCTTCGCTCTCTCCTCCCTCTCATCGCGTCCGATTCGCTCGCCCACTGAGTAAGCGACCCAATCCTCTGGGTCTCCGCCCATTTGGGGCTTGGGCTGGTGGCCGTGGTGGGCTGTGGAATGCTGCTCTTGGAATGGCCCCCCACTAGACGCCAGACACGTCACTTTCCCGGGTTGAGGTCTCGATGGGCAAATTTCTACCGCGATGATAAGTCGGACGGGTGGACAAGCGTGCATACTGACAGGAGCCTGGGCCACTTGGTCCGCGGGCCAGAGCTATCATTCCCGTGGAGGCGTCCTGCGGACTCGAAGCCAAGTTCTTCGAGGAAAGGTTAGCTACATGTCATTCACTCTAAACTCGGGAATGGGGAGCACGTGTCATTGTTGGGCTCGACGGATGCGGAAGGGCAAAGCCATATCGTGTTAGCTAATCATGGACATAATATCAAATGGAATAGCCCCTCTATGGCCATCGGGACATCCACCGATTGGAAAAATCTTGCCTCGCTTGCCCTTTTCCCCGTAGTGCCGTGGCCCCCGCGAACTGGATTAGGCGTCGTCCAAGCTTTCATTCTCTTCATCCTCATCGTCGTCGTGAGAGATGTACGGCACAAAGCGGAAGTCCAGGAAGCTGATCCCATTCTCCTGCTCAACCATGAACTGGAGACTCAAAACCCCCTGATCATCGCCTCTGAAGCTGACCTTGCTTGCAATGCGCATGGCCTCCGTAGAGTACTTGATCAAGTCGAATTTGTAAGACTGCGACCACGCCTCGCGGATCGAAAAAGTCTCCAGCAGCTCGCGTCCTTTGGCGAAGGTCACGCTGGAGCTGCCCATATCGCCGACGCCGGAAAGGGTTAGGTATGGCGAAGCCCTCGAGGCTGCAATTGTAAGGCGGTTAGGTCCGGTAGGGGCCAGCTCAGCCAGCGCGTCGAGCAGATAGCGCGCCAGCATAATGATCTTGAAAGAAAGGTTGTCCCGATCGAAGGGTATCTCCTCTGGGATTTCCGGCAGATATGTCGTGAGGCTTGCCGTGGTCTTGACGCCCCCTTCCTCAATCACGATGTCAAATTGACCACCCTCTTCTTTGTATATCAAACTGCAAGTGCCGCCGATTCCCAGAGCCTGGTTACTAAACGCATCTGGACGGTAGTTGCGGATGTTGCTGTGATATGAGTCTTGCTCTGCCCTTTGTGTGCGGGTCGCAATATCGACGGCTCCAAAAATTTGCAAGGTGTCGAGCAGGGCAGGCAGCGCAATCTGGAAGTTGGGTAGGTTCGGTTGCGAGCCATCGGCATCGTTACCAAGGTTGAGAGAGTATGTGGTGAAGAGCTTCTTATCGAGGAACGCAGTACCTATTTGGCGTCAGCTACCAGCTACTTAAAGGTTCGTCGGTGCGAATGCTACCTTGCAAGACCCTCGAAAGGTCAGCCGCAAATCTGATACCGTCCTCCTGAAGCTGGACATGGACTTTGTTGGTGAAATTGATGGTCTTGAGTAGTTGGTAGAGAGGTTTCGTCGAGGACGCTACAGCTCGAAAGATGGGCTCGGGCTGAGCTCCGGCCTGTGATAGCGCACCCGACATTGTGTGTAAAACTTGTGCGATGCAGGTGGAATCACCCAAAACGTGAAGGCAGGTGATATGGAAGGTCTTTCTTGGTTGTTTCTAAAGTACAAGGCCGCTGCCGAATTGAAATGACTCTTGGGGTATCTTAGACGTAAACTCCGACCGCGCAGAACATGTACACCGTTCCGAATCTGTGCAAGTGCCGTCAGCAAAAAAAAAAGGTCACGGCGAGGCGGAGACGTGAACACGCACGCAATGGCAGCAGAAGCAGGAACACCGAGGGCCGGGATGTTGGCGAACGACCGGTCTGTTTGGCAAGTTAGAACAATTTTTCTAGTTTCCTAGCAGGAATGGGAGACTTCTTACTCAGGGCAAAGACACCGGTGATCGAGATACCCGCGAGGAGGAGCAGGAAGGCAATGAAAACTGCGAGTCCTTGGCAACGGCGGATGGAACGGCGTGCTAGCAGCAGCTTCCCAGATCTGGGGCAGGGAGTCCATCTGCTAGGTGGTCGAGGAGGGATTTGTTTCTTCGGTCGGGGATCAATTGGCGTGTCGAGTATCTCAAGAGAGTGGTCGGTCCTTTGCTTGCGCGAAGTTGTTCACTGCCAGTGGTGTTTAGAAGGTGTTGCTGGCGTGCGCAAGCTCACGAAGGTCGCAGCTTCCCCAAACGTGTTCGAAGCTCCAGGCCGACCCACATTGAACTGTGGCCTGAGCAGAAACGGCTTAGCGCCATCCCGTCTGCCCCTGCAGGCATCCCTCGGCCCCACTTTGCGGATACCGGCCACGGAGAAACACCAAAGCCTAGCGCGATATGTCATCAACCTTCAGGCATCACAACAACATCCATTGACAGGTTTAGTCGATTAAGGCCTGTTAAGGCTTGCATTTAAGGTCGAAATGAAGGAAGAAAGTAAGTCGCATGATGCTCGATAAATTAATGTTGCATAAAGTGTCCTAACGCGACGATCCAGACGCGAAGCGCAAAGCCGAGGACGACCCGTCCTCGCCAACCGCGACCAAGCGGGTAAAGCACAATGAGTCGGCAGAGCCAGAAAAGAAGCCGGCAATGAAGCCTATCCCGTTTCCTGAAAAGGTATGTGCTGTATTGGTCTTCTGTCGCGATCTGTTCAGCGCGTCGAGACCTTCACCATGGTCCCCCCTCTGCCACGGACCCGCAAAGCTGACCACCCACCCGCGCAGCCGGCCGTCATCGAAGAGCGTACCGGCGAAATCGAGTTCCGCGTGGTAAACAACGATAACGCGCGCGAATCCCTCATCATCCTCACTGGCCTCAAATGCATCTTCCAAAAACAGTTACCCAAGATGCCCAAGG
Organism: Colletotrichum camelliae; assembly: GCA_018853505.1. NCBI lineage: Eukaryota > Fungi > Ascomycota > Sordariomycetes > Glomerellales > Glomerellaceae > Colletotrichum > Colletotrichum camelliae. The sequence goes on along the minus strand of JAELVL010000008.1, from coordinate 2,335,424 downwards.
ACTACATCGCGCGTCTCGTATACGACCGGACCCACTTGTCGATAGCGATCGTCAAGAAGCCCCTCGAAGTCGTCGGCGGCATCACCTACCGCCCCTTCAAAGGCCGCCAGTTCGCCGAAATCGTCTTCTGTGCTATCAGCTCCGATCAGCAGGTTAAGGGTTACGGTGCGCATCTCATGTCCCATCTGAAAGACTACGTCAAGGCCACGAGCGACGTCATGCACTTCCTCACCTACGCCGACAACTATGCGATCGGATACTTCAAAAAGCAAGGGTTCACCAAGGAGATAACTCTCGATAAGAGCGTATGGATGGGATATATCAAGGATTACGAAGGAGGCACAATCATGCAGTGTTCAATGCTGCCCCGCATCAGGTATCTCGAGATGGGTAGGATGCTCTTGAAGCAAAAGGAGTGCGTGCAGGCCAAGATCCGTGCCTACTCCAAATCCCACATCGTTCACGGCCCTCCAAAGGAGTGGAAGAGCGGTGCAAAGCCCATCGACCCCCTCAGCATCGACGCCATCCGCGCCTCCGGCTGGTCTCCCGACATGGACGAGCTCGCTCGCCAGCCCCGCCATGGCCCGAACTACAACCAGCTCCTCCACCTCCTCAACGACCTGCAGAACCACCAGTCCGCGTGGCCCTTCCTCGTGCCCGTCAACAAAGACGACGTCACCGACTACTACGAGGTCATCAAGGAGCCCATGGATCTCAGCACCATGGAGACGAAGCTGGAGGCCGACCAGTACGCCACTCCCGAAGACTTCACCCGCGACGCCAAGCTTATCTTCGACAACTGCCGCAAATACAACAACGAGTCCACGCCTTACGCAAAGAGTGCAAATAAGCTGGAGAAGTACATGTGGCAGCAGATCAAGGCCATTCCCGAGTGGTCTCACCTCGAACCGTAGAGAGGCGGGGGAGATCCACCGCGAAAGAGGTTGAACATGACACAGGTTGCTTCTTCATGAGCGTAATGAGCACGGGAAGGCGATTCAGGCAAAGGTTACAGGAGTTGGCGTCGGTCTGCTTGGGATTGCTGTTTGAGGAGCCTGCAGGGTGGGTTTTCATGTTTATGCAAGTAGATCAAGGCGCGTTTGGGGCAGAAAAGGCGTTTACGGGCGAGAGGGCTCGGCATTGTTACTGTACGATATGCCCGTTACATACGCTTGAAGCTTTGAGGCAAAATATCACGCTTGCTCCAGAAGAAGAGAATAAGCACATCGTATCATATTTGAATTGTTATCAAATTACTGCTTTTGTAGTCAAGGGCACTTCGCTAAGCACAAGAGAGCATCTTAGGGAGCAAGCCCTCGAATGCATATTTCTCGTTTTCTCGTAATCCCTTGTAGTCACTGTTGCAGACCTCGCATGTCCTCGAAAAGGAAATGAAATACAATCCTTCCAACGCCAGGGGGGAATAACCGAATGATGTGTGTGCAAGGCTTTTCGCAGTTGGTGGGTGATCTCCCCTATGGCCAGAAATCGCAATTCAAATCTAGTTTAAGGCAGTATCTGGTCTGCTCCTTTGGGGAAAAGTACCAGAAACAGGAACCCCAACCATGTTCTGTTCAGGTGGTCGGTCAGTAGCCACATCCATGTTCAGGCTACGTCAAAGGTTCCTTTGGCGGTCTTGGCGTTGCTGAAAAGCCGACTGAAGTCTCTCCAAACGTTCTTCGAAGCCACTTCGCGTGACCAAAGGCGGATAGGTAAGTGGGAGTGGGAATTCGGCTGTGATATTCTGCGTAAATTGTGCGAGCTCCCGTGGGGTCATTGGGGAGTTTGGGGTATTTTGTTGTTGAATGGGAGTGAGACTCAGGACTTCCTACGCGCCTGGAGCCTGCGCTGCGCGATGCAAGGGTGGGGCGGGTGCACTATCGCCAACCGGAAGGCGAAGACCTGAATGGGTTCGTCGCCAACTTGCAATACCGCCAATGTGGTGTTCGTCGGTACCTCTGCGCTCTCTGGCATGAGCTGGCGGAGGCACATCATCCTCGCCGCTGGGATTTTGCGACTCGAGAGTACGGCGGATTATGTCGTGAAGGAAATCAGGGATGGCTTGCCACTGTCCAGCTCGGGCAGCGGTCAGCATACCGGGAGGAAAGGGCGAAAGGGTTGGGGTAGCGTCGGCAACTCCTCGCTGTGCAATTTGGCTGCTGCTGATGAATGGCAATTCGCCGCTCTCGATGACGTTCTTTAGCCATTGCTCCCATTCCTCATCGAGAACAGTAGACATATCTCCAGCTTCGCGTTGTGCTGCCCTCTCTCTTAGTCTTTGATTCAAGGCCTCGCCAACACTGTGGAGCTCCTCGTCGCTTTCTTCGCCGTCCATGTCCTCATCGCCGGGGTCCGTCGCATCGTCCGTCTCCACTGACTGTGATCTGGCATTGCGGCTGGGTACGGGTGGGCGATCCTCTGGTTCGACCCAGTCCGGAAAACCGTCACCAGCGGTATCGCGAATGGTAATGCCCTGCTCCTTCTCGAAGCGCTCCTTGGCCCATTTTGTACCCTCCCATTTTGTCAAGCCTGCTATCTCGTTGTGAGTGAGGCGAAGATTGTCAAAAGCTCGAAACAGTCGACGGTGCCAGGTCCAGCGGCTCAGTCGAATGCGGTGGATGGGGTTGCAGTAGTCGAGCCCCGGGTACTTTGCTTCTTGGGTGTCGAGATGGCCGTAGAATGAGTGCACCTCTTGACGAACCTCCAGGATGAGGCTGCGCTGCAAAAGGGCATGGAAGTTCTGGGGATCGCTCGCGCGTGGCTTCGGGAACATGTGCTCGTAGACGAGCTGATCGACTGGGCGTCCCTTCATCTTGAGGTTGCGCCGGCTATGCCGTGAGGACGACCGTAGTTATGGCTGAAATCGGGGGCGCAGGGTGTAAGGCGACCGAGCTGGGTGGGAATCTGGGTAGATGTGTGTGCGGCGTCGCTGATGCGGTCTGTATCAACGTCTTGACGTCTTGTCGTCGTAAATTGGCGTGAATACGCTGACTATGGTTGTAGCAGGACGCAAAAACTTCTGGTCGGGAACTGCAGGGCGTAAAACAGTTTTGATTCCCTGTTGTCGTCGGTCCGGTCGTGCGTCAGGTCGTGTGAGGAGGGGGGTTCGGGAGGGAGCTAGGGTCGCAGCGGCGTCGCTAGGTCGTCCGAAGAAGGAGGTTTTGAAAGACAAGAACGGTATCGGGTGTTTGGGCCGTCCTTTGTTGGGTTTTGTGCGCACGGGTTTTGGAGAGTTGAAGGGCAAGAAGGCGGTTGAAGAGGAGTCGGTGGAGGAGAATTGGGTGAAAAGGTGAGAGTGTGGCCGGGGAGAAGTCGGAAGGCGACGGCGAGAGGCGGGTGGGAGGTGTGTTGCGTGAGTTGCGGGCTGAGTTGGGAGCGAAGACTGGGATGAGGATGCAGGGTGTGGATGCGGGTCAGGTCTTGAATGTTGGACGCCGGACACAGGGCACTGGACACTGAAGACTTGATCGTGGGCCTGTCGGGTCACTGGGCAGTCGTGGGACGTGAAAGTGGACGGCCTGGAAGACGTGGACGTGGACGTGGAACGGGGATTCGGGCGTGGATTGCCTTAAGGACTGACCACCGTAAACATGGACACATCGACCGGGATTTGGTGGCCGGGGCTGGGAATGCCTTAGCTGACAAAAATAAAACAGCGAGCACCGCCCACCACCATCAAGGCAAGACCACAAGGTCCTGACAAGTAGGAGAAAAAAAAAAGGAAAAGATACCAGCACCTTCTTTCTACCTTACGGAAGTACCGTGCCAATGGATGGATTCTCGCGGTGCCTACCTAGGGTAGGTAGGTACTCTATCTAGGTACCTACGGTATCGGTATCTACCTATGACTGGGCCGCACCAGCAAGGCAGGCAGGCAGGCAGTTGGTGGCTTCCTGTCTTGACCGTATCGGCTGGCCTGCCTAGGAAAAAGTCAAAAGGACCATCATCATCACCAACAGGAAAGGAAGGAGGTGCCTCGACGCACGTTCCTGAATCACCACTCCTACTCATTCCCAAATGGTCCCCCAGCCGGCGGCTCCATGGATTGAGTTTCCCGTCTACGAACACTGGACTGTCGGAAAGGTGTGAACCTTCCTCCTATGCACCTCAGTAGAGGCAACTATCGCGGCATGTCGCCCCGCACTCTGCGCTGTGCGCTCGGTACTTCCAAGGTTGGACCCCTAACAAGTCTCGGTGGTCGTCTTACACGGGCAACGGGTACCGCTCCAGACAAGGCGAATTGTCATCCACGGATACCTGTCGGCTGCTGGCTACGGCGGTAGCGTTCCTTATTCACATCCACCGGACTGGATATGCCGGAGTCCCTCTGCCCAGGCTAACCCAGAAAGTCTTGGACAGTCATCTGCACGCCCAAAACCACCACTGAATCCACCCGCCTTGCATGGCCTGGAACGCCCAGATCGTCGCCAACCTAACGACCACCAGCGAAGTTCGTCCCTTGAGGCTGTCGTATCTGTCGTATCATATTCCTCGCTGCTCCTCCTGAGATTTGTGCTCTGTTTCCATTGCTCTTATCTCTCGTCAGGAAGCTCGACAGGAAGTCAGAACAGTTTCTGTCAAAAACCATGACCGTGGAACAGGGGCAACCCGAGTCAGTCTGATTCCACGCTTCAGCGACCAGTCTGGGATGATGACATACGCATCGCCTTCACTCTGCTTTGCTGACGCCGGGGCCTGACTGTGCCTGAGATCGAAATGACGGGACACACAGAGCCTCCGCGCGGCGCCTATCAATTTCATTTGCAGTCTGTTCTCTGCTGTTGTCACGACCGCACCGTCGACCATTATCCATTGCACCACGATGCTCGGCTATTTCCCCTCCTCTCTATCGCACAAGGATTGTGGGCGCCGAGAACAGAGGCCATAACTGAGACCCGCGGCAGCCTGACCTCGCTTCGCAACAAGGAGCCACTGCCAGACGGAACCCGAGCCAACGGCGCTCCCCCACGATTGCCTTTCGCAAACATGACCGGCCACTCATCGACCCAGCCGACTACAACAACAACGCACAACTCACAACTCACAAGCCAACCTTCCACTGTCCTCCCTGCAATGCCGCCTGCTTCGCTGGTCGGAAACCCCTCCGACCGTGGCCCACGCTCATCTGACCTCGACTGACCGCCTTGTTGGTCCGCCGCTGAACCCCGACAGCCGCCCTACAACCCCGTCCCCTGCCCGTCTCAGGCACAGGGGTCCCTTTCTTCGGGGCCAATCATACTGCTGGATCCGCCATCCCTGCGAACATCCCGCCCTTCCCTGCCTCTGCTTCATGCACGAGGGCCAAAATCTTCTCCTCCTGCCCCCCTTCATGGCCATCCGCAATCTCACTGGTTCCATTCTTCTCCAACGCCCCGGAGCCTTGAACGATATTCTATGCAGCTCAAACCGCACACTTGCGCCGCCACCTACATATGTATGGATGCGAGACTTCAAATTCAGATTTGAATCTGCGTCCAAGACCACATCGTGGATCCAGACCCGTCGGAGCGCACGCCATTGCGGACAGGTGCATTACGCTCCATCCCCGGATGAGATCCTGCCCGTCAGCGTCAGCGGAGCCTCTCTTTTCTTTTCAGACCACATCATATGCCATGCAGATGACGTTCAGCCTCTTTCATCATCAGACTTCTCTTTTGACAACATCAGATCGAACTAAGCTCAAGATGCGTCTCGGGGGCGAAGCAATCGCTTCCTTTCAAGCAGCATCTCCCCTGTCAGCATGTTCATCCCTGATCCAAGCACAGAGTTTGAGGGGCGGACGCACATGACGTTTGGCAGAACCCTTCGGTCTGGGGACAAAAAAACGAAAGAAACTGCTCCTCACCTCGCCGACTTGCATCTATTGTATTACGTACCTTCGTCGGAACTTCGGGGGGATAGAAGTTAAGAGTAAACTTGATGTTATGGCAAGTTTGATGATTGATCGCCGTCTAACTTGAATACAATTCGCAGAATTTGAGCCGCGAGCTGTCCAACCACCATCCATGCCGGCCAAGACTGTGAATCCCGTTCTTGTTGCGTAGACCGCATCTGACAGTTATTGATGATTTTCTACACAACTAACAACTGCAAACTGCATAACGTACGAATGGCATATCGCTATAGAATAGATGACAAGGAAGAGGAAACAACACAAAAGCATCGCATGGGTTCAGTCGGTGGCTGGTGCGCGAGAAATCAAAGTTTAGAGCATTTAATCCTGGAGAACTACTGTCACTCAAGCCATCTGAGCTATTTGTGAGGTGGCTTTTCCATCTGTCCAATACGCCGATCGTGGGCGTCAGAGTTCAAGTACACAATGGCACAACTGTGTTTAAAGTACTAGTCAAATTGTTGTCGTCACTTGATAGACTTCACCTCGTAAGTATAGCGGGAAACTGAATTGGCTACTAGGATGCTGGAAGTCAATTTGTCAATGCAATCTGACCTCGTTATATGTTTATAAGGGTACAACGGCCGAAGTACAGCAACCAATTCATAAGGGTACTGTCGTCCCGTGCATGTTCTTCTACCAGAGTTCTATCTGGCGTTCTAAGCTAATCAGCCCTCAACGGCTCCGAAAACGTTGTCATGTCCCCATCGTCATCATTATCCACCATCTGAATGCCCTTGAAGCTCTCCTCGTCGTCGTCATCCGAGTCCTCCTGCGCTGGAACAGGAAATGTCTTTGGCCTCACGGGCAACTCAGGACGAGCGTGTGACTCTATCGCACCGTCGCTCTGGAACGAGTGGCCAGGGGCAGGTCTCGACGCGAGACCAATCTCCTTCCTCGGTTCAACCGTCTTCTCAAGGGCTCTGGCGGGCGTGATCTGCCCGCCATTCTGCTCGACCGAGCCAAGATTGAGGAAATCAACAGGTCTCGAGCTGTTCGACTGTTTGGTATGTGACTGGGGATCTAGACTCATGAGATCTTCATGGTTGGGTGACGTTGGCTGTTTCCTGCCCTGACTGAGGGAAGCCAGGTTCAAAGGGTCACTGCCCTGATCACCATGGGGATCAAATGCCTCCGAGACTGAAGACCCTCCGGTTCTAGACACCTTGTTGCGGTTGAGATTCTTCTTCTTCTGCGCCGGCGGATCGGGGTGAAGAGGGTGGCGCAATTCGTTGGGAAACCTGGCGGTCTGCTTCGACCGGATCGGCTGCGGCTCCGAGGCGGGATCGGGTTGTGCTTCAAGTTGGATAAGCTCGCCCATCTGAGAACCCGCCTCCTCATCCGTGATTTTGATGTCCTCGTCCTTCTCGATGGCTCCTTCGCCACCCTTAACGTTGGGGAAACCGCATCGAGTCAGGATCTTGGCGATCAAGCTGGGATATCGCAAGTGCCCGCTGACCTCTGCACTCAGGTTGAGGTTCTCGACCCTATCAATATCCTTCACCTCCTGAAGACCAGCGATACCCAGCTGGAGTGACGTCGTACGATACAGAAAGCCGAGGATGTAGTCGGTCTCAGAGTAAACGTTCACGATACGTCCGGACACCACCGATCGGAGGACTTGCCAGTGTTCCCGGTTAGATGGAACCGGTGCCCCGATCATGACGACAGTATCGACCAGCCCAAAGGCCTTTCGTTCAGCAAGTGACTTGAGACACGAGTAAATCACTCGAGCACCCAGGGAGTACCCAACCAAAGTCACCGGCCGTTCCCCCTGGACTTTGGCGATGAGAGCGTCGGCAAGAACACGGCCAGCTTTGTCTGAACGGTTCCGAGCGAGATTGAACGGATTGTCGATTTTGGTGGCGGCGCTGATGAGGTAGGCGGGCCACAGGGCGGCCCAGAGGGAAGCCAATACCGTCCGCTTGAGGATCTCAACCTTGACAAAGTTCCAGGCGTAAGATGACACCATGTTCTCCAGCTCGGCGCCGAGAGCAAGGAGGGCTTTCATCTCGTACCGCAGTGCAAACACCTCTGACTCGTCGCCCAAACTCCTCCAGGGCTTCGTGATGTCAGTCTCATCCGTAAGCCATCCGTTGATGCCGATGGTCACACGGAGCCGTGCCCCTTGCTTTCCATCCGGATCTGCTCGTTTGTAGTCCTGGCCCCATTCATCCTTGAGCGGGAGGAAGCGGAAGTCCTCGACCTCTTTGGCATAGGTGTCCATCATCTCTCCCGTCATCTTGGCGCCGTAGGCACCAAAAAGCGTGCCGACAAGCGCGCCGTTCATCCAAAAGATGCCGAGGAAATTAGCAACACCTCCCAGTCCGACACTGCCCATGAGACCGCCGATCGCACCGGCAACGACCGGCGCTGCCAGACCACCAGTAATTCCGATTACGGCTGCGCCAGCCACGGATGCCAAACCGACCTTCCAGAAGCGGCTCTGCTTGTTTTCTTCACGTCGCTTCGCGGCCTCAGCCTCTGCTGACATACCTGCCTTCTGATTCTCAGCCGTGGTCGAAGATTCGACCAAGGACTTTGCGATTTCTGTCTCCTCCTGAATGAGAGCTGCAATGGGAAGCTCGAAGGCGGAACAAAGGTACAGGGCCAGAACTCTGGAATGAGAAGAGTAGCAGCCAGTCGAGAGAATGACAAGCAAAAGGCAGCTGAGAATCTCCTTTCGATCTTCGAGCGGGATGGTAGTGAAACGGTTCGGGATAGGGTGGTAGTGCTCTTGCAGGATAGCAACCTCCTTGTCAACCTCCTTCGCCCCCGGATTCACGGGCGGCGCATTCCCAAGCTGATCAAGTCCTCCCCCCGCTAGGAGACTCCCGCCTAAGCTTCTCCATCTCGTCGAGACGCTTCTTGCGGGCAGCAAGGATCTTGTCATCGTCCTTGGCAGATGCAATCTCCTTGACCTTGTCCAGAAGCTCCTTGCGCCACTCGTCGAAGTGCTTCAGCGCCGCCCTACGAAGAGCCACAAGCTGGGCGCAGTGCACGCCAGAGCCGCCGCGGTCAGGATGGCTTGGGCTGCTCCGACCGCCTTGACCCGCCGCGTCCGGGACGAAGAGGGGTGCCGCATTGCGGTCCTGAGATGAAGGGCCGGCGGCTGTTGAGACGTTGTATTCGCCGTCCCTGAGCTCGAGCTGCGTGCGCATGTAGCTAGTAATATCAAAGAGAAGCGTGTAAAATACTCGGCGACGGGCCGGGTTGAGGACCACCATCAGCTGGCGGGGATCCGCAGCAAGGGGAGCCATGATTGCAATCACCGCTTACTTCATGCAGGTGGATTTGATGGTGTAAAGGAGCTTGGTTTGTGAAGTTGTTGCAGATCCGCAGTTTTTTCATAAGTTTAAGGGGAAACAGGGCTGAAGACTGTAAGAAGAGGACAGATAGTGAGAGGGATGAAGTCAAAGTAGATGTAGGTTCTTAGGCGATCTAGGCAGACGTCCATCTCTTGATGGATCAACAGGCCCCTCCCCTCGCTGCTTGCCTATTCCGGCTCTGTGCCACGCTACAGCGGTGCAGTTGCAGGACGGGCGGTGAAAACGCCCCAGTCTTACCGCTGTAAGGCACCTCAGTTTTGGGTGCCCGTGCTCCGCCGTCCGTGCTAATTTCCACCACTGTCTCCATCTTTGCATCATTCTTGGGTAAGGAGGGACTGTGGCAGATCAACGCAGCAGCTCAAGCCACAGCAACGACACTATTCACATTATTTCAAGACTTTCAACGACGCGAAGGGGCAATGAAAATGCCGCTTAGAATGAGCTGTAGCCTCTTGAATTATTTGCTTATGCCTCCATGATATTCCCAAACACCAGCGTCCTGTTCGGCGCCGCAAAACACTTTTACTACACATCTCACTCGACAAGTCTCTACTCACTGTCATCCTCCATGGCATCATCCTCTTCATCCTCATCCTCATCCATGTCATCGGCATCCTCGCCGTCCATGAGCTCGTCGCCGTACTCTTCCTCGGAATCGTCACCCGCGGCATTGGCATCGAGGGCCTCCTTCTCCTCCTCCTTACGCTTCTTCTCATCCTCTTTTCTCGCATCTTCCAGAGCCTTGGCCTTCTGCTCGCGCATCTTGCGCTGCACGACGACGTAAGCACCGAGTGGCGTCTTCTCCCAGTCAAAGTCGCGGAGGAAGGCATCCACCTGAGCGCGGTGCTTGGGTGCGAACTCAACCTTGGACCGCTTCTCCTCGATAAACTTAGCGTTGGCCTCCAGCTTCTGCACCAGGAGGACGATCATGGAGATGACCTTGTTGTTCTTGTTGCCCGTGCTGATCTTACGCGCCTGCTTGACCCAGCGCTTCAGCTGGATAATGACAGGCAGGGAGAATTCGGGGAAGGCGACGTTCTTCGCCCAGATGGTGAAGTACTCGCTGAAGAGCTCAACGAGCTGCTCTCCCACGCCGTCCTGATAGACTCTTGTGCGGTGGTAGGACTTGGACGCCTTGTAAGCAAGGTTGAAGTCGAGCGGTTTGATGGAAGATGCCTTGGGCTGACGCTTCATGTCGGCCGAGTCGAGGACCTCGAGCAGCGCGGAGGCGAGTGGAATGTAGGTGTCTGTTGCGCGAGACAGACGCAAGATGGAGCGAACCAGGTGGAAGCGTTGGGGGAAGAACGTGGAGGAAGGAACAAGACGCATGGCACCCATGGTAACCTGCACGAGTGGGTAGATCAAAAGCTTCAACTGGCCCTCCTTGCCCGCTTCCGCCTCCTTCAGGGGACTGCAGTGCTCGGCAAGTACACATGACCAGAAGTCGAGCGAGTGGGTATATTGCCAGTTGTAGATGATCTTGTGCGAGTTCTTCTCCTTCTTTACGATGCTGTTCCTCAGATGGATGGCCAATTGGCGGATGAAAGTGAAGGCCGTCGTGTAGCCGACAGTTTGGTCGATGCCCCAAAGTTCTGCGGCAGAGTTCTTCATCAGGTTGATGCCCTGGATGGTGTTAATGTTTGTCGCTCTGGATCCTGACACGAGTCCCTGGTAAACCGCCTTGAGAACGGTCTCACGAACACCCTTGTCTCCAATGACAACCAGTTTCCTCAAAACGAGGAAAGCAGTAATCTTCGTGGGTTCTGAACTGGCCGGTCTGGCCCAGTAGTTGACTACCGTCTTGATAAGGACCTTAAGGAGCTTTCGGAAGGAAAGCAGGTAGGGCACGAGCGGCTCTAATGATCCGAGGGTAAGCTTGAGGGTGGCATCGTCGGACAACGTGCCGAGCAGGTGGATGATGGATGCAGTGAACGTCTTGATCATGATCGAGAGGGTGTGGAACTTCTTGGAGTCGGTGGGCACGTAGATCTTGCCAGAGGCAGACTCCTTGATGGGAAGGTGGTGGGAAACGATAGCGGGAATCTGCTTCAGGGCGACAATCAAGACGTCATGGAACACCTCAGGGCTGTTGATGCTGTATCTTTGCGCTGCTGCGGAGCTCTCCTCGGCGTCGTCCTCGTTGAGATGGGCAGCGCAGCGGAACGCCAGCACGATCTGTCTGGCAGCGCGCAAGCTCTGCTTCTCCACAATCAACTTTTTCCACTTGGCGACCATCTCGCGTGTGAGCTCGTTGTCGAGGAGGACCTCCTCTTCGGCCTCCTTCTTGGCCTTCTTCTGCTTCTTCTTCGGTTGCTCGTCCTCGGACTGGTCGCTGCCGGCGCTCAGCTCATCGATCTCAGCCATGTCGGCGTTCTCGTCAAAATCGAGGGCTTCAGGGTCGTTCTCCTTCAGGAACTTGTAGAACTCGGGGTCGTCGGTAGCGAGCTTGTCCATAGCCGCCTGTGTCATGCCGAGGTTCTCGTCGTTCGCATCGTCGTCTTCGGCATCGTCCTCGCTGTCGCTGCCAACAGGTTGGTCCTCGACAGAAAATTCGGAGCCGCTGCCTGCGTCCGAGTCCTCGTCGTCTCCCTCCGGCGCATCGCGCTTCCGCTTGCCAAGCTGCTTCTTGCCCTTCTTCTTGTCGATGATGTCCTCGAAGCCGCCCTGAAAAAAGTCGTCAACGCTCATGGCGCTCACGGTAGCATCCTTCTGGTTGCCCTTTGGCTTTTTCGCCGCAGGGTCGCCCTTGAAGAACTCTTCATCCTTGGGCCGCTTCGACTGCTTCTTCGCCTTGACCTGCGCACGCTGCTTGATCTTCGCGGTCTCCTTCCTCTTGTCGAGGACACCCTTCAGGTGCTTCTTCTCGAACTTCTTCGTGGCCTTGAGGTTCTTCTTGGAGGAACCCATGGTGAACGGTTTGGAGGGGGCCGGTCAATTGGGATCCTGCTATTGGGGAATGCTGGGAGAGGAAGAAAGTGGCTGCAGGGACCGTGGAACAGGAACTTCAATGGCAGAACGCTCAGCAAAATTTTTGGAGGAGCTTATCTTATCGTCGAGTCCCGCTAGGCCATCTATGGCGTTAGCGCCACCAGCTGCCCCACGCCTAACGCTGCGGAATGGAACCTGGACACCCATGTCATGTCTGACTTGTCTTGGAGGTGGTGCCTGGCCACTGCCACTCATTGCAGCTCGACAGCTCCCGCGAAGCTGTGACTGACGACCGCCGATCGACCATGAAGCCGACGACGATTCGAGCCCAGCCGCAAAGATGATGCCCCGGCAGTCCTATGCGCCAACGCCGCATAGCTACATCCCGAATACAACCTTGTCAGCAACAATCAATCTCGATGAGGTATCGTGCCCGTTCCCTCGTTCTTCCACCGTCCAGCGAGCGACCATGTCATCTGCCCCGCCCCCCGCAGCGCATTGCACCCGTGCTAACATGACGATGCCTCGCAATAGGAGGTGAAGCTGGCCGACACCCGCGCCGAGCGCGACCTGCAGGACTCGCTTGCCGAGATCTTCAGCATCATCGTTACTCTCGACGAGCTCGAAAAGGCATTCCTCAAGGACGCCATCCCCGAGGCTGACTACACCGAGATCTGCGAGCGCTCTCTGAAGCAATACAAGTCCATCTTGGCCGACGAAACCGTCGCGAAGGCCTTTGGAGGCCTCGAGGAGTTCAAGGCAGAATGGGATGTACGTGTCATTCCACACGCACCGAGCTACTACCCTGTTCATGACATCAAAGCTGACAGCGTAATTCTATCAGCTCGAGGTCCCCCGCGCAACCGAGCGCATCCGCGTCGGCATGCCCTCAACAACCGTAAACGCCTCCTCTAGCGTCGCCCCGGCTCCCGCTGCCGCAGGTAACACCAGTGGCGCCTTGATTTTGGAGGCCACTCAGGAGTTCATCACCTTCCTCGATGCCGTCAAGCTAGGCCTCCTTTCCAAGGACCAGCTGCACCCCCTGCTCTCCGACGTCATCCAATCCGTCAACAAGGTCACAGACCGCGATTTTGATAGTAGGGGCAAGATTGTACAGTGGCTCATCACTTTGAACCAGATGAAGGCTACCGATGAGTTGAGCGAGCAGCAGGCCCGTGAGCTGGAGATGGACATCCAGCAAGCCTACCAAGGATTCAAGAGCACTCTCACTTGATGATCTTTTTCGAGTTTCAAGAGGGGTGATAGTTCTTCTCTTTGCAAGTAGATACCATTGTAGAGCAATCATGCATGTGCCTTTTCAGCTCCCGCCGTTTCGCTACCCAGTGACCTTACTTTTGATGCCATGGTAACAAACAACAACAAGACCCAAACGCCGACGTCTACACCAAAAACGTCCAGAAGCTGGGATACACAAACTCGTTCTCGAATATCCTCCTCACCTGCTCCAGCACAAACCTCTCCACCTTGCCCACGTTCTTGAGGCTCTGCTTTCCGCCATCTCTCAACCCAATCTCGCTCTCGACCTGGATCTCCTGCAACAGCCCGCCAAACCTCTTCCCAGGCTCCGTGGGCCCTGCCTCGTCTACACCAACCGCAGTCGCAGCGTCCTCGGGGTTCAGGAAGCAAAAGTGCACCCTCTTACGGATATGCGCCATCACGCCGATCCCGTCAAACGTGAGACCCGTCACGCTCAGCTGCACGGGAATCCCCACAAAGCTGGGCATCGGGTAGTCGAGCAGAATCTCGGCCGTCAGCCGCAGCCGCACGTCGCCCGCGTAGCGGATCCTGAAGACGGCCTGCAGATCCTCCGGCCTGGGCTCCCGGAACCGCGGCGCGTTCTCATCTTGCTCCTCGTCCTCTTCCTCCTGGATCGGCGCAGATCCGGCAGGAACGTGCGTATCCCTTGTCGGAGGCCGCGACGCCCCGGCCGATGTGGGTGCCAACGTCGACACGCTCGCCTTCTCTCGCAGGTCTTGCTGCTGCTGCTGCTGCGCAAACGCCGCCGGGTTGAAGTCGCTGGGTGATATCGAGCTTAACGAGGCATGGCGGCTGTGGCTCGGCGAGTAGCCATTGAGAAGCGGCGAGCTCACAGGCGACATGACGGCTGAGGTGTCCAACCTATTACCCATGTGCGCGCCAGCTACCGCCGCGAGAGGCGTCTGCGTTCCGGACCATCCCGTCCCGAGATGGGACTGAAAATAGTGCAAATTCGACGTCCCGCCCAGAATCCCCGGGTCGACACCCCCAAGAACGGGCTCGGAAAGTCGCCGGACTGTCCCCGGAGCGGATGCGTCCTCAACCGCGGCGGCACTGAGATATCCTCCATCTGCCTCCTCCTCTCAGCCGCCCTCAGCTCGCTGGGCACCTGCTGCGGTGTCGGCGGCGTCGGCTCGGGGACGTCCTCATCTTCTTCGTCGTCCTCGATGTCTGGGTTCTCTTCGTAGAAATCTGGCAGAGGGTCCGTGATGTCCTTGAGCTCCAGCTCGGGGGCGATGGCGCCGAATTCAAAGTCGTGTACCTTTACAGATTTAATGAAGCGCGGTAGCGGAACCGCCTGGAACTTTGTGTGGATGAAGTCGCGGATCCGGAGGGCCAGCGCCTCTCCATCGGGGCCCGTGGTGAGCGTCTCCCAGTTGAGATCTATTGACATTAGAGGTGTGCCGTGTCGGTTTCTGTGAAAGGGCCAAATTTGAAGTCTTTGCGACTGTGTAGAACTGAGCTCACGAAGTGAGATGAATCGACGTTGTTTGAGTTGAACAGGGTTTGAGCTTTCTAGGCTACTTGCACCGGGGTGCCTTGCTAACGCCACTGAAAGCACCTTTTTAGTGGCCCATGTCTAGCATCTTAGCCGCCGCTAAATGGTGCCTCCGAATTGAGAGTGCAGTGCATCTACCCGAAAAATTACACTACTTGTTCCACATCACGTCCATTCAAGAAATACATCACCTTATGCCAAAACTATTCATGTAAAGATACCTTAGGGTCATTGATGTCATTACTGGGTATCTGAATTTCAAGGCCGTATATCATCAACGCCATGTCAGCTCCTCCCTTGCTACAGCATACCAACCCATGCTAACATTGGACTCCATGTTCTCCTTATTGCTTTCCATGTTCAAGTAAACGCCTGCAATGCAGTAACCCGTTGTGATTTTTCGAATGGCGCGGCTCTGAGAAAAATATCGTTGAAAACTAGGACCGAGTCGACCAGCTCACTCAAGCTTGACGTCAGATTCAAAACGCGGCCTCATGGTGTTGGCCATCTGGGGTGCGCCAAATTGATGCCAGCAGTTTGGAGCTTGAAGAATATATCTACATGACACGTTAGTTTATATGCTAGCAAAGGTAAATAGAAAAGACATACCTAGCCATGGCCTCTCGGAAGCGAGACTTATACTCCTTTGGACTAGTGACTGTCGGGCGATTTCTGCCACCACCCGCGAACCCGCGGTCCTTGATCCAACTTTCGAGCTTCTTGTCCCATGTATACGTACGAATACAATCGATGATTCCGACGACTAGCTCTCTCTTAGCCTCGTCGACTGCAATCATCAACGAATAGTCCATAACATTCTGACGCGCAAGGAACAGAGTGTCATTCCAGACCTGGGCTGTTAGCAGTGCTTTACAACAGAAGTGTGTTTAAACTTACCGATGCTCTTAGGAGCTTCTTAGAATGCTCTCGCGCAAACAAGGGTGACTCATATATGAATTCTACCATATTCTCGTCCAAAAGGACTTCGTTCTGTTCGCCCGTGGACTGAATCTTTCGGTTTCGCATGGAACCTTTAAGATCGAAAAGACGAGTCGGACCGCGATCGTAAAACAAATTTTCCATGAGCAGCAGATCCAGCTTGATCTCGATACCTGTGACAGGGTTCTTGATGATGAGTTGAAAGAATCCCAGCATCTTTGCAATCACGGAGGGTAAATCGTGGAAGAGAGCCTCTGCCATGATGCCGAAGTAAGCTGGCGCGAACCTGAGGAAGGCGGATGTCTCAATTGGAGACAGCCCCTTCAGCACGAGGCGATCGTCAAGAGTCTTGAGAAACACCGACTTGGTCTTGCCTCCCTTCGAGTCCCACTTCAGACAACGAGATAGGGATTCGACGATGCGATCTGCAACACCACACTTTCGACGCAATGCGTCGAACTGCTCCGCGTAGAAGATCTTGCAGAGCATTGTTGCGGATCCTTCCTTGAATTGGTATTTGAGATGGGTTCCCGTGGCCCTGAGTAGACTCTTCTCCAACTCGCCCTCTTCCATGACAAATTCGCCGCCAGTGTCAGACATGCCTGATGATTTGCCATCCATGTTAGAAGCCTCGTAGTCTTTCTGGGTTGCGATACGTTCTTGTCGACGAATATCGGCCAATTTAGTGCGGTAGTCATCGGAGCTTAGAGCGAATGCAATGACAGAACTTGGTTCGTCCTCTCTGACAATGACATCGGAGTCTAGGAAAATGTGATCGCTGGCGTTGACTGGATAATCAAGCTGAGGCCAGCCGCTTGCCGATCTTTCGGCCCAGAAATTCGTGAGCATCTTCATGAGACTGGTCTTCTGGTGTTTTGGCAGTTCGAGAGGAATTTCCGTGCTTGGCTCCAGGGAATCGGCTAGTTCCTTGACATCGGGCAGCAAGTCGTCTAGAATTGACTGTTCAGTATCACTCTGCCCTTCGTCATCAGAACCACCGTGACTGGCCGTGACGGTTGCGGTATCGTCGGTCTCGCCACCAACGTGTTGTTCTTCTGACGGAGGAGTGGCTTCTGGCGCAGGTTGTGCCTCTTCGGCGGGTGGTTCCGGTGTCGGCTCAGTGTGGACCGTGTTAGGCGCTGGTGTAACAGGAGCCGTCTTAGGCTCAAGAATCTTGATGTCATTGTTGTGATCAGTTGTCGAAGGCCCAGGCTCCTGGACAGCATTGTCGATGTTGTGGTAGACTTCGACAATGGCCTTAGTTGCCGACCGTGGCAGACCCGCACGAGGCTGAGTACCCTTCGCCAGACGTTTGCGACGATCTTCGCGCTGCCTCTCCTTCTCGAATTCGCGGCTCAATTGTTCAAAGTGTCGGGCAATTCTAGACACCTGTGACGCGACATGTGAATCCTTCTTCTTGGTAATCAGTCGAGGAATCGAAGAGGGACCGGCTTTCCTATGGCTTTTCATTCCCAACGTGAGGCGGTCGAACGGCTTCTTGTCTATCTTAAAAGACGACTCAGTTGCGGCATCGCTAACATCCTTCGGCACTATTGACTTTGCAAAGCTTGGCTGGGATCTTGGCAGTGTCGAGGCAGGCTGCGAAAGAGTCCTAAGCATCGGGTTCCTGCGGGCGACAACTCGCTCTGGGTTCGGTTTTGGCGGTGCCTCGGCCGGCTCCGTTGATGGCGTTCCGGCGCCATGGCTGTGCTCACGACGAATCTGCTCAACCTTTTCAGACAGGGATATTCCAGTCGAAACAGTCGTGAGTGGGGGCCTGGGGCCGGGAGAGGTCGGTTCTGCCGTGCTGGGAGCTCCTGATGTTTGTTCGTTCTCTTCGGTTATAGCGATGGAGAAGGGCGGTTTGACGGTGGGGGACCCAGGTGTGGCAAGGTCGAGAGGTTCTACTCGGTCCAACACAGCCTCTGCAGGCGTGCTTATCTTGCTGTCTTCGGACGTAGATTCCTCGGTGGCAATCTCTTTGTCCTTCTGCTCTGTTTGCTCCCCTGTCTCTGGCGTAGCAGTAGGAGCAGAAGTTGTGACCGAATCGGTCTCGGGCTGCTTTTCTGCCAATAGCTCCTGTTCTTGCTCCTTCGCTTCCTCTACCCTTTGCTCTTCGGATTTTGTTGCATCTGTATTTCCATCACCACTGGGTTCACTCGCATCCGTAGGCTGTGTCGAAGCCTTCTCGTCAACGTCTGAGAACGTCTGTGACGGAGGCTCTCCAGTATCAACAGTCGATGCCGTGCCATCAGTTGAAGGCAGCGACTCTCGAGACTCATTATCCGTAAAAATCTTCTTGAGTTGAATCATTGTCAGCTGCCGCAGATCCTTATCAGGAAGGAAATCGGTCTCAAAAGTGGAGAATGCTGCGTCCCAGTCGCCAGCTTTTTCTAGCATCTCTCTGACGATTGCGTTGAAGGGAATGACCTCGTAATACTTTGAGTTAACGTAGGTCTCCTGAAGTCGGCGGATCAAAGCTATCTGGTCCTCCTGTGCTTTCTTGGCTAGCCTGTCGACTTCTGCCTTACAAGCATCTGCTTTCTCAGGTAGAACACTGTCGATGCGAATGCTCTTGATCCGAAGTTTGACGGAGCTGACGAAGCGTACCCATCTTTCTTCGATTTTATTAAAAATCTCGTTCTTGAGCTTCAAGTCATTCTCAACCTTCCACGTGATCCGAGCTCTGGGGACAATGATCTCAAGGAGATCAATGGGATCGTAGTGAATTCTGATCCACGTATCCCGGTGCTGAAAGTAGCGAATGTGATCTCGATGATGGTCGTGGGCACAGCCCGTCTGATCGTGAAGTCGCAGCCCCCTACTCCAAAATAGAAGCTCAAGATACTTTCCAAAGGAGTATTTCCAGGTGCTGTCCGACATAGCCATTTCTGGGGAGTCCTTTTTGCAAATCTTGCAGTAGCTCCACATGGATATACCATCCACTAATCGACGCTGTTTGGGAGCCGCTGGCTCAACGAAGATGGTGACACGTGACTCATCATGCACATATGTACGGTGATGTTCAGTCATCTTCCGGTCACAGCCATTTGCTGTGCATATTGAATCCTTGTTGAGGCAGAGATCTTCAATGTACTGGCCCAAAGTGCAGTCAGGGTCCATGCTTCCGGTGTCATCGACATGCTCATCGTAAAATCCGATCGCGATCAACCCAGGTTCCGAGCATGGGATCTTGGTCTCTGTGCATATTTCCGAGTACAGCACAACAATGTTCTGATGCGAATAAGGATCGAAGAGATCCAGGTTGCCCTGAATATAGTTCTCCCACTGTCTTGTCTGAGTCTGATAGTTGTAAAGCGCCTTGTCATACTCAGCATCATGGACAGCGTGGAGTACTTCCATGATCTGCCGCGGGGCCTGTTGCCCAATCGCATGGACCATCTCGGGCTTGATCAGCTGGAACTTTTGCGACTTGGACTTTTCGGCATCTGTCTGTTCCTCTATGACGTCCTGATCTCTCAATCGCTTCAGGTAAACCAGACGTCGCTCTTGCTCGCGAGCTTTCATGAGCAGATACGGTTGTGCAAACTTAACAAATGGAGAAGCAGAAAGAATCTTCGTCTCATATCTAGCAACCATGTCGCTGTAGTACGTGGGCATCGGCACGTCTTCGGGCACTTGAGATTCGGGGGACGTAGGCGGGACGTGAGATGCGTGCAAAGACACAAGAGGGGGCCTCTCTTCCACCGGTGGCTCCTCGGTTTGTTCGGTTGACACGGTGCCTTCGGCGGTGACCATTGAAGTGCCGTTACTGGTCTGAGAAGGCAGCTCGGGGGTCGACGTGTTGAGAACTGCGGGATCCTGCTTGGCGCTCTCAATGGACGCGCTGAGAGACCGCGGAGCATCCTCCGCAGGTTGACGAAGGGATGACGCCAATGAAGATGCTTCATCGATCTCAGCGGGCAGCTGGATATACTCATCCCGCATCAAGCATGTCTCCAGCTTCAAGTTGTAGACTACGTACACCATGAACTCCGTGATCTTCTTCATCTTTGACAAGACTTCAGTAGAGTCCCCACGGAGGGCAATGGTGCAACCAAGTTTCTCGGAGCAGCCCGACAAGAAGATGTATGTTTTCTTCTTGCCCGGGTAGCTTTTATTGACGTAGGTCTTGACTTCGAAGCCGCCAGACCTTCCAACCTGGACCTGCAGGGCCAGCATGTCGAGCGAAGAAATGATGTCTGTTTCCGCACACCGTGATACGGCTTCGATCACCGACGGTTTCACGTTGTATGCAACCGCGATGTTGGCCTCGGACAGATACTGTAAAGCAACGCCAGAAACAGATTTTTCGCAAAGCAGTAGCTGAGGGCGTAAATTGATAATGCGATTGACGACGATTCGCAAAAACTCTTTCTCTTGTTCAATGACTGGCTGGAGGCTCATAAAATGCTGTTGATGCCTCTGGTATTCGATAGGAAACGACACGATGACAATGCGTGGGTTGAGGATGCGGCGAGGCATGCTCTTGAGGGCGAGGTTCTTGGTGAAGATGACGCCAGAGACGTAGCTGGTGTCGCCTGGCTTGCCCCCCGGAATCTTTTTTAGTTTGACGTAATGGCGGATGTCCATATCGTCGCCGGCCCTGATGTCGGGCGTAACGTCATCCGTACATTGAAGCAAGATCGGAACCAGAGCTCTTTCCCAAGCGGGCACGTTGGGAATTCCTGAGTCTTCGAGCAACTGATGTAGGAGTTTCTTCACATGGAGCATGCTCGACGGGTTCAGCTCCACCTGCGGCTGCTTGTCGTCTTGCATGGAGTCGCTCCTGGTCAGCTTAGTAGCTTCTATGGCGGGATTCTCGATAGTGAAGACGTTTTCATTAGATGCGGAGGGTCCTTTGAAGATTCCAGATTTCGGACGTGGAGATCGCATTTGATGGCTCACATTGCTGAGATTGCGTCTCCTTGCTGGCCGACCATGGCCAATGAGGCTACCAGAGCCGGCGTTGTCATCCATTCCTCGACTCGTGAAACTCAAGCCACTGACGCTTTTTTCTCCTCGACCGAGTCTGTGTCTCCTTCCCGCGCTTAAGAATGGCCCAAAGCTGGACTTTTCGTGGTCGTAACTTGATGGCTGCAGATCAGCACTTGACATTGTAGCAAATATGCTCATCTGCTCATCACCACTGGACTCGTCGGACATGTATGCGGCCAACTCTGGGTCGATGATATTGTCATCATGAAACGCGGGGTACTTTGGTTTCTTGGTCATTTCATCGGTAATGCCTTTGCGAAAGGGGGCGCTGTTAACATCTGGCGCTGGCATTGGTTTAAACCGTGCCAGGAAGTTATTGTGATGTTTTGAATGATGGCGCTTGTGGCTTGACGACTGCGGACGGTTTGCGGAGGTCAGAGATCTGAGTGAGCGAGACGAGCTCGGACGACTTAATTGCGGCGCATCAATCTCAAGAATGGCAGAGTTTCTATTCGAGTCGTTGATTCGTCTGGTGGCAGGAATGGCCATCATTGGGGCCTGAACAGATCTGGCGTCGTTCAAGCCCTCCATCTTATCCGCAAAACTGGGCTCTTCGACTTCAGCCTCGGCTTGCGTGACCTTCGGGGTCGCCTTGGTTTGGCGAAAGATAGCTGGTAGAAATGAGTCATCGCCGGAGTCTTCAGAGCCGCTTCCTTCGTAAAGGCGCTGGTTGATGACTTTCAGGCACGTTTTGCAGACTCGCAAAGTACCAGTCATTCCAAACTTTGAAGCCGGAATGATGGAAGTGCACTTAGAGTCGAAGATGCAGCCGCAAGTTCTGCAATGGTGTTTCCGCCTGAATGCAGAGAACGGCTGTCCACAGATGAAGCATTCTTTGCATGTTTCGTCCGCCATCCAAAATTCCTTGCTCAGCACTTGCCGCCGCATACGGTCGAGCCTGGCGTTGACTTGCTCTGGCGCGCCCTCGTTAGTTGTTGTCCCAGGAATTCGGAGTACCCCAGTCCTTCCATGTTTCGGTTGAGAGTCGTGAGCGAAAGAGTCATGATACACGGAATCATGTGCTGAGGTACTGATTGGACTTGGCTCTGCGGTAACATGCTCCATAGACGATGATCTTGAAGGCGCATACCCTGGTGATCTTGAGCGGCTGATGCGATCAATAACCGCCGGTCGCTTAGGCGCGATAAGCATTGATGCGGCCGAAGATACTGGTGATCGAGGATCCGTCGTTTGCAACTTAGGTAGCGGCGGAGCGTTGGCCTTGATGGGGCTTGGAGGCTTATCAGCGGGTCCATCAACGCCTACCAGCCGGGAGCTTGCATGGCTTCGATCTATGGCAGCGGTTGGTTTGGGCTCGAGGATGTCAAACTTGTGGGAGCTTTCGGAGCCAATGACAAGTGGTCGAGGATCGGGCTTGCTGATGCTGCGCCTGCCAGATGACCGACTAGGGCCGTCTTCTGCGAGCGGCAAGCTTCGTGTCGCTGTGGCGGGAGCAACCTCTGGATTGATAGCCGTAACTGCTGACGCTTTGGCAACACTGGGCATACTTTGTCGACTCGAAGTGCTTGACTTGGAAGCTGTCATAGCAGATATGGAGGTAGCCTTGGAGGACTGAGGGGCCTGAGACTGGCTGTCCGACATGACGGTGTTTACTCCTGAAGAGGAGGTCGCCGTCATGGGCCCGTCATTAGAGTTGAAAGAAGAGCTGGTAACAGCGCTCTCGACGCGAGCAAGGGAGGCAGCTGGAGTCTTCGTCGAGGTGACCGTGCTAGTGCTACGCTTCGACGCCGCGTCGAAACTGTCGGCATCATCCGTATCCTGCGTCCTTGCTCCAACGGCACCGACGGCCTCTTTCAGACGACTATACAGACCACTGAGCCCGTTCTGAACCAGCTCGCCGGTCAGCGCCTTGGTTTCCGTCGTGGGAAGGGATGCAGGAGGCGGAGCGAAATCGTTGAAGGTGGTCAGAGAGTCAGACTGGCTCGCTGACGTATGTATCCTGTTCAAAGTATGGGCCAGCTGGTCTTTATCGGCCTGCGAGGCGGTGGATATTGAGTTGATGGAGTCATGGCGGCTCCTAAAGCCCGGGGGCGTCGAGAGAACCGCGGGAGAGTTCGCTTTCGGGGTGGTGTTGCTGGCCATCTTGCGCGGAGGCAGACAGAACAGCTAGGCTATGGAGGATTCGTGGGGGTCGCTACGGCATCGGAGGCAGTGTAGGCGTAGCCGGGCTTCAGAGTGACATAACGGCGAAGGGAAAATGCGGTGTCGTGAGAAGCTTCCAACTCCAGTCCTTCTCCTCGTCGTCTACTCCTGCCCAAGTCGTACAGTGTATATTCGCAATGCGCCGGATGAATGAGACGCGTTCGTCAGCGGGGGGTCGGTCGAAGGAGACTTTCGTGTTCGTGGTATTTGTTTGAGTGCAAGTATCAGGTCGTCTCGACAGGATCGTTGGTCTTGGGCGAGATCAAGGGTCCAAGGAGGGGCGCGGGTGACGAGGAGGAGAAACGACGTGGCGAAGGTGCAGGTCAGGCTTGAGGTAGTTGTGTAGGTAGGGCGATGAAGGAGAAAAGGGTGTGGTGTGTCGTCTAAGGTAGGTATGTATGCCTAGCACGCTCAGGTAGTCTGCAGTGGGAGCTAATGTCTTCAAGTCGGCACCGGATTCTTTTTAGAGACGGACCATCCGTGAGCCAGCAAGCACTATCCCGTCAAGGTCTAGGCCCGGGTGGCCCAGCGGCTGCCAAGTTGGTGGAATCGTCAAACGGGGATGACGAAGCTGGCGGCGGTGGTGGTGGTGCAGTTGGCAGTTGGCGGTCGACAAAGTCCAAGATACAAGGTCTGCGTTGTACAGCCGGGCTTACCAAGTGTGATGCCTTGAAGTGGTTGGCTTTGGGGATGTTTGGGGGGCATTCGTAGGACGGATCAAGAGCCGTTGCAGCGGTAGTAGCAGTGCATGTGGATGTACCCCGTACCAATTCCGACACTTGCCCACTTCTGAAAGGCACGTACCTAGATGCTTTGCCTCACACACTCTCTGCCTTTGGGCCTTTGATCCAGATGCCGTGGTGTCTTTTCCAGAGCTCGGACCAAGTCCTACCTACGGATAAGGTAAGGTAAGGTAATCAGCCCCACGTCTCCAGGTCGGGCGGGCTGTCAGCCAGGACCCCGCAGTGCCAGGCATGTATCGCTACCTCAGGTAGGTGCCCGCTGGAGGGTTGGGATTTTAAGGGTTGACACCAAAAAACGCGTGCCCGGCGCGTCACCTCCCAGCAAGCTCCCATCCGCCCAGCTCTTCAAGTCGTCCACGCGGTAACGACTTGAAGTGACACCTCTCTGGGCCACCTCAGCTTGATGAGGGTCGGTTTGGTAACTTTTGCTGCTGACCACACACATTCATACCTGACCCAGAAAGTCAACAAGTTCCCCATTTGTTGACCTTCCTCTCGATCTATCACCCTTACCAGCATCAACCCAGGCACTTGCGACAAAGTGAGGCGATCTACACCTGCAGGCACAGATGCCAATCGGCACATTTTTTTCTCCCACCGACATAGATCACGTCCATTCTCAAAATGACTGGTCTGGGAGGCAGTCCGGGCTCTTCCGCGCCTCAGTCCTTCAAAGCACTTCTGAGTGAAGGAAACACCATCCGCCCGAGCCTTGCCAAGGTGCCCAAGGACCAGCAGAGGCTCCTTGACAGGCCTGACTCCTGGCTCACACCTCACAAAGACGCCAATGGACCACCTAACCTTCCTGCCGGGGTTCTTGAAAGCCTCAGAGAATTCCACGCAGCTCGTACCCTTCCACCTCCAGCACAGAAGCCAAGAGCACCTGTTTCGAGTGTGCCTTCCCCAACGGGACAAGCCAGACCAGCTGTCGTTCACAACTTCTCTGACCATGGGGAGTCTTCTTCTTCCTCTCCTCCAGGCACCCCGGTCTCGTGGCCGTCATCTCCAGAACGCCCTCGACATTCGGCTAAACAACCGGCATCACCGACCCTTTCCATCAAGTCTCAGATCGGAATCGAAAGTCAACTTCCTGCCACAGCAGCGACGGCAAACCTCCCAAGTAGCCCTCCCCAATTTTCATCACCAAGAATACCTACCCCCAAGCGCTTCGATCCACCGGCCGACTTTTCTCAGCCAACTTTGAAGCGCCGTCGTATTGAGGAATTCCCATCCAGCAGCGGCGGGTTCGAAGACGAACTGGAGACAGCCATTCCGAACGCACTTTTCCAAGCAACACCGCCTATCAATCGAATCGCAGCTCATCTTTTGACAAGGTCTGAAGCTGTCACCAGTCCCCCATGCGGACAAGGAAGCATGATTCCATCAAGTTATAATGACGGACGAATGACTTTCAAATCATCGACTCCTAAGGAGAGGCGAAACATGAAACTTATTACCTTCGATTCCTCCCCTGGAGCACCCACTGCTGATCGCCCGCTCGAAGCAACGCCAGATGAGTTGCCTACAATTCCGCTTTCTCAGCCCCGAGAGAGTCGTGTACCAGCATCATCAGGCCCCTGCATTGCTTCGACATACGCGGCCGACTCCCACCAGTCATCTCAAGCGCCCCAAGTTGTTCACGATACCCCTGGTGCCCCCAGAACTCTCGCCCACGTTCCAGGTGCTGAAGATTTCCTAGCTTCACAAGCAGGGCCTTCGGGTTCAAAGTCAGGCACAGATCTCCTGGAGGCCATGATCACAGAGGAGCGGAAGGCGACAATTACAGAGGAACAGGATCCCATGATCATAGAAGAAAATGTCGTTGAAGGGGAGACCGTTGGCATGAGAAAGCCAGCGCCAGGCGTGAGTATGGACGATCCGATGCGTTGGAAGAAGGCAGATGACAAACGGGAACTTATCCAGTGGATGAACGACAATTGGGTGGAGTCCGACTGGCTTCCGCAGCCTTTGCAGGAGTATCGATCCACTCTTTCCTTCACCAGTCTCAAGACCTTGCAGAATATTACCAAGCTGGCCATTGATGGAGGAGTCGATCTTTTGAGTCTGTGGGCTGAACCCGACGGCTTTCTTTACCGCACAATCTCCAGGCAAACCAATGGAAAGCTCTCCTTTCCTGAAGATCTGAATCACGAAGCTCTTGAACCTTTGGCGAAGGCTTCACGACTGGCAAGAGAGAGAGAAGCTGTGCCGACTACCAACCCCACTGCACCACAAGGCCGATCAACTTTCGAGCCTTCTACAATCGCAGCTCCCGTCAGAGATGAAGCGTCTGCGGAGACCGAAGACGGCAGCAACATGTTGCCGGATATCGCTGCGTCATCGCATCCTCCTATAGAGGAAATCTTGGAACGCTTTTCGCAACAGCCCGCAAAGGCCTTCCAGAACGCATATCCGTCTTTCACAGGGAGTGTTGCTGATTTTGTCAGAGCGTGCATTGTAGTCAAGGGACTTCAGCGCAAGCACCAGCTTCCCAAATGGCTGTACGATGACTTCATCCGGGCATTCGTGGACGATTACACTTCGTATATGGATGAAGTAGATAAGTCGTCCTCTATTGCAAAGCCAATGTCAGCCATAAGATGGTACGTTGCCAATGTTGATCGGCCAGTCTATCAAAAAGATATTGTAACGGCCGAGAACCTGGATCGAATCTTCGAAATCTACTCCGAGGAGGTCGGAGAAGCCAAGAAATGGCTCATGGATGGGATCTCGTCTTCGCCAATTGTTTTTGAAACGCCGCAGAGGCCGTCCGCAAATGTCTCGATGCCGAGCAAGCACGCTTCGCCGGCGTTGCCAGTCGCCAGTCTGCCGAAGGATGACACGAAGTCACTTCCCCACGCCTATGGCACTGCGGCCCTCCGCTCGGCTGCTGAAGGTTTGCGCTCGCCTAAGGAGGTGCAAGCTACGTCAGAGGTCGTTCAGGCTCCCACGACTAGAGAGCAGACCTTGCCTGATTCCAGAGACGAAGCCTCTCTGCCCGAGCCGAAGCTGAGCATCAGCCGCCAAGACAAAGGCAAACAACGAATGGCAGACGAGGAACCTCCGCGCCGTGTCTCTCCAATCACACCAACGCTGCGACGTCAAAAGTCACCTGCTTCAGATGATGATGATCTAGTCTTTCTTTCCAGCAACCCGCGATCTCGCCCGACGCCAGTCCAAGCAGCCGGTCCAGAGAAGATTATCAAGCATGAGAGCCCAACGGTCCATCGTACTTCCCCTCTTGATCGGTCTACTCCACAGAAGGTCCCCGCCATCGATCAAGCGAATGGGACCTTGTCACAGAGACGGCGGACTGGAACCGTTGCAGAGACGCCACCGCCAGCACCGAAGACCGCGGCCGCCTTTCCTGGAAACAAAGTGACATCGGGAGCGGGGACGACTGCCGTGCGTCGAACTCTACCCGCTTCATTCGATTTCGGCCCTCCTTCGCGTCCTGCGGTTAGCAGCCCGGCACGGAGTACCCTCTCCGCTTCTACCCAAGACGCACGAGTCAAGAAGCCGAAGAAAACGGAGAAGGAAAAACAGGAGGCGTACAGAAGGAAGATCGCGAAGCTTTTCAAGCAGGGACGTCTTCCTGGATCCACTCCTGCGCCTAAAGGCGGGGATGCTTAAGCTGTCTGCGGAGGGTGTTCGAGGAACACGCAGCTTGTCTGATGCCCGACGATTCACATGGCAGTGACGTTGGGTGGGATTTGGTTCATCTGTCCACATTACTTGGGACGAAGCTGCTTGGTGCTTCGCGCGGCGTGGGAAAGAGGAGAATGACTTCGCTGTTACACATGTATGATACCCCTAGCTTGTGATATTTGTAGAGTTGTATTAGACTATAATGGTACGGACTCAGTTATGGTACTCTGAAAGCAAAAGTCAACTCTGAATTGCTCAGGCAATCAATCTGTCTAGACTGGATCTAGTGGTGCTTTTCGCGCGACCGGCTCTCTGAAGAGTCTTGAAGGTATCTAAATGCCCCTTGTAGAAAACATTTGCCAAAGTCGATAATCCCGTGACAAATTGGCGTTCGTCGTATCCGATTCGTTCGTAAAAAAGGTTGTGTGATTTCGTCGCAGCAAGCAAGCATGACTCCGTTTTACAGTTTACACCAAAAAAATGCCCGGTGGTGTGAATTTTTTTCCCATTGGTTTTGTCCCATCATTCGTCTTCTCCCAACTGGTATGGTCGTTCGTTTCTCTCATATCGATATTTGGTATTCGTTTTTGTTCGTTGCCGTGGTTTGGTTTAAAAAGTCATCTCATCTTCGTTGTTGTTGTTTTTTGGTCTTGTTCAAGTAGAGTCGTCGGACGCCTGGGCCTCAGCCTCGGCCTGCTTGGCCGCGGCCTTGGCCGCCTTTGCCTCTCTCTGCTTCTCCTCCTCTTCCGGCGTCAGGGTCTTGAGCTGGAGAGCGTGGATGCCGCCCTCGCGGGACATCTCCTCGCGGAGCAGGGCGTAGATCATGCGGTGGCGGGCGGATTGCATCTTGGTGCCGAAGGCGTCGGAAACGATGACCAGTCTGAGAGACCATTGGTGTAAGTAAAAGGAAGCCCATTGCTACACGCCTCGCGGGGGATGCTCACCTGAAGTGTGTCTCCTTGGAGGTTTGGCCTTGCATGGCCTTGTGGTGGCTGTGGAGGTGGGAATCGTTGTAGATTTCGAGGGTGGAGGGGGAAAGAGCGGCGGTGACCTTTTGGGAATATGTCAGCAAACACTTTCGTCTCGTCGAACTTGGAGGGGGGGAAACATTCGTACCTTGGCGCGAATTGTGTCCTCGATGGGAGTGGTGGACGACATGTTTGGCGGTCTGGCGTTAGCCGAGAAACCGAGGGCGTATCTGCGCAACATTGGTATCGGTATTTGAGTGTAGGGTTTTGGTATGTGTAGTGTTGTTGGTGTTGTAGTGAATCCTCCGGTCAAAACTACCAATCCTGCCGACGAAGGGGCGGAATGTGTTCATGGGGAATAAGAAGAGAGGGGAAAGGAGAAAAGAAGGAGAGAAGAGGGAGTGACTTGAAGTAGTATGAAGGCGTGTGTCGCAAAAAGGAGGTGAGCAAGGTGTCCTGGCGTACCTTGGAGAGAGAGTGTGGTGAAAGAGTGGATGAAGACACGGCAGCGGAGGTCAAGGTCACGGCAAGCAAGCAAGCAAGCAATCGAGCAGGCAAGCAAGGCCAGGAACAGACAAGACAAGGACAGGGAATAAGCAAAGTTGCGCGCGTGTACTGGATAGGGATTTGCTAGCCCAACAGCTTTTTTCGGTTTAGGTACGGAGGGCGCGGTGTGGACGGGTACGGGGAGCAAGAGGCGACAGAGAGGACGTGGAGTGTGTAGACCGAATGTGCGGTAAGGCTTCAGGTACGGTTGCAAGGTTGTTGTTGTGGTGTGCGTGCGTGTGCGTGTATGGGAGAGCAAAAATTAGAGAGGTGCGGCAACAGATTTTCGTCAAACACCCCGGGACGGGGGGTGAGGGGTCCAGAAGAAGTTTCGGTGTGTCGGTGAGAAAAGAGCGGCATGCGGGATGGCCTTGGCAGGCAACATGGCACCGGGATGCCGGCCAATCAGCGGGCCGGGAAGCTTGCCTCTGTCCTTCCGGTTGGTAACCGGCGGACCCCACTCCCAGGGAACTCACCTCGAGTCTTTCCAGAGCCCAGAGAAGACAAGGGAGCGGCGGCCGGGGAGGAGAGTGGGAGGAGGGCACGGGGGGCGTTTGTTCACAGAAAACTCCCTTCACCTCAGACTCTCCATTATCCACACTGATGAGCGTTGCGTTTCCAGGTTCTCTAAGGCTTCGCTGGCCGGGCCCACGGGTTGGGTTGGGCTGTTCTTTGCAACCAGGTCCATGGTGCCAAATGTGCCCGTCGCCCCTCCAAGCGGTGCCCTTCCACGGTTCCATTCACCTTTTTTTTTTCCTTCCTTTTTTCCGCCCCCTTCTCCCCGTGTTCCCGCCGCTTGGCTGACACCTACGGGTTCAGCTGCTTGCCTACACACCCCGGGCCTGGCACCAGGTCTTTCTCGTGTGAGTGTGAGGTGAGGTGGTTCGCTGTTATGTCCACCGCCCTTCTTCTTTGCTTCTTTCCACGGACCATCTGCCCCCCTGTCAAAACCCGTGGTGTGTCCTCCCCATGCCGGTCCCGTCACATCCCAATGGACGGTAAAGAGATGATGAGGAGTCACATTTACGATTTTAGTGCGCAGGGTGGGACGGGTTGGAAGAAGGCTAGAAAGCCATTGGAAGACGTTGGACAGAAACGAACCGGGGGGTCCAACGCGGTGACCATCTCGAACATTTGTTGACCGTCCACAGCATGGGCTGCATACCGCCCGCGCGGAGTGGGAGAGGCTAGTGTACTCTGTAGAGAGCTCAGAGGAGTCACTCACTCGCTGGCGGCAGAGCACGCAGCAGAGAAACGCTCACCGCGTGTTTCCCAACCCCCGTCACCGTCCCCTCGTCACCGTCACCGTCACCGCGCATCCCTTCCTCTGACATCTGCGAGCACGAGGCCTTGCGGGCACCACAGCACAGCTCCGCTTTAGCGCAAGGCACCATTGGCACCTGATCACAAAAAAAGGCGTGTCCAGATATCTGCTTTTCCCTTCCCTCCCCCCCAAAGGCAAGGCCCAAACGTACCCGTCGGCCGTCCCAGACTTTCCATCTGTTGTTGATTCACAATGTCGCCAATGCACGAGGGCGGAGAATAACTGAGCTTCTAGGTAGGACGACGTGGGCCTTGCATGGGACTCCAGGAGTCCAGGAGTGAAAGTGCGGTGGTGACGTGTGATTGCGGCGCCTTTTTGCAGCGGCAGAAGCAGAAGCGCAGCAAGCAGGATGTAGCAAGCATCAAGCATGGGAAAGGAGCAGCAGCAGCAGCAGCAACGGCCTCACATGAGCAGAGCGAGCCGACGAACCGACGGTGAGGAAGGTGAGTCGACAGGAGAGATGGGCAGCATCGAGATGTACGGATACGTAGCCGACACACGCACAGAGGCACACGTCTTGTCTTGTCCTTCATCCTCTTCTCGACTTCACCCCCATTTCTGTCCGTCTCCCTCTTGAGCTACAGAATGGAACCCTCCGGGACGCTACGCGATGGAGGGACGGATAGGCACCTCATCCCAAAGGTCCGCCGCTTCAAACGGTCCCCACTAGCGTTCCTCAACGCTCGGCGTGCTGCGGTGATGTAGTAGGAGTGTTGATGGTTTCCATGGATATGACGATGTGACGATGGTGTTTGCTGCCGTGTTGGTGGTGTAGAGACTGGACTGGAACCCATCTTCATTCATAATGGACCCTGCCCGCGTCCCACGACATTGGATGAATGATGGACACCTCCACACACCTCAACTTACCACGGGCCTTCACCAAGGTCACTCACCAACATGGAAGTCACAACAGATCCGCCATCACGGCTTCCGTGGACCAACCTGCGCCGGACACCACACTGTACCCGCGGCGCACGCACACCCCCGACTCCCACTGTCCTTCAGCAACCGTTCCACCACATCACAGACCAACTACACCACCTCAAAGTGCTCCAAGCTTCTCGACGCCCCGCTAAGCAAGCCACAGTTTTCCGTCCGGTCTTCGGCAGATCCAGCCGGCGGTCCTGCAGGGAGAAGTCCGATCCGGGACCTGACAGCACCGCCGCAGACCACCACCACCACCACCACTACCTACCAGTCTAGCAAAAGAAGGGTTGGGGAAAAAAAAAAAAAAAAAAAAAGATCCGACGGCATACACCACAACGCTGCGCGCTGCACACTGCACTGCACTGCACTGCACTGCACTGCACTCTCACCTACCTAACCCGACTCCCGAGAGCAACACTACCTTGCCTTGCCTACCACATCGACGGGGTCCGTCCCCCCTAATATCCACTCCGGCCTCCGATCCCTTAATCATAACGCAATTGATAACGGACGCATATCAATCGTGATCCCCCTCCCCTTTCCCCCACCCATGTTGGCCTCCGGTTTGCGGAATGTAGCACGACGGCCCGGTTGCTGCTGCTGCTGCTCCCGAGCATCGCCAACAACACCGTTCTCAGCCGCCGCCGCCGTCATCGCCGCCGGAGCACCGTCCGCAACCTACAACCTTCTACCCCCGCGTCTCACAACACCCGATTCTTCGCTGCCGCCGCGCGCGCCCCCTCACAATCCCTCAGAATGGCTTCCACGACATCCCTCCCGAGGCTGCCCCTCTTCGACGCCATCTCCCGCCACGACCCCGAGTCCACCGCCGTCGTCCACTCCCTCTCCGGCCGCCGCTTCAAGTACGGGGAGCTGCTCGGCGATGTGCGCCGCGCCCGGAACCAGCTACTCGAGTCGTCCGGCAAGCCAGACCTCAACGGCGAGCGCATCGCGTTCCTGGTGGAGAACAGCTACGACTATGTAGGTAAGCCAAGAGATCGCAATAGCTTCCAGACCCTCCTTGACCAAAGTAAACCGAAATGCGAACAATGCTCCTGACACTCTATGCGCTTCTTCGCAGTGACCCTTC
Organism: Colletotrichum camelliae; assembly: GCA_018853505.1. Lineage (NCBI taxonomy): Eukaryota > Fungi > Ascomycota > Sordariomycetes > Glomerellales > Glomerellaceae > Colletotrichum > Colletotrichum camelliae. The sequence continues at coordinate 2,303,149 of JAELVL010000008.1, read as the reverse complement.
TCGCCGCCTTCGCAGCCCGATCCATCGCCGTCCCCCTCTCCCCGGCCTTCCCCGCGGCCGAGCTCCAATACATCCTCAACCAGAGCGAAGCCTCGCTCCTGGTGTCCTCGGCCAAGTTCGCCGCCAAGGCGAAGGAGGTCCTCGCGACAGAGCTCGTCTCGAAGCCCGCGCAGCTCGAACTCGAGAAACACCAGGGCGGCGCCCCGCACGAGAAGGTTGAGCTGGACAGCCCCGGCGTCGGTGGTGCGGGCATGATGCTCTACACCTCGGGAACCACCAACAGACCGGTACGCAGGAAGGACCATTGGATCTCGATTTCGATATCAAAACAAAAAAAGCTAACACCCCCAACATAGAAAGGCGTCTTGCTCCCGCAGTCCGTCCTGACGGCGCAGTCCAAGTCCCTCATCGAGGCGTGGAACTACACCCCGGCAGACCACCTCCTGCACGTCTTGCCCCTCCACCACATCCACGGCACCGTCAACGCCGTCCTCGCGCCCCTCCTTGCCGGCTCTACGATCGAGTTCATGTTCCCCTTCAACGCCGACGCCGTCTGGAAGCGCCTCGCCGCGCCCTTCATAACCACAAACGGCACGAACGGCACCAATGGCACCAATGGCGTCAACGGAACCCACACAGCACCCTCCAAGGAGAAAATCACCTTCTTCACCGTCGTGCCAACAGTCTACTCCCGCCTCCTCGCCACCCACAAGGCCCTGCCCCTCGACCCCGAAGAGCCCACCCGCGAGGCCGTCTCCCCGAAACACATGCGCCTCGCCATCTCCGGCTCCGCCGCCCTGCCGACCCCGATCAAGGAGGCCTGGAAGACCCTGAGCAAGGGCAACGTCCTGCTCGAGCGCTACGGCATGACCGAGGTCGGCATGGCCCTCAGCTGCGGCCTCGACTTCGCCGACCGCGTCGACGGCAGCGTCGGCTGGCCCCTGCCGGGCGTCGAGGCCCGCCTCGTCGACATGGACACCAACGCCGTCATCCCCCCGGGCGAGGACATCGACCCCGCCACGGGCCGGGAGCGCTCCGGCGAGATCCAGCTCCGCGGCCCCACAATCTTCAGAGAGTACTGGCGCAACCCCGAGGCCACCGCCAAGGAGTTCGTCGAGGGCGAGGACGGCCGCGGCAAGTGGTTCAAGACGGGCGACGTAGCGGTGCGCCGCCGCGTCGAGGGCGCCGGGCTGAACGCCGCGCAGGCCTCGTGGGCCAAGGGTGACATGTACTTCATCCAGGGCCGCAAGAGCGCCGACATCATCAAGACGGGCGGTGAAAAGGTCAGCGCCCTCGAGGTCGAGCGCGAGCTGCTGTCCCTCCCCGAGGTGGCCGAGGCCGCTGTCGTCGCCGTTCCCTCGGGCAAGTGGGGCAGCAAGGTCGGCGCCGTCGTCATCCTCAACAAGGACGTCGTGCCGCATTGGTCGCCCATGGCCATGCGCAGGGCCCTCCGAGATCGGCTTGTCAACTACAAGATCCCGCAGGTCCTCAAGGTCGTCGACCATATCCCGCGGAACGCCATGGGCAAAATCAACAAGAAGCAACTGGTCCAGGCTGTGTTTGAGGACCAGTTCAGCGGCGATGAAATGTAATAATGTTTGCTGTGTGCATATATCCGTAGACAGGTACACACTTGTTTGAGTAGGGGAAACATAGACTTGAGATAGAGAAAAGAAGAAATGCCACCCTCACACGATCGCCCGAACAATCTGGGACGATGTGTCTTAATGGGGCTCATGTTGATTCGTCTGGTGATTCTGCCGACGTCGTCATCGATTGTATTCCATCTCAGCTAGTGCAACTTTCATGCTGTCATTCATGGTGGAAATAGGACGTCCGACGCAATGTCCCCAACTCTCTAGGCGCCTCACAAAGGGAACACGACGACTGGCCTAAAACCTAGGTATCTATTCCGATTCGCGTCCGCCTATGTACTGTCGATCGTGGCCGTCTAGAAGTAAAGCCATTTTTGTTTTCTCAGCAACGCCTTCATCGGGGCTCCCAAGACTATCATAAGAAAACCTTTTCCGTCCCTGAAATGCGTTATCATTGATGCATAGCAACGCCCGATACCTGGTGTTCCCCACCAGCATCAGACACAAAAGGTTGGCTTAAGAAATGCGAGGAGTGATATCATGTAGACGCATTTGGCCTCTTCTCGAAGGAGGAGGAAGCCAGCAAGTCCGGTAAAATGCAGGGTAAAGTCGTGTGTCGTGTTGTTCGAATTCGTGTCCGTTTAGACAGTGTGCTTGGCCTTTGCACGGCTGCTTCCGCTGTGTGCACTGTCCGTGTGGCCGGAGAATTCAACGCTCTCACCGGGGGGGAGGTTCAGAATCTCCTTGAAACGGCGGCCGATGTTGAGGAGGATATCACGGCCCTTATCCTGGGAACGTCCCTTACCACCAGCCACATCTCCGTCACCACGGCCGGGAATGCTCTTGCCAATAGTACGGGTCCAGACACCAATACGGAAGAAAGCCTTGCGCACGTTGACAACAACACCCATGACTTCGCCGTCGTCCTCGGCCTCCAGAGTCTCGCCAATGGCAGCCAGCATCACGTGCAGCCAGAGGTCATCGATCGGAACAGCACGCTTCTCCTTGAACTGGTAAGACCACTTGCCACCATGCTTGTTCTGGGCGTCCTCCCACTCGGGGCGGACACCAGCCTTGAAAAGGTGGTAGTCGGACTTGAGGGCCAGCTCGGAGACGGGAGCGATATTGTTCTATCATTACGTTGTCAGTGAGGGGCGGGGTCGGGAGGGATAGGGACGCAAGTTGCACGTACATAGACACCCCAGAATTCTTCCACTGAGTTAAAGGTGATAACTTCCTTCAGGAGGTCATTCCAGTTGTCACCCTATTTCCAAAGTTAGCCGGTGAAACCTCTGGACATTTGCAACGAGAAGGTACGAACCTTGCCACTGGGGGGCTTGGTGAACCAGAGAGTCCATTTGTTCTGAAGTGGGTGCTTAACGTTGAAGTTGTCCTTGTCGTGGAAGACAGTGATGTCCTTATCGGTATCGTTCTCCTTGGTCTCGGTGCTCTTCTCAGCGCCCTCGGGGGAGATGGGGATGGTCGACAGATCGACCTGCTGGTCGGGGTTTGTGGGCGTTTGCACGGAGGTCGCCATTGTGAAGATGTGTTGATGTTGTTGAGGTTGTGACAGCTGAGTATCGCTCGGGCGGACGAGTATGTGTGAGAAGGTCTCAACAGAGGTTGACGACGCGAGAGAAGAGGGGCGAGATCGACGAGGGTATTTCGACTCGAGGAGGAAAGTGGGAGGGTTCCGCTCGTGAGGACGGTTTGCTCGTTGTTGGGAAGGTACCGTGGGGGTTCACAGTTGGGTACTTCCAAGTATGCGGGGGTTCCGACGTTGCGCCAGGCACGTCAGCGGATATCGGCAGGCTCGGGGATTGATTAAGGTGAGAAACGGAAGGTGACGTTTCTCGTGGACGAGGAAGTTGCGATGAGGTTTTGCGAAGGATTGCGCTCAGCAGTCACTGTTCGAGCAGTGTGGTGCTTTCAGTCGCAAAAAAATGCCCAAGCGGGCGGGCCAACCGAATGGAAGAAGAAAAGTGGGGCTTAGACCTCGCTGACGGGAAGTAGAGCCTGCCCTGCCTGCCGTCCGTCGGAGTGAAGCAGTTTCCCACGGCCAGGCTAGGTAGATGCCCAAGTGCCTTCCATACCTTACCTCACCTACCTACCCAGGTCCCGCCCACCTGCCACCACCACCGCAGCCCACAGCTCGCGAAAAGGCTTCGCTCATTCCGTCAGCACTCACCACCACTACCTACACCGCGGGGCCTTCCCACACAGTGGGTTGTTAGGGTGATGCGCAATAGGCCTCCTCGCCAGTCACCACTCACCACACGACACAGTTTCTTAGCGGGCAAGGTTGTCATCCGACAGGCGAGGCCATTGGAGCAAAACGCATCCACTGGGCTGCTTAAACTTCCGTAAACCTGGTCTTGACTGGGACCAGACCTTGGGCTGTCTTCCAGGTCGTCACGTCTGTCTGGGCGGCGCTGCCCAGGAGAGACATGGAATTCAAAGTTTGATGCCATCCAATCCGTGTCTTTTTGTCTGGCTTAAGCCCTGCAGTGCTCAACGCTCGCCTGTCCTTGGCCAACGCATGCCGCCAATGCAAAATTATCATTACTCAGGTCGTACAGAACGAATGGAATCAGCATTCAGACAGAGACCACAGTCAGGTATCTTGCCTTGTTGTTTTGTTTGCCAGCTACATACCCCTTGCAACCTTCTCAACGGCGACTTTGCCAGAACCGACTCATTTTTAGCCCCTTCTCCTGCCCCTTCCTACGCTCAAGGACGCACCCCTGTTTCGAGATTTATTTTTCGTCTTCGGGGTGCGAGCGTTGTCTTTCTTTGGCTTCGGGCTGCACCGAACTTTTCCAGAAGCTTTTCCCTGGCTCCAAAGTAACCTAGGTGATCCATCCATGCACTTTCCTCGACCTGAGTCAATCCACACTTTCAGCTTTTGCGTGTAATACACCTCGACTTCACTTGGTTATTCCTCATTCTGAGCTTAGCTAGAGACTTAGGGCGTGAAACTCCTCGTAGATTAATCAACTTTTTTATGTCAGCGAGTGACTTTTGGGATGTGGAGTAATGCGCACCCTATACAAATTAAGGTGCGATGTACATTTTCTAGCATTTGTTGCTTACATAAGCAAAGTTGATAGATTTTTGGTAATGGTCCCTCGAGGACTATTGCAAAAATCGGCTTTTTTAGTTAGTTTTTTGGTTAACTACCCCTGTTTTTAGGCCCGGTTTTTAGAGGTACTTTATAGACAGGGGGGAAAGTGTGCATAATTCGAGCCCCGAGTTATACACTAAATTTACTAGCTAAGTCCGGTTAGCGGTCCTAATTTTGTTTTTCCGGTGTCCACAAAAGACTTCCGACGGCCAGAGTTGACATAAAAAGTTGATTAATCTACGAGGAGTTTCACGCCCTTAGTCTCTAGCTGTTGCGTGGAGAAGCCGACGGAGACAACGGCTGAAACACGAAGGGTGCTCCCGTCGAAACAAGGCTCAGGGGATTTGCCCCAGGTCAACATCGGCTCATGTTGCCATCTCGGGTCAGGACGTAGTTCGTCGAATGACATTGAGAGGTTACCCTTACTGTCGTCAAAAGAATAAAACAGGGCAGCCCTTTTGCTTCTTCCGCTTCCGTTCGTGTTCTGTGGCTCAAGAATGCAGGGCGGTCAGGAACTGAGCCGTCTTTGTTGATGGATATTTCTTTGGCTGGTTTTTTCAGGGGCTTCTTGCTACTCCCCCGAGATATCATCCCGCTTCCCATCCCGGCGCGGTCGATATGTCGAGGATGATTATCTTCAATTAGGGCACAAAGATGCCATCTGCCTTTTGTGCATTCAAAGACGACTTTACAAGAAAGAACACTGCCCTCGTGATGAAGTCCGTCATTGAGGAGATCCGAAACAATGAACCCGACTGAGTTGCTGCATTCATCGCCTATCCTTCTTAAATTCGTGCCAGCGCCCAAAGCGGGCACGCAAATCAGTATCACGATCAAAATCTATACTCAAGTCTAACAGCCCATCAGTCTTGCTGTGAAATATTTTCCAGTTATACGTCAGAATTCACACAAGGTGCGCTTGTGTCATGTCTTCCTCGCGCTCACAGGGAAGCAAGAACGCTTCAAAACTACCGAGGAACCATAGTGGTCAGCATATATCGCCCGCGGCACCTTTGCCTCGGAGGCAGGATTTGAATCTGGACGACCTGCGCGGCTTTGAGCCCGGACGCCTCGACTTGCAATGGATCACACCGTCTCAAAACCTAGACGACAACTTTTTCACGGAACACTATGCTTCTGTTGCGTCCAATATCAAGCATCTAGTCAAAACTCTCTTCAGGTGCGGAGATCTTTCTCCAGATGGTTCTGTCTGGGCTGCAACTCGCAAATATCATGGCGACAAGTTCCATCTTGAGCGTATCGTCGGCATGGTCGCCCGGCCAGACCCAATGGACCCAATTCCCTGGGAGGATCTCATGACAAGCAAGGCTAAACGGTTCTGCGTGATGCGGGCCGTCATCATGCTCGTGCTTGAGGAGCAGGTGTTTTCGGAGCTCCTTTTCGGGGCGACCAAGAAACAGGCCGAGCAACTTCATGCCCAGGACTCTGACTATTGCCACGATGGAGGTGAGCCAACTTCGTGCATTATTGGATTGGGCAGAAGCGCTAATGAAGCCATTTATAGGGATCCGACGCTCAAGACTCAGATCAACACTTGTGGAGATGATGCTCGGCCACTCTCATGGAATGCCGCAATGCTTTTGGCCGAGTGTTGACAAGGTAGCCATGAGGCTGTTGAAGCTCATCTTCCCAATACTGAACTGGGTCAGAAGAACCTGGCCACCCGCTCAGGACATACCCGACATCAAAACGGTATACCAGGAGATACACAACTGTGTGGCGTATGCCTGTTGGTTCGCAGTGCACAAGCAGCGCGCTTCTTCCGTGCTTGAATTCACATGGCTTCACCCAGGCGACCAGTACTGTCCCGACCAGATCGAACTCTGTCCAGCAGGGCTCCAACGCGCTCTGGAGGCCTCCGGAAACGCCTCCGGAACTTTGGGATCTGAGACCCAAGACGCACCGCCAGCTAGGATTGCGAGGGTGATGATATGCGTCGTCCCTCGTCTGGACATTGTTAGGTCAGTCGAGTGCGACGGAGAGGCGGTTGGCCATACCATTACTACGCTTGCGGATACTCGTGTGGTCTACTATCTCGGGCTGATGGATCCGGACGCCGACGACGAGGTATTCCAATGGTCTCTAATGGAGTACTCCATGACTCTGCAACCCAAAACATCCCTTGCTAAACGTCTTCGCGCAGGCCCTCTTGCTTTCCGGCGTTTCCTCGATGAGTTAACGATGCGGATCCTAGCAGCTTTGTGGCTTTTGGGGCTACTATTTGTGGTTCACAAATTCGTTGCACGGCTTTGGGAGCATTACGACTGGATTACTTCTCATCAGTTGACTGCTCTATGGCGGCAGTTTGGGATACCAGTAAGGGAGACACCAGCGGCAGAGTAGTCCCTAGAGTTTTCTTTAACGCTTTGATTTTGTCAGTGGAATGGATGGCGTTCGGGTTGTTTGCTGAAAGCAAGCTGTTTTAGACGATATTTATTCACTTGTTTCTATGTATCTTTTGTAAAACCGTCAGCGTCCTTCATATTACCTATTGCAACCGCGTTTCCTATATCTTAACTTAACTGTGATCACGGCAATAGAATAGATGTTGTTTAAGGTTCTATAGGGTTAAGCACTCTAGCATCTTTTATAGTTCTTATTTAAATATAGTCTACTGCTTATTTACTGCTCTTTAGAGTGAGATACACAAAAAGACATCCACCTAACAACAGATTGGGGTTACTATCTACGTCTGTATAACTCCGTTAACCTCTAAGCAGGAAGCAAGAGCAAAAATTGCGCCGAGGGGGAATCGAACCCCCGGCTCCCCGACGCTGCTTGATGGCAACGGAGAATTTTACCACTAAACCATCGGCGCTGATGGTTGACCTGATAGTCGAGTGACGGGACGTAAGCCGCAAGTCGGTTATGTTGCAGAGCGGTGAGCGAAGTTGTGGGCGTGATGGTGGGGGATAAGGGCTTCAGGGTTGGGCTGTGTTCCCTAGACAACTATCGGCAAACCTCGTCCAAGCGCTTGCGAATCCACCAGTTCCCCTCTCAGGCACAAGGGCCGCACAGATTTGAGATTCCCGTGGTCAGATTAGCCTATCAATGCGCATCAAATGGTTCTCGAAGCCCACTTTCAGCCAACGTCAACGGAATGTCGTGAGGGGAGTTGGGGAGCGCTGAACGTTCGTCTGAACAGCGAGGGCAACGCAGGAGAGCCAATCGTTTATTAGATATTGACAAGTATGGAAGGACCCTTTAAAAGACGTCTGAGGGGAACGAGAGGTTCCATGTTACCTAAGTCTACTATGGCTGCCACGTGCAGACGGATACGTAGGACAGGCACATCACACAGGGCCGGGCAGCAAGAGAGAGGGGTCGCTGCGGGCGAGGTCCGACTGTCGGGATGCCCGACATGCGCATGACGGGCTTCAGGTTGCAGAGTCGGGACAAAATAGGAGTTGAGACCGGTTTGCCGCTGGGAGGGAGGGCTCTCCTGTGTTGCCACAGAAGGTCGGAAGTCCACTGCCAGGCATCTAGGTTGCTTGCTCAAGCCGAGTCAGGCGGTGAGAAAAGCAATGTCGGGGCCGAGGATTGGGCGGCGGCAAGAAAGAGATCATGGCAAAATGAGAGGGCGACTCGTAGACAGTCGGATTGTCACGGTATCAGACGGAAACTCACCCAGAAGTCACTGGTGTAAGGTGCTGATAGAGGAGAGACTCTCTCGCTACCTACCAGACATTTGACCGTTGCCGGGCAGTCACAGCACCGCTGACCGTTTTAGCAAACGAGTGTCTGAAGGTAACCTGGCCAATTCAAACGATGGCAATCCCAGCCACCACCTCATTGAATAGCCGCCGTGCGCCTCCCTCTCATACGCACTGAAGTTCAATTCAATGGCAGCGGAGGGCGAAGCGAGGGGAAAGAAAGAAAAAAAAACCAAGGTGGACAGGGGTCCGATAAGATAAGCCCACCAAGCCAGGCGGGAAAAAGGGCAAAAATTGCTCGCCGCCCTCGAAATTTGTGGCATTGCGCTAGGCCGGTCTCACGCTAGAGGGGGGTTGGTGGGGCCCCGGCCCAGAAAAAAAGTCGAAATTTATTTTTTGCCGGCCTTGACAAAATCTCTGTTCGGTTGTGTTGAGTGCGAGAGAGAAATTCTTTTGAAAGGACCCCACGTCGCCCGCCCGCCCTCTTTCACATATCTTCCTCCTCCGCGCAATCCTCCAACCTTACCTTCCCTCCTCCACCCCTCACACAGGTCGACTTTGTCTTGTGCAATATCCCAAATACTTCAAAATGGCGGACGAGGTCTACGATGGTGCCATTGGCATCGACTTGGGTAAGTTGCGCAACCCCTCCTCATCGTTATGATGCCCTTCTTGTCGGCCCTCTTTGCGGGGTGAAGAAATATCACCGATCATCGCCACCACAAACCACCACACATCAGCGAAAAACCCCCATCACCACTCAGCGCCCACGGGCAAACACCATCTACACATCACAGAAACCAGAAAGGCTAACATTGTGTCTTCCTCATTAAAGGAACCACCTACTCCTGCGTTGCTACGTACGAGGGTACCAATGTCGAGATCATTGCCAACGAGCAGGGTTCTTTCACCACCCCCTCTTTCGTCTCCTTCACCGACAAGGAGCGTCTGATCGGTGAGGCTGCCAAGAACCAGGCTGCTATGAACCCCATCAACACCGTCTTCGATGTCAAGTGAGTAGCCGCGCCTGTCTTTTCGCTGCTCTAATGCCTCTGGGCCTACGGAAATTTTCCCCGCTCAAGGAGGGGTAAAACAAAAGGAGCCGAAAAATTTCCATCACCAAACACTTTGCTGACTAGCCGTTTCTTCACAGGCGTCTTATCGGTCGCCGCTTCGATGACCCTACCGTCAAGAAGGACATGGAGTCCTGGCCCTTCAAGGTCGTTGACGACAACGGCAGCCCCAAGGTTTCTGTCGACTACCTCGGCGAGGTCAAGACCTTCTCTCCCCAGGAGATCTCCTCCATGGTTCTCCTTAAGGTACGTTTCTCCCGCTGCCTGGCCTGTCCGCCAGGCGCCAAGTTTGTGCGACGCAGCATCTTAACCTCCCAAACAGATGAAGGAGATCGCCGAGACCAAGATCGGCAAAGGTCGAGAAGGCCGTTATTACCGTCCCTGCCTACTTCAACGACAACCAGCGTCAGGCTACCAAGGACGCCGGTGCCATTGCTGGCCTGAACGTCCTCCGTATCATCAACGAGCCCACTGCTGCCGCCATTGCCTACGGTCTTGGTGCTGGCAAGTCCGGCAAGGAGCGCAACGTCCTCATCTACGACTTGGGTGGTGGTACTTTCGATGTCTCCCTCCTGAACATCCAGGGCGGTGTCTTCACCGTCAAGGCTACCGCTGGTGACACCCACTTGGGTGGCCAGGACTTCGACACCAACCTGCTCGACCACTGCAAGAAGGACTTCCAGCGCAAGACCAAGAAGGACCTCTCCGGCGACGCCCGTGCCCTCCGTCGTCTCCGTACTGCTTGCGAGCGTGCCAAGCGTACCCTTTCTTCCGGTGCCCAGACCACCATCGAGATTGACTCTCTCTTCGATGGCGAGGACTTCACCACCCAGATCACCCGTGCTCGTTTCGAGGAGCTGAACGCCAAGGCCTTCAACGGCACTATTGAGCCTGTTGCCCAGGTTCTCAAGGATGCTGCCATTGAGAAGTCCGGCGTTGACGAGATCGTCCTCGTTGGTGGCTCTACCCGTATTCCCCGTATCCAGAAGCTTCTGTCCGAGTTCTTCGATGGCAAGAAGCTCGAGAAGAGCATCAACCCCGACGAGGCCGTCGCCTACGGTGCCGCCGTCCAGGCCGGTATCCTCTCCGGCAAGGCCACCTCCGCCGAGACCGCCGACCTTCTCCTCCTCGACGTCTGCCCCCTGTCCCTCGGTGTCGCCATGGAGGGCAACATCTTCGCTCCCGTCGTTCCCCGCGGTAACACGGTCCCCTGCTTGAAGAAGATCCGTAACCCTTTTCTCCTTCGTCTCGAATCTGACTAACATCCACACACAGGACCTTCACCACTGTTGCCGACAACCAGCAGACCGTTCAGTTCCCCGTTTTCCAGGGTGAGCGTGTCAACTGCGAGGACAACACCTCCCTGGGTGAATTCACCCTTGCTCCTATCCCTCCCATGAGGGCTGGTGAGGCCGTCCTTGAGGTCGTCTTCGAGGTCGACGTCAACGGTATCCTCAAGGTCACCGCCACTGAGAAGACCTCCGGCCGCAGCGCCAACATCACCATCTCCAACTCTGTTGGCAAGCTCTCCTCCCACGAGATCGAGAACATGATCAACGGTATGTGTAGCTTCCAATCACAGTCTTCAACGACATTGCTAATGAGTAATAGACGCCGAGAAGTTCAAGACCAACGACGAGGCCTTCAGCAAGCGCTTCGAGGCCAAGCAGCAGCTTGAGTCCTACATTGGCCGTGTTGAGGAGATCATCTCCGACCCCACCCTGTCCCTTAAGCTCAAGCGTGGCCAGAAGGACAAGATCGAGCAGCAGGTCTCTGAGGCCATGGCTGCCCTTGAGATCACCGACTCCGCCGCCGAGGACCTCAAGAAGCAGGAGCTCGCCCTCAAGCGTCTCGTGACCAAGGCTATGTCTTCCCGCTAAAGGGTTTTAAATGAAAACTAAAAATGGCCTTCGGGCCTGGCGAAGGGTTGCTTATCTGGTTCAACTTTCTTGCGTTTGGGTGGCCCAACAGAATCAGGCCAGGATGCGAATAATTTGGGTCAGGTGATATCAAAAGGCACTTAAAAGTTCCTCTTTCTTCCAGCCGCCTTCCTCCCCCTTATACCTCCACACCATCTCTCACACACTCACGACACATGGCATGCCTCTCGGGAGAGAGGGAATGCTTTCCAGGTGCCGTCTTCTACGGCTATCATAGACACTGTAGAAAGGATCAGGGCGACATGAAATGAAATTACGTCTACGTTACGTTTTTAGTCTTCAGCTTTGCGTGATGTAATTTTAAAAGTGATGTCATTAATGTTGCTCTCATCGTCGTTGTCGTCATCATCGTCGCTCCCGCTCTTAGTTCGCTCTGGTGTGCACTTCATGCCCTTGCAGCAGGTCCGAGTGAGTTGAGACGAGGGACAAGCCGCAGTCTGGGCTGAGGTGGAGATGAAGCATGAAGCCTAGAGACGGAGGGTAGAGACCAGAAAGGATCAAGGACGGAGACAGAGGATAGAAACAGAAATAACAACAAGGCTAGAACTATAGCTAACCCAGTCTAAATATCTCATAAAACGAACCTCTTCATTATTTCTTCAGTGTTCTAACACCAGCAGCAAAGAATAAGTAACTGCTATGTAAGATGTGCATACTTATATTGCCTCTGAGGGCTTATATCAGTCTTTCTTTATAATCAGACGCATCTATAGCTTTAGTATAGTTGTGAACAGTAAGACTTCTTTAAACGTCTAGCTAGGTGTAAGACTTGCTGTTTATAAATCTACGAAATACAAGAGAAGATCATCTCCAAATTACGTGCCTTTCTGAATCATAGCCGGGTCTTGTTTGACTTTAAACACTGAAATCAACTTAGAAACCACAGCATTATAGTCGTGGACGGTTTTCGTCGACGTCATCAACTAGACTCATACGTACTTAAATATCTCGTTCACACTTTAGCAGTCAAACGTAACACTCTCTGGCTTAGGGTCGACCTTAACTTCGTTGCTTCCAGTGCAAACAACACCTTCAAAAAATATCACGGAGCTTCCTCAGAAGTGTCCCAACACTCAAAAATCCAAAAAAAAAAGTTGATCTGGCCCGGACTTGAACCGGAGACCTTTAGTGTGTGAGACTAATGTGATAACCAACTACACCACCAGACCAGTGAATTTGTTGTGGAGATCGCGAGGACAAGATGGCCTTGAGGGAGGGGCAAGGCGCATGGGATCGTGGTCGTCAGGGCTCAAGCGTGGGTCGCGGAGTGCTGGCCCGCTTGGTGGGCCGAAGCCAGGCCGGAGTCCGGAAGCTGCAGGCTTGCCGGACTTAAGGATAGCCACTTAGACTCGGCGTGCAAGAAAGATTTGCCAGTCGATTTGTGTCTTATGCTCTTCCAAAAGTTATTGGTATTACACGGACGATGTTGGATGCCGGCAGTGGCGGCCTACGGGGGAAAAGGTCGGGAGATACTTTGGTGCGTTTCTTACATATAAAGCACCAGTCTTGTTTTGAAGAGTGGTATGATAGTCGAGTCTGAACATGAACAGCCTTGATACCGCTTGCTTCGGTCCCGGAATAGTATTTGCGTTGTCTTCTACAGGTAGAGCGAGTTTCCCTAGCGACGTGGGCTTCACCGTGAAATGTATAAGAGTTTGCGAAGCTTGCGAGATCTCATCTGGGTAAACAGTCTTGAATAACAAGCTGACTATTTGTTCTCGAACCAGTACTTAATTGCAATGCAAATGTCTCCGAACGGGCATGTTGTAGTCGTTCGCTACTCTGGCCGGCACTAATACAAGAAAGTATTACTAGGTTTCTTTCTGAGTGACGGTCTTGAACGAGAGCAAGGCAGCCAGCCAGGATGAATTGTTTATTTTTGTGCTATGAAAGTCTACTAACCCAGAAGAGTTTCAATCGTTAGGATAGTCTTGGAGATGAAGTTGGAATAAAACTAACCAGGGGAAGGGACCAGCGCGGAGACTTGCCACTGTGGGGCTCACAGACATCAATTAGGTAACCCCTCCCCTACCCCCCTCCATTCTAGCCGTTACTTCTCCATTTTCATCGTCTCTCAACCAACCGTTGGCCGGCTCATCACACCTCAACAGCGGAGAGCTACTAGGAGCAGCCTCTCATCTAGCACGACGGTCCATCATACTCCACGCCTCGTCCAGGCTGATCCAGCACATGCCGGTCGAACCTCCACTGCGATGGCTATTCGCGTCTTTGACAAGTTCTTCCCTCCCCCAGGAGATCCGTGACCAAATCATCTCATACCTCTGCCTCCTCCCGAATCCGATCCAGGTAGGACCGACAGTCGACGCAGAAATACCCTTCCCACACGACCTGCTGCTTTCCCACCCTCTTCTTTACGCCGCCGGCTCCGCCATCTTCTATGAACAGAACCGTTTCATCCTCAACCTCCGCGGCCGGCCCCGCGCCGCTCTCGAGCGCGCAATCTGTGACGGCACGGCTTGGCTCCTGGGCAACACCAGAGCCCGACGCCGTGTGAAGTACCTGGAGCTCTCGCCCGGTCGCCTGGGAAATGTGTTCCAGAGCCACATCTCCCCGGCTGTGGCGGATATGATTCTCAATGGCTCGCTGCGCCACCTCAAGCTCGTGCTATATCCGACGAGCACCGACAAGGTAGTCTTCAGCCATGATGCCGTCGACGCTCAGGGGAGACGGGCGGTGATGACGAGGCGAGACGATGCTTTCACGCAGTCGAAGCCTTTCAAGGCCTTACTGCGGTTACTTGCCGACCCGGATCTGGAGACGGCGGAGCTCTATGTCGATCCTATCCATCGCGACTTTTGGTGCGATTTTCATGAGGGAGTGGCGTGCTGTAAGGGCCACCAGAAAGGGCCGTGGCAGCTCATTCCTATTGACTGGAAAAAGCTCGTTGCAAGCTATGGTCAGGATCACGAGCTGAACATTGTCAGGGTAACTTCATAATGTCAGCTGCACAACCAAGGGTGTCTTGTTTTGACACCCTATCCACCTGATTCGATGCTTAGCTGCAGAGACCTGTATGCGTCTTCGGAGGTGGTCAAGCGCTACAAGGGACCACTGATTTCGAGGACGACGGCATGGAGAGCACCCTCACGATTGAGACACGGGTTAGAAGGTTCGCCTGCTTCTGGACATGTGGTTTTCCTCGAGGGTTAGGTTTCATTTCGACCTACTACAACTAGGTTTTCACGAATGCTCCATGCCCGGCTTCCGCCACCTTCAGGACAGCTAGGTAAAGCTCAGGGTCAGTGGCGTCACCTCTGTGGCTCCTGCTTCTTCAGTCTAACCCTGTGTTGGTTATGGAGAAGAACATATATGGAGTGCCACAAAAGTCTTCCGGAGTTCCAATGGCAGTTCTTTAAAAACTTAACTTTCCAAAAGATTGACACAACTCCCCCCTCCTATTCACAAGATTTATTACGAGCATATCGACTCAGTTTCTCTATACTCCTGTAGCTTTCGGTTTCTACAGCCTAATTCAAACATTTACAAACTGAGAACGTCGGCCACATCCGCAATTCACCCAAGTCCAATTCATCGCCATGGACCCAACAAGCAGTTCCCGACTTCCGCTCGAATTGTGGCATAATGTCTTCAAAATGTTGGTTCAGCAATACGCTCGCCAACCTCAGCGACCCGATCGCTGTCTCCTTCGATACGCGTGTGTCAACCGAGAATGGCAAGCCTTTTTTGAGAAGGAACATTTCCAAAGGCTCACGGTGAGCCCAGAAAACATGCATCAACAACTTGGAAACATGGTTCTGCGGCAAAGAAGGCATGTCCGCCACCTCTGGTTTCAAATCGAGCTGACGGCGTACGATCACATACCTCATGACGGCATCGAAAATTACAGGCAAAGTTACTCGAAATGGCTCAAAAAAGATCATGAAATTCTTAAAAAAGCTTTACAAGGGATTTTCTCGATCCTGAAACATTGGTCGCGCGGCACTGATAATGACGGGCTGACTCTAGAGATTGGCCTTCACTCCCCGAGTGATTTTCAGCACTGCTTTCGGAACCACGGGGTCGATTCATCTTTTACCCATGCTCTGGAACACTCGTCAAGCGAATACCAAGTACCATTGCATAATCCGATGCCTGGATGGTCCAGTGGTAGTCAAACAGCGACTCCTTCACTATGGTCGAAAATGAGGCTGTACGACTCCGTCTGCATCAAGGAAGGCTTTCCCAGAGTAGAGGTGGTGCACCATCTTCTCGTTCGCAGACAGACTCGCCGACAGCTGTCCGAAATTCTATGGGATAATATGGTTAAGGCACTCCCAAATCTTGAATGTTTGCATCAGGAGCTCTGGAGGGTGCCGTCAAGAAATATCCAATCAACATCAGGTAAGACTGCTATAACGCTTTCCTCCGCCCCCTTCTCTCTTCCTTTATTCTGTGCAATTTCTCGCGGTGTTCCCGAGCTAACCAGCGAGGTAGTGTTTTCTAGGGTACTCTCCACACGATGTAATTCTAGTCAGCTGAAGAGGCTGGTGGCATTCGGAGAAATCGACTCGTCACTCGTATACCCACGTTCCAAAGCGCCTTCCGAAGAGCTGATTCACCGTCTCGCTGTGAGAACCTGCAAGTTGGAGCAGCTGTGCTTGTCCTACGTCGTGGACGCTTTCAAATTCTTAATCATCGCCGAAGGCCAGCCTGCCTTGTACTGGCCGAAGCTTGAAACCCTAGCACTCACATCGCCAAGTCTGAACATTGAAAACGAGGCGGGTATAAGACAGATGCTTGAGACAGCAGCAAAACTCGCACGTAAGATGCCGGAACTGCGAACTTTGGAGCTCTGGAATGCACGAAAGAGCCATGCTTTCGCCTTTACCTGTCGCATCACTCCCTCCGCCGTTGAAATCTCATACAGGGCAACTTGGGAGTTCGAGCTACCGGATTCCGTCGAGAGACTGTGGGAAGACTTTGCCCAAGAACGGGATCAGGGACACAAAGTCTGTGTACAGAAGGGCCAGTTGATCAACGCCAGCGAGTGGAAGTCTCACGGAGACGCTATACACGCTCTGAAGTTGACGGCGAACGTGATACATCCCGTGTCGTTGATGCAGATCCGTCGAGAAGGGGAAATTACTTCTGCAAATGAGATACGATCAGTGCCAAGACGAATAGTCTGGGCCCACTCATTCACGGTGGAGAGTTGAAGAGCGTCTATGATCACCCGTTGCGAGGAAGCAAATTCCTTTCGTACGTGGCTCGTTTGTTTACCTGGCGGTAGAATCACGGCTTTATGCGCACCAGAAAATGCAGATATGGCACTGGAGAATGATGTTCTCAATCATGGAGCAGCAGTTCAAGGTTCAACATTATCACGGTTTAAGTTGAAAGTTAACTTATCAAAGTTTACAAATCGGTTTTCGTTAGCTCCATACTTTCAATCTCAGTTGTTGCTGCTATGGATAGGTTCCAGCGTCGCTTGTGTCATGTCAAGTATGTTCACTGGCAAAATCAGTAGAGACGACCATTCTTCAATACATTTGCACTCGTGTAAGAGTAGAGAAGATAATTGCAAAAGAATTCGGTCGAGACATATTTGATAGATAGCAACCAGGCAACCGGCTAAAATTTTGAATCCTTTCACCTTGAAGGCGTGAGATCTAGCGGGTTCAGACACCAAATACCCGAGGCGAATGGTTTAAAACTCACGCAATCCCTAAAGTAAACCCACTTCAAAGCTTCGAGCTCTTTGGTCGGAGCATCCCAAGCTACGTGGGGTCCATCGCGGGAAATGTGCCGGCCCCCGCCGCACCGCTAGACCCGCAAGCGCCGGGTGGGGCCGCGAGGGGCCCCGTAGTCAGTTTGACGGAGTATTGGCGAGGCCCCCAAACCAAGCGACGCTCCCTATTTCATCTAAGAATGGCACCGAAACACGACGGTCGAGCCTCACACCGAGTCCGGATGCTACCCTCCGCCCCCCGGGGAGATCTTTTCATAGAAACAAACACGCAAGGGCCCCCGACAGCACCTTCGCAAAGGCCAGCACAATCGCAAACCGCCAAGATTGATAGATTGCTTCACATCGAGAAAGAGGAACCCCCACGGCCTCTAATTACGTGTGCAGATGGGGGGACTCTCAGACTTCAAACGTCGAACAGCTAGCTGATCCCGCGCAGCTTGGCGTGAAACTCGCACGAATCGGCTCTGCTACCGACCTTGTTCGCCTCAGTTTATCTTAGCACAAAACCGAAATGACTGTGAGATCTGTGTCTCGCTGACATGGGGGCCAGAAAGCATTTCTTCGAACGAACTTCGGGACAGACTTCCGCGGTAGCGGTAGCGGTCGCGAAACTTGGGACGACAAGGCGCGGCGGTCTGTCCGTCCAATCTTGGCGCGTGTCGGAGGGTAGAGGGCCTCGGGGCCGGCCCGCCGCCCGAGTCTGGCTTGGCTTGGCCCTCGTCCAGCTATTCTGCCTGCACCGCCGGGGTGGTGGTTTGGCATCGGATCAACAAAGCATACCAGGGCCATCCCTTGGACACCGTCGAACACATGTCAACCACCACAAACCGTCCCCTTTTTCCCTTTTCGTGGTGACGTCAACCCGGGCTGTGGTTGCGTATCATCGTCGGGATTTACAGGGCGAATGCCGTGTCCTATTTGCTCTGTCCAAGGTTCTGTCGCTCATCTCACGTTCCGGCAGATACAGGGAAACTCTGTCAGAGACGGGCGCGCGGGTACCTATGCTGTATGCCAGATTCTGACGCCGATCCGCCAACGCAACAAGCCGCTCAACGGTCGAAGATAGATGGCTTGTACTTCGCTGGCGTCGCGTCTTGCATGCAGTTCATGTGCGCCAGAAAATTGATAGAGGCCTGGGCTGACTCGCCGCGGCTGCACGAGACCTGCTGTCGAGCGTTGTACACGCAAGAGCCCTGGCAAGCAGAGTTGCCTTGAGGGGTTCCCCCGTACCGACTTTGGCGACTTAACTCCAGTGAGTGCGAATAAACTCCGAACCTGCAATTAACTTCCCGAGACGCAGGACAACATCGGCTCAAAGGGCGAACCATCAACGATCCGCGTCACTACTACATTCCATTCACGACCGTTGATCAGCGACGATGCTTTTCGCTCGATAGAGAGAGCCAAGAGGGCCAAGAACGATAAGTCAACGCTCTAGTGGGAAAAGGAAATTCGAAGAGACTCGTCAGACCTCTCCAGCTGGCACCAGGAGTGCGCTCAGCCTCGGCATAGCAAAAGCAACCCAAACCCCCCCGCGCCCCGCGCCCATCGTGATATCCTCTGTGTCTCTTGTCATGTCTCTACTACCCCACGTGTCTCATCAACCCCCTCGTCAATCAACCACCGCTTGTCTCTCCCTCCCCGCCCCGCCCTCCTCATCTTGCTTCCAAACTCTCTCTTTCTCTGTGTCTCTTGATGAGCCCCGAGCGACGTCAACTAACTGCCACATAGCAAACAGTAAGTGGGCAATTAGCAAGCAACGCGCAATCCTGATTCCATAAAAATGTCAAACATGGCGGTCTCCAATCCGGCACCGACACCCCACACCATTCAGCCCCCCCTCCCATCCTCCGTCAGTCAGTCAATCAATCAACCCAAAGCCACCACGCCAACTCTCTGGTTTGAAATGAGTAGAAGCGAGAGACAGAGAGCAAGAGATGTGGAAAAGGAGAGCCAGAGGTGGCAAGGACTGGAACCAGCGCATTCCACCACCCTTTTCGACACTTGCGCAACCTGACCTACCGCCCATCCGGGTCACACATTCTCTCTCTGTATCTTCGCATTCTTTGCACCCCATCCCCCCTTCCCCGACCAGCGGGGTCAGATGTCAGATCATTGCATGAAGAGATCCACATGTGAAGCTTGGTGTCCTTTCTTCATACCGCAATATTTCTTGCCGTGTAGATTTGCGCGCTCTCTCTCTCTCGCTGGCACTCTGTCTGGGGCAGCAGCCATTCACTGCTCCCCCGTTTGCCCCAGCCCCAGGGTTGTTAATCTATCTCATCGTCTATCTCTCTCCTGTCCCCCACAGGCTCGCCTGACACATGTGATTCCTCCTTCCCTTGATCCGCGTAACCCGGCAATGTAGACATGACCATCAAACCTCCAATGGCGGTATACCCGAAGCAGCAAACCTGTCTGCCCACCACCCCCCCTTCCTGCATGACGACTTTTTATCTTCCCCTTCTTCTACTGACGAATCGCCAATTACGGATTAGTTTGCGCAGCAGCACCAGACTAGCGCAGCCGTTGTTATCGTATCAGACAGAACATGCAGGCAACGAAAGTTAGAGGCACCATGCAAAAGAAAATGAGACGCAAGCCCGGCCGTTCAACTCCTGTGGTATTTTTTTCCTAATTTCTGTGTGAAAAGATACTTTTTTGTCTGCTTTCTGTGCCAAAAAGTTCCCGTCCCGTCCCTTGTGTGAATGATTCCCAATCGTCCCAGACTCTATAAACGAATGGGCTTCGGTTTTTTTCCCTGTATCTCATGTAGACACAATCTGCCTGGTCCTCGCTATCCGTGCGAATGCATTCTGCTTCCCAAGAAAAGAAAAGAAAAACAGAGATCCTGCGCCTTGTCCCTTGGGAGTGGTCTTCCCATTCTAACTCGCTTGCTGATAATGATCAAAAAACCATCAGGGTTTCCTGCACCTTACGACGAAATCTTATCTTGCTGCCGCTCTTAACTTTGACACGAACGCTCTCGCAGTTAGATGGGGGCAGGTGAGAAAATCAATCGTCGAAGTTTAGGACAGGAGGGCGGGGTGCCAGTCCTCCTTGTGCTCGTCGGGGTGCTCGCCGTAGTGGACGGGGCCGAGCTTGAGGAAGCGCAGGCCGTTGCTGCCGGCGCTGCTGACGCTGGAGGTGCGGCGCTTGATGGGAGCGGGCGCGGGCGAGGCAACAGCCGCGGGTTGTTGAGCCTTGAAAGGGTAGGAGGAGGAGGTGGTGGGGGCGAGAGAGAGGAAGACGGAGTTGTCGACGGGAGAAGACATTTTGGCGGGTGTTTTGTGGTGTTTGGTTGGTTGTTGTTTGGAGTAAGAACGGCGTGAGATGGAGGAAACAGGTCAACTGCTTGTTTTGTTCGAGACAGATGGTAGAGATTGAGCTTTGGACTTGATTGAGAGGAGCGGCCAGCGGATAATGAAGGTTGAGAGCGTTGGAGGATGAGATATTGTATGTACGATGAAGAGGGGGGACGCTTGTTCATCTTTATATGTTGGACATGCCGGGGGGCAGCGGAGGGCAGACCTTGCGCCCCTCACCCTCCCCGTCCATGTCCCTCCCTCCTGGTGGATGGATGGATGGTTTGAGTCTTGGTAAGACGACGGCGAGTGAGGTGACTTGTCGCCGGCCGCCCATGTCCGCTTCCAACCGGATAGCAACCGGTTGCCAAAAACACCGGGGTGCATTTACGGCTGCCGCGTACATACTTACCAATCTCTATCACTCCCTTCTTTCCCAATATTTGAATGGCGCGCGTGTCGCACCGAGGTGCACCTCTCTGGCGCGACGCAGCCACCTGCGCCGGACACATTGTTTTACGCAGGCCGTATGGGGTTTGGGGTGGCAAGCCCAACCGGGCAGGCCCAGGCAGGATAGGGAAGCATGTCGGATGGATGGGACAGGATCAGATGGGATGGGGATGGGATGCCGGGATTGCTGTGTTGGCTTTGCGTCCTCCCCCACGGCACGGACACACAAGAAGGCATGCACGAGGAAAGGCAATGGTGTGCGTGGTAACTCTGCCGTTGTGTTGTGTTGTGTTGTGTTGCGGTGCCTTGTCTTGGCCTTTGGGCAACTCTCTCCGCCAGCCGGGGTACGCTGTGATGCAAAACAAGCCACAGCCAAGAGATCTAAATTTTGATCTCTCTCTACCGGGCCTGGGCATCATCTCGCTCAATTGTTTCGCACGGCTGGGTACCGAGGCGTTTCATTCGGGGGAAATGCAACTTCGCTCGTACAGGCAGGCGGCGATAACAAGTCAAAACTTGCCAAGGCGCAAGACGATCGAGAAATATTTAGAACACGCAGGATAGAAAGAGTACCTCTGGGGAAAATAGATCTGCGGCCCACCGCCATGGGCGCTTCTGAAACCCCTTATCAAAAGCGCTCACCGTCAAGTGTCAAAATTGACCGGGCTTTGCGACGACGTCGTTATTTTTGCTCTGTGCTTTTTGGGGACCTAGACCAGTCTATTGAAAGATCGTCTTGACATGT
Source organism: Colletotrichum camelliae (assembly GCA_018853505.1). Lineage (NCBI taxonomy): Eukaryota > Fungi > Ascomycota > Sordariomycetes > Glomerellales > Glomerellaceae > Colletotrichum > Colletotrichum camelliae. The sequence continues at coordinate 2,281,533 of JAELVL010000008.1, read as the reverse complement.
GCACGTGGGCCCGCAATTGGCTGAGCCCATGTCGGGCGACAACGACGACGGCGGAGGAGACGGGAAGAAAAGAGAAGAGAAGCGGTGGAATGAGAATTGGTCAGAGGCGGACTTCTGACAAACGGGCGGGCGAAGCGCAAGGAAGAGAAGGGAAAGTGTTCGCGGGCGGGCGGATGTATCCTTGCAGCACTTGTCTGCGTTGAGTCTACTTGTAGCAACTCTGGCAACTCTCTACGGCGCTCGCTGTCACGCTGTGTTATCCGCAGCTGACGCGGGGTTGGTGCGCTTGAAGAAAAACAGGAAAAAAGAAAGCGAGACACCCGCAATAAAAAAAATTGTGAAGCGGGGGCTCAGGGGTTGTGTGGTGGTGAGTGGGTTGTAGGCGGATGAGTGCATCCTGAAGGCTCGCCATCATGAAGTTGTGAAGAAAACATCACCAGATTTGATATCAGAAGACCGGGAGAATGACAAAAATGTGGAGAAAGCCGGACCTGAGGCTCTTGGAGGAAAACAACACCCAAAGCGTGAGTGAGGTAGAGTCCAGAACCCGAAGCCAAGTTGCCGGGCCCCGGAGCACCGGTCGCGTCTCATTGGGCGCGCCGGAGACCAAAGAGGATTTCTCGGAAGGACGAGAATCGGCAAAGCTGGGGCTGCCATGCCACCCACAACTACCCCATCACCCCATTTCACTCCGGAGCAAAGGAGCACACCTCGGCTGCGTGTGGGGTACCCGGAGACTGTCGGCTTTGAAGTCCTTCTTGCATATCTCGCTCTGTTCTTTCTGACTGCCTCGCCGTCTTGTTCCGTCCCGGCGTCTCCACCCAGCCAATCCTTCCTTTCCTCTGACACAGCATTGCCCGACTCGGCCGTCATTGCCGCTGGTGGATATCCGCTAGTAGCCGGCCGCTCGGCTGCTTGGGTGGTTGGCCTCCGTATCGTCGGGTGTTTTGTACGGGCTGGTGCGGTATGGTGAGGTATGCCACGGCACGGCACGGCGCCGCCTGCATTGCCATGTGTTTGTTCCTGCTTGTAGGATTCGGACTCGAATCCTGAGCTCGATCGAACTTGCCCTGCATTTGTCTTCTTCCCGGGCACTGGATGCTTCAGCCCTGTGGCTCCTTCCCGCTCTGAAGATTCCTTATAGGATCGTGGTCCATGATCGGAACACGGCATGCAAAACTGACGTTGGCCGTCCTGACGCGAAGATGAATTGCTGTCCGACGATCTCTCCTTTCATATGCCATGTTGGGGCAAGACTTTCGATCAGTTATCTGGCCTCTCTCTGTCTCTCTCCGAGTCACTCAGCAGAGCCAGACTGACAGACACTGGTCAACGTCAGTCGGTCGTCATCGTGGCTCCAGAACCGAAGCCGCGAGTACAATTGCTCCCTTTTCCCACTTACGCAAGATCAAGAGAGGGGTGAGTTCAAAGGTTCCGCATCCAACACCGCCTCGAGGCACTTTCATGAACACGGCCAACAGCCCCTTGGTGGTTGATTAGTATTGACCTGTGCCTGCAGGTCTTGTCACAAGGCGGGCAACAATCCGAATCCTCTTCGTCTTGATGGACATGCCTGGTCACCACCACCAGGACGATGCCTTTCCCTGATGCAAGATAGGGGCGAGACAAGCCCCCCCCCCCCCCCCTTTTCGCTGCGTCATGTAGATTCGGCGACCGCGAGGGGTTCGAGATCGTCCGCAATTTGTGGTAGCAGGTGACGGCTGCTTCCCAACGACAGGCAACTCGTAACCAAGTTCGAGAAGGATGACCAACACGGACAATGAGATGGTGTCGAGGCCGCCTCGCATGCAAACTGCGGGCCGCTCGCGAGTTCCTCGTACGAAGCGGGCAAACAAGGTGATCAACAGCACGTTGGGTGGCACAGCAGTCCATGCGCAAAGGGCGGTGATGCGGAAATGAAGCAGCCATTATGGGCAATCTGTCATCACCTTGGTGAGGGGAAACCTTGTTGCTGATTCCTTCCACCTTCATCACAACCGTGACGCATCTCTGGTGATGAGAGCTTGCATTAGTGGGCACCTGACGCATATTTGCCTGTGGATGGCACGAAGTACTATACCAAACGATACTTGACGCAGTCGTTCCAACATCGATGGTGGACTTTTCATCGTATCTTCGCTTCCAAGGATGCATGATGGCTGCCTGGCGTCCCCTCTATCCGTCAAGGATTGCAATATTCCTCGCCGGTCAAGGCTGGCATTATGCGGGTGCAGGCTTGGTGCGGATAGGGGCTAGACACTTCGAGCAATGGCTGCGGAATCAGGAGCTTCGAACAAGGGCAAGACCGAGCTAGAGCGAGGAGAGACGCATGATGTTCGCCCGCAGCTTCGTGTCCAGTGTGTGTTCAACGGGTATATCGGTCCGCAGGTGTTCACCAAGACCGAATCCACGCTCGAGCGTCCTAGTTCTGTTGGTGACGAGAAGCGACAAGGTGCAGATGTCATCTCGGCGGAAGGTCCTTTGCACATCCAATGAACGAGTGATCTTACGTCTTCAACTGTTCTTTTCTGCCCTTTTCAGGAGCTACTTCTTTGGCTGAATGCAGGTATCCCTGCTTTGTGGCCATCCTCGAGGTCGTTGGGACATCGGCAAGGAGCACTGAAAGGGGGTAGAATTGCCCGAATAATTGCGAGGTTTGTCGAGTTATCAAGAGTCCCTTGCTCGAGGCGTCTGCTATCTGCCATGAATTCTGTCGTTATGCTGAATATTGAGCTGCTGCCATGGGCGGCTACGAAAGGCAACCATGTAGTCGGGTTGGTTGCGCCCCAAGACGTTGGCAGAGCGCTTATATGAGCCAGGGTGTACGGGCTCGCATGCTGATTGGTTGTTGGCCAAACACCCGCCGCTGCGACCTGGATCACACCTCGCCTGCTTCGACAGACCTCAGGTTGTTCTGCGCCAGGCTCGATTAGCAAGCTGCTTTTCGCTCAATTTCCAGTTGGTCTGCCCGGTTGGCGACAATCGCGCTTTGGTTTGTTGGCGCCGCGACATTTTGCCGAGTTGTAAGTGGAACTATCCAAAGCTCCGACGAACCATGGCCAACCATCATCCGCTCACTTCCGCCGGTTGGGGGCGGTGGTGCAGCTAAGCAGCCTTGATATGTTGTTGGGTCGCTTGTCGAGGAGGACAAGGCTTGAGAGACGAGCAACAATTTGACATTCATCCCTGCTGGTCTGGTCGGTTTTCCTAAAGCAGGTTGTTGATTCTGACTGCATGGTGATGAGATGGGTCGATTTTTCTTTTGCTAGTTGTAGTAGAATATGTGATACAAGTATCTCTCGAGAAGGGCTCCTACCTGCACCATCGACCATCGATTTCAGTAACTTTGGTGGGCCTTTCTCTTCACCGCCAACGTCATGATCAACCGAGGTAATGGTCAGGGCTGATTTCGAGCTTCATAATGAAATTTACCGGGTGATCTGGCAGCCAATGTCAACGCCCTGGCTTGGACATTCCCTAGAGAGGAACTCTGGGTAAACACTGCTGTTGCTCATCGGCGTCAGCGACTGCCGCGGTGTCAGCCTTTCTGGCTGGGAACTCATGACTGTTGCAGAATGGGAGACAGACCCCATGTGGATCAAAAGGTCTTCCGTGAATGCCATAAAAGGGGTTGATGTCGAGCTCGTGTTGGAGTCTGTAATGCTGAAGAAGGTAGGGGCTGCCCAGGGGAACAGCACTGCCATGCGAGGTACTTCTCTGCGCCGAAAGGCAACGGTACATAGAAGAGGGGGATATCCAGGACCAGGGGTACCTCATCCGTCGGTACGTTGGAGTGCTCGGACATTACGCATCTCATGACGGGGAGAAGGTTGCGTTCGAAGGAACTCGCGGACATTCGAACAAGCTTGCCTGTGTAGACCGCCGGGAAGTGTAGGTCGCACGCCCGGCCGCATGAGACGGTGCAGTGTGTTGGAACAGATTGATGGTAGATTCATACAATGACGGAGCACCACCACGAGTGTGTGTGTGTGTGTGTGTGTGGATAACCATCCTCCCTGGAGCGGACCAAAGCGGAAGGCCAGTACATGGACGCAACCAACCCAAGAACCGAAGCGGTGGGCGAGTGAGCCGATGGATGGTGACCTGGGTGCTGTCGGTCACACAGCATCGACAATGCGGAGTCTTTCCATAAGATTGGTGAATATCGACACTGCATGAGGTGGCTGCTGAGATACGTCCCCCCCCCCTCATTGCTTGGCCTTGGGCTGGATATGAACCTTGGGATCAAGTGGCCCCCTCGTCTCGGGCAGGCCGCAATACAGAGCGGACATTAATGGCTGGATTACGAGATCTCGCGGTGGCGTAAGAGCTGCTATATACCCTAGGCATTAAGAGTTGAGCTTGTAAGGCGCCACCGTTGTGACTATGTTCAAGTGTGTGTCTAGGGCATTTGCCGTTGACGATGAGGATCTGAGCCATCGGGACGCCACGCCGATAAAGAAGTCTCTGTGCCTTCTGCACGCGCTGCGGACGAGCGACGAGGATGTCTCGGGAAGAGCCTGGAGGCAGGTAGGGCGGAAAGTATTGGGCGGGCCAGGATAGGGGGAGCTCGAAGCGTGGAGTAGGAGCAGACAAGTGCATTCCAGTGCCACCAACATCCAACGAGGTGGGCAATGCAGCAAAGCTAGTGGCCGCACCAAGAAGGCCAGACCTCGGATTCTGAATAGGTCTTATTGATATGTCATCGAAGTCTGTAGGTCAGCGATGAAGTTGGATTAGCTGCGCATTGAATTGAGTAGTATACGGACGTATGTCGAAGGATGCTAACATACCTAGCGTTGTCTGCTAAGGCAGTCGGCAGGGGCAGCTGCTAAGTCTTTTCAATCGTTTTTTGGCCAGCCAAACATCAGCTCATTCAGCTGCAAAACTGCCTGCTCCTAGTTGGCCTAAAGGAGAGGGGTGCTAAGGTGAGGTGGGTAAGGTTAGGTGTGCTTCCTCAGACATGGACACAAAGGAGACGGCCAGAGAACGTACTGCTTTGGACACTGAACAGCGTCATGTATGTAACCCATGGCTTAGGTTTATTCGGATGTAGGACAGTGAAACCCATGGAAATTGCAGTAAAGAGGCACAGCTTCTGGATTCCAGATTTCAGCTTCGTCGACGGCCGAAGGAGAGAAAGACGGACGGCCCCATGATGATAGAGGGCAAGGCGACGGTGGGTCTCTCTGCATGCGATGTGTCGAGTTATTTGGAAGACGGTCAGCGAATTGTATGAGAAATCGCGGTGAGGTTCGAGGCGTTGCTCTCGTTGCTGCCATCGGTTCTATTTTTTTCTTCTCCCCCCTGCTGTTGGTGCTTGACCGTTCTGTTGTTGGTACTGAGTGGAAGTTGCATAGACCTGTCGTTGCCAACAACACTACCGGAAACAACCTTGGACTTTGCTTCCTTCCCATTAGGTGTATGCTTAAGGTAGGTAGGCAGGTACGTAATCCACACCGTGTGATGACTGCCATTCCATGACGGACAGCACAGTGTGATTGCCGAATTGGGTGCGAATGAACCCCCCGTCCCTTCTCCCCTTCTCCCCAAAGCTTCATCTCGCCTCTCATCTCCCACACATGTGGAAAGCCCACCATCTACCCACTCCTCCTGCCCGTTCCAATCGCGTTTGGTGCAGGTGCAGGTGCAGGAACTTCCAGAGAGATGTCATCCACTTCCACCGGCACACCGAATGAGGTCGAGAACGGCTTGTTAGTGTCATGGCCGGCTTAGATGTCGACCACCTCACGGGCCTCACACACGCACACACGGCCGCTTTCTTGGCCTCCGTTCCCTGGGCTTAGCTTGCATTCCATCGCACACCAGACCAGATTCCACATTCCACATTCCACATTCCGCCTCCATTACCTTCACTGCATTCTTTGCCTACACGCCCATCGTTTTCATCCGCCAACCCTCAATCGGTCCTGCGGCCCCCGGCTTCAACCTTGACGTTGGTCTCCTCTTCGTCTGCGACGTCCTTTCGCTCCCCTGCAATCCAATTCGCACTTACACGCCACATCCCTGACGGCCTCTCTCTTTCAAGTCTGCTAGGTTCCTTCACTGGCCGCTGGCCGCTCCCCCCCAACGGGGGCCAGATATCCTTCACCACGACCACAGCCGCAACTCAGAGCGGCCCAGTACTGAACCTCGTTGGGCTGTCTTGGCCTTGGCGGAAGATCGAAGCGGCACCGTCTTCCCTTCCCGAGAAGAGGAATGATGAAGGACGTGACCAATTTGCGACTCTGCGTACCCGTGTCACAGGGCCACACGTCCACAGAGTCCGGCCTCGGTTGTCGACTCCACTCTCAAGGTGAACCCCTGGTCGATGATGTCGCTTCCCGCCTGTCTCCGACCTACCGCTACACTACCTATGCAGCACAGAACACCATAGCCATGCTGTCCGACCCAGCGGCCGCTTTTCTGCTTTCTGCCATCAGCTACGAATACTGCCTGCCATCAACTGTCATTCATGGACGCTCCAAACGTGGACACCATTGTGACGGACGAGCGCCGCTGCAATGCATCCTAACCTTCTTTTGCTCCACATCAAACTTGCCTGACAAACTTGTCCCTTACCATTAACAGGACCGGGACCTGGACTTGGCTGAGGCAGGGTTCGCTCTCTGTCCAGGGACGTTGGCTGATGTGGATGTGGATGTGGCCTTGGCCCATCCGGCCGATCGTCCGCCTGTCTACGGAGTTTCTACCCTGCCTCCTTGTGGCCATTGCTCTAGTTCAATTCTTTATTGCTCCCGGGGGACGGGGCACAATCAAACATTACGCATTGGGGGAGCAACATGTAGACCGTCGTTGAATGGTTCTTGTCTTCGCCCGGCAGTTCGACTTGCGGCCTCATTCGACCTGTTTGGGTCTTCCCTGCACTATGGCCACCCCCGTATCTCAGGTTTGGACCTGGCCAACGACTACAAAGTTATTCTTCATACCACTTCGGCGTGAAGTGCGCTTGCGCCATGGCCTGCTTGGCTATTCTAGGCTGTCCGTCACCTCAAATCTCTTCCAGCTGGTTAGAGCAAGCCGCCATGTGGCAGCCAGCAGGGCTAAGTACATGACTGGCTTGCTCGTCTGAGCTTATACCCAAGACTGCTGAAGGGACGGCAAACTGTGGTAGACAAATGAAGAGCTACACAAACGGATACAAAGGGCCTCAAGCAGTGGCCATGCCCAAACAAGTTAACCAGGGCTTGACGCGGATCACCCATGTGCGACATCGTTGAGCGATCCACTCGAGACACTGAACCATCATCTCGACACTTGGGAGTATTCCTGGTATACGGATGCATTGGGACCAACCCACGAGGGGTCTTTGGACATCTTCTGGCCATGACAATCAAAACGAAGACGGGCAGGTGGGTCTCCTTTCTTTGTAGGCAGTTGCTTGCCCGCTCCTTGGACACCGGGAACCGACCACTGCGGCATGACCCTGGACCACCACCACCACCACCCACGTCAAGCTCTACCCTGCTCGGCCTCGTCGTCGTCCCGTCCGTTTCCCACGTTCCCCAAATGGGACGTGCGGCCAGCGGGTGACATGCGGCAATGGAAACCCACGAGAGGTGCAACGCCTTCCCTGCCGCGAGTGTCCGTTATTGCTAGGTAGCCAGTGAATTAGGCGGGGTGGCTTTGGTCACTCCTTGTCTTCTTCTTCCTCGTCCTGTTTTTCTCTTCTTACAACATTGTTCTCGACGAAATTCAGTTTGCAACACCACGAATACGTCTACTAGTCAGCATCTGTCTGCAAAAATTCGAAAGAGTTTATCTCAGGTGCAGTTCAAAGTCGTGGGGCGGCGAAGGCTACTTTGAGGATATCCCCTTGTCTACTCACATCTCGCTTCTTGCTACAACACATCAAGACTTGCGTCAACAGGCCCGAATTGACGACCGCGCCTCCTAAGCGCAGTTTGGGGGCCCTTCATCTTCAGTAGATATCACATCCAACGACTGTCGTCTTCCAGAAAGGTCTCTGCACGAGACCCTGGTCTTGCCGACTGGACAGGAGCCGGCCTTCACGCCTTCTTCGGGGATAGCCTGTCTTTCCTTCGAACAAGCCGGCCTGAACACCCTCAAGAACAACATATTGGCCGTGGTTGTTAGCTGGAAGCACACAACCGGGCCACCACTCTTGCCCGGGAGAGCTAGTAGTGAGGGCTTAGTCGCCTTGCATAGGCTGGGTTCTCCACGGCCGTCCATTCAACCCACAGGACGACCGCCTCCCGACCGCACATCTAGGGGCGGATCAAATCAACCATCTGCCCGGTCTGCATCCGCAGGCCAGCTTCCCTCTCACAAGTACCGCGACATTCAAGGTACAAGTGCCTGTCACAGCCCGTTACATCTTCTACATTACATCCCTCCAACAAGTCGCAGCCCTCCCTGCGGCAATATTACAAGACGTTTGACGCACCAACATCCGACGCGGCCCTACCAACAGCAGCATCGCGGATAGACTGGCAAACAACCAACAGCCAAGCTGCGTCTATTTCCATTTGGCATCATCGGTGTGATAGCTTTCGCTGGCCCTCGTTGCTTCGCTTGGTTGGCAATTATTGACGATGGCAAACCAGTCAGCCCACCTTTCCCGACCATCAACCCCAAGACAATAAATGACCACAACCTTGGGTTCGTGTCACAAACAACTATAAGACCGACTTCATTCCCTCCTTTCCAAAGCTTCTCGTTCCTCATCCAGCAACCACAGGAAGGGCATCAACTACAAAACCGACTCTAAAGACTAAGACAGCAACTCCCGACTCGCAAGCTTGCCGCCAACCCATCTCTTCCTCAACGACCCTTTGCTTGACTTTGCTCCTCTTCCAGCCTCATTGGAGTCTCGTCAATTACCATCTCGTTGCGAAGAGCCTGCTTTGCGCTGAACTCGTACACTTTGCCGCACATTGAAATCCTTTTTTTCAACACAACAACACTCCCAATCAAGATGTGCAACCAACACAGCAACTACTACACCAAGTGCGGACATACAGAGTCTTATATCAGAGAATGCCGCGAGAAGAAGAACTCACAACCGTGCAAGCTGGAAACAAAAGACCCTCAGAAAACGGATGGGTACTGTTCCGCGCCCGCTTGTCAAGCAAAGCAGTAGGTTAGTTTTGGGATTGCCCTTGACTGCCTCTACCTGGTGCGCTGCTAACATGTGAATCGCCGTGTAGAACAGCGCCAATACTACCACGAAAGGAGACGGTCCAAAGACTATGAGACCTCTCGTCATGCTTTTCCATGAAGCTATAGGGCTCACGCCTGCACTCTTACTCTTCTTCAACGGTCAGGCGATGTTGGCGACAGCAACCTTGGAGGATGGTGATGCATTGGGGCTGTCGGAACCCGCTCGCCAGGGGACCATTTTCTTGATGTCTTGATTCTGTTTACATGATTGGGGCGTGTTTTCAGCATCAGACGCGGTGTTTCTTTAGACTTTTCCGGGCAGTGACCCAAGCTACGCATGTCGGGACTGGCCATAGCCAAATTCTTTCTCTGTCTCTCTCTGCCTGTCAATAGTTCTCTGCGATGGCGCAGTCAATTCAATCCTTCCACTACTACGCTCCGAATCACCAGTCTCAGTGTAATAATCGAAAGAGGAGTCCAGGCAGAATTGACATGGCCAAGGGTCTGTCAGAGGGCTGCATGCAGTGCCGGGCCACATACAGATCAGCCAGCGTCTTGGACCCCGAACAGAGGGATTGGAATGGGCAGGGTCGGCAACGATGAAGAAGAGGGCGGCGAAATACTGTGGAACTGGTGTTACCTGTCAGAAAAGAATACTGAGGCGGCACGGCAGGGAGCGAGCGGGAGCGGTCCGTCTGCAAATAACGCATGTATGTTCCCGCATATCCAACGGCCGAGGGCATTGCATGATTCATACGCAACGGTTTGGCCCCAACCTGAAGAACGACCCTTGTTGCTGTGTTGGTGGCGGGATCGAAGAAGGATGCGCGCAGATACAGAGAGGTACATGAACGGCGAATCATCCAACAACGATCCGTCGAAACCTTTTTTTCCCTCCTTTTTTCTCCAGCGGCGGTGCATGGCTGCGCGTTGGATGTAGTAGCCGCAATAAGAGGGAATCGGCCGGCCAGCCGGCCAGCCGGCCGTCTGGCGTGAGGCTGGGAAAGGCGGTGCCGGGCCCCAATTCAAAACGCACGGCGGGTGGGATTCAAACGACCCAGCATAAGGGTCTCGTCATGTGATGGGCGGCCGCCCTTTTTTCCCTCAGTGTTTATTAAGCAGGCCAGGCCAGGCCAGGTCACAATAGAGGCCGGAACCGCAGCGGAACGCATGATACGCGCGACAAGCGAGGCAGCGTTGCGGACAACAAACGCAGCTTGCGCAAAAGCCATGCACGCATCTAGATCTTCTTCCGAGCACCCTCGAACGCCCTGGCTTGCAAAATGTCAAATCATGCTTAAGAAGGCGGCGAAAAAGACGGGAGGAGGAGGGAACCGTAGCGACGGATGTCACACAGTAAGGGGAGCGATACAGGTGAGTGCAACCAACGACATATATGAGAGCAAGAAGAAAAAAAGCGATGAAAAACACACGGACTGGTCCGAATGACCACTTGGCCGGCTCGTCGACAATTTAAGGCAACCACGCAACCAACAGGGCACACGAAGAGAGACTGGATGCACCAATCCAGAGCGGTTGCGGCGCAGCTGTCAGAATTCACACCATCCGTCTCTGTACTATGTAGGGCAGACGGAACAAGCGAGACTAAACCACGCCATACGACCCTGCCTCATTGCAGTTCGACGCTAGGTATGCTACGCTACGCTACCCCCCAGGCTTAGCGTAACGGCGGGTGTACTAAACTAACCCATGCGCGCTAAGAGAGAGGGAGAGAGAGTCAGATGAGATGCGCAATGCCTTCCTTCGAAGAATGAAAAAAATCCAATTTTCACTCTACAGAGATGTAATCTCAGGCCGTGGTCGGATTGGGGGTGGGTGAGAAGGATCACTAACATGGAACATGGGGGCATTGAGCTTGTGTGACGAAGCCCCCCCTTCCCGGTGGAAACAAGACGGGCCGGTCAGGCAGTTCAAAGATGCTGCGAGGAGCCGGCAAAAAAACATGGGCATGCAGGCATTCTGAGGCAAGTAGGAGGCAGACGATGAATGGCCAACTAGACGAGGTATGCGTTAGTTTGGGCCTTGCTCTGGGGAGCGACCCCGGACGGCGGAAGACAGGAAAGAGACTAGGCCTGAGCTACCTTTTACGACTGGACTAGGCCAGAAGGGCATTTGCAGACAGGGCAGGGAAGAGCAGCAGTAGAGAGGGCCAGAGATCAAAGATCACGGCAGAAGAAGGGCAGAGAGGGAGCAGCCAGCAGTCGGTTTGCGCTCGCGCCGAGCATTCTCGCCAGACTTGAGAGTTCTGCGCGACAATGACAGGATAGGACACGCTCTCCGGATGTAACCCGCCCTCAGATCCATCACCCATGTATCCGTAGGCCTTTTCCAATGCGCCCCTCAAAACGGCGGGAATGTGAAAGGACATAGGTACGTGGGGACAGACATCGAGGCGAGAGGATGCGGACAAGGACAGGCGTAGTAGCAGAGCGGCGAGTCGGAGGCTAGAGGGAGGGAGGGGGGGTGGATGGGCAGAAGAAGATGAGATGACGACGGGGAGGGCGTCACTCTGCTTTGGGGTCAGGAAGCAGAGGCAGCATTGGGCTTACAGTGCGCACGGCGTTTTTAAGGTAAAGGTAAGGTAAGGTAGGGTGCGTGCGAACATGAGCATGCATGGAGGAGACCGGGGGCCAGGGTGATGGACACCACCCACGATGTGGGCCGGGAGATTGACAGACGGGCACAAGCTCCAGCTCGGAGCCGCCATGTCCAGGCAAGAGCTGAGAGGAGGTACGGAGTACTTGAAGCAGAGGTATTTCAGGCACTGGACGGCGGACGCTGAGGAAGAGGGTCCAATGTCCTCCCGTCGTCTGGCTGGCCCTGTCAACCAAGATGTGACATGTTCAGGACAGGAAGGACAAGACCGGCGGCGCAAGCAGGAGCTACCTTACCTTAGTAGACCTCACCACCTCACCACCTCACCACCTCTCCTCCGTCATGCGCCTCACCAAGCCAACGTCACGTCGTCTCATCAAATCCTCCGCCCCTGGCCCGACCTTGCTCCAGGTACCTGGCTTTGCGACGCGAGAAACACACCGGCCGGGTTTTTGGGAGGCCCTTATCTCGACTGGACTAGCCTGGACACGCCTTGTCCGGTTTCCAGCTGCGACTCTCGCCAGTTGTTGCGTTGCCCAATGGAACCCTGGGCTGCTCTACCTCGTCCTCACAACTCTCCATCTTCGCAGGCAGGCAGGCGAGCGGGCAAGCAAGCGTCCATCCCAGTCTCAGCAAGACCCCTTGGAAGACGTGATGATGTGGGCGCACGTCGATTCTGCCCGCTCGCCTTACCTCAGGTAAGATGATTGCGGGTACCAGCCTAAGGTACAGCTCTGTACGCTGACCGGCCTCGTGTCCAGAGTCACGCATGCACCAACTTTACTTTATGCTTGTATTCTGCTGTATCACCGCCGCCGCCGCCGCCGCCGCACGCTTAGCAAGACCGTCGTGGTTGTCGCGACACAAGTATCACACAAAACACGGGCACGTATGCACGCACATCCACCACACGCATACCATCCACCGACCATTACCTCAACCACCCAGCTTGTCCACAATGTCTGCCTGCATTACTCTCGACATGCGCTGTACCGGCAGCAATTGCCGGGCTGTTTCTCGCAGTTGCTGTCGCCGTCATTATTCCTGTGCCTCTCTTTCTTTCTGGCCGCACGCAACCTTGTACAACCCCCAACGCCTTGCCGTGGTCTCATTCCCGCGTCATACCAATGCAGCATCGCGCTACGACGAGAGTCTCGCCGTTGAAGTGCCCCCCTACAGTGCGCCAAGCTGAGCTTTGATGCCTCCTCCACTGGCAATCGACCGCTGACCAGGGTGATCCAAGCAACTTTAGACGTGCAGAGCATGGGGTCCCATCTCCAGGGCCTCAAGGGAATTGGATGAACACTGCGATGCGAACGACTTTCCCGATCTGCCTCCTTCGTCAACCGCTGTTTTTTTTCTCTCTTTTGCGCGCCAAGATGCCCACCGGACACAACCCGGCTACAGAGAGAGCCTCTCGCCAGACCAGATGGGCATAGACCCCAGGGACCGTCGTCTCACCCTAATCACAATTCTTGCCCGGCACACGAGTCCTTCACGCCGCGTCTCTGCCAGCTATTACGGTCATTTTCAACGGGGTGACGACAAACATTGGCTTAATAGCCTAAAATAACCGGGCGCGAGGATAGCAGCTGCTGTTTGTCGCCCCCGTGTTCTGGCTCCCTGCCGAATCCCTCGTGCTCGTCTTCGGCCCGTCGTCTACCACGTTGACACGCTCCGTGTCACGTCCTACAGCACAAACACGGAAAGCACAATCGCATTCTTTTTTCGTCGAATTCAAGCCCTGAATGCCGTGCCCACAACACCCAGGCAGGCAGTCAGGGGTTTCGCCCATCTTCAGCACTGCGCCCAGCACCTTTCCGCTCGCGACGGATCTTCGGTCATGACCGTCCACCCAACTTGTATGCGTGTTTGGGGCACAGGGTGCTGTCCGGAGTCAGCTTGCATGTGCAGGCCGCCGCCCAGGGCGCCCGCCAGCCTGGTCGTCGGCGGCTATGCACATCGCTTCGACTGCATAAAGCCAATCAGAGCCCAACGGAAACTTCACAAAAGCAGGTGGTCCTATGCATGCTCAGGAGTTGCCGGCTATTGGGGTCGGGTGTTGGGCGAAAGCAAGCCCAACTGCGCCACAGTTGCAGATCGTTAGACGACCCGCGATATCGTCGCATGCCTTTTTTCCTTCCTGTTTCTTCACAAGCTCTTAGCCCCCTCGAGACCAACGTCAGGCGAATAGCCCCCAGTATATCTCGCCAGACCGGTCCAAAATCAGCGACGGGAGCGGAATCCAGCCCGCAAGCCGGCCGATTTACGAGGGTGGCACGGTTGTTTTTGCTTCTCTCCCCTCCTTGTGCAATCCTTCCTACATGGGCCCATGCTCGCGCTCTTAACTGAAGTGTTTATAGAAGGGATAATCAACAAAACTCCAAGCCGCGGGAACCCTTCAACCCCATGTACGCCTCAGCGCTTCACCCCCAATGCCCCATCTCGCCGTGCTAGGGCTAGGGATAACCCCAGTGATCGATCTTTGCGGCAGACGGTTCGAAGTTTTAGCGTCTCGACCGTGTGTCCTGTGCGCCGAGTTCAAGGTCCCACGCGGCGCGACTGATTGATGATGGATTATCAAGAATGAACGAAGCAGAGAGACCGTGTTGTTCCGACAACGCACAATAACCGTCTCATTGTGGAGACTCGATGACCTTTGGCCCCTTCCATCTTTCACCGAGTTACTTCGCTTGTCGCAGTCAAGGCATTCAATATTTCCTTTCCCCCTTCGCCTACTGGAGGGGCCCTGTTACCGGGCTCCGGTTCCCTTAGCCCGTCGACCGGGTCGACATCCAACCCAAGACCGACAAGCAGCAAAAGGCACATGAGGTCAGGGCCCTCCTTCTCGCCGCAAATTTGGAGCCCACAATTCCCATGATATGGTGGTCGCTACGGGCGCTTGGGAAGTGAGCATACGCCCTCAAAGTCAGCAGTCGAAGAGAGGGGAAGAGAGGCGCAGGCGGAAGGTATAATGGGCTGCCTGGCTTTTGCCGCCTTGCATTGGATCAATGAACAATGTCATTGGTCTAGGCCGGCTCAGATTGAGATGGACCTTTCGGCGGGACTTTCGTTTTTCTTCTTTCTCATGCCTGCTACGGATACGGTGCCCCAAGGACCTGGTAAATACCCTTGTACTTCTCGGGGCTCGGGGGAAACGGCACACTCTCTGCCACTCGGCCGCGACCCCGTAAGGCAGTCTTGCACTTCATTTCGTTTTTTTTTGTTCAACACACCCAAACTGGGTGTGCCCCACGCGCACGCACTAACACACACTGGCAGTATGTACGCGTGCTACTGAGCGTACACATGTTGGAACCAACCCCAAGAACCGCGGCTTGGCAAAAAAACAGAGAGAAAAAAAAGGGGGAGAAGGAGGGTTCATCAAACCTGTATTGGAACCCTCGGCGGGTGTTGGTGAGGCCAGAGAGTCAAGCGACCTCCCGCACACCACCATGAAGAACATCTCTTCGTTCACCCTACCCTCCCTTTCTCCCCATCTATTGCACACACAGCTCCGTGGTCATTGAAGAGAGAGAGGCCGAATAGCCTAGACCGGAATTGTGAGCAAGTATGATGACTCGTAGCTTTTGTGACGATGAGAGTGGCACACGGGACGGGACTCAAGATGGAGACGGAGAGAGGATGGAGCCTCTCGGCTGGCCGAAAGAGGAAGAGCGAGCAGTCCGACGAGGACGCGTCTTGTCCTGAGGGCAAATAACCCATGATGTCTACCTTACCCTTGGTCAACGGCCCCCCTCCCGAGTCTCCAGGAGGGTACGAGCTCCGTCCCCGCCTTGCATCATTGATGGTGTTCATGGATGACCCTCATGCCTTTACACACAAGCCTCAAGGGGCCCTCTCCGAAAAGAGGAGACACAAGCCCAAGACAAAGAAGGACCAGAAAAATTGAAAACAGAGTTTTGACGAACGCTGTGGGAAGCGGGTGGCGCCGCTGTCGCCTGCGCCCGCGCGCCCGCCGTCCGCGCCGCTGCCTGCTCGGGCACGCGAAGGAGAAGGAAGGAAGGGGACGACGACAAGGAGCAAGGAGCAAGGAGCTTTTCCTATTGCGTCCTGGTGTCATGTCAGTTCGCTCTGGCAAGGACGCGTGGGTAGATTGTGATGACGATTCTTATGGTGTACGGTCTCAAGGTAAGGGGAGGAGGAAAGGAAGGGGGGAGGGGCGTGGGTTGTGTTCAATAGTAGGAGTAGTAAGTGATGACAATGCCGTAGATCACGTCCGACTCCATCGACACACACATTTCCCCAACCGTGCTCTTCGAACCCACTTTCTCTATGGCCCTGGAGCCGTAAAATTGGCCATCGTTGCCCAACGGTTTTGGCATTTCCTTGAAACAGGAAAACCCGATGCTTCGGGCTGCAACGGCAACGACTGGGCACACACTTGGAACGATGCAGGTCGTCGGTCATCATCACACCAGAGGCTCTCTGTCGGATGCCGCACACTTACACACATGGGACGTTGCACAACACGCTTTGCACACAGTGTTATTCGCATCAAAACCAATCTTGGTTCATTTCAGAGTGTCTTCTGTGGGTAGGGGGTAAAAAAAAAGAAGCCTAAACCTCCTCTCCCTCGCGAGAAAAGTCCAATCTGTGTCTTTGTCTCTTCCAACAAAGGGGGGGTGGGCTGGGGAGTCCTTCAACCTCATCTCTCCATCGCACGTAACCATCAAAATCAAGATTCCACTCCCCTCCCTTCTTCCCCTTAAACCCCCATCGCATATAATACAAATCAGCTTTTTACAGAAACCACGCCGTGAAAGGGTTTTCTTCCTTTGGGATTTTTTTTTCTCAATCATTTGTTTTGTGGGGGTGTAGATATGCGTGCCGCTTCCTGTCCAGTACCTTTCCCTCTAGCCATTTTGCTTGGCGCAATCTTGTGTTGTTTTTGTGTGTTGTCTCTGGAGCACTTCTATGATGCATAGCAACCATTTCCTCCGCGCGAAAGAAGAGATCAGTGACAGCCTGCGTCTGTGATGAGATGCAATGTTCCAATCAACCAGAACCAGTTAAGCCGTAGAATCATTAGTCGGCGTATTAGGAGAGTAAAAGAAAGTGGCGAACCGAAGGCACAATCGGATGCCTCATCAAAGCTCGACACACGTTTAGTTTCCAGAACCACCGGGTCCAGGGGTTCGCGGAGACCAAGAAGGTGACTGTGACATCATGTTAGAACCTGCCAGGTTTGCGCCTATAGGAGCCATGGTACACTTACGGTTGGGGAGTAGCTGGGGCTGGTCGGAGACTGCTGCGCCCCAGGAGTTCGTTGGTTGAAACTCGGGCTTGTCGGCGAGTACGCCTCCGGTGAAGTTGGCGACCACGTCGGCGACGCAGGGGAATACGATGGCGACGTGGGACCAGCCCCGTGAAGGTTGGGAGATGCCGGGCTGTAGTTGGGACTGGCAGGAGAGTAGCTCGGCGAGGTGGGCGAGGCGTACTGCGCTGGGGAGGTGGGCGAGTAGTGCCTTGGCGACGAGGGAGAAGCCGGCGAGTAGCTTGGAGATGTCGGGCTGTAGTTGGGGCTTGCAGGGCTCGTAGGTCGCAGCATGGGTGACGTCGGGGAGAACGACGGGGAGGAAGGGCTGAACTGTGGCGAAGTTGCATAGCGACCGCCAGCACCGTCCATGAGTGGCGATGTGGGAGAGTATCCCGCGTTCGGCGAGGACGGCGAGAATGATCCGTAGCTGCTGAAAGGCGAGGTCGGTGACGTGCTGAATGGACTTGTTGGCCGTCCAGGGCTCTGCGCCGAGTACGGGTTGACAGAACCAATACCACCAAAGCCTCCTCCACCGTACTCGGTGCCAAAACCGGCAGGGGAGTCTGAGCCAGCGCCCACAATGGGAGAGAAGTTTCCGGCTGCAGGAGAGCTGAGCGACAAGTATCCAGAATCCGCCATGGGTGAGCCAGAGTCGTAGGGCGTTGCGGCACCTCCAGCCTCGCCGCCCTTGACAGGCATGCCAGGCATAAGACCCATGCGCGAATTGTCGCTGATGACAGTCTCCAGCATCTTGGGGTCGAGGAGTACCTCGAAGTGGCCGGTTCCCATCGGTGCCATTTGACCGAGCATAACATTCTCAGAAATACCGCGGCAATCGTCCAGTTCACCAACAGCGGCAGCCTCGAGCAGAATTTCGACCGTCTCCTCGAAAGAACAACGCATGAGAGCACCAGTGTCTGCACGGTTGATACCGTGACGAGTGACAGCGGAGATCGTACCTCTGTAGGTCATGACGTCGCAAAGAAGAGCAAGATGTCTGTGGTTGACGTAAGAACCGTCGAACGCCAACACCTGCGTCAATTCTCTGACAAGTGCCGATCTTGCCGCTTCGATACCAAAGACCTCAACAACCTGCCACAAGTGGTTGGTGTACGTGCGAGTGGAGTCGACGCCGTCGACAGACAAGACCTGACGGAGAGCAGTTCCGGAGGTATCCAAGTACCACTCTGAGCAACGCTCGTCAGCCTTGGCGGCCAGCAATGCTCCGTCTTCAGTTTCGATGAGCTTCGTCTCCTTATTCAAGAAGGCTCGCTCAATGCCCTTAACACCGCGCAGAGAAAGAGTGTCCAGCAAGTGAGTCTCCAATCTCTTGAGCATGACATCGTCCTCCATCTTCTTCTCACCATCCTCGTCCTTATCGTCGTTGCCAGCGTGCATGGGGCGAATGCGGATAACTTGCTCTTCGGCGTTGTTGTCACTGAAAATGACAGCAAGATCGTTGGGGTACTCCTCTTTGATGCGCCTAGCAACGTCCTCGACAGTAAGCTCCTTGTCGAGCAACTTCTGGCGATCGAGCGTGAGACGGAGCAGCCATCTGGATTGATCTTCGGCTCGGTCATGAGTCTCGTCCGGAATGAGATAGTAGGACTCGACCATATCCAAATCATCAGGAATGTTAGTCGATGTGATGATAGGGTCGTAGTAGATCTCAGTGACGGCTGTGACAGATCGCAGGGTCGTGTGTTCGACCGTGCTTCGAAGAGCCTTGGCAGCTTCCTGGCTGGCGTTTTCCTCGCCACTCAGGTAGACAACCATGGACGGGGTCTTGATGTTCTGAGCCAGGTTGAGAATCTCCTTGAGACGAGGGACACCAAGGGTGACGTTCTTGGAAGACACACCAGCAAAATGGAAGGTGTTCAGGGTCATCTGCGTGGCAGGCTCACCGATAGACTGCGCAGCAATAACGCCAACCATCTCACCGGGGCTGACAAAGGCACGGTCCCAACGGGCTTCCAGTTCTCCCAAAACGTGCTCGAAAGCCATCTTGTTCAGGCGCTGTTGGCAAGCAATACGCTTAAAGGCCAGTCTTGAGCGGATCTGCGCCTTGAAGAGGATGGTAGCGCTTCGGTCGGCCTCCTTGGAGATTTCGTCGTTGCCACGAACGATGGTCATTCTGTTGAGCATAGCCTGGACAGCAGGGATGACGTCCGAGGGCTTCAAGTCACTTCGCTGGAAGTCCTCGACGGCGAAGAGCTTCTTGGAAGTCTCCATCAGACGAACGATGTTCAAAGGCAGCTGCATTGACTCGTCGTCCTTCCTCTTGAAGTTGATCTGGCGAACTTGCTTACGATCAGCGAGGAGAGCCTCGTACTCCTCGTCCAGAAGTTGCTGGACTGATGGGTCACCAGAAATCTCGTTGCCGTACTCAAGCCAGTCAAGCTCATCTGGTCTGGTCTCATCCATGACGTCGAGGCGGAACTTGTCGGCGAACTTCTTGTCTGACATATTGAGGTGGTCCATTCGCTGCTTCTCAATATAGATGGCATCCAGACCATCCTCACCATACAGGAACTGAAGGATATCGCCCAAGGAGTTTCTGACTGTACCGTCGTACTTGGCACTAACATCCTCAAGAGCCTTAACCAGACGACGCTGGATGTATCCGGTTTCGGCAGTCTTGACAGCGGTATCAATCAGACCTTCTCTACCAGCCATGGCGTGGAAGAAGAACTCGCTTGGCGTCAGGCCACGGAGGTAAGAGTTCTCGACAAAACCACGAGCTTCGGGAGAGTAGTCGTCCTTGGTGAAGTGGGGCAGCGTCCGGTACTTGAAGCCGAAAGGGATACGCTTACCCTCAACAATCTGCTGTCCGACGAGCGCAGTCATCTGGGAGATGTTGATGGATGAACCCTTGGAACCAGACGAAGCCATGGTGACTGCGTTGTTCAAGTCCTTCAAACTCTTCTGTGTAGTGGTACCAGCCTTATCACGGGCAGTGTTGAGGGCCTTGGAAACCTTGCTCTCGAAAGTTTCACGAATGTTCATACCAGGCAGAGGCTCAAGCTCGTTGGCGGTAGCTTGCTGCGTGTAGGCCTCGACCTCCGCCTTGTGCTCGTCGATATGCACCTGCACCTTCTCAATGGTCAACTTATCGGGGATCGTGTCACCGATACCGATGCTGAAACCATTGTGCAACAGCCAGTAGTTGACGGTTTGTTGAACCCCATTAAGGAACTTCATAGACGCTTCAGGGCCGTGCTCGTTGTAGACGATGTGGACAATACCACCACTGGCAGCACCGATATTCTTCTTGGAAAGCAGTCCGTAAAGGAGCTCGCCGGATTGAATAAGAAGACCCTCGTCCTTAAGCGGGTTGTCTTCCTTTGAATCCGGGGCGTTGTGCAAGCTGACAATATTGGGAATTGCCATGCTCATGATCTGCTTACCCGTCCATCTTGGTCGGGGACGAATGATAGCTGGTGTGGGGATGACTCCGTCCCAGTTGGGAACCCAGAGCATAATGTTCATCACAGCTTCCTTGGTAAGGAAAACGTCACGACGGCAGAGTTTGTAGGCACCGGCAAGGGTGTCCTGCACGATACCCATGAGAGGACCGTTTCTTTGCGGGGACACGATGTTGATCGGAACCAAGCACAGTTCCTTGACCTCTGCTCTCGTTTCTTCGCTTTGAGGGACGTGAAGGTTCATCTCGTCACCGTCGAAATCGGCGTTGTAGGGTGAGGTGACGGACAAGTTGAGACGGAAAGTAGAGTATGGCATGACACGAACTCTATGACCCATCATGGACTCCTTATGCAGGGAGGGCTGACGGTTGAAGATGATGTAGTCGCCCGTGATCAAGTGACGCTCGACCTTCCAGCCGTACTCGAGCGAAATCTGACCGGCTCGACGGTGATGACGAAGATCAATTCTGGTTCCGTCAGAGCGGATGACATACTTGGCACCGGGGTGCTCGTTGGGTCCGTTCTGAACCAGCTCGTGCAGCCTGCCGATGTTGTATGGTGTGACGGTCTCGGGGTAGGTGAGAGTTCTGGCAATGCTTCGGGGCACACCGACTTCGTCGAGAGACAAGTTGGCGTCACCAGTGATGACAGTACGTGCCGAAAAGTCAACACGCTTACCCATCAAGTTTCCACGGAGACGACCCTCCTTGCCCTTGAGACGGGCACGAATGGCCTTGACGGGACGACCACTTTTTTGGAGAGCACGAGGTTGTCCAGCAATGTCGTTGTCCATGTAGGTGGCAACGTGGTACTGCAGAAGCTGCTCGAAGTCTTGAGCAATGTGAGCAGGAGAGCCTTCGCGAATGGCCTGTTTGACGTTGCTGTTGGCTCGAATGATATCACCCAGCTTGTAGGTCAAATCATCTTCGTTTCTCAAGCCTTGGCCGGTACCGTCCATAGAAATACTAGGACGAACAGGCGGAGGCGGAACTGGCAGAACAGTAACAATCATCCACTCCGGACGAGCATACTCGAGGTTGAGACCCATGTCTCTCAGGTCCTCATCGCTGATGCGGCGCAGAATGTTATGAGCCATCTCGGGGGTGATTTGAGGCTCTTCCTTCTTCTTGACACCATCCTCGCCGGAAGACTCGTACTTGGCGACGAGCTGCAACGCCTTATGACGAACTCTGGGCTGAATATTGCCGCAACCACCGTGATTGACGGGAGCCTGCTTCATTCCCAGACTGTACTCTCCATCGTCGTTCTTAACCTCCTTGGTCTCGTTCTCGCAACGGGTCTTCTTCTTGCAGATATTCCATATCCGGTTAAATCGAACCTTTGGGTCTCTGGTGTTCACGGCTTGCAGAAATTCTGGGTCACTCTGAGATGGGCAGGTTAGCACAATCGAGTCAAGGTGGCTGTCAAGCAACGCCGGTTAGACTAACTCTATCCGCCAGCACCTTGCTGCAATTATGGCAGACGATTTCCAACACCTTCTTCACCTTCTTGATGAAGCCGGGGTGATACACAGGCTTGGCCAGCTCGATATGGCCAAAGTGACCAGGACATTCGCCCATCGCCTGGTTGCACGTCTTGCACTTGAATTGGCGATCGATAGAACCGAGCATTGGATCGTTCAAACCGCCGTCACGAGGCTTGGTGCGCGTCTCATCCATGGTCTCAGGGTAGAGAACGTGGCAGACACTCATATTCTTGATCTCCTCGGGCGCCATCAGACCGAACTGGATCTCCTCCACCGTCTTGATCGGCGCACTCGAGTGCGTAAAGTACAGATTCGCCATGTTGCCGGTTTTTCGGTCGGAGTCGGGAAGGAAGTTGTCGAAGCGTGACTGACAGAGTCCGGAGGCGAAAAACGCGGATGCCGCAGATAGTCGTTACGCGACTTGAAAAGGTCGCAAAGCAGGCGCAAGAAGTCGGAAATGCAAAATTCTATCGTACGAAACGCTCGTCGAGATGCAAAAGGTCGAGAAAAGTCGTTCCAATGATGGCGCTCTTGACCACGCCAATCCCCGGCCAGCGGCCCAGGAGGTTCCACAGTTCCTCCCAATCGCGGCTTCGGAGCGCGGGCGAGTCGAAGAAAAAATCGCGATCGTGATATCGGTCGTCGAGTCGGAAAGGAGTGTGCTGGTGCTTTGACGCGCTCTCCGACGATGCGCGTGGTGAAGCGATGGCTTGTCGGTAGTTGTAGATGTGAAGGCGTGGAGGCAAAGCGAGGAGCGAGGTCAGAGAAATCTTGCCTTGAGGCGGCTGGCGCAGCCTGTCAAGGGGCGCTAGCCGGATTAGGCAGTCACGCTCCTTTCTCTCCTGCTCTGGCCGGGAACGCATGCCTAAGGCTCCCGCTGGAGGTAGTCGGGGTACCCGCAAAAATGCTGAAACGCACCAATCCCTTGCGAGGACAGAAGTAGCTCTACCTTACCTACCTCGACGTTTCTAAGGAGATTCGTTGGAAGGCGCGCTATCTGACTGGCCTCAAGTTACAACTGCCCGATCAGTCAAAAGTTTTTAGTCAGTGACTCGAGGTCTTTTCTCAAAGTCTCGATGCACTCTTTCTGGCACGACTACGATCAAGTTGCGCTTGCTGAAAACTACTTGGGCATAGTTTGCAATTAATAAGCAGCTGTACATAGCTGGAGTCTGGCATCACGCCGTCGCGCTAAATGTTTGGCAGGGGTCTGGACGCCAACCGAAGCTCGTCCCATAGCTACGCGATCCAACGCCCCGTCACGCGTCTACACCGACGCTTCATCCGGGCTGCTGGAGCTGTCGAAAAACCAGTCACACCAAGTCCCTCATCGCCTCCTGCCGGCCTTCGACGGCTTAGTTGCACCCTTCCTTGAGGGAATCTTCTCCTCAATCACCTCGCTATCCGGTATCTCACCGTCCGCACCTGGACTCCTTCTCCTCATGGTTCCGGTAGATACCGCGACAAACTCCTCTTCGCTGTCGCTCTCGCCTAGATCGAAAAGAATCGGCATGCGGAACGCTTCTTTGCCCCCGTTGTTCACATGAAGAAAGTCAGAGCTGACCACGTCAATATCCTCGTCCTCGGCGTCCAGCCGCCTCTTGGTCAATTCCTCCTGCCCGTAGATGTCAAACTCGTCCTCTTTCTCCTCATACTCCTGGTTCTCCTCGACCTGCGCAAAGTCTGGTGCAAGCCGTGACCATTTTTGTTCTGGGATGACGGACCAGACGTATATCCTCCCCGTCTCAAGGCCACATGTAGCGATGAACGGTCGATCCGGATGCCATTCGACAACGCCTTGCTCCTCTTTGGGGCCATCCAGGATTCGGATCAATCCTGTGCTTCCCATGCCCCTGTCCCATACGTATATCTCGTGATTATTATAGGTAGACGCCGCTACATACTCAGAAGCCGAGCTGAACGTGACGTGGTTCCACGATAACCTGTTGACCTGGTCCGAGAATGTGTGTTCTTTCGTAAAGTGTACCGTGTCGAGGTCGAGGTCCTCCGCCGCCAGGTTCGGAATGTGGAAGGTTCTGACGATACGATCTTGCGCATTGATCAACAATACACGTCCCGAGTTGTTGAGACGCAGTGTCGTGATGACGCCGCTGCAAGGTTTCTCTGAGTATATGGTCTTTCTCGTTTTGACGTCAATGACGTTCACCCATCCCTTATTTGTGCCCGCCAGTATGTGCTCGCCAGTAGAGGTATAGATCGTGACCGTCGTCATCTGTTTCGCGTCCTCTTTCAACTGCTTCTCGGTCCTTTCTCCCTCGGGGTGCTTCGGCGCCGATGGCAGTGGGTATTTCACATCGTTTACGTCTGAGATGTCTACGAGTATCGGCTGCTCTTCGAAAATGGAGGCCACAAACTGGTGACTTGTCGCGTCAGTAAAGTTCTTCTGACCTGTGGGGGAGTATGCTCACTGGTTGAAAGGGTTGAGCTCGGCGATGTAGGCAGGAGCTCGAAAGCGAACCTCGCGGTATCTTTTGCCGTCCTTGAGATCCCATAGAATGGCCTTCCACCCTTGACAGGCCGATAGCAGATACCGGCCGCATCTTGACCAGCTTAGTGATGTAATGCTCCTGTTGTGGCCGCGCATCTTCCTGGCAACTCCCATGGTCTCAATATCCCAAATTACCACTGTTCCATCGACCCTGCCAGAAGCAAGAAGGTCGCCCGCTCGATTGAAACGCAGACATGTTGAGTGGCCGGACCGAATCGTATTTGTGTTGTTGATCGCATTGATGGCCTCGACAGCGGCAATGGCTTCGTTCTCTTCGTTGCTGAGCAGGAAATTCATGATTCCCAACAAGACTCCAGGTGAACCTATTCGGGGAAGAGCAGCCAATTTCGGAGCGGCAAGGTGCTGGTAGATAATTGAAAAGTTGGAAGCTGGAGAGCTCCAAGGTCGCAAATTATCGTTTAGCCGTGCGCGGTTGCGATTGCCTTTATCCCATCGAGCCTGCAAGGCTGACAGCAGAGGTTACAGGGATCAGGCCACTACCTAAGGTGCTTGGACGCAGCTTTTCAGCGACGAACCCCACTGAAGGAGCGACAACCCCTCCCCCACCATTCCCGCCTTACACTCGGCGCGAACTCTACCTGAAATCCATCTCTGACTGTCATTCGAGGTTGACGCATATGTAAGGAGGGTGATGACTCCTGACGCCCTGTTTCGCGCCCGATTGCTCTTATTTTATTCTCTGCCCTACGTCCTATTCTTGAGTGTCCATCTATCACCTTCGCAGGCCAGCACGAACATTCTCATCATGGCGAATTCCAAGTACGGTCGCCCGATATCGAGCTCGAGACCTGACTAACCCATGTCACAGGTTCGAATATGTAAAGGCTTTCGAGCAAGCAGACACCCTTCTTCCGAACACATGGATTGTGGTTCGTATCGACGGCAGAGGTTTCACAAAGTAAGGGGACATCGGACCAGACGAACAGTTGAGTACCTCTAACCAACCCACAGACTATGCGCCAAGTACCAATTTGAGAAGCCGAACGACAAGAGGGCGCTCGATCTCATGAACGCTGCTGCGCGCGTGGTGGTAACAGAACTTCCAGACATCACCATAGCATATGGCGTGAGCGATGAGTACAGCTTCGTCTTCCACAAATCATGTACGCTGTTCGAAAGAAGAGCCAGGTAAGGGAGAACGGGACTCCTCCACACAATAGTATGGCACTTACAAAATTCTAGTAAGCTAGTGAGTACGGTGGTATCAACGTTCACGGCCAACTACATCTACTCGTGGTCACAATACTTCCCTGATACCCCGCTTTCACCACCTCTGCCAAGTTTTGATGGCAGGGCTGTTTGCTATCCTACTGTCTCAAACCTGAGAGACTACATGAGCTGGCGTCAGGTTGACTGTGAGTTTGGCATATCTAAACGGAAATGGATTTTGCAGGCAGCAAACCGTTGTTTGAAGGTTTTGTATCATGAATTTTGATCTGACTCATTCTTGCAGGCCACATCAACAACTTGTACAACACAACATTTTGGTCGTTGATCCAACTAGGCGGCCTCAACAATAAGGAAGCCGAGCAATTACTTGCGGTCAGTCATATTACAGTGACAATCTCTCCGCTATCATGAATTAAAACTTTCCCAGGGCACCGTCTCCGGCGACAAGAATGAGATTCTCTTCTCGAAATTCAACATCAACTATAACAACGAGCCTGAGATGTACAAGAAGGGCAGCGTGATCTTCCGAGACGTAAACAAATATCCACGTCCTCTTGGTTTCGAAAATACTAACGAATTCATAGTATGAACTCGTCGAGCCGGGGACTCACAATGCGTCCGAAGCCGCAGATGCCCTGGCCGAGCCAACGCAACAGAGCAAGTCGCAGGCCGAGAAGGAAAAGAAAAAGCGTAATAAGGCCCGCGTCGTGATAGAGCATCTGGACATTATCAAGGACGACTTCTGGGACAGGAGGCCGTGGCTACTATCCAACAAGCCGGGTAAGACGCCCAAAGAGCCTTAGATGTGTGCCTTTGCAC
Organism: Colletotrichum camelliae; assembly: GCA_018853505.1. NCBI lineage: Eukaryota > Fungi > Ascomycota > Sordariomycetes > Glomerellales > Glomerellaceae > Colletotrichum > Colletotrichum camelliae. The sequence continues at coordinate 2,255,062 of JAELVL010000008.1, read as the reverse complement.
GAGAGACAAGGAACGGCGGCAACACAGAAGACTGTGAGCCTCGGCAGCTTAGATGGCGTAAAAGTTGAATTACAGCAGCCGGTTATGCTGGAAAGCATACCGCTACACCGCGAATATATGTCTTGCGCCCCTATTGTATAACGCAAACTCTGCCGTAAGCAGCGCTGTCTATGCTGCGCCGGTGGTATCTTTCGCGCTGGCGCGTTCCATACAGTAATCACCGGCCTTGCTCGATGATGCGTAGTCACCAAGCGTTAACGCTGATTATGTGAACGGCGCAATTCTCTCCCAGTCGGCGGTGTCGTCAACCTGCGAGCCCAAGACCCGTTGGTTTTGTAGCTGATCCATGTCCCGACCAGATAAACCTCACCCGGACTCAGTCTTTCCCTTCCTCGCTTCCCTCTTCGCCTTCTTCGCTTCTCTCCTTGCCTTCCTCTCCTCCTTAGACTCTTCCCTCGCCTTCCCCTTATCAGCCTTTGCCACCGTCTTGGACTTCTTCGCCTTTTTCAAAGCCCTTTCCTTTCTCCTCGCCTCCCTCGCCTCTTTCCTCGCTCTCCTCGCTGCCTTCCTTGCCCTCTTCTCCTCCTTGGTCTCCCCCCTCTCCTTGCCCCTCGACAGCTTGACGCCTCCATCCTCGCTATCGCCACTCGTCTCCTCGCTCTCCGGCGTCGAAGCGCCGCTCTCTTCCTCCCGGTCCTTGACCGTCCCCTCCAAGAACCCGCCCCTGACGAAGCTGGCGTACAGCATCCATTTCCCGCCAGACACCTTCTCGATCTGGTTCAGCCTTCCCTGCGTGACGGTCTGCGTGACCTGCCCCTTCTTCGACGTGTCCAGGCCCTGGAGCTGCTCGTCGAACGCATTCATCCACCACGTGTCGCTCGTGAAATGTGCTTTTTGGCCGAGGCCTTTGGTGTTGTCCTTGCGATTAAGAAGGAGCGGTTTCGCGAGGCCGATCGAGTCGTCCGTTGCGTGGAGGGAGTGCCCTTTGCCGCGCCACCCTTGCCGCGAAAGCAGGGCGTGCGCATCCATCTTGGGATTTGTGTCTGTGTATGGTGCAATCGCGGCCGGTACTTCGATCGGTCAAATTTGAAGTCGATGTTCAGAAGAGATATTTCGGTCGGTTTCTATTGTGTCATGAGGGCATGGGAGGGATGCGCATTCTCGAGGTGAAGTTTTAGACGTTGGCGGTTCAGAGGATGGATTCAGCGCGGGCGGTTAGACAGTCCAGTGGTCAATGAATTATTTTTTTTGCATTCTGCCGCTGCTTATCTTATCTTAGCTCCTTGGCCGAACCCCACCAACTGGACCCCGGTCTGAGCTAACTTTTTGGAGCTTTACCTGGACAACGGGCACGAGACGTGATGACCATTGATTTTATTGTGACCGAGGGCGGTGAGCCCAAAGGAAGGATAGCAAATGTCATTAGAAGCTACGTGGCCTGAATGCCTGCGCTTGCTGAAGCTTTCGAGGCAAGTGCTCTATCATCTCAAGGGGAAATTTCTAGGACCAGCGACATCGGAGTCTGCGTCAGAATGATGTAGTATGAACGTTCCATTTCGTCGTTGATGATGAGGTATCTGAACTAAACACTTTTGTAGCTCTCCCCTCTATGATTGTACAAGCAGATGCCCCTTTTTTGAAGTCCCGTATGCATCCCGAAAACAATATTTACGCCTTAACCTTCTTGGCAGCGGGCTCCGCTGCAGCCTCATCCAGTGCACGCTTCTCCGGCTCGCCAGCAAGCTCTCTTTCCGCCTGCTCGAAACTTGGCCTGCTCCTCGGCAGTCAAGTTGGGCAGAAGGGGCTTCTCCTCGTCAGTTGAGGTTCAGGTGGAAAGTACGAATAATTGAGTCAGCGTCGTCAATGGCAATCGGCCTGACGTCTGCCAGGGCCTTGATCTTCTGAGTAACGACCTTGACCTGCGCGTCGGTCATGGTGAGGCCAAGCTGCTCGACGGCTCTTGATGGCGTTCCATCCAGTCAATCTCGAGGCGAAGTGGACGTATCTGCTCATACCGAAATCGGCAGGGTTGATGATTTCTGCTCCAAGTTAGCTTTCGTCACTGGCCGAACGCTGGAGCTGGGCCACGTACCGTATGTGCTGGGGTTGTTGAGAATGGCCTTGGCGTGAATGCCAGCCTTGTGGGTGAAGGCGCAGAAGCCAGTGATGTAGTTGTTGAAGGGAATATTGATCTCGACAGACTCGGCGACAAGGTCCTCAAGCTCCTTGAGCTTGTGGAGCTTGTACTTGGACTTGGTGTACTCGGGGGCGGCGACGATCATGCGAGCCATCAAACCACCCAGGGGGGTAATGCCGTTGCGCTCACCGATACCGATGACGGAGGTGTCAACTGCGACGGGAAATTAGCAAGTAGTTTACCAGGCACTGGCTACGGAGAGCAACTCACTGTGGGTGGCGCCAGCCTCAAGAGCGCAGTAGGCGTTGGCAATGGCGCATCCGGTGTCGTTGTGGAACTAAATCTCGCGCGTCAGTCTCGTCGAGCCTTTTTGAAATCTTCGCACTCAGAAGCGACTTACGTGAGTCTCAATGTCACAGCTGACAACACCTCTGAGCGTGCGGACAAGGTCGTAGACCTGTCTGGGGCTGGCACAACCGACGGTGTCGGCGATACCGACTCTGTGGACGCCGACCTTGTCGACGGCGCTGTAGACGGAAAGCAGATCGACGAGGTCGGAACGGAATGAGTCTTCCGAGGAGAAACGGATCTCGAGACCCTTGGACTTGACGAACTGGATAACTTCAATGGCGGTCTGTTCATGAAAGCTGTTAGTAACTCATTGCGCGATTCGGAATTGAAGTGAGACCCACGTTAATGATGTAGGTCATGTCCTTGCCGTGAGAGTGCTCGCGCAGGTAGGAAGAGGTGCCAATGACGACATCGACACCGTCAACACCGGTCTCGACGGCCAGACGGGCATCGTCCATCTGTTGACTGGTTAGGGACATGGTCTTAGTCGCGAGATGGCGAGACTTCTTACGTGACAGCGGACGTGAGTCAGAATCTTGGCCTTGAGGCCGAGCTTGCAGATGGCCTCGCAATCCTTGCGGGACTGCTCAGAAGCAGCGGGGGAGGTCAGCTCGATATAGTCGACACCGAAGTCATCGAGAGCCTTGGCAATCTTGATCTTGGTCTCGGTGTCGAAGAAGGCGTTGGCGAACTGCTCGCCCTCTCTCAGGGTGGACTCGACTGTTGCGCCTCCAGTCAGTGGCTGCTTTTGAGAGCAAAGCCTAGAGAACGGCAGAACATACTAATCTTGTAACGGTCGACGTTGCTGAGGAAGTCTCCTACCGGCTGGTAAGGATTGCTGTGCTTCTGCTTGGTCTGCGCAATCGGAGTCAGAACAGGGCGTCACGGTGGGGAGCCAGTTTGGATGTCCCTACAGGAATGGCAGTGTAGCCAGGGTGGTCTGTACGCGAGAAGAGTCAGCCACGGTCGAAACGTTGTCGCGCAATCACCATGTAGTACGCACCAGCGTTGTTGCCGTTGGCAGCGCCATTGGAGCCGTTCGTGTGGCCATTGGTGCCATTGGACTGGCCGTTGGTGGCCGGGACATCAGGAGTAGGGCACATTTTGTATGTTCATACAGCGGCGGTCGAGATTCGGGGTTGATTGATCGATTCGATGGAAGGCGGGATTTCCAAAGTCTGGATGGCGACGATATTTATACAAGATTTTGGGGTAAAGCTGGTTGAGTCACAGGAGAAGAGACGTAACCGGGGAGAGAGTGGCAGGCGCAGCCTTTGTATGTAAAGGAAAAAAATTATGCTGGGAAGCCAGAAGCAGGCCGACAGAGGCGAGGCGGACGCTACAAGGTGTGGATTGGGCGGGATGGCCAGTGATGACCGAGTACGGCGTTCGCTGCCAACTTTGGTCGACCAGTCAATTGACGAAAAAAGAATTTTTTCCACTCTTTGGCCCCGCTTCAGACAAATACCTAAGGTACACCCCCGACTGCAGCGCCGTGCCATTGACTCTCGAGTTAACAAATTTCAGGGCCGGTCCTTACGTCGGTCCTGCCCCGCTAGATGCCACCTGAAGTGGGCTGCCTTAGGAGCCTCCCATTGGCTGTAATGGCATCCACCTCTTGCGACGGCCAATCAACCCCCCGTTATCGGAAGATCGATCTCCCACATTGCTTCCGCGCTAGCTCGAAATGGTAATGCCACATGCTGCAGCTTGCCCGGATTCTGGCCCGTGTTGCAGTGAGGTGTTTGGTGGTCACTCAGTGCAGTCGGCTTTGGTCATGCAGCCGTCCTGGTGGTGCTGGAGAGAGACACCGCCTTTCCTTCAATCGTCAGCTTCCTGACGGCTGGCGACCCCCAACATTGGATGATTTGACCGCCCAGAAGGCCTCGCCTGCTGGTAAGGGGTCTTGCAGCAGGAGGGTCTGCTAGAGGCGCGCCTTTCACATTGTGCACCGGAGAGAACGCGGCAACGGGGGCGTTGCATGCCGAACGGAAGCTCGATTCCGACATTGGTCAATTGACTCATCCTACCCGCTGTGGAGGGAACACCAGCAGAAGCTCGCTGAGCTTTCTTTCAACGAGCTGACCCGGCCTTGTGGTTCCAACCAGTTGGCTTCTTCTGGTGTTTTTGCCTTTGATCAACTTCAGACGGTATTGGAGTCAATTGGAGTCGGCCACGAGAAATCGAATGCACAAAGTTCAGCGTAGACTCTCTTGGTACCTATTGAACCGTATGCCTGTGTGCCAACCAGCTTGCACAGATTAGACATCAGATCAACTGCCGCCGGCCCGGCTGCTGCTAGTGATGCAACCTGCCGCGCCTATTTCAACGCCCAGCCCAATGTCTTTCGTTGACGTCGAGAACAACGAGCGTTTGCCCTCGTGCTCACCAACTATGGGTACGCAGAAGGCTGCATTTGAGACAAGACAATGTGACGCCAGGTCTGCTAGCCTTCTGGGCGGGAAGAGCCCACCGACCCCCGAAGTCCCCGTCGCACAACGAAAGCTGCTACGTCGGAGGGTCCGACGGCACCCCGGCCGCATTACCGACGTCCTCCAAGACACTGCTTGCATGCCGGTTGCTGGGGTAAACGCTGCTCCAGTTTTCCCACCTGGGATCCACTGCTGAATTACGGACCCCCAGACGACGTCATGCAACAAGTATGACTCCAATACGAAGTGCTCTGCGCATAGCGTGCGCAGCTTTGCAACATCCTAGCTCCCACGGAGGGAGAACTTCGCATCATATTTGATACACCAAAGGGATATTTGCCTAGGGATTAACTAACGACAGTATTTCTGTCTGTATTGCCAGATTGGCAAGAAGCCCTGAGCAGAGTTGCTCACGGACACTTAGCTCAGTGAACTCCGGGTGCCATCAAATTCAGGTCGCATCTTGATCCCGGTACTTGGCCCGGAGATGAAAGAGAATAGAAAGCAACGCATCAAAAACCAGTCTGGTGATGGAACAGTTATTATCTATCTATACATGTCTGTCCGTCCGAACCCACCGCGGCAATACCCTAGTAGCAGCAACCCCTTTCCACGCCCAGATCTGAATGCGCATCAATGGGCCGCAGATATCGAAATAGTCCCACAACGACAGTGATATAACAACAATCGAGAACTTCTCTGGAACTGTTGACCAGACCGACCATCCAAATACCAAATTCCCCTTCTCCGTGGGTGGGTGAATGCCCTGCGAGCTGCAAGTATCACGCAGCTCATGTTGGGGAAACATGCCGCAGAACCTTATTGAACATGTCCTGGTCATCGAGTAGGAGTGCAACGCTACCCATAAGGTGGATCAGGCCCTTCTTTTTGTCGTCCATAGCGTCCGCCTCCCTGAGCATGGAATTCCATTTCATCGTTACTACGCTGATAAAAGCCTGATTGGTAAATAATGTTGGTTGCTTTTGTAATTGACGAGTCCTCTCATCAATTTCTCATCAAAATGGCAGGCCCGCATGAACAAGCTAGGACGGGTTCGTTTGCCCAGTTCTATCATATCATCGGGCCCAATGAAAAGAATATATCTCGTTGCCAAGTGTGCTTCTTGAAGACTTAAGGGCGGCCTATCATGAAGTCCTCTCTCGGGCTCTTCCTTCACCACAGGCTGGCTCTGAGGCTTGGGTTGAGTCGGGCACCACGGGTCTGGCAGGTTCGACCAAGCTGTGGGCGATACATCAGGCTTCTGTTCGCGTGGCGAGGACCAAGCCAGCCTGGCATCCGGCAAACGCTTGTGAGGATTGATCTGCGGAGCCGCTGCTGTGGGTTGAACAATTTGCGAGGTTATCGGCGTTTGATCTGGTCGCAACAACACGCGACTCGAGTAGTTCACGGGGGGGTAGCGGCTATGACAATTGCCGATAATTTTGTACGCCTCGGGGCGCCGATCGAGAAGATGGTTCGGGAGATCGCCATGGACCCTTTGTTCTTCAGCTTTGTCCCAAAGTGCTTGCAAGGTTGGGGCAAGGAAACCTACAGCCCGTTCAGCAGCGCTGCGGTCACGATAGCCAACGCCATCACCCGACGATCCTGTGCGCTGATGGCCTGAACCGACCAGATGTTCCCCCAAAGGTTCGATAGAAGTGGATGCGTCACTGGTGCTGATCGGAGACTCCTAGTTTCTCACGACGTTGGCAAGCACCGTCATTTGCTCCACTTCAAAGTCTTCACCGCTCGGCAATTTCTGGCCCTTGGGCAATGCTGCAACAACGTGGACCTCGATGGTGTTGACGATGCCAGCCTGGAGCTGGGCCTCGAATACCCTTTCGCCGGTCGAAAGCACTTGACCTGGCACTCCGTGGACCGGGGTGAGTGTGTGCCGGTTGATGATCACCCAGAGTCTGTACTGGCGTCCCTCCTTCTCTAAGAAGGCAGGCAAGGTCGGGATGATCTGAATCCTCAGCTGATTGGCAGGCATATGAACTGTTACCGACTGTTGGGACACCTTCTCGAGAGGTTTGACGGTAACCTCAAAGCGTCGATCAAGATTGATCATCGGATGAGTCTGGACCTTGAGACTAGAGATGAGGGCATCCGCAATACCTATAAAATGTTAGTATTGCGTCGCCAAAACTAAAGACAATGTAATTCACCTTTGCCAGGCGCGCGAAGTCTCTGGTCCCAGAGAGGCTTGCTAGGTTGCTGAACCCCGTTCGGCTGTGACTGTTGCTGCGGAGCACCGATAGGCTGGAAAGTTGCACTGGACAGTCCTGCGGGTTGACCAGGAGGTGGAAAAGCCGACGGTGTACTCGCGTGACCAGGCGTACCGGCAGGAGAAGGGCGCATGGCATCTTCTCGCTTTATAGTGTTGGCAACTGAAGGGCTGGGCGAAGCCGCCGAAGTGCTTCGAATTCTGTCCACCGCAGCTGGCATGATAGGGTTAGCCGCTTGACGCGTGGCACCATTCGGAGCGATCTGCTCGCTGGCTTGAGAGCCTGCGGACTGGGGAATAGGAGGTGCAGGTGAGTCCGCCGAATCGCTTTTGCCTCCCACATGAATTGTAATCTTCTTTGACGTAGTGGGCTGCTCGGCCGCAGGTTGCTGCACCTTCAATTTGATCTTTGGCTGCGATGGCTCTGAGACAACTGCTTTGGCCTGCTTCATCTCATCCAAGAAGAACTCCTTGACCGGTGTTAGCACTATCATGAAGGATCGCCGGGTCCTGCCGAAAGTCTTACCTTCAATTCCTGGGCTAGCTCGTAAATCTCACTCCCCTCTTCATTGTAGAAGCAAGCGTTTTTCCAAAGGAGGCTGGCGCTCTCCTCGAACGCAGCCCAGTTCTTGAATTCACTGGTGCCTGTGGCCTCATTTCGTCCCCTGACTCCCTTGACGGATTTCTGGAGCTTTTTGATGGAGATAGGCTCCTTGATAACCCGATAATAGTCCTTGAGGGCACGGGGAGGCAGATTGACAAACGGCTCGAAGTACGCCTCGGGCCTGTTGAATAAGCAATCAGTATGAATATAGTTGTGGGTTCCTGAAAGAGGGTGACATACTCGTCTTCTCGCTTGCGCAGCATCTCTTCCACAATCTTCTCCTGCGCGGCCTGGAAAGTGAGACCCTTGTACGGAACGTCCTCGTACTCGCAATCAGGACGACCAGGTGTGCTAGTACGACCCTTCGACTTGCGTGGCGTCACCCCCTTGGGAGGTCTGCCAGGGCCTCTGCGACGGATGATTATGGCGGCACGCTTTGAGGACTGGCTGGCCTCCTCATCATCGTCTTCTTCTCCCTCGGCGTCGTCGTCTTCATCTTCATCCTCTTCATCTTCGTCCTCCTCGGCATCTTCGTCTTCGTCCTCATCGCCTTCATCAACCTCGGGCTGCTTCTCCGCAGGCTTCGCATTTCCCTGGGACTTGCGGCGGCCCGTCTTGGCAGGGGTCGCGTCGTCTTCGTCTTCCTCCTCAACCTCGTCTACAACACCGGAGGCAGGCAGAGGCGTCGGCACGGCACTGTAGTTGCCACCATTGTATGCAGGGTTCGTCTTGGTCATGTAATTGCTGAGAGCCTTTCGAACCCTCTCGGCATCATCAAAGATTTGGGTGTTGCGAGGATAGAACTCTTTCGCGTTGGTCACCATGCGCTTGAAGTAGCTCTCGAGCTCGGTTAGGGTAGAAAAGTCTCCCTTTTTGAGCTTCCGTTCGATCATGGACAGTGAGATCGGCATTCGCGTCTTCTTGTAGTATTCGGGGGTACTCTCTTTTGAGGGGAGTTTTTCGAAGTATCCTGCCACGAGGCGGCCACTGCGAGAATTGAAAGTCAGCGTCTACCATTAACCAGATAGCTGTGCACCTCCAAAGAGGGTTTGATGTGCGCAGGCATCCACCAGAGGTGCTCTGGTGGGAGGCATCACAGTAAGTCAAGGCAGACTCACTTCTTGTCTTTGGTCTGGCGGATCTGTTCCAGGAAGAATAGGCCATGTTCGGTGGTAGACTCGACGGTCTCTTGCTTGCTGAGATTGTATTTCTGCGTAGTTGTGACATTAGCCTGTCTGTTTCGCTTTTGCTTCTCGCAAGTTGCCTTATGGAGGGGTATGGAGACTGCTGGTGGATGCTAGGAGCTCAGGTAGACTGGGGTACTGTGGGATAAATGGATGGTGATGGCAAGTGCAGGTGGGTTGGTTTGATGTTCGGCTGGCCCCAGAGGTTGCAGGCAAGTCGTTGTGAGAATGCGATACGGGAGGGAACAGGCTACAAGGGCAGATCCAGGCCATCAAGGCTGGGCGAACAAGAGGCGAGTGACCAAGGACAGCAAGGGGAAGGGGCAGAACAAAAGCTCACCTGGGACAATCTGAGGCGCTTTGCGGCGCGCTCATCAGCACCTTCGGTCGCGCCATTTGCGGCGGACGACTTCCGCTTGTGATCCATCAAAAATTGGTGGACAATGGTCGCGGAGACATGCGCTCTCTATCAAACGAGTTGCAGATAGCTGCCGTCTATGCAGTGGGTGCAATGGCTGATGGAAGATGGCGACTTGTGGAGGTCGATGCGATGGTGGTGCTGCGACTGCTTTGCGAAAGACGCGTCGTTGGAGATCGGGGGATCGATCAGTTGGCAAGGTGGTGGCAGGTAAAGTCGGGGAAGGTGTCGGCTGTGGGCCGTCGCAAGGTTCGTTGCGAGCAGGGCTGCAGGGCGCAGGGCGCAGTCTGTGGCTAGCGTGTTTGTGCTGGAAGGGAGAAGCTAAGAGCTCAAGTTAGAGAGGTGAAGGCAAGGTACGTGTCTATCCGTAGTGCAGCTCCCTAGGTGGGAGGCTCGGGATGTAAGAAGCGTTGGTTTGGCGAGGTCAAAAGTTCTATAGCCTGACAAACCAGAGCTGTTGCTAAAGTTGAATACCTAGAAGGTGGTAGGGTATTTTCACCCTCGTTGTGATTGCTGGTTGGAGGATATTTCGCAATGAAGATGGCCGCGCCGCAAGTTGGGGTACGGTTATGAACAAAACTCTCAGTTGAATCGGTCGGTTATCGAGGGCGCACTGGCAGCTGGCAGATGGAGGGACAGGACAGGCTCGTTAGTGCCTCAGGTGCGCAGCAATTTTCGAGGCACCCAGAACTTGGCAGGTGTGTTGGTTCTTGACCGTAAAATGCTGTGAAAAGAGAGTGGAGTGTGTGCGGATGCAGAGAACCGTCACGTCGCTGTTGGGACACTGGAAGGCTGGTGCCGGTTGGCAGCCGGTTGGGTGGGTCCGGCCGTTGCGGATTCTTAGATTGATATGTCACGAGTGCGATGGAGGAAGGAGGAGGAAGGCAGAGGGGAAGGGGGGGGGGGGGGGAAGGTCGACACACCGCTCTCAGCAAAACTACACACACAGTCCGTCGGTCAGTGTTGGGGGAGTTTGTATTGGGTGAGTCGGGTCATAGGTAGACTACCTAGGCTACAGGTACTCTCGATCCAACATACAGCGCCCTTGGTACACCTGAGCAAGGCCAAACCAAGGCGGAAGTTGCCGGCAGGGGAGCGAAGAAGAAAAAAAAAAAACACGCCTCGGACCCCGGGGGCCAATTGGTGGCAGCCGCACTGTGTGTGAGTGGTGGGTGGACCGTCACAGGTGGACCGGCGGCGGTGGTTGTGCTGGGGTTTGAATTGACTGTGATCCAATCCGACTTTTGTTTACAGGCCATATCTTTTTCCCACTCTTTGAATAATAACCCCTCGTTCTTGCGCGCCAGCCACCTCCTCCGCCATATTTTTCGAGATCGGTTCAAGCTCTCCGTTCCCCGACCTCCCTCTCTCGTCTCTCGTTGCTTCCCAGCTCATTCCCCCCCTTTGAGTCAGTCGGTGAAGCTGGAACAGCCTGTTTCAGCGTCAATTCCTGCCTACCCCGCCTGCATTTGTTGTTTACCACCCTCGACTTCGCATCTGCTTGGCTTAGGTCGCCTGACCTAGAACTGCTGGTCCCGAGTCCTCGCCCGCGTCCTTAGACCCCCAACCGTCCGAGAGTCGAGCATCGCCAGTCTCGACCGCCGTCGCCGCTGTCGCCTTCGCTGTCACCCGTCACACGAACTCTTGTAGTCGTCGAACCGAGAGCTACCCCGCCGGCTGTCTCGCCTTTGTGGTACCGAGACTAGACGCCACCCGTTCATCCCACAGACAGCAGCACAAACGCACGCAGACACAGACACAGCAACCGCCATGGATATCGACATGAGCCGTCGCAACAAGGTCCCGCGCCCTCTGTCCGACTCCGAACGGGGTCGATTGGACGAGTTCATCGACTCCATTCACTACTCGGCACGGTGTGTACCACCTCCAGTCCCTCGTTGCCATCGTGCTGGTGCATAACAGCAATGACCGCATGGAACTGACCCAGTCCTTCACATCCAGGTATTCCGACAGCGAATTCGAGTACCGTCATGTGCAGCTCCCCAAAGCCATGCTCAAGGCTATCCCCAAAGATTACCATGATGCCAGCCACGGAACGTTGAAGCTGCTTTGGGAGGAGGAATGGCGCGCACTTGGTATCACTCAGGTATGAGTCCGACCTTTTCCCGCACTGAACTCAACAGGCTGACACGATGTGCAGAGTTTGGGCTGGGAGCATTACGAGGTTCATGAGCCGGAGCCGCATATTTTGCTGTTCAAGTTCGTCTGCCTTTCCCTTGACTTCGCCCGCGCGATGTTTATCTAACATGCTGCTACAGGCGTCCCCTCAACTACCCAGCCCCCTCAGTGATTCGAGAAGCGAGGCGAATTCCTTGTTACCCTGCAAACGCGGAACACATGCCCGCCTCCCGCTCCGCAGATTTTCTGTGCGGGCAACGCTTTCAACGACACGAATGACGGCCATTGATGACGGAAGCTTTCTCTAGAGATTCATGAGAAGAGATTGGGAGATAATAATACCTCGTCTTTGGGGGCCACGACAAATGGTGTAAAAGACGGCGCATACCATTACGGCTATTGCATTTATTTGGGCGGTTTGAGTCATCGGGATTTGTTAGTGTTGGACTGTTCTGCTTGCTGTCTGTTGATTGTCTTGGGACCCAGTTGAGGATCTGTCTGGTGAGGGAGGAGTTCTATCGCCCGGCGTGCTGGGCTGGCGCGTCTTCTCTCAAGCCGATGCCGCTGAACTTTGCCAACGCAGAGATTGCGAACGGCCGTCAACGACAGCTTCTTGCACCCTGGGCAGCAAGCAGGAGCGGCGCGCCGGCTGTATAGATAGTCGTTGTTGGCTATCGCCTGAATAGCTCGGCCAACGACGATAACGAAGACGGAGCTTAGGGACATAGGCATAGACGCGTGGATTCAATGCGGTCATGCAGTTTTCAAAAGCTCAATCAAGTTGAACGGGAGACCAACAGAGACTAGCATCTTATTAGCTTGCGGGTATGCGACGAAGCTTATAGTTGACGTGAGACACAACGATGGTGGTCATGCTTGGGCAGAATTTTGTTCCAAAAGCATGGTGCTATGGCAAGACATGCAGACGGGATGCTGTGCATGCGGTATAACACAGCAGTTTTATTGCATATTATTTGGTCAATGTCATAAGTAATCCTGATGGCTTGCGCTGAGCTGTTGCGGAGTGTGAGACGTCAATTTTGGCTTCGCGATGACGAACATGTGCAAGCTGGAGGAGGCTCGCAAAAGTGAGTTTCTGTGCATCTGATGTCGGCATGTGCAAAGCGGGCAAAGGCTACAGGGGACGACGGGTAGCCAGACGTATAACAGAGGCGCTGTGGTCTGCAATTGGCAAGTTGCGGATGCACCAAGCCGAGTTGGATGGCGGCGGCGGCATCCGAGAGGCGATCTGGAACGGCGGAAGCCATGAGGAACCATTTTGCGCCAGAGTGGTTCCAATTGGCTCCTGCATCTGCTGATTTTCCACCAAGAAGGACACCTTTCACCAATGCCTAAATTAGCCCTTCGCCCCCGTAAGACTGCCCTGAGGGCGATGTATCCTTTCGCTGGCCCCCGGCGGCTGAGGTACTTGGGCCGGGCGGGCTCGCATTTGAGGATCAGCTAATCCTCGCCAGATAAAGTAGTACGATGTTTGGCGGCACTCAGGGAGTCAGGGCCCAGCTCCGATGAATTAATCAGCCTGGAGGGTTCCATTGTTGCTTCCACGCTTGGCAGGTCCTGCTGTGCTGTGCGCTGTGCGGTGCGACCTACCTTACGCATACGGTTTTTGCCTTTGATGTTAGATTGAGGACAGATTCCAATCCAATGAATGACATGACTCCTCACTTCTGAGGACTGGAAAGCTGGCAACCTGCAAAAGGCCCGACGATCCCGTTTTCGCTGCTGGCCACTGGTCTGCTTTTCTCTCTCTCACCCTGTTGTCCGTGGTCTTTGCACAGCCGTCCACGCTGTCATCTTCTCCAACATCCTCCAGGGTTCCACGGCCGTCTTTAAATAAGAGCTTCTGGCCAAGAGAACAACGTCGATCGTGCGGTGACAGGCCCATGCTCATGCCACCTGCATCTTTATGTCAGACTTGAGACAAGACTGGAGAACCACACCTTGCCCATTTACACTTCATCTCTAGCTTTAACCCCCCCCCCGGGCCGTTTCGCCAAAACGAACCTCACTCAACTTTACCTTTGGCGCTGCCTGATCCGTTTGGCATATTTCCACGCTGCAAGCGCCACAGGCATAAGACTGCCTCGGATCCACGCATCCAGCCCGGACACTCTGGACGTTTCAGCCAACCTTTGGAAACTTGTCGTCCGCATTCTCCGTTAACAACCTCCTCTCCTGCGACCACCTGTTCTTGTCATTGCGTCGCATATTAAACAGTCCGGTCCGGTCATCTCCGCCCACAGCGAACGATTCAACATGAAGTCTGCAAGCAGACTATTCTTCCTCTCCGTTTTCGCGCTCCTGGGCTCGCCAGTTCAATGCGAACGCGCCCAAGATGATTGTGCGGTATGCCGCCGTTTTCTTTTTCTTCTTCGCGACCTGTGCCCTCGCAGCGGCGCCTCGCTATCGGTTCTCCGTCTCTAACGCATCATACCAGATCTCACCCAAGGCCATTGTGTCCGATGCATGCGCCTCGTACTCTACCCTCGACAAGTTGAACGCCAAGGTCAAGCCCTTCGTCGACGACCTCACAAGCTCGACCGACTTCTTCTCGCACTACCGACTGAACCTCTTCCATAAGAATGCCCCTTCTGGAACGACGAGAATGGCATGTGCGGCAACATCGCCTGTGCTGTTGAGACCCTCGACAACGAGGAGGATATCCCCGAAGTCTGGCGGGCAAGCGAGCTTGGAAAGTTGGAAGGACCTTTGGCGAAACACCCCCCGAGGAAGGTGCAGCACGAGCGCCCCGAACGACCGTTACAAGGAAAGTTGGGCGACCAAGTTGGCGAAAGCTGTGTTGTGGAATACGACGACGAGTGCGACGAGCGTGACTACTGCGTGCCAGAGGATGAGAGCGCAACCTCGAAGGGAGACTACGTGAGCCTCCTCCGCAACCCCGAGCGGTTCACTGGGTACGCGGGGGTTGGCGCCGCCCAGGTTTGGGACGCCATCTACCGAGAGAACTGCTTCCAAAAGAGCTCCTTCCCACACTCCGCTTCTCTGGTCAGTCACAAGCCAGCAACAAGGGGCCAGCGGCGCAAGACTTCAGGCAGGTTCTCGAAGCCGCTGGACGAGAGCAGCTTTTGGAGCAGATGCGCGAAAAGCAGCCCAATGCACCCTTTGTCGCCCAGACCGGATTAGAATCCGAGGACGAGTGTATCGAGAAGCGGGTTTTCTACCGCGTGGTTTCGGGCATGCACGCAAGCATTAGCACCCATCTTTGCTGGGACTTCCTGAACCAGACCACGGGTCAATGGCAACCCAACTTGGCTTGCTACAAACAACGCCTCCACACCCACCCAGAGCGGATCAGCAACCTGTACTTCAACTATGCGTTGGTCACTCGTGCGATCGTCAAGCTGGGACCTTATCTCCAGGGTAGAGACTATACCTTCTGTACGGGGGATCTGGACCAGGACGCTGCCACCAGAGCAAAGATTCTCGAAGTTACCGAAGGTGCGGCTAGTGTGCCGCAAATTTTCGACGAGAGCCTCATGTTTAAGAATGGTGAGGGTCCGTCCCTGAAAGAGGACTTTCGCAACCGCTTCCGCAATGTCAGTCGTGTCATGGATTGTGTGGGCTGCGACAAGTGCCGCCTCTGGGGCAAGCTCCAGACTGCCGGCTATGGCACTGCTCTGAAGGTCCTCTTCGAATTCGACAACCATAGCAAGGATATCCCGGTATTGAAGCGCACTGAACTCGTCGCCCTCTTCAATACCTATGCTCGCATTAGCAGCTCCTTGGCTGCCATTGGCAAGTTCCGGGCCATGGTAGACGCCGAGGAGGCTCTTGCCGTGGCTGCTGCCGCTGAGCCCACCACTGCGATTCCCGACAGGGCCAAGAAGCCGCACAATGTGGTCACGTCACCGGAGCCAGAGCCTATCACCGCCGACGACTACCCAGAGGACAAGCCCCGATCGGAGCAGACCGTCAGGGAAGCCTTCGACGAGGCCTTTGATGAGGAATTCGGCCGCTTCATCAAGGCCACCAAATTCGTGCTCTCACGTTGGGCCGCCTTCCCCAAGACCTTGTAAGTTCATGGCCCTGAGACTGATAATCGGCACAAGCTAACCAGGGTGGTAGTTTCAACATTGTCGCTGTAGAGCTGGCCCGTCTGTACCAAGGCTTCGTTGGCCTCCCCGTTATCGAGAGGAACTGGAGCTTCGAGAGGCGGCCGCTGGACGAGTTGTAGATAGACATATTCATTTTTCACATCCTAGCATGGCATCTACTCATTGCATGGCCGGGCGGGGCTAATGGCGTTTCTGTTTTTCTTTTTCTCCTTCATTCCCCTTTCCCGGAGAGAACGAGGGCACACTGCACTGGTATCGTGACCAGGCTGTACATACAAAATTGATACCAATCCCTCTACTGATGCGTTTCACTGAAGCCACATTGGGCGTTCTTGATTTCTGACGTTGGTGCGGGGTCAATGAATAGCGGAGGCCTTCATCCAAACAGACTGTCCTCCTCGCCATCCGTCTTCTGCACATCCCGCAACGGGACATGCGTCACCACGTTCCCGATCTTGGCCTTGACGCCCGAGACGGGAATCTCCCACTTCTTCACCTCTGCAAAGTCCGGAAGCCGCAAAATCCCGTACGTCTCCATACACGCGTCCTCGGGCGGCAAGCCAAAGGTCCAGCCGATGCTCACGTGGAAGGCGTCGTCGACGAGCTCGGTCGCGCGGGCCTGGTACAGCGGTTGCTGGCCGAAGCGGAGGCAGACGGCGTTGCACTTTGTCAGCAGGGCGCGGAGCTGCGGGTTCTTGCTGGTGCTGCTGCTGCTGCTGGCGTTGTTGTTATCTCGCGAGAAAGAGGCGCGGGGGTCGGCGACACGGAGGATCAGGAAGGCGCGGTCCGAGTCCGGGGACTTGAAGAAGCCTATCCCGCGCGGGGAGAGGGCAAAGGGTCCTGTGGCGGGGGAGACGGACGAGGTGAGGGCGGAGAGGAAGTCGTCTTTTTGAGCTGTGGTCAGGGAGAGAGGGCGGGTGAGGGAGACGTGGAGCGGGAGCGGGGCGTTGAGGTCTGAGGTTAGTAGAGGCTGCAGCTTCTGAGACTTTAGAAGGGGCGCGATCTTGGATAGGAGGTTTGTGAGCAGCGCGTGCTGGGATGCCGTTGGATGCCCTGGAGAAACTTGTTAGCTCGAGGGACGAAATGGAGATAGAGAGAGAGTGTGTGTCTTACATTCAATGTAGACGTGAGAAGGCCAGTGGCCGACAATGTGTGGAATGGCACGCTTCCGACCTTGGTGGAGGGTGGGATCATCGGCGGTGCTGGTTCGTACGGTGGAGGCATACAAGTCGTGGAATTCATCCGGGAGCGGAGGCAGCGCGGAGTTGCCGTCCGATTGACTCGCGGATGAAGCACCGGTGGTCTTGTTGTGTTTGTTGGCGACGGTCCCTTCCGGGCCACCGTCGGCGGCCTTGCGGCGTTTGGGCGGGGGTGAGCCCGGCTCAGACGCCGAGTCGGACGACGAGTAGTCGACGAGAGCCATTGCCCGACGCCGGGGGTGCTGGGGGGCCGCGGGTCTCAGATGGCGGGGGGATCTGGGACGCGACGAAGCCAGCCGGTGCAGCTATCAGGCCAATGAGCAACGGGCGAACGTGTGATGCATTTGCTTTTCGCTGCGCCTGGGGGGTTTCTGCGAGGTCGCCTAGAAGCGCGCAGGGGCAGTTGAGAGATGTGAGGCACGTGGAGGTATCAAAGCGCCATGGAGGAAGCAAAGAGACGGGTGGTGGAACCTGTCAGCCGTATACACAAAAAGGCGGTGGTGAAGCCCAGGGCAGTTGACACCTTGCGAATTACGAGCGAAGCTTTTCAGCCAGATCTCGATCCCGGTACGTCATACGCAAGGCAAGGTCTAAGCTCTATGCACACTGAATGAGGCGCGCACGCAATCACAATCAGCAACAAACCTTTCAGTTGCCTTGTCCAAGCTTCTTGTGGTCGAGATCTACTGAGATTCTAGACCCTGAGCAGCATCGTGAGCTTGATTGAGCTTCGAACATGAGTAAGAACGAGCTAGTGTGGGCATAAGGCGGCGCAAATGAGGGCAGCATTGCTCATCTTTGCTCATTACCAGCATGAAAATACCGACGGGGTATAATTTTAAGCTTATGGCTCTCACTCGTTGACGCTGAGGGGCCACTCCCAGTCGGGCGACGTGTTCCGCCATGTATCGGAGCAAGCATGGCCCTGACTTGAGTGCCAGTGAGACGGGGACCGGGGACTTGCGGCGAGCCCCGTTGGCGCCCCGGAGGGGCCACTCGGAAGTTCGGTGAGAGGCCGGGTGACCCGCTGGTTTTTCTTCTTCTTTTTTCTTCTTTCCTTCTCAATAAGATGCGCATGGCAATCAATAGCGGCCCTTATGAGTGGTCTGCTAATTTGCTCGTCGTATCAGCTCTGTAACGGTTACTGCGTTGGAGACGTGGTCTGAAAAATGGGATGTTGCGGCGCGTCGTGGATGGTGGTCCCCTGGCTAAATTGGGAATTTTAAAGTTTTGCTGATCGCATGACGTAGGAATTGAGAGCCAATGCGAGGACGATGAGAAGAAGAGACACGAGAGACGGACGAGCGTCTAAAGGCCCGCGTGTCCCGCTGACGGCGTGCTGGTGGCTGAGCTAAGATGGCCTAGCGGATGAAATGTTTCGTTTCTCATTGTTTCCTTTGGTCCCTGGGCCGCCAAGGATGCCGTGGTCTTGGTCCTGCCCTGCCGGGTGGATCTAAATAGGTCTCTGCCAGCGGAGCCGCTGAGGGGAAAGTGGTAACGTGATGGGCGAGGAGACATGTCTTGTGTGCGGATCGGGGCCGGGGCCGTTTTGGACCCTGACTCTGGACGGCGGGACAGTTGGAGAGAGCTTTTGGACGACAGTGGTTTTGAGATGAGGTGAGCAGAGGATCACAAGCATTGCATTCGGGAACTGGGAATGAGCAGCATGAACATGCGGCTTCTTTCTGAACAGAAGGTGACGGGTCTTCGTCCAATAATTGCAGCTACCAGAGCCAGGCTGGCCGAGCAGGTAAAGGACGTGAGCAGCAACTGCCTGCCTTACCTCACGTCGCCTTACGTTGTCCCCGCCTTCCCACCCACATCATCCGGTCCCTTCGCACATGCCCACCCCTCCTTCCCTTTCCCCTCCCTGCCAAAGAAGAACCAAAAGAACACCACCAAAACTTCTCACCAATGGCAAGCTCGGGCGACCCGGCCAGCGCAGGTCCCATGATGGTCACTTCCCGTCCGGGCATGTTCCCAGCAGCCCAGCACCAGCACCGCGATGATGAAGAAGGTGCAGGCCACGCTGCATTCGCACACTGGCGCAACTCACACTTGCCTGACCAGGACTGGGTTTACCTGGTCTGAAGGGGTCTGGACTGACTGTGCCTGTCGTCGGCATCACGCCCACACCCTCATGACTCTGTCGTCCTTGTCCTTGTCCTCGTCCTCGTCCTCGTCCTCGTCCGTCGCCCTCCTCGCCCCCGGGCGTGCACCTCACTCATCCCACCAAACGGAACAGCGGACGACGCTGATGGTGAAGACCACCTCTACTACTGCATTGTCGTTCAAAAGGGCTCTCACACCTGCATTCCTGTCCCCGGTTTTTACGTCCTCTCATCTCTCGTCTTGTCGTTCTGCTGCATTGCATCGCTTCGCTTCGCTTTGCTGTGCTGTGCTGTGCTGTGCTGCGTTGCGTATTGCGCCAATATCCGACGACCGTCGAGAACCATAACAAAAGACACAGCCACAGCAATTACGCCGAAAACAATATGGACGACTCGGGCAGCAACAAGCAGTGGGTAAGTCCATGGCCGGCTTTTCTTTTTCATTCACAGGCATTGGGAAGAAACACGGACCCAATTCATCATTCGTCGTATTTTTGTCTCGACGAAGCATTCTTCTCCCCTTGAGGTTCAACATGGCTGACTGGGCCTGGGCCTTACGGTCGGCCCTATCATCGTCATTGCTCACGTTCTCGTCTACCATTCCCTCGTCGTCTCCACTCTTTTCAGCCCGTCACCGTCGCATCCACCGTCTTGTCATCTTCCGTCTCGCCCGTCTACAGCTCCAGCATTCCGTCACTGCTGCCGTCCCAGCCAGTTCGAGACCCAAGGACGGACTCAACGAGGTCGAAGCCGATCGTCCCGTCTCCTCTTCCCTACTGCGCACGCTACCCGACCGGTTTCTCTGCTCGTGCCCAAGCTTGCCTGCTATTCTAAGCCCCAACTCTACCCAAGCTACCCCTGCCAACCCAAGTGAGTCGGGAAGCAAGGTACGGACGGGTCCCCTGCACTGCACGGTTCAGCCACCCAAGCATAGGCGGCTGGAAGTCCCTTCTTGCGTCACTGTTCATCCAAGCCATCGGATTTCCAAGGACCTCTCCAAGCTGGCTGGCATCATCCAGACTGCAGCTAAGCCCTTGACGACGTAAATAATACGGGTCCCTCCACTTGCACATGCGCGTCCTTGCTTGTCGTTCGACTTCTTATCTATAACTCCTCGTGTCCAGTCGTCTTCTTGCGCCCATCTTCTCAACTCACATTCCATTAACACTTATTCTTCTTAGGCAAAGGCTTACTTGCTTGATCCACTCACTGCACCTGAACCTAGCCAGGAAACCGGCCCCGGAAGCTCATTCATCAACCCCGACCCATTGCTTCGTACTTTCTCACAGAGGAAGAAAGGAAAAGATCCGGTCCAGCCGAGCGATAAGAGTCAGAGAAGTCATAGGAGCCACAGCCAGGCTTCGTCGTATCCAACTCCGCCTACATCCGCGAGCCCAACACGCTCTAGCTTTCACTCATCGAACCCATTCTCACCCACTTACAACAACCGCGCATCACTGCCCTCGCCCAGAGAACCAGGTTCACCTGCTTCGTCCTCTGCTCCCTACAGGGCTTTAGGTCGCAGTACCAGTGTTCGCAACAGTCTGCCTCCGAGTACTAGCGTCACCCGGAGCTTCAGCGCGCGCAACCGGCCTATCAACGAGGAAGAAGGTCGTGCCGACCCTTTTGTCCAGCGCAGCAAAAGTGTAAACCACCACAACGTACCCAGCGGTCTTCGTCGCTCCGGTTCGTTGAACCAAAGATACAACGGCGATATGTCTCACCGACCTCTAGACATGCTCAAGAAGGAGCATCGCGCAGCAGACCGCGCTCCTCACCTTCGCACTCGCAAGAATGGTCCCATGACCGATACCATTGACGGGCTCGACACCATAGGTGGTGTCTACCACCATGGCGGCCCGTATGACGCCACTTTGGCGTCTCGCAATCGCAACAAGCAGTACGCCCCAGTTGAGGCCGTCAAGGAATCCAATGAGGAAGCTTTGAGAGCAACTCCTCGTGAATACATCCAGGACTCCCTTACCAAGCATGTTCCTCTGCAAGGAACCGGCACCGTCCCCGTCGGCGGCAGCGACATGCGCGGCAATGTTATGAACTATGAAGAGGGAGCCGATCTCATGCGCGAGCCTGATGCTCAGGGCGGTGCTTACAAACGATGGGACGGAATCGTAAGTCTGCCGTTCCAGTTTTGACGTCATCGGCAATATCTGACTGAGAACAGCCGTACCACCCTGATGATCTCAAAGGAAAGGGCGAGCCTTCATACACCTACGAAAGGGATCTTAAGGAGAAGAAGCGTATGCGCAAGGCATCCCTCGGCAACGGCCCTGTTGAGTACGAGATGCACCCCGGTGCCAACAGCCAATCACGAAAGAATCTCGGTGCCACAGTTCGTCAGCGTAGTGTGAGCAATGCCGCCGACGGGAGGCCTGGCCCATCAGAGACGCCCGCCGGACAGTCGAACAGCGCAGATGTGCATCGCCACAACAGCACCGGCAAGCGGCTTAGTGACGGTCTGAAGCGTCGCTTCGGAAGTATTCGTCGAAAGCATCAAGCTGCAGCCTAGATGTCACATCCAGGTCATTTAGTCTTGGGCTTATTTCTCATGTAATACCACGTCGCCATGACGTAATGTCTCAGCCGCGCCTATTCGGTTGCGCTTCTCGGAATATTTAGTAACTGCCAAAAGAAAGGTATGAGGGTGTACGATACAAGGAACACTTTTAAGGTATGGGCAGGAAGAAATGGCTTTGTGGTTGGCGAGGTTAACTACGAGAAGAGTATTGTCTTGCGTTGAGCGAAAATGAATTTGAACGCCTCAGGGTCAACGATGAGCTTGACTTATGATTGCCTAGAAAGGCAATACGAAGAATAGATTAGGACAAACATACCCACCTCAGCATGAGGTTAGATTTCTAGTCATCGAAATGATACTCAATAACATCAACGGGCAGCGCACAATTCGTGATCTGATGACCAGCGCATTCCAGCACACGAGGCGAGCGAAAGCCACATCGTGAATGGGCGTGGTTTCTGAATAATCCTATTACCAAAAGTGTCGTCGATCTAACTTTTGCCTCTTGAAAACGCTTTCTCGGAATTGCTGCACCAAGGCCGGTTCCAAAAGGCCCAACTTTAAAAAAAGATACTCAGCCCCCATCGCGATGATCCTCCTATGTTACAACTGCCTTAGAAGTAGGCCATTCCGTTCCACCCGAGGATGCCTTCCAGTTCACCCCGGACCTCCAGCACGTTACCGTAGCCGCCCTTGCCAGCGACTTCCGACCTGCGTCCCGCTCCGAGCTCGTTCCAGCGGGATAAGAGCGCGCCGTCGACGATAGTGCGTCCTGCGCTCGTGTCGACGCCTGGCCGCGCGTCTAGGGGTGGGAGCCGATGCGCCTTGGGATTCGTGGCGGCTGCGTGGGGAAGCGCTGCGGCGATGCTGTTGGACAGGGAGGTCAGGCGTCGGTAAGCCTGCTCTGATAGCGGTGTCAGGGCCGCAAGAACACCAGTGGGGGAAGCCAGCATGAGCGTTGTTGGCGGGTTCTTGGACGCGCATGCGGATTGTGCGGCGGTCGTTGTTCTGGGCAGTGAGAGGGTCGCGGTAGGATGGTTCGGCGCAGCCGAGAAGGAGGCACGGTTGAGCAGCAAGTGGCCTTGGAGAGACTTCGGGTCTGTTGATGGTTAGTGATTTGTCAAGCAGTCGGGGATATAGGAAGACTTACGCTCAGGGTCAAATTCCATGACGTGAATGACGCCGTCCTTGTCGCAGACGACAATGTGCAGCTCATCTCCATCGACCAAAAAGTCCGCTGTCAGGACCTCAAACTTGCCAGTGCTTTTTCCGAAGAGCATCATTTTGTAAGGCTCTTCTGCGTAGCCGACGAACCAGACACCCTTGAAGGCATCGGCCATGAGACAGTAGCCAGTGCCTCGAACCTCGCGTACGGAGGTGACGTAGCAGCTCATATCCATGAATGCGACAGGCAGGAGGGTGCCGTCTTCCTTCAGGCCACGGACCATGCACTTCTGCCCCTGGGCGACGAGCATCAGGCCTTGCGATCCAACCTCGCAAAGGGCGGTGACGGCGCCGCGGGGAATCTCCTCTTTGGCGACCAGCTTGAGCTTCTTGTTCGTCTCCGGGCGTCCAGGTTGGGGCACGACGGGCACGACATCGTACACGAGGATGCGGCCGCGGATGGGCAGGTCCTCACCGCGATTGATGGCCGTGCCGATGGCTATAAGCATGCGGCGTTCCTTGGTCTCCTCGGACACTTCGAGATGGAGCGTCTTCATGCACATGGCAACCTCATGGGGATCGAGCTCGACGGTGTCAATAACGGACCATGTGGCGGGACTGAGGAGCTTGATGATGCCGCGCTCCATTTGCGGGAACGTGGTGATGGTCTCCTTGGCCCATTCCTTATGGTAGTCGTCGTCCTTGGGGAGCTCGAAGGGCTCCGACACACTGCAGGCAACTGCGTACGTCTCCATGGGAGGGTGGTAGGCGATGAGGCCGATAGCATCTCCGACTGGGATCTTGCGGATGGACACGCCTAACTCGAAACTGGTGTCGGCGGGCAGTTGCGTGACGCGCGTGTGTCCCTCTGAATCGGCGTAAATGAAACCGCGCTCACAGCCTTCAGTATGGAAGGCACTCATGCCACGAACGCCGATGCCCTGCAGACCCAGCACCTTGGGAGTGCTTTTGGCAGACTTAATGATGAAGGATGGCGAGGCACCAGGAAGGAAGACGGTGCTGTAGCCATTGATGTTGGCGCACGGTCGAAGAGGAACGAAACGAGGTTGCTCGTTGGCGTCGTCGTCCGCTACTTCAACTGGGCTCTTGGCCAGAGCCGGATTTGTGATCTTTTGAAAGTGGAGAGTCTTTGCGAGGCTCTCGGACTTGTCCTGAGACTCGAGGCGGATGGGTTCATATATAGTAATGTCGTCGTTTGCATGTCGAAGCTGTCAACTGAGTCAGAATGATGCGCACTAAGTCGTTAATCGACCAGAACTCACAATAAGATATGGCGAAGACTCCGTGGCATCGCCCAATTTGGCCACGAGAACTTCCGTCAATGTCTCCTGAACCGTGCCTCGACGAACGGCGTAGTCTGCAGAGAGGAACGGGGGGACGTAGGTCATTCCCGCAGCAACATAGACGGGTTTTGAGAGGTCAGGAAGAGCGTATATCTGGTTTCGTTAGAAGTTTAAAAGCAAATGTTTTGGGGCGGACTTACATATAAAGCTCCCACAGCGCTGAGCAGGAACATGAAAATGCTTTGGCTCTCTGGCGCACCCATGTCGGTTTGATTTGGGGCAAATACACCGGTGGTGTCAGTGTATAAACATCCTGCAAGCCATTGTGTTGATAATATCGTGTCGTCTTGCTTTTCCATCTCTTCGAGTTCGTTGTTGTTATCAATCTGAGCAACCATAATGCTCGAATCATCTCGTACCAGCAGGAGATAGGGGTCCGCGATGCTGGCACTGACGACTCGTGGTTCAGCTCCCGTCTCCTCATCAAGCATCGGCAAGATTTGACTCAAGCCGAGATCTGTTTTGTTCGTCAGCATTGGTCGACAGTTATAAGCGCCGATAACTCACCTCCATCGTAGCATCGCACCTCAGACTTGAGAACCTGAATGATGCGCATGTGTTTTCCCATCGTGCCCGCCTCCACCGTAAAACCTGCCGCAGGATCAAACTCTGTCCCCGTGAAAGCCTCAAAACCAGCGCCTGTAAGAGCATAAACATCTGACGTTTCGTAACCGTCTAGATCAACCTTGGAAACAATCATAAACTTGTCGTATATAGATGAAGCATCGAATTCGCTGCTCACCGCAGCATTTGCGCCCCTATCGCCTTGCAGTGATTTCGGAATCGGCTTCTGAACGCACATGGTCCAGAATCCCCTCGCCTCTGGGAACTCAAACTTCCCAATGACCTTTGGTTGAATGTTCTGGTTCATGATGGCGATGGCGGCTGCATTGCCCTTGCCAACGGCAGCAGCAAGTTGCAAATCAGCGACCACGCCGACCGAGTTCTTCTCATCCTCGCTCTCGGGGATGAAAGCTTGCTTCCCCGTTGTCATATCCTTGACCGGAGCTAAACTCAGGAGAGAGTCGTGAACGCGGAATGATATCTCTCCTCCTTTGGGCACGCCATTAGAAGTTGTGCCCGACTGAACTGTCGTTGCGGTTTCGCCGTAAAGATCATCATCATCGTCATCGTCGATGTCCTCATCTTCGAGGTCGTCCGCGAAAGAGTCGTCCACTAAACGCGTTTTCTTGCGCGTGCTTTGCGTCTGTTTTCGGATGACACCCACAACGAGAGAGTCGCTTCCAGTGCTGCCAACAAAGAACGCGTTCTTGCTCAGCCTTGATATCGAAGAGGCACCGCACTGCACAACGTTGCCTCCAGCCTCCGTGGGTACTATCCTGACGCTGAGTCCAGAAACGGTACGTCCATCGATTTTGAAAGCGATGATGGCCAAACGACCGTCACTGAGCACCATGAGCAGTTCTCCATTCTCAGGGGACATTTGCTCAATGTAGCAGTGCTCGAGTCGCAGATCCAACTCTGACTGATCGGCCAGAGGAAAACTGGTCGTCTCCTTGGTGAATGCATTGACAGCCACACCATTGGGCTTGCCAGACTGGTCAATGTGGATAAGCTCGTTGGTGCCGACGAGAAGAGCTCCTCCGATAGGGCCTGGAAGGGCGATGACTTTGAAAAGGTCCTGGGGCAAGTTGTTGACCGAAAGAATGGCCGTGGATGCCCTTTGTTGCAGATCGAGGGTGAAGACCTTGTAAGAGAAGTGGTCTTTTCGAGGTAGAGTGTTGGAGCGGCGCTGCATCGAAGAGATGATACCGAACGTCGGCTCTCTGTACTCATGCAGGAAGGCGAGGTGCACAGGATGGAGGAGACTGGGATCAAGCTGTGGGAGGGGGAGGACGTATGACGTTGAGTATGGTACATCTGCTAAGTTGCTAGTTCCATTTGTAGCCGCAGTTGCTGACGGCTCTTTTGCCGGCCGAGGTCCATCCACATCCTCATCCCAGTCATCCATATCTATGTCCTCATCGTTTTGTTTGAAGGGTAGGAAGGCGATGTATCTGGAGCCAAATCGGAGAGCGGCACACCGGGAGCCGGGATCGGCAGCAAGATGAGTTGGGTAATTGCTCAACGGGCCATCGAATGGCGAGCCTTCGAGCTCTTCTTTTTCGTAGAAGTGGATGGAGATGTCCTCGAGTGCGTGTTTCTCGGGATCCCATTGCACCAGACTCAACCGAGCCACTCTTGTAGCAATTAAAAGAGCCTCGCCTCCAGACTTGGAATTTTGAACTTTGATTCTCGCAAGACCTGCCACGACTCCAAATATGGGGTATTCGGCGACGAGGACAAGCTTGGTGTTGTTGGTGCGGTCGGCGCGAACCAGCATGCCGTCGCCGCCAAGGAAGGAGGATTCGAGGCCATCGTCGTCGTTCAATCGGCGGTCGTACTGGGTTTCAGCCCTCGAAGTCTGTTTCTCACGAGTCTGCGTATGGTCAATCTCTGACGAGATGATCTTTGTTGCAAAGATTTGGAGCAGCGAGCCCTTTGCGACGACCAGATTGTTGCTCTGCGCCGAGAGGAAAGGGAGACTCAGACTGTGCTGCACGCCAGTCGGCGGCGTGAGCTCGGTATAGCACTGCATGAGGACAGTCTCAGGCGATTGCCCTTGAGCCGCCCGCTGTCATAGGTTTCGAATGTGGCGAGAGAGATGCTCGGGTGAGGTCGTGTCGGGATCGTCGCAAAATCGTCAAAAGCTCTCCTGCAGCGCGCGAGCTCTAAACAGTCGCGGGTCCTTGCTACCTACCGTCTGTGCCTTCTGATTGGCAGAATCTGCTGGGACGGATCAACAGAAAGTCCTCAATTCCGGGCAGATGAGGCGCCTAAGGACAAGGTAAGGTAAGGTCCATAGGTATACGAAGGTTGCGGTCAAAAGTATTCGCATATACAGGGATCGCAAAAGCCGTACTAATCTCAGCTTTATCCACACTGAACGCACTGTAGACGATCGCTCCGTCTTAGGCTAGACTAATAAGATAAGATAGCTAATCTCGCTTAATAAGTAGCTTAAGTTAATAGAAAAACGTAGATTATATCTATCGTAAGCCGACTATTAACCGAGGCTTATCTTAGATTAGATAAGAAAGCGACCGTACTGTGGTAGGGGGTAGTGTACGAATACTTTTGACCGGAACCTTCGTAGCCCGAGCCAGGCAGCTGGGCACCTCAGCAACCTGCGTGCCTGCAAGCACTGACTGGATCCCGGTCATAGCACCCTCCACCTCAGTCAATGGCACGCGCCTCTGTCGCGACTGAGGTCAGGATTAGAAGGCGCTAAACGACACTATTGCGTCACCTACCTGCCTTGCCCGTAGCTTACTGCTGGAGCAGTTCCGTCACTATTTACCATCCATCGTAGCTCTGGAGCTCCCCCCTTCTGGAATGAGGCAGAGTGAAACATCGACGACACCTTATCCACAGCTCCCCTCCAATTCGACTTTGCGCAAAACAACCCAACATTCTGCTTCTCGAAAAACACCCTTCATTGCAAGAGGCGCTGCCGTTTCGCGATCAAAATGGCCAACGCTGGCCTCCTCCAAACCAGCCTGATTTGGGTGGCGTACGCTGTTGCCGTCGGCCTCTGCCTTTTGGCAGCCATCATCACGACTTTCACTTGGCAGGCACCCCGGGAGCGATCTGCTGTAGTGAGCGTCGTTGCGATCGTCAGTCTGACAGCTCTCCTCGCAACTGTGCTGCTCCTCCCTGTCGACATCGCTCTCATCTCGTCCACGACTCATGCATCACTTGGGACCAAGAAGGACTGGGCCACCGAAGAACGGGTTTACGAGATTCTGCAGACACTCCGCATCGTTTACTACTCTCTTTACAGCTTCGATGCTCTGCTGTGTCTCATTGTGATTCCCTTCGCCTACTTCTGGTATGAGGAATACGATGAGATCGAAGTCGAGGAGGGACGTTCTTTCGGCAGCCGCCTGGTTAGCGCGCTCAAGTACACCCTGGTCTTCGTTGTGCTGGTCGTGATCCTTTTCCTCATTGGCTTCTTCGTGCCAGCTGCTGGTAGCGACTCGGAGGCCAACTGGGATCTGGATTACTTCAAGCGGGTTCTTGTTCAGAACAATGGACAAAAGGCGCTGGCCTTCGCACTCGGCCTTCTTGTCACTCTGGGCACTCTACTTTATATCCTCTACACCGCGGCTGGCCTCGCTCTTCTTCCCATGTCATTCATCAAGTCAGCGCCCTCGATTTCCGCACCGCAGCTCTCAGAGAACACTGCCTCCGCCTTGGAACAGAACCGCGAGCGACAGCGGCAGCTGGAGATGCGCAATGCTGGACGCCCCGAAGGCATGTCATCCAAGGACAGGCGTGAGCTTGAGGCTCTCATTCGGGAGGAGAGGACCCTGACCCGTCGGGAGAGACTGGCGGCGGAGGCATCAGGAGGGTCACAGCACCATCTACAAGATCTGGCTGAAGATTTGCGCTGTGCTGAGGCCCATCAAGTTGCTCGGAGGTGTTCTGATTCTCCTACTCTCCATCTTGATCTGGGTCTCCATGTTGATCACAGGCATTGACAAGGCGAAGAACTCGCTGTGCAAGGAACGGTGTGGCTACATCCTCGGCCATATCAACATTTTCCAGCCAATCAACTGGATCTTCCTGCAGTCTGCCAAGGCCTTCCCAGTTGACTACATCCTCATGGCTCTCCTTGTTCTGCTATTTTTCAGCAGCTCCATCACGGGCATTGCAACCGTTGGCATTCGCTTCCTCTGGATCCGCATCTTCCAGATTCGCAAGGGAAGAACTGCTCCCCAAGCTCTGTTGATCGCCACAGTCATGCTGGCTCTCATCATTCTGGCCATCAACTATGCCATCGCCAACATGGTGGCACCACAATACTCAATCTATGGTACACAAACTTTCTGCACTGCCCCTCACGGTTCCAACTGCGGGGACAGACCCGACTACCTCGTCCAATGCTCTGAAGGCTTGGAGAAGGACGCCCTGAAAGTGTGCACTCCTTCTATCATGGCGGAGTTCTTGAACCGCATCACCATCACCTGGCCCTTCTTTGGCGCCCTCGACTTCTGGGCGCAGTTCGTCTTCCTTGGCGTCTTCCTCCTCGTCTTCGTGACAGGTCTTTTCAGGACGCCCAAGCTCAACATGTCCGAGATCGACGAGGATGCTGAGGCAGACGAGGAGGAGGGCTTGCTGGCTAGCACTGGCCGCCGATTCGGTGCTACGTGGCAGGATATTACGGGGCGGTCGAAGTCTAAGAACACTTACGGCACCTCAGAGAATAACAACGGCGGTCGCTCTACGGAGGCTTAGGTTATGGGCACAAAACATTGGTTTGCTAAGCACATGCTAGGACTGTAAAATAAGCACATCGCATGAAAGAATCGGGTTAACAGCAAGGAGTGTTGGAATTTGTGTTAATAGGTATGGCATGGCACACGGCGACGGGGGGAAACGGAATTTGGTATCTTGTCACAGAATGCTTAAAAACTTTCATTATCATAACTTCATGAGGCTCCCAATGCCACCCTCCTCTGCTGGTCCTTCTTCGGCTTGACGAATCGCACTGCCTTGTGAGTGCGGTCGTCAAACGCAGCAGCCGGTCCAACGTGCATCTCGTGCCAGCAACGGGCACAGTAAACGTCTTCACAGCCGAGACACTGCAGCGTTGCGTCCTCCAGGCAGACAGTACACCACGTGTCGGCGTCCTCGTCCGTGTAGCCCGTCTTGGACGTTAACCTCTTGACCGCGCGGTCGGCGGGCTGGAACGTAGGAACCGAAGGCAGGCCCATGCCTCCACCGAGGCCGCCCAGGCCAGCCATCCGCGCCGCGATGTCGTCGTCAAGGTCCTCGTGCTTCGGCTGGCCCGATGGGACCGAAGGCAGAGACAGGCCGGGCAGACTACCGTCATCATCAACCTTGTCGGATTTTGGGGCTGCAATGGTTGAGGGCACGGACGGGAGGGAGAAGCCCGGGTCGCCGTCACCTTGCTGGCCCTCTCCGGCCTCATCGGCGGCACCTTGGTTCTTGCTTGGTGGGTCAGGCACAATTTCGGGCTGGGTGTTGAGCCGCGCATCGTCGAGAGCCTGGGAGAGCAGCGTCTCCACCTCCTTGGTCATCTCCTCGCCGTCAGAATCATCGGCGTCCCTGGCCTTCCCGCCGTCGCCATCGTCGGTGCTGTCCGGGACGTGCTGGGCGGGTGAAGCCTTCGAGAGTTCTTCTAGAAGGGCGTTCACCTTGGCCGACTCAGCCTTGGGGTCGAAGTTCCACTGCTGCTGCGAGCCGAGGTCTTCGTCGCTGAGCAGGTCTTCAAGGGTCTGGTCATCCGTCTCGAGAAATGGATCGACATCATCCGTCGGAGCCTGGGACTGAGGCGGTGCCGCTGCCGGGTGGGACCCACGGGGCCCCGCCGACGATAAGCTCGCGGCTTCCCCGCGGGCCGCGGTCTCGTGACCGACGGCTTTTGAGATGTGTGACTGCTGCTGCTGCTGCTGCGGCGACACTGGTGGTGGTGGCACCTCGCGCTCGGGTGTGTTTCTGAGAGAGCGAAGCCGGGCGGACAGTGCGTCCTCTCGTGAGGGGGGCTTGGCGGGCTCGATGCCGGTAAGGGAGACGTTCAGGGCACTTTGAGGACTTTTTAGCACTGGTCTGTTTCCTGCCCCAAGTGATCTCATGAACTTTATGAGGTCTATTGGTGGGTTTGGTTCTGATTACTTTGATGAACGGTCTAATGAGACACCAGGACTGCCGCCCTTCAGCGCACTCAGGCGATCCAGCAGACTCTTGTCAGAACCGCTCATGTTGCAGGATGGCGGTTCTCTTGATAGCAAAGAAAGCAATGTGCTGAGATGATAGTAGAATTTGGTGAGATGGAGTAATCCTTGTCAGAAGCCGGCGTGGTCTGTGGTGTGATGGTTACGGCGTACGTGAGGGGTCCAATATTCGCCGCCCGACTATGCTGTTGAATGCTTAGGTAGTGTGGAGCACAAAGGCGAGGCAAACCGCAAGGCATCCAGGGACTTGCATGAGATTCGGCGGCAGCAGGATGAGACAAGCGGGGAAAGTCCGATCTGGGTCATTCGTAGTAGTTCGTGAGGCAACCAGATCTACCTCGTGGTCATCTCATTTGATCGAGCAGACTGAAGCTATCAATCAAGTCGGACTATCTCCCCGGCTTGATGGGAATACGGAGTCAGAACGGAAGTTCTGAAGTTCTTCAGCAGTCTAGGGCGTTTTGCACAGCCATCAGGCTACTGCAGCGACAGCCACCGTACCAGCCACCAATTAAGCTTACAATAAGCGACCTAGGTACCCTGGGGACCCAGGCGCACTAGGTAGGCAGAAACCAAAGTACCCATATCGCTGCATGAACTCGCCAGGGACGATTGCCCGGCATCAGTCGATATTCCCGAGACTTTGAAGAATATGGGACCAAGTAGAGAGAACAACCAGAATGATTTACGGTGGCATGATGAGGCCAAGACTGATAGACGAAGAGAGGAAGCTGCCATGGTGAGTGAGTGGCCATGCGCTTCCCCAGTATCCTCCTGACGGGGCTGAGCTTCTCCATTTGCCCCAACGTGCTAAGGTAGTAGCGGTCACTAGCCACCTTCCTGAGTGACCTTATTTGCCCAAAGTGGGCAAACGAATATCATCATAATGTCTTAGCGGTGAACATCCCTAACGGCTCGGGCAAAACATGTCAGTGGCGGACACTGGTTCTTACCCTTGTGGTCACAATGCTACGATTTACGCAAACGAGCGGAGAGAGCGAGAAAGGATCTGTTTGTTTCGACAAATCCGAAAACCATGCTGCCGGCTGCCTGAAGGCAGTGCAGTCACGCATTACAGAAGCAGGAACAAACAGCCCCCTGGAATCGAAGCTTTTGGCTTTGTGGATGCACGCGCGAAGGATTGACCCGGCGGCGCCGCAAGTACACCGACGCCAGGGCTGACTGACGATGTCAATAAGGGTTCTCATTCAGCCATGACTTGAAATTATTAAAACATGCCGTCCCTTGCTCAGGGCACACTTCATTTTTTTTGTCGGGAAGTCGTCTCATCAACACAACATCCATCTACCACACCTACCAAGACTTCACACCTAAAAGAAACATCCCTATTCGCACATTCGCTTTTACCAAGACGCTTGTACCACACCGAATCCTTCTTTGACTTCATCGCGCATTCACCTTCTTCCTGGGGTGACGCTTAAATCGCCCGGGCCGCCGATCCTCAAAGAACCCCCGA
Organism: Colletotrichum camelliae; assembly: GCA_018853505.1. Lineage (NCBI taxonomy): Eukaryota > Fungi > Ascomycota > Sordariomycetes > Glomerellales > Glomerellaceae > Colletotrichum > Colletotrichum camelliae. The sequence continues at coordinate 2,222,861 of JAELVL010000008.1, read as the reverse complement.
ACGCGCCACAAAGGCAATTAGCAAGACCTTGGGTCGACACGGTGACAGAAGGGAACGACACACCCCCGAAGCCTCCGACGAGTCCTCGTGCATGTCAACATAGGTCTTGGTGGCAACCACTAAGCCGATTCCACATCTCCGTCTGACGGAAGTTTGGTGACTCCGACAATCCCTGTTTAGGCGGGCACAGCGCAGCTCTTGGCACTCTGAGACGACCACTTGAAACGGAAAGAGACAAAATTGCAGCCGCTCCCACCTGCTGTTCCTCCGAAGCCGACTTTTTACACTTTGTTACCACATACAACGACAATCCTTCCCCCAGTCATCTTTTTGCCATTCTGATTCAAGTCGCGTGCGGCTAGAACGGCACACCCATCAAAAAGACTACTTTTGCCCCAACATCGCATCTTGACGATCGGCGCACATTCCACCGAGTGGACCGAAACCAGCGCAAACGCACCGAAGCAACCGAAAATGAGAGTTGATCTCACAGTCGTCGCGCTGACGCTGCTCGCGCCCGTATGGGCCGCAGCCCTCGAACCCGGCCTCCACGCCTCAGACGTTTCTTTCCTCGCACCAGTAGCAGAGCGCGACAGCAACGCGAATGAGGACGAGAAGCTCTGGAAGCGCAAGGGCGGCGGAGGCGGAGGCGGCGGCAGAGGAGGAGGCTCTTCAGGTGGGTCCAGATCAGGAGGTAGTAGCAGCAGCGGCGGTGGGAGTCGTTCCGGAGGCAGTAGTTCTGGCGGCAGTCGCTCTGGCTCCGGCTCTGGCTCTGGCTCTAGCGGTTCAAGTTCTGGTGGCTCATCAAGTTCTCGCACAGGTGGTTCTAGCAGCGGAGGCAGAAGCAGCGGTGCCAGTGGCACCGGAGGCACCGCGAGAGGCGGTAGCCGCGACAGCTCCGGCGGATCAACGAAGACGGGCAGCGGCCCCGCGCCGGCCTACGGCGGATCATACGGCGGCGGCGCCAAGGTTCCCTATGCTGCCGGCGCATCAAGAGGTCCCGGCTCCATTGCCCCGTTCTTGCTTATCGGCGGTGGTCTCGCCTTCTGGCCCGGTCTCTGGCTCGCGGGTGCCCACATGTACCCTTACTCTCACCCGTATCGCTTCTACAACCAGTCGGCGCGCGAAAACCAGACGAAGCCGGTCATCTGCGGTTGCGCTGACCACCAGCCCTGCGCATGCGACGAGAACAACAGCACCGAGTATATGAGTGCCCTCCTCGGCAACGGCAGCTACCAGGGCCTGAACCAGTCTGTCGTTACCAAGGGTATTTACAACAACACCGATACTATCCTCATCAACGGCACCCTGCCCAACGGCACGACCGCCTCAGGCGGTTCTGACGATGTCGGTACCACCTCTGCCGCTTTCCGGGCCGTTTCTGAGGCCCTCGGCTTCTGGCCCATGGTGGCTGTGGTCCTGGCCACCGTCTTCGCCGCATAAGCACTCGGAGACGACGCAAAAATGTACATAATGGAAAACGTCTGCATGAATAGGGTCGGCTGTATTTCTTTTTTTTCAAGAGGAGTTCCGGGCGCTCGATACCCACCACGGAGGCTTTTTGGACTGGCCAGGACAATTAGACCGGACGCTGGCAACAGAAACATTGAGTTTGGAGGTGGATATCATGAGATAGTCTATTACCGATAGTAATCGACGTTACTAGTAACAGTCATGAATGCTTTGTGATAAACAATATGTGAAAAGCGCCATCAAGCCGCATCTCTTTCGGCCCTCCGGGTCTCGCACCACTCTCCTAGCTCCCGCCAAATCCTCTCCTTCTCCGCCGGCCGGAGGGTCGCAGCAAGACCGCTCGTGCTCGTCGCAACGAACACCCTCGCGCCAGCCCAACCCTCCCGCCCCTTCTCATCATCATCGCCCTCCCCCACAATGCCCATATTCTCGTCCCCATCCTGCCACCCGTACCGAAACTCCTCCTTCCTGACCCCCCTGCCGTGCCGCACGCGCCAGATGCTCTCCCAGATGCTCTTCCCCACGATACACACTGTCTCGGGCCTGCACCCCCTCACCTTCTCCTCCAGCGCGCCGACGCCCTCATCCATCTCCGCCCTACTGAGCTCCGCGCCGTTGCGGCTCGGCCGGGCGACGATGTTGGTGTTGCCCAGGCCGTAGAGCGCGGGCAGCTCGCGGTCCTCCTGCGGCGCGCACAGCCGCGGGGTGATGCCCGAGGAGTGCAGGAGCTTCCAGAAGAGGTTGGACGGGTGCGCGTAGACGTGTCCGGAGAGCGCCGTCTGCAGGCCCGGGTTGAGGCCGACGAAGAGGATGAGCAGGTCCGGAGCGAGGATGTCGACTAGCGGGGAGAGGTGCGCGTAGGTTGACGGCGGGGCGTAGCCGGTTGCCTGGCGTTTGCGCTTTGCTTTTGTTGCTGTTGCCTTGAGGTTATGCGGCGGGATGCGTTGTAGTGATGTGTCTTCTTCGTCACCGGCGGTCGAGGAAGGTTCCGCCTTCATCTTCCGCGGTGTGGTGGTGGTGGAGGATTTGGTGACCCGGGCTGGCGAGCGGACGACGGAGCCGCCGAGTGGGGTTTGTTTCCGGGGGCTACGCCGGAGTGGTGACGGGGCCGGCGACGGCGACGGCGATGCCGCTGCGGATGGGGATTCGGGTTTGAACATGAACTCTTGAAGCTGCAGGCGGCCCTGGAAGCTTGCGGGTTTCGGTTGCGGCTCTGCGCCGTCGAAGAACGGGGATTCCATGGCCTTTGTTTGGGTTTGAAGCTTATTACAACGACGGACGAGAAAGAAAGAGCGACTATCTAGTGACCGATATCTGGTGAAATGCACAGGCGAGCCGTGGTAATGTGGTGTTTAACGAGATAATGGCAGGTGCTCTTGTCCGTTGCTACAGATAGCGGGATCCTTCGAAATAAACGTGGGGTCGAAGGTTGTCGAAGTCAAATGGTTGACGGTGATGATGAAGCAATTGATGAGATGAGATGGAAGCTGAGTTGAAGTCAGGTAGTCTGCTAATTAACAAAGGTACCTACCTACCTTAGCTCGCGCCACTGTCCTAGACAGGTCGCCACCGCGCTGAAATGTGTCTCAAGGGCGTTCAACCCCTGGCAAGGACTCTGGGAAGACCCACATAGTGTGCCAAACTCACTCGAAGCCGCATCAACAGATGAATCTTATCAGACAGGCAGTGAGTGGCAGGCAGCTTTTCATGTTCCGCCGAGCGGAATGACACAAGTGACCTAGAGACTCAAAACCAGAAATATGCTTGGTAGATGAACGCTGAATGTCTATATGGCCTGCGGGCCTCGCAAACTCCCCAAGTGGTATCTATCATGCAACTGGTTCCAGACCCGTATGTACAACCAGTACAACCCTCACGCTATGCTCTCAAAAAAACCATCGAAAACCACCGCTTGAAAGAGGACACCTCTGTGCCTTTCCGCTTTTGTCCTTCCTATAGGACGATGATGTTGTCGACTCTCCGCCCCTGCGTCTCGATGAAATACTTCCTCCGCACCCCTACACCGAGAGCGTTTCCAAACTTCTCATATGCCTCTGGGCCGCCCCCGCGAATCATCACCAGAGCAATGGGATGCGGCCGTCGCATACCTGCCGGTGTTGTCTGCTCAACATCCAAGTGAGGTTTGATAAGTTCATACTCCCATAAGTCGGGAGCACTGTAGACATAGTTGTTGTCAAGCTCCTCTTCGTCAACAATGATGACAAGCTGCAAGGCACGTAACGAAGGCGTGTAGGACGGAATGTTGGCGAGCTTCTCGCTAAAAGAGCAGCCCCCGCGTCGCATCACAATGACTTGATGCTGACGAGGTGCTTCATCGGGAAGCCGCCCGTCGCAGGCATACCCTGCCAGGTACACAGTTTGCCATGGGAGATTCGGTGGCTCGTCGTCGGTGGGAATCGACGCATCAGGAGTGTCGGGAAGAGGCACTGCACCTTTCCCCACCGATACTGATCCCATAAAGCTCTCAATGAAGAACTTTTCCTGACTGCCTGCAGGGCGCGGAGCAGGGGTATTGGTAGGATCAAAGACTGATGTTACGGCACGGATCATGGACTTGAGCATCGACCTGTACGCTGTGTTCATGCTCTTGGAAGAAGCTTGGTCCTCGTGCATGTCGGATCCAGGCTCCTCTGCCAACTGTACCTGATCTTCCAGATCATTGATGTTGATCTCCAATCCTTCAGCAGGTACTGGGTCGCTGGCATTATGAACTTTGGGTTGGCCGTGCGCCATAATCAGCTCCACGAAACCGTTGTAACGCACCCGGTTGAATAGAGGGTCGGAGATGCCATTCAACAAGTCCGCGTCGATGTGGACTGGCTCATCTCGACCGAGCGGCATGTGGTTTACCTGCGTGACGCGCCATGTATGGTCGTAAGCAGCGTCATATGAATCCTCCCGCACGAAGTGGATCTTCAACCCATTTAAAGCGGCTATCCTGACGCCCACCGGTGTCTTGAACGCAGCTGTGTTCGCGAAGAGGTTGTTGAAAGCGCTACCAACGCCGCTCTGCTGGATGCTGGACGGGAACTCGATGATTAAAGTTGGCTTAAAGGGCAACGCAGCGCAAGTACCATTATCAGGAATTAAAGAGCGCGGCAATGTCCAAGGGAAGAATGCGTGGTTCGCCTTGTACCGAGAAATAGAGCCGTTGCTTCCCTTGCCCGCAGGAACTGTCTCAACCCCACTGTGTGGGTTTGAGATGGTGTGCAGGTTGACGAAACTTGCAGCGTGAAACACGTCCGGTCGAGCGGCAAGAACCGAGCCAGTCAGCGGGACTTGTTTTGGAGCCGGACATGTGTTGGTGAAATTCTCGTCATAATAGACATTGATATTCTTGGGCTGTGGGCGACGCTCTTTCTTCTTCTTTGGCTTCGTTCTTCGCCGAGGAATGATGAGCGGGTGCGCTTCGGTCGTGAAGACGTACGCTGCGTCGAGCTTGTTCAGGGGATGATCCGGGTCAAAGAGGAGGTAGAGATACTTGGTGGTCTCGCCAAGGAAGAAGCTCTGCATGCGGTCGGCCTTCTCCCCAGTGTCAACATTTTGCAAGCCAGACCAGCCACATCTGGTGTAACACAGCCTCTTGATGTCGTTGAGCACCATCTCTCCAACGTGAATATACCAAGGGTCGTTCGTCGCACGGTAGAGGTAGTAATTTGACTCGATGAATTCGGGTCGGCCGGGCCACCATCCGATTCCGGAGTCAACTTGTCTTTCACGAACTGACCATCGCTCTGGGAGAGCACCGTAACGCGTCCACAACGCGGTGTATAGGAGGTTTGCCTCCTCGGCCTCCTCCACTTCACCTGCCATGGCGAGGAGACCTGGATAAAATGCGGCGAGGCTGTCGATCCAACTTGTAAATGCGTACCCGCGGGTTCGATGCCCAGTCATGTAGTAAGGGTGGTGAGCATCATTGTACAAGTGCCGCTTGATAGCTGCGTGGGCGTGATGCCAAGCCTCCAAAAAGGCCCCAGATGAGTTTTCTTCGGGTGTCAACGGCGTATCGTGAAGATCATTAGGGTCCAGCCATAGTCGGTCCGTAGACGGCTTCCGTGTCGTGGTATTGGGTAGCTCATGGCCAGACAGCAGAATGTGGCTTTTTAGAGCATACTCAAAGAAGCTGTCGATACCGGCGCCGATGCCCGAGTCAAAGCTGACCCATTCGCCCTTCTCAGGATCAATCGCGTTCCCAACAAGACCAATCTCACTCTTGCCTTTCCAAACTGCCCAGAAAGCCCTCTTTGCCAGTTGCTCGAACCTCGGGTCGTCCGCGAGACGGCTAAGGACAGTGAACTCGAGGACCAAACTCCCTGCACCGGCACTGCATGTGTCTGTCTTCTCGTTGGTAGCTCGAGGGGAGTCTGGGTCGTCGCGCGAAACCTTGTGTAAAGGGGAGTTGACGTAAAACGGGATACCATGCCGTAGATTTACTCGTGGATACGGCAGCCCCGTCTTGGTGTAGAAGGCAGGTAAAAGTCGTTCCGCAAGATCCAATGCCAGTCTGAGAAGTTGACCGTCATACTTGAAGCCATTTGGCCATGATATCGGTGGTACCTCGAGCGGGTCCGTATCTTCGTCTTCCTGGTGGTTGTGTCCCGGTTCGTACCCTGGAATGGGTAGTTCCCCGACAGCGAACAAATGTGCACTCAGTAATCCTCCCACTCCGCGAATGACTGTCTCAAACACCTGGACCTTGCTGTCAAGATCGAAGCCCCGAGCTCTTAGTCCTTGGCCGGACGGCCCCTGCCTGCCATCTCCGTAGTATTCCACAAACGTCGTGACGCTCTGTTGAAACTCTTGCAAAGCCCACAGAGCAGTATTTTGATCGGAAGGAGTTCCTGCAAGGATTGCCAGGGTCGAGAGACTGTCGATCAGGGTAAGGGAGTAGTTTCCGAGGACGTCGTTCAGGTCGTAGTTTGCGGGGTTCGCGGGATCGCGCGTCAACGGAGTGCAGGAAACCGGGCGCAGCTGGAACATCTGGTTAGCACTGTCTGAATCTCCTTGCCAGCACTAGGGGTGTACTAACTTCGTCCTCGGGAAAAGCGATGCGCATGTAGTTGTTCCAGCCATGATGAAAGACGTCAGTCGTAGCATTTCGTAGTTCGGCAAGCTTGGCGGTGCTGATTGCAGACACAGCTGCAGGCCATGATAGACACAGATACAGCAGAACAAGAATTCGCGATAGCATGATGATGCTATCTCTCCACAGCTAAAGGCCAGACAGGTTTCCCATCAACCAGGGGGCTGCCAATGGCAGATGCCTCGATTTATGTGCGGATCGTGACGTGATTCTTCATGGAATCATTGAAATGATGCAAGTGACGTGGGAATCAAAAGCAAAGCATCGGGTATCACTGAATAAGATGTGCGACGAAGAGAAAAAGGGACGTTGAATTGAGAGGATGGCGTCCCTAGACAGGTCTCGTGCCTCCTTGAATTTCGAAGTGGGATGGAAGAAGACTGAGAGACGGAACGGATGCGTCTGTCTGTCCTTTGGCAGCCACAATCAGACGGACAGACAGACATCTTCTGCGTCTCCGATTGGTGGAGCCTTGATATCAGCGTGGCTAGTGAAGTGGCTAGTGGAAAGTCTCCCAACCACCAAAAGACTGACTCAGCAGCTACCTATCTGCAACAACCCGAGTCTTCCAAGATCGGATGAACGTGCCCGAGTCAGAGCAAGTCTGAGAATGCTCTTTTCTAGAACAGGATTCGAAGTGCAGAATTCTGCCTCCAGTGCCCTGACTCGCCCTGTTCTTATCTGCAGGAATTTCAGCTCAGGCCCGTGTTGGATCGCAGGTCAAAGAGGTGTGGTCCACTGCGTAGACGACGACACAAGAAAAAGAGACCTGACTGGTTAGGGAATGGCAACGCATCCCGCGATTCCCTCACTTGTACTGTTGCAGGAATGCTTAGGAATGCTCAGCTCAGTCTGCTGATGTGAGAGCAGGCGCCGGCGAGCTTTCCGCTGAGGGGATACGGGTACCATACTAGTCAATACGATAATACGGCTTTTGCTGCCCAACTTCGTCCAAATTGCAGTTCCGTGGGATATCCACATCATCGACAACGGCCAAAGCCTTTGCTGATTGAGCTATCAACGAATGTTACGAGGAGGTACAATCGAAGTTTTCCCTTTTTCATCACGTATCGCAGAAGGTGGAGGCTTTCCGTTGCTTACGTACATACACTGTGTACGTGGCTTATGGCCTGTCCGGGCTAATAATCTTATCGAAGGGTAGAACAAGGTGAGGCCAGTGCGTTCGGACGCTAAGAGAAGCTTTCCTGCCAACTCCACGGCGCCAAATCCTTCAACTTCAACTTCACACGTCCGACACAGAGCTTGAGAGCGCTTACGCTGATGGAGATAGACGCGCCGCATAAGCGCAGGCAGCATTCACGCAATCCAAGATCGAGAAATATCGGGCTTTCTTTGGACAGAATAGGCCTCCAAAGAACTTGTCCTACAAGTACATTGACTTCACCCCACTGGGCACGACGTTCGTCAGGTCGTATTGCAGCAATTCGCATCTCCACGAACCCCAGGCTACCTCCATGAGGGTCGTTTCCCATCGTGCCTCAGGCGAGTCCGAATCATACCCGAGGAAACGAATGTCAACGTCAACTTCTTCTCGGCAACCGCCGCTTCAGGGCACCTCTGCTGTCTGGCCGTGACGTCTACCTAGTTCGTTTGAGTCACGGCAAGGAAACACCAGGGGGGGTGTGTGATCAGACTAGAGGCGGCCGCCAGAACGGGCCGCGCACTGCCTACGCACACTGCCAGGCCATTTTCGAGACCATGGACATCAACTTTGGGCATGCAAATCATGGGTTCCATCCTGGGAAACTGGTCATTGGTTGTCCAACGTCGAGCCAGTAATGAACCGCTATTGACGAATTACCATTTCGGACCAAAGCCTGGGGATCAGGGAGCCAGGTCTTCAGCCTGGATGGATACTGCCAGTGGACCTTTCGCTTACACGACAAATCACGTCTCTCACTTGACGGTCGCCGGGAACAAGGATTTGATGTACACTGGGTACTTGGTACGCCATCAAACGAAGCCACCCACGCACCGAACTCGCCGCACAAGGGCTCTTGGCAACGACCGTCATCACTTTACTACAACGCCCGCAGTCCAGGGTCCGCACTGCCATCCCGAGTCCGGAGCGTCGAGGACGGTGCTGCTGCATGTTTGTCGTGAGCTAGGACGGAAAGAAGCTCAGCCTCACATCCCAAGGCTTTATTTTTGGTATACAGCCTGTATGCTCTTCGCAAAGCCATCGATCTCGACTCAATGATAGTCTCGGGCTCAACAAGTAAGAGCAAAAGGATACATTCAAAGGAGTCCATACGCCGGCCGTTTTACCGCAGGCCAGAATCTCAGAACGGGCGCAATGCCTTGGACCCTGTGTACTGGTATACCAGGCGCAGGAAGGCGAGCCAATCTGTTAATTCCGGTGCGTTTCGGATGCTCAAATCAGGCAGGAGAGCAGCAGCGACATGGACGCCTGGCTGTAAACAGCAGTACGCAAACTACGTACCTTCACCGACTTTAGTCCCGATACTCTGGATCGAAGGCTGCAAGAGTGCAATAATCAAACGGAGGGCCTGCAGACACTTCAGCAAGCAGAGCTTTCTGCCCGCAGTACGTAGGCCACTCCACCAGTGACCTGTGAGCAGAAGACGTCCACTGGTGGAAAAGCAGAGAGGGGAAGGACGACCTCCCTGTTACGACCGTTTGAGTCGATTCAACTGGCTCCTGTATGGGATTCTGCAAGGCCAATGCAAGGGAAAGGTTCAACCCGGCAGGCGGTTCGATTCTGCGGCTTTGATTCGACAAGAGAGCGTCCCGGTAGACTGGTATGCTTTGCAATTGGCTGGAAACCGCATCAGTCGTGGCTTAGCCGCTGCAAATGAGAATTCCCGGCCACTTCTTCGCCCGTTCTTCGCTAGTCTAGGGATGATCTGGCAGCTTGCTCCGGGTTCCGTGCATGATGGACGTGATGGATGGCATGATTTTCTTTCACGCTGGCACACGCGCTTCGCGCTTCGCGAGTCTTCCCGTTGGACCGTTGGAAGTTGAAGGGCGGTTCAAAGCGGCGCAGGACCAATCGACTTCACACAAACGAGCAACCCTGGCGCTGGAGATTTCAAATACACCAAACATGAATCCGGACGGCTATTTTGCCCAGTCGCGGGCAGCAATCTGGAAGTCAGTGCCTTTTTTGGACAGGACAAGAGCAGATTGCGTGACGGGACAAGCAAAGAAGCAGACAGATCGGCAGAAAAGCAAATGGGCCAGACAATGTTGACGTGTGCACCAGACAAGGTTTGCCGGTCTAGGCACGGCAAGTTGCAACAGAGGGCTACATCGCTTCGCGGATGGCAGCTCAGCCCAATGGCTCCCCAATTGATCAACGCCCATCGGCTACCCCATGGCCAAATAAGCGGGGAATCAGTCGTTCCCCATCTCGTCTCCCCAGGTGAATCTCTCGGCAACAGTTTCGTCGAGGAAAATCTGAGAAGAAAGAAACGGCGGAGACCTCCCGAGAAAGACAAGAATCTCACCCACGGGTACGAAGCAGCTAATCAACAGGGGAGCATTTCGCGTTGCCGTTTTGCACCCGTACGGACCCGTCAATAGACATGGGAAGGAGGCAGCAGCGGCTCCCCTCAACCTCAGAGGACTGACCCAGGTTCAGGGTCGTAGAAGTGGACAAAATCAGGCATTGCTATTTGATTTTGTCCACACCAATTTACCGAGTTCCTGGGACAGTTGATGAAGTGTCTCTGCAGAAGAGAGCAGACTGGCGCAAGAAAAGCGTATGACTCCACAACTGGCGCAAACAGGGGACAGTGCGGAACAACCATTCCTCACCCGCCTTCGACCAGGTTTGCCGGGGCCTCTGTCGAGGGGGCGTCGGGAATGCGCACGTACCAGTGCCCGCGATTCACACCAAGCCTCCGAAGGTTTGATTTGCAAACAGGGGTGTTCGTCACTCCGTCACCTGTTCAGGGCCCCTGGTCGTTTGGCTTCACACTGAGGTCCTTTCCCAGAACCTGGGAAGACGAGAGTTAATCACATTCACTGTGAAGTGACATAGTGTATTAAAGTATACTTTTTAGGAACTCTAGCAGGCTACCCCCTATAACTACACCTTTCTAACTATAACTTTATACGTTTAGCTCTAAAAATTTAGTTTTATAGAGATAATAATCTTCTTAATTTTATTAAAGTAATTAATATATCTTATAATTTAATTAACTTCTTTTATATTTTTTTTAGAAGCTTCTTTTTTTTTAGCTTTTTATAAATATCTTTAAACTTAGTTTTTAGTATATTAATATTACTTAGATTATTATACTAGAAATTAAGTAAATAAACTACTACTTAATAGATTAAAACCTTTTTTATATATAAGTTTATTTTAGTATTAAAATAGATTATACTTTTAATAAAAGCTATAATATATTTATAGTAATTATTTATAATAATAATTAGGTTATATTATTCTATTATTTTAATATTAATAGTTTTAATTATAAAAAAGTTAACTAGAAATATTTTAAATACTTTAATATTATTTATAATAAGTATTATTTATATTAAGTAGAAATTAAAGAGATTTAATATCTTAAATAGATCTTTTCTCTCTATATACTTATTAATAACTTTTAAGAAGTTTTTATACTATTAAAGTTATAATAGCTTTATAACTTTAATAAGTTATACTTTAAATTCCTTAAGTTTTTAAAATAGTATTATAGTATATTAGTAGGCGCCTTTATTAGTATTATAAACAGAGTTTTTCCGTGGCTTTTATACCCCCCACAAGTGGATGTGGCTGGGCTAAAGAGGTAGAAAGACGAGAGTCAATCACAGGCCAGGAAATACGCTCCCTATCACGACCGGTCAAGGCCTGAGGGAGGCACAGGAGGGGGGAAAAGAGGAGTTTCTCTCCGATCCGGCCGCCACTCCCTCTTGCCCTGGCATCACCTCGTCAGGATCAGGGAGCCGACCCTCTCCGGCCGTCTTGACCCTTCTGGACCCTCTCGCACCATCAGATGAGGCCATGGTATGGGACGTAAATGCGATTGAAATTGTGAGATAATGCGTACCTTGGCGCGCAACAGGTTTCGATTCGACATAAGGGGAGCAAAGACTGGAGACTGAACGAGCCGACATCTAGTCCGGAGGAAGGACGATGATACCGGCCGAAGGAAGCACCCACGAACCTGGAGTACGGGCAATCCCCATACCATTTGTATATCTGTGCCACGCGCACACCCACTCTCTCTGTCTCGAATTCTATATTCAGGGGAAGCTCGTCACTGCCATCATCACCGTGGCAGTGATAAGTCTTCAGCGGCTTCGTCACCAAGCCCACGAGGTGCCTACATGGGATCATGTTTGACAAGCCAGTATGTGTAAGTACGGGATCCTTCCCGTCCCTCCATATCTCTTCATCTCATCTTGTTGACAGCATGCTATCCAGGCTATCTCGTCAATCAAGCCCCGGTATTCCTCACAGCCTTCCCACTTCACGTGAGCGAGGCAACCCCCGGGAAGCCGACAAGTCGTCTTGGCGGGACAATCACAGTGCGCGGAAGCCGCTCAGTGGGGCCGTCGGCTGGAGTACCCACCGTCGTCTGCCTTTTCCTTCTCCATTGACACCGTTCAGTTTCTTCCAGGGTACGGATATCGTCAGGGGTTTGGCGGACACGGGCAACACGGGGACGCCCCGGGGAGAAAAAAAAAACCACACACAGCGCGTCAAAAGGCACAGGTCAGTCGTCGGTCGGTGACCAGCACCACCGTTCCAGGGTCCCCTCACCTTGTCTGGCTACCTTAGCTTGGCGTGCTAGGCGTGCTAGGCTGGTGCGCGCCGCTCCCTGTTCATGCGCGGTCCTTTCGTCGTCCATCTTGCCCCGTGCCCTTAGCCCCTTGCTGGTCTCTTGCCTTGCCCTGTCTGGCCCTGTCAGGTTCAACTTCGTCGCCGTTTGTGGCCGCTACAGATGTGACCCTGTGTGTCTGTATCTGCTGTCTTTGTACGCAGTATGTATGTATCCCTATCCCACCCCCTGTTACCTTACTTCACAACCTTGACTTCTGCTCAATTGCTCGTCTATTTTGCTCTCTCCAGGTTCCATCGTGATAATGGATGCGGAATGCCTCCTCCAGAGAAAGAGCCCACTCGCTCGCACTTTGTTCTTCCCTCCTCCTGCCTCCCCCCTCCTGCCTCCTTCCCTTCCCATGACCCGAGCCGAAAGGGCCTTGTACCCTGCCCAGTGCCCACGACCACCCGGTCCGCGCGCTCTTCCTGCCCCAGAAACCCACTGTTCATGTAGACGGGGCTGCTGCTGCCGGCGGGCCAGCGCAGGGCAGCAATGTCATTGGAGAAAGCACCACACTAGCAGATGGGCGGCGCCGCTACTTAATTCAAAAGGATGAAAAAAACCTCGATCGCTGGCTGGGGGGGAGGGGGCCTACCCTGCGGAATACCAGCACTGTCGCATCCGGGCCAGAAGGGCCGCGGACACGGTCTGGCTGTGGATGTCGTATGAGGTGGTGCTGTATCCATCCGCCGGTCGGGGGTTGGGTTCATCACAAGTTGCTTGCAAAAAAATAATGGCAGGAGGGAGGTGGAGGAGCTTGGAGGAGGAGGAGGAGGAGAGGGGGGGGGGGGGGGGGGGGGGAGGAGAAAAGGTGTGTGTGGGTGGTTGGAAAAGCCACAGCCGGAGGCATACTCTGCTTTCCTGGTCGTTGGGTCCTCGGCATCGGGGGGCACAGACGGGGCGCCCGTTGAAGAGGCGTAGAAGGGAGCATGGGGAAGCACCACCACTACCACCAACCTGCGGCGTGTTGGTGGTGGTGGTGGTGGAAGAGGAGGAGGTAGTTGGACATGGGAGATTGGAGGTGAATGGCCAAAAGGCAGCAACGGCATGCCTGGCTGGCAGCACATATCCTACGACTTGACGTCGGCAACGGACGAGCTTGCCTTTGTTTGACGGCATCCCATCACCCCCTGGTCATGAGACCTTGAGACTCTCGATGCGTACGTAGCCACTGTCACTGTGACATTCTCGTGTTGTCGGCGACTGCGATGATGGTTTGATCATTCGAGGGGGGATGCTGCCTTGGTCCCGAAAACCTGGGATCTCTGCCTGCTCTCCTGCCGTGCCTAGTTTTGACGAGTCTGTTCCCCTCTTCTCGGTACCCCTGCGAGACTTGCCCTGGCCGACGTCTTGTTGTTTTGTGTATGTTTATCAATAGGCAAGATGACGAAATAGGCAGGACAAAAGTCCACCACGATGATATCACAAAGGAAGAGGTCCATCGGGAGGTAGAGAGTTCAGGTGGCCCAAGAGACCATGAGATTGACCGTGTGGTGATGCATGCGTCTAAGTTTTTCGAAATAAATGTATGTACAAGAAGCGTAAGATGTGTAAAATGATGATATGCATGCCCAACTGAAAATCAACCGACCCACCCCTTGCCGCTGTTCCAACCGGGTATACCGTGTACCCCAACAAGAAAAAAATGAGTGATGGTATCTCTATCTTTACGGAGAAAAAGGGAAAACATTTGGACAATCTATGTGTTCGTTCCGACAGCTTTGGTTCCGAGAAAAGCCTTGAACTCCAAAATCAATGACAGGTGGCTGTGGTGAGAGAAGTAAAATGAAAACATGGCCAGCAAGTGTTGAGTGTTGAATGGTTGTGTAGATGTCGTGGTGGGCATGTTTATGCAGCTTTTGATCTCTGCACGCGACTCCTGCCCTTGGCCTTTGCCGCTGACGACTTTGCGATCTTTGCCACCCGTCCGCCGCTTGCGATGAGGCTCTCCTGTGTTGCTTCATCACGCGGGCAGTTTTGGGGTGCTGCAGGCGCATCCTCTGCATTTCGTGGAGGGTCACCTCAGCATCCTCATCCTCAGGCTTGATGCCCCTGTGTGCGACGATCTCTTCCATCACTTGCGCCCGGTCCTCTTCGGTCATGTTCAGCCTAGACTGTGTGTCTTGAGCCGTAGACTGGCGGCGGTTGAGCTTTCTGCGCCTCCGGACGCTGACGCCGGAGTCCAACGGGGAGGGCTCAACATGCACATCTGCCCAGCCTAGTTCCACCATGCGAAGCTCGAGATCGTTACGACCCCAGTGGGCGTATGCGCCGCCACCGAGTTCCTTGAACTTGGCGAAAACCCTCTGCATCTGCTGCTGTTCGTCAAAGAGGATGGCCCGTCGAAGCTTGTCGTCCTGTTCTAGATTAGACAGTGTTTTCAGGAATCGTGTGGTCTTGATAACTCACATCTGTCGGGTGCCATGCGAGGTATGGAGCCCTTCCTCTGCTGCAAACCATCTGTAGACGCGGGATATCGGAAGTCGTATTGTACTTCTGGTTGTATTCGTCTGTGATCGTTTGCCAGATGCCATTTCCCTTTCGATCCTCCAGTTCAGCGCGTCTCTGAAAGAGCCATCGTTCTTGGTCGGGGCAGCTGGGTTTGAAAATGAGCGTAGCTGGCTCTTCCTCTACAGACGAGCTTGAAGGCGACTGGTTGGGCAGTTGTACTACGGCTTGGGGGCGTCGTCTTCGTCGTCACGGTTCCTCATACGAGCCAGCCTCCTTACACGAGGTTTTGATTGTGTATCTTCTTCCCTTTGTGCTGGCATTGGCGTTTGTGTTTGCGTTTGCTGTCTATGTTGCAGCCGAGGGCTGGCAATGGGGCGCTCTATTTGTTGGCTGGGGTAAGGAAGCCCACCGTAGCTCGGTCGCCTCATTATTTCGTCTCTGTCTTGGAAATTGTGTTGAGATGGGTATCCGGTGTGTTGTGCGTGGATGGGAAACTGGTTGGCAGAGGGGTAGGGAGACTGGTGGGCCATGGTCAAGTCCGTTCCGTTCATCAGTGGATGCGTTTCGAACATAACACCATCTTGACCCATTTGGTAGAAGTTCGATTGCAGCTGAGGAGACAAAGAGCCGTGATCCGAGTCTGGTTGTCCGGAAACACCAAAAGAGCCGAAATCGGGGTAACCTGGAGGAGGCTCTGGCATTTCATCTTTGATCTGCGGCTCGGCAGGAAGGTAGCTCTGTTCAAAATGGCGCTCTGAGTGCATGTTCATAGGCATCGGAGAAGCAGCTTGGCTGTGCGGAGCACTAAGATCGTAAGGGTTGGTGGTCCAGCACATCCCAGTGCTTGCGGGCGGACTGGAGTGATACATATTTGCCGTTGCGGCGGGGTGGTGCATGATCTTGACGTTTTGGTGGACGGAGGGCGGCGAGCTGATGCCGGATGGTGGGGTCAAGAGATGATGCGGCTCGTTTTGAGTAACCTTTGACTGGTTAGATTCCATGGGTTGGGCACGGCACTTCCAGTGGAAGATGTGACGCAGGGGATGACAACTCACGTTGAAGGGAGGGCTGTTGTTAAGGTCTGGGTAGTTGTTTGTGAGGGCCTGGGGCACTGGAGAACACCTTTGGGATACGGGGTCTCTATATCCGTCTGTTTGATGATCAATGTAGTGTTGGTCAGACATGGCGAGGTGAATATCTGTAGACGAGTTGCCACAACAATGGTAGATGATGGTTGCTAAGGCTCAATGTGTTGTTGGGAGACGTCTCGAGGGCTGGTGTGATGTCGGTCCACTCCTCGAAGGCGCATGTGCGTTGTTGTGTGTGTGATGTGTGTGATGTATTGTGGTTCAGAGAGGGGGGGAAGGCAGGTTAAGAAGGAGTTGAAAAAGCAACTCGAGTCAGCCTTTCTGGACCGGGGCGTGTCTGAAATGTAAGGTAGGCAATGGAGGAGGAGAGCCTCGCGATGGCAGGAAGAAGGTCGCGGCCTATTAATGACGAGAGAAGTGGACAGCAATGGCCGATCAAAAGGTTTGGATTCTTTGCAGGGAAGGTCCGTCTGAGGGGACTGGGCTAGGTCCAGGTTGAGCCAGCCCACTCTTTGGGACGACGCAGGGAAAGGCACAGTAGGCAGCGGGACCATCGCCGGGGTGGGTTGAGAAGTGACCGGGGGGGCTCGATGCTGGAGGTACACGAGGTACATGAAGCCGTTGTATACTGCACACGGGCCATGAGAGAGTCGCATGCGGGGACATGGATGGGGCTAGTTCACTCGCAGGCGATAGCCGCCCGGGGCTGTTGAGTGCGGGTAGCGGTAGGAGCGGGTCGATTTGAAAGCTGCACCTGGCTGCGGACGACGAGGAGAAGATGGAGCTTTGGGGGTGGACGAGGGACAGAGAGAGAGATAGAGCGGGGGGGGGAGGGGGTGTGCCCACACAACACCATGAACGAGGGGTGGTGGTGGTGGAGGAGGAGGAGGAGAAGAGGGCAGAGGACTCGGTAGCAAGGGCAAAAGCCAGACAGATGGACAGACTCTGAGAGGGAGAGAGAGAGAGAGAGAGGAGAAGGAAAGATCCCAAGAGGCTACCAGTGCCAGCAAGAAGACGCAGTCGCAGTTGCAGACGCAAGTATAGTCGCAGCGCAGCGTAGGTAGCCCAGTCAGGCCAGGCCACAGGCCACAGGCCAGCCCAGGTCAGGTCAGTTCGAGTCCGTCTACATTCCCATTACAGCAAATGCACTTCATGTCTGTCTTCACCGATGCTGCCAGTGATCGCGGTGAGGAGGTAGCTGTAGCGCAGCGTAGCGTAGCATAGCACAGCATAGCAGACTTTCTCCCAGGCACACTTGTCTGGCTTGCCTCGTCTGCGGCCGTCTCGAAGCGCCTAAACGATTGACAGGTGTGGGACGGGTGGGGAAAGGAAACGACTGATGAGCAGGGCTCAGCACAGCAGATTCGGAGCCGGTCGCAGCATCCATCTCGGATACTGGCATACACTACGACCTCCCTCGACTGCTTGGGGAGCGAGCCGGACGACTCACGAGACGACGCCGGGCAGGCAGAGCAGACAGAGCAGGCAGTCATAGGCCGTAAGGCTTTGGGGGTGCGGGAGTTTGATGCCCGCGTTGCAGCGAGACAAGAGTAGAGCAGCACATCACACCAGGCAGAGGAGGAGAACGGCACAGCTGGCCAAGCCTCAAGCTGGAAGGGTTGATCCGGGCCACTCACTACCAAGACTTTTCACATCCCATTCTGCTGCACAGCTGTGCTTTACCTTGTCTCGCTTGCCTGTCCTGTCCCATGAAGACACCGCACCGCCTTCCGCTCTCTTGCTGTGCCCATTTTGCAGTGGTAGCTGTGCCTCTTTTCGGCTAATGCTTCCAGTCAAGCTGTCCAGCGTGCTCGGGCCAGGATCTACCTATCCTGACGCGAATGGCGTGAAAAGAGAGGCTGATGGGGTCTAATATAGATTAAATAGCCATTCTGGATGGGCATGCTTCATGGGTTCGCTCGCTTCAAGCCTATCCAGCAAGATCAGAGCGGGCGCATGGACAGAGCGTCGCTGTGCGAATGCGGCGCCCCAAACTTCTGTTCCTTGGGTCGGGCTGGTGGTGCACGGTACGTATGGAGTTAGTTGTCTTGTAAGACAGCCAGGACAAGGCAGGGGATGATGATGTGGGAAAAGACTCGGAAGCCAATTTCTGCGAATTTCCGGGCTGCGATTCTCTTGCCGCAATCAACACTGACCAGGGGGGGGGGGGGGGGGGGGCTTTGAAGAAATTAACAGTTTGCGCTGCAAAAGAGCAGCAACATCGGGACCGCGTCCGCTGGCTCTTGAACCTGGAAGACGGAGAGGAAGCCGGACCTATGACAGTTGCAATTGCGATGAAACGCAAATGATCAGACCCAGAACAATGCCAGCAGGTATGCAGATACGACCGGCGAAAGCAAGTAGTAACGGAGCACTGCAGATGTCGACGGAGTTGAAGGCAATGCAACTCGTTGTATTTGCGAGCAGGCATTGTGACCGCATATCTGGATTCACTCCACATGGCCCATGGGGCGGACGAAGCACAGATCCAAAGGAAAGGACTGATGTGTTCGGTAAATGTCGAAAAGCAATTCTACCTGGAAACGGGCGGTGGAAAGGCCTTGTTAATGCAGGTCAAGTCGCTGGCGGCGATATGTGAAGACGGAGGGGGGATATTGTGACATTGGGGGCTATTCAGTCCGCACAATTTAAAACTTTACGCACGCACTTACGGACGTAAACACCAAGGATGCCCGGATTAGCATGGATCGGACTGACGGGGCAATCCCGAGTTGCCGCTGACACGGAACGCCTAGTGGATAGCAACTTGAGAGATGAGAAAAGAGGGATTAGACCTGATCTTGGAGACAGAGCAGCAGCAACTAGACCATCAACTTTGAGTGACTGGCTGGAGCCTTGAATGACACAAAAACAAGTGAAACAAGAATGGGAAGTTGGGAAACGGAGCGTACAGTAATGGATGGCCACGCCAAGTTTACACGTTATGCGTATTCTGCTCTGCACGTCAAATACGTAGTATACGTAGCCCAGTTCTTTGTATGCGTCGTGGCCAGGTCGTGGAGTATGCCGGTGGGTTGTGGATACGGATATTGTGATGAGATTTGTTCCGGGAGCTGGACGAATGGTGGAATGGCCCTGGAAATAAGGCGGGTGGGAGATGGAACAAACAGAGCCTGAGAAAGTGTGACAGGGTATTGCCACAGATGGAGAGGGGGGGTAGAAGAGGGGAGAGAAAGAGATTCTGTGGGAGGGACGGACGACCGTTGACGAGATTTCGGGAGAGGATTCAGACTCAGTTTGGGGGTGGACAGGTGGGTAAAAATCGACACAAGTGCGAGCGCGTGGAGGTCGGGGCCAGAGGAGAGAGAGGCAGAGGGAAACGGCCGAGTGCCTCGTCCACGTCTGGACCCACTTTCCCGTGTGATTGGTGATTGGCAGGCCGTACGTACCGTAACGGCCTTCGGGGAACGGGGTCCAAAGTGCGGCTGTGGGTCTAGGGAGAGTGCAGCGGGTCTTTGTCTCCACAAATTCCCCAATACAGAAAATGCGTTCTCTTGGCATTTGTGGATACGCAGCAGATACTGGCACGTCCTCACATGCTTTGCCGGAAGTCAAGGTACCTCCAATGTATCTCCACAGGTCCTGCCGTTCCCAAGAATGACATGCCCTACGGCAGGCACGAAGACACAACAAATGGACAAACGAAAGAGCGGCCAAGGTAAGGTACCTAACCTACCCAGCAGCCGGCGGAAGGCAGCTTCTGCAGCCGGGTCCACTGATGAGGTGGACTGGAGGCAGGTCAACTAAGGTAGGTAGAAAGTGTACACTGTAGGCATCCCGCAGCCGTGAATAACTAAGGTATTCGTCAGGATGGCATGGAGGGCAAGGTACGATACCTTGCCTACCTAGGTGGAGGGGGTGATCTCCCACGGCCGGAAAGCCACTCCAGTGTCGTCTCCGGCGTCGTAGCCATCGATGGCACTGTCAATGGCAGTCTGGAGTACAGAGTATCTGCATCACTTTTGATTTTATTTTATTTTGACTTTGACTCTGCCGAACGGCACGCGCCTCCATGCCGTGCATGCTTATTCTTTCCCATCATTTCCTATCCGTTTTTTTTCTCTTCAGCATCGTCATTGGGTATTCGCGTTGCCTCTTTATGGCATCTGGTGTGACGCACAACATGCCGTGCATGCCTGCCTGCGCGGTATTTGGCAGTGCTTCTACGAATGGCGACGCTCCAGTCGCTTCAATGAACTCAGCTCTTCCCAAGGCACCATGTTTCTTTCTGTCTTTTGGCCCGACCGGCACCAGGAAGGCGTTCGGCTTTGCGCATCATGATGGGCAAGATTGTCCCGATATCCGTCAGTCTCTCCGAAATCAGTCTAAATCCACGTTGGGGCTGCTGGCTGGAGGAGTGCCAAGGATCTCGGAAGCCAGTGGCCAGTGCCCAAGACCAGGTGCACATCTGAGGCCAGGGACGGTGGGGTTGAGAAAGCCCTTGTGGGTGATGCGGCAGCGGGCCTTCACGCAAGACGACTCGACTCGACTCTCTCGACTCGAATCTCTGCCAGTGGATTCGACCGGGATGTGAACATGGGCAAGGCACTCTGAAGTCGGAACATGGTCTGAAGGGACGACTCCTCCCACAAATCTGGACAGTGGAACTGCAAAACCCGGACTGAAGGCCCTTGGACTTGCTACCTTACTTCCCTTTACCGAGTACTAGGCAGTCGTCGTTTGCTGGTACACTTTCCGAGGCTGTCCCAGTTCTAGACTATCTTTTGCTCCGGGCTCGTCCCTACGCCATGGTATACTGCTCAACCCGACAACCAGAAACCCCTCATGTCAGCTCATTACCAGATTGGAAAAAGAAAAGAAAGAAAAAAACAGGACCATGGCGGTCCCTTGCTGGTGCAGCTTGCACTTACGCAATACGCAGCTGCAGACCAGCTGGGTGAACTGTGTACTGCGAACAAAGCACCTGCTTTGTTTCGCCTCCTACCATTACATCGAGTCTCCATGGCCTGTCCACTTGCTGGTCTCGGCATCCAGCTTTTTGCCCATTTCACTGTCGATCGAGGCCCCTCGATGACGACAGTGACGGTCCGGTCAGGCTCGCGATGCGGAGGCTTGACTGTGCCTCAGCAAGCCGTCTTTACGGCCCAAACAACAATCACAAGCATATCTGTAGCGGCGCGGGTCTTGCAACAGAGAGCAGAGCAAACGAACGGGTACTGAACGGATAGAGGCGGGAACCGTCCGTCCGATCTCACAGGCCCATGGGATGCCGCTGCCCGGCACGATCTGAGATCCACGTTGTGCGGTGAGAGGGTCACGGCATAATCTGGTTTGTTGGTGCTGGCACAAGGCGTTGGACTCCAGATACACAACCTGTGCGATTTCGACAACCCACACAAGCCGCTGCACAGAGACGCGAAAGATACATGCGACGTACGCCCCGAGCTGGCAGATTCATACTGCGTAGGTTGCGATGGACTCAGAAGCCGAAATGAGGAGGGGCTGATGCTGAAGGAAATGGCCGATGGCATTTTCTTCTCCACATATCCTGTTCAGCATCTCCAATGCGGGCCAATACACGACATAGAGTGACTTCTGCTCCTTGCCCTGAGGCCTCATTGGGGAAGGGGAAAAAAAAAGGCAAAAGCAGGGAATCATGGGGTGACTTTCTGGCTGAGACGCAACCCTCGAACATGCTCTGATTGAAGAAGAAGAACAATGTGTACCTGCTGGTCATGTCCACTTAGCTCTATGCAAAGAGCAGAGGAGAGCGACTGACAATTGGCTTCAGGAAGGGGGCCGGAGGAAACCCCCAGTTGTTTTGCGAGGAACGCTACTCGTCACTCGACCACACCACCACGATGCACGGTGGAAGCGAACAAATCATGAGTCTCAAAATCTTACAAGGACATGGGCAAACCAGACTGTCGGGTCGAAACAAGGATGAAATGGGCAGTGATTCGAAGTCTCAAGCCACACCCCCCTCCCCTCCCCGTCTGCCTCCGACGGGTTTCCCTGAACAGCACACCCCAGTTTGGCGCCTTACCATTTGGGGCCTGAGATTCGGAGCTCACCACTGACCAGCACTCACCCACGACCTCAGTCACAGTGGTGGAAGTACCCAGGTACCTTACGCGCGCGTCTGCTTTTCCGTGATTGGCCGCGACACGAAGTTTAAGCGAGGATCAACCACTCATTGGACAGTGCGCCATGGGCGGTCGATGGAGGCCGACTTCGACGGCCAACAAAGCCACTCCCAACAGACGAACACCATCACCAACATGCGCCGAACAGAAAGCCACTTTGTCGACTTCTTCTAACCGCCATCTCACGCCCACCCACACCGGCACACACGCTTGCTTACACGCCGCCATCTTCTTCACTCCCGTCATCCGTCTCCCACGTCATGCGGGTCTATGCTGCAGAACCCGCCGCCCCCCAGTCGCGATGCTGATGGTGGTGGTGTTGGTGGTGGTGCTACTGCTGATGCTTCCGCCCGGTCGTCGGATTCTGCGATCGCCCTAGATGCGCATACCGCCAATGTCAGAACCCTGCTGCCAATACGCTCAAGTCCAACAGACCATGTGTTGGGCGAATGGTTGTGCTATTCCGTGCCACCTTTCTCGTCCCGGTCCTGTCTCGTGGTTCACGACGGTACCTGCAGATCTGTTCTATGGATAGCTGCCGGCACAGAGGGCTGAGTTGAGCTATGGTTCTAAGCCTGCTCAGCCTATGTCTGTGCCTCGATGGACACTTTCGGCTCTTCTTTCGCCGCCTCTGCCTCATGTTTACTCATTGCCGGTCAATTTTACCGGTTCGACGATTGATGTGCCCACGCAGCACTGCGGCCAGGCTCAGAAAGCGGCCCAAAAGTCGCGAGAATCGAGATGCGGTGCTGACAAGCGGGACGACACCACAGCGGCCCGGCCTCAGGTCAACAGACCCGTGAGACCCGAGTCCGCCCCCGGCTATCGGTGCAGCAGGCCGGTCTCCTCGACCAGGGAGAACCAGCCGATGAATATCAGCCTGATAGGGAAGTGAGCCCAGCCTCAGCCTGCATTCCTCTGCAATTTTAGCGCCCAAGTCGCATATTCCGTGGCCCCCATTGGCCCTCAAGACACATCACCCCGCCGCTCGCGTTTGTCACTGGTCTGCGACGCCGTTGTGAGTCTCTTTTCTCACGACCTTGGCCGGCCTCAAGCAAACACCGCCTTGCAGTCTCTTCAAAAACTGCCTCCTGACGTTGCATTATGCACGCGCAAACTCATGCAATTTGAGCGCTACCAGTCTGTCGGGCCAGAATGAGAGCCAAACGATATTTCGGCAGAAGTTCAACTAGTCCTCCCGGTTGTCCCAGACGCCGGTACCATGACACTCATCACAAGTCCCCCCTTCTAGACCTAGCTAAGCATCTCGTCTGATCACACATGCTGGAGGAAGCAAACCAACCGTGGCTGGCGTCAAGAGCTCGTCAAAGGCACCTATCAGGGGCAGTATTCGTGCCGCGAACTTCACCATTATCATGCTGCAAAGCACTAGCCGCCTGAATGCCCTCGCCAAGCTCGCTCACCCATGAGCTTAATGGCCCCAGCCAGATGACGAATTGGTCTGAGGGGGGCAGAGGACGCTCAGACTTTGGCGATCTTGCCGCACACCTGGTCTTCTCCGTCCGAGATTCCCAGTGGGAAATGGTCCGATGACACTCACTGTCTGCACCGTGCAACCCCGAGACTCCACCGCTCTCCGCAGTCGACGAAGTATAAGGTCCTCCCAAACATGGACTGGACTGGTAGAGGCCCCTGGCGCACTCAGAGGACATTTCGGAAGTACGAGGAGATACGCCATGAGACTTTCTATCCCCTCCTGGGCCTTTCCATGTATCAAGCGATCCACACCCAGGTCTAGAGGCGGCCAGTCCTGCCCAGGGGCTCAGGCTTTTCATGGCTAGGAGCACGCAAATCGATGGATGTTCAGCCATCCGCAGCCCTCGAGTCACAGCGAGCCATCCCTTACAGCGCAGTGGTGCCAAACGACACAAACATGACTGCTCTTTCTGGAAGAACCTGCAGCAATGACAGCCGCCGGCTAGACGGCTTCACCACACCATCCTCTTGCCTCAAGTAGGTGGTGGGAAAAAAGCCTCCCGCACTGGCGGACAGTTTTGTGCACACAGATACTTTTCAGAACGGCACGCCTCCTCCTCTTCGTGGGCCCTCCTGAAGTTGCCGGCCAATTGAGCGACGTTTTGGAGAAGCAAATCACCCATCTCCAGCAATGCTGGTCCCCGTAGACTGCCGTTACCCATCCCTGGCACCCACGAATCATGGGCTACACATCCAGCCGAGCCGTGATGAGTGCCTGCTACCTTACTTACTATTAGCGAGGGCATCGCATAGACTAGAGCCCTGACCAGAAGGGGGGCGTGGTAATACTACAAAGCCGCATCTTCTCCCACGCCATGGGAGAGCTCCTGTGGCTGGACTAGCCCGAATGGACAAAGGCGGGCGTTAGGCCTCGCTGGTTGCGTCCGTAAGGACATTTTCCGCTTGTTCGAATTTGGAACAGTGGCAAAACGGTCCCGTGGGTGAAAGAACTTCATTCCAACCCCCACCCCAAAAGCCAAGCTCCATGGACGTTCAAAACGTAGAATGAGACAAGAATTCCTCCCAGAATGGACCACCACCACCTGCGTGGTGGTGGCATCGGAAAAGGGGAGGGGCAAGAAGATGATCCTACTCCTCCGGCACTTCAACATTCAGGCGCCCCTTACGCACTGCAGCCATTTCTGTAAAGATTCCATTCCCGTTCCACGGGCCGGCGGCGGTAGCGTAACGGCCGTAAATCGAATTCCTTCGTTTGTTTCGAAAGCCGCCGTTGGTTGGCGTAAGAGCTTGCTACGCCTCTGTGGAGATCAATCAGCACTCTAATCTGCACAGGACTTCTGTATGGACGACGTTGTTGTAGAAGCTGAGATGCGTTCAAGGCTACATCTGGCGAATCAGTCTCGATTCCGATCCCCTCCTAGCAGGACCGGCGATCGCCTGGCTGTTCCATCATACGACCATGTCATATCAAGCTTTACCATCATGGGTTGGTTCGACGGGAAGATAATGACACTGAGTGCGGAGGGAAAAGCACCGCCCTTGTAAGGCGTATTTTACAGATTAAATCGCTGTCTTAGAGCGCGGTGTTGACGTTGGTTTCCACCGGGCCGTCACAAGGAGGCCACAAAAGAGGCCCGAAATCGCGGCCAAGTGTCCTGCAAAGCCACCGGCTCGGCCGGTTCAACGGTCGTTGCGGATAACAGCGAATGAGAAAAGGGCCGCATACAATTGGAGACCTCTTCAAGTTTGACACTCTTCAGACAAGCGCGATTTGACGGACGAAAGAAGAAGAAGAAACCGCTTCTTCTCATGAAGGGTCGGCCTAGTAGTTGCTGTAGTAGCTGCGGAGGGACCAACAATCGAGTCGATGGCCACCCTCCCCCGAGAGTAACATGTTTTGCCGCAAAACGCTGTGCCCTTCCTTCCTATGCACCCCAATAGGTCGGCTGCAGCTCTGACGCTCGTCAGAATTGACTTGCTTCCATCTCTCCGTGTGTGCGTGGTCTGCTGTGATTCTACAACTTCTCCGGCTCCCCAGCAAGCACCCGCAGGTACGGCCGGTCGCTTTGAAACCACAACTTGTTTGTCTCCCTTCAGCTCGTCTGCAGGAACGAGGCACACATGATGGCATTGCCATGTACCTCTGTTTCCTACTCTATTTTCTATTCTTCAAATTCATTCGCTGCAATGCTAGTGGAAAAGCGTGGCGAAGCCCCCAGGACGGCGGAGGCTGTGAAAAAAAAAAACCCAAGAAGGTCTCTTGCAAGGGGCACGACAACCAACCAACAACCGCGAGAAACGACCAACAGGCCCCCAACAAGCCAGACTTGCTGCGCGAGAAACCCACGTTTCTGACGATGAATCGACGAAAAAATCCTACACGCCCCAAGCTCCTCTGGGCCCTCGTCGAGGACACAGGACAGCGCCCACGCCCACATCCACATCCACACACACAACCACCCTATCTCCTTCTCGGACTCTGATCCCTTCTACCAAGTGAACATCACAGCCCCCCTCTCCACTGCGATCGAGAATAGCACGAGAAGAAAGCAGTGCCCGCAATCTAAGGTTGTTCCCGGCCGCCACTCCCGCCTTCGAGCACGCGAACCAGTCTACCTGATGTCTCCCGCAGCCCGTTTGAACAACCAGCAGAGAGCTTCGGATAGCCTCACCACCCTCCCCCCTCCTCCAGTCGCGAACTAGACCAGCCGTACCGTTTGTACCTGACAGACAGCTTCCTCCCAGCCCCCACGATGACTCAATAGCCAACCGTTGATCGAAGCTGCTACCCCTCGGCTCCCCGACTCCCCACGCATGCCCGTTTCGATCGAGAGACAGAGCTTGGGTACAGGCCCCGAACGAACGAGGCAGTGACGTCGGGCCCCCTTGGAAACCTCACACCGCTCGAGAAACATCATTGCCTCTCCTCCCTCCCGGTCCTCCGTCCTCTTCCCCAGGGAGCAGCAGACCTGCCATACACTGCCCCGTTCCGTACCCCCTCGACGTGAGACCATACGTCCGTAGCCAGAGAAGGAGATAGAGAGAGAGAGAGAGCCTCTCCGCGCTCTACTCTACTTCCACGATCCGAAAAAAGAAGACCCAAAGTCAGCCTCGCCGGGCTGTGTACAAGCAGCTTGCCTTGCCTCGCCTCGCTTCTCCTCAACAGCTCCCACCAACCATGGCCTTCCTTCCCTCAACCCCGCATGGTCTCAATCTCGCGTGATGAAGAGTTACGGGGATGAAACAAGCGCTGCGCAGCGGCTCTAGACATGGGAAGCGATCCATCCCCGCGAGGGGCGGTGGTGTTGGAGGAGAGGGAAAGGCAACCCGAGATACTTCTCGAGGTTGTACACATACACAACGGACGGGGTTACAATCGTGGAGGCAAGGGCCGTTGGACTGTGGTTCTTGGTGATGCGAAGCCGCAGCACCAAGGGTGTCCAGGTCCAGCCTTGCCCGATACTTTTTGGCTTTGCCCGTCCTCCGCCGGCGAGAGGTTCGTCGTGGGCCCAGCGGTGATGGAGTCAAATCTACGGCGGCCCATCACGGCGGCCGGCTAATCAGTCGCTCCCTGGCGAATGGGAATTGAGTGTACCGGTTTCTCGGAATGAGGCCAAATAAAGCTGAAGAACGAGGAACCCTCCCCCAGGACCCAATCGTTGTTTGATGATGGCCTTTCCCCCTCGCTAGACAACTCTCTCGCATGCTCTCGGCGTCCATGGCCCATCACATGCTTCGTCGGGTGCTCGTAGTAGTAGGAGTTGCTGTTGTTGCTCTTGTCGTCGTCTGTAAACTGGAACAAGTCTGAATGGATCCGGGCGCAACATTGCCCAATTTCAGCTCTGGAGATTTCCGTCACGAAGGGGGACAAATCACAGAGGCCAAATGTCCCTCCCGATTGCTACGACGTCGGTGTGAGTAACAGAGTTCAACCCGCTCCATGCAAATCTCGTGATGGTGATGTCTCGGCAGTTTGGAAACCCCTCGTTGTCGAGCGAATCACGCGCCCTCGATCGTGACCCGTTATTCCTTCCCCCTCCATCAAAGGAGCCTCTGATCTGTACAAACTCCACGACCGTATCATCGTCCGGTGGATTTCCCCCTCCCCATCGACGATGTCTGCCACCTCCTTCCGGTAACAGTCGAGTCAGCATGTCCATAACTCGGGGGTGACTAAAGTGACACCTTTGGACTTACTCAGTCGGTGAGGGTGGCCTTTGGCAGATACACCAATATGTCGTTGGAAGTCCTTCCAATACTGACTTACCCGACTCACCGCCGCGGACCTCTCGTCTCCCTTCACTTCACCAATCCCTTCGCTCTGATCCGTCATCATGCGAGTGCGGCAGCCGTCCCCCTTTGACTCACGTCTCAGGTGTGGTGTCGTTGGGTTTACCGTTGGGTGACCCAGCCATGTCTCACCCTCACGTCCCACAGACAAAATCAAGCAACTAGTCCTCTGATGGAATTGGTCTAGGTGGGTGGGAACAACTTTGGATTAAACATTGTGGAATTCAGTAACGCTACAGCTAACTACATCTTGTGTGACGAATCAAGTGTGTACCCATGGTGGAAAAAAGCCCTGCTCCCGCCGCTGCCAATGCCTCGATGGTTCCCCGAAAGAAACGAAAACGAATACACAGTGGTCTCCCTGAGAGAGGACTCGAGGAAAATAAAGAAAGCGACGAAACGTACAAAACAATAACGACCGCCCGCAGAGAAGCCGCAACCCGACGTCGACTCATCATGTCGTGGGGATCATTCGTCGACCATGCGTGATTATATTGTCACCTCCAAAAGTGACATACCAAACAACGAAACCACAGACGCATGACGCTGAACTTGGGTAGAGAATGGTTTCCATTCTGGGATACCGGCGGCAATGGCAGGCATATATATGCGTAACAGGAAGAATACGTGCCTTTGGGCACCAATGATGTATGTTCGGGGGGTATAATCATCGTGAAACGACGACATCGCTCACCTAGGAGTGCGGAAGGATCGCCGAGAGCTGCACACCTAGTCACTGTATCCCCGGACCCCAAGAGGGGGCCCATCGCAACGTCTGCCAAGGGGCGTTTACTCACCCCGGTTTGACAAGCTGCGAATTCAAGCCGTGTACAGCTTTGAAACATCGCCCCCAACCTGCGGGCGTTCTCCTTTTGCCCCGCGAGCCTCGTAATTGCCGTTTTGATGAACGACGTGTGCGTACGAAATGTGCAGATTTCAAATGGGGACATTCTAGGCGCCCTCGACAGGCTGCACAAAGTTATAGCTGAAGTCCAGGAGGCCGTCCAGCATCCAGTGTTGCGGATCGAAGAAGTCGTAATTCGACTCGCCGTAGCTCATCCCGCCTAGCATGTTGTTTGTTGATTGGTTTCCGAGTCCACCAGAGGCTCCTGGGGTGAGGGCACCATTGGAAGCGAGCATGCTATTCGCTTGCAGTCCTTGGGTTGCCGGCATAAGAGTGCTGTCCAGATGGGTCGATGACGCCGAGGACTCGTTCGCTGAGTCTGGATTAGTAGGCTGCTTCAGGGCTATTTGGGGTGGCACGTAAGTCAGTCATCACAGTCACACCGAAGCAGAGACCTGGATGCAATGGCTAGGGCGCAAAAGGGGAGAAGGGGCTGGGGGTTTTACCATCGAGTGACCCTCTACCTTGGGCCTGATACTCTTCTCTCCATCTCCAGACGGAGTCAAAAACAAGACTCATACTATGGCGACATCGCACCTTGAGCTGCAGTGTGTCGTCAATGAGAAGCGGAGAATCATCATTGTCGAAGGATTGGTTGTTGTCGAGTCGGGCTCCATTCCACATTTGCACCATCAGCTCGGCGAGGCGCCACTGAAGATCATTGTTCACGACGCTTGTCGCGCGAATGGCGTTGATGGTCTGGTGGAACAGGTTGCGCCCCCGGTCGAAGTCGATCGTCTTTGAAAAGAAGGACCGCATGAGCTTCAGGAGAGCGAAGCCGGCCGCAATCAGCATCTGCTGGATGTAGTTTGTTGCATAGAGTAGAATCTGCCCAGGTGAGTTTTGCCCAGGCGATGTGACCTTGTCAACCTCCAGAATGTTATCGAGAAAACTTGTTGTCGCTCTCCAGAGACCCATCAAGTCATCAATGTACCCAGGAGTTGTACTAGAGTCGAAGAAGCCAGCCAATCGCAAGTGAAGAGCAGCAGCTCTCATATGCAAGTTGACAATAGGACCCAGATGCTGGGAGAGGATCGAAGCTTGCAATTCGTTGAAGTCCTTGCGGTAAACTCTCATCAACATGGCCCGATGTTCATCTCCGGCGACTCCTCTCGGATCACTGGCGTTGCTGTACATCTCCTTTGAGACTTTGTCACAAAATCTCTCGACCTGTAGTCTGGCCTCGAGTTCAGGGGTCAGTCGGAATGGTCCGTCCTCACCCCGTCGAACGGCCAGGGTCCAATCGTATAGGGTCGAAGCAGGCTGACCGTAGCCAGTACCTATGCTCTGAGCGACAATGTTGCAGACGGCCCAGGTCTGTACACGGTCATGAAGTTGCTCCTTGTTGAGATCCACAGACACTCGAGAGAAGTCTTGGCTGTGGTTTGGCCTATGAAGACCAATGCCCGTCGCGACCTTCATCATGACACCACACAGAATATGCGTAGGGTCGGCGCTGGTGGTACTCGTGGGAAGAGGCCAAGTGCATAGCAGGCAGAGAGCCTTGACGACAAAGTAACTGCTGGGCACATCTCCAATAGTGGACCACAACAGCCGCGTCAGAGGGCCAGATATTGACGTCAAGAGGTGCGTATCTGCGCTATATCTGCGAGCTGCGACCGAGATGATAGACCAAAAAAGCAGGGAGTGCTGCTGGAAGTATTGATCGGGCGACTGGGTCGGGCTGAGGAATGGTAGAAACGGATGATAGTAAGCGAAGAACTCGTGGAAGAGCTGGTTGACCGAGTCCTCGGTCAAACGCACGTTTTCCAGCTCGTGGGTGTATCGTGGCAAGCTGTACGATCCTCCTCTTTTCAGATGTAACAGTGAGGAAACAGCCTCATCGGAGCCCATGAGGGACGGGTTCCGGGTGTGTGTGTAGACGCTCGCCGCAATGGGGGACTGGAGATCCTCCTGGTCGTCCTCGACGGTGTAGCCCTGGTTTTGGGCGCGTGCGATGTTGCGGCGCAACCTCTCGATCTCCTTCTCCATCTCGGCATGCTTACTACGCTTTCCAATGCGCTTGAAGTTTGACTCGATCTTGCACTCCAGCTTGAGCCGATTACACCTTGAGCAACTTTGGAAGGGATCTTGTACGACGTCGCATCGTAACTGTTCCAATTGGGGTCTCGTTAGCTACGTGGCTCTTCCCGCTGTTGTGATGCTGTGGGTGACTCACCTTCTGCTGGCGGCACTCGTTGCAGGCACGCTTGACACCTGGCTGGCGCTTCTTTGAGTCAGGCTCCCCGTCGTGGTCGTCGTTCCCAGCATTGCTACCGGGACTACTGTCGAGGGCCATGCTGCTACGCTTCCGCTTAGGAGGACCGATATTCGCATGCCTTGCGCTCACGGGGCTTGTGGGCGATACGGGCGTGGCCCCGCCGGCAGATATTATGGCCGGACCGTCCATGCAGGGCACCGGAGGACGGAGGGTCGGTCGCGCTGAGACAAGACAAGACACAGACACAGCACAGGCGGGATCGGGGGACCCCTCCCGGGCCGGGCGTGGCGTGAGGTGCGAACGGAGGTCGCAGGAACAACTCGGCAATCGGAGATCTCTCGAATGGTGAGCTGGGCTCAAGCTCACTGGGGCGGCGGTCCGGTGTCGCGACGAGTGTGTTGAATTGTTGATGTGAGGTGGGAGCTGGTGTGGCCGAATGCGGAGGGCGGGGAAGTTTACAATTTTGACCTGAAGAGCGAGGCAAGAGATTTGCGGTGGCCCGGTGGATAAGGAAGGGACTTGGGGGCCCTGGGGGTGCGTCTGACTCCCACTCGCTGTTTCTTCCTGGCCGTTGGATGGCTTTCTTTGGGGGCGCTGATGGAGAGCGAATGGCTGGTTCGCGGTGCATGATTGGCTGGGTCGGGCTGCTGAGTCTTCGCTTCCCCGCTTGCAGCTTTCTGCAGCGGGCGGGGTCGAGAACCGGTATGGAAGCCGTTCGCACCTGTCAGCTTCCCCAAACGGCATGGTGCCCGTCGGAGGATTTGCACCCGATTCCCACCGAGATACCTAGACTTTGGGCACCGCTGCTGTGGCTGGACGAGCCAGTGCACAGACAACGGGAATGACACGCCCAGGATCTCGCGGGCAAAAAGGATAAGCATTGATAGCCAGAGAGACGTCATTCTGTGCATTGGAACCGACCTCGCCCTCCGATATCGTTATCCCATCCCTCCAGATATCCACCCTGGCCTTTACTGCGTAATGCAGCTGGAGAAGAGTTCCACGACTCCGCTGGTTCCTGCTCTGGTGCCAAGCGTAAGCGCTCCATCCGTGACAACACAGAAACCAAAAGTGGAAACTGCGGGTGTCAATTCGCCCGCCCACAGTGCACTTGTCCTGTCTGGCAGCGCAATACTTGGAACTGACTGGCCAAAAAGTGCAGTTGCGGTTGGAAATAATGGGACCGGTGACTAAGCACTCACGAGTGGGCCCACACTCGCAGCCTGCCAGTAGAATTGGATGCTGGAGCTGTGCATCAAGGTACCTACCTAAGCTAGAACTCTCGTGAGCAGACAATCCCATCAGACGAACGGCTTTGTTCGACCCTGAATCCCCTCCGTGGTCTGACTCGTGGCTGCTTTTTCTCAGCTCAAACCTTCGCTAGATTTTCTTGTTGGCAGTACCGTCAATTTGGGACTGCTCTGTACTCATCTTCGCCTCTCCTTCCCCGCCTCCCAGCTTGAGCATTGAACCTGCCATAATCCAAACATCATGTCCGAGCAAGCCGGAACGCAGGCAGGGAAGACCCCGAGGAAAGTCGAACTTGCACTGCCACCAGTTTACCAAGGAAGCGGATCATACACGGAAGCTCGCAGAGGAACTCGTGACGTGCATTTTGCCGTCCCTGGATCTGCATCCCGACAGAAGCCAGGTAAGGTGCTACTGTCGCAGGCGAGAAACAGAAACCAAAGCTGACGGCTGCAGTTGAGGTTATCAGGTAGATACGACAGCGGTGCCTCAGCCTTTTCTTGACCCAGCAGTGCTCAAAAAGGCGCAAAAGTCTTAATCGGGCTTTCTACTTCCCAACCTAGAGACCAAGCGCGCTTCCCGCATGAGGACAAAGTCACCTGCAGCCATTCAACATCGAACAAAGGGCAATTGGAGACTCTTTTTTCTCTCGTCACTTGGTATTGACACCACAGCATTTCGTGGGCGAATATGGCCTTGAGCTACGCAAAGCGCGGCTACAATGCTGATTCAACGCCCGATTGTGTGACTATCAAATGCATCTGCGATACGACCCGCGTCTCAAGCGGTCGCAGCCGGTCAGGTTCCCATCCATCCAAAGGTCTCACTTCGCGACAGTTCCATTCAGAGTCTCGCTGTGCCAGGGTCGATTTACCCTCATATCAACAAAATGCGGGCGTGGTTTCATGGATGCAAAATCCATGTCGTGGTGACCCTCGCCGAAATCTCGGAGGCAGCAGGGTGGTCCCGCGACTCAATCGCGCGGGCATTGTCCCCAAGGGCAACCAACCGACTCAGCATCCGACCTTCCACTGAGGTGGCCCTCGGTTGCTTCCGGCTTAACTCCTAAAGACCCCAAAAAGACCCACTCACAAGGAAACAAGACGCCGGTGCCAAGCAGTTGGAATTGGGACATTTGTATCGTTGCGGACGAGCATCTCGGGGAGATCGCGCCACCCATTGATTTTGCAATAATCTCTGTCCACTTTCAGTCGATGATTGGACGGGCAAATATTACAACCGTCGCTAGGGGCATTGCAGAGTTTCAGCTGCGCAGACGCTGCAGAAATGTCGGTCCTGGACAAGGAATCTGTTTGATGGGGCAACAGCGGAACAGCACATACACGCGGGCTTCCGGCCGGCGATGCGAACCAACTGGTCACACCAAATCGACGGGTCCACTCCGGGTCCCTGTCCGTACCTGCCCCCGATCCCACACCCGGCTGGGATGCGCCCGGGGGAATCGCCCCAACTGTGCTGAAGGATTCGGAAGCAAATTGGTAATGACGGTCCTTTTAGGAATGCGAAGTCAGAAGCACATGGCTAGGCAGTCTCAGAGTTTCTCGCCGTGCCCACTTTCCGAGTGCGGGGTTCCGTGCACTAGGCGTGGCTTCGAACTTCGGCATGTCGAAAGGGCAAGGGTCCAAAGAGCACCCAAAGTGTTCCATGTCGATCAGTGGCTAGTCGGGACAGTTCTATAAGAATCAGGCTGAACTCCTCGCTCATGTGGCTTTACAAAGGAATTCTGTAATATCTACTATCTCACTCCTTTTCAAATCCTTCTTCAATCCTCTTCCGCCTCTCTATCGACGTCCCTCACGATTAAAGTTTAGCCATGACGAACACAACCAATGGCTCGGGAGGCTTCACGGTCCCTTTCCTCATCGACGGAGAGAAGGTCTACCCTGAAAAGACTTTCGAAGTAGTGTCTCCCGCTACTGGCAAAGCTGTTCACAAGTGCGGAAGTGCCACTGAGAAGGATGCCATCGCAGCGGTTGACTCTGCCGCAAAGGCTTTCAAGAGTTGGCGCAAGACGACACCCAACGAGCGCAGAGACATCTTCCTGAAGGCCGCCGATATCATGGATGGCCGGAAGGAGGAGTTGTCGAAAATCATGTGCGACGAGACTGGTGCTGCTAAGGGCTGGTCCGACTTCATCCTCGGCCTCGGTATCGGGTGCTTCAGAGACGTCGCCGGACGTCTTGTGACCGTTGAGGGTACTGTCCCCGCAACCAGAGACCCGGACGTGAGCGCTATGGTTCTGAAGGAACCCTATGGTGTTGTGCTCGCTATTGCGCCTTGGTACGCCATCCTTATCGCGGCATGAGTGACGTCTCAGCTAATCTTCCTGGCAGGAATGCGCCGTATGTCTTGGGCGCGAGAGCAATCGCGTTCCCAATCGCTGCCGGAAACACCGCCGTCTTCAAAGCGTCAGAGCTTTCCCCGCGGGTAATGTACGAAATGGCCGACTGCCTTCACCAGGCTGGTCTGCCCAAGGGTGTCCTGAACGTCATTGTTCACGAGCCCGCCAACGCCGCAGTCATTACCTCGTCACTCATTGCGCATCCCGAAATCAAGAAGATCAACTTTACAGGCAGCACCAATGTTCGCATCATTGCTAAGCAGGCCGGCGAGCACTTGAAGCCTGTATTGCTCGAGCTCGGCGGCAAGGCCCCGGCTATTGTGTGGGAGGATGCCGACCTCGATCTCGCTGCCGGCCAGTGCGCTGTTGGTGCGTTCCTCCATGGAGGTCAGATCTGCATGAGCACAGAACGCATCATTGTGCACAAGAAGGTCTCCGAGCAGTTCCAGGCCAAGCTTTCTGAGTCTATCAGCAAGATTTTCTCATCAGAGTCTGACGCGCCTGTGCTAATCAACCAGCTTGCCGTCGAGAAGAACAAGAAGCTTATCAAGGACGCCGTTGGCAAAGGCGCCGCCGTCGTTGCTGGCAATGTCGAGGCAGAGGAGGTATCCAAGACGAGAATGCGTCCCATCGTCATCAAGAATGTCAACACCGAGATGGACATTTACAAGACCGAGTCCTTTGGGCCTTCAGTGTCACTCTTCGAGGTTGACACCGAAGAGGAGGCGCTGAAGATTGCCAATGACACCGAGTACGGCCTGACATCGGCCGTCTTTACCGAGAACCTGCGGACCGGACTTCGCTTTGCCAAGGAGATTGAGTCCGGCGCTGTTCACATCAACAACATGACTGTCCACGACGAGAGCGGTCTGCCCCACGGCGGAGTCAAGTCTAGCGGCTTTGGTAGATTCAACTCGATAGGTTTGGACGAGTGGGTGAGGACGAAGACGATCACCTACCGAAACTAGATTTCTTCCACAGCGAAAATAGAATAATAATTACACTCCTCAAGTTCAAGTTTAGAAACTCGGCGTATCGTCATCTGCACTAGCCGTATCACCGTGAAGTTTCCGCTGTGCCAATTCATGGATGCCAACACGTGGCTCGTCGCCTCAACGCTCTTTTCTACGAAGACTATCGGTTAACTAGTTTAATCAACATTCCCGCTTTGGGTCGACGAACGACGATCCTTAAGATCAACGGTTGAACCTGCATCTTCGGCTGACAAAGATCTGCGGGGGATTCTTAAGCAATTACACTATCGAAACCAAGCTCTGGGGCATGTCACACAGCCGATCGATGACTGCAAGCTGCACCAATTGCTACGAGATATGGTTGACCCTGGCGAATAAGAAGCCTCATGTTGCCGAGGTTCAAAGCCGACAGCCGTTGAGGGCTCGAGGTGCGCGCTTCTCAGCCAACAAGCAATAGTCCACCGTTGAGTAGGTTGGAGGTTTAGCCCCGAAGCTTGTTGTCTCGAGTTCTCCTTCATGCAGAGTCACTTCTTGCCAAGGACTTTTGAATCAATACCAGCTACGAGCTCTGTTGATTATTGTTGGAATTAGAACTGACTGATTCGGGGCAAGTCATGCTTGACTGATACTCAGATTCAGCACTGCACGTTCTTCCGGCAGTGGTCCCCTAACTCCCCGACCGTAAGAGCGAGTGACACAGGCAGACTGTGGGTTCTAAACTCCCCTAACTCCCCTGGTATTTCGACTTTAGGCCGAAACGGTGTTGTCGAGATCTTCTAGTATCATGGTCACCAAAGATGCAAAGAAGTCAACAGCCAGGTGTCCGTCTAAACGATGCTTGTAGCTTGCAAGATGAAGGTGGTGACATGGGAATTCAGGACAATGGCCCCGTTCCAGGTACTGATAAGATAAGCGATGAAATGGTCTGTGCCGCTCCCTGTGGGAATTTCCACGCTAGTGTGCTTGTGGGACGGAGCTGCAAGATCCTAGCATCTCGATTTCGAGAGCCTTCAGACTTTCCTGTGTCAAATGGCATGACGTCCAATTGGCGACACTTTGCGCCATGCTTCCCGCACGGGCTATTCGACCGGCCCTTCGAGTGATCCCGAGTCTGCGAAATGCATCACTGAGACCCCAACCGCTACCAAAGAGATGGTACTCCGACAACAAGCCGGCCGCACCCGCGGCGGCTAGCCCCGACGAGTACGACCATCGCAAGCTGGGCGTCCAGCAGGAGCTGTTCACCACGTCCGTCTACAGCCCCGGCTCCCCAATCTTTCTCCCCAATGGCACCCGAGTCTTCAACCGCCTGGTGGACTTTCTGCGACGGCAGTACACCCATTACGGCTTCGACGAGGTCATCACACCGAATATCTACAAAAAGTCCCTCTGGGAGGTGTCAGGCCACCTGCAAAACTATGCCGACGACATGTACACCGTCACCAGCCGTTCGCGCGCTCCCGAGGCTGCGGCAACGAGCTGCTGTGGTGATAGAGAGGCCCCTCAAGAGGGCGAGGGTGCTGACAGTCGACTGGCGGAGGGCGAGGACCAAGACTATGGCCTCAAGCCCATGAACTGCCCTGGGCACTGCCTCATCTTCGCCTCGAAGAACCGCAGCTACCGCGACCTTCCCATTCGTTACGCCGACTTCAGTCCTTTGCACCGGAACGAGATCTCGGGTGCCCTCAGTGGCCTGACGCGCGTGCGACGATTCCATCAGGACGACGGCCACATCTTTTGCCGACCGATCCAGATCGGGGAGGAGGTCTTCAAGACGCTCGACTTCATGAAGACTGTATACGGGGCCCTAGGCTTGGATTACTTCGATTTTGCGCTGTCTACCAGACCGGCGGATCATTACATCGGCACCGATGCGGAATGGGAGCGCGCAGAGGCGCAGCTCCGCGATGCTCTTGAGCAGGCTGGACTGAAGTACACGATCAAGGAGGGCGACGGCGCATTCTACGGGCCAAAGATCGATGTCATGTTGCATGACTCTGACGGCAAGTCTCACCAAGCTGGCACCATTCAGCTCGACTTCCAACTCCCTCAAAGATTCGAGCTTGAGTACAGCGCACCTGCGCCGAAGTTCGAGGCCCAGGGCGTGCCATTGGAGGAAGTTGATGCGGCAGAGCTGGAGCAGAATGGCGTGGCGACGCCCGTACTGATTCACCGCGCCATCTTGGGATCCGTTGAGCGTCTGATGGCGCTCTTGATTGAGGAGTACAAGGGCAAGTGGCCGTTCTGGTTGAACCCACGCCAGGTTGCAATCTTGTGCCTCAACGACACGGAGCCTGTCTTGCAATGGGCTTCGGAAGTTAAGAACGTTCTGACGGGCCATAGTCATGATAGGGCAAGGCAACCGCATCCGACTGGCTTCGCAGTAGAAATTGATGCCAGCAAGAGGCCGCTGTCGAAGAAGGTTGCAGAGGCGCAGAGCAAGCAATACAGTCTCTGCGTTGTGGTGGGCCCCAAGGACGTCGAGAGCGGAACTGTTGCAGTGAGCGACCGGGGGGCCGGCTACAAGGGAAAGACCAACATGAGTCCTGGTGCTCTGCTTGAAAAGATGAAAGAAATGGCGGCGACATACCAATAGACGCACAACTGTAAAAACATGTACAACATACAACCCCTTCGAGGAGGTTGGCTTGGCATTGGGAATTAAAAAGTGATGCTATGATGCCAATGAATTAACAGCATGAAACCCTCCTTCATTAATCATTTCCGATTATCGCGCCATGAACCTGCTCTTGCTATTCGTCTGCTCTTGCTATTCGTCTGCTCTTGCTATTCGTCTCCATCTCCGACCCTCACTGTTGTCGAAAATTGATGCATGGCACGTTGACCCATCATCATGTCATCAACGGCGCAAAATCCCTTCGCCAGACTTAGAAATGCACTGTAATCACATTAGCACACGTGGAATAATGAGATGGGATGCTGCTTGGCCTGACTGACTGATTCAGCGCTTGTATTTCTCGTCCACCTCCACGCCACTATTCTCGAGGCGCTCAACCATGGCCCGCCGCTCCGCAAGTTGATCGCGCATGAACTCGACGGTCCTCTTCAGAACCAATCCCTCCGAGCGCCCCTGACCCTCGAGACCCGGAACCAATTCCGTCAACCTGTCGAAACCCTCTCTGATCGCCTGGCGTCGCTTCTGCTCTGTTCGTAGAATGTAAGAATATGAGTTTCACGCCACGAGAGCGTCCCCGTCTTTGAGTTTGCAGCCCTACACAAGGGGTTGCATTCTGTACGGGTTCAGATGACAGAATCATGAGGGATTACATACCAGATGCGATGTGGTTCTGCTTTTTCTCGGCCTCGGTCAGGCGCGGCTTCTCCTCAGGCTGGTCGCCATCAGCGGCTCCTGCCGGAGAATTGGACTTGTTGGGCGAGGACATGACGCGCAGACGATGAAAGAGACGAATCAACTAACAGCGCAAAAAGGTCTCGAAAACGTGCAGATTCATGGGGTGTCGTTGAATGTGCCCGGGAGGGACTACAAACGTAGTTGAGGTAGGTAGTGAGGTAGGCAGTAGTGTGTTTCAACGATCACATGCGTTTACGTTTTACGCCAGCAAGAACAACCGGGTGTCTTATGAGATCTGAGTCCCTCCCCCCCCTTGTGCATTGTCGGCCCCCCTGTCAACTTAGTTCCTGCAGCACGTTTGTTTCCGCGCCAGGCAGGGCTGGCACGGCGGCAGCTGAACGCCCCTTCAGTGTTCACCATTAGTATGACGGCTGATAAGATAAGGGAAAGTGGATCTGGCGGGGTTGGCATGTCGAAGTCGTGGCCGTGGGTCAGTGTACAGCGTCTGGGCGGTGACGGCGTGCCTTCCAATGAGCGCCTCCGGTGTGTCATTGCCCATCCAGAATCTGGGAATCAAGAAATCCCACCCCACAATTCCGACAAACCTCCTCTCTTTCCGATAGCTGTGCTGTTCCCCCCTTGCCATTGACAAGCTTCGAGACACGGAAATATTCTCAGCTCCAACCTACCTTACCGTCCAACGGTCCCTCGGCATCTTTCTTTTCTCCCCAATATCCGCACAGACGTCCCTCCTCCAAAATGTCAGACGACGTCAAGACCTCG
Organism: Colletotrichum camelliae; assembly: GCA_018853505.1. NCBI lineage: Eukaryota > Fungi > Ascomycota > Sordariomycetes > Glomerellales > Glomerellaceae > Colletotrichum > Colletotrichum camelliae. Next base: position 2,183,245 of record JAELVL010000008.1, on the reverse strand, counting down.
CTCCTCTCCGACCCCCCACCGGATTACTCCAAAGGCTCGACCGAACACGGTCTCCAAGCCGGTGCCGCCGCCCGGCCACCACCACCAGCCGGCGGTCCCGGTCCCGGCCCCCGCGCGCCGCTGCCACTCAACCTCCCAATCATCTCCTACCTCAAATCCAAGCGCGTAGTCCTCGCCTCCGCCTCCCCGCGACGTCGCCAGCTGCTCGCGCAGGTCGGCCTCACGAACCTCGAAATCACACCCTCCACGAAGCCCGAGGACCTCGACAAGTCCGCCTACGGCCCCTATGAGTACGTCGCCGCCACGGCGCGACAAAAGTGCCTCGACGTGTACGAGACGGCCCTGCAGACGCACCTGGCATCGATCCCCGACCCAGACGTCGTGATTTCCGCCGACACCATCATCGTCACCCGCGACGGCCGCGTTCTGGAGAAGCCCCGCAGCGAGGCCGAACACATCAAGATGCTGCGCCATCTGCGTGATACGAGACTGCACCGCGTGTTGACGGCCGTGTGCGTGCTTGCCCCCAGGGAGGACGCGCGGTCGCCCGGCTATGAGATTGTCACACATACCGAGGAGACGAAGGTGTACTTTGCACAGGAAGACAACGGTTTGCCGGACGATGTCATTGATGCGTACGTCAAGACGAGAGAGGGGGCTGATAAGGCTGGTGGTTACGGTATTCAGGGGATAGGGGGGTTGGTGCTCGTGGAGAAGATTGAGGGTAACTTCGATAACGTGGTTGGCCTGCCTGTGAGACAGACATTGTCGTTGGCGGAGAAGGCTGTTTTCAAGCAGGATGAGGAGGAGGTGGCTGAGGAGGATGACGAGTGAATGGGTGATGAGAATGAAAAGATGGCTCGCGACAGACCATGGTATGAACGAACCTACGGGCGGGCGCACGTGGGAAGAGCGGAATGATGATTTGGCAGTAAGCCAAACCTCCGCGCCCAGTGGCGTCGATGGTTTGCCAGAAAACTGAACCAATCTCGCAGAGAGGGTAATCAACTTGATGAGATTAAAGGTTTCAGAAAACGTTTTTGGTGAGTATATATAGAGGAGAAATACAAAAGCTTCGGTCGGTCTTCGAAAACAACACCTACGAAACCGTGAAGGATGTGCCATACTGGCCCTAGGAGAAGGCCTCGGGGTACAGTTCACTGGAACTGCTGCAACGGAGAACCCGAAGAGTACAGGCAAATGTTGCTATTTGGGTACCTGGTGGAAGGCACAAGCGAGTTGATGAGCTCCTTTACTCCTTGTGTACCTTTCCCTCGTCGACAATGGTGCACCTCAGGAAGCCAAGACTTTACTCATGAATACCTTATTATGTTTGCCGAGCAATACGAAGGAAATCAATCAAGAGGAATACTAATGATAACTCAGTGGGCCTCTGCAGGTAAAATGTCGATCTGGGCACAATCTTGTGTATAAGAAGGCACCAAACATCCTAAAGATATCACTTGCCATAGAAGTCATCAACTTTATAGGTCCGCCAGCCGTATCCAAGCCGTTCTGGTAACAAGGGTTTTATTGTTCTATCTTCATGAATGTTGTCATGGATATATCAAGTGATCGATCAACGGCTTCTTATCCAAACCATGCTCTTCTTCTAAACTGCGTCCATGCCCCAAACCACAAAGCATGACCATCTATCTATTTCGAACAATATGACCAAGAATTGCTTCGCTCGCCCGGCCGAGGCCTGCACTTCAGCGACTGCAATCGCTACGCCAGAGGAAAATTTTCAGCAAGAACCTCAACTCTGCATTACCGACAATCTCCTGGGACGAAGACGGATACGAAGCTCTTAAGATCGGCGACTTTCCGAGAAAACTCGTTTGGCTGTTTTGTGGCGGCTACAGATGTCAATGGCTCATGTTCGCCTCAACGGCAGCGATCCTGACCCGCAGCGGACGTTGACGAGCAGGCTGCAAGAACTGTTCATTGGCATTACGGAGGGAGACTTGGTGATAGATTACTACAATGAACATGTCCTAATACATGGCGACTCTATGCTCCTCGTATCGAGCGCGTCTGGACGGAAGCTACCGGGCATCCTCAGCTCTTGTGTAGACATTTCCGAAGCCCAAAGAGGGTCATCGAGCCGGCCAAGCCCAACGTTCTAATTCTTCTCGACTGCTGTCATCCGCTGATGACGATGAGGCCAAATGTCGCTTCTCGCAAGGAACTCATCGCCGCCTCTGCCGCACCAATCTCGCTGATGGAATTCTTCGGGAGCGCATACCAAAAGGGCGGCGTCATCTCGGTGCGAATGGCATCTGGCATGATAACGATGGAGGATTATCTCGCGCTGGTGCCAAATGGCTCTCCTTCCTTCGATACTGGTTTACATATCAGACAGCTCCGGGTTCTTCCCCTGTTTGTCTAGCCCCTCTGAGGTTTGATAAAAATTGGAACGCTCTGAACCCTTTGGTTCACACCGGTGCAGTGGTTGAATTTGTGTCAAGCGTTGACTTGTCTGATGCACAAGATATCACGAAAGGAAATTCTCGTGAAGTTTTGAGGTTCAGTAGTTCTGTAAGAAAAAAAATAGGAGGGATGACAGTCCTTTCGGTTTCATGCTCGGGCAGCAGTACACGCCTGTTGCTCAAGGTTCCTTTGGGCATGTGGGCATGCTAACCTCACATGGGCGCAGTCTCGATCTTTCGTTTGACACCAAGAGTAATGACACCAACCTTTAAGTCTCCCTTGATATAACCGGCTGAGAAGCACCGAGAAGCGGTAGCAGTTTTCCTGGGATCAGAATTGAAATCGGTCTCAACGTAACATAAATTGGGCGTCGTCCTTGTGAGTTTTTTGGATGTTAAGAAATGCAATCGCTAGAACAACTTGACAAGTATTTATTCGCGCGAACCTCACAAGATAGGCGGAGAATCTTTTTTTTTGGACCGTAACCAGGCGGCAACGATTGACCCTGATAGATAAGTCTTTGAGACCATTGATTGTTTGATTATCACCGGAACAGATCCGACAGCATTCGCGCAGCACCTGAACCAGATCAGTTACGGATCATTGATGCTGTCGATAGGCCGGCTACAGGGACGACGTCGCCTCAGGCTCTGTATGTCACGAAAAGTGTATTAACAACGGACGTGGAACGCCGTAGAAGTTCAAGCACTTCTTTCCCCTTACTACTGCTTGATTTGCATCGACTTGATGAGTGGAACCACCGGTGCCAGCCTGGAGGACATGAGACATTATCATCAATCTTTCCTTTCCCGCCTTGTCTGTGTGTTCACCCGTTTGCGAGAAAAAGAAAGCATGGTGCTCACCCCAGCGCCGATGTGAGAGGCAGACCGGGGTGGGAAACCCTGGCGATCGCCCGCCCCAATCGAGGAGCCACCCCTCCAGGACCCCTCGTGAGAGCAACAGTGTTGCGTTCCAGCGATCAGCAACCCGTCTATCCGCTTTCGTCCATCGTTTCTGGAGTCCGTCTGGCTGGTACCGTTGGTCGCACAGCGGTAGCGTCCCTTGCTGCCCCACGCCGAGCACAGACCCTTCTCTCCATGAGGTGTTCTCTTGCAGTTGCAGCTGCCCTGGCCGCCACTACCATCAATCTTCTACCTGTTCGACCTCAACATGAGAATAGACCGGGGAAAACCAGGGTGATCGCCCGCTCCAATCGCGCGGAAGCCCATCGGCGGACGCCAGGCGCTATTACATCTCGGATCTTACAACGCATGACAGCACCCACGCCGGTTTGACCGCAAGACCATCAACCCTGTGCCTGCTTTACAACAAGGCTTCCGTACCTTCCATTCGGACACCTCCGCCCGCAAAAGATGGTTCGCTGATTTCTCCAAGTCCATTCCTTCAATCTTTTCTTTTACTGGTATTCTGGAAGAAGGAGAACTTGCATTAGTATGGACGTGTCGCTGGTATAAATGTGCCGAGCCTGGCACATTTTGTCGACGCATCCTCATCGTCCTCATCTTCCTCATCTGCGAACATTGAAGAGCTTTCATACAGTGAATCCATTCAGGCTACCAAGGGATCACCTCATCGCATCCTCCTTTACCCAAAACTGCGAAAATGCCTCCGGATCAAAACAGCCCCGAGACATCGTCAAAGAATGCTACCAAGACGACCGGGAAAGTGACCAAGTCTCAGGCTCCGCGTAAGCTCTGTTCTCTGCCATCTCGTGTAACCTAGAACCCTAATCAAGAGAGCCAGGCTCATCGGAGATGCTCCTCATCTGGGTCAAAGGTTCAAGCGAGGGGCAAACCTATGACGACCCCTGGAATCCTGTGCGCGCCGGCTCGAACCCTCGAGGCAGCCCGGATGCGAAGATGTGAATCCGAGTCTGGTAATACTTCGGCAGAAGAACGAGGACCTGAGTGGGAAGTTTTTCAGCCTTACGTGGAGATTGTACGGCCGTTGCTAGGTTGCAGCTATTGAAAATAGAATCGCTTTGTCTCAAGTAGTAGTAGTGGTGCGTGTCCCACACTATTGATAATTAAAAGTGCTCCTCGCTGCGTTGATGAATTAAATCGTCGAAGGCATTGGCTGATTATTATTACTGAAGAGTTCAATCCTTCGCTTCTTTCGTGTAAATCAGGTTTCGCTCCAAGACGCCGTGGGTCGCTTGAGAGGATGAGCCTGTGTGTTGAACACCCATTCATCCAAGTTGATCATCTCTGGATCCGAAAAGATGAGGTAAAAGTACTTCAGAGTTTCTGCAAAGAAGAAACTCTCCATACTGTCTTCTTGTCGTGATTGCGAATAAGTGACGTCCGCCACAACAGCGTGAGCGTCGTCGGTCGCTGTCGCTTTCTGGATGGCCTGGAACATATCCCACGCCATGTCCAGAAGATCCTCCCGTCCCGTTACCCTGTAAAGAATGAACAGGCTTTCAATGGCCTCGGGGCGCAAATTGTAGCGGGGGTTGTCAATCCTCGAGAACCCTCGAGGAGAGTGGCGGCTGCTCTGGGCCACCCACTTTTGTTCGTCCCATGGGCAGGCTTCAATCGTATCGCACTTAACGATCTGTGACTTTTCGGGCATGATTCCGCTCTTGAAAGACCTGTAAGCCCACACACAACCCCTGGTCAGCCTGTCGCCAACCTCGACGTCTTCCGGGCTCTCGAAAAGCTTGCCAGCCATGGCAAACATGCCGCCAGCAAAACAGGAAAGGTGTTCGAGTTCGGCGATTTGGTCGATCTTCAGAAGCTTCTCGTTCACAATGGCGGTTCCAAGTAAGAGAACGTCGTCCATTCTGGGAGTCATCGGGCGGTACAAGAGTTGAGCCTTGGCAGCCTTCGCAGCACTCCTGTACATCCTCTCATAAGTCGGGTCGAGGCCACCTAGAAGAACGTGCATCTTCGGCAGGTACTCATAAAGCGAATCTCCATCTCCGCCTAGGCGGAAAATGTTGTTTGGTGTCTGGAAGTCGTCACGGACATTGATGAAGTTTGGCCACAATCCAGGGAGTAACGTCTCATTCTGGATCTGGTCGAAAGTCGTCTTGATGCGCTCGATTGCGTCGTAGAACTTGTGCTCTCCCGTGATTTGAGCCAATCTTGTGAATTCCAGTGACAGACTGCCTATCGATGCAGCGCTCTGATAAGGATCCGGCAAGACCTTTCCGGCTCTGAGGTCCGCAAAGTTGAACGTGTAAGGCGGAAACCGATTCGGGGTATCAAAGGCGGCGTAGAGCATGTTCGCCAGCTCAATAGCCTTATTGAGGAGTACTGGCTCGTCGCTTAGGTCGTATGCGGAAAGTAGGCCTCCAAGGTAGCGAATATTCGTCTCAAGAAGGTTACATCTCGGGTCCGTAGAGTTATTCCAATCGATGGCGCCCACGTACTGAACGGCATCATTGAAATCGTCGTGTAGGCCCATTAGCCACAGGGTGTCGAGAGAATCGACCAGTGTAGCGCCCCATCCATTATACCGATTCCTTCCTCTCAGTGATAATGGTTGTAGCTCATCATATCCCCAGGCATGTCTCGCATAAGACTGCCAACTCTTCTTAAAAGCATTCCTGACTTCATGTCGCCGAGAGCTCATGAGGCCGAGATCTCTCTTCAAGCTGTCTGAACGTTCCGCCGCAAATTCGAACTGGATTCTGGGGAGCTCTAGTGGCTCTTCTGAGGGTAAGCGCGCCATCTCGGCGTCTGGCACCGGATGCTTCTGGGGGTGTGTAGACCAATCATAGCTGCTCCTGCTGTATGGGAAACTACTGCGTGGTATCGTCGGCTCCTCGACTTCCTCCTTCAAAAACAGGAGACTGACAAAGACGAGTATGACAAACAAGGCAAGCACCCGATATGTCGGAGGAGAATTCCGTAAATGAAATTTCGCAACCATTTTGGATGAAATAAAACGGACTTAGACGTGGAAGCGAAACAAACACGGAAACATTCAAGCTGCAAGAGACAAGAGGAAACAGGCAGCTCGGGTGGTTTTGTAAAAGAAAGGTCAGCCCTTCTCCGAGTCTCTCGTCATCGGACAGCAGCCGCGCGAAGCCCGTGGTGCAGGTCTTTTGCCATTTGCGGCGTTTGACGTCTCGAAGCTCTGCTGCTGTGGTGTGTGTCCTCCGTGAAACACGAAGGGAGACCCATGGTTCGTTGGCGCTGACCATGTGCTGTCCGTGCTGGGGAGATCCCCCGGACATACAGGACGTGGCCGTGGATGCGCTGCCGATGACCTCGCGATTGGACGCGCTCGGCGGTGGCTTGGATGCCGCTTGGCCCAGGATCGTGGGTGGGATGGGGGATATGGCATTTGCTGAAAACATGCAGATGAGCTGAGAATTTAGATCTTCATCCAGCATGACGGAGGATCACAGATGCGGGTGGTTGCGGATGCAACGTGGGTAGCACATCACGATCCGTCTGCGTGGAGAAGATACCCTTGTCCGCGATGAATCGCTCTATGGTTCGCCATGTCGGATACGTAGATGCCATTCCATCTCCCCCTGGACTTACGTGACCACACCGCAGCTGTCATGAGTCGTCTTCTGGAAGATGGTACTAGACTGGGTTGATGGCTCGAGCCGCGATAGCGTGTCGTTTCATGGTACCTGACATGTTTCAAGGGTTGAGAGCTGACTGAACCTAGTTGACGGGCTGCACGGCACACTTACGTAGCGGCCGCAAGTGGGGAGAGTGGCTGACAACGGCTCGGGGGTGCAGGTTGGGCACGGTGGTCCGCTGCAGAAAGCCCCACAACACGGCCCGAGTTTGTCGGCCGAGGGACGGATGGTAAGGTACCTACAAGCATAGGCAGCGCCACACTGACAGAATGTTGTGGCTGGAGCTTGTTTCACCGCCTAAATTTTTCAAACTTCTGCCGCATCCCACCTCCCAGAAGCGCTAATCATCGTCGGCTTCCATTCACGCCTCCCAGCAACCAGATCACGAGCGCGGTGGTCTTGCGTCAAAAACAACAAAACCATGTCGTCTATGCGAAACGCCGTACAGAGGCGCTCCCACAGGGAGCGTGCTCAACCTTTGGAGCGCCAAAGATTTGGTCTCCTCGAAAAGCACAAGGTTCGTTAAATAAATCCTCACGCGATACGCGCCCGCCAAAGTCTGTTACTGACGATTTTTCTGAATTGCAGGATTACTCCCTCCGTGCCAAGGACTACAACAAGAAGAAGGAGACAATCAAGCATCTGCGTCAAAAGGCCTCTGAACGCAACGAGGATGAGTTCTACTTTGGCATGCTCAGCCGTTCCGGCCCAGGCTCGCGCATCAAGGACGGCAAGAAATGGTCTGGCACCATCGCGGGTGACCGCGGCAACAAGGCCATGAATGTGGACACGGTGCGTCTTCTCAAGACGCAGGATGTCGGCTACATCCGCACCATGCGCAATGTAATCTCCAAGGAGGCGAAGCGCCTCGAGGAGCAGATCGTGCTCATTGGCGGCATCAGCGCAACCACCACGAACGACGATAGCGACGATGACGAAACGAGTTCCGCAAAACCCAGAAAGATCGTTTTTGCCGAAAGCACCGAGGAGAGGGAACAGGCTATCGGTAAGGAGGCAATGGAGCTGGACGACGATGACGATGACGAGGACGAGTTCAAGGGATTTGACGACGAAGAGAACGCCGAGGAGGAGGCGCAACGCAAAAAGGAGAAGAAACTGCAATTATTACGGCTGCAGCTCCAAAATGCGAAGAAGAAGCTCAAAATCTTGGCGAAGACAGAGGACCACCTTGAAATACAGCGGGCGAAGATGGCCAAGACGGCGACCTCGGGCGGTGTGACAAAGAAGGGCAAGAAGATTATGGTTCGGACGCGGAAGAGGTGAACACGGGATGCAATTTTTCAGTCAAATTTGCGGTCGGCGAACAAAAGTTTCATGGTGTGTTTTTCGTGTTCTTCATTCATCCTAATATCTGAGCGGCATGAGAAGCCACGCTCAGAAAGTCGTCATGCGATACCCAGGCCCCGGAGTATAGATCTAGATGTACAAGAAAACAAATTCATCGCTCCTGTCCATCGTCCTGGACAAGGTCTCATAAACGAAGCCCAATTATTCCCAACACCAAGCGGCCCCAAAGAAATACTAGAAAAAAGGAACCCGGATCAACAAAGTGGTATCTCATTATTGCATGCAATGCAAACTCATGCTTTTTCCCCGGTCATCATTTCGACTTCACGCCAACACACCTCGCCAACCCCTTGACGATGGCAGCAAGCGCCTTGAAACCAATCGTCAGGAACCACACGAAGCACTTGAACAGAGCGGACAAGACTTTGAACAGCGCCCTCAACGGCCACGGCATCCTGTCTCGCGTCTCCTTTCCGACTTGTTCCAGCTTCGCGAAGCTGCCAAGGCTGCTGTCCTGGCTCTCGACGTCGATCTCGAACTCCTCCATCTTGCCCCTGCGCGCGGCGGCCGCACGCTTCTTCTCCTCCCGCTTGCTAAGCCGGCGTTCGCCGCCAGCAGGCTCGCGCGGTGCGGGAGGAGGCTCGAAAGTCTCAACCTTTGAATTCTTCTCGTCGCTTGCCGCAACCAGCAGCAGCGCCGTGACGGCAACGTCGACGATGAAAAAGCTCTCAATCTTGGAGGCAATGGCCGTGTCAACCTCGAGGAACCCTGCGCCCGTGCCGTCACGGGTCAGCTTGGCGAGGTGCTGGGGCGACTCGTGGTGCTCCAAGGTGTACTCGACCCGGCTCCAGGCGGGTGAGCGCTCAATTGTGACACAGAAGGGTGTGGCCAACGCTGGGTGGACGACGAAGTGCGAGCTGGAGTCGTCGTCCCAGACGAGCCGTGCGCACTCCGTTTCCGCGGTGACGATAGCGGTCATGTCGTCTGGCCTGTCCAGGGCCATCTTGGCCGCTGCTTGGGGGTAGAGGAGGGCAACCAGGCCGTCATTCGGGGGATGCTTGCGGGATTCCTCTTCGAGAGTTGTGGTGAGGACCTCTTGCCAGTGTTTGCTCTCAGTGCCTTTGCCGTTGTCCTTGTTGCCGACGACGCCGCTGAGGATGCTGCTAGCTGAAGAGCCTGCTGTTGGGCTCGGGGCCTTGTAGACCTTGTTAGGGTCGTGCCGACTCAGAGTAACGTATGCGGATGCAGATGTGGGATCGAGCCTGAGGTTATAGAATGGCTGAGATGTCGAGGACAAGGTGTAGACCGGAGCATCCTTCTCCTGGGATAGCTTCATGCAGTACACTCTGCCTTCAGAAGGGGAGGCTTTCCAGCCGTTGGCGACCTTCCACATGTTCTTCATTTGCTCATTTGTCGAAACGTTGGGAATGATGGGAGGTTCGATCCTCCTTCTGGGCCATCTTGGCGCCGAACCGCCACTCATTGGACTTCTCACCGGGCTTCTGTGCTGAGCCTCTTGCCCATCCTCTTCTCGTTCCGGGTACCATGTTGTCCGGTTAATGACAGCCCTGGGAATATGAGTTGGACTGGTCTGAGTCGGGAAGTACTCCTGTTGATTGAGCGGCACTTCGGGGTTATACTGGGGAAAGATGGATCGAAGAGCAGCAGGCTCTTGTGACGATGAAGGCTCTCCGGTCAGGGGAAGTTTTGCTATTGAGCTGCGAGAGCGATGGCTGTTGCTCCGTGCTAGTGTTTGCGCCTGAGAGAAGGCAGTGTCTGACCGAGGTGGCACTTCGGCGGTGGGCGCAGGCCTTTGGACAGGCGAAACTGCGTCTGAAGGCAGTGGCGGCAAGTCGCGATTGATGGGTGAAGCATGCTGCTCGCTGGGCCGGGGTCGACGGATTTCTTGCGGTGTTTGCGATCGCTCAACCGGCGACTGCATCCTTTGCTGCGGCGTCTGTCTTCCATGGCGAGGTGGGGTCACCGAGTCGACGGTTTCCGGAGACACAGCCCGAGTCCGCGAGCGTTCGCGAGACTCTGATGTTCGAGTCCGAGATGCCGGTCTCCGTACTGTTGGGGGCTTGGTGTTGGGGTTCGGGAAGAGAGAGTACCCTCCAGAGGGTGGCTGAGCCGACATGATGGGCTGTGTTGCTTCTCGAATCGAACGTTGGGATTCCCCTTTGGTTAATGCTATCCAGGCTCTTCACAGGTAAAGGGGGGATGCCACAATGGAATGAATAATAGGTAGTCCAACTGCTACCGATGCATGGTCCCAACAAGCCGGCAACTGAGAACAAACAGAACGTCCGTTTGCTATTGCGGCACCGGTCAAGATAACCAGATGAAAAGGGGAAAAAGGCATGTAAACATACGATTGCTAACGAAACCACGAGAGTATATACTCTGCTGGCATTAAAGCGCCGGCACTACGGAGCATACTGGGTTCAACTACGGCAGGTCGCCCACGGCAGGCCTGGTAAGCGCTGGCTTTGTCTGACGGGCCGCGGTGAGTGGTGAGAGCCAAGAAGATGGAGGGGATGGGCAGGAGGGTGGTCGCGTTGCCAGACGAAAATAGATTGCGAGATGCGGGCTGGGCCAATCAACCGGGCCATCACACTGCGTCCTAGCCGCCGAGACCAGGGGGTTGAGAGACAGGCGCGCGGGGTTGGTTGAACGCGAGCATTGTGCGATTGGTCGACACCCCAAAATTGGTGCAACTTCTTCGACTCTGACAGCCTTGGCTACTGAGATGCCGACCTGCACATCCCTTGGGCGCCGATGTGAAAATGCGACGCAGGAACGAAATGTGGCCGGCTGATTGAGCACCTCGCCTGTGTCTGGCTGCGTCTCTGCACCAGGCCAGGCCAAATGCGGTCGGCATGCAGGTCTCCGTTCCAGGTAGCTTCGAAAAAAAGAACAAAATCGGGCCACAATCCCTTGGGAAAGGTTCAATATCTAGTGTCAAGAGGTTGAGAGTCTGCTGATGTGGAAAAGCTTCATGTTTCGGCGCTGCTTCTTGTAAAGTCGCAAGATCAAGTCCGTTGCAAGTCTGACGTGCTGTCTACGGTACCAAAGGGAGTGCCTGACTTACAAGCCTATTCCTGGACTGAGGGTAAAATCAATAGTTCAGTGCAAATGCGGACCGTATTCGACTGATATGATCAGCCGGCGTCGGTGCGGCCTTCGGGTCAGAGTCCCGTCGGCGCGTTGACCGGAATCCCCCGTCTCGGCCGAACGCTCGCCAGACCGGGCGCCCCCGGGAGCAACTCCCGAGGTCGGCGTCATTGGAGCTAAAAGGTGGAGACCGGACTCGCCGCTAGGTTGAGGATCGCGTTGCCGTCTGTAATACCTTTGACTCAACGACGATTGGATAAAACCCATATATTGGGTCAAAGTCCATGGACCTTCTGTGACATCTGGACCTCTACACAGCAATCCCGAGATCATTTTACCGGAATCATGTCGCAAATCGTAGTCATCGGGTAACTGCCCCACACAAACCCTCTTGTCAGTGTACAACAGCTAAGTTAGTCCAGCGCCGGCGTGATCGGTTTGAGCACCGCCGTAAGACTCCAGCAGGAAGGATACCAGGTTGCGATTGTAGCCAAGGACTTCCCGAGCCCTTTCGAGGCCATCGACACCAAGGCTTCAATAAACTACACATCGCAATGGGGCGGGGCGCACAATCGATGGGTGATACCGGCTAACAAGATGGAGGAGCGTGATCACGCAATGGCTCTGAGAACATTCCGACACATGGAGTCGCTCCTCAAAAGCAATCCCGAGGCTGGCATTACTTTCATGCCCGGTATCGAGTACCTTGAGGATCCTCCAGAGCAATACAAGGCGCTCACGGAGGAGAAAGCCAAAAGCCTTGGGTTGGTCGAGTTCAGGCGTTTGAGTCCTAGCGAGTTCCCCGATGACAAGGTGAAGTGGGGTTGCGAGTACAAGACATGGTGTGTCAACCCCATGATCTACTGTTCATTCCTCTTGCGTAAGTTCGCATGGAATGGAGGCAAGGTGATTCGCAAAGAGCTCAGCGACCCTGTTGAGGTCTTTGGTATCAAGGAGCTGTCAGACGCACGGACAGTCGTGAACTGCTCTGGCTTCGGATTTGGCGACAAGAACTCGTTCATCACCAGAGGTTTGTGGTCCCTTGACTTCCTCGCAGAACGAGTCTACTGAAACATGCCCAGGGCAAACTTGTGCAGTGGCCAACTTCAGCCCGGCAACGGTGACGCGACAGAATGCGGATGGATCTTGGACGTTCTGTGTGCCCAGGAACTTTGACGGCGGCACCATAGTTGGAGGCACCAAAGAGCCGGACAATTGGGACGTTGAGCCATCGCTAGAATTGCGGGAGCAGATCTTGAAGACATTTGCTGCCACCTATCCTTCCATTCTCGGCGACAGCGGCGAATATCGCGTCCTCAAAGACGTTGTAGGACGTCGACCCACGCGAAGAGGAGGCTTGAGACTTGAGCGAGAGGATGTAAGTGATGGCCGGACCGTTATCCATGCATATGGGCTTGGTGGGAGAGGATTCGAGTTGTCCTGGGGTGTGGCCGAGGGTGCCCTCGGGTTGCTTCAACAGCAAAAGCCCAAAGCGCGGCTGTAGGAGCGCAATTGAATATGTCGCGATTTTGATTGGCGATTTGCTGTTGGCTGGGATGCCAACCTAAAATGTCCCGTCGTTAAGGTGATCATGCTGTGGACCCTGTCACCATGGTAGAGATTGTTGCGACATCGGCCATAATTCATCGGCAACAAATTTTGAGGAGAGGCCAGGACTGCGGTTCGGACGACCGTTTAGTGGCTGCAGGCTCGGTACCTGCATGACGTGCCGAGCGGACATGCTTGATTTGGCGGATAAATCACCGGCAGCAGCTGGGAAGAAAAGATTTTTTTGGTGACGGGATGGAAGGAGCTGAGGCCAGGGCAAAAACTTTGAGTCACTGCCATCTCATTGTAAGGTACCCCGCGCTCCGAAGGCGGTGTACGAACCCCTACTGTAACTCCCTGTAGGAGTCAGAGGTGGGATGTTTTACCTTGCCATCCGTAGACTCATAACTACCCCACCATCATCATACTTCAAGCTCCCCTCCCCAACACCTTCCTCGACGCCGCGATATTTCCCCTCGACACAGTACTTTGCGCAATTGAGTCAATTCAGGTCAATTCTGCTCTCTGCGAAACTTGCGACAATGTCTGCCCCTATCATCCATCTTCGCGCCGAGACCAAGGTTTGTCTACTCTTGTCGCAATTGCTTTGGGATGCCCTTCGAAGTGGCCTCGAGGGTGTAATAGCTAACGGCCATTAAGTGGTTGGAGCACCGCAGCGCCCTCACCCCGAGCACGACCCGAGCCCTCATCAAGGCTGGATACGAGATCCACGTCGAGAAGAACCCCAAGCAGCAGGAGTACCAAAGGTTCTTCCGCGATGAGGAGTTCGAGGAGGCGGGCGCGAAGCTTGTCGAGACCGGCTCATGGAAGGATGTCCCGACCGCCTCCTCCCCTGACGGCGGAAGATACTTCGTCCTGGGATTAAAGGAGATTGAGGAGGGAACGAGCCCTCTTGGCCACACCTACATTCACTTCCAAGTATGCAGCCCTTGAATTCAAACTTTTGAATCGCGCTAACTGGTGATAGCATTGCTACAAGCAGTACGATACAATCAGCATTGAATAGATAACCCGTGTCTCTATGACTGACAGTGTATTAGGCAAGGTGGCTGGACTGAGGCCCTTTCCCGTTATCCTCGCGGAAACGGCACACTCCTCGACTTGGAATTCTTGGCCGATGACTCCGGTCGCCGAGTGGCAGCTTTTGGCTGTGAGTAATTCTCGGTTGCTGAAGAGTTTCTCAATTTACAGTCCTAACTCTATAATTAGTCCATGCTGGTTTTGCAGGCGCCGCGCTTGCGATCTCAAACTGGGCCTGGCAGCTCACTCACCCTGGCGAGCCCTACCCCAGCGTTGAGAGCTACCCCAACGAGGATGCTCTGATCGCAGACGTGAAGAAGGCGCTGGCTGAGGGTGTTACCAAGGCAGGCTACACCCCACGTGTCATGGTTATCGGAGCCCTTGGCCGTTGCGGACGTGGCGCAGTCGCCATGGCCGAGAAGGCTGGCATCGCAGATATCTTGAAGTGGGATATCCAAGAGACGACCGCTCCTGAGCGCAAGGGAAAGACCTTCCCGGAGATTGTCGAGTCTGACATCTTCGTCAACTGCATCTACCTCAACCAGCCCGTTGGCCACTTCGTCAACCACGAGTCTCTGAAGGCTCCTGGTCGCAAGCTGAGCGTTGTTTGCGACGTTAGGTTTGTTCACTACGGCTCCTCTAATTCTCATGAACGCATGCTAACCGCTTTGGCGCAGTGCTGATACCACCAACCCCCACAACCCTAGTAAGTCGCGATCTCGTGAGCTATTTTCAGCTTGTACTAAGTGAACTGTTTTAGTCCCCATCTACACCGTCGCCACTACGTTCGACAAGCCCACAGTCCCTGTGGAGGGCTATGACAACCCGCCCCTGAGCGTCATCAGCATCGACCACCTGCCTAGTCTGCTGCCCCGCGAGGCTTCCGAGGCCTTCAGCAATGACCTGCTGCCTACTCTTTTGGAACTCAAGAACTGGCGCAGCAACCCGGTCTGGGTCCGCGCCACCAAGCTCTTCGAGGAGAAGGTGGCCACTCTTCCCGCTGAGTCCCTGGAGAACAAGGCCTAGTGGGCTCCGATCAAGTCGTATCTGTGTTTCTGAAATGGACTCTGGCGTTTATAGGGAGGAATCTTACGATTGCAAGGACACAAGAGAGTCAACAAGACCTATGAGATTTGAAAGCTACATAGAGAAAAGATTAGACTCGGAATGCGGATGTCACTAAATAGAAAAGTTGTAGGTCCTCTTAGAGGAAGACCTTGACGAGTGTTCGATGATCATGACCGCCGTCCCTCGGCTTCGGCCCCCCTTTTTGGGTGATTTGTAGTCTACATGGTGTTGATATATTTATACACGCCGAAATGTCTGCGCCGTTAGAGCAGGGTGTCCCAAGCCACGAGTCCGGAACGCCCAACATATATGCATCTGAACTCTCTTCGGCCGGCCCCGCGCCGACCGCTTTTTCCAATACCCTTATCGTCTCGGGCTTACGATGCACTCCACCCTCTTCTACTCGCCCTTGTCCTCCTCTTCACCTCTTCGCAGCAGCAGCCGCTGCCGCCGCCTGCTCTTCCTCCCACCGCTTCCGGTCCCGGGCAGCATACCCGCCAACCCTCTCGGCCATCTCATCTTCTCCTCCTCCTTCCTCCTCGTCTCGGCATCCTTCTCGGGCAGACCCCACCACTCGCGGATAAAGTCCTCCTGCTGTGACTTCTTGACAGCCTTGCGCTCGCGCTCGCGCTGCCTTTCGAGCCTCTTGGCAAACCACTCCTCTCGCGCGGCGTCGTGGTTCTGTGGCGTGGCGTGCGCCTTCATGCACCCGTTCATGGCACGCAACTGGTCGCTGCAGACGAAGGAGACGGTAAATGTCCTGTTGAGGGCGCAATCTGCGAATGCTGTTTTGCGGCGTGTTAGCTAGCCTCCTCTACTGTACCACCAGAAGTGACTGGTCCAAGTGTTCCCGCTGTAATTCCCCGCCTAGGTAGGCTGACGTGGGAACGAGGGGTCGGTCGGGAGGACGGGAACATTACCCTTGATCTCGGGCGCACAGGCACTGCGCACACGCTGGTGGTAGATATCTCTGATCTGCGCCTCCTGGGATGCCGATAGGGGGAGCGGGTTGCGCGAGGGCATCGGCAGGCCCTCGCCGGCGCCGCCGGTCGGGTTCGGAGCCGCCATCGCGGCCATCAACGATGTCCCGGGGGAAGATCTGCGTTCGACACCCACTGGGGGTCCTGTCTTTTGTGTAGTTCGCTCGAAAACGACACCGCAGGTCGTTCGTGTGTGTGTGTGTGTGCGTGCGTGTGTCTGTGTGTGTACGCACTTCGATCGGTTGCCGTTTCTCTCGTCGTTGGCGGGCGTTTGGATTTGCGCGGGTGGTTCGATAGTGGCCCGTCGTCGAAGGTGGGTAAATCCAGAGCGACAGAGCTCTCGGATGGATGTGCCCGTGTATTCGGACGGAGCTTGCTAATTGAGACTTTTTGCCGCCGGGGACCCTTCACCGCTTTCCCTTTCCAGACGACTGCGAATAAACACCAGTAGAATAAGATTGTACACTGACGACATGAATTTTTAGAATTTTGTTGCGTAATGCTGTTTTTCCATTTTTGTTGTTGGGTATGTGTCTTCCTTTTCAGAGAAACTCTTCACATCAAGTACAACAAGAGACAACGGAGTAAAATAGAATCGCGGAGTTTTTGCTTTTATTTCTGTTTTGTCGAAGAGCACTACATAGCTAAGACTGCCTGGTAATTGACGCTGGGACTCAAACGTCCTTCTTTTCCTCATCAAAGTCGCTGTCGAGGGCTCGGTGTGACTCAGGGGCTTCCTTGTTGTCCTTGCCCTTCTTCTTCATGGAAAACTTGCTGCTCCAGCCGGTCATTCTGCTTTCCTTCGACTCCTTGGATTTTGACGGGCCAAAGGAGGGACTACCGGAGACGCTTTCATAGCTGCGACCGAGCAGACCCTCCTCGCCGTAATCGTCAATGTCGCCGAAGCTAGATCTGTCCGCTGACATGTTCTTGTCCGAGTTCGTGGTGCTTCCGGGGCCCTTCTTAAAGAGCCCGGATTCCTTACTCAGACGAGAAGACAGACTAAACTTGCTAGAGCTTCCTTTCCTAAAGAGCTTGCGGACAACATTTTCCTGATCTTTGACGATGGAGTTGGGGTCAGAAAGCGTGCTGGATAACGCTCGATCCAGGGTCAAAGACTCTCGGGATTCAGAAACCGACGTTTGCGTGTGGATGGAGAAGGTATCGCGAGACTTTCTGGACTCATTCGGAGAAGAATCGTAACCTTGGGGCAAGTCGAGGCTGGGAGCAGAAGCATCTCTGCCCTTTGCTTTTTCCTTCGTATCCTTGCCCTTGTCCTTGGACTTATCCTTGGATTTGGTTTTGTCCTTGTCTTTGCTCGGGTCGCCGTCCTTCTCCTTCCAACCGAAAATACCTCCAATAAAAGTCGGTGCTGCAGGATTGAGACGCCCACTCAAAGTTCTAGCGTCTGCAGTCAATTTGTTGCCTGGTGGTCTGCTTCCGATGACACCGACTTGACTGGGGTCTTTCAGCGCCTCGTTGTGGAGAATCTCATCATTTTCTGAGGCCAAGGTTGTCTTCAAAGCCGCAGGGGAGCCGTGGATGGAAGGTCGCCTAGACGGATTCCGAGAAGTCCACATATTATTGTCTGTCCAGAAGCGACTCTTATCTCCCGGGTGACCCCAGATAGAGGGCCCGCTATCTGTGGATGGGCGTGGCATGTCTGCCGATGCCATGGAAGCAGGTCGAGGGCTGCTTGGATCGCGATCCGCAAAGACACCGCCAAAAGGCACGAGGCGCCTAGCCGACGATAGCATACCTTTGGGCACGAGCGATGATGTACTTCCTTCAAGAGTCTCTGGTCCTGCGGAATTCCGATTCTGCGTGTACGAGGAGAAACTAGTCCGGCGTCTGTTTGATGGCTCTGAATCGTCGGTTTGCCGTGGAAAAGATTGGCTTTGACCATGCTTCAGACTACCAAGAAGTGGGCCGCCTTCCTCAGCACTCTTCCCGCCTCTATTGCGCTGGAAAGACGCGAACAGATTTCCAAGCCGGTGCCCCGATGGCGACGGCTGTGCGCCCGAAGAAGCAGTCACATCTTTAAGGGATGCATGGTCGGCGATATCTGAGGACAAGGGAGGGAAGTTCTGCTGGTGAGACGATCCCGGAGGACTAGAATGTGCACTTTTGGAATTGCCGGATGGCGCTGGCGAATGAGCATCGTTGTGCTGATCTGGCGCGAAGGGACTTCTTCGAGAAAATGAGTTGGGGCTATGAGGCTCATCATCGAAGTCGTCGCCTAAAATTCCGGATGGCAGCAGCATCTGGGCTGTCGGGCTCAACGGAGCGCCTGCAGTGAGGGCTCGCATATCTGCATCAATAAACTGTTCCGTTGGTAATCCCTCGTTGGCCTGCATGTCTCCGAACTGACCGTACCCCGAACGACTCCCGAAACCGATTGGAGGGCCATACGGAGAATCCGAGGCAGAGTAAAGACCTGTAGGAGACGGAACGGCCGCATTCGACATTGAATTGCCGGTTCGGCTTCTTCGCTTGATCTGTACCGGTACGTTCTGTTCAAAGTCGACGCCGGAGGAATTTGCGTGGTTGAAGAAATTGATGCCTTGCTGAGTTGCAGCATACATTTGAGCGTTAAGCATATGCAAGTGCCCGTCGAGTTGCTGAGCTTTCCTGTTCTCCATGATAAGTTGACTCTGGAGCTCTCTCCGCTTGGTCTCGAAGTCCCTTTTCATCTTCCGGTCGTCTTCTCGCCAGGTATCGTCTTCTTCTCCACCGGGTAGTTTCTTGCGTTCATCTTCGAGCTCCTTTAGTTGTTGCCTCTTTTCTTTATACTCGGCCTCAAGCTGGTCAAACTCCTCTTGGAGAGCCGCGTTCTCTTCGATCAAAGTTTTCACTTTGAGATCGCGGTCCTTCTCCAGGTTATCCTTTTCGGCAGCAAAACCCTCGCGCGTCTTGCGCATGTTCTCGATATCAGTTGTCCACTTGTCGATGTTGTCGCGGACCTTCTTGAGCTTATCTTGCTTCTCCTTGAGTTGATTCTCCTTCTTCGCCTTGTCTTTGCTGGCTTGGCGCATTTGTTCGTAACTAGCCTTAACCTTCTGCTTGAGTTGTGCGGTGGCATCGTCCTTCTCCTTTTGTACTCTCTTCTTCTCGTCCCTCTCTTTCTTGAGACGCTGTTCAAGCTGCCTGAACTCGGTCTCCTCGGTCGTGTGCAGTGCAGCTGTATCGTCAATCTCCTTCCGTTGCTTTTCGAGAGTGTCGGCCAAATCCTTCAGTGACGCCTCGGGATGATCGCCCGATAGATCTTTGATATTTGGCTGTTCTTGGCTCGCTATAGAAGGAGAGTGTCTTCGGTTGACGGTGTTGCGCCTCTGGCCGGCACTGGTTGTGGGTTCCCGTGCGGTGGCCGATCCGGGCTCGAGGGAGGGCGCCGCCTCGATAGTAGGAATCTGACTGCGTCCGCCATTCTCTTCGGTGCACTGGGAATGACTGGACCGGGGTTCTTGGTCCTGAAAGCTGTCGGGTAGACGGGAGTTTCCTAGCTCTGGCCGTCCATCGGATCGGTATGTGCGTAATCGTATGACTTGGCTACCGGCTTGGAAGTTATTCGGACCGACCGCAATGACGCGAATGTTGTAGCAATGATTGGGCCTGAGGCCGGTTACAGTAATCGCCGTTTCCTCAGATCTCGATTCGCCAACTGCAGCACTTCGTCAGAACCTCACAACACAGCGCACGACAGGCCTCGTTGGCTGGACTAACCATTGACACCATTGACCTGTATCAAAAACTTTTGTACAGGCCGGTTGTGAGAGGGGCGCGTCCAGTTAAGGGTAGCAGCGTCGTTCTTGATACCGGCTAGGGACACATCGGGGGCTTCGGGAACGTCGACTCCAAGAATGCTAATCAAGTCGGTAGTGGGCTTCCAGAGGGTCTGCCAGGCACGGTGAAGCAGCCTAGATGGGGACGTGTCAGTCGCATGGGCACAAGGAAGACAGGCGGCAGGGAGCTGGCAGTAGGATCGCATGTGGAAGGCAGGGCGGAGCAACTCACCAAATGACTGCGGCGAGTGTCACCAACATGCTGGCATGTCGAAGAAGCAACTCATCTAGACTCCAGTACCGGATGCTCTCGCGGGTGTAGTGGACGGACCAGGCAAGGCAGAGGGAAGCGTAGAGGGGGGCGACGAGATAGAATACGGCGGCTGAAGCGGCGTAGAGTAAGGCTTTGTAGAGACGGCCCTGAGGTCGTTTAAGCCACCACGCGATGAGGAAGCTGACGAAGAGGATTTTCACGAACAGGGTCCATAACATCGCCGCGTCGAGCCGGTAAGGAAAAGGAAAAGAAACAGGAGCCTAACCAGAACCAAAACCAGAAAAAAGGAGCGGAGGTACGAAAGAAAAAGCGAAGGATGAGACCGTTCGCTTGTCCTCTCTCTCTGGGGGGGAAATTCTGGGTGGGAGGGCGGTAACAGAGATCGGTCAAGAAGCGAATGGGAGAGGATGGAAGAAAATCTCGGCAGTTGGAGCGCAGTCTGCGGCGGCGACGTCGACGACGAGCCAAGCCAAACGGGACCCAACCCGATCCAGGGCGGGCGGGCAGGCTCAGGTCTGGCTCTGACAACCTCCACCACCTGGGAGGACCGGAGCGCTAACCAGCGACACCACTCTCACCCACTGTACAGACACAGAGTGTTCACAGTTGCACCACCTCACCTAATGGGTTCCCGTCCACCAATACCCATGCACCGTGTATCGCGGCAAGGGGCCTGCACAGTGCGGATGCAGGCGATCAGGACATGCACGCGCATATTCGTGCCTACTTTTTACCTCTGGTGACGGATGCCGGCCGGGCAATTTGGGGCTGAAAGGATGGAAACGGGGAGGGCTTAATTATAGAGGGGCGGCAAGGCAGGGCAGGCCTGGAGAGGACGGGAGGGAGCACTTGAGAATGAGGCACGAGAGTCACTTCCCGGGTATGTAGCCATGAGAACAGCCTACGAAGCTGTAATTTTATCCTCTTTCCTCACTAGGTGTTCAGTCTAGCATCACCTAGACCTAGCAACATCGTTAGCTATTAAACGCCTAGAACGAATCTAGTTAAAAGCAGCTAAACACACCTCAGGGGCTATTACTAGAACTTCTAGGGTAGTAATAGATATTAAGGTTTACTTCCTCTTTACTAAAATATAACTTAAATAATAATATTTAAACGTTCTAGTATAACTATTAGTATACTTTATAGAAAGCTAACTTATTAATTAAACTAATCTAAAAGCTTATTTCTAAAGCTTTTTAGTAAAACTTAAAGCTTTTATTAAAACTTATTACTTAGATATTAATATTATAATAGTAACTAAAGTTTAATCTATATTAATTTTCTATAAAGCTTCTTTCTATTAATAATTATAAATACTAAAAATAAGAACTTTATAAAGAATTATTATTTAGTTACTATATAATTATTAGTAAATCTAGTTATAAATTAAAATTTAACTTTAGATAAAATTATTATTTTAGGTATATATTATAATTATAAAAACCTATCTTAGATATCTTTAGTAAATTCTCTAGATACTTAAAAAAATTTAAAATATAATAAAAATATAAATCTAAATATTATCTAACTTTTTTTAATAGATTAGAAATTAAAATATAATAAATATAGTAATCTATTACTTTGTAAAGGTATTAAGAGCTATAAGCTATAGTTAGGTTAAACTAATAGTAGAAGCACCTAAAAAGTAGGTCTAGTATTACTACACTACTTTTACTTACTTCTTCTAAGATCCTTATTTTTAGCTTTTAGTAAGTACTTACTAAATCCTTATTATAGAAGGTTCTATACCTTAGCTCTATAAACTTCTTTATTCTTTTAACTTCTATTAGCTAAACTATCTCTAGTTTCTCTAAGTAGGATATCTAGTTCTTTATAATTATCTCCTTTCTAATTATAATAGTTCTTACTATAAAATTAGGTATAGAAGTTAGTTTTTAGCTATTATTCTTTCTTACTATCTAGATAAAATATCTAGCCTTATTACTATTATCTCTATTATCTAGTATAATAGCTATTTACTATTTATTTACTGAGGGATAATAAAGCTATTAATATTATAATAAGAACCTATAATCTTATTTTTTATAATTTTCTTTATTTTAGCTCCTTTTTATAATTTTTTTAAGTTATTTTAAAGAAGTCTTATTATTATTTATTAATAAGAATAGTTACTTGTTTAGTAGTAGTTTTATCTTTAATAGTTTATTTTTTTATTTAGTAAGCTTTTACTTAAATAATATTCTTATAATATCTTTAAGTGATTTACTTTTTATTTAGTAAGCTTTCTCTTAAATAGTATCTTTATAATAGCTTTATTTTTTATTCTGTTATCCTCTTTCTAAATAAGTATATTATAAAACTATAAAATAAGTTAAATAATAACTACTATTATTAATTTATTATACTTACTTCTTTATAAATAATAACTATTATAGTAAATAACTATTATTCTTATTATCTAAAGTTATAGCTATTTTTATAATTATTTAATAAAGCTTCTTAGCTATCTATAAAGTAATAGCTTTTTCCTGCTCTAAGGTTAGTTTTTTTTCTTTAATATATTATATTTAATAATAATAATTTTTATATTTTACAAACCTTTCCTTAAGCTTTTACTAATCTTTTATTATTCTTCTAGACTTCTATATCTAATATTATAAGTACTAACTTCTTTATTACTTATATCTTCTTATATTTTAAGCTTAAAACTTTAGAGAAGGGTAATAATACTTACTAGTATAACTAATTAGATAGAAGTAAACTTTATATTACTTATATTTTATAGCTTTATTAATCTACTAAAGTAGTCTATACTTATATATAGTTAGGTAATATAACCTACTAAATATACTATTCTTATAGTATTAAGTACTATAAAATAAGTTTTTAGTAACTTATTATAAAATTAAACTAACTTTATAACTCTAAATTCCTAACTTCCTTATTAATAGTATTTATATCTACTAAAACTAAATTAAGTATTATATAGCTAAGATTAAAACTAGTAAGTATTATTAGTATAAAATTTATTATATTTATATTACTATCTATAAAAGTTAAAGCTTTCTCTTAAAGCTTTATAAGTAATTAATAAACCTTACTAGTTTTACTCTAAGCTTTAAGTAATATTATAGCTAGTTTTTATAAATAAATACTAAAGAGAATACTACTAATTATACTTAAATATATTTATAGCTTTAGTTTAAAATAAGTTTCTTTCTTTATTAATCTTCCTATATTAGTACTAATAATACTTTATAAAATACTTATTATAAGAAAGATAAAGCTTTTATCTAGGTAACTTAAACTCAGCTAAATATAGCTTTACTCTAGTACTTTAAAAATATAAGCTATATCTATAAGTAAGCTTAGTTTCTTAATAAGCTTAAAAAAGTTCTAGAGAGCTATCTTATAAGTAAGAACTTTTATATATTAAGCTTACCTATTTAGAACTTTTTAAAAGTATAAAGCTTCTATATATTTTATAATACTTATAAATATACTCTTTTTACTAAGCTTAAGTATATTAGTAATAATCTTACTCTTTAACTAAACACTTATAAAGAAGTTAGTATAGCTTCTATAAATATCTACTAGAAAGCTATAAATACTAATAATAAAGATAATTTTTAGAGGAGAGTAATAATAAGAATAATAATAATAAAGATATTAGACTAGATAGTAATAGTATTAATTCTAGTAATAAAATAATAATAAAGAATAATAAGTTTTTTTTTA
Source organism: Colletotrichum camelliae (assembly GCA_018853505.1). NCBI lineage: Eukaryota > Fungi > Ascomycota > Sordariomycetes > Glomerellales > Glomerellaceae > Colletotrichum > Colletotrichum camelliae. Next base: position 2,159,428 of record JAELVL010000008.1, on the reverse strand, counting down.
GAAAATCTTTAATAAGTATATAATAGCTTTTCTATATATAGATAGTTAGATATCTAAGGTTTTCTTATTACTTTTTTTAAGCTTCTATTTATTTTTATAGTTAATTAATTTCTTTTTATTCTATACTATTTATTATCCTATTTATAATATAATTTATATTATTACTTCTTAAATTTAGTAAAGATTTATAAAGTATTTACTAAGTATTTTTTAAGTTTCTAGATATTATATTTTACTAGCTAGCTTTTCTATTTAACTAAATATAAGAAGCTTTCTAATGCTTCCTTTTATAATATAATATCTTTAACTTCTTATTTTTTTAGGTCTTTTTTAAAGTTTAGAAGCTATTTCTTAGTAAGCTTTTAGCTATATTATAATTTAAGCAAAATAATAGAAAAGATATTATATACTCTATTATATTTTTCTAGAAGTTAGACTTTATAAATATTTAAGCTTATAATTTCTATAATTAGTATAGAAATAAATTATAAAGTAAGCTTCTATTAACTTTTTATAAAAGAAAAGTTCTTTATAGAAAGTTTATAATATCCCCTATTATATAATTATACTTTCTTTTTAGTATTAATATTTTTAACTTATATTTTAGTAGTATATTACTAATTCTTAGCTATTTTTTAGTAAATTTCTATTAATTTCTTAAGTTTTTCTTTAACTTCTTAAGTTTAAATTTTAATATTTAGTAAGTAGAAGTTTATTATTCTAAGATAGTAGCTTATAAGCGTTTTAAATAGAGAGATATTAATAGTAATATACTTATTATTATTATAAGAAAATTTAGCTTTAACTAATTATATAGCTTATTAGTCCTATAAACCTTTACTAAACTTAGTGAGATATATAGTTAATATTTAATATATTCTCTCTATCTAGCTATCTATTTATAGATACTAAGCTATAAAGAAGTACTTCTAAATATTTTAAGCTTTTATCTAATTCTACTAAAATTAACTAGTAATTAACTTATCTTAATTATTAATAATAGTTTTAAATATATTATACTAGTACTTAATTTCTTAATATAAGATCTTTACTAAGTTTATAATATCTAATTACTTAGTTATTACTAGAAATCAGGCTACCTTAGTTATTTAGTATATAATTACTAGGATTATATTATATATAACCTTATTATCTTAGTAGCTCTCTAGTAATCTAGTTAAGAAGTCTAGTAAGATCTACTAGAAAAAGTATACTAGTAATTCTAATATTTATAATAACTTATATAGTTTATACTATAGTATATACTCTTTAGTAATATAAGTACTTAGTAATATATTATTATATATTCTCTATTAAGTATAGCTAGTAAAACTTTTATAAAATAAGTTTTATAGTTTTATTTACTCCTATATAGCTTGATCTAGATATATTATAGTAGTTTTTTAAGATTTTATAGTAGAAGGATCTCTCTTTTAGGATAATAAGTCTTCTTCTAAACTAAAAGATATTATTCTTATTAAGTTAGTATCCTTAATATCTCTTAGTATCTTAGTAAACCTTAGCTATAATATCTCTATAAAAGTAGTTTTTAGCTTATAATCTACTAACTATCTATTTAAGATTTATACTAGAGTATAGTATATAAGCTATTTTATTCTAGATAAGCTTCTTTATTATAATATATAGGATATATTATTCTAGTATAGTAACTTTAGCTCCTCTTAAGTTCTTTATTATATTGCTTTTTTCTTATAGAATAGTTAGTATAATATCTATATATATCTTAGAGCAAATAATAGCACTAATATATATTATAGTATATAATAAAGTATTAATACCTTTTATAGAGTAGTTCTAATATAAAGGTGAAAATCTCTTAACTTTAAAGCTAGCTCTCTAGTAAAGTTCTTATATACTTTACTAGATAGCCTAGATATAAGTTTTTATAATAGCTATTTATCCTTTAAGTTTAGTAATATATTAGTAGTCTATTACTAAAAGCTAGCTAATAAGTCTAAGCTTTCTTCTTAAAGTAGAAAGTATATTATCTACTTTAGTATCTTCTATTATATAATTAGAGTATTAGGATAACTTATCTACTAGGTTAGTAATCTCTAATCTATATTAGATTTTAAAATTAAAAGCTAATAATTAGTAAACCTATTATATAAGTTTTCTATAAATATCTTATATAGATATAATAAACACTCCTTTTAGTATAATATAGTCTATAAGAACTAGGAATTTTTTAAGAAGCTTCTGAAGATATTATACTTAGTAATCTAAGCTTTTAATAATAATAAAAAGCTTTTATTATCTTATAGTTTAGTATTATTCTATATTAAATAGTTTTCTTAACTAAAAAGCTACTAAATACTAAATAGTTTTATACTTCTATAAAAATATACTAAACGCTACTTAAATAGATATATCTATTTTAACTCTTATTTCTAGTATAAAGTTATAATATCTTAGTATTAGTACTTTAGTAAATACTTTATAAAGTATTTTAAATATAGTTTATATCTCTCCTATCTAAATAAAAGCTTCTAACTTTATACTATTTTAGTTTCCTTTAAGTATACTATTTATAAAAGCTATAATATAGAAATATTTTATTATAAACTTATAATAGAAATTATAAAATCCTAAAAAAACTTATATATCTCTAAAAAACTTTAATACTAGCTATTTAGTAACTACTTAGATATATTTTAGGTCTATTTTAATACTATTCTAAGTAATATAAAACCCTAGAAAGTCTATTTCTATTTAATAGAAGTTATACTTCTTAAGTTTTATAAATAACTTAGTAGCTTTTAAGTAGTATAGAATAATATAAAATTTTTTAGTATACTACTCCTTAGTATTTAAATAAATTAAGATATATCTAAGTATATAATATAGTATATATCTAAGAAGTAATAAACGTTCTATAAATATATACTTAGAATTACTAAAGCATTAGTAAGCCTAAATAGTATTATTATATACTTAAAATATTTATATTATATTTAAATATAGTTTCTATAGTACTTTATTAATTATAATATAATAATATATTTACTTAAGTTAATTTAAAATAAATTTTACTCTAATAAACCTATTTAGAAGTTTACTAATTAATAATAGAAATATTAGTTTTTTATTATAATTTTATTTAACTTTTAATAATCTATATATAACTATAAACTACTATCTTTTTTTAGTATAAATAGAATAAATACTTCTATAGAACTTATAAAATAGTAGATTTAGTTTATAGTTTCTATCTCTTAGATATATTCTATAAGAGTTTATAGTTATTCTACTAATATAAAGTATATAAGTTTATAAGAGAGCTTCTTATTAAGCTTTAGTTTAATATAATATACTCTTTTTAGTTTATATTTTATTATTAAAGATATTAGTAAACATTTAAAATTCTTTAGAAATTCTCTTATTTTACTTATATCTAGTAATTACTTACTTAAAGTACTAATATCCTTTTTATTAGAAATTAAAGTATTTATTAGGTATATAATATAAGTTTATTAGCTATTCTCTATAACTTTTTAGATAATTATTTCTAATTTAGTAAGTAAGATATATTTATATAACTAAGTATATATATATGCATCTATATAGATACTTTCTTAACTTATAGAGTTATTAGATAAAAAGATATTCTTTTACTTTTTTAGAGCGTAAGTTTATAATAAATACTTGGTAAATCTTCTATAAATAGCTTTTATTATTTAATAAGAAGAAAGTAAACTAGTAAACTTTCTTTATAAGTATAAGCCTTTTTTAGAAGTCTACTAATTCTAGAGCTATAATATTTATAGCTTCTTTTAATTAGAGTTTCTCTATAAAATCCTCTCTAATAATATCTATTATTATATAAGTATTTATATTAATTTTAAACTTAACTTTACTAGCTATTTAGAGTATAAACACTTATTTCTTAACAGTTTTTCTAATTAGAACTAAGGTGATTTCTAGTATAAAGTTTTTTAGAGTTACTTTTATATTTATTTATTTCCTAAATCCTTAGTATTAGTTATATAAAGTATTATAATTATATTTATACTACTCTATCTTAGGTTTAAGTTCTAGTTATTACCTATTAGCTATATATAATTCTTAGTATAGTAAGTTATAATATAGTTATATTTCTTATAGGTATAATATTAAAAGCTCTAAAAGTTAAATAGTTTATTATTAGAGTTAGAAGTTATATAAAGGTTTACTAAGTAGTTACTTTAAGATAAGGTCTCTAGATAGTATTCTTTATAGTTTACTAACTATAGAAGTTATAAGCTATTCTTATAAAAGTAGTCTAGAGAACTTAAATATAGTTATTTATATAACTTAGAATAACTAGTAAGTCTCCTTATATATTTTCTATCTATAATTTCTTATAGCTTTTAGGTATATAATATAATAATATAAATATTAATATAATTAATATTTTATTTAAATAATTTATCTTTTAGGGTTCTAATAAAGCTCTAGAAGAAAGTATATATCTTTATATTACTTATATTTAGCTTACTAAATACTTAGTTAATAGTTTTCTAATAAGCTTAATATATAATAAGTTTTTATTATCTTTCTAATAATATTATCTAAAAGGTATTATAGTAATTTTATTCTTATAGCTTAGATATAATATATTACTTCCTAATAAAGATTTAGAAATCTTTCTACTTTAGGTTAACTTCTTTCTCTAAAAAGTTTATAAGTATTCTCTAATAAGTTTACTATTCTATCTATATAATATATTCTATAATACTTAGTACTTACTAGATATACTAGCTATTAAAATAGCTAAAGTAATACTTATAAACTTCTTTTACTATAATAAACTAATCTTCTCTTATTATACTTATAGCTTTATTAATAAAATATACTATATTATAATTAAGAAGTTTCTTAAAAACCTTAAATAAGTATTTAATAAGCGCTTAGTTACTTAATATAGCTATAATAAACTTATACTAGTTAGCTATTATAGCTAGTATCTGCTATATTAATAGCTAGTTATTTACTTTTTATAGCTTATTAGTTTAAACTAGCTTATTAGCTATAGCTATAGATATCTAGCTCTATAACCTATCCTATATATAAGAGAAAGTCTTATATTTCCTATTTTCTTATATATATTTATTATCTAAGTAATAAACGCTTAGTATAAGTAGTCTATTCTCTTTAAAACCTTCTAGCTTTACTTAAAATATAGTTTCTTATTTCCCTTAGTTAACTTATATTATCCTCTAATTATTTACTAAGGTTATCTTCTCTATATAAGCTTATATAAGTTATTTTACTTAATACTTAGTAAATACTAATTATAAGTTTATTATCTTAATTAGTAAATATTACTTAGGTATATAATATTATTATTATTACTAACTTTCTTAAAGTAGAGTAAAAGTAAAAGAATTATAAAAGTATTAAAAGCTATAAACTATAGTTAAGTTAAACTAATAATAAAAGCACCTAAAAAGTAAGTTTAGTATTACTATACTACTTTTACTTACTTCTTCTAAGATCTTTATTTTCAGCCTTTAGTAAGCACTTACTAAGTCCTTACTATAGAAAGTTCTATACCTTAGCTCTATAAGCCTCTTTACTCCTTTAGCCTCTGTTAGCTAAACTGTCTCTGGCTTCTCTAGGCAGGGTGTCTAGTCCTTTATATACTTTAAAACTAGAAACTAGAAAAGAATTTATTTAAATAATAGTTAGTTTTTCTATTTTCTATAAAAAAGTAAAAATAATTATATTTATACTAGAATATATATAAATACTTAATATATTTTAATTAATTTATATTTACTTAGATAATAAAAGAGTTATTTAGTTTCTAAATAAACTCTACTTTTATTAAGAGAAATAAGGTTTTATATAAATTTATAACTTTATAACTTATACTAATTATATTACTATAGAATAGATTTTCGTTTATTTAAAAATTAAAGAAAATAAAATAATAGACTTATATACTAAAGAAACTATTAAATAGAGAAATAAAAAGAAGCTATTTAATACTAAAAACTTTCTAAACTATAATTTAAAAAACTATTCTTTTATTATTTCTTCTTAAAAAGTAGAATAGTAAATAGAATAATAAAAACCTAAACTATTAACTAAAGTAAAATAGCTTATAGCTATTTCTCTAGAAAGATTAAAGTTTACTTAAATAAATTTAATTTTAAATATTTTAAAGTTTAAATAAGCTTTTTATATTAATTATTATCTAATTTTATATAAATAAAATAAGTTTTTATTATTTCTATATTTTATTAGAAAAGCTAAAAACTTTTTCTATTTAAATTACTTAAGTAAGAATAAAAGATATTTTAAACTAAAGAATATATTCTATTATATTACTTAAATCTCTTAACTTATAGAGTAAATATATAAAAAAATATTAATTATATTTATACTTTTATTAAAGATCTCTTAATAGAAATTACTAGTATAAAATATACTATAAAATAGTACTAGAAATAGGTTTCTTAGAGTAGTTAAAATAGTAAATATTAAAACTTTAAATTAATATATAATAAAAATAGAAATAAAACTTATACTTAATAATAAGAAGAAATTTATTCTAAGTAATATTACTAATAGTAATAAATATTAATATAACTAAACTAATATCTCTATTAAAAGCTTAAAATAACTAATAATATAGCTTTTTAGTAATAATTAGTAAAAAATATTTAGAATATAATAAATTATTTATTATTACTTATTATTTTCTAAATATTTAAATATTTAACTTCTATAAAATAGTATAAAACTACTACTAGAATAATTAAAAAAGATTAAATTTTAGTAATAAAACTTATAAAATAGTAATAACTTTACTATTATAATACTTAAAAACTATATTATTATTATTTAATTTCTAATATTATTTATAAAAAGCTATATTAGTAATTAAAAAAGAAAATTAGTTCTAAAACTAATATTACTTAGAACTAATTTTAGAAAAATAAACTTTTTTTATTATATATTTTTATATTTATTATACTATTTAAAATTACTTTATTAATATAAATACTAAAAAGTAGTAAAATATATAAAATAAATTAAATAAACTAAGTAGTTTTAGACTAAACCTAAGTAATAAGAAATAATTATTAAAGATAGTAAAGAGAATACTATAAGAGATTTTAGTACCTCCTAAGTATTAAAAAGCTAGTTATATAATATATAAGTAAAGCACTAGATAGTAGCTATATACCCCTTCGGAGTTCTAGAAAGCTTAATAACACAACACACACACACACACACACACACACACTTCCCGGGTATGTAGTCTTTCTATAGGTCCCTAGGCGGCCGTAAAGCAAGAATGGTGGAAATGAGAACGGGTAGACAGACTGAGGAGGGGTCCAGTCTCTGTCTCTTTTTCTCCTTTCTTTTCTCGAGTTAAACTCGTCTTGTCTTTCCGAACATCAAAGCCTAAATTCAAGCGGGCGGGCAGAATAACCACCATGCGGTCTTTGGCCCGGGCGAGAATGATTAAGCGTACGGGCAGGGCTTGTCGCATGCCATTCTGTCATTCTGAGATTCCAGAAAACACGATGCAATAGCAGGTCTGGTCTATGCTCCTCCGGGATTTCTCTCAGATAATTGATGAAATGAAGCCCTCATGACTGACTGCCTTACCAAGGAGAAACCTCCTCAGGTTTAAAGCACGGTTCTTTTCGCCTGTGCTGAATCACCGCTAAGTCGCGTCTTGGTTTCTTTTGAGGCTGAGAGCTCTTCATTCGGTTTCATCTCCTCCAACGATGTTTTGTCCTCTAGAAAGCTATCCAAGATGGGGACTTGACGAGTGGTTAAAGCTAAAGAACATCTACCTCTTAGTTGAAGACATCCGTTGGCCAAACGAGGCATTCGAAGCCATTTGCTATTCAACAGTCTTACATCACGATGGCGCCTTTTAGCTATCTACCTATCCGTACCTACCAACCTAACCTTACTTTCTGACAGCTTGCTCTTTACCTAGCGGCGCCTCCCGCCAAGTTTCTGCCACCCAAAGTCGCACAGCCCCGACTCCCGCAACCAATGTGGCTGCCGAATGATGATGATCACGTCTTACCAAGTTTCTTACGTGAGCTAAGGATGCGCTTCCGTGCTACAGCGTTCCAGCTCGAGTCTCCTTGTCCTCGTATCCGGGCCTGTACGCAGCAAATGCCTTGCCTCAGCCACTTTGCCCTCTGCGTAGGGTGCAGGCCCTGAATCGCCCTTCCCGGGAGGATTTCGCAATGTGCTGATGTGGCTGGCTCCTGAGCATCCCCTGAAAACGAACTGGAGTGAGGGGCTCGCAGCTGAAAGCGACCTATCATGCCCTGAAGGCGTCTCGCTGCCCTGGAATGAGGGGCTCCATCCCATCTGAAAGCGACGGGACTGAGCCAATTGATCTGACCTGACAACTAGCGGGGACCTGGACAACGACCACCCAGCTTGCCCCCCCTTTACGGCACTATATTTGGACCATGGAGGGGTCTTTGGCGGGGACTACAAGTAAGGTAAGCTACCTACCGTCGACCTCATTTGTTTACTTGGTCTCTTCCGCCTTTTCGTCTTGTCCTACCTTACTGCTTCAGCTTTCAACCTTCATTCTTCTGTAATCATCACATCAGCCTGCTTTCTGATCATCAGCAGCCCCAATTGACTTGACTGATAGCTTCCCCCACCGAGATACCCACACCACACCCACCACCCAACATGGAGGCAATCAAGTCTGCTCTGAACATCGGCTCCAACAAGCCTGCTGCCACCGAGCCTTCTGCCGAGCAGCTCTCTCAGCTCAAGGAGAAGTACGCCAAGGCTGGCCAGGACCAGGTCTTCACCTTCTACGACGACCTCCCCTCCTCCGAGAAGGCTGCTCTCTACCAGCAGCTGTCTGGCTTCGACCCTGAGCACATCAACAAGATCACCGACCGCGCCCTGAACCCCCCCAAGACGGACGATGCCTCTACTCAGTCCGGCCTCGAGCCCCTGCCCGAGTCCGCCACTGCCAGTATCCTCGACTCGAAGACCGAAGATATTGAGAGCTGGTACCAGTCCGGTCTCGACCTGATCGGCCAGAACAAGGTGGCTGTCGTGTTGATGGCAGGCGGTCAGGGCACCAGACTCGGAAGCTCTGCGCCCAAGGGCTGCTACGACATTGGCCTCCCCAGCAAGAAGTCCCTCTTCCAGATCCAGGCTGAGCGTATTCGCAAGGTTCAGGAGCTCGCGGCCAAGAAGGCCGGCACCAGCAAGGCCGTCGTCCCGTGGTACGTCATGACCTCCGGCCCCACTCGCGGCCCCACGGAGAAGTACTTCCAGGAGAACAACTACTTCGGTCTGGACAAGTCCAACGTCTTCATCTTCGAGCAGGGTGTGCTGCCCTGTATTTCGAACGAGGGCAAGATTCTGCTCGAGTCCAAGGGCAAGGTTGCGGTTGCCCCTGATGGCAACGGAGGTATCTACCAGGCGCTTGTCGTCTCGGACGTGATGGGCGACATGCGCAAGAGGGGCATTGAGCACATCCACGCCTACTGCGTCGACAACTGCCTTGTCAAGGTTGCCGACCCTGTCTTCATTGGCTTCTCTGCCTCCAAGGACGTAGACATCACCACCAAGGTTGTCCGCAAGCGCAACGCTACCGAGTCGGTCGGTCTGATTCTGCTCAAGAACGGCAAGCCCGACGTCGTCGAGTACTCCGAGATTGACACGGAGACCGCCGAGGCCCAGGACTCCAAGCAGCCCGGTGTTCTCAAGTTCCGTGCCGCCAACATTGTCAACCACTACTACTCGTTCCGCTTCCTCGAGAGCATTCCCCAGTGGGCCCACAAGCTGCCTCACCACATTGCCCGCAAGAAGATCCCGTACGCCGACCTCAAGTCTGGCGAAACTGTCAAGCCCGAGAAGCCCAACGGCATCAAGCTGGAGCAGTTCGTCTTCGACGTGTTCCCCATGCTGGACCTGAGCAAGTTCGCTTCCATGGAGGTGAAGCGCGAGGATGAGTTCTCACCCCTCAAGAACGCCCGCGGCACCGGCGAGGACGATCCCGATACCAGCAAGCGCGACATCATGCAGCAGGGCAAGCGCTGGATTGAGGCCGCTGGCGGCATCGTCACTGGCGAGAGCACCGGGGACGGCGTCGAGGTCTCGCCTCTTTTCAGCTACGGCGGCGAAGGGCTGGAGAAGTTCAGCGGCAAGGAGATCAAGGCTCCCGCCGTGTTGGAGATTGAATAAGTGTATGACTTAATGATACGGGATGATGGGCGTTCGACAGGATCGATAATTTTTGAAACAACCGTTCGGGTTGACGAACTAGTTGCTGGATAGCAAGTCACCCTCGAGATTCGAGTGTGGAACATGAAAAAGTTTTGGTTCATTCGGCTACTGCGTCTATTCTGGTGAAGATATCAACTTGCAAGTGCCTTTTCGAATATTTTTCGAATATTAAAACGACGAATATTAAAACGAATTTGAGCCTTCATTGCTCACGCCCATTTGTTGCTGGCGTAATCCTGCGACGGGAGGTGTGCCTTCCAGCGAAGGAAAGCAACCATAAACAATAGACTAAGATCTCCGAGCGCAGCTAAAGCAGTCCTATTTCCTTGTTTGCACACTTTATGCGGCTCAGAGGCGTGGCATCTGCAGACTAGAAAATTGATTTTGTCGTCTGAGCCGCCGCCAAGCTTTGCGATACCAGATCTTTGGGCCAGTTCATGAGATCTAAAGGAAGGGGTATGCTTGGCTGCAACCGCACACTGTGTGTGCAAATAACCAGCCGGGGATTGGACGTCCCCCAAAAACAGCCTCACTCCTTTATTTTTATTTACTTGAACCCTTCCCCTCCTCTCGCAGGTAAAATTTTATGGGGATGTGAAAGCGAGCGTGTGTCTGGTATTTACCACATGGATCGTGATTCATGCGCCCACATGCGCAGGTGACCTCGTTCTCTCGGCAGTGTTCTTGTCCCTTTTGGCCTGCCCCTCTTGTCTCTATTTTCCGAGGTAGCAGCGCCAGTTTCGTCAGTGACGACGGTTGTGTAAGACGATGAGGGATGAATGACGAAGGATGGAGCACGTCAGAGACACGGGAACGGCAACGAGTTGCCTAGCTTTTTGAGTTTGGGTGTCAGAGAGGATGACAGCATGGTTCGTGTGCGGGGGAAATATTATTGGACTCAGGGCGTGGTGGAAGACGGGAGGCGGACGACGGACGACGGATGGAGGGGTAAAGTCCCTCGTTCTGGACAATGACATCAGACTTTGGCTGGAGTTTCTTTTGGGGAATCGGATGGAGCATTTGGAGCCTTGGAGGGAGCAAACCCATCCGCCCGCAAAAAAAAAAAGTGTCACGAGTACAATTCAGTTACAGGATCGAGTCAGCAGACTGGCCCGGTTTAGGTGAGTGAGAGTGTGGAGTGTCGTATTCATTATGTGCAGAATACAGGCCTTGCTCGGGCTCTGCACAACAGGACAGAGCGGAAAGAGGGGAGGCTGGGCTGGGGGGGAGAAGATGTTGGGCGGGTGAAGCGAAGCTGACTGCGATTTCCCTTCAATTGGGGACAACCCATGGCCTTTTTTTCGCTTTTGTTGGCCATGTGAGCTGGACGAGGTGCCGTTCCGGAGCAACTCAGCCGTGCGAGCGAAATGACCTTCAGAGCACTCAGGAAGAGGCGGCCCCTAGACACCCGGGCACGGAGCAGCAGCCACCCAAAGAGGATTCTCCTTTTTTTTCTGTAGGAAGTGAAAAAAAAAAAAAAAGTTGATGAAAGTGTTATGCAAAATTTTGCATCCCGAATTCCGATGGCCCTCGAGCTAAGGGCGCATTGAGCGTGAACTTGCAGAGGAAAATTCCAGCTAAGGCGCCTTACCAAACAGATCTTTGGCCTCGGCCCAAGGCCTAGCGCCGCCCAGCATGCAAGCCCACCGGCCCTTCGCGCGTGCACCAGGGCAGGCCGCTCTCATATCGATGCCGGCATTCCTCCTTTTAGTGCAGTAGGTGGCCTTATCTGCGGCTTTAGGCGGCCAGTACAGTGAGCGCACAGCGACGCATGGCCCCGGACAGGGGCTGCCATTGGGAGGATGATGCACCGCTCATGGCGTTAGGTTCCCCAATGTCCACCTTCACATGATCCGCGGCAGACATTATGTACCTTGTCCGCTGCTAGAGCCTAGGAGTCTTAAGGTAGGTACCTACTCTGTACCCGGCCAGCAAACGTGGGCGAGCTCGCCCTGTCGCGCTTGTACCAAAACCGCCTAGCCATGGATACTCTGGTACCTCTCTGCCGCCGCTTTGCAGTGAGCCAGAGAGCCCCAGAGAGAATTCAAGGGCATCTTAGCTTGTTGGGCTGGTCCAACAAGCAGGGGTGCCTGCTGCTTCCCCCCTGTCCGCTGCCCGCCAGGTCCTTCTGCTTCCCGCTCGTATCGTCCGTCAACCGACCTTACCTGTGCCAGTGTTCCGCCCCATTTGGTCGTCGCTTTCCTTACATCTTCGTCATCTTTACACCACTTCGACCCCGAACCCTCTCGCGTACTGTCTGGTCTCTGACAGCTGAACGGAACCCACGACAGAAGAGACCAGGAGGCTGTTGAATCGCATCCTCCACAAGGTCTGCCTTCCTGGCTCTGCGAACGCACACCCTCGCCTTCTCCAACACTCCTCCCCGTTGCAAGGGCGTAGCTTCATAGTCACCATGCAATACGTTCGCAACCTCAGCGCCTCCGTCTCCTCGACATGGAACTCCATCAACCCGGCCACTCTGAGTGGCGCCATCGACGTGATCGTCGTTGAGCAGGAAGACGGCACCCTGGCTTGCTCGCCTTTCCACGTTCGCTTTGGGAAGTTCTCCCTCCTTCGGCCCTACGAGAAGAAGGTCGAGTTCAAAGTCAACGGCGTCAAGCAGAACTACTCCATGAAGCTTGGAGAGGAAGGAGAGGCCTTCTTCGTCTTCGAAACAAGCGACAACATCCCCAGGGATCTACAAACCTCGCCCTTGGTATCCCCGGCATCAAGCCCTCCCCTGAACCCCGAGAACCCCTCCTCCTCCGAACTAGGCGAACCGGACCTGTTGGATCTGGACTCCGAAGACAGGAGACCTAAGCGTCCTCCTCCCTCAGTCATTCACAGCGCAACTCTCCCTCGGGACCACGGTTGGTCTCTTACCCGTCCTCTGGTGACCCCAGGCGCACATTCACAAGCTAACAGTTCCAGGCCTTCTTACCCCGTTATCCACATCACCAGACCTCACCCATGGGCGACCGAGATCAGACGACTGGAACCACCGCCCCTATAGCGACGATGTGTTGCGCAAGTCGGCTCGTACTAGTGACCGTGAGTACGGTGAAAGCTCTGCCGATTTCGCCATGTCCGAGAGATCACAGAGTCCTCCACCTTTGGCAGCCAAGGACGCTGTCGAGCGGGCGCGCATGCTCTCCAAGGAGCTTTCCGCCAACAACATTCCTACCCGCGTGACCGAAACGGGCGACCTCATGCTTGACATGACCGGCTTCAAGAGCAACGAGGAGGACATATTCCGTGCCGAGATCCTTGCACGCAAGATCTTGTCTGAAGAGCTGGAAGGCAACTACGATATTGGTTCCCTCTTTGGTATGGACGAACATGGAAACATCTGGATCTACAGCAGTGAGGAGGCGAAGGAGGCGGCCAAGAAGAAGACTATGGAGGCAGGCTATCGGCCAACGGCCATCGCAGCTGACGCTGCGTCGGACCCGGGATACCAGAGCGACGGTAGCGATGTAACGACTACGGCGCCTACTCCGATCCACAGGAGAACCGAGTCGGATGTCGGCGCCTCCGGCATGCAGACTCCTCCGACCACTCCGCCTCAATCATCGGCCGGAGACCCGAACCTGAACTACGCCAAGACGCTGCGGTTGACTAGCGATCAGCTAAAGGAATTGTGCTTGAAGCCCGGTGAGAACAGTATGAGCTTCACCGTCAACAGAGCGACATGTAACGCCAACATGTACCTGTGGAGACATGAGGTGCCTGTTGTTATCTCGGATATCGACGGCACCATCACCAAGTCAGACGCGCTGGGTCATGTTCTGAACATGATCGGCAGGGACTGGACGCACGCTGGTGTTGCCAAACTCTACAGCGACATTGTCGCAAACGGTTACAACATCATGTACCTCACCAGTCGATCAGTGGGACAGTCCGATACCACCAGGGCATACTTGGCTGGCATCCAGCAGGGAGAATACCGGGTTCCGCGCGGGCCGACGATTTTGTCTCCGGACCGGACCATGGCCGCACTCCGTCGTGAGGTGTACCTCCGGAAGCCCGAGGTATTCAAAATGGCCACCCTCCGTGACATTCGCCACTTGTACGGTCGGGAACAGACGCCATTTTATGCGGGATTTGGAAACCGTTTGACGGATCAAATTTCGTACAGAACGGTGGATGTGCCAAGGAACCGCATCTTCACAATCAACTCCAATGCCGAGGTTTCTCTTGATCTGCTCAGCTTGAACAAGCTCAAGCTGAGTTACATCAACATCAACGAGGTTGTGGACCACTTCTTCCCGCCTGTTAGCACTCTCGTGAAGGGTGGCGGAGAAGAGTACACAGATTTCAAATACTGGAGGGATACTCCATTGGAGCTGGATGAATTCTCAGCAAGCGACTCTGATGATGAGCAGGCCGACCTAGAAGAAGACGCCGACGACGATGACGAAGACATCGGGGACGAGATGGGCCAAAGCTACATCTCAAGAGGCTCCATTGATGAATACGGCGACGAGCGAGAGAGCATCCTCAGCGGAAGCGTCGACGGCGACGAGCGGATGGCGGCCTCCATGATGGAGGACGAGTACGCTGACGACGAAGACGACGAAGATGAAGAGGACGATGACGTCGACGAAGCGGACCTCGATAGCGTGCGAGCGCAGCGCGAGCGAACACCGCAGCCCAGCGGCAAGGAAAACCAGTCTTCCCCACCCACTCAAAAGGTGCTCATGGAAGACGTCGGCGCTGAGTTGATCACAGGGGTAAATCATCTCACCCTTGAAAAAGGTGTGTAGAAATAGTGTGCTAAAAAGGAGGAACAGGCCGCGGTGTATAACCCTAATGTTACTTCAACAGGTGCGAACTAATATTGCGATCCGAACTTCTGTACTATACCGGGGGCTTTTAGAGGAACGGTTTGAGGAACAACAGCATGGTTGATTGGATCCGCAGACGGGCATTACTTTGCATAGCGAAAGGCGTTTGAATTGGTGCTTCAACCGTAGTGTTTACTTAATAGACACTACCATTTCCCACCTCAGTGATCACAAGCTCTGGACCATATGTGTGTAATTGTGGATGCTCTGCTTTATTTTGATTCCTCTTGTAATTTGATGCCGGTGCAGGCCCCGACTCCTCTGGGTGTTGCATTCCAAATGCTAAGCAACAACCGTGTTTGCCCAAAACTCCACGGCACCTGTCCATCCACCAAGCCTGGACGCAGGGTGCATCCTCACCGGCTAGTTTACAACCGACTGGCAGTGAGTTGCATGATGCAAAAGCCACTGTGCCTAGAGTGCCTGCTGATGCCAAAGTTTGGACTAATGGCGCGATAATGTGGGATCTGTCTGATGATGGGGACGCTTTCTAAGACGTTCCTCCCATGTCCGCGTCTTCGTTCACATCCTTGCCAAACACATCTTCCATCGTGCCTCCCTCGACGCCATCTCCGCCAATATCTTCATCGGCAGCATCGTTCTGGTTGGTTGTCGTCTCCACGCCCTCCATGGCACCGCCTGCGCCAGCATCATCATCTTCCTCTTCGTCGTCCTCGATACCGGCTTCCTCCCAGACATCTTTCAGGCCCCAGCTGACGCCGCTGAGCACGAAGCGCTCGCTAGGCAGCCTCAGGCCCCACTCATTCTGCGCAACCTTGGGTAGTTGGACCTTGTTCCGCTCGCGAGCGAGCTCCTGCAGCCAGTCCTTGGACACGCCCCCGGCGCCGCCGCCCCCACGGAACTGGTATCCCAAGCGCGCTGAGATGGCAAGCTTGACTGCGTTGGCGGTCACGGCAGCGTCACCCGTGCCGGCGGCGGCCGCCGCCGCGGCACCGGCCGTCGGCTTGGAGCCGGCCTGGGCGACGTAGGGGTCCCCGGAGAGGTAGATTGCGTCGCCGAGGATGCTCGAGGTATGACGGTAGGCGAAGTCGAGGAGGAGGAGGGGCACGCGGGCCTCGTACGAGGTGACACCCTGGGAGGTGAGGAGGAGCTCGATCATGCGCGAGTCGCGAGGGCGCGGGGCCGATGCGTTGCTGCCGAGGGGATTTGATGAAGATGACTGCTGCTGCTGCTGGTGTTGCTGTTGCTGTGCGTTTTGGTTGTTTGGTTGTTGCGATTGCGCTTGTGTGGTGGTGGATTGCGTCGGTTGGGACTGGGAGGGCGGCTGCGAGCCTGTCGTCGCTGCGGTCGCTTGGGTGTTGTTCACGGTTTGTGAGCCGGAGGCGCCTGAGGAGGCTGGCACGCCGTTCGTTTGCGGGTCGGATGATTGTGAAGCCATGCTGGCGATGCTGCCTGGCAGCGGTGGCTGCAGAGAGGGACGGTGTGTGTGACGGTGTCGCCTGTTGCGATGGGTCGGGGGGTTTGATGGATATGGATGTCGACGCGTGAAGGTCCTTCCTTTCTGATGAGGGTGAAAATCGGATTGGTAGTAAAGTAGGACAACCTGAAATGTGAAGAAAGTTGCGATTGGATGGCTTCGTGTTAATTAGTATAGGTATGTCAAGGTGAATAGATAGTCGTCAGGGTCGATAGGGTAGTCGCGGTTGGGTCGCTCGTGGAAAGAGCTGCCCTCAAGGCTCAGCGCGTTCGTTAGCCGTTTCCGCGCTGGAGTCCGGTACAGCTCTCGTCAAGTGCTGCCCGGGGTTGTCGGCGGCGCGAGGATTGATCCGCTCCGTGTCTTTTTCTCTCAGACGCACTGACCATAGCTTAATTCCACATGGGACAGGGGGGTTTGACGGGCAAATCGGCTGGGCGTGGATTGGATGACCTCCAACACAGGGCAGACTTCCATGCATGGAGGGGCAATTTGCATTGCTGCCCCACCACAACACCCGCCCACGCCGATGCAGGACCACCCCGACGCTGGAGTGGTGGTGTCACACTCTGAGGATTTTTACTTTTAGCGGCGGGCCTTCCCTGAATTGAGTCACCAACGAGATAATCTTATAGAGTGACATTCCACTTTCCCAATCCATTGACTCGGGCTACTCTTCAACCACACTTCCTGTGTCTTGAACTCCCTTATCCGTTTCCTTCCCTGCATGTGAGAAACCCCTCACCAGAACAGAAAGCAGCTGCCCGCCATGGAGACGACACTGCCTTTTCCTTTCCTTATCAGCGTCGCCGTCCCGCCCGGTCTGGCAAACTTGGACGGCCTCGACCGCGAGCAGGTTTCGGTGCTCGGAGCCCCCTTCTTCGAGGCCAATGACCAGACCCTGGAAAAGTTCCACCGCTTCCTGAAGCAGCACAACGCAGAGTTCCGCGGTTACTTTGACGTCACCGGCATCACCTCAAGAGACGACGTCGTCTCTCTCCTCGACGCCGGAGCCCGCATGGTCTTTGTCGCCCCGGAGAACCTCACTCAGTATGAGGAGTTCGGATCCCGGGTGGGCTCCGTCCTCAAGACCGCCGACGTCTCTACGTCGGCCGCCTCCAAGCACGCCGTCCTCGTCAAGGACTTTGATTCGACAGTGTGCGATCTCGGCGCCTTCATTGAGCGCTGCAAAGTGGAAAAGCTGCCTAATCTTTTCCTAAAGCCGGTCCCGGAGACTACCCTGGAGCACTTTGTCGACATTGCCAAGCAGTGCAACGCCATCCCCGTTTTACCTTCAGACGGTGTGACTGCTGCCAAGGAGGACACGAAGAAGCTTTCTCTCTCCAAGCTGATTTCCTCCTTCTGGAAGTCGGATAGGCCTGACGGTCTGATCCCAACCGTTGTGTGCGATGAGTCGGGTACCGCCCTGGGACTTGCGTACAGCAGTGCCGAGAGCGTTGGCGAGGCCGTTCGCACACGGACCGGCATCTACCAGAGCCGCAAGCGTGGCCTCTGGGTGAAGGGCGCTACGTCTGGGGATACTCAGGAGCTGGTCCGCATCGGCCTCGACTGCGACAACGACACCCTCAAGTTTGTCGTTAAGCAAACCGGCCGTTT
This sequence comes from Colletotrichum camelliae, assembly GCA_018853505.1. Classification (NCBI taxonomy): domain Eukaryota; kingdom Fungi; phylum Ascomycota; class Sordariomycetes; order Glomerellales; family Glomerellaceae; genus Colletotrichum; species Colletotrichum camelliae. The sequence goes on along the minus strand of JAELVL010000008.1, from coordinate 2,141,284 downwards.
CTGCCACCTGGACCAGCACGGCTGCTTTGGCGACCTCAGCGGTATCCCCCGTCTTGAGCAGACTCTTCAGTCCCGCAAACAGTCCGCTCCCGCGGGATCTTACACTGCTCGTCTCTTCTCGGATGAGAAGCTCCTGCGCGCCAAGATTATGGAGGAAGCAGAGGAGCTCTGCGATGCCAAGACCAAGGAGGAGGTTGCCTTCGAGGCCGCTGACCTGATCTACTTTGCTCTTACCAAGGCTGTCAGCGCCGGCGTTAGCTTGGCTGACATTGAGAGGAATCTTGACGCCAAGGCGTTCAAGGTCAAGAGGAGGACAGGTAACGCCAAGGGCAAGTGGGCGGAGAAGGAGGGCATCCAGACTACTCCTCCTCCCGCCGCAGCATCAGCACCAGCCCCGGCACCTGCTGCCAAGGAGGAGAAGTCAGAGGAGAGGATAACCATGCGCAGATACGACCTTTCCAAGTCTTCAGCCTCTGAGATTGATGAGGTCCTGAAGCGCCCATCGCAGAAGTCTCCTGACGCCATTCTGAACATCGTCAGGCCCATCATCGACGAAGTCCGCAAGGGAGGTGACAAGGCAGTCTTGTCTTACACTCAGAGGTTTGAGAAGGCTACTTCTCTGACCTCCCCCGTTCTTAAGGCTCCTTTCCTCAAGGAGGCTATGCAGCTGTCTCCTGAGTCTATCAAGGCCATCGACATTTCATTTGAAAATATCCGCAAGTTCCACGCCGCCCAGAAGGAGGACAAACCCCTAAAGGTCGAGACGATGCCTGGAGTTGTTTGCAGCCGCTTCTCAAGACCGATTGAGAGGGTCGGTTTGTACGTTCCTGGTGGCACTGCCGTCCTGCCGAGTACGGCGCTGATGCTGGGTGTTCCCGCCATGGTCGCCGGTTGCCAGAAGATTGTCTTCGCCTCTCCGCCGCGCGCCGACGGCAGCCTCACCCTGAGATCGTCTACGTCGCCCACAAGGTCGGTGCTGAGAGCATCGTCCTTGCTGGCGGTGCCCAGGCCGTTGCTGCCATGGCATATGGCACCGAGAGCTGCACCAAGGTCGACAAGATTCTCGGACCCGGAAACCAGTTTGTCACTGCTGCCAAGATGTTCGTCAGCAACGATACCAATGCCGGCGTGAGCATCGACATGCCTGCTGGCCCCTCTGAGGTTCTTGTTATCGCCGACAAGGATGCCAACCCCGCCTTCGTTGCCTCTGATCTGCTCTCTCAGGCAGAGCACGGTGTTGACAGCCAAGTCGTGCTCATCGCCATCGACCTGAACGAGGAGCAGCTGCAGGCCATCGAGGACGAGCTTCACAAGCAGGCTATGGCTCTGCCCCGCGTCGACATTGTCCGCGGATCCATCGCCCACTCCGTTACGATCCAGGTCAAGACCGTCGACGAGGCCATGCGCATCAGCAACGACTACGCTCCCGAGCACTTGATTCTCCAACTGAAGGACGCCGAAAAGGTGACCGAGATGGTCATGAACGCCGGCAGTGTATTCATCGGCGAGTGGACGCCTGAAAGTGTGGGCGACTACTCTGCAGGTGTCAACCACTCTCTGCGTAAGTTTACCTGCTTCCTATATACCCCGTGACGTTTCTGACCATAGTACAGCCACATACGGATTCGCCAAGCAGTACTCTGGAGTCAATCTTGCCTCCTTCGTCAAGCACATCACCAGCTCCAACCTGACGGCCGAGGGTCTCCGCAACGTCGGCGATGCTGTTATGCAACTAGCCAAGACCGAGGCCTTGGAGGCTCACCGCAGAGCTGTCGAGATCCGCATTGAGCACATGAACCGCCAGTAAATATGGACCGTACAAAATGAAAAAGGGTCGGGGTCAAACATGATGTTATGTAGTTATACCAGAAAGTCATTGGATATAGAAACTGAATGCTTTTTTTTCTTCCGAATATGGCTGGTTTGATCTATGACGATCCCATAACCCTGTAAAATGTCTGGTTCAACTTATCATCTCTTTGATTCCAGTCGCGTTGGACAGGCAGAAGATATGCGCCGGTGTCAAGTGGCTCTGCATCATGAGATGAGCCTCAGGCCATCCTCCTTCCCAAGGGAATATAAACTGTTTTCATCCCTCAGTCGTACTCCAGAAATCTCAGCCGGCAGATCTTCCATTTCATACCATGAAACTAAACTTGAAAAGAGAAAACGTCGCAAAGGGGGAAAACAAATAAACAAATCCAAGGTGCTAAAGAGCAAAAAGACGGACGATCGTCTTCAAGGCCCTCCCCCACAGTGATTCGAACGAGCGCCCCAACCCCTTTAGGAAAACCAGAACCTTCGGGAAGGTATTTAATTTATTAAGAATGAGCTGTTTTACCAACTAGACCACTTGGCCTATCTCTGTTGAACTGGTTGACGGATCTTCGGACGGAAAGCGAACAAGTACCTCGGCAGGCAGGTAGTCCCGGGAGGTTCGTAAGGAAGGTGCGTCACTGCAGTGAGGAAGGAGCTGTGCCAACCAGTTACGCGAGCGACTACAACGACGAGAAAAGGATGTGTGCTACCTACCTTGGGTACGCGATTACCGCCTGCCTTCCATTGATCCAAGGTAAATGGGCCCTGGCACCTTCGTTCCTGCACGTATTTCTTGGATGATTTCCCCGGACGACTCCTTTCGCTGATTTCAGAAGGGTGTTGTTATGTCGCAAGTTGATAAGTCACAGCCACGAACAGCGCATCCAAGTCAAGTTCGCGCTGAGATTTGCTGTCGGTCTTCGGGAACAAAGTAGAATTAGGCCGTCGTGGTGCTACGCTTGCGAATGTCACCGACATATGAACAAGGGAAGTCTTTATGATACACTAGCCTGTAAACGGTATCTCATACACTCTATACCCTAATCTCCTCGAAATCACAACCCCCCCGGCAGATTTAGTACTTGGGCTTCATGGTGGCCCTAAGTCTGGCGTAGTCGAAGAGACCCTCGATGTTTCCAACGGCGCTGATGGCGATGTCCTGGTCCCAAAGCTTCCTGCTGGCAAAGTCCATAACATCCTTCTCGGTAATGGCGTCGATGGTGCGCTCGATCTCGGCGGGGTTGGCACGGCGGCCGGTGGTGATGAGCTGGCGGCCGATGTCCTCGGCGATGGCAGTGGTGCCATCGAGGGACAGGAGGATGGAAGCCTTGAGCTGGGCCTTGGCGCGCTCAGTCTCGGCCTCGCTGACGTTGCGGCTCAGACGCATCCACTCGCGCTGAGCGAAGTAGACGAGATCGTCGATGCGGTCAGCCTTGTCCGTGACGAGGTAGATACCCCAGAGACTGGCCATTGTTAGCATGAAATGATAACGAAATCAGCCGGGGGCTGCTCACCCGGTGTCGCTGTAGCTGGTAGAGAAGGACATGAAGCTGTTGGCGATGTCGTGCTTGTGAACGAAGCCGCTAAGCTTGCTGCCCTGGTGGGGAGCGTTGCCAATGGCCTTGTCGTAGTTGCCAACGATGGCCTGGGCAACAAGGGCAGTGTAGTAGTCGTCGCTGTTCCAGCTGACACCCTCAACGGCGATGGCGATGTTGGCAGTGGGGATGTTGTCGTCGCGAACACGGACATCGGAACCGATGAAGTCGGCCTTCTGCTTAGAGAGCAGGTAAGCCTGGGTCTGGGGGCTGGTGGCGGCAAGGCTGCCGAAGTTCTTCTCGGCGAGCTCGACGAGCTTCTCGTGGGGGATACCGCCAGCGCCGACGAGGACCATGCGGTCAGCGGTGTAGTTGTTCTTGATGTAGTTGGTGAGCTCGGTGCGGGTGATGTCGCGGATGTTCTCACGGGGGCCGAGGATGGTGCGGCCGAGGGGCTGGTGCTGGTAGGCGGTGGCGTGAAGGTGGTCGAAGACAACCTCCTCCATCTGCTTCTCGACCTCCTCAGACTCGCGGAGGATGACGTCGCGCTCGCGCTCAATGGCGGACTCCTCGAGCTTGGAGTTCTGGAGAATATCGGCGAGGATGTCGACACACTGGGGAACGTCGGAGTTGAAGGCCTTGGCGAAGTAGACGGTGTTCTCGCGCTGTGCCAGTGTCAATGAGGAGGACTTTCTGATTAGTTCGGTCGAGAGGAACGAACCGAGGTGTAGGCGTTCAGGTGACCACCCATGTTCTCGATCTCGAGCTCGAGCTGCTGTTGCGTTCGGTTTGAGGTACCCTAGACTGGCGTTAAGCGGGAGTTGGACATCGCATTGGCGGCGCATCGATGGCCTACCTTGAAGGCAAGGTGCTCGAGGAAGTGGGCGGTGCCATTGGTCTCGTCGGTCTCAGCCCTTGAGCCGGCATCGATCCAAACACCGACGGTGGAAGTCTGGGCGAAGGGGGAGTAGTCGGTAGCGACCTAGGAATTCGACGTTAGTATCTTGTCGCGACGGGCGTGTCGAGGTCAATTGAGTGACAGGGAGGGCAGGCGGAGGCGATGGGTATCGTACCGTCAGTCCGTTCTTCAAGGTCGTCGTCTGAGTCTTGCCGAAGGGGGTGCTGGCGGGCGTGGCGAAGCCCCGGGTGAGAGGGCTCGCTCTGGAAAGAGCTGCCCGGCTTCGCAGCCCCTGCGAGAGGTTCAAAGCTAGTCTCCGGGACGCCATGGCGGAGTTGTGGAGGATAGGGAGTGATATGAGGTGTTTGTGAAATCTTTCGATGAGGTTTCGGCTCAGAATTCAGAAAGCTTTCTGGGGCCGTGGGTGCCTTGGATGCCAGGCGCCAACCACTTTTGGCCCCGAATTGTTCCGGGAGCGGCCAATCAGGGCACGTTTAATTCCAACTCTGCGATGGGGCGGTACGTACCGAAATGCTGCAATTGGGTGCCATCCGAGATCCGTTCACAGGCATCTCATTCATTGATATCATCACTCCAACATCAACATACCTATTCTCCGAAACCTGCACCATGGACCAATTGAGCCAAAGCTCACGATGCCTCCCTCCAGCGATGTATTTCTCACTTCTCCTTCAACCACACCAACATTGGCGCACATCTCAAACGGTGTTGGCCGAGGCATGCGCAACGTTGCTGGGCAGCGTCCGTCGAGTATTTTTGTGCTGGCAGCAGCCGCCAATTGGCCAATTAAGCGGATCCTGCCCGTGCCCAGGCGGCCGGCGGTTGCGTCAATGGAAGTTCCATTCGTGCAGCTGAGACTCGATCTGGCTGGCTGTTAGTGCAGCAGGTCACAGGACTGCCTTTTGACTTCCTCTGCAGATGTCGCCCATCCCATGCTTCTGCGTCGGTGCCATACTGTGTCACATTAACCCAACTCTACCGTACCTTCGTAGTTGATCCAAGCCCCCTCATTCAACTGGTACACTTGCATCTGAAAGCAATCCGTACATACCACCGTCTGCACCAGGACCAGGCCATCTCACCATTGACTTGTATGACATCAAGATGCCATCAGACAACTACAATTTCGTCGACGAATTCCAAAAGCTTTTCGTTTCCAAACAGAAGCCAGCTCCTGAGCCCATCACCGACAACATGAAAGCAATAATTCAGAGCTACCCTCCTCTGGGTCAGTTTACCCAGGTCTCGACTGGGCAGCTGACGGTGACGGCCGTTCTCGAGATACCTGCCTCGCGTGCAGACGAGCCATGGCAAGTTGCTTTGTGGCAGTCCAGCGATGGAGGCGAATGGGCAGAAGTGGCACTGTCTCGCCCCGATACTGATAGCCCGATAACTTTGCAGACAGTTCCGGATCACGTCCGCCGCTTCTTCTTCTCTGCCTCTCTTTCGGTCAACAAGACACTCCAATTCACGCTGAAGTTCAGACACTCGGATGCCGACTCATGGCGATGGACCCGTGATGAGCTTGGCGTTGGTGACGGCAACGTCGTCGTGAGCACGGCCCCAGTGCTTCAAAGCGTCTCGGAACGTCTCGAAGACATCGTGACAGGCTTCAATCCTGCATGGAATGTGAAATCTCTCATGAGCCAGTGTCCTGGTACTCGTCTATGGTCACTGGAAACCGGCGTAGACGCCGTTGACAGCGATGAGTCCAAGATTGCCAACATCTCGTTGGGTATGCCATGGGGAAGCTTCCAGAGGTAAGCCTAGGTCATTGGCCGTTACATATGTTGAGATCCAACAGATAGCTATATCATATGGTTTACGGCTGGAATGTACGTTTGCCATGACACTGACGGGGACAGATGGTTTGCTCTCGTTCGTATATGGACTCCCTGGCTAGCCCCCCGCCATGGCAGGACTTCGTTTCATCTCGACAAAGACGCTGTGCTATGCTCATTCTTGAGTTCCGAGGGCAAGCATCTCGTATTCCTTGCCGTGAGCGGGGTCAACAATGTGCTATCTGTGTTCCGTCACGATGATTCTGGGCAGATCTCCGTTCATGTGCGTTTGAACCTCGTGCGCAGACGTTGCGGTCTCTGATTAACATTGACAGGCTCGTAACGACGGATCCTCGTCAGAGAACGCAAAGATCCTCGTCGCCATTGGTGACAACTTCGAGAGCGCGAATGCTGCAGTAATGTACCAGGCGAGACACTATGTCATCACAGAGAAGAAAGCTAGCAATGAGTTGCAGGCCGAGATGAAAGCCATCGAAGAAGGCGTCAAGCCGGAATGGATGGAGAACTGGTACGATGGACTCGGCTTCTGTAAGCGATATCCACCGCATGAACCTGAAGCATTTGGCTGATGTGACTGGCTAGGTACATGGAACGCGCTTGGGCAGCGTCTCACAGACGAGAAGGTGTTCGACGCTGTCGACAAACTGGCCGAGAACAACATCAAAGTTACCAGTCTCATTATCGACGACAACTGGCAGACCATTGATTACAGAGGCCATGGCCAATTTCAACATGGTTGGTGTGAGTTTGAAGCCGAACCGAAGGCTTTCCCGAAGGGTCTCAAGGCGACGGTTGCCCACATCCGAGAGAAGCATCCTCATATCCAGCACATTGCTGTGTGGCATGCTCTACTAGGTGAGATCACTTCCAGGCATGTACTGTTATCGGGACTAATTTTCAAGGCTACTGGGCGGGTATCTCACCGGATGGCAAGATTGCCAAGGAGTACAAGACGGTTGAGATCGTTCGAGAAGACGCCGAGCGACGAAACCTACCTCTTGGTGGCAAGATGACTGTTGTAGCCAAAGAGGACGTCGACAAGTTCTACAATGACTTCTACAAATTCCTCGTCGACTGCGGCATCGATGGCGTCAAGACAGACGCCCAGTTTATGACAGACACATGGGTCTCGGCCACCGCCCGTCGCGAGCTCATCGATGCCTATCTGGATGCATGGACGATATCCTCACTCCGCCACTTTAGCATTAAAGCCATATCTTGCATGTCGCAGACACCGCAAATACTGTTCTACAACCAGCTTCCTCGCAACAAGCCCGCGATTCTTTGCCGAAATTCAGACGACTTCTTCCCTGAGATCCCAGCCTCGCACCCTTGGCACGTGTGGACCAACGCTCACAACAGCTTACTGACGCAGCACCTCAACATTCTACCTGACTGGGATATGTTCCAGACCGTACACGATTACTCCGGCTTCCATGCTGCAGCACGATGCGTCAGTGGAGGGCCGATCTACATCACGGACGTCCCGGGACAGCACAACCTAGATCTCATCAAGCAGATGACGGGGTTGACGATCCGTGGAAAGACTGTCATCTTCCGTCCCAGCGTCATAGGGAAGACCATCGATCCGTACACTGGATACGACGATGATGGCTTGTTGAAGATCGGTTGTTACCACGGAGCAGCCGTGACGGGCACTCCCATTCTGGGCGTTTTCAACATCTCGGCCCGATCCTTGACAGAGATCATCCCTCTCAGCTCCTTTGCTGGCGCTCTGCCTTCCATGCGCTACGTCGTCCGTGCCCACTCGTCTGGAAAAGTCAGCTCACCTGTCACCCCGGGCACACCAGCTTCTGCTCTCACTACTTCGGTGGACGTACGAGGGTATGAGATATTCACTGCGTACCCCCTTTCCAGCTTTGACAGCGAGTCAAAGGGCAAAGTGTGGACTGCCAACTTGGGCCTCGTGGGAAAGATGACTGGAGCAGCGGCGATAGTCAACAGTGATTTCTTGCTGCGACACGACGGCAAGGTAGAGCTCAAAGCTCGTCTCAAAGCATTGGGCGTTCTTGGTAAGTCCCCAAAGTTCCCTGGAGGAGGGTTCAAACTTAACATCATGTCCAGGTCTATACATTTCCAAATTGCCAGAGCTTACCATACACGACGATTTCCTGGTCACCATCCAAAACTCGGTCATCCCAGTCAGCGCGGTGTCTGTCTGCAAGAATGATGACAAAGTCCTGGAGATTGATATCGAGAAGGCGTGGGAGGAGATGGGCTTGCACCCAGGGTGGAGCAATGAGGTTGAGATGACCGTCACTTTCGCCATCGACCATGAGCAGGCAGAAGACTAATTAGAACCGGTCTCCATCTCACCACCCAAAACATGGCAATAGACAGACCTTGTTTAAACAGCATGAATCATTATTTTCATTATCGCCGTGTTCACCTAGCCCTCACACAACCAAACTTTTGGCCTCCAACTCACTTTCTAACCTTCTCGTGCGGCTGCAAGTCCAACAAATTCGCCTCCCACGAGAGAATCGCGGGGATATCCTCCTCCAAGCTCTTGGACCTGCCCTCCCATCCAAAGTACTTGCGCGCCCTCTCCGCCTTGCTCTTCGAGTTGAGGCCCCAGCTGTTGTTCGACACCCCCTCCGACTGCAGCGCCTCCTTCATCGTAGCCGCCTTGGTCAGCGGCGCCGGCAGGAATCCCTGCTTATACGCCTCCTCCGCGATCCACCGCGCGACCTCGCTCCAGACGTGGGAGCCGCTCTCGACGAAGTAGTACGCCCGGGGCCCAACACCTCCGGGTCTGCGTTTTTGGAGGCGTCCTGCGTCGCGTCGGCGAGCGTCACGAAGAAGGCCGAGAGGTCGTGCACATGGACGTTGTTCCACTCCGTCTTACCCGGCGCGATGATGGGCGCGAAGCCCTTCTCGAGCGTGGCCTTGGCGAGGGCGGGGACCTGGATGGAGCGCTGGTTGACGGGCCCGCGGCCCTGGCCGTAGATTGTGGGCGGAGAGACGATGGCGGTGCGGACGGCGGGGGAGTTTGTGGCAAGGACGATCTTGTCGACGTTGCGGTGGATGGCCTCGGCGGGGAGGCTGAGCAGGCGGTCGATGTCGCGGATGTCGTGGTAGTCCTGCTCCGGGATGGGGGCCTCGCCGTAGCGTTCGTGTTTTTGGTCGTACTGTCGTCATCCCTCATGCGTTAGACAAACAGACAGGACGGAAGGAATAGCGTTCGCATCGTACCCATTGCAGAATTCCCGTGCCCGAGACGTGAAGCCAGAAGCCGGGCTTCTCGGGAGTGTGGCCTTCGGCGAGACCCTTCGCGATGGCTTGGGCTGAAGGAACGTCGTCCGCAGAGTCGGCGGTGTCTAAGAGAAGCAGTCAATATTAAGTACGGCAAGGCTGCAGGTATCGCATTCTCCATGTAAACTTCACGGAGCAGAACACATAACGTACGAACAACAATGTCGGCGGCAGCGGCCTCCTTCTCGATGATGTCCGAGTCGGTCAGGGTGCCGACCACGATGCGGACATTGGCGTTCGTGTATGCCTTCTTCACAGGTGCTGCGCGCTCCTCGGAGCGGACGAGGAGCGCATACTCGTAGTCCGGGTGCTTCTCATAGAGGGCATGGAAGGCGTCGCCTCCGATGTAGCCTGTGTGAGTGTGTAAGTCGAGAAACGGCCTGTGTCAAGAGAGGAAAGCGTTTGGTACCCGTCACGCCGGTGCTGCGATGTTAGGTTAATTAGTGACGATTGTTTTCCGAAGCCGCCATGTGAACGACTCACAGGAAAACCTTGAGGGTCATTTCGTTGGGTTGTTCGTGGGATTCGCCGATTTGTGTGAATGAGACGCTCGGCTGTCTTGAGCTGGAAGAATACCTTGGACGTCGTGTTTATATGAATGCCAACCCTGCATTGCCCATCACTGTTAAGGACGTCTACCAGCTCATCGACGCTTAATAATTACGCTGCAGCCGCCCGGACTATGAAACCCAAACAGCTGTCTAAATCCGGGGACGTATTCGACATTTCCCAAGTAGATCCCCCTCTTCTAACACCATCACCCTGAGGAAGGGTGGTGAACTAGAGGTGGGGTTCCTAACGTGAATCGAGGGGCAGGGCTTGCCTGGTGACATCATGGGCCATCACGTCTTCGCGGGGTCCTCGCCATTAAGTGGTATGTTTGTGTTGCACTGTCCTGTAGATCCGGGTTGACGATCCGTTTGTCATGTCCCACTTGTTCCCGGTGAAGGGAGTTAGTGTCGGAAATAAAATGAATTCTGCGTAGAGCTGGCTTGTTGGCTGAGCATGGGTATTTGATCAATATTTTACGATCATGTTTGAATAGTCGCGTGGCTCGTAGTACAGTTGGGGATGACTTGTGAGTCTGGAGGCTGATGGTACGCGGGTAAGTGAGACATCGGCTTCAGGGCATGCGACCGTAGTAAATGTATCTGGAGTAACGAATGGTGAGGGTTAGGGATATGAATCGGACAACAGCAGAGACAACAAGCATGCTAGGAATCAGAGGAAATATAATCGTTATGATAAGGGGAAACGATGTGGTCTCTTTCTTTGGTACGGCTCTCGCTGAATAACATTGCTAGCTTCACCACAGATGATCATTCCTACAGAAACCCTTAACTCGAATCAGGGATCAAGCGGTCCTAAGCACGTATCTCGATGACTGAGCCATGGCATCACCTTTGGAAGATATTCGGTCAGAGACCCTCGAGACATTGGTGGTGCGCGACCAGTATCTACCGCTGTAAATTGCACATGGCGAGAAGGAAGATCCATGAGGACTGGAGACTAGTTATGTTCAACAGAGCTAGCGGAGCACACACGGTCTCTTGAGAACTCACATCGTCAGCAGGTTATGGGGAGTTGCAGAAAAATCATATTCAGATTACACGCCCTGTAGTATTGCGTTTGATGGAGGAGTTTCGCTTCTCACTTGGATCTCTACGCAAGATCTTGCACCGCCGCTTGATTGGTGCGAGCCGATGAAAGTCGGTGACTTCTGTTCACATGGAACAGCCAGCCCCCGCACTTCGGCATGTCTTAGACATGCAGCGTGGGATGGCCGTTGAGAGTCACTGCTCACAATGACGAAATGCCTGGGTCGACTTGTTCTGATGCTGAAATTGGTATTTTGTTTTCATCGCGTTTTGAGTTGTTAAGAACCCAGATTACGCACATCGACTCGGAAAGTGAGTCGATATCTTTTGTTAATCTCATAACCTCTATGAATGGCGTCTCTTCAATCAGTATGCCTTCCGACTTTTTTTTTTCAAGTGTTCCTAAACGCCAGCGCGATGTCTGCTGTCGCGCATTTGTTCTCCTTGTGGAAAGGAGCCGAAAAAGAAGTCAAGTCTCACGCAGGGGTGTTGGGGAAGAATCGTGTCTCGGCAGGTTGAGGCCCCTCATTTGGTGCCGACAAGAAAGTTGTTCCAAAGTGTGTGATTATGTACGTTGATGGGGTTTCTCTCATGTTGCGTGCCAGAACTGAGGTGTTGAGACGTTGTCGGCCGGCGGGCCTCGGGAGAGATAGGTCGGTCGATGGGGACTTGTATCAGGGCCGATGCCGGGGATTCGAAGATGGAGGGTGATTCGATCATGCGTCCTCGAGGAGGATGACGGTCTTGGTGTCGCCGAGCTTCTCACGTCCGTTGAGACCGGGGATTTCCAGGATGAAGAGGTAGCCAACGATCTCGCCGCCGAGCTGCTTGACGAGGTCTGCCGCCGCCTTTGCGGAGCCGCCTGGTGGGTGATGTTAGTGGGGCCAGTTGCGAAATGCGTGGATGGAGGGGCAGAAATCATGGAGGGGCAATTCTGGCGCCGGCCGCATGTCGCAAAACTCACCAGTAGCGATGATGTCGTCGACAACCAGGACCTTCTGGCCCGGCTTGATGGCATCCTGCTGCATCTGGAAGAAATCGGAGCCGTACTCCTTCTGGTACTCGGCGGTGACGCACGGGCCGGGCAGCTTGCCCTGCTTGCGCACCGGGGCGAAACCGGTGCCGAGACGGAGGGCCAGGCCGGGACCGAAGAGGAAGCCGCGGGCATCGAGGCCGACAACGACGTCGGGAATCTGCTGGCCAAAGGCCTCCTTGACCTGGAGCTCAAGAACGGAGCCGAGAGTCTCGTGGACGGAGGGGTCGAGGAAGAGGGGTGATGTCGACGAAGTCGATGCCCTTGATGGGGAAGTCGGCGAAGTGACGCAGGGCGCTCTGGAGCTTTACCTTCCCACCGGCGTTCGGGGGAGGCGGCGGCGGCGGAGGAGGGCTGTCGTCCCTGGGCATCTTGAGAGGCGTTTGTGTTGGAGGCGGGCAGGTCGGCGGTTCCTCGGACGGGGTGGGCGGCCAGAGGGTTAATTGGTGCCGTCGAGGCGTCGTTAGACAGAGGAATCTGTTCAGAGGACATGTTGAAGAGAGAAGAGAGGAGAGGAGGAGGAAGATTACGGTAGGTCTCTGGGCGGGCTGGTATGATATGTGCAGGTACAGATAGTATCTAGGTTGGCAGAGAGAAAATTTTGGGGTCGGATCCCGGAGTGAGTGAAAGGAGGGGTGTGGGACGCGACAACTGGCGGGCAGGTAGAACAGGCACGGCAGGTAGTAGAGCTACGTACGGCCAAGGCCAAGATTGGCAACCCAAGTGCGGATGGGCCAGGTGCTTAGGACAACCAGGAAGGTCAAGGTACGGGAAGTTTGTATTGTGTGTGCTACAGCGACCGAGTACTTTCACCAAAGTAAACAGGTACCTACCTACCTACCTGCGCATTGCCTTGCCTGCCTGTGTGGACTGAAAATCGGAGGCTAGTCCAGCTCGGCTCGCCGGGATTAGGGGAGGAGGGTGGAGGGTGAGACAAGGTAAGGAAGAGTACCTTAGTTGTATATAGGTCGGTAAGGTAGGCAGGAGAAGACGAAGGAAAAGCACGAAAGCAGGCTGGCTGATGGCGCGCAGAAGGGGCGTGCCGGGTCGTGGTTGTCCAGGATCATGAAGGGACGAGACGAGGGAGACCGGGGAAAAAAAAGTGGTGAGAGTGAACGCGCGCCATCGATTAGAGGAGTGGAGAGTTGTGATACGGGTAGGGTGTCACTACGGCGGTACGTGTGGTTCAAAGTGGGCAAAAGAGCCAGCCATGACGGGACCTGGGCATTGGCATTGGCGCTCCCGATGACAGAGACGACGGAACGGTTGGGTTCCAGGCAAGGCCTGCCTCTGTGTTTGTTGCAAGATAGGGAAAAGCTCACTTCGCGGGCCATTATTCCCAAGGTAAGGTACCGTAGATAAGGCCAGCGTTAATTTTGTTTCTTCTGCTGTCTCTTCCCTGCAACGGGCCCATCCATCCCTCTCTCGGATACTCTCTCGGATACCTCCTGTATCTTGCCGACATTGGACGATAACAACCTGTCCGTACCTAGGTAAGAAATAAAACGTGCCTGTAATAGCAAATGGTAAGCCAGTTCTGGCGCAGGTGGGATGAAATGGCATGGCATGGCGTGGCATGGCACAGCATACCTAGGTAGGTAGCATGGCAAGGCCCGGCTTGCTTGTATCTCTCTCTGCCTCTCTGCCTCTCTGCCTCTCTGCCCCTCCAACGCGACGTTGACCCCTCCATCGGCGAACGGACTGCACCAGGGAGCAAGAGGCACTACCCCACCATGCCACCATCTCCGAGAGACACAGACCGGGGTGCAAGCTGTTGTGTTTCTGTCTCACGCACGCACATCAGGCAGCTCAGCACCAGCATGAACATGAGCGTGAGCCCGACGTCGCTGTGGTCCCGGGGCACCAACGCCGTACGGATGCTGGACTGGACTGGGCCGGGGACCTTGCCGTTTCCCTGTCCTGTCCTGTCTAGAACTGATGAATGGGAATGCAGCGATGGCTGATGCAGTGCAGCTTCCTGCATGCACATGTAGGTGGTACAACGATGCCACGCCATTCCACGACCTCATCTTCCGTACGGATAAGGTAGGTAACGCATGCTGCTCAATAAGGTTGTTGATGGTCGGCTCGGCTGGATATCCATTGTGCCGTGCGGCCACGCTCATCTCAATGGCGGTCGGAGGTTGCTTGGTTTTGGGATGACATTGTTGACGCTGGTGTTGAAGCCAATTGCCTGTGTTACTGTGTCACTGTGTTTGTTGTGCTGCCGTCAACTGAAGTTCAAAGGGCAGATGCTACAGACCACACGTCCCTCTCAACTTGTGGGGTTTGTAGCAGTCCGACCATGAGGAAAACAGTCGGCTCGTTTCAAACGTCTGAAGTTGCCCATGGTCCGTGGTGAGTCGTTCAGCAAGGTTGTGAAATAGGGATCCATTATCTCAATACCGTATGGACGAGGTTGACTGAGGACACACGAGAGGCCGGAAGACGTGAGGCGGATTTGCGGTGGAGAAGAGTGAAACAGAGGGGACGGGAGGGACAGGAGGCAAGACCGGTACTTCTGGAAGACAATTGTTGCATGTTCAATGCAGGGTATCGTACTGATATTGGATAATGGAAGAGAAGGGAAGGGCAGGAAGCACGGCTTCTGAGCTCTTGCATGTTGCCAGGCAGGAAGCGGCGCTTATGACGACGAGATCAACGTCAACTGCATTGCACCGCATCGCTTGGGATCTTGCGGCGGTCTAAGTCTTTGCAACCGCCCTCCGTTGCTCTTACCCAGAAGAATCCCGGAGTAGGTAGCTTAAGGTGCCTTGCCTTCTTCTTCCTTGAGGTGCTTCGACCAACCGGAAAACTCGATGGGACCGCTACATGCTATTCAGACCATTAACACATCCTTCTGCATGCCGTTATCCCTCCTCTCCGCACCTCTACGCGGTAGAACGCCACTCGTTCCTGTTTTGCTTCTAGACGCATTCAGCCCATGCACCTCCCTGTCCCTTCGGGGCCTTTTACGGGGACAGCGAAGCAGACCGGGACCCTACGTCTTGGCCATTGACCCCTGGGCCTGCTCGCTCGCTCTAGGCGGCGGCCAGCCCAAGATACCTTCGCTCAACCACAACTTCTACAACGAGTCCATCACTCTCTGCGGGTACTGCGTTCTGTCAACTTGGCTAATTCATGGCATTATGCCCTGCCACGGCTGCTTTGTGGGACCAGCCTGTCCATATCCAGCAAAGCTCAAACTCGACGTCAAACCGGAACTCAAAAACCCCACTTCAGCAATCAAAGTCCCGGTAGCACATACAAACATGCTTCACCTGGGCAGTTTGCCTTGCCTTGCAAGACGAGTCTCTGTCTGCCCCTACGCATCCCGGGCCTGGTCTGAATCGCCAGCTTTGATGATTAGGGGTCCTTTTCCATATGCTATCTGACTTTCACTGTGGTATTCGATCAATAATCATATTACACCCCACTCATCCCGTCGAAACGTCTCATCCTCCCCGTCCATACTCCTTGGACCATCAAAGTCTAGAGCAATGGGCGAACCACCATCACATCATCCTCCCATCACTTCGCATTGAGTCACGACCAGGGCGTCTGTCGAATCAGAAGTCAAGACTGGTCATGAACGGCCTTGTAACCCCCGCGCCTCGACACGAACGGACCCATGTCTGACGGGATTTCCTCCTTCACTTGGCGGTGCCTACTGCGTACGCTGCTCATCCGTCACTTCTCAACGGTATCAATCACAAAGTGCTCATCCCACCACCACACCACATTTTAGTTGATGAACTGCCCAACCAAGCACTCAGCTCACAAAGAGGCCCTGGTGAACCGGTATCTCAGCCAAGGTGCCTGCATCTTCAGACAATACCGATCCCCCACGACGGGCAAGCTGCAACGGCATCTCTTCGGTGCCCCCATAATTCAAGTTCCATCCGAATCCTCTGCGTCCATGTTATCCGATCATTTCCAAGCACCATCCCGGAACTGCCACAGGACCTGGAACCGCCTCACCTGAAGGTGCCTATTTCTAGCTGACGACATACGGGTCTCCGACTGACAACGTAGGGTTTAGGCCACGTTCTGTCAGCCTTTTGCCAGACACTCCATCCATCTTCCCGGATCAAGCTTGGGAAAGCTTGTGAACAGTGTGCATGGTCGATCCGGTCTGGATCGCAACAGCCGCGCCGTCCGTCACAGCCACGCAGCGAGTTGCTCTGTAACGAACCTCGTTCACGTCAAAACCGCCCCAACGCATAAGACACGCCGTCCAGACAGTTGTTCCGCCACATGCATTCAAATCTGATAATGGCGCTAGACAGCGGTGATTCAGGCAAGTAAGCAAGGTCCTACACAACCGCAATGTCCTCGCTATCTACACATGCACGCCGTGCTTTCACGGCCATCCTCTGGCGGTCCGGAAGCCATTCCGCCAGACTCACATTGAAGCAGTGCTACCCTTGGCCACTGCGCTGAGTGGCTGAGGGTATCACCTCTTTGTCATGGAATTCTCCACTGGGCCCGTTCAAGCTGGGGACGAGACGCGGCATCTCCACCGGTCGATCGCATTTGAAGCGTACCCTACATAGCTAGGTACCGTGCTACAAATTCTCAACCGCCTGTCACTGTGTGTATCCCCGGGCGGCTCGGACGGAGATGCCAACGCCGTAACCCTGCTGTCCTTTGACATGCAACCTTCTGCTCCCGGGGGGCTGCTGAACTCACCCGCCAGCTCCAGAATCCTAGACATAAAACAGAATGCGAGATGTCCGTACGATTGCCTTTCCCAATGAAACAAAAGGCGCTGCTCGGTCAGCCGGCAGTCATCAGGAAAACTACCTTGCTACAGCACGACATCTTTGGGGCCGAACCAAACCTTCAATACTGGACTTTTGTTTCCTGCTCGCCCGGCCCCCCTGCAATCGCCCACACGCCGGGGCAGTCTCGCAAAACCGGCCCATGGACGACGAGACCCCCCGACTCACTCACATGCCCGGGCACCAGCAGCGACATCAAGATCTGTTGCATTAGCGGCCTTTTTCTTTTTCACAACGTTCCGGCACAAGGTCGAGGCGGTCCCCATTCGGCATTACAACTTGCGCAACCGGGGCTTTCCGTTACGACCTTGGTAAATGTTCCGCAGCTCCCAAGTCTTTACTACATGTCAGCATGCCTAACAGAGAGAGAGATGGAGAGAAAGATGCCGTGCCTCCGGCGCCGCTAGCACGCAAGTCGCCGTAAATGAGTCAGTTCGATGACCTACAGACGCCGTCCGAAGGCTGTAGGTCCCGTAGTGCGCGCAAACCGCGTCCCCTTCTTCACCGCCTCCTCCCACCCGGCCTCGGCGCCATTGGCTGGGCAGGAGCACGACTTTTCGTGGGAAAGCATGCTGTTATTCGATATGCAAATGTGGGCAACTATATGCTGACGTTGCTCAAGCTTCAAAAACGACGCGCCACTACCAGAGAGAGTGAAGACGAAAGACAGACCTTATTCGTGCCAGTTGGCAATTGATGGTCCCCGTCCGTTCCTAGGAGGCACTTTAGCTCAATGCGACTCAGAGATGATCCCCGACGTGCTTGACTAGTTACACTGGACTGAGGGCGGCGCTTCTGCCTGCTGCTGGGCTTATCAACAACATGAGGTGGTCATATCTAGTCGGCTGTCTCTCTGTCTGTCTGTCGCAAACCGCTCCGCGCGGGGGGAGGGGGGGCAATCTAGTTTCTGTGCTCTCTACATCTGCAAACATGACAACACCGTCCCAGCGAGCCGGCGACGCTCTCATTCGGTAACCCGAGCCGCACAGGAGCTTGACCGAGCTGTCAGTGGGCAGCCTCGCCGCGTCGTCCCGGAGGGTGTCGTCGCTCGTTGGGCCGCGGGGGTGGGTAGGACAGCGTCATGCCGGTGGCCGCAATCAGCCAAACGGGGGGCCTAAAAAAACTAGACACCCTCTTCTCTCTCTCTCGTCGGTTCGCTGTGCATGTGTGAGTGTGTGAGTGTGTGAGTGTGTGAGTGTGTGAGTGTGTGAGTGAGACAACCAAGCAACGAAAAAGGTCTTCTTGGGCTGTCGTTCCCTATCACGGTTGCTGCAGATGATGTGCATTCGCGCGCCAAGGGCCCTGTCGCTATCGGAGGAGCGTCATCATGTTGCTTCTCGTAATCTTCGTCTCATTATCTCTATTACTCATTGGTCTTCTTTCTGTCTAAAGAAAAAGAACGAAAACGCCGCGGTCATGCTCTGAGAGGAAGGGGGAAAAAAGCCAGTGGTATCTAACATCTAATGGTCGTAAGAGACATCTAAAGGGGGGGAATGGGTATCTTTCTCGTTTCGTCTTCCGCAACGGTTGCCATCACGGCATGCGCGCAAAACTAAACCAAAAAAAAAAACGCAGTGAGAGTCGTGAAGAAACAACGCGATTCATACAAACTCGCGATTCCTCTCATCCTTGAGGACAAAAGTACGGAGAATGGTAAAAGACAATCATCAAAAAAAAGACCATACGTCCGTCCGGTATGGCTATAACCGATGCCGATGCCATCCAACTCCTGATAAAAAGACAATGAAACCGGCGATAAGATCGGGCAGCATGGGGCATATTAACGTCGCAAATTGGGGTGCGAAGCAGTCTATCGTGGGAGGTGTCGTCAGGGGAATGTAGTCGGATGATTGAGAAGAACATGTTTTGAAGCACATGAAACACACAGCCACACTCGTCGGCAGCAGCTCAGGCCAGACGGCGAGATCAAGCTTTTCCCTCCATACCGACGTCGACCCCAAAATGTAGCGGATGAGCACGCGGACGCAGATGGATGCCACGAGCTCGCAGCCCCATGTGACCGAGGAGGCCCAGAAAGTCAGGTTGAAGTCGTAATCGTCGCCAACCTCCTTCATGTCGAATGCGAAGTAGGGATAGACGTCTTTGTTGGGACCAAAGTGTAGAACCAGGACGCTGCCCAGGAAGGCCGCCATGGATACGTTCTCCGCGAGGAAGCGGATAAACACGTTGCGGGTGCAGACCTTTTGATACGACGCGTAGGACTGGTCTGTCAGGTTGAGAGTGACGGTAATACGGTGGTAGAATCGCGACATCGTCAAAGGGGTGAGGATGATGAGGGTGCTGCTGGAAAGTATCTGAAGATACACGAATTGCTCTGGGGAGCGAAGGCGGGCGTATAGCGCGCGAACATAGGTTTGGTAGGTGAGCATGAAGTATCTGTGTTTTGTTAGATGTGCTGTCTGTAACATGGAAAAGGGGTTCGCTCACAGCTTGAACACCCAGCTGAGAGGGTAGCTCCCAACACGTTCGCCCTCGCGAATGCCTAGAAGCCAACCTGTCAAGGCGTCGAGTAGATGGACCGTGATGATCCAGCTATAAACGTAGACAATTGTTTCCAAATTGTTGTGAGGTAACGTCCGTAAGTAGATCTCTGCGTAGGCTTCTCCTATCACATACGCCATGAGGCCGACAAACAAGGCTAGGCAGAACCAGATGAAACGGACGAAGCTGGCTGGCAGCCATCTACGGCGTATCCTCACGCTGGCCAGGTGTCTAGGCTGCTCCGAGCCGACCTGTAACGTCGCGTCCGGGTCGAACGAGTCGCTGCTGAGGTTTGGCCGGCGACGGTTATCTCGTCGGGGGATACTTCCTTCAGCCTCACCAGTCCACCAAGACGTTGTAAAGATCCGCTGCGTCTCAGAGAGCGAGTGGCGTAATTTCAGGTGGCGTTCTGAGGTGAGGAGAATGCAGAACGCTATAGCTACCGGCATAGCCATGACGATAAACGTCCAGGATATCCAAGCCGTGTTATGTTGAGTAAGGAAGCGTGTCTCTGGGGTAAGATAAAGCGGGATGGGCACTGCTATGGAAACAATGGCAATCAGAGACATGGTGACTGGAAAGCCGAGGGATTGCGGCCACCTGTGAGCGTGTAAGTCAGTGGAGACATCCTCCATACACTTGGAAGCTCCATACACTTGGAGGGGTGCCATACCAGTTCAGGCTGTAAAGATTGAAGACCTTGGTGATCCAAATCAGTGCAGTAATGTTGTAGAAGCCGTAGTAGACGAATAGGAAGAACCAGAAACTAATCTGCACCCGTGCTTCTCCGTGACCAGGCACCTTGCGCCCCGAGCCAGACCCGGGGTCACTACGGTCGTCATCGTCGTCAGGAAACTGATATTGCGGAAACGGCAGCGCACACCACGCAATTGCCTGCGTTTTCCCAGCATCAGTACTTATGTTGCAATCAAACGAGGGCCTGTTCATCGGTGGTGACATACCAGAGCAGCGGGCATCAACACCAGACATCCATACCGACTCCACCAAACGTCAACCACCCTCTTGACGGCAGTCTGCTTTGGCTCGACCCAAACATCGACAATCCTGCGCCAGGTCCGTTGCCATAAGCTCAGATCCCCCAAGTCGACTGTATCGGCCCCATCATCTTGGTTATCGAGACTAGCTGCGGAGAGAAGCGCGCCGTAGCCGACGTGCACACTGCCACGATTGTTGGAGAAGAGACCGAGGGTGCTGGAACGCCGATGGCGGCCGCTGACGTCGGAGTCTTGGGGTACGGCGCGAAAGCGGCCTAGCAGAGGAGACGAGTCGCTCGTGAAGCGGGTTCGAGACTCGTTGCCTTGCGTGAATTGGAAGAAGCTCGGCATCGCTTCGCAGTTTGGAGGGTATCGTCTATCTTCGCGACATTGAGTGTGGTTTGTTTACTTTCCACTCGTGGCAGGCGAGTTTCTGTCGGCAGTCGTGGTTGAAATGCTTGGGATACGCGCTCGAGTGCGAAGTCTAGAAAGTATTGCCCCGCGAGAGTAAATACTGCCTTATCGTGATCTTGCTTATATCCAGGATGACGCGGGTCTGGCAGGAATATTTGCTCGATGTCGTACAGTAGTAGCTCGTGGTGTGAGGAAAGGAATCCCGGACTTCATCCAGTGTAAATTGGGATTTCAGTGGCTTATGACGCTAGGGCGCCCGTGTACCTGGGACGGTCCCTGGTTTTCTGGCGGACACGGCGGATCAAGCCCCCTGGCATACCGGGCGCTAGCGCTGTTTGGGCGGAGCTTCGAATGTGTTGGCCTGTGGAGACCTCATGCTGAGTTGACCAGTCCTCCGACCGCTGGCCGGGGGCCGCATGATGTGTGGTAGATGAGCACTCGAAATGAGACTGAAGATTGAAGGGTTGAATGTCGTTACCGTCTTTGTGTTTCCAAAATATTATCGTAATTCTGCATACTTCTTACAGTCGCCTCAAACCCCATATGAGATAACAAGTGCCGGTTTACCTACGGCGCGCAGATCTAGGTGGTAATCTAGATGCAACTGCTAGAGCCCGTCACACAGGCCGAACGTCATGATGTTGTAGTACAGATCCCTCTCAGTCCTCGTCATTGTCCATGGTCTCCTCGAATCCTTCTGAGTCCTCGGTCTCCTCCGAATCTGTGGAATATTTCTCTTTGGGCACGTCCACAAAGTCAACCTCGTTGTCGCTGTGGCCGTCCTCTTCTTCATCCTCGACCTCGACCTCGGCCTCAACTTCCACATCTTTAGAGTCTTCCGAAAAGGCCACAACCTTGGACGTCGGCGATTTCTTTGGTGGCTCCAAAACATCACCACTCCAGGGTTTGCATTCTTTGACCAGCTCACCGCACCTGAGACAAGTCCAACCCTCGCCCTCCTCTCGCTCCAGCCGAGTCGCGAGACAGACAAAGCAGTATATGCAACCGCAAGGAATAGTCTCGTATGGGTTTGTAATATCTGTTTGGGCCGATCCAATGACACCGCTCGAGGCCGCAGCCGCCATGATCTCGGTCTCCGTAGTTGCCAGAGCGTTCTGGTCCTGGTAGCAGATGGCGCAAGTGCGCTCCGGCAGAAAGCCATACTCTCCGTTGGCTGACTTGTCTTCGTCTCCGCTTGTCGTCATGATTGACTTTGTCTTGCGCCACGTTCGTGATATCCATCTCCTCCACCGATTGATGCCAATAAGTGGGAGAACAAACAAAAGAAACTCGGTGAAGGCATGCCAAACGAGCTGCCGATTGAGGTATTCGAAAGACACCTCACGGCTCACCTGGCTTGTTGGTGGAGCGAGGCGCATGCGTAGTACTCTGTCCAAGAGGGTGCGATATCTCCCCTGCAGGAGGAAGACCAGGAAGGAGACGAAGGCTGCTCCGGCGTGCAGAGTGGTGATTCTCGACGTGATGCGCGACAGTCGCTGGAGGCGTGGGTTGGGATCACCATATCCTTCATCATGCTCCAGCAACCAGTTCTCCCATTTGTCCCAGCCGTATCTTCCAAAGACAGTAGCCAGTCCGTAGAGGGACTTTTGCCATCTGGAGGGCGCCACCAAAACAGAGCCGTCCTTGCGCGCGTCGGTGTATTTCAGATTCTGCAACGCTGCGCCGTAGGTCGCATCGTGATCCCACACGGTGAGCTTGAACAGCACCGCGCGCAGTGCCAAGAGAATCTCAGCTGACCAGTCGTCTTTCAGGTGGCCGCCGGCAAAGTATTTGAGCGCATCACCAACCTGACTGCGCAGGAGCTCCAGCAACTCGTCGTCTAATAGTTCGGCATCGACCTGTCCGACTCTGAATGCCGGACGCGTGCCGTCCTGGGCGGATATGGCGTCCCATGCTGATCCGAGTCGGCTAAAGGGGAAGGGCAGCCGGTCAATCTGGGCGCGTGCTCGTGATGATTCGTGTTGCGCGGCGATTCGGGCAGCGTTCTCTGCTTCGCGGGCTTGTCGTCGGGCTGCCAGGCGCTGCTGCGCTTGCGCAAAGTTGGTCGATGTCATCTGGGCGGCATTGGGCGGTGGAATGTGTAGGCGAGATGCAACTTGCTGAGCATCACACCTCTTGCCCAGGTTGTCGAAGACGACGGGGGGATGGGAAGTTGGATGGGTGTCGGAAAATGAGCCGAGGTCCGCCGTTCCAGCGAGCGATTAGCAGTAGGCCAGTCCACTACCGCGGGCAAGAATGCTGGGGGACAGGCGGTGGCCTGGGCCGAAATGTCGGCCGGCGGAGCATCTGACGTACCGGGGCGCCCGGGCCACCCTCTACATAGTACACCTCCACTGCTCCCTGCAAAGATCTCCACGTTGCAATACCTCCATCGGCTCTCCACTGACTGCCCGTTATCAAAGACCCCGATATTCGAGTCTGAATACCTGCCAAACCTCCGTCCGCCCCTGCAAGTCCCCTGTTATGGCTTGCCCGACCTTATTACCACATCATACATACCTTAGGAACGGCGTCAAAAACTACTTTTGGGGACGTCGGCGACCATCTTACAAACCACATCTGTCATGCATTGCAGGTCTGCATCAACACTGCGGGTGAACCAGCTTACCTCAGATGGTGTGTCACGTCGACAAGCGAGGTCCCGGCCTCATCCCCGGCGGGAAGCGTCAACATTGATTGCTTGGGACGAACTCAACGCGACCTTCAGCGCCCTCTACGCTCCCTGCTTCGGATATGGCCGCACGCGCCAGTCCCCATTCTGATGCTTGTTCCCTTCTTCTTGTCTCTATCGTCACCGCTGCTTGTCGGGCCTATGCACTCCAAGCGATACTCGAACGACTATTCGCTACTCTGACCTACCGGCATGCCAGAGCCTGCAGCTACACCCAGACAGGAAGCACCCTCTACACAACCACCAATACGTTGCTGACTTTAAGAACTGACCGCAGCCCAGATCACATCTACTCGTCCCCCTGATTGGCTATTGCCCGGTCATCAAGATGTGAATCTAAGTCAAGCTTATGTCGAAACCCCTTCCCCCGGCCCCAAAAGTCGGGATGGCTTTGCAAAAGAGCTGTTATGGCTGTGCCGGCTCGTACGACCTGCCTTCCGGTGCAGAAGCGTGGCGTTCTCTGGTCCCCGCCCTTTGCTCTGGAATCTTCATTATCCCGCTTCTTGAGCATGATGGTTGATCTAGCTGTCGGACTTGGGCGATACCCTGGCTGAATCGTGGCGCATGTTTGCTTCATGGAATTCTCACGATGTGGTAACGTTACTCAGTCACAATTTGAATCATGAGCGAGCAAGCCTGGCAGCAAGGAATGTTCTGAATACAGCACCCGAGGGGGTTCGGAGCTCTGCCAGGCGCCTTCGCCAGCTGACAGCACGGGAAGTCCGTCCCAAAGTTGGGTTCTCTCTGGTATCACGCAAATTTCCCCGTTTCTACATCCATCATTTATGAAACGGTTGTTGGCCGTCTCAAGCCCATCCTTTTTGAACACAATATCGTGAGCTTCAGAGGCCAACGGAGGAGTTTCGCGCGCTCCAGCGTCTCGGAGAATGAATCGGAATCCAATACTCGCCTAGACATGACTTTGAGCCAGCTCTTAGGGCTGACGGGAAAAGCGGGAAGGCTCAGCCTAGGCAACGTGCAGCAGGCTGATTAGCAAGTGCTACACGTGCAGGGTAACTAAGACCCGTTTCAACCAGGTGTACATCCTAACGTTATTTGTCCAATCAGCCGGAGCGTGGTGGTGTTGTTGGACCAGCCTCGACGTAACCCAGCCCCAATACGGACCCTCGACAGAAGCTTACCAAGCTGCTTCTATTTTTCACTCTATGGCTCACAGACTCAAATCCACGCCATTTCGTCCTTCAAACCCCATCCAGGCAAGGGAATAATGCCTGACCAGGCTCTCAACATGTGCGGAGTGGCGGCGGACATGGGCCTCCCACAGCAGTCGGTGCTGCTCAACCGACTTTACTCGGGCACTCACACCTTTACCCGTTTTGCTCTTGCGTCACTGCATTGCTTACCTGCCAGAACCGTTTAATGGGAAAACGTAACATTGAGGCATCCGGCCGAGTTGACCAGGGTTGAGGGTGCTCCACGACGCACCTGCCGTCGTCTTCTTCATTCTACGAGTTACATAAACAACGCCAACCCTCGCCGCTCGACTCCAGATCATCACGAGGGCATCGAACGCTCCAGAACGATCAACTTCTTCTTTCTTTGAACCTACCTAAGCAGAACCAGCTGTGGCCAGACTCGCGGTACACACGATGGAATCCGAAACGACATCCAGCCCGGGGTCAGCCAGTGGCATGACGGATTTCCAACCGCGTGCCGGCGCTACGAGGTCCAAGGCTACCATTCGAGCATCATTGGCCTGTGTTCCATGCAGGTCCAAGCATGTCAAGTGCGACTCAGCTTTGCCTGCTTGTCTTCGATGCCGCTTAGAGGAAAAGACGTGTTACTATGCCAAGTCCAGGCGAGGTATTCGAGATCCCAAGAAGCGAAGCCTTATCAACGATCCCATTGGGCCCCCTTCAGCTCCATCGGAGACCGCGACATCATTTCCCTCTCCAGAACTAGCCAACTTTGACTTTCCTATCAACGTAATCGACAGGCTACCGGGGGGTTGGTCGCTGAACAAGGCACAATTCCCTGATCCCAGGACAGCCTCGCCAACTTCATTCCTGTTCGACCTCTACTTCACCAACTTCCACGACACGCACTCGTGGCTTCTACCCAAGCCCCAGCTCCTGAACCATATCCGGTCTGACCCTCAGTCGTTTCACTTCCTCGCCAGCTGCATCACCTATGTCGGATCTCTCTTTTCCAGAGCCATCTCTTCGGAAGAGTTGCGGGAGAAGGCGTTCAGCCTGGCCAGTGGAGGGCTCCCAATGACTCCTTGGACAGTCCAAGGGCTTCTCGTCCTAAGCGTGGCGGCCTTTGGAGAGAGCCGAGTGAATTTGAGCAACGGCTGGATGGATGCGGCGGTTCAGATGGCACTTGACCTTGGAATGCACGAGAGGGCGTTTGCAGATGCCGAGCCAGATCCATTCATGGCCGAAAGCTTCCGCAGAACATATTGGGCGCTATATTTTCATGGCAACATGCGAGCGATGCGCGAGGACTTGCCGAGTTTCTCCCTCCTTGGGGTCGTGGCAACCATGGGGTTGCCTTGTGAAGAATGGGAGTATCAGTCAGGAGTAAGTGGATTGTTGCCTTTCTTTGGAACGGGAAGCTGACTGCGAAAAGGAAATTCCACAGCCCATTTCTCTGGCACAGTACGACGCCAGGGATCCCATGGACGACAGAAGCTACTCATCGTGGACTTACTTAATCGACCTCTGCCGGCTTTGTGGGGAGTTGATTCTCCCAATGTCCACGCTGCCTCGTGAACTATTGGCAAATACCGTCGACAGGGCCGATTCCAGACTCGTCGGATGGCTGATCAGTTTGCCCAAGTGGAAGCAACAGTTGGTCGATTCAGGTGGCGCTGTTGACATGATTCTCTTCCACGCAATGGCCTACGCCCACAGGTACGTGACTGGCTCCTATCTGCTTCTGGTTCTGGCTCCTGACATAACGTCTCCAGTTTGAGGATAAGAATGCAGCTGCCCTTCGGAGCATTGGATCTCGGTATCCGAGATCTCCTGAGTCTTGGTCCGCTCTTCAAGACACGCGAATCACCGCCGCCTCGGAATCCGGGAACTCACACTGCGCCATACCAGTGGCTCGAGTGCTCAACAGCTCTCCAAGCAGGACTTTCGACTATCGGCTTGTTCAACTTTTCGCTGCCTCCAGCCAAGTACAGTCCGGCATGCATAATTGGACTACGAGGGGCTGCGCTACCCCTACTCGACGCGAAGATGTACGGTGCAGTCCAGTCGCCCGCCTTGCGAGAGAAGCTTGACCTCCTGTTGGGCGTCTTGAAGGTTGCTGGAGAGATGTGGCCTATTGCGAAGAACATCGGTAACGAGGTGAATGACTTGCTGAGAGACATGGACGCCACGAGTCACCGCAACATGATCCCGCACTTTGATCCATGTCTAGATGCCTTCATCAACGACATGACATCTTCGGGGAACGCGGAAGAGCCCAGTATGTTTGCTTTCTCCGAACCACGGACAGCGGATGAAATGCTTCACTGGAGTGCAGGCTTGACTGGAACATTTCAAATCTAGGAGAGGGTTGGCTTGGTGATTACGAAAAAAGGGGGAGTTTTCATACATAGTGTTATAACTATTCCGATTTATTCTGTTGAATATTTGTTTTATGAAGGGAAAAGCGGTGGTTAATGAGGTTGAGCAATCCAAGCTTTTTGCGATTGCCACAGACACACATTTCAAAACCGATAGGGAAAGAGGAGTTATGGCGTGCCTAAATATACCACAGAAACAAAAACAAATAGGAGTTTGCTTTTCATAGTCGTTAGAGAGATACATGTTTCATAAATCGCAACAAACATTTGATATCAGGAAAATTCTGAACTGGGGGAGTATCTGAGAATGTGACCGGATATCAGCTGAAGAGCAAACTAGTTTGGCCTCGGCGGGCACTACCTACTAAGGTACCTAAGGTACCCACGTAGGTGAGGATAGATGCAGTTGAAGTATCGGTTGGCACATGCTTCATCCCGCCCATGCTCAAGCAGCTAGGCCCATGCTCGAAATGCTGCTTCTGGAAGTCAGTGACGGTAGGACAGGAAATTCCACGCAATATCAGCCGAAGAAAGCTTCTTTTGCTTGCCGTTTCCATTTGCACAGTGCACCGTTTCTTCAGCGCCCCACTACCCCGCGATGGGCGCCCTGTGCCAACCTGGAACCTAACTGTGGAAGTGTCCCGACGCGCCAGTTAGTGAGTTGCCCCGCCACAGGCGATAACGCCTGTCTTGCCTAAATTTCCTACCGCCTCCCCGCCGCCTTTTCAATACGAGAATCTCCTGCCGATTCGAACGTCATTACATCGACCTCTTTGGGACCAACGAAACCGGTACCGACGTCTTGGTCGCTCACCAGGAAGACCGCAACGATGAGCTTCGCTATTGAGGTGCCCGGCGATGCCAACCCTCTCAGCCTGCAGGAGCTCTGCAGAGCCCTCGAGTCTGCGACCTCGACCGACTATGCGCGTAGACAGGCTGCTGGCCAGCAGCTCACATCATGGGAAACCGAGAAGGGTTATTTCTCCTCCTTGCAGGTAACTGACTTCCCCAAATAGCTGCCCTGACTAGGCATTATAAGCTAATGTTCCTTACCGCAGACCATCTTCCTGGACAAGTCCCTTCCCTTCGACATCCGATTTCTGGCCGTGATCCAGCTCAAGAACGGCATCGACAAGTGCTGGCGTCTACTCCCGAATGTCAAGGGCGGCTTGGATCCCGAGGAAAAGAACCTCATCCGACAACGCCTGTTTCAGGGTACACTGGAAGAGGAGGAGAAGGGCCTCTCGCTGCACAACTCGTTGGTTACCGCCAAGGTCATTAGGATTGACTACCCTCAACACTGGCCGGATGCCTTGTCCAACATTATTGGTCTTGTCAGAGGCTCCAAGGATGGCAATCAACAACATTTGCACGGTTCTCTGCAGATCCTGCTCCGCGTTGTCAAGGAACTGGGCACTGCTCGTCTGCGGAGATCGCAAACGGCCCTCCAATCTGTAACTCCTGAAATAGTTTATCTTCTTGGAGAAGTTTACACGGAGAAGTCGGCGGTCTGGATGGGATTCCTCACAAACGGACGCGGCGACGAAGATGAGGCCGACTTGGCTATGCTCATCAGCCTGATTTCTCTCAAGATACTGCGCCGCCTGCTCGTCGTTGGCTACGAGGCACCGCATAACGACAAGACGGTTCAGCAGTTTTGGACTGTGTCGCAAAACCATTTCGGCCAGTTCCTCGGTTTTGTGAGCCACGACTCTCACGTACCGGCCCCGTACCAAGACACTGTAGGAAAGCACCTCTTGC
This sequence comes from Colletotrichum camelliae, assembly GCA_018853505.1. Classification (NCBI taxonomy): domain Eukaryota; kingdom Fungi; phylum Ascomycota; class Sordariomycetes; order Glomerellales; family Glomerellaceae; genus Colletotrichum; species Colletotrichum camelliae. The sequence goes on along the minus strand of JAELVL010000008.1, from coordinate 2,112,617 downwards.
AATTTACCAAGCTTCACATCGACATGTCCGAGTCACACCCTGCCAGCTTCGCTGTTCTTCCCAACTCTCTACCCCTTGTACACGCATACTGGGAGTTGGTTGCCAAATTCGCCGAAGTCTTCGAGAAGTCGGGCGGAATCCGCCAGTCATCAGGTGACTCTGGGCAATCAGAGTCAAAGTCCAAGGTGGAGGGTCCCTTGCTGGAAAGACTTGCGCTTAGAGCCCTGCTCTTGATGAGATCATGCTTGAGGATAGCGTTCTATCCAAAGCAAACCTTCAAGTACAAGAGCACAGAGGCCAAGAAGGACGAAAACGATGCTGTCGCCCTGATCAAGCAGGAGCTTCTCAAGGACGATTTCGTCGTTCAAATGGCAAACATCATCATCACACATCTCTTTGTTTTCCGGAAGGCGGACCTGGACGCATGGGAAGAAGAGCCAGAGGAATGGGAGCAACAGGAGCAGAGTGAAGGCAATGCGTATGAGTGGGAGGTGCGCCCGTGCCGAGAAACTCTTCTTGGACCTTCTCGTCAACTTCAAGCAACTCATGATACCCCCCCTCCTTTCCTACTTTGAGACGGCGACAAACCCACAAGCAGATATCGCTACCAAGGAGGCTGTGTACACTGCTTTGGGCTTGGCTGCACCGAACGTTGTCAATGTCTTCGACTTTGACGCCTTACTGGTTTCTACTGTTGTTCAAGATGCCCAGCAGCAAGGACCTCTTTACAAAGTGCTCCGCCGCCGAATCGCGATCATGGTCAGCCAATGGGTCACTGTCAAAATCGCCGATGGCAGCAGACCCCTAATTTACGAAATGTTCCGTCATTTCCTTAATCCTTCCGATGCTACCAACGATGTCGTCGTTCGTATTACCGCCGCGCGTCAACTTCGATGGATCGTGGATGAGCTTGCTTTCAGCGCGGAAGCTTTCCTTCCTTATGCCGCCGATGTGCTGAACGAGCTTCTTCAACTACTTCAGAATGTCGACATTGACGAGACAAAGCTGGCTGTTTTGGAGTCTATGCGCATTCTGGTGACGAGACTGGAGCATCACGTTTCCCAGTTTGGAGATTTCATCATGTCTAGTCTTCCAAGTATCTGGGAGAACTCTGGAACTGAGGAGTACATGATCAAGCAAGCCATAATTGCCATCTTCGCCGCTTTAGTCATGTCTATGGGCAGTGATTCTCAGAGATACCAGCATTTGATGGTCCCTCTATTGTCGGAGGCAGCAAAGACTGGCTCTGATCTCCACACATATCTGATTGACGAAGTTCTAGATCTGTGGAACTCGGTTTTGATGCAGAGCAACCCTCCCGTCTCTGCTGACATTATGAGCATAGCAGAGCTTTCCCTGCCTCTTCTGGAGTACCAGACTGAGACCGCGGCAGTAGCCCTTTCGGTCGTCGAGTCGTATATCCTTTTGGGTACACAGGCGGTCCTCGAGGACAGGCTGCGACGGCCATTTCTGCAGGCTTTATCTGGGGTCCTCGACTCCAAGAGTCGGGAACAGGTTCGACAGGGCACAGTCTGCATCGAATATATGATTCGTGCTGCGTCTGAGCTCGGCGGAGCCAATGGCACGTCGGTCATTATTCAAGATATGCTGGAGACTGGATTCCTCAAAAAGATCTTGGAGAACCTTCATGATGCCTGGGAGGCCAACCAAACCACTGGACCGAACAAGAAGGTTAGCAAGCTGAGCACCATAACAGAGCGCGACTACTTTGCAATCCTTTCTCGACTGATTATTGCCGACCCGGCCCTTTTCGTCACGATGCTGTCATCGTTTGGGCCCGTGGAACACGTCTGGGCCTGGCTGAGCGGGGAGTGGTTTTTGCATCTCGATGGTGTTGATCATCTTGAGCGACAGAAGTTGTCCCTTCTAGCTCTGACTCGTCTCCTGGAACTTCCTCAACCTATGCAGAACTTGGCTCTCACCAAACTTCAGGACTACTTCACGCTATGGACAGGCACCATTTCCGAACTCCAGGACGGCTTGACGGATGGGACCGACTCTCTGGTTTGGTCAGAGATGGAGCCCAATGATTATGAGACGCCGAAGAGCCTGAAGGAGACGGAATGGACCCAAAATGACCCCATTCACACGGTCAACGCCATGTACTTTGTCAAGGAGCGCCTTCAGGATGTGGTCCAGCGCTCAGGAGGCGAACAGCAGTTCGAGCAGGAGTGGGCCATCAATGTGGATAAGGACGTACTGCAGAAGTTTTGGAGTTTGACCCAGGTCACGGGAAGTGCATAGAGAGAGCGGCAATGTTTGTTCGCGTGTTTTCGGGTTGCGAATCGGACATATGGGAAGGGATGATTACGAATGCATGAACACAAAGAGATAGAGGGGACCATATGCCAGCTTCCAGTGAATGGAAAGCCTAAACAAGAGAATATACCACAAGTGCAAAGGTACCCAAGTCGATTTCTAAAAGTCTGTAATTTCCCGCGTTGCTGAAGTTGTCCACTCGCCGCTCTACAACTTGCTCTGACCGTCCTGGGGAACTTTGACGACGACCTTGCCCCAGGTGCCTCTGCTGCCCAGCGCTATCAAGGCATCTGGGATGCGGTCGAGTCCAACAAATTCTTCGTCAGTGAATTCAGTGCCGCGCAGCTTGCCCTCGGCGACGAGCTTCATGATTCCCTCCCACACTTTGACCACAGTCTCCTTCTCCCTTACGGCGTACTGGCCCCAGAAGATGCCCACTAGGCTGATGTTCTTCAGGAGAACCTTGTTCATGGCGACCTTTTCAATCTTGCCAGCCGCGAAACCAATGATGAGGATGCGGCCGTTCCAGGCGGTGCACTTTGTGCTGGCGTCGACCATGCCGACGGGGTCGTAGACGATGTCGACGCCGCGTCCGCCCGGGGTGAGCTTCTTCACCTGCGCGGGCCACTCGGGATCGCGGTAGTCGACGACATGGTCGGCGCCGAAGGACTTGGCGACGTCCAGCTTGCGCGGGGTGGAGGCCGTGGCGATGACGGTGGCGCCAAAGGCCTTTGCGACCTGGACGGCGGCGAGACCGACGCCGCCGGCCGCGGCGTGGACGAGGACGATGTCGCCGGGCTTGATGCCGGCGCGGACGACGAGGGCGCCGTAGGAGGTCGGGGCGGTGATGAAGAGGCCGGCGGCTTCCTGGAAGGACCAGCCGTCCGGGACGGGGAGGAGCTCCTTTTCGCGGGCGACGCACTTCTCGGCAAAGGCGCCTTGCGTTGCGCCGAAGACGCGGGCACCGACGGGGAATTTGGCCTTGGCCGGGGCTTTCAGGACCGTGCCGGCGAATTCGCAGCCGGAGGTCCAAGGGAATGCTGGTTTGGGTGTGAGATGGGAAGGTTATGAAGCATGGGACGGTAAGGGGTGACTTACGGGGCTGGGTTTGGTATTTGCCTTGGATCTGGAGGATGTCGAAGAAGTTTGCGGCGGCGGCGTGGACTTGGATGAGGTATTCATCGTCCTTCTTGGGGACGGGCTCCGGAAGGTCTGTTATACGGAGCTCCTTGGGAGACTGTTGATTTGAGCGGGTGAGTTTTCTCGATTGTTAATGTGAGCAGTGTTTGCGTTGGTGAGCGTACCTTGACATATTCCTTGATCTGGATGCCGCGCATTGTGATGGATGCTAGTTGTCAAGATAGATCGCCTACTAAAGGGCACAGGGAAAGGAGGGCGGTTCAATTGAAACTTGAATTTGACGGAATACGAAGTTGAACTTTCACTTAGTAGGTATCCGGATGAGCTGGAGAGATGTCTACGGAGGAAGAATCCACGGAGGTTCAAAGCTTCAGGGGTGGTTTGTGCAATCAATCTCTCGGAGCTTACACCCAGCTGGTTGCTACCCCAGACGGACGGTCTCAGAGACGCCGAGGGGGAGGAGAGCCGAGGCATAATCGGTGGGTCGGTGTCTGAATTCCGGGGGAGAAAAGCTGGGGCTCGAGCCACACTGATGTTGCTCGCCGGCTGCCCTCCCCGCCACGTTGCCGCTGTTGTGTTGGCGTCATATCAGCTACTGCACCTGCCGTGGCGTGTGGCGACGACGATGATGGATTCGTGGCTAGTGTGTCACGGTATGGTGTTGATGAGATGCAGATTTGCACACGACGTGACGGAACATTGCTGTTTATGGACAGATAGAACGAGTGTCAATCGGGATGCTGTACTTCACCAGACACAACCTCAAAGAGGCCAGTCGGTTCCAGGATTGATTTGCTTGAAATATCCAAGTAAGCCAAGTTAGAGAAAAAGAACGTGGCCACACGCTGGTGTAGATATTTGGCATGAGATGGCATTCGAACATGACCATCAAAATTGAATACAAAATCGATGTGGAAGGCCGTGGATGACGATGGAAGCGATGACTGTGAAGCACCCTGAGGCTGCTTTTAGTTGGAGGTAGGGGTGTTCACTGCCTGCCTGTTCGACCCTGGGTAAGGTACCTGAGTAGAGGTATCGTGGTAGCGAATCTGGGGCTCCTATTGCGACAAACTCAATGACAGATGCGAGTGACGAGTTGCAAGAGTTCTGTTCGGACTGATCTGCAATGCAAAGCCTCCAACGGGTAAGCATGGAAGAGATAAAGAGAATGGGCGCGCCTGCTTACCTGACCTACTACGCTACCTTAGCGGTGGTATGTTCACAGTCCCTCAGTCGAGTCTGTGTGCTGCTGCAACGCAGGCAGCGGACGGGAGCAGCAGCAGCACACAGATGCCAGACGGTCCAGATCGCGGAACCACAGCGCCATTGGCCCACCCAAATGCACCCTGTCGCCCTGGAACCCTGACTGACTGAGCCAACCCTGGCACTCCCGCCCCACCAGCGTTAGCGTGCTGCGGCAAAGGGTACCCAATTCGTGAGCTTCCCACTGGCGAACGCTGCACAGCGCCCACTGTCCACTGGACCAGTGTTGCCCCTCTCGGCTCCAGCCCACACTGCGAGTGCAAGTGTCCAATCCACCGTCACCAACCACTGACATCCAATCTGCGACCGCAGCTACCTTACCGACCGACCGGCCACCTACCTTTGACTGCCTAATAACTGATCCTCTTCCTCCTGCCTCTCTACCTTTGCTCCGGCCTCACGTACCTCGTCACCCACGTTGCTGTCTAGTCTCCGAGATCCCAACAGCTCCTTCTCCGTTGGCCATCCCGCCTGTCTCATCTTCCTTCAACCTTTTCCTTTCCCTCTCTACCCCTCCGCAACTTGCCCACCCACGAGCAACCACGTCGTCATCGCATTCGCGATACCCCGAATTCGAAATACCTACCAAGCATACATTAAAACACACCAGCTCCATCCACACAGCATCGACATTGGACAAGGCCATGGCCGACAACGCAGAGGGCACCAGTGATGCCCAGGTCACCTTCAAGGTGAAGACGGGCCAGGATAGCAACCACGTCATCACCATGCCCGAGTCGGCCACCGTGCTCGACCTCAAGACCAAGCTGGCCGGCGAGGACTTTGAGAATGTCCCCGTTGAGCGCCAGCGTCTCATCTACTCTGGCCGCGTCATGAAGAACGACGATAGCCTCGCCACCTACAAGATCAAGCCTAACAATACCATTCACATGGTCAAGAGCGCCGCCAGCAACCCCGCGCCTCAGCCCGCTGCCTCCTCCTCCGCACCCGCCGCTCCTGCTGTTCCTACCAACATGCAGGCCGGTACCGCGAATAACCTTCTCGCCGGCCTCACGGGAGCCAGATACGCCGGTCACATCAACTTGCCCAGCCGCGAGACTTTCGGGGCCGATGGAGGTGTACGTTCTTACCACCCCAATTCTACAAAATAACATCGCGTTGCGTGAGCTAATATTATTGCTTCAGATGGGCGCCCCGCCATCCGACGACCAGCTGGCCCAGATGCTATCCGATCCTTCGATGCTCCAGACGATGAATGCAGCCCTCGACAACCCCGACTTCATTAACTACATGATTCAGAGCAACCCTCATCTGCGCAACGTTCCCAATGCCCGCGAGATCATTCAGTCACCTTTTATGCGCCAGATGATGACGAACCCGGACATGCTCCGTAACGTTATGAGAATGCAGCGCAGCATGGCAGGAGGAGGTGGTAACACGGCCTTCCCGGCACCCGGCGCCACCGACACCACCCCGGCCGAAGCCGCGGCCGCTGGCCAGCAAGGAAATGCCCAGCCCTCTCCATTCGCCGGCTTCCCAGGCTTCCCAGGTATGCCTCCCATGGGTGGCGGTATGGAAGGATTGGGTGATCTCAGTGCGCTGTTCGGCCCTGGTAGCCCATTTGCGCCCCCTCAACAAGGCGCGGGAGCAGGAGCCGGAGCCCCCGGTGCTGCGGGCACCACGACGGGCGAGCAGAACACAACCGGAGCCACTGCTGGAGCTACAGCAAATGCTCAGGGTACGCAAGGCAGCAACACCACGAGCCCGCCTCCGGCCAACCCCTTTGCTGCCCTTTTCGCGCCCCCTCCCTACGCGGCGCAGGGCCAAGGTCAGGGCCAAGGCCAGGGACAGGCACCCGCGAACCCCTTCGCCTCTCCGTTTGGCCAGATCAACCCCGAGATGATGCAGCAGATGATGAACATGTGGGGACTTGGTGCCGGCGGCGCAGGTGCAGGTAGCTCTCCTGCTCCCCCGGACAACCGTCCGCCCGAGGAGCGATACGCTGAGCAGCTGCGCCAGCTCAACGACATGGGCTTTTTCGACTTCGATAGAAACGTGGCGGCTCTTAGACGGAGCGGCGGCAGTGTGCAGGGTGCGATTGAGCATCTTCTCAGCTCTTAATGACCGTGGAGGCATGTTATTCGGGTGAAAGTAGGAAGGTCATGTCATTTGACTAGGAGAGCGTCGCAGAGGGACACGCTTTAATGGTTGATAGGCCTTGAAAGGGAGAAGCACATACCCTACCTAGTTGCCTTGGGCCTCAGTACTGGCAGTTTCGAGGAGACAGAAATTGACCAGGCACGACGTTTATGACTGTTCGCTTTACGTTTCTACACGGACGGCTTGGAGTGAGGATTGCTGTAATGGTAGTTCCTCGTGTTTTCACATTAACAAACAAAGTTATCTTCCAGTGCAATTCATTTGACCTGATTCGTGATATTTTCATATTATTTGGTGTTGGGTCCGGGTGATGGTCGAAGTGACATCCGTGGATAAGGTAGCTTTGATGGGGCGATTGGTCCAGCCCAGAAAACGTGCACCTCTACGAGGCTAAGTTTCCTTCATCAACTCATCGGTCATCCCGTTAATACTGCTGGATGTTGGAGTCTACAGAGCACAACGACGAATGATTTGAGTCTGAAAATGTAGCAAGCATGATTCAGGGCATTTTCTATGCAAGGTTTCTACCCAAGGAGGGTAAGTGATGGATCTCATCAGACCCAAAGCATGCATCACCTAGAGCCTCATCAACCACAGCCCTCATCTGCATCTTGCCGCTGACCATCCGCCACTCGATAGGTCCGCACATCGTGGCCCAGTCACCGCCGGGATGCATCACATCCGCGCCCGGCGCGACGAAGCCGCCGCTCATCGACTGGGACGTGATGCAGGAGTACATTATGCCGCGCAAGGCCTTCTTCAATCGCTACATGACGGTGCAGGATCCGGAGGGCAAGTACGCCGTCCTGGGGTTCCCGGTCCTGATCCCGCATGAGAAGTACCAGCGCAACGAGTTCATTTTCAATTTTGGCATAGTGCTGGATGTCGATGCGGACCAGGCGCCGTACGAGCCGGTGGTGCGGCGGCTCGCGGTCACGTTCAAGGAGATGGAGAAGCAGAATGAGTATCTGAGCCAGGAGGGCTCCGGGGCCGAGAGCGGTGGGGTTGGTCCTAGGGGAGGGGAGCGCAGACCGATTGAGACGCTCTTGGAGATTGTCAAGGAGGATTTGAATAATTACGGCGAGTGCATGATTCCCGTCGGTGAGTTGCTCACATCCTCTTCGGAAGCTAGTCGTCGCTGCTCGTTACTGACACTTTCCCCTTCGCAAGACGACGCCAACACGATCAATATGAAGCTCTTCCCGCACCACGCCACCCCGCCGCAGGTGAAGGGCTGGCACGTGCCAGTCGCCAAGATGAAGTTCGCCGAGATCGTCGACCCGACGTGGGACCTGACGATGCAGAAGGTCGTGGCGCATATTGACGGCGTCAACGACGTGCGGCGCATCGCCTGGGCCGCCGACGTGTCGCTGGACCTCGCCAAGCTCGCGCTGCGCCACCTGCTCTACTACGACACCGTCCTGCTGCTGGACATGTTCTTCTTCGGGTCGTGCTACGCGCCGCGGCCCGGGATCCACGACTTCGTCGCAGACCGCGACGGCATCGTCGACGAGTGCGCGGCGTACGTGTGCATCCACGCCCGGCAGCGTATTAGCAACTTCATGCTGATCAAGCTGATGACGAGCTTCTGCGTGGGCAAGAGCGTGATGGAGTGGCTGCGCGGACACCAGGAGGCCGGCTTCGACGTGTTGCGGTATGTGGATGTGCGCCGGCTGGTGCAGTTTGGCGTGATCAAAGGGTGTCTTTACCGTGCGCACAAGTATGTCGTCTCGAAGCAGTACCTGGCGGCGCTGGCGACGGGACAGGCGAGGCCCAAGGCCGGCGGGGATCCTCTGCAGAAGTATACGGACGGGTGCCACACGTTTGACCAGATCATCACGGAGAACAACCTGACGGATGCAGAGATTATGGAGAAGCTCAAGGCTCTGCCGGTGCCAAGCGGGGATTTGACGGTGTTCTATCGTTGAGGTATCTGATTTGGAGTTCATGATGGGAATGGTATTTTTACATTTTATTTAGCGTGTTATACATGTCAGTGTACAGTCATTGTACATGGTATCGTAACTTCTAGAGCCCATTTACTCTTCTACTTGGAGTTCATCAGCTCGTACCGAACCTTTAGGCGCTCGGTCTTCGTAGGGAACCTGATGTCCGGGTTGTTCACAACGGCAATCTCCTTCTCGTCCTCGGCCAGCTTCTCCGCTACCATGCGGTTGAGCTCCTTGCGGGACAACTTCACTCCATCCCTCTCGGCGATCTCCCGGAGCTTCTGGATCGTCTTGCGTGTCTTGCCCTTCAAGGGCTCGCCGGGGTACTCCTTGCCGCTTTCATCCCACTCCCTGTCGGTGACGACCTCGATGATGCGCACGTTGTGCTTGCCCTTGCGGAGGATGAGGACGCGGCCGTCGATCAGGAACTTGGCCACGTCTTCGGGGAACCACATCTTCACGGGCGTCCAGTCCAGGTTACCTGGCACGAGCCCGCGCATGTCCTTGCCGGGGGCCGCGGCGACGTAGGCGGCGCCCTGCCTGGCGATGCGATGGCCCTCGCTGACGGAGGAGGCCAGGCCTGCGGCGTAGAGAATGCGGGCGATGCCCTGTCTGTGGATGAGGTCGTGCGGCAGCTGCATGTCCATCTTCGGGGCGTTGTTCAGGGTCATGGGCTTTCCCTCGGTGATCTCGGCAGTGGGGGCTTCGCCTTTGCCATGAATGAACTTGTGCTGTTGCTGTTCGCGGACCGCGACCGAGGGGCCGTGGACGAGGAAGACGACCTCAAAGGCGAGGGTGTGCTGGGCGACGCGCTTGGAAGGGTCCTCCGCGTGCTCGGCCATGGTCTTCTTGATCGACTCGATGGGCATGAAGGTGAAGAGGCGGAGGAGCTTCTCGACCTCGGCGTCGGAGCGTCTGACAAAATAGCCGTAGAGGTCGAAGGGGCTCGTGTTCACACCGTCGAGCCAGACGGCGTTGCCAGCGCTCTTGCCAAACTTGGCGCCGGAGCTGTCTGTGAGGAGGGGCACTGTAAAGCCGATGGGATCATCTGTCCAGTTGTCGGGCATCTTGAAGACGGGGTTCTCCTCGGAGCCGCGGATCGCCTTGACGGCGTCGATGCCGGCGACGATGTTGCCGTACTGGTCGGAGCCTCCAATCTGCATCTGGACACCCATCTTTTGGTACAGGTGCCAAAAGTCCCAGCCCTGCATCATGGGATAAACGAACTCTGCGAGAGACATACCGTCGCCGTTTTCCATCTTGTTCTTGACACTGATTACCCCAATTAGCAACAAGCCCGTTGACAGAGAGCGGCCGTGTGTACTTACGTGTCGCGGGTCAACATAGGCCCTATCCGCATGTAACGCCCCAATCTCTTCATCACTTCATACAGTGAAAGACTCTGCCACCACATGTTGTTGTTCACCAAGGCCCTGTGCGCCGATTTTTCCACCTTTATGCCATGTTTCTGGGCAAGCGCCTCCAGGTTGACCCATATCTTCTTCATCTGGTAGTGGATCTTGGTGATGTTTACTGATATTTCGTTGTTCGCCATAACCTCGCGCGTCTTCAATCGGCCCGTGGGATCGCCTATCCTACCCGTCGCACCTCCAACCAGCGATACCGCAGGATATCCTTGCAGCCACATCCACATCAGCGGCATGAAGGGCAGGAGGTGGCCGACGTGGAGTGACGGGGCGGTCGGGTCGACACCGACATAAGCGCCTATCCGTTTCGTTCGCAAGAGCTCTTTGACTTGTGGTGTACGTCTGGGTCTGGGGTTAGCCATTGACCTCGGAGGGGTTCGAGGGGCAAGAGGGCGCCAAGATGCTCACCCTGCGACATCCTTGATGAAACCACGCTCCTCGAAGAGGTCCCAGATGTGAGGAACCTCTCCTTTCTTAATTAGTTCCGCGCGGTTCTCCCAGTCGAGTTCCGCCTGCTTGCGCTTCTCGAGCACCTTTTGCGTGATCCATCTGTGCTGATTCTGCAACAACTGCACCGCCGGTACCCTGGCGCATCGACTGCAGATGTTCCGCCGCAATTCGGGGAGGCGGGGCCCCAATGACGACAACATCGTTAAGGCGAGTTCGTCTTGTAAACCGCTTTTGAATGCTTCACCTGTCAACACATTGAAAAGGACGAAAGAGACCGACTTGGTGGGGACCCAATATCGAATGTTGAACCTGCAATCGCCCCGGAATTTGACTGGCACATCCACATCCACCCCGGCTGGATCTTCGTTGCGCGACAAGACCCTCTGACAGCTCCAAAAATTTCCTTATCGGAATCGCGATAAGACGTTACCCGCATCTTTGTTCCTCCGAGCTCCCGCGATTCTTCAGAGCCCGGACCCTCCCGTCGTTGCCCGCAATCCGAATCACGTGGAGCATTTCTTGCGTTCGGGAACAGTTGGCCAATCACAGCACACTCGAAATAAGCTCCTCGGCAATCCCATCATCGAGAGCGTCGGGTCAAGTGCATCATCCACTCTATTTCTCTCTCGCAATACCAAGCCCAGCAAACCCTCGACGGAACGAGTCCACGAACGAACGTCCAATCCTCCCACCCCGAACACCAATTGACGAGCCTCAGCGCAATCCGTTTCGGCGACATACACATTATGGCTTCGTTTGTGCGACCTGCTCTGCTCAGGCAGACGGCCATGGCTGCCCGGATGGCCAAGACCGGCGCATCCCGCTCTGCCTTCCTCAAGCCTACCGTCCAGAAGGAGTTCGTCAACGACACGACAAGAGTCGCCGCCTTCCACACCACCGCCAAGAGAGATTTGCTGCCCGTCGGCCCTCGTACGTTCAAAATTACATGCGCCTGGTGTACTTGAGAACTGCCTGCTAATCGTTTATCCCCAGAGGTTGTCCAGGGTGGAGGTACGACAAAGACCCAAAGTCCTTGAGCCCGCCGCGAAGCGCTTCTGACCACCGTGATATCTACAGTTAACGACCCTGCCCCCGTTCCTCCCCCGAGTCCCGCCCACGGCTCCTACCACTGGAGCTTCGACCGCATCCTCGCCGCCGGCCTCGTGCCCATCACCATCACCCCCTTCGCCGCCGGCTCCCTGAACCCCACTGCCGACGCCATCCTCTGCTCCCTGATCCTCATCCACTCCCACACCGGCTTCCAGAACATCATCATCGACTACGTTCCCACCCGCACGTACCCCAAGCTCCGCAAGGGCACCATGTGGGCGCTGAACGCCGCGACCGTCCTCGTCGGTCTGGGTCTCTACGAGTTTGAGACCAGCGACGTTGGTGTTACCGAGGCCGTCGCTCGCATCTGGAAGGCTTGATCGGGGCAGGGTAGCCTTGCTTGTATCTTACCAGATGTTGGAGGACGCGTTCGAGTGTGTGAGAGTTGATGTTTAAAATCATTACCTGATAGTGAACCCCACCGATAGAATTAATGGTGGGAGAAGAGCTACGGAAGACGGCGCTTTTGGCCGGTTATTTGGAAGCTGTGAAAGGGGGCGCGGGGAGGACTTGTGTACGTGATTTGGGGGCGCCAGGGTTTAGAATTGGAATGGCCAGTGTACAATCACCAGTCTAGGCAAAAATCGAATTCTTTGTCAATGAACCTGGCGGGAGCATTGTGCTGTATGCCTGTATAACACTGCGGGAGCCTGTGACGTAGACCCAGACCATGTAAGTGCCGAAGACGACATTTGCATCTTCGAGCCAAAAAGCTCGCATCTAAAGTCTGGCTGGACACGATAAGCGGCTATGATGCGGGGTCAAGTCACGTCGTCGTTTTCTTCATTTGGATACCAAGTGCCAACGTCCGGTTGATCGGTTGCGCCATATTGGCGTAAAGGTGAGGTTGTTATCCATGCGTTTCTGGACGTGCTTTCTTGGCAGTCATCTCGAGCGGGAGACTGGCATGCGGCTCGCCCAATAGCCATGGTGATGGACTTTCTACTATATCAAGAACCAAGATATAGGTAGGGAGTTACACCTTAAAACCAAACTTATTACCGACTAAGTATCAGTACGAGTTATCATCACAAACTGCAGCCCATAGAACCTCTCATCTCATATGTAAGACCGCTAGATGGCAAATGAGGCAGTGACCAGAATCGCCGTCATTTTGCAATCGCCTAGGAAATGTGGGGTAAGAGGTTATTGCTGCAGATGTCGTGTGTTTGATTTCTGCATCCAGCCACCATGTCAATTCATAAGATGAAGATTGTGTGATCAGTTTCTTGTCAGACGTGCTGCTGAAGCCGCCATTCTATCGGTGGGCGACGTCAACATCCTGGGATTTGAAGTACGTGAGAATCAATACATCAAACTCCGAGAACATAGATCTGAATTTCAACTGCCGCCTCGGGTAATAGCTGAAGAGCTCCAGGTGTCATGATCCCATAAGGTATAAGTTCATGGGGCTGACCTACTGTGCGAAGATATTTATTCTGTCGGTAAATCACACAGTGCAGAGGCGGCTTGCGATGGGTCCTTTTCTTTTCTCGTTCTTTTTGTGCTTCTCCTCAACCTTCTTGCCTTTTCACCACGATCTATACTGTTTCAACCCGACCAAGTCAATGATTTATTCTTCTTAAGTCATTACCAGTTGTGCAAATTACTCGCTTTGGTACCTTCTCTTCTGCTAGAATTTTCCGCTAGAATTTTCCGCCATCCGTGTTGGACTGTTCGTGGCAAGAGGAAACAAACAACCAGGGAGGGCGTGGTGTAGCTGTAGCTCCAAGGCATCGAGTATGATGTCAACAAAAGGGGCAGTCGTGCTCTCCATGGATACCAGCCTCTATATTCCGATGTTAGTTCTATATCTCTGAGGGGGCCGTCGTCCTATCGGGAAGAGTCGGGGTTGCGCGTTATATTTAGGAAGAAGTCATGACCAAGGACAGGTCGTCGTGATCCTCTTCCGTTAATCGTCGGCGAAGGCTCCACTGGGCATTTATCCCCTCAGACAGATGGCAAGTTCTCCTCTAACGCTCCATTTCCCCAGGCGGCGTAAATGGGGCCATGTGCTTTGGGCCCCTTCTCTTATTGGCATCGCGTCACACCCGCTCAATCCTGGACGGCTTGCTCTCTGCCGCCGCTGATACGCAGCACTGTGGTCATGCACCACGAGCAGTCCGGTCCATGTATGTTGTCGATTGCGAGCCACGAAAGCGTTGAGATAGGCGCATGGCGCACGCTCAGCCTCTCCATGTAAGCTTCCGGCACTAGCAATCTCGGTTTCCTCAAGGTCCAGCTTGCTGAACGAGCCAGTCAATTGGAAGGTAAAACTCTCTTGGTTACGCGGTAAACGCGATTCTTTTGGGAGATAATCTACGTGGCACGTCCTGTGATGGTGCTGCCGCAGCGCTGAAGGAGCAACGTGGGGGACTGTGATGCTTGGGATCAGGGTACAGCATCGCCCATGCTACTCAAACCGGGACAAGCACCCCACGAGATGGGAAGAGGCAAGCTGTTGTGTTTCGCAGATTCCCGTGCCATTGACCTCACAAGGGATTGGCGCAAGGCACGTTGGCTCAGACGAGTTCGGTTGATGAGACGCAGCGTTGACATCCAGGTGGTTTGCCCATGTGCTCTGGCCATTGGTCGACAAGGGCTGCTCCACCTACGCTTGCATGGGCATCCCACCATGCATTCACCTCACCCACCCTAGAGCTCGACAACGAGCTGGCGGGGTGGTTGGCTCAATTGAGCTGCTCTTGTTAGTGGGGTAGCTCTGCTCAGGGTCCTAGACTGCGCCGGGAAGGTCTAATCTGCTTCACTCCTCGAGAATAGCATTTCGATGTCGCATATCTCTCAGACTGTGACGCCTGCCTGCGTAGACGATACCATGTCGTCTCGCAATCTACAACCATCAATGCCATGTAGATGATACATGCGCCTGGTTGAGTGGCCATTTGATAGGTAAACTATGGAGAGGAGGGTATATATCACTCACGTTGCTTCCAATGTACGAAGATATGCCGCTGGTCTCTTTCCTCTTTCTCTAGACTTCTTTCTTCTGCCAATTCAACTTGCCCTGGCTTTTGGCATTGCTTCAACACACCCTCTCTGCTCCTGAAGACATGAGAGAATACCATGGCTTCTCTTGGTGGTAACATTTTGCCCCCGGACATGGATTTCAAAACAACCTTTGCTGGACTCAGCGCTGTCATCCTTGGCGGCCTGCTGTTTTCCAAAATTATTCCCAAAAACGACACAAAGAGCGGCGAGGCTCCCAGTCTGCTGAGATCCTTCGTGCTCTTTTTCTACTCCTGCTTCATCAAGCCGCACGATGGCGACAAGGAGGGCAACCAACAGGGCGCCCTCGAGAGCTTCTACAAGAAGCAGGCCGGCGTCTATGATGCTACAGGAAGCCCCTCCTGCAAGGCAGAGAGGACATGCTTGCACTCGTCGCAGCTCAGCTGAAGGCGAAGGCCCCCAAGGGCTCGAAGAAGGGAGAAAAGGAGAAGCGCATCTGGGTTGATGTAAGTCTGCGCAACACCAGTATCCGAAATGACTAGCTGACTGTACCGTAGGTCGGTGGAGGAACGGGCTGGAACATTGAGGCCATGTCCGCCTTCGTCAACGTCCCCGAGTTCTTTTCCAGTGTTTACCTTGTTGACTTCTCCCCCTCTCTCTGTGAGATTGCTCGACAGCGTTTCGAACGACTTGGCTGGAACAATGTCAAGGTCGTTTGCGAGGACGCGAGAAAGTTCCGCCTAGAGGATTATGAGAATGATCTTCCAAGCAACCGCATCCCTCCTCACTCGCCTGTCATGAGCTACTTCTCCAAGAAGCAAGCCGAGCATGGTCGCGCGGATCTCATCACCATGTCTTACAGCCTGTCCATGATTGTGAGTCTTGTGAATCACCTGCCATGTCAACACTGTCACTGACTTGTTTCAAAGCCCGACTATTACTCGGTCATCGAGTCGCTCACTTCGCTTCTATCCCCCGACGGTATCATGGGAGTCGTGGACTTCTACGTCCAGGCCGAGGTCGATTTTGCTTTCCGCAACTACACTGCTGGACTCGCCGGGCGCCACGTCAACTGGCTCTTGAGAACCTTTTGGCGTGCCTGGTTCGACCTCGACCGCGTCGGCCTCGAGGCCGGCCGTCGCGATTACCTCGAATACAAGTTCGGTAGCATGCTCAACATCAACACTCGCAACAACTCTCTGGGCCACATCCCGTACTACATCTGGGTCGGTTGCCACAAGAAGCCCTTCTCTTCCTCAAGTCTTCCTCACGAGATTATTGAGAAGATCGATGCACTTGCGACCAACTCTCCCTACCTGTACCCCACCAACCAGAAGGATGCCCTGACCCGTGCCATCGACAAGGCCGCGCCTGAGATTCGCTCCAAGGCATTCATGGCTGCCATCCAGAATCTCTCTGCCAATGTTCCTCTGCCCGCCTTCTTCTACCAGAATCATCATTGGCGTATCTACTACGACGACCGCCTCCAAAAGCACACCCAATTCAACGACGAGTACATCTACGCCTTCACATGGGAGGATTCGCAGGTAGATGAGCGCCTGCTCAAGCTTGGCGCTGACGATGTTGTTCTGGCCATCACTAGCGCCGGTGACAACATCCTTTCCTACGCCATGCAGAGCCCTGCGAGAATCCATGCCGTCGACCTGAACCCCACACAAAACCATCTCCTCGAGCTCAAGGTAGCGTCTTACACGGCTCTCCCATATGAAGACTTCTGGAAACTCTTCGGCGATGGCAAGCACCCTGACTTCCGCACCCTTCTCCTCAACAAGCTGTCTCCGCACCTGTCCAGCCGTGCCTTCCAGTACTGGCTCAAGAACGTCCACGTCTTCACCAACAACAAGGGCTATGGTCTCTACGACACCGGTGGCTCTCGCCACGCTATCCGCTGCTTCAAATGGCTGACCCGCATATTCGGCTGCGCTGGCGCTGTGAAAGATCTCCTCGCCACCAAGACACTGAACGAACAGCGCGAAATCTGGCACACCAAGATCCGTCCCGCTCTTCTCTCGAAGCTCGTCAGCACGGTTGTCGTCAGCCAGGAGAGCTTCCTCTGGTCTGCTCTTGGCGTCCCCAAGAACCAACTGGCCATGTTTGAGAACGACCACTACGAGAGTGATGCCGTCAAGGGTCCCAACCCCATCTCTCGCAAGACCCGTTCCCACGCTGTCTGGCGCTACATGATTGACACCCTCGACCCCGTCGCCGAGGAGACGCACATCGCCACCAACAATCCGTACTACATCTCCATGACGGGCCAGTTCACCCGCCGCTGCCACCCGGACTACCTCGCCGAGAAGGCTCACGCCAAGCTCTCGCGCCCCGGCGCCTTTGACGGCCTGCGCATCCACACGGATGAGATTGACGAGGTCATCAACCGCATCGCGCCCAGCACGCTGACCGTCGCCGTCGTCATGGACAGCATGGACTGGTTCGACCCCGACTCCTCGGCTGCGGCTGCCCAGATCACCAAGCTCAACCGCGCGCTCAAGACGGGCGGCCGCGTGCTTCTGCGCTCGTCAGGGCTGAGCCCCTGGTACATCAAGGTGTTTGAGGCTCATGGCTTCTCTCCCAAGCGTGTCGGTGCTCGCACCCCGGGATCTTGCATCGACCGTGTCAACATGTATGCGTCGTGCTGGATCTGCACCAAGACGGAGAACCTCCCTCCCCCGACGCCGGAGATGGACCGCATGGGCGGCTCAGACATTACGAGTTTCTCTCTGTAGATGTGAGCATTATCGCAGATGCCAATGTTTATATGAATTCGATGGGGAGTGCGGGGGTTGACTGTGATGATTTACGAGTGTTGGTTTGTGCTGAATATCATGAATGTTTCGGGGTATTGTTTGAGCGTTGAAAATATACGAAAATAATAATGATCCATGCATTCGCCGTTTGCTGTACGTCAAAACACTGCTAACATGGTGTTACCCATACACGATGCCCTGTAAATCATGCACCACGTCCAGAATTGGACGACGCACATCCCATGTCTTGTTTTCAAACTTCTGTTTACTTCGTGTACTTTGGCCTCCTCTTATCACTACTTTTGTTCGTAAACCTTGCCCTCTTTACCTTACATACTCATTCTGCATTCTGTACCTTCTGTCTGTAGGTAGGTAAGGTACCTCCCCTACTCCGTAGGTAGTTCAGTAGTGTCTTCCCGCTGGGCATTACACACGAATACAAGCCCGAGCTACTTACATAAGGTAAGGTAGCTAACCTTAGTAGTACTTGCCTTGGACTTCCAACTCAGATTGAGCACCACAGGTCGGTATCGGCCTGGAACTTACCAATAGAAACCATTGCTAAGGTACCGTACCTAGAAGAGGTACTTATAGTCGAACAGACACTACAATGGATGCCATAGTGAGTGTGAGCTCCTAGAAGTCGCCGTCGTCCAGAACTCTTCCTGGTACACTACAATCCACTGGCAAAGAGGGGGCCGCTACTTAAGTACCTTTTTGCTGGCGTCGCTGCCGTCCGGGAGGTACGAAGTACATCCCCAGACTTTGCGTTCAGGACACAACACGGGTGCGCCCATCAACTGCCAATGCAGGGGGGCGTTCGACCCCATACTTTTACCACAATCAACCAATCCAAGAAGCATGCTGGCGTGCCGGGCGGCGCGATCTCGACTTCCAGTGACCCTTCGACGTCAGCTATCGATACTCCAACCTCGACATCTCTTTCCATCTCAACATTCGAAGACGACGACCTGCATGATCTAGCCTCATCACGAGTTGGGTCTCACCTGAGAAAACCGACAGCAGACAGCAAGCGATGCCTCCCGCTGCGAGCCAGAAGGGCACCGGCAAGAAGGCCGGGCCCAATGCCATGCGACAGCGCAGCCGCAACACGACCCCGAGCTCTGTCGTTCCATCTGCCAGCCTGCCCCCTATCGAAGCCGTCGACACCGACTATCTCGAATTACGCGTCGAACAGTTCCGTAACCTCAACTATGACGACCTTGTTGACCAGGGCGCGTCCAACGCCGTCATCCCGGACTCCAAGAGCCTTGATGGCATGATCGCTCGCCTCCAGCGCTTGCAGGAGACCATAGATAGACGGAGCAATTTCTGCGACAGGGGAATGCGCATATTGGCGAGCACCCGTAAGCAGTACATCAACGACGTCGACGAGGACGCCAAGGAAGGTGTCAAGGCCGAGGGCGATTCCAAAAAGACGGGCAAAACGAACAAGAAGAAGAGGAAGGCCGCAGATACCCTGGCACCCCAGGATGCAGCAGTCGGTAGGTCGCCAACCTCTTTCGGCCTTGCCTGGCCTAGTGTGCTTTTCACTTTTTTTGTGCTCTTGGTTTATTCGTGGGGCATGCGACACTTACTGGCATTTCACTTGTTTACCGCGAATCATACTCGTATTCACCACCGTACTGACTTCACCCGCTGCTCCAGAGCGGTCATCCCCGCTTCGGGAATCCACTAAACCACGAAAGCTTTCGCGCGACAACGACTCGGCCAGTTCCTCCCTGTCACCCGTCGCACCCGCCACTCCGTCAGCAATGGAAGTCGACGACAAAACAAAAGCAGAGGAAAATGAAGAGGAGGAGAGTTCAGAAGACGAGGGCGCGCCCAAAAAAGGCGCAGCCCGCTGCTCACACTTTCGGCGACGATCCGTCAACCTTCCCCGACCCGACTGTCTACGAAATTCTCCCAACGAAACCCGGCATGCCGGAAGACGAGCTGAAGCAGATTTACTCTGTCGCTGTGTTTCCTAAGAGCGATCTAGCCGATCTCATCGCAGGAGATCCGCCCGACAAGGATTTTAGTAGCGCCAAGCCCAGTAATCAGATCAGCTTTTCGACCTTCTCGACGTACATGGAACCATACTTCCGACCATTCGCCGAAGAGGATCTGGCATTTTTTGAGGGAGCGCGGCGATCGCGTGACGCCTTCCACATGCCCAAGAGGGGCAAGAAACACTATACCGAGATTTGGGCAGAGGAAGATGGCGCCATGTCACTCGACAAGCCCCCGAACGCGCGCGAACAATTGGCACCCAACCAGGCCCGCGGTGCCATTGATAACATGGACGACGAGGTGGCGGAAACCGATAAGCTGTCCGTGGGACCGCGCTCTCGCGGCTCATGCAGGCGATGCGGCCTGAAAACCGACCGCAGGCCGATGAAGAGAAGACGGGCGTGAATGGTATTACCAACGGCGACACCGCAATGAACGGTAGCATAAACGGCGACAACGGAGATGCGCAGCAAAGTTTCAGCGACGATAAGGCGCCGCCAGTCCCTCCCGCAGCCTTCATGTCAGAATCGAACTCAGAGGCGTGGAAGAAGGCATCGCACCCAAAACTGGAATACACACAGGTCGATGAACGAATCAAGCAAGAACTGAGGCATATTGGCTTTTTGCCGCAAGAAGGAAACTTCGAGGGTGAGTACGACGGCGCATTCGACGACGAAGTCGCGGCAAGATTACGACTCCTGCAAGGTCGCCTGCGAGAGCAGATGCTCATCAACGGCGGACGCAAAGCCAGACTCACGGAGCTTGTTAAAGAGCGCATGGCTCACCAGGAGTACCAGACCATTCTGGAGGATCTTGATTCTCAGGTCCAGGCCGCGTATCTGAAGAGGACGCGTACTATGGGCAAGAGCAAGAAAAACAAGCGTCCCGGCGGCGCGGGAGGCGGAAGTCATGCTGTCGGCGGCGCGGCTGGTATGGCCAGGCCGGGCATTGGTGATATGACCAAGACCCTCATGGAGCGGCGCAAGCGTTGGATCGATACTATAGGATCAGTATTCGATGACGAGAACCTGGGCAAGGTCCCGTGCAGCTCAGAGCCCGACTCGTCAATTTTCAGGGCGGGGATCATGGGTGATTTGATGAAGAAGGAAAAGGCACAATGGGACGAGGAGGTTGAGGAAGAATAAGCGGCTGCTCTGCGATATTCAGTGTCTAATGAATCAGTTTGACACATGTTATGACTAGTAACTCTACTTTCTGGGTTTGGTTTCGGTGGGAGGCAGGCAATATGACTTTTCACTGGGCACAGTCGGCGGCGTTTGGGCATTCATAGAAACAGTGAGAGAGAGAGAGGCCTAGTGCGAACGAATTAGGGGTTCTGGGAGTTATTGATAGCGACTATGGCTAGACCACGTCAGAAGAACAAAGATACCGGTTACTCGACCCAAAACTACATCCACAGCCAACGTTTTGCTCATATCCAAGTCGACGACCATGTCAGCCTCGACGTAGGCGCCCCCCCCCCCCCCCCTGCCTCCTTGGAGATACCTTTGCTTTAACTAATGGAACTTACAATGGGAGTCGTGTCCCACAGGAAGTCCCGGTGGAAAGGGCTGGCAATTTATTGCGCCATATTTGTTGTGAGCTAGGAGCGTTAGCCAACCCCGTCGGCAAGCGCTCGAAAAGATGAAAAGGGTTTACTCACTAGCTTCCCACCACGCCGCGTGCACCATGCCTATGTTGCAATCCCCTCCGAAGTTCTTGGTGAATGCAAATTGCCAAACGAGCTCGCCCTTGCTTCCACGGGGGCCCAGGCCCTGATACTCTTTGCTATCGCTAGGGCCACAGTATTGAGGCCACGCCTTGTAGTCCCTCACCTTGCAACTACAAGTCGGTGGTAAGCAATCGATGATGCTTCGAAAGAGTTCACGTAAAAGGGTGACACTCACTGTTGTCGAAACTGTTTCAGTCCTTTCCGAAACTTCGCGCAGATATCTGTGATGTTTGCAGTTGCAGGGAGGCCTACCGTGCTGCCAGAATATAGGCGAGACGCGAGATAGCAGGACCCAGTAAGTTTCATGAAACAACGAGGCTGAAGTGGTTGTTCCTGTATATCTTCTCCGTCTATATGTTTTGCACTGATGAGGGAGAGGAATGTCACCCCAATGACGAGGAAAGCTAGCTTTGAGAGCTTCATGGCTGGTAGGATGCTGATGTTTGAACTTGATGAAATGCAGACGTTTGGGATGGCTGCTGGGGTTGACTGCCACGAGAAGGGTCTTATACAAACGTCCAAAAGACCTTGTAGATTTTCGACTCGGGAAGAACAGGTTGACTTTCGAGTTGTATTCGATATATCCAAACTCTCTGTGCTGTGGCTGCTTGAACCACTAATATGGCACCGTGGCTGTTGTACTCTTGAAAAAGTATTTACACTGAAGTGGAACCACACATCCTTTCTTGTTCGGTTCGCGGCTGAGGAAGAATGTAAAACCAAAAAACAAAGAAAAAAGGTTCACATCTTCTCGCAGCCAATCCTCCCGTACTCGTTCTTGGTAGCCTCCCACCATGCCGCCTCGAGCATCCCCGTGTTGCAAGCCAGGCCGGTCTCGAACTCCCACTCCAGCGTGCCCTTCTCGGTTCCTTCGCGGCAGAACTGCCTGAACAGTCCAAAAGACCAGACCCTGCGCGGGGTGCGTTAGTCGACAACTGGGACGTCAAGTGGCTCTCAGATGTCTGCAGGAGAGGGAAGACAAGGGAAAGAGGGATCTTACTGGCACATCCAGAAGTTCCTCACTTCCATCCACAGCTTTTTGTGGCATATTTTGGGGATGTCATCCTCAATATTGTATGCATTGACAATGTACCGGTAGTTTACGGGAACGGGCTGGCCGCCAATGTGGATCTGGCCAACTTTCTTTCGATGGCACCAGGGTTCTTGAGTGTCCCGGTTGTTAAGGCTGGCGAGGACGGAGCAGATTGTGCTGGCGATGAGGAGGGCTGAGAGTTTCATCTTGCTCAACCTGGAGGAAGACTGGGGGCGTTCCGGAAAGTTGGCGACGGTCGAAAGTAGAACTGACTAGAGGCGAGAAAATCGATACGATATTTATTCCAATTCAAAAGAAGAGAGCATGCTTGTTTACTTATATCAGCCCATTTTGGTTACACGGATCATGCGTCTTTGGATGCTTTCGTTCTGCTTTTAAGAATGACGGTCACACGTAGTTAGACAGGGGCAAACAAGAGAAGAACAAAATGGCAATAGAAGATCTGGATTTTAGGCAGCGCGAACATGCGGAAACTGGAAACGAATTCACAACTTGGAATATTGTCATACATCTTGGCATGGTCATCTAAGCCCCTTGAAAACAGCCCGTTCTTGACAACATGGTGGCCCTCAAACCAACACCTTGGGTATTCTGCCCTTTTTCAGGTCGTTGCGGCATTCAGAGCTATGAGGGATGAAATTTCGTCATAGTCGCCTTTCACATTGTCGCTTTGTTGCTTCTCTCGTTGAAGGGCTCCCTGAGAAGGAGAACTGCCCGGACCAGATGTTACACGAGGCATGGCCTCGGATTTCAAGCATTTGCTCCATCGCCCATTTCGACTCATGTAATAAACACTCTTACTAAGTTAGTGACACTTTGTTCACCCCCACGGTTCCAGGCCTGTGAGAAGTAAGCAATAGGTAGTCAGTTGACAACCCCGGATATACGGCAAGCGTGGAAGGTCGATGGAGTCGGGAGGTTGTGTTCGGGAAGACCAGCGTCGACGGCCCGATGCATGAGACGGCGCTCAAGCTTATCGCCTAAAATTGGACGTAATGCCTATTAGACAGAAGCGAGGCGTGTATTGGTGGTTCTGTGCCTGTCGCCCAAGGGCCTTCCTTGTGCGGGGTAGCTGCTGGACGGTGGGCAGTTGGTGGGGGGCCTATCAGAGCCTGCCCTTCTGGGAACTCGCCCAAAGGCCCGGGTCTTATCAATCATTCCACTTGGCCGCCGGTCCAGGCCCGAGGGCGGCCACCAGCGCTGTTTTTTTTCTTCTTTCCTCTTTCTCCCGTCTGATTGACGGGCCTGGGCGCCCGGGCGCGGGCGCACACACTGACTGCCGCTATCTCTGGCAGGTGGTGCTGGGGGACGGGAACTCTGGTCTGGTCTGGGGGTGGGCGCCACATTACCGTCTTTAGCTGACTTGAGGAATTCAATCTCTTTCCGTCCTTCTCATCAACAACTTCCCCAGACTTTTGTTTGTTTTGCGTGGCATTGAGAGATTCTGGTTTGAAAGTCCCAGCTCGCCAGGATGCATCTCGTACCAAAAGAGGTCTGTACCCCAACTGTCTTTCTCTCTCGCGCTCTCTTACACATCCCTGTCGCCTTGGCGGGCCAGAGCAAACTGAACGGCACGTTAACGTGGGACGTCGTGATTGTAGCTCGATAAGCTCACCATTTCTCAATTGGGCTTCCTGGCCCAGCGGCGCCTTGCCCGGGGCGTCAAGCTTAACCATTCGGAAGCAACGGTACGAAAACCCCTCCAGGTGGTGATATCGCTGCCGTCCAATCTCGCGTGCACTAACACCAACCGCAGGCTCTCATCGCGAACAACTTGCAAGAGCTCATCCGCGATGGCAACCATACCGTCGCCGACCTCATGAGCCTGGGTGCTACCATGTTGGGAAGACGTCATGTCCTCCCCGCGGTGTGTAGTACTCTCCATGAGATCCAAGTCGAGGGCACCTTTCCCTCAGGTACCTACCTCGTGACAGTCCACAGTCCCATCTCGACAGACGATGGTGACCTAGCCCGCGCCTTATACGGGAGCTTCCTCCCTATCCCTAGTAACGACCTCTTTGCCTTGCCCGAGGTGACAGTATATGAACCCAAGAAGCAACCCGGTGCCGTGGTCGTCGCCCCAAAACGAGTCACACTCAGTGAGGGCCGCAACCGCATCAGGCTCAAGGTGACGAGTAGAGGTGACCGTCCCATCCAGGTCGGCTCCCATTACCACTTCATCGAGACGAATCCCCAGCTGGAGTTTGACCGTGAAAAGTCGTATGGTTACCGCCTGGACATCCCTGCGGGCACCTCGGTGCGTTTCGAGCCCGGCGACGTCAAGACTGTGACGCTTGTCGAGATTGGAGGGCATAAGGTCATCCGCGGCGGCAACAGACTGGCAACAGGAGGCGTCGAGCTTTGGCGGGCAAAGGAGATTGTCGAGAAACTTCAGCTGGCCGGCTTCGCCCACGCCCCGGAGCCGGAGGCTATCCTCAACTTCACCGAGTTGTACCAGATGGAGCGCTCCGCTTATGCGACCATGTTCGGCCCCACGACCGACGACTTGGTCCGTCTCGGTAGCACCGATCTTTGGATCCGGGTTGAGAAGGACTTTACCGTGTACGGAGACGAGTGCAAGTTCGGTGGTGGTAAGACGCTGAGAGAAGGAATGGGCCAAGCGACAGGCCGGCCAGATTCGGAGTCATTGGACATGGTTGTGACCAACGCGCTCATTGTCGACTGGTCTGGCATTTACAAGGCGGATATCGGTGTCAAGAACGGCATGATCTCCGCCATCGGCAAGGCGGGCAACCCGGATGTCATGGACGGCGTGACGCCCGGCATGATCGTCGGCAGCTGTACGGACGTGGTGGCCGGCGAAGGCAAGATCATCACCGCCGGCGGCATCGACACCCACATCCACTTCATCTGCCCCCAGCAGGCAAACGAGGCCGTCGCATCGGGCATCACGACGATGCTCGGCGGAGGCACCGGCCCCAGCGCCGGCACGAGCGCCACAACCTGCACGCCCGGCAAGAACTACATGCGCGAGATGCTCCAGGCCTGCGACTCGCTGCCCCTCAACATCGGCATCACCGGCAAGGGCAACGACTCCGCGCCCGAGGCCCTGCGCGACCAGGTCCTGGCCGGCGCCTGCGGCCTCAAGCTCCACGAGGACTGGGGCACCACGCCCGCGGCCATCGACACCTGTCTCAGTGTCTGCGACGAGCTCGACATCCAGTGCCTCATCCACACCGACACCCTCAACGAGTCCGGCTTCGTCGAGTCCACCATCAACGCCTTCGCCGGTCGCACCATCCACACCTACCATACCGAGGGCGCCGGCGGCGGTCACGCCCCTGACATCATCTCCGTCGTGGAGCACCCCAACGTGCTGCCCTCATCCACGAACCCGACCCGTCCTTACACTCGTAACACCTTGGACGAGCACCTCGACATGCTCATGGTCTGCCACCACCTCTCCAAGAATATCCCCGAGGACGTCGCCTTCGCCGAGTCACGCATCCGCGCCGAGACCATCGCCGCGGAGGACGTGCTCCACGATCTCGGCGCCATCAGCATGATGTCCTCCGACTCCCAGGCCATGGGACGCTGCGGCGAGGTCGTCCTGCGCACCTGGAACACGGCGCACAAGAACAAGGTCCAGCGCGGGTTCCTGCCCGAGGACGAGGGCACCGGCGCCGACAACTTCCGCGTCAAGCGGTACGTGTCCAAGTACACCATCAACCCGGCCGTCGCGCAGGGCTTCGGCCATCTCGTCGGCAGCATCGAGGTCGGCAAGCTGGCTGACCTGGTCGTATGGGATCCGGCGTGGTTCGGCACCAAGCCCACCCTCGTCATCAAGAGCGGTCTCATCGCGTCGGCGCAAATGGTAAGCCTCGCCTCACCCTTCACTCAACTTGTGACTGTTACTGACTCCGCAACCAGGGTGACCCAAACGCCTCCATCCCGACGGTGCAGCCCATCATCGCGCGGCCCATGTTCGCCCCTCTGGTCCCGTCATCGTCCGTCCTCTTCGTCTCCGCCGCGTCCATCGAGTCGGGCGCCATCGCTTCCTACGGCCTCAAGAAGCGCGTCGAGGCCGTCCGCAACTGCCGCAACGTCGGCAAGAAGGACATGCGCTACAACGACAGCATGCCCAAGATGCGCGTCGACCCGGAGAGCTACGTCGTCGAGGCCGACGGTGAGGCCTGCCGCGCCGACCCGGCCGAGGAGCTGCCCTTGACGCAGGCCTTTTACGTGTACTAGAAAGAGAGAGAAGAGGGAGGGATAGCAACGCAACGCAACGCAACGCGTATTTGACTTGGCAGCAGCAACAGCAGCATGGAGTCACTGGAGTAGGGGAACTTGTAGCCGCCGGTGGGTTGGATGAGTAACACGGCACATTAATTGTTAAGCAAGTGAGGGGAAGAAGGGAGCAGAGCAAGCACGTCGTTTGGTTTGGGAGAACATTGTTGGGGAAGTTGGCAAGCATGAGCATGGGAGTCTTAATGACATGGATTACGCAGTATGAATCAGCCAAAAAGCAATAACCTTTTTTTTGTTAACTATGGCTGAAGAGCAATCATTTGAACATGATATCTTTGATATAAAAGCGCGCCTCAGCTTTCAGCGAGAATCGATGAGGTAACTTTCCTCGACTCGCTGGCTAGAAAGACATGAAGAGCCTATACGGGTCATTACTTTCTGCTTCCAAGGTTATCAACTCAAGTCAATCCACTACGGTGTTTGAAACTTCCCAGTGACATGAGATGAACAGGTAACGATCAATTCTTTGTTGATTCATGTCCGTCATAATACATACAGGACACCCAGAGGGTTTCAACTTATAAAAACAAATGCCGACCAGACCCGATCCCTTAAGCCGTCGATCCACCTCGCTCACCCTAACTTGAGCGTTTTGTATCCCTCGCGTACCCGTTGAGATCCTTTATCACGCCTGTTAAAAATCATACACGCCATGCGCAAACATGCGCAGCGATTCCAAGGACCCAAGCAGAAGTGGTCCTGTTCCCCAGTCCGGTCCTTTTGGCGATTTCGCCAACACTATGGGGCCCCACCAGAGGCCAGCAACGGACCGCGAGCAGTGAGGTATCATCTTTGCAAAAACCCAGAAACCCAGAAACCAGAAGAGAAGAAAAGCACAAGAAAGAGGACGTTCAGTTCTTCTTCTTGCTGCGGCTCTTCTTGGCAGTGGCAGGCTCCTCAACGGCGTCGGCAGCCTTGGTTGATGTGCGGCGGCGCTTCTTGTCAGGGCTGGCGGGGGTTGTGGTGTTCTTAGCATCGGCCTCAGCGGCCGGGGTGGCAGTCTTGCGCTTGCGGGTGGAAGCGGGCTTCTTAGGGGTCTTGACGGGGGCGGGAGCCTCCTCCTCATCGTCATCCTCGCCGACGGCGTCAACGGAAGCGCCCTGGGTGAGCTGGTCGGCAATAGCATCGTTCTCATCGGCAACAGCCTCAGAGGGGGCAATCTGGATGCTGTGCTCCTCGGCATACTTCAGGGCAGCCTCGTCATCCATCAGCCTGGCGTCTTGGTTGCCACCCTGCTTGTAGGCATGGACACGGGCCTGGTACAGCCGCAGGTTGTACTGGTAAGCATTGTTCCAGCCCTGTGATGGAGTTAGTATGCGTGGTGTTGGCGCGTGGGGCAGAGGAGAAACTCACAGCCTTCTCGACAGGGTTCATGGCTTTCCAGCGGCGCTGGCCCTCCTCCTGGACAGCACCCTTGGGGGCCTGCTCGCCAAGGTCGCTAGCGATGATAGGGCGGGCAGTCTGCATGTACAGGAAGTAGGGAGTCAAAGGACGCTTAGGAGCGTTAGGGTCGTGGGTGCGCTTCTTGCGCTCCTTCTTCTCCTCAACGGGGGCAGGCTGGTAGGCAGCGCCGGGCTGGAGAGCCAGGGTTGGCAGTCCCATGTTCTGGGCGACGGCATGCTCAAGGTTGAGAAGAGGAAGGTCAATGCCGGGAATGCCCTCGTTGGCAGGCTCGCCAAGAAGCAGGCTGGTCTGGCGGTAGTAGTCCTCAGAGAAGTTCTTGATGAGCTCAAGGATGGTGATGAGGCGCTGGTGGACCTGAACAGTATGGTCAGCATCATGTGTGAAGCAAGTCTCAGTGTATGAAAGTAAGCAGTGAAGCTGTAGCTGAGCTTGAGAGCTTGTGTGGGTCACAGGTGCAAAGCAAGACGCGGGTTCGACATGGGAACATGGGAACATCGGTTATAGTGCGCCGCGTCTCGTGCCAAAAAGCAGCTTTGCGAGGAGCAGATAAGGCCTGCTCGATTGCGGAGACTTGGCATTCGCAGTGCAAGCTGTGCAAAAATTGGGCACGGCACAGAGAGAAGAGGAGGGAAACTGTGCAAAAAAGCAGGATGCGCGCGTTGATCATGGGCGTAATGTTTTGATGCTGGGAAACGAAGCGCGTTGCCCCCGCAAGATGAAGCTGGGGCAGACTCGACTCCGGGGGATTCTGCCCGGTCTTGTTGGTCCTGGGGCAGGAAGGCCGAATGTTCGGCGGGAGTGAATGGCAAAACGTGGTAAAAGTGCTCTTACCGAATCGCGGACGCGGATGAAACCCTCGACATCAATGTGTCTGTGAGGAATTTGAACGGGAGCAACGGGCTGAGCAGGAGCGACGGGGACGGCGGCGACGGGAGGCTTGGGGGCCTCGGCGGCGGCCTTCTTGGATGGGCGGGGCATTGTGATGGTGTTTTGGCGAGTGATGCTTTTTTTTAGGCCAGTGGGCGCTATAGTCAAGATGGTTTGATGCGCGACGATGGTAGCGAAGCTCGCTGTAGAAGTTGGGGTTGGTGGTGGAGGAGTTTGGAAGAGGTGCCTGGGAAAGTGAAGAAACGGGGGAAAAAGGGAAGGGAAGGGAGTCGGGGGAGGGCCTGAGCCGAATATGTAGTGCAGCCTGCCGGGGAGGGGGTAGCGAGTGATCTGGTGCACTCTTGGGGGATGGGGGGGGCCGCAGGAGGGGGGGAAAATTCGGGCAGGTGCGAGTCCGCCCAAATAAAATAAAATTGGGAGTAACGGGCCTGCCGCTGGTGGCCTGCCTGGCCGCCGCCAGGGCTCCAGCTCAATTGCAGCTGGGCCAGCTGTCCCGGTGTCCAGGCCTTCCGAACATCAGCACTTTTCTCCTCACTGCTCGTCCTCCCCCCGTCACTTTTGGGGAGCTGTCCTCTCTGGCTCCCCATTATGAACCTTCTCTCGTTCAATCACATCATGCGACACGTAAAAAGTGCCTGACACCCCTGCAGCCCCCCGAGAGGCGGCATCCACCCAGGGCCTCTAATCAGTAAAAGACGAGGGAAAAAATCCCTCGACCATCGCCCGATCGGTCTCTCGTTTGGCTCTGCTGCCCCAGCCAGGAGTAGGCCTCACCTCAATTGCTGATGCGCCGCCCCTCAGCATCGTGGTTTTTTTTTTTTTTTTTTGTGCACTTTCATTGTGAGCCACCCTCTCCACCTCTGGCACAGGGCAGCAACAGCAGCGCCTCGTGCTCAGCGAAACACCTTTTTTATCCGGACAGCTCCCTTCAGCCTGGGTGTCCTGAAGCTCCCGGTTTTCTCAGAAGGCACCCATTTACCGCAATGTGTCCGTTTCTCAGCAGAGAGCCAACAGCACCCACCTGCCCAGGCGGCTAGCCACAATGAGTCCAGAACAGCACAAGCACAATCCAGGCCGCCTCAGACACCCTACACGATGACACCCCAACGCAGGGCCATTGAGAGGGCGAGGCTTGGTGCTGCAAGCTTTCTACCGTACCCGCCTGGCACTTCCCTTACCTCACCGCAAAAGGTAGGTACCTGCAACAGGTACCTTAGCTGAGTCCCGGTCCTGACTGACTGGGCTTCGCTCTCGAGGTGCCGCCCAGGACCTAAACCTCCCGACCATCGAAGCCTTGTTGTTGTGCCTTTGCTGTATTCTGCTATCGCCCATGTTGCGACGCGTTGGCAATTGCTTCTTGTTCTTGGGAGCAGTCGTATGGGTTTCTGGGCATTTATTAACTGTACAGATCGATGCGAACACGTGCATCCCTCGTTCGTGGCCGTTGCGGATGTCTCAATCCTCTGGAGGCGCCCTTCATCACGCTGGACCTCGATCTGATGCTCTGGCGATACCTGCACAGGACTTTCAGCGGAGTGGTAATGGTGACGGGGTACTTTTCGTTGCGCCCAATTTTATGGCGGGCGCCCACATTTCCTGCGTGTGCACCATCACACCTCAATTAGCGATGATGCCCTGTCGCCCAATGAGGGGCCCAGGATGAGGGCACTCGCTGTGGCTTCGCCTGAGGGGGACCCGAAAAGAACAACAAAAAAAACAAATCCGAGCTGACCGGGGGGGCGAACACACTCCTGTCGACCTCCTCCAGGTACCTCCTTCTCGGAGGGCGGGACTCTCTCACTCTGGGCTGCCCAGCACATCCGAGGCACCTTGCCCATTAAAGCAGCAAGACTTCTGGTCAGCGTTGAGCGCCTGTCCCCGCCTGTGTGTGCCTGAACAGAGCGGCCGCCGTTGAAGCGATGGGCTTTCCCTCTCGTCCAGTGGGACAGGGTGACGAGCCTGCTGTCGCCCTCGTCCTCTCAAGCACTGCGAGTCGAACACCCCCCCAAACCTCCCCAGAAAATCCCTTGTTCTCCCGACCACCCCGACAGCGGCCGACAGCGGCCACATTCTGAGGCCTTCCCCACTGTCCTGCTTATTGCTGCTGTGTTTTCCTCCCAAACTTCAGAGCTGAAGCCCCGTTATCGCACCACCAGGCTTCCACGCCTTGGACCCGACCTGCTCGCGTCCCAAAGGCCCAAGGGCACACAAAACAAGCTGTTGTCGTCGGCGGTTGCCTTACTCCAAGTCCCCTCAAAAGGCACAATCTTACTGAGGTGCCCTCCTGCCGAGGCGCTTTCCCTCGGCCCTCCACTTCAGACGGCTCCTGGGTAAGGTACTTTCAGCGACGTACCCCATATTCAGTCGACTCAGGCCCAGCTGTCACTGAATTGTTGGGAGCCTTGGGCCCGTCAATTGCCACGTCCGTCTTCCTCGTCCTCCCTCCCCCTCTGGTGTCGGGCTTTGAGGGATCAGTGATCAACCGCAAAAGAGAGACGACCACGGTGGAAGCGGGGTGCGTCAGAAGGCCGCCTAACAAGTTTCTCAGCTCCCTCTCCGTCTCTCTTTCTCTGTAGACCGTAGATTTGCCTCTGATCCCATCCCGCACGTTCAGTGCCCTTCGTGCCTCCCTCCGAGTCTCAGCTGTTGTAGAACTTGTCCCTCCGTCCAGGCTCTTCTCGCCCAGCGCCGACTTCTTACTCTGTTGCTGTCCTTTAGGGTCAGCAGCGCCTCGCTTCACATGCCAACATTCCATTCAGAGGCGCCCCGTCCTTCTCAGCAAAACCCAGCAATCTGCCTGTGACTTTGGTGAATGATTGATTCCTCTGCCATCCATAAGTCGAGCCACAAAGCCCACCTGTGCGGCCAGGCGTCTTCCACCACAGTCGTCCAGCGCCTACAAGGACCTCCGCATGATCACTGGACCCGTCCAACTTGATCAGGACTTGTTCTCTCGGGTGGACGCTTCTTTTGACGTTCCCTAATAAGCCATAACTTGGTCCTTTCAACTGCGCAGAACTCGGCTTTGGGCAGCCCATAATGCTGGGCAAAGCCAGCATCCCCTCTGTACATGGGCACCTAACCGTCCTCGCTTTACCGTCTGTCTTAGATCCCGCGTTCGTTCTCATTCATATTCCCATACAGCACCTTCTCTCGAATCGACCCAAGCGTAGCCACTTGACATGTTTCCCAGCGTACCTGTCCGTACATAGGCACATGAGCTGTAATCAGTGTGGACTGCTCGGTCTAGGCATGTTCAGCAGGCTTGAGATCCCGAATGTGCTCTGATCCAACAGATTGTGGTCTTTAGTGATCATCTATGTCGATGTATTTCACATAAGTCGCGTAGGAGCTGTGATATTAGAGTTATCTTGATCAATCCGCCTCGTAGAGGTGCAGGTGGCGGCAACGCGTACCCCAACACGCGTTGTTGTTCTACGCACATACTCTCCGCACAACGGCAACGCAATGCCGCCAGTGACCACCGCCTCACCGGTCAGGCATAGCACATGGCTGTAACGGCAGCCTCCCCGAAGTGATGTAGGTGATAGCTTGCACTTTCACCGAGGTCACCGATTGGTCACCGAACTTCACCGAGATGAGCTCCCAGCGCTGGCCTAGTGCATGTCTGACGCGACGCACCTTATCTACCACCTACACCTACGTGCGTGTATCTTCCATTAAGCAGCGCTCATGATAGCAGGCTTTTGAGGACGACCTCTGAGCAAAAGGCACATATGTCCAATACATCTCGAGAATCGCCAATGCAGCACATAGATTTGCGCTGCCTACCACTCTGATTTGGGACGATGAAGCACACGCGTGAACAACAACGTTCCAAAAAACCACCTCCGCTGCACAGAGTTCAATGCTCACAGAGCATGCTACGGGTGGTCTCCGTACGGTGATATCCGTATCTAACAGGGGCTACTATGGCCATTGGAAACTGAATCGTGCGCATGGTTCCTTGAGTGAGCATGCCTTGCTCTGGCTGGTTGATGAGGCGGCTGCGCGACCACGTTTTCTCGCTTGCATGCCCGAACCACAACATCGTGGCGCGAGCGTGTACCGAGCCACAGCGCGCCCCTCTGTAACGGCATGTCTCATTCCCCATCTCTCGCGACGAGGGGTATCTTCGACCATCCGCGCGTCGAGGCACTGTTCCTGTCCACTGAGGCGCGCTGCGCGCATGTTCACAGTGGCATGTGTGATGAACCGATGGACGACGCATTTCAATGTTTCCGATAAGCATAGAGAGCCTGTCGAGCATTGGTTGTGGTGTAACTTGGGTAGGGCACTTATGATGTAAGGCACACCTCCTCTGTCGATGGTGGCTCCGGGAGGAAGCTGTGTAACGGTATTTTGTCTTGGACCGTGTTTGCGACCGAGGGAGCGCGAGTGAGTTTCTCTGCGTCATGTTAAGGGCATCTATGTCACTTCCCAGCAAGCATCGAGCTCAGTTCGGGATCCGATCACTCCTCATTGACCAGAGAGGCCAGCGACGACGGCGACAGCGACGCGGCTGTCGATGGAAATGTGTCGTTGGATGATGGTTAAAAGCGCCTAGTACCTAACTAGAGCTGCAGCTGGGTCTCCGTGTGCGCACACAGTGAAGCATTGACGCACCGTGGAAGCTGGCAAAAGCTGCCCCTCCTCCCATGACACCAGGTGAAAGCCCCATCCCCTCCCCTTCCCTTCCCTGGGAGCTGGCCTTGACCGCGCCGACCGTCTCATCCCGTTTTGAAACGAGACCCCCATCGGTTTTGATGGGGACCTCAGCTCGCTGGAGGCAGCCCATTGGCAGCGGGCCAACCCCGCGACACCCTCCACAGCCGCGATGAGGTAAAAAGCACTGGCGGCATGAGGTCTCCCTCTGCCGCCGCGCAGATGCCAGGCCCAGCACCCGACGAGCCAGGCACAGGACGAGAGATGGACGTGCAGGGTTCGTGGCCATCCGAAGACAGACGATTTTTTTGATTTTTTTTCAGTTTCCTATTTTCAGTTTGGGTTCGCCTCAGCCCTCGCTGAAAGTATGAACGCTGGCCAGGGCGAGCAGCTGTCGATTGCTCATCCGAGACTGAGCTTGTTTGCGCATCATTGACCCCCGTAAGGTAGCTACCCACACCAGCAATAACAAAGTACTTTCGGGTGAAGGAGAAGAAAAAAAGTTGATGAAATGAGCCTCTCTCGAGTAAAGTGGAAGGTCCCAGGACGCATTTGCAGCAAATCCACCGTACTTCGCGGTGCGAATAACCACCGTGCTAAGATGTACCTTTCTGCCATCCGTCTTGAGGTGCGCGCCTTCCGCCGTCGTTCAGATAGAGGAGAAAAAAGGTCCTGTAGTCTGTCATTGGGTGCAAACCAAAACTGCGTCATCTCACCAACACCCGCGCACGTTATCAAACCATCGGCGGCCACAAATTATCGGATTTCCTGGTATCTACCTGCGCAAACCAAGTCACAGCAAGGCACCGTGCCTTCTCACTGCTCGCGGTTCACCTCACACAACCTTCAGCTGGCCAAGGTCTGTCTGACGCGCCCGCCGGACAGTTAAGCACAACAGCATCCCGAGGACCGACGATCACCTACCGAATCCACAGCTGGCTTGAGCTTGATGCAGACCCCTGCCCCATTCCGAGCGTACCGCCAGTCGCCGGGCTACCTCAGATACCTTGCTCGTGTATGTAAGTTCCCTACTGCTCCCAGGTACCCGTGCTCTCAGCGCCGCCTTTCACCAATTCACCAAACTCGCAACCCACCCCCTGTCTTGATTCAAGCTCCCAATCGGCATCCGCAAGCCCCTCTACACAGTCCGCTGGCATTGGTGGGGGATTGTCTTGGCAGCAGCTATTGCGCAGTAGTATGATGCCATGGCACCTGGGGCTTGATCCACAGACCACCTCCAGTCCCTCTTTGACGCTGGCAGGTGGGATGTGAGAGGTGGGAGGGAGGGGCAGACAGACACAAGCATCAGATCGCGGATTGGACTGGCCTGGATCTGGCCTGGCCTCTGCTGCGTTACTGGAGCACCGTCCGCTTGTTTGATTGCCATTCTGGCTTCTGATAGCTCCGACTTCCAAGTTTCTCCATGCCAGACCAGACACTCGACGTCCCCAACCCAGACAGCCTTGGAATACCGCAGCAACGTCCTTCGTGTTGCCCCTCCACCGCCTCTGAACCGTCAAAGGGCCCCTCCTTTTCTTCACCCCTTGGCCGTGTCATAACCTCCCGTCCTGCTTGCCTACCTTCCCTATTTCATAACCACTCCTCCCTCCCTCCCATCGTTTATCATATCTGCTTTCCTGCAAACTCTGCCCCGCTTGACCCAACCACTAAGCTGTCTCTACAGAACTACAAACAAGATACCCCCCAACTAAAACTACAAGAGAGAGGAAATACGAGGCAAAACTCATCATGCTCGACGCCAGGTCCTACCCATTGCTGGTCGGCCTGATCGTGCTGGTCTGGTTCTCCCGGCCGGCCCACGCCTTCGGAGCTGGCAACATCGCCGGCATCTCCAAGATCGAGGGCCAGAACTGTGAGCTCATTTCCAAGTACCTCTTGCTAGCTATAGACGCTGACTGTGCGGGAACCCAGGGCGCCACGGCGACATTGAAGATGCGCTCCTCACCCTCGCGATGGCCCGCTCCATGAACGGCAAGAAGTTCACCAAGATGATGGTCTCCCGTGTCTACTTCGGCAACTGGCTGAGAGATTACTCCCAAGCCATTGACGTCGGTACTGTCAAGTCCGTCTCCGCCGAGGCCATCCGCCTGCTCCTCTGCGTCCTGGGCTTCCTTAGCTTCGGCTACGGATCCCGGGAATTCGAGGTCACGGCCGACAGACTGGGCTGCTACCGCCCCGAGGATCACATCGACAACCCCAAGAACTACGCCGACAACATCGACGCTCGCCAGTACGACCGTCGCCTTAGAGGCCCCGTTGACGAGGGTGTCGAGCTTGGCATCGACGAACGCACCGGCATGAAGAACTACATTGCAAACGAGCAGGCCGGCATCATGACCTCTGCCGCTCACGTCCGCAAGCTCTTCGCCACCTGCATCGAGCTCGCCCGAGGATACGGTCGCAACAAGAATGAGGCCGATCTCTATGAGGCGATGCGCCTGATGGGTACCGGTCTGCACTGCTTGGAAGGTACGATACTGGACAAACATCTCCTCAGTTGTAGGGTTACTAATGATTCCGGCACGCAGACTTCTTCGCGCACAGCAACTACACCGAGCTTGCCCTCATCGAGATGGGCGAGCGCGACACGTTCCCCCATGTCGGCAGAGACACCCGCATTAGACTTGAGGGCGCTAGAGACGAGGTCTACCCGATTGTCACTGGCACTTTCGGTGGTGTTGACTTCCTCCACTCCGTCACTGGCGAGGGTAGGTTTATCGAGATCTCATCGGCTGAGCCTGGCTAATTCATTCCACCACAGTCTCTGACAAGCTCACCCAGAACGAGATTGAGGAGCTCGAGGG
Organism: Colletotrichum camelliae; assembly: GCA_018853505.1. Taxonomy (NCBI): domain Eukaryota; kingdom Fungi; phylum Ascomycota; class Sordariomycetes; order Glomerellales; family Glomerellaceae; genus Colletotrichum; species Colletotrichum camelliae. The sequence continues at coordinate 2,076,289 of JAELVL010000008.1, read as the reverse complement.
CACCCTTCAGGAGAGCAAGAACAACGACACTAGCATTCTGCGCAACTTGTTGGACATGATTCCCGATGGTATCTTTGGCGGTAAGCACCAGAGCAACCGGGTGGATGAGCTCCAGAGCAGCGCCGCCGAGTCGCAGCTCCAGAACATGCAGGTCTCTCCCAGAGACCCTGAGGAGTTCACTCAGTACATCCAGAACGTTTTCAGACAGATCATGCCTGCCATCCAGTTCCACGACGAGATTCTGCAGGGCATCAGCGAGGCCATTGAGAAGATTCCCGTCCTCCCCAAGATTCTGGAGCAGCTTGAGGAGCAGCTCTCCAAGTTTGTCTTCTCTCTCATTGCCCCCTTCATCATCCCGGTCATCAGCCAGATCCGCAACGAGCTGCGCACTGGCTCTGCCGAGATCATTGAGAGCAGTGAGAAGGAGCAGCACGTCGTCTTCGATGACGACCGCAGCACCGACCCTACCCACTCTATGCTGTCCAAGGACCACTTTACCAACGTAAGTAACTCCCAATGCTCTTCAGTACTGAGAAACATTCAAGCTGACACATGTTCAGATCCTGAACGAGATTGCTGGCCGCTGCGCTGCTCTGACTGTGCAGTGGGTTGTGCCTCAGCTGATGGAGGCCATTGATGATGAGGGTGTTGACGTTAACCGCACCATCAACCGCATCATCTACGGCGTCATGCACCACCCCGCTCAGCGCGATATGGGCGAGGACGGCGCGACTGAGGGACGTCAGAAGATTTTCCGGTTCGTCGAGGAGTGGTGGAACAACATGGATAGAAGCCAGCAAGATGACTACCGCCGCAAGTTGAGCCGTGAGGGCGTCCAGCGGGGAGAGAACCACAAGGAGGGCGAGCACGACACTGGCCACGGCCATGGCTGCAGTGGAAAGCTTCACATGCGCAAGCAGTTCGGCGAGCCCAAGAACTGGGAGGACAAGGTTGCCGACCAGGCTGCCGGCGCCCTTCTTGAGGGTGCTTCTGGAGCCATTGCCGGCCTGGTGCAGCAACAAGCTGGAGTTAAGATCCCCCAGTACAAGCACCAGGAGGAGCAAGAGGAGTCTAGCGGTGGTGGAGGTGCTGGCGGGCTCATCGGCTCCATCCTCGGCGGTGTTTTCAAGAAGGACGAGACCGAGTCTCGCCACAGCAGCCGTCGCGATGACGAGGGCAACTACACGCAGACTCAGACTGAGTATGGCCACCACGGCAACAAGTACGGCCAGGCTGAGTACAAGGAGACCCAGTACTCTGGCGGCGGAGGCCGCTCCGAGTACCGTCGCTACGAGCAGGAAGACACCCAAGGCGGACGCCAGACCAGCGGCTACGAGTACCAGGAGACCACGGAGACTAGGCCTTCCTATGGCGGTGGATACGAGCAGCGCACCAAGACTCACCGCTACGAGGGCAGCACTGGCGGTGGCTACGGCGGTGGCAACCGACGCGACGAGGACGAGGGAGGCTACGGCGGCCGTCGTCATGACGAGGGTGGATACGGAGGCGGCCGACGCGACGACGACGGCGGCTATGGTGGTGGCCGTCGTCAGGAGGAAAGCAGCTACGGTCGTCAGGAGGAGAGCTACGGTGGAGGTGGAGGCTACGGCGGTGGTCGCCGCGAGGATGAAGGTGGCTACGGCGGTGGTCGTCGCCATGACGAGGGTGGCTATGGTGGTGGTGGTGGTGGTGGCTACGGAGGCCGCCGCGACGATGAGGGCGGCTACGGTGGTCGTCAGGAGGGTGGCTATGGCGGTCGGGAGGAGCACCACGGCCGACGCCGTGATGACGACGACGATGAGCGTCGCGAGGGCGGCGGTGGCTTCGGCGAGTTCATCGGCAAGGTTGCCGAGAGCTTCGGCGACAACAACAACAACCGCAGATGGTAGAACTGCTGCTGTTGAATCACCTAGTCATGGGTTCACGCAGACCCGATTCTAGTTGCTTTTGGTTGTCGATATGGACTGGCTTTTAACTGGAGTAGGTGGGGGCGGTTGATGATACAGGTTAACGAAGTGCAATAACAAAAGTCTTGATTTCAGAAGATTATATTGTTGTTTGATTTTGTAGTGACACGATGTTGCTCTTGATCATTGCTATGGTGTAAGTGACATGGCAGACGTCGTCTGAAGGCTTGCTTCTTGGTGTCGTCTTCAACGCCCGCTCGTATCTTCTTCGCTTGTACTCCTTCCATTCGTCTAGTCACGTTGCGCGCCCTGCGAAACTAATCTACTGTGCATTGCAACGTTTCTAAGCCGTTGTATCCGCGCGGTGGAAATTTACTACCATGATCAATAGCAAAAATAATTCACTTTAACTTGGGAGACAACAACTTATGACGCCAGTCCTTGAAATTACACCATCAGCCGGATATCTAAAATCTTCTGAGCCATCTAAAAATTAACCGGCTGATCTCTTGCCCCATGGAGGGTTTTCTCTTGCAGCTCCGGATCCTACCTTACATTACTCTGCAATCCATCCCCCCCCCCCCCTGGCGAACGTTGACGATTGCGGGGAAACGACGCACCCATCGGCGCGACTGCCGTCGGAACATTTCTCCGTTTGGATGAATCGGCCTAGATCGCAAATTGAGCTCACACGAGGGCGCCGGTCCACCACGGAAGCGTGGTTTCTGCTAGATTGCTAGACCTCTTGTCTCCTGGGGTGCCGCCCCCCTGGTTATATCGGCCTTGTATTAGTCGGTGGCGTGTCCCGCGTCTACAGACTGATTTTCGGCTCGATCGAAGCAGGTTTTGCGGACGGCACGAGGCAGTCGGCTGTGTGTTTCTTTGGTACCGGCAATATGGCGTCGGCTGGTCGGGCAGGTGTTCCCCGTGTTTTTCACTCTGGAAGCAGCTCGGAAAGAGTAATTTCTCAAAATAATAATATGAGCGTGAGAAGTATAGGTCATGTGTAGTTTGTCCATGGTTTGATATATTGCTCTTCCCGCCTGGAATTACTTCATGCTAAAAGTCTCAATCCGACTGAAACCCTCTAGCAAGCCCAGGATAACTATATATATATACATACCCAAAACCTTCTTCAACAACTCGACCGCCAGAAGCACAGTCTCACACGACATCAAGCTTGCACCAGCCAGAGGGGGAAAAAAAAAGATGCATCCCAAGCAAGCCCTCATCACGTTCCTCTCCCTGCTCCCCCTCGCCGCCTCCCAGGCCTCGGGCACAGGCTCCACGACCCGCTACTGGGACTGCTGCAAGCCCTCGTGTGCGTGGCCCGGGAAAGCCTCCCTCGCCGCCGGGCCGGTGGGCACGTGCGACCGCAACGACAACCGGCTCAACGACGGCGGCGCCACCAAATCGGGCTGCGACGCGGGCGGGTCGGCGTACATGTGCAGCTCCAACTCACCGTGGGCCGTCAGCGACAGCCTGGCGTACGGCTGGGCGGCGGTGCGGATCTCGGGCGGGACGGAGGCGTCGTGGTGCTGTGCGTGCTACGAGCTCACTTTCACGAGCGGGCCGGTGAGCGGGAAGAAGATGGTTGTGCAGGCCACGAACACTGGCGGTGATTTGGGACAGAATCACTTTGATATTGCTGTGAGTCGGGATGATTATCTCTTTTTCTACACGGATGTCTTGCCCTCTCTCACCCCTTGGGTGGATTGAAGGTCGGGCGGGGCGTACCGGGACCCGGCCCAATGATCACCGTCCCGGCGTCTCGATCCCCGGGACCCGGATGCATGCCCCACTTTAGCATCGGCGGCTCGTCGCAGCCGGCGGAGCACCGGCAGAGAACCGATGATGCCGATCAGTCACTGACATGGTAGCAGATCCCCGGTGGCGGCGTGGGACAGTTCAACGCGTGCACCGACCAGTACGGAGCGCCGCCCAACGGGTGGGGCCAGCGATACGGGGGCGTCAGCTCCCGATCCGAGTGTGACGGTTTCCCGGAGAAGCTCAAGGCCGGATGCTACTGGCGGTTCGATTGGTTCCAGGGTGCCGACAACCCGAGCGTATCCTTCAAGGAGTGTGCCCGGCCGAGATTACGGCCAAGAGCGGGTGCCGGCGGAACTAGTTGCGCCTCGTCCTGCAGACCGGAATCAAGAAGCCATGCCTGGGGCGTGCTCCATCCGTAACTTTGATACCAAGGCTGTAGTCGAAATACAAGAAGTGTAAAACGGGCCAAATTCCCAGAACTAGGGCACCTGGCCGCAATCTGTGCATATGCGTGCTTACGAGCTACGACTCCATAGGCAAAGCATTACCTCTTGACCCGAGACTCAGAGCGAGATGGGATGGCGAAAGCGACTTGGCGTACACAGCTTCGATGAGAACTGAGCGCCCCAGGCTGCCAAGCCGCAGCTGCAGTAGGTCGAATAGCTTCTTCAATTTCCGTTGCTGACAGGGTTCGCCGGTACAGCTTGGCATCTCGAAAACAGAGCTGCACTAGCCTGTTTAATACCCTCCAACATGACTGCCGTGAGCAAAATGGATATCAACGGTGGCTGTGGGCTGGGCAGTAGACGGGCAACCCGTTTCTTGTGATGCTACAACGCAGAGCAGCCCCCAAGACGAGGGCAGCCAAGATAAAGCCAAGATGCTCGATGAAAGCGACATTGCACCCAAGACCTTGTCGTTGGGCACTGCCTCAAGGGGGCAAATCACATTTTGTCGCAGGCACGTCGCCAACGAGAGGCCGCGCGGTCTTGGGTGCGAGGTTTTTGCAACTCGCCAGAATGCTTTCCTTCTTTTGCAGGCGTATCTCTGCGGCAGCCAACCGAGACGCGCCGGCGAATCAGACGTTTGAATTCACATGACGTAGAAGTGATGTTCGGGTTTGTGTGCCGCTTTGGACAAGGGGGCGCCAGGTCGCGGCCGGGAGCCTGTAAGATGCCGAAGGCAGCGCAGACAGTGGAAGATACGCAGGACAAGCGGCGGCGAGCGGTAGACCGGCATCTTCGGCGGGTAGTGTCAATGCGGCTGGTAGGTATCCTTACAGAGCGAGCGATATGGATAATTGACCGGCCTGTGAATATCTCCTCGAGACTAGATCAGTTTCGACAAGCTTCGCCTTTAGCCAGGCGATGATTGAATGGCACATTTTCCAAAGAACTAGTGGGAGCCGTTGCCCCTGTCCTGTCCTGTCCTGGTGGATCTAACCGGGCGAACAGCCAATGTTTCAATGACGTCTGCCCGGGCGTTGTGTCTGTGAGGGGTACCCTGCGCTCTACTCATGTACTCGGTCAAGATTGAATCGAGACGCCAGAAAACACACAAGCGCTGTGACTACAACTGCTGACAAGGCCTGCGGAAGGACAGGTGGTCGCTGACAGATTCCAGGTTAAGCACCATAAGCGTCCGAAGGTTGAAATATTGAGAGACTTGTATGGGGATGCCAAGACGCATTGGCGGTTAGCGATCGAAGCTAGAAGGGTGTACAGTTGCTAGAAGCCTCTCCCGCGAGTTGACTTGCAGCGGGACGTCTATCGTAGGATTCCTGGGCGCTGGCAATTGTCATCTTGTATCGTGTGGCACTGGCCAAAACCGGGACGTGGGACGCAGGCCACGCAAGATGGGTATCCGATAGTCGATTGTCTGTCAGAAGCGGTCTGGCGGCGCATGCACGTAGTTGCCGTCTAAACCGTCCCCGCCTTCTTGTGCCGCTGGACTCTTGCGCCCACCCATTGTGATGCTTGTAGCGGCAACGATATTGAGGGCGCGCAAGCTAGTTATCTCAGGATGCGTGGTTCCATTGGTCGCATCGTACGATGCGATCCTCTCTCCACGACCGGCAGCATCGAGTTTGTTGTTGTATGACATGTCCCAAGGCTTGCAGATGCGACCACGCGTGGCATGAGATGGGAGATATGCAACCGAGGGCGGATGGGCTTGTGTCACTTGTGTGACGGTCTGCAAGGAGAGGGTCTATTGGCATAGAGAAGCACGCGAAGGGTGCCGTATTGCTGGGAACCCCGAGTGAGGGAATGCCGAGAGAACCGGTCGGACATCGTCTAACTGTCACTAGACATCAGTCGGTGCATGTCGAGTCTGGAACAGTCGGCACAAGTTGCCGTCTGGGAGGACCGGGTCCTTGATGAGACAGAAAGTTAAATCTCATTGAGGGAGGGTTTGAGACTGAGAGAGAAGCCCGAAGGGCAGACATTCTGCAAAGATCTGCAGAGTGAGCTGGAGGCGGTCCGACTCTCGAGGTGTCCTACCTACCTGGTACTTTGTATTTATTAACGGTACGGATAGGCAAGTGGTTTGCTTTAGTGCGAGAAGGCCGGGGACTGTTGGTGCCCGTCCGAACCCAGCGACATGCCTCGAAGTGATGAGGCTAAGGTAGGGTCTTTTCCTCCGCGCTAAGACATGGAGGAGGTTCTCTTTTCCGCACCGAATGACCTGCTTTTTAGCGGGATTGGCGAGACCTTTGGGCATGCCAGTAGTTGTGGTACATGAGCAGGCAGGTAGGGAACGAGAGACAAAGATGGAGAAGCCGTTTCTTTTTTCCACCTCAGCTTCGTCGTTGGCGAGGACCAGATGTTTGAGGTCCATTGGGCAAGGCCTTGTGTTCGGCCCGGGTGAACAGAGATCTCTGTGTAGCAGCAATATTTTTTGGATGTAACGACCAGGAAGAGAAGAGGACCGGAGCGACAGGAAACGGGGCAGTTCCACTAGCAGAAAGATCAGACAGACAAGCTTCGAGGCAACAAAAAGCTTAGCGACGAGAGTGAAGTTCCATTGACGTCCGATTCGCCGGGCGTCGGGTGTCGGGCGAGTGCATGATGAGGCAGCCAGCAGCGAGGGAGATGAGGTAGGTACTCGACTGCCAGGTATGGGCTTTGTTGGAGGGGTTGTGCATGTCGAGACAAACAACAACGGCAAGAGCGGCAACTCCAGTGGCTGTTTGGCAGACGAGAACGGAGGGTTGGGAGAGGTTTTAGGGAGGTTTAGTGCGTGCCGCTGCCGTTTTGGTGGTTGGAGTGTTGGTTTCTGGTGGTGCCGCCCGTGTGCCGTGGCTGCCGCTGGCATTCAAATGTCGGTTGGTCGGCTCTGCAGCCTGCAGCCTGCAGCATCGCGCTTCTTTTTCTACGGGCTACTCCATGCCCGGCATACAATACGCGGACGGGGTACGAGTACCCTCTGTTAGCGGAGACGGTCAGCTGGATACCATCCCCTTAACTCCGCTACCTGCGTCGACGCGGATGAGCGGCTTCTCACTGGCTACCGGAGAACTCTCACAGCTCCATCGGACCCCACCCACCCTCTTCTCAGTCGCACACCTCGCACTCTCGTACCTCCCCTTCTGCGCTGCGTAGTCCAGTGCTCAGCGTCGACAGGTGGACCTGCCTATCCGTTCCTGGTAACAGCAGGTACTCGGTGTGTCAGTGGAGAGTGCGAGAGTCAGGAACCAGAGTGAAGGAGATGCGGATGTAACGAGCCGCGCAAGATGCTCGCAGGAATGAAGATCAAGCTGCATGCTGTCGGAGAAACATGTTGAGAGATGGCCGACGAGACCTGGACATGGCATGCAGCGAACAAGCGACGAAGCGAAGCGGCATGAACGGGAACGATGACATGGAAGGACGACAAAACAAAAGACCAGACTGGCTGCATACCCAGCCTGGGCCTGGGTGGGCAACCTGGAATCGAGGTGAAGGTCAACGACGAGGACAAGGCAAGGAAGGGAGGCTGTGTGGGCGGTGCGGTGCGGTGCGGTGCGGTGCGCCTGTCCTGTCCTGTCGCTCGCCCCCCCTGCTCATGTCCTCCAACGAATACCTGTATCCGTACCGTAGGTATTCGTGCCTGCCGACTGACCTACAAATACCTAAGCCAATGTTTGGCGAGGTAGGTACTTTCGCGTACAGCCCGTGTTGCGCAGAATCTCGTGTACCTCCTCCGACCTTGCCCCTAGTGCCTGTCCGGCCCTGCCCAAGGGGCCTTACGGTCAGTTCCTTACGTTGCTGAGAGATATTACTACTGCTACCGACGCTCTCTCTCTCGCTCGCTTCGTCAGTAATCAATTGCCTTTGCTGTTTTGCTTCTCTAACCCGCCCTCTGCTGGTTGCTCTGCCGTTTGCTTGCTCTTCCCTGCCCGTCTTTGCCTTGACTTGCCTGCTCCTGCTCCTGCTCCCGCTCCCGCTCCTGCGCCTGTCGCTGTCAGTCATCCTCCATCCAACACCCACCCATACCTACCATACCACGGGCACCCACGCACGCCCACCACACCCTCGACACCTCGACCTGATCAATGTGCAGTGTGCTCCTGCAGCGCACTGGGAACGACCTGTCCAACCCCGCTTGGCATTGAAAATCGCGCCGGGCCCCAGCTCTCATCCTCACTCGTCCCTTTCTCAGCTCTTCCTGACTTCTCTCGCTTTGCTCGACCACTCCCAATTCCACGCGCTCCGACACGGCTCCTGACCTTGAGACGTTGAACTTGAGGCTCCAGTCAGCAATCTGCAACCTCTCGAATTCTATTCCGCCCCGACCGACCTTGGATCCCTCGAGCAGCCCGAGTCCTGAACACCACAATTTCCCGGGCCTCTCACCCTCATCGTCTACTGATTCCCTCTCACCCTGCCTGCTTCGCTCGTTCTCACTCCCGCCCTCCCAGAGCAGCCGCCAAACAACTGTTCTTCTGCGAGGTTGATGGTTTCAATGCCTTCAACCTCCTAGTTTAACATGTGAGGAAAGCATGTGTAAGTCAATAAATATCTCCCTTGTACGGTGATGCAGCGTTTGAGAAGCCACGCTTTGTGACTCGCTCTCTGCAGCAGCCAGATCGCCTGGTGTTGTCTCCCTTTTCGCGGCCAAGAGGTGCCAAAGTCCCCCGGTCTTGGCATCATCCACTGACGTTTCACAGCTCTCGAACAGATTCGAAATGTCGTGTATGTCTCAGCAATTTTCCTTCAAAATCCTTTTTTACTTCTCTAATGTCGCTTTCCTTGGTCGCTTTCAATTCTACATGTTTTCCTCCTGTTCTGCGTCCAGGCTTTTTGTCCAGTCGTCACACCATAGCATGTATTTCAGCGTCACGATACCCAACAGCGCCTCAGTGGGCAGACGCGACGTCTGCCCACCTCAAAACCGCCCTACCCCCGCCACGGCCCTCAACCTCGTAGCTCAAGCGATCATTATTGACCATGATACAGTCTGCTATTCAGTAATCCTGTCTGGTCAGGTGCAAACACCGTACCCTCGACGATTATTAGAAATATCACATCGCTCTCAGTACGTCACGTCATCGTCGCTTGTCCACTGATGTCCTCTCCTAACCGAATGCGCAGAGTAACATAGCGTACCAAGACACAATCGTCGAGAACCTCACCACGTTGAGTTCAACCAATTCCGATACCGAAGATGGCATCATTAGAGGTCTTCTCTACGTACCCGATCTTGCTGTCGCGAATCCATGCTATCAGCAGCAGTACGACATCATCCCCCGCAACGCAACTACTCAGGCAGAATTGCCTCCCACAAATTACAACCTCATCGCCCTGGCACCATGGTTCAACGCCACCTGTACTTTGGCGTATCTTGCCTCTGCCCGACTCGATCCGATCCGTGCCTTCATTTTTTACAGGCCAAACAATTCAACGAGAGAACCCCAAGGCGCCGATTCACCCATTTGGGATCTCGACGACAACGACGCTTGGCGATCCCAGAATCGCTTCCCAATCTTTGCCATTCCCGGCGCCCAAGGCAACAAGATGATGCGCCAACTAAGTCTTTACTCTGGAAATTTATCCTCAATACCATACGGGGATCAGATCCAGGACATATACGATCCCCACGACAACGATTATGTCCGCATATGGACCGAGTTGACTGTTAAGGACCGAGATAGTGTGCCCGCTATGTGGACATGGATCCTTACGGTCGTCGGAGTCGTCATATTCATCATTGCCTGTTTATCACTTACGATGCATCTAGTGCAAAGGAGACGAAGGATATCACTACGAAGGAGAGTGTTGAGCGGAGAGGTCGACCTGGAGGCTATGGGCATTAAACGAATCACGGTGCCGATCAACCATGTCAAAGGTTTCCCGCTATTTACGTACAGCTTTCAGCCGGAAATGATCAGCAGTCCGGCAACGACGAGACCACCAAAATCTGTCCGATCCCCACGAAGCCAGCGTACCGTTTCCGAGTCCGCCGCACCGAAATCAAGAGCCCGCAGATCCAGCGTGAATAGCGCCACGAGCACCGTTGCTACCAACTTCCAGCCTCAGTGCCATATTTGCCTGGAAAACTACGTGGATCGCGAATCCATCATTCGAGAATTACCTTGCGGGCATATTTTCCATCCGGAGTGTATTGACGAGTTTTTTGAGCTTAAACAGCTCCTTGTGCCCGATTTGCAAGAGAAACATGTTGCCACGCAACTACTGTCCCAAGATTACCAACGGAATGGTCCGTCGAGAGCGGGTCGTCCGCCGGCTGAGGGAGAGGGTTCGTCGTCGAGTCAGATGACGAGGAAGAGGAGGTCAAAGGCAAAAGTTGGGGCAGGCGGCTGTTCGGCACGGACAAAGCGGCATCATCCCCGAAGGAAACGCCGATGACGCCCGTCACAACCTCCAGGTCCCCGAAAACAACACAAGAGTCAGCAACCGCACGCACCCCTGCACCGGCAGAGACGGAAGACCCGCGCAGGTCGACCCTAGAGCCGACACAAGAAGAGCAGGAAGATTCAGATCGACCTTCAAGCCAGTCAGGCCAGGAACCCACTCAACCCCAATCACAACCGCCGCAAGCTTCACCGGCAGCACATCACGGTCTTCGAGGCAAACGTCGGAAGTCGGGTGGCCTGCGCCTTCATATGCCCGGTTCGAACGACACCAAGCAGACCCATTCAAAGCCGGAAGGACGTAAGAGTCCCTCCGCCTTGGCACGGGCTCGGATGCGGGCATTGGCGGGTACGCCGCTCGACGACCCCGACGGGCGCAACCCGATATGTAAGTTTGCTGCCAATTTGTCGAGTTGAATGACAATCGCTAACTGGTACTCAAGGGAAGCGCTACGTCGTCAAGGTCTTTCCAGGGTTTTCGTGACCCGCACTTTCGAAGCATTTCAAAACTCGGGGTCGCATGGTGCACAGGCGTTTTATTGGTCAGGCAGACAGGACTGCCTCAGTGTCTTTTTGAGGGAACACGACGAAACACGATACAGACTAACGACAGTCCCTCCCCGGCGGTTGCCCCACCACTCTGGGTGACGAGGAGACTGATTCATTTCTCATGACGACGATTAGACTCGGCAGGCTCGGCACAGCCTTTCAGCAGTTTACAATTTTGGGACGGATTTTTTTTTCCTAGGGGGTTTTCTCAAGAAGGCCTCCTCATCTTCGGACTGGATATACCCTATAGGGAAAGGACATGCATCAACGGCGGGGTCGGCAGATGCCATGCGTGATATTAAAAGTTTAGTATTTAGTGACGAATGCCGTCAGCTGCACGGCGAGTAAGGGAACAGCAGAGACAGCTCGGGCCTCGTTGGCCTTTTTCAGTGGCCTCTGACGAGCGTGTCGCATCCTGAATGACAGATTACAGTTTTAAACTTCCAAGACCAAAAAAGAGTTCCATCTATTTCTTTGTGAAAGACACGAGGTCAGTCATGGTATCGTTGCTATTGTTGTTTCATCCGAATCGAAAGCAATGCCGTCGTCCCTCATCCAATGTACTTTGCTCGCTTCTATCCGAACGCCCGCTCGTCTCAAAAACACATTTACTCGCGCAAAGGAAACTATATCCTAAACTTTCACCATGTCATGTCTTGGCTTTTCCTTGGCTCTTCTTGGCTTTCTCTTGGCAACGCTCTTTTCCTTCACCTCAAATTCGACCTCATCATGAGCGACGACCTTCAATGAGCTTGTCGTCTTCTTTCGTGCCGCCCCTCGCCAGCGCCTCCCTGATGCGATCGTTTTCGGCGGCGCGGATGCGTTGCCTGGCCTCCTCCAGCCGCTCGACACCGCGATCAATCGTCTCGATGTGCACCGTCAGGGGGATGGCGGCAGGCGAGTCGCGGACGAGCTCGGGAGCGGCGACACGATCACGGAGATCGCCCAGGCCGGCCTGGATCTTCTCGAGGTCGACGATGAGGGCCGAGATCTGCGCCACGGCCGTGAGACGTTGGCGGTCTACCTGGCGGAGCAGTGAGAGCTGCGAGTTGAGGTTGTGGAGGCGCTTGTTGTTGGCGCCGACGAGTGTCCAGATAGTCCAGAGAACCTCGTCCCTACGGGATTTGACCGAGTTCGAGGAGCGCGTGACGACCTCGTAGATCTGGTTTAGGCTCTCCTCGGCTTTTGAGAGCAGTAGCAGGACGCCCTGCGCTTCGACTATGAGTCCAGCGATGCGGTCTGACACGAGAGCCGTGTGTTCAATGTACTTGTCTAACAGCGTACGCTCCGAGAAGGGCGTCACGGTTGGAGTAAATGGGTAAAAGAGCCAATTCGTCCATTGGGATACCAGAGAAACGTCGGCGTTTTCGGCGGTAGACAGTGTATCCAGGTATCGAGATGTCCAGCGGTTGATGGATATCACCGAGTCCACGGCAGATCCAACATGAACGTTGAACTTTTGCAGGTCGGCAGCCGTCAAGCGCGCCGTATCAACGTACTCGTTGAACTCGTGCACGAGCTCTTCCCGCTGTGGGAGTTCCGAGTATCGCACCATGGTGCGAAGGTCGCGTATTGATGATTCGGAGCGCTTCATTTCCATGGGCAGAGAGACGCCGTCAGCGCTGCGTTCCAGGACCTGCTCGAACTGCGACTGGACGTTCATGAGGTCGTCAAACTCGACGTTTGCGGACTCGGCATCTTGCGCTTTGCCGTTCAGTGGCCCGGGGGAAGGGCAGAACGGAAGATCTAGGTATGCAGCTCCCGGGATGCGGCAGAGCGGGGAGAGAGATGTCGATATTGACTTGGTCACCATGTTTTGAAGCATGATGGATGCGCCGAAGAAGAGCCATACGGCCAGGCACAGAGCCAAGGGCTTTTGGACATATCCAAGAGCCATACCGATGACGTTGAGCACCCAGGCCAATATGTTGAAGAGGGCATTCGGGAGAGACTCGGATAGTCTCTCGGAAACCGCCCGTGGCTGTCCAACTGGGTCTTCGTAGTAGCCGCGGCCCCTTCTCGGATCCCCACGTCGAGACTTGACTGGGCTTCCACCACTCGCTTGCCGTATCGCACGACGGCGCACATCCTGCAGCTGGTAGGGGTCGTCGCCGGGCCGGATGGTCCTGGAGGACCGGCCGCTGCTATTTCGGGGACTGGTGCTTGAGCCGGAACTCATGTGGACGGAGGGCATATAAAACTCAGGATCCGGGGTCCGGCTGGTGTCGTGGCGAACGGTAGGTTGGAACGGGGAGCGGAGGATTACCCGCTCATCATCCGCCTTGTTCATGAAGTCCTGGACGCTGTGATGCGATTCTTGAGAAGCGCCGAAGCTGAAAGACTGTGAAGGAAGTTGGGACGGATCGGTTGATTGAAAACCATCGTCGTCTTCGAGATCGTTGAGTATGGACGTGTCGAAGCTGTCGTTTTCGCCGCCTTCAATCAGGCGCCATGAGCTTTCCACGGGAAGCTCCTGCTCGCGTCGCGAAGGCATCGCGTTGGCAGATGACGTTGATAGGGCTTAAGGGATGAGAGGCAGGCCTCAGCCTAAGAAATAATGTGTATATATAGTATTGGCAAGAATAACGATGTCCATAGGCGCCCCGGCCCGTCGTTCAAGAAAGCGCTGAGCGTTTATGCCCTGGAAACGCGTTGACCGCGTCCAGTGGCGAGATAGATACAAAGTTCGCGAAATGCGACTGCCTCGGTATATATGTAGTTGGGAAGAGAGAATATGATTGTTCTGGAGACTTGCTAGTGAGTCATCAGACGGGAGCAAATAACAGGGGTTGGGATAACGGTTCTGGGCAAAAGGCAGACAAAGGACGATCTATAACAATGAGATGTAGAGTAGAAGTTCACAGACATTCACAACAGAGGTTCCCGTCTGGCGTCATAGGATCCAGCAGGCGCCCCTTGCATGGCAGCTGTTGTTTGGGGGGTAAGGTAGCTTTTAGTGGGTAGCTTCCTCCACTGAATCCGCTGTATTGGCAGCAGCAGGGGCCATGTGGCAGCGTGACTCGACAATGATAAAGCTTTGCTTCCCCTGGTCAGGTCACATGGACCAGGCGATAACAGATGGTGCATCACCCCGCGCAGCAGCACATCCTCCCCAAACTCCGACCAGCACCTCCCCGGTGAAACATATAGCCGAATCCGGGGAATTGCACACGACCTCACCAACCAGTTGCCCCACTTAGCCTCCGGCGCGATTGATGCCAAACGTCTTTTTGAGGTCAGGAACTAAGCCGCACCTTCCAAAACTTCACTTTCTGTAAACCCAACAGCCTGTCGCGCGCACACCATCAACAAACACTCCAATCCACCCGAAGAACCCGCGCGCAAACTTGCCCACCATGACGATGGATCAGCGCGAGCTTGAGTCGAGCATCAAGCAGCTCAACAAGACCGTCCAGGCCAACGATCCTCCTTCTTCAGCCTTGGCTCTGCTTGAGCGCCTCAAGAAGGAGGCCGCCCCTACCGAGGAGATGCTTCGAGTACGTCATCATCAACTTTCAAAAATCGCCCATCCGAAATTTTTATCTCCCTGATGTTATCTCGCGATAAGACGAAAAAAAGTATTTGTCACTTGGGAAGGAATTAACAATCGCCTAGGCCACCCGCGCTGGTGTCTTCGTCGGCAAGCTTCGGTCGAACTCGAACAAGGATATCGCCCGCGCCGCGACCGAGCTGGTTCACAAATGGAAGAAGCTCGTCGAGGCGGAGAAGCAGGGCAAGCTCAAGAAGCAATCCTCCCCCGCCGCGCCCTCCCCCACGACCGCGAGCGCCCCGAAGCCCTCGTCCTCCGGCAGCTCCAAGGAGCCCTTCAAGGGCAACGCCGAGAACCGTCGTGCCAAGGAAGATGGCGCCGACACCAAGCGCACCGGCGACAGCGTTCGCGACGCATGCATCGAGCTCCTGTACAACGGCCTCGCCTACCGCTCCACGGCATCTGTCAGCGACGTTCTCGCCAAGGCTGTTGCTGTCGAGGCCGCAGCTTTCTCCCACTTCAAGGGTGTCGGCACTCCTTACCGCGAGAAGGTCAGATCTCTGTTCTCCAACCTCAAGGTCAAGACCAACAAGGAGCTTGGTGTGAATGTTATGGAGGGCAAGATTACCCCCGACCGCTTCGTCGTCATGACCCAGGAGGAGCTCAAGTCTGCCGAGCAGCGCAAGAAGGAGAACTTGCTCCAGGAGGAGAACATGAAGAAGGCGCAGGTCCCCATGGCGGAGAAGAGTATCAGCGATGCTCTGACTTGTGGCAAGTGCAAGCAGAAGAAGGTCAGCTACAGCCAAGCGCAGACGCGCAGTGCTGATGAGCCTATGACCACCTTCTGTGAATGCACTGTCTGCGGTAACCGCTGGAAGGTAAGCGTCATCCCAAGGCTGTTGTGTTTTCGTGCGGACACACCGACTAACAATGCCCTCAGTTCTCTTAAGCCGGTAACCGTAGCTGCGGAGGTTTCGATTCTTTTTTATCCACTTGACGGCGTGTTTTCGCGTATACCCCGTTCCTGAGCACGGGCGGTCTTGCATTTGGCACTCGGAAAGTGCGGTTCGGTTGGTTCGGAGTTGGGGATGAGGAAATGTGGCCTCCTTTT
Organism: Colletotrichum camelliae; assembly: GCA_018853505.1. Classification (NCBI taxonomy): domain Eukaryota; kingdom Fungi; phylum Ascomycota; class Sordariomycetes; order Glomerellales; family Glomerellaceae; genus Colletotrichum; species Colletotrichum camelliae. Next base: position 2,060,609 of record JAELVL010000008.1, on the reverse strand, counting down.
TCATTGCTTTAAGCCGTTCTTAAGCCCCGGAAACAAAAGCTTGGGCAGTCATTATTGCTTCTTACGGTGTGCTCATATCGAGGGGATTTGCACTCTAGAGGAGGGTTTCGATAGATCCATCAAAAGACTACTAGGAATCATCGAGTTGTCGTCTCATTGGCATTGATCATATACACATTGTTCATTTCTTTGCGGGATCGATCTTGAGAGCGAAGAACAAATCAGCCGAGTGTTCGTCCTGCTCGAGACCCATCTCCGCCACATGCTTCCAAAACTTGCTGAGGTGCCTGGTGCCCGAGTCGCAGAGGATGGTGACGACCTGGCTCCCCTCGGGCAACCGCGAAGCCGCAACGCACGCCGCGGCACAGTTGACAGCGCTGCTGCTGCCGACGAAGATGCCGTCATTCTCCACCAACCACCTCGCCATGCGACACGCCTGCTCGTCTGTGATCTTGATCGCGTCGTCAACCAACTCCCGCCCGGCCTCAAAGTTCTCCGTAATCCGGTTGATCCCAATACCCTCCACAATCGTGTCGACCTGCTGCCTGCGCCGAGTGCCCTCCTTCTCGGTGTTGGAGTACATGACGCCGTGGCGGATCTTGTTGTAGAGCCCGCTGCCCTGGGGATCCGCCAGAATAACCTGCAGCCCCGGCACCTTGGCCTCCTCCTTCAGGTACTTGGCGACGCCCGCAATGGTGCCTCCCGTCCCCGCGCCGGCCACGAAGGCATCGAGCCTGCCGCCGGTCTGGTACACGATCTCCGGTCCCGTGGTGGCGAGGTGCGCGGCAAAGTTGTGAGGGCTCTCGAACTGGTCCGCGAAGAATCCGACGCTGCCGTCGCCTGCCTTGGCCGCATGCTCGGCCGCGCGCCGGCGGGCGAGGTTGACAAAGTGTTCCGGCGATGCGATGGGGGCGGGCGGCACACGCTCGACCGTCGCGCCGAGGTGGCGGAGCAGGTCGACCTTTTCCATGGCCATGTCGTTGGGCATGCAGATGTGCGCGCGGTATCCTTTTGAGCGTGCGAGCGTCGCCAGCGAGATACCCGTGCTGCCGACTGTCCCCTCGTAGATGGTGTCCCCGCGACCGGGAACAAGCAGACCGGAAGCCTCTCCCGCCTCGATCATGGACAGCGCGACACGGTCCTTGGGCGTGTTTCCCGCGGCGTTGAGAAATTCGGCCTTGGCGAGGATCGTGCGTCCCGTGGCCTCACTTAGAGATCGGATCTTGATGAGCGGCGTGTTCCCGATGGCCCCCGCGACGCCCTCGGCGATGAGGGGCGGATTCCATGCGCCGAGCGCCGCGGCGTCCGCATCCGATCCCGATTCATGGTCCTCCAGCTGCACCGGCGGTCCCCAAAATGCACTGCTTCGTCTGGAGGGATCCGAAGACGAGCCGCCGGCTTCCCTCCTTCGTGTACGGCGGCGCTGGTAGCGGCGCTCGAGGTCCGGGTAAAAGTCCTTGAAGCCCAACGTGACGAGTATGCCGGCCGCAAAGGCGAGCGCCAGGGCGGCAGACCCGTAGGCTTTTGGGTGGTTGCTTAGAGACATGTTGTCTGTGTCATGTGTCTTGCTCCATTGTCTGCCGCAACAATCCTTCTTGTGTTGTCTCTCTCTTTCGAGATGTGTGTTGTTGCGGTCTCGGAGCTGGCGAGTCACTGGCCAAAAAAACAAACGGTCGCGTGCGCATGAATTTTGACCATCTCCCACTACAGGGGACCAGCCCGCTAAAATGTGATGTCATTTAAGCTCTATTGGACCCCTGTTCTCAGCCTCAATCTGTACAGCAGTCAGTTCCAGGCGACACACCCAGAGGTGGTGCCCTAGCGGAAGCCTGCCACACAGCCCCGGCCCCGACACACCATCGGCGGATTAACAGCTGCCCCGTCCAACAGGGAGCTCGGGCCATGTCCCGAACCCCCCCATGCCAAATGAGGAGCCGACGATTTGCGATTTTGGGCAGTTTGTTGACCTCTTCCTACGGCCCGCGAGCTGGGAGCTGGATACGCCCGTCTCACCGCCGCAAATCTCTCTCCGGGATGGACTCTCCTCTCGTCACCCGCCTCTTCCGCGAGCTCTTCCGCCGCCCGGCATGTCAATCCCGCAGGCAATGCACCACCCCTGCCGCCGGCTCTCTGCCGACCCTCCGTCACAACACCCAGAATGCCGCCGCCGCAGCACAACCACAACAGCAACGGCGGCATTACGCCGTCAAGACATCCCAACCTAGAGGCGAGCGGACAAACGAGTCCAAATGGCAACAACGCACATCCCTCTTCCCCAGCGACCGCGCCGAAGAATTCGATACGTATCCGACCCTGACCTCTGCTGAACTGGCCGCCCGCTCCACCCGCCCGCGCAAGGTCAAGATGCTCACCCGCGACTTCATCGAGGACAGCCTGTACAACCCGGCGTACGGCTACTTCTCCAAACAAGCCGTCATCTTCTCCCCCGGCCAGCCCTTCGACTTCCCCGCCTTCAAGGACGAGCCGCAGTTCTACCGCGAGCTGGGGAGGAGGTACACCGAGTTCGAGGACGACCTCGACGAGCGCGAGGGGGTGAACGACGCCCGGCCGCTGTGGCACACCCCTACGGAGCTGTTCCGGCCGTACTACGGCGAGGCCATCGCGCGGTACCTGGTGTCCAACTACCGCCTGACGACGTACCCCTACCACGACCTCATCATCTACGAGATGGGCGCCGGCCGCGGTACGCTAATGCTCAATATCCTCGACTACATCCGCGACCTCGACCCGCAGGTGTACGCCCGCACACAGTACCGCATCATCGAGATCTCGCCGGCCCTGGCATCGCTGCAGAAGCATCACCTGCTGTCCACCGCCGATTCGAGGGGCCACGCTTCAAAGGTGGAGATCATCAACAAGTCCATCTTCTCGTGGTCCGAGAGGGTCCCCTCGCCGTGCTTCTTCGTAGCCATGGAGGTCTTTGACAACTTCTCCCACGACTGCGTGCGCTACGACCTGGCGACCGAGGAGCCGCTGCAGGGTTCCGTCCTGGTCGACGGCGACAACGACTTTTACGAGTTCTACTCCCCGGACCTGGACCCCGTCCTCGCCCGCTTCCTCCGCGTGCGTGACGCCGCCACGGGCGGCCGGTATCCGACACCGTACCCGGCGAACCGTCTTCTGCGCAACCTAAAGTCCCGCATGCCTCTGATGCCGAACCTCTCGGAGGCGGAGTACGTTCCCACCCGGCTGATGCAGTTTTTCGACGTGCTGGAGAAGTACTTCCCGGCGCATCGTCTCGTGACGAGTGATTTCCATTCCCTCCCGGACGCCATCCCGGGTCTCAACGCGCCTGTTGTCCAGACTCGTTACGAGCGGAAGACGGTGCCCGTCACGACGCCTCTGGTAAGCTCTTTTGAAAGAGAGCCCTGATGCAGGCCGAGACTATGCTAACCAACCGCAGGTTCACCAGGGCTACTTTGACATCATGTTCCCAACAGACTTTCATGTCATGGAAACCGTGTACCAGGCCATCACGGGTAAGCTCACGAGACTCATGTCGCACGGCGACTTCATGAAGCGCTGGGCGTTCCTTGAAGACACCCAAACGCGCAGCGGGGAGAACCCCCTCCTGAGCTACTACCAGAACGCCAGTGTTCTGGTCACTGTATAAACAACGACCTTGTATAGAGAAAAAGGACATATACCCCGTGGGCCGTGGAAAATCTCTCCGCGATGACACATTTAGCCTTTTCATCTTGATGCCGTAAACGTGTGTGAGAGGAACTGCTTTTGATATCTCTGCAAACTACTCCTGTGTGCCCTCACGGGTTCACAACATAACCTTTCCACCCATATGCCTTATCCGTCTAGTTCCTGAACAAAAGTGAATTTGCCGACATGCGCCCACGGCATGCAGCGGGAATATTTTCATCACGCTCAGATGTTGAGCTTCTCCTTGAGCCACTTCTCAGCGGTGGCAACAGCCTCGTCAATGTTCTCGGCGTTGGTGCCCTGTCCCTGGCGAACAGGCTCCTTACCGCCGGACTTGCCTCCAATAACTCCGCTGACCTGGGTAGCCCATTGCTCAGCAGTCACACCCTGGGATGAAAGGTGCTGTTACTTAGATTAGCTTGGTGTTCGTAGAGGAAGAATACAGTCGTCTTACCGTTCCAACATAAACACCGTGGGCGACCGCGCCCTCGACCTCGCTGCCGCCAAACAGGTAGACAGAGCGCTCCTTGTCCTTGGACTGGAAGTGCTTGACAACCTCACCAATAGCCTTGGCGTTGGCGGAAATGGGGAGCTGACCAACGAACCACTTCGAGTCCTTGTTCTTGTCAAAGTGGCCAACAACGGTGTCCAGGGCGGTCTTCGCCTCGGCCTTCTGACGCTTCTTCTGCTCATCCGTGACGGCCTTGACGATCTTCTCGAAACGCTTCTTGATGTCTTCCTTGGTAAGGGTGGAGATAGTCAGCTGGTTCAGGGCGTGCTGCGTAGTCTTGATCTCCTGCTCCTTGCCGGGGCCGAAAGGCAGGGCCTCAAGGGCATCCAACTTCTTGGAAAACTCAACTGCCTCGCGCTGGACCTGGTGAGCAGCGTCGCCAGTGTAGGCGATGATACGGCGGATACCCTTGGCGATACCGCTCTCCTCGACAACGACGAGGTCCTTGATGAGACCAGTCGACTCAACATGGGTTCCACCGCAGAACTCGACACTGTACTTGCGCCACTCTGGGTTCTTGGGGTTCGCGAGCATAGTGTCCACGTCGACACCAACAGAGACGACACGGACAGGGTTGGGGTAGGTCTCGCCGAAGACAGCACGGACACCCTCGATGCCACGGGCAAGGTCGAGATCGACCTCCTTGGCGTAGACTTTGCCATTTTGCTTGATGTAGGTGTTGGAGAACTCCTCAATCTTCTTGAGCTCGGGAATCGTCACTCCAGTCTTGTGCGAGAAGTCGAAACGCAGCTTCTCGTTGTCGACCAAAGATCCCTTCTGGTTGATATCGTCGCCGAGCACCTCACGCAAAGAGTGGTTCAGAACGTGAGTACCGGTGTGGTTGTTGCGGATAGGAGATCTCCTCAGCTCGTCGTACTCGCAGATAACCTCATCACCAGAGGACAGAGCACCGTACTCGAGGTAACCGTTGTGGACGATGTACCCTCCAAAGTTTTGAACGTCAAGAACCTTGAACTCGGCAACATCGTCAATGACGATGCGGCCAGTGTCGGCAACCTGGCCACCGGACTCAGCGTAGAAGTTCGTCTTGTCGAGAAGCAGACCCAATGGAGTCTTCTCAGCGAGGTCCTTGGTGGACTTGACGAAACCCTTGCCATCGTAAATGACCTGCACCTTGCTCTTGGCATCGCCCTTGCCAAACTTTGCCTCATCGTCTGTCCTCGCAACGTTGAGCTCCTTCTCAAGCTCAGCAATCTGGTGGACGTTGAGCTTGGCGAAAGTCTGCACAGCGCTCTTGACGACCTTGCTAGCCTCACGGGCCTTCTCCTGAGCCTCCTTTACCTCGTCCTCGTCAATCTCGAGCTGGCGCTCCTCAGCCATGAGCTTGGTCAGATCAACAGGGAAACCGAAAGTGTCGTACAACCTCCATACGACAGCACCGGAAAGCTTCTTCTCGCCCTTCTTGAGGGCTTCCTTGGCGTACTTCTCGAACTGAGCCTCACCACGGTCCAGAGTACGGGCGAAAGCCTCCTCTTCCTCATCGAGAATCTCCTTGATGTCCTGCTGCTTCTTGACAATCTCGGGGAATTGCTCGCCCATCTGCTCAACGAGCGCAGGGAGGATCTTGGAGAAGAAGGAGCCAATCTCGGCGTTGAAGTACTTGCGGGCATATCTGACACCACGGCGGAGGACTCTGCGTACGACGTAACCACGGCCATCGTTGTTGGGAACAGCACCGTCAGACATGGAGAAGGTAAGTAGACGAATGTGGTCGGCAATGACACGGTAAGCAGTGTCAATGCCGTCAGTGTCGTCAGCGCCGTACTTGTCGGTGTATGGCCTAGCACCAGTAACCTCCTCTATCCTCTTGAACAGGGGTGTGAAGATGTCGGTGGCGTAGTTGGAGACGGTATTCTGGAGAGCAGAGACAAGGCGCTCGAAGCCCATACCGGTGTCGACGTGCTTAGCGGGGAGGGACTTCAAGCTCTTGTCGGCCTGGCGGTCAAACTGGATGAAAACGTTGTTCCAGACCTCCACAACCATAGGGTCGTCCATGTTGACCAAGCTCGAAGCGTTGCGGCCGCCAATCTTGTCGTAGTGAATCTCACTGCAAGGACCGCAAGGGCCCTGGTCGCCCATCTCCCAGAAGTTGTCTTTCATGTTACCGGGCAGGATGTGATCTTCGGGGACACCGACAGACAGCCACAGCTGCTTCGCCTCCAAGTCCGGCTCAAGACCCATGGCGGGATTGCCCTCAAAGTAGGTGACGTACAGACGAGCGGGGTCGAGACCGTAGACCTTGGTGAGAAGCTCCCAGGACATCTCAATTGCCTCCTTCTTGAAGTAGTCGCCGAAGGACCAGTTGCCCAGCATCTCGAAGAAGGTGTGGTGGTAGCTGTCCTTGCCGACATCGTCAAGGTCGTTGTGCTTGCCGCCGGCGCGAATGCACTTCTGAGAGTCGGCGGCACGCTTCAGAGTGTACATGGGATCGGCCTTGGAGATCGTTCCGAGGAAAATGGGCTTGAATTGGTTCATGCCCGCATTGGTGAAGAGCAAGGTGGGGTCATTGTGAGGGACAACGGAGGAGGAGGGCACTGCAGCGATAACGGCGGAGGTTAGCTGATTGAACTTGTACAATCACAAGGATGCAACGGAGGAAGAGGCATTGCGTGATCACACAGACATGTGTGCGATGCAGCATCATGGTGTTGTTGGTGGGAATGTGGTGATATCGTACCGATGGTGTGGCCCCTCTTCTCGAAGAAGTCGAAGAAAGTCTTGCGCACGACGGCGCCGGGCCACTGCTGCTCAGTCATGGTTGCAGGAGACGAAGTCGGGGAAGAAGAAAAGCGCCTCTGCCAGGGGAAAACCCTCGATGCGATTAGTCCAGACGGAGGCGTGACGGTGTTCGTCTGGAATCTGACCGGCGTTCGAGTGCGAAGATTGGCAGTGGTGGAGGGAGGTGGAAGAGGGCGAAATATCAGGATCGCCGGCGCGGCGGGTGTGACTCTTGTTGCGGGACGAGCTTGTTAGCTGCAGCTGGTGCTGATGCTGGGCTTGGTGCATTGCCTCGGACTTGGGGTAGGAGGGGCAGCGATAGCGGGACACTGGGCTGCTGCTGGTGCGGGAGCGGGTGGTGGTGGTGCAGGGCGGTAGTTGACGAGGGGGTTGCTTCGGCGCTTTTGTAGAAACTTCTACAAGAAGTCGAATGAGTCAAATGCGGTACAAAAGCGCCAGAGCTCCTGCTCCTCCCCAGCTGTCCCCCATGGCTGCAGCTCCGCGCCAGCGAACGCGCCCCTAGCACGAGCACAGCAGCTTTGGTCATTCCCCCTCAAATACCACAAAAGGCCACCAGCGAATTGCGATCCCGACGCAACCGTCGATTGTCTCCTCTTTTCCTCACTCCAGCTCCTCTCGAGAACGAACGACGACCCTTCAGCTGTAGCCACAAGCGACCGATCTTCTTTCAGCAGAGGAAAGCCTTGTCAGAATCCAGGCCCAGCCGGACGTATATCCGCCTTGAACCTTCGCCGGTGTCGGATTTCTTATCGCCTCTCTTTGGCCCTGGCCTTCCGCCAGTCGACCTGAACTCACTCGAGCTTACGCTTTGCGACGGGATATTCCCTTTCCACGCCACCCACCTTTCGGGAAAACCAGCTCAGCGGTCTGCGTATCCTTCTTCACACCTCCGCGCGCACCCGATTGCGGCGTCCGTCGTCCCACGCTGCGTTTTCGTTGTGTCTCTCCGTGCTGCGATCCTAGTGGCCGGCCTCGAGCTCTGCGTTTAATTGAACATTCTCGTCGACTCTGGTTCGTTGTCGTCGTCCCGGGTCGGCAGTTGCGGTTCGAGTTTTGAACGGGGTTAGGAAGTTGGCGAGGCGGGAAGAAAAAGTTCCAGCAAGACCCGGGCTCTAGAAGCAGCCGCCCCTAAAATGCTGTTGCACGGGGCCCAATCCCCCTCCCACGCCCTGGATGCCCACGCCCTGGAGGCGGATCAGCACCAACATCAACAGACGAGGCAGTTGAGGCGCAAGAGGAAGGCCGAGTCTCAGGACAACGAGCGGTTGTCCAAGAGACTCAGTCTGTTGAATTTGGGTAAGCCACAGTTTTCCCTCCCATTGACGTTTTGTTTCACAACGCATTGCTGACTGCCATGCAGAAAAGAATGGCCAGAAGCTCTACGTTCCCGTGGAGAATCCCATCGCCTCCGCATCAAATGCATCTCCAGACGTCATTCCGTCAGCAACTTCAAGCACATCGCCAAGTGGTCGTCGCCGCCGGGACCGCAAACCCCCTTCAGATGATGAGGTGATGCAGCTTGACGACTCAAAGTACAAGGTCTACATTTACGACATTGACGACGAGCTGTCTTCGTCTGAGAGCGAACCCGAAGAGGGCAAACTGGTCTTCCTCCCGGATATTGAGAAGCACCTGCGCGCCACTCGCATTCCCCCTCATATCCTTGCCAACGACGAAGGCCAACTAGCTGGCATGCAGATGGTCCTCTACAACGAGCCCACGTCGCTGACCATCCCCCAAGAGCAAGACAGTGTCCGCAAGGCCATCGTCGAGTCTCGTGCCCGCATGCGTGAGAGACAGCGTCTCGAACGTGAGGGCAAAGGCGAGCCGGTGCAGATGCCCCCGCCGTTTATCCCCCAACAACACATTCCTCCCCCGCCCGTCGAATTCTCATCCGCCACTCAGACTTCGGCACCTGTAGAATACGACCCCGATGCCATGGACATGGACTAGCAAGCACCTTTTCAGGCAAGTAAACATTCGAGTGTACCTCAGTATATACATACATAACGATATCCACGGCTGTGAAAGGGGGCAGATCGGCACGTTTATTCGGGCCAGCGAGGCGTTTTTATGGTATCATTTTTTTCATCTTATTGTCATGGTTACTGCTTTGTACGATTTACAACAGTTATAGTCATCATATCGAGACGTTCAGCCTCGCAATCGCACTGGACATCCAGCCTCTGAGTGCGTGAGAAAATACAAAGTAGTCTTTCATCATGATTTGGCTCGCCATCTTCTTCATTTCATCTTGAACCAGCAAATGCTTCTTCTTCTTCTTCCTCTTGCCCGACGCTCCGCAATACACGCTCTCCTCTCAAAACACCAAATCACTGCGCCCTGTAAGGATACGACTGGCCAGTGTGGTTCGCCGGCATGGCAGCGGGCGGGGGAGGCGGGCCCGGGGGCGGGGTGATGCCGTACTCCTGCGACGGGTCGACCTTGGAGCCTCCGTCGGGGGGAGCGTACATGGGCGGCCTCGCGGCGTTGGGGTCGTACGTCGGGGGCGGCATGCCCTGCATCCCGTAGTAGCCCTGCTGCTGCTGGTAGTATTCGGGGCGGTAGTTGTTGTACGTCGCCTGCGGCCAGGCGTAGCGGCTGTCGACGCGGGCAAGCTGGGCTCTGCTGAACAGCCAGCGGTGATAGCCGAGAGGGAGGAGACCCTTCTTGAGTCGCCTCTTGCCGTGCATGTAGCCGATAATGAGGAACGCGGCAAAGAGGGTTGTGAGGCCTAGGAAGACGGACCACTTGACGATAACGCCTGTCTGTAGTTGCGTGTTAAATGAGTTGTCTCCGTGATGAAGGGCGTTTCGATGAACTTACCCTGCTGTACCACCATGGAATAGCACGACCGTTCTGAATGACCCAGCCGGGAGGCAGGTCGTTGGCGTTGACGACGGTTTGACGAGCGTCCAACATTGCGTGAGCGCTCATGATGTGTGAAGTGTGTTGTAAAAGAGTAGCGATCGTCGCCCTTATTCCTCCTTTCCGATCCTTCCCTTCGCCAAGCCAGTCAACGATCCCGCTAGCTCGCTGTCGTTGAGCGTGGCGTATATCGTGGTTGTCGATGTGATGGGAGTGGGCCGCAGATCAACTACGCCGGATGGGAACCAACAGTGTCGGAATGGGGAGGTGTTTGGTTCGTGGGATGTCAAAGTAGTGTTCAGGACTAGCGCCAAGAATTCAGTTGATGCGGGAGGTGATTTATTTGAATCAAGCAGGAAAACTAAAAAAGACGAACGCGAAAGAGAGTCGAGGACCTTATTTGACGGGCGAGGAGGGAACGAACAGGCAGGGCCTGGAACCGAGCAAACCAGCCACCCATACAAAACAACCCCCGTCTCTCTTGCTCTCGGACATGGGGTTGGGTGCAGTGGACTGTGAGGTGGTGGTGCTCGCGTAGGCGGGCGCGCTGCGGTCGGCCAACTTTTTTTGGGTTTTGCTCCATCGCATGGTTAACTCTCTTCTCTACTGCTGCTCCATAGTAGGTATTCTGTGGGGAAAGGGGTGGTTGGATGTTGATTTTGGTGTTTCCGGGTTGGCTACCTCTCGGAAAACGACCTTTCATTGGCCTGCCCGACGGGAGAAGTGGGGAATGGATTTTCCCTACGAGCCGCCAACATGCCTTTCTGGCGAAGCTTGTCGGGGAGCGGGTGCTAGGCGTGACGATGACCGACCGGTACGTGCCTGATCTGCGGCAGCGCTGATGCACCAGAACCGTTTCATCCCTCTCGGGTCCGACGACCTGGCGAGGCTTAGAGGCAGCAACAGAGACCACAAGACGGTCGCTGTTGCCCATCACCCAGCGGACCGGCGACAACAGGGCAAACACGATACACTCTGCGCCCGACGTTGCGAAGTTCGAAGCCGTTCAGCCGTGTTTGTCGCTGCCCGCGGCCGGCCAGCCAGCTAGTCGACCCCAAATCACGACCAGAAACACCACCGGGAGGCGGATGCACGTACTCAACAATGACGGCCCAATACCCCACGAACAGGCCCACCACGCTTGGAAACCCAATGGTGTTTTTCTCTAATCGCGCCTTTAAACCTCGCGTTGTCCGATGGATCCAGACGAGAGTCATTGGTCGGCAGCTCTGTTGTAGATGCCGTCACATACCGTATAGCATTCTCTCCTCGGAGCGAAGACGAAGCGGAATCCCTTTCTTCCCCTTTGCTGAGTCGCTGATTATGGCCTCACTCGCGATACTCGCCCACGCCGAACCGGGCACTGAGTAATAACCACACGGCCGCCAGAACCGGAGACATTAACAGGCCCCCTGTGGTGTTAATAACACACTGACCACCGCTGATGCACGCCGAATGGACAGGAAGATCGGATCATCGGCTGCGTCAGCCACGGTGCCATCATCAGCTGGGCATGGTTCAGAGACGCAGAGAGGAGGCGAGAACGAAGGGGACGTGTGTCTGCATGTAATTCAGAACCCGAGTTCCCGATTCTCATATGGCCCAGGCTGGTGCATACTAGTCCTCTGTAGCCGCATGACCCTGATGAGCAAGATAAGGCTTAGACGAGCGTAAGGCGAAGCTTGATTGAAGTAAGGCACGTAGCAGATCCGGGAGACCCTGGCATGATCAACCTGCTCGTCCAAGCCTTCTCCTCTTCAAGGCGAGAGGGGGGAGGGGCCGCAACACCAGTCGATGAGCAGCAGCACCATACAGAACCGCTTGCCGAAAAGCAAAGGCACAAGACACAGATACAGACACAGGCACAGGCGGAAAGGTGGAAAGAATAGAGTTGTGCGCACTTTTCTTGTCATCTCGTTTTCCGCGCCCCTCCACTTCGACGGCGTAGGGCTGTTCTGCCGGCAGCTAGCAGTCAACAGACCCCGTTGCCCGCGTTATGCTTGAAAAAGTCAATCCGCCTCGACCAATTCCGCGGTTCACTTGGTGGTTTGATCTCGGGCCCTTTCTGCCGTAACTGTAGCATCTGCGCGACCAATCTGATCTTCAAGATGGAACAAACAAAGTAGAGATAGCCACCTCCCTACCAACGTGAAATTTTCGGGAAGGATCTCGAGTTAGAAGCTAAATGTCGGGCTGCTCCGAGCGCGGGAACGTCACGGAAGGTTTGTCGCGGGGTGCTGTCTTGGCAAGTAGACGAGAGCCCGCATGCCGTAGGCTTGTCGCTCAGCCGTCCCTCCACCATCCAGTATCTTCATCGTACCCAATGACTTCAAAATCAATGTTCATGCTCTTCAGCATCGTCCCCAGAGTGAACTCCTCCTGCAACATGTTAGTGAGCCCCGTGCCCCATCCATCCATTGGATCAGAAGGTCTCACCTCGTCTTCGTCATCCTCTCTATCGTCGTCCTTGTCTCCGTCATTCTCGGCTCCGACGTGGTCTGGTGAGTATTCATCCTCCTTGCCAGCAGCCTCATCTCGATCTCTTTTAGGTTCCTCCTCCATCATCCGTTCCAAAAAGCTCTTCTGCTCCTCCCTCCTCGTCTTCTTCCAAGCTTTCATCCCACCCATGCTCTGAACCCTCTCCTTGGATGCCTCAAACACCTCTTCAGCAGCCTGCCGGCTCGCCGCCCTCCACTTCGCAATCAGCACGACCAGCTCCTCATCCGTCTCGGACCCGGTTCCGGACCGTCCTCCTCGGATCCGTTCCGCCTGTCTGATGATTTCCTCGCGGCCCGCCGCATCTCGCGCAGTCCTAATGCCCGTAGGCGTGCCGTCGCCCGTCGTTCTCAAAGGCGAGGGTGAGACTCCGTGCTGAGGCCGCGACAAGCTGAACGGACGACGGGCGGGCGTGCTGGGCTGCTTGGCGGGGGTCGTGAGCTGGATCCCGCTCCTTTGTGCCGCGGTACCCGTAGCGCTACCGCCGCACCGGGTCGAAGATGAGTTTGTATTGACCGCATCTGCTCGTGGCGACGATGCGGTAGCGTCTCCCGCTGCCGCGTCGCGGTCGCGCACTACCGCTGGTGATTTGAATGGCTTCCGTAGCGTGTTGCTTGCATCGTCGAGCCGTCGCCTTTTGGCTGCTGGTGTGTACATTGTCAGATAAACGATGCTTGTTCAGAAATGCCGAAATGCCATTGCGCGGTTCCACTCTGTCTGATGCGCTACTACCGAGGAGCTGGTTAGAGTGGGAGTCCCTCCCGCTTCCAATATTAGATTGGTGTTAGTGGGTAGTTTGAACGGAAGCCCATACCTGCCCAGACATTCAGCCCACGAGCAACATTGGCTTCTCGCTTCAAAAGACTCCTCTGCAGGGCTTTGTGTCCAATTCTTTTCGCCGAGGCCAGCGGGACGTGCATCACTACGCGAGCAAGGGCGCGGCCAATCGGTAGCCACCCACTTAGTGGTTTCTCAAGATCTTGGCCCGGCAGGTCATAGCTCACGTCATAAAAGAGCACCGAGAATAGTTCAGATCAACACTCATTCAAACTGGCCAACCAACCACTTCCTAGATAATTCTACAATAAAACATCAAACGCCCCTGGATCCTCCTCTCTTCCTGCCTTTGATCATCTCACATATTTCCCATGTGCACATCAAATCCCATGAGCCGTTTCGAGGATGAGAACCTTCCTCCCAAACAGAAACAAAAGATTAAAAATCAAAATAAAACAATACTTGTCCGTGTCCCTTTTTGCGCCTGTGCAATGCAGCTTGGTAATCCACCAGACAGAGAAGAGAACGTAGACTAAAAAGAAAAGAAAAAAACCTTAATGGACGCTAATGCCGTGAAATGAAAGGAAAGAGGTATCATAGAACCGAATGCACTCCATGTTTGGTCTGAAGGAGGCCAGAATGCAGGTAAGATGGTACAGAAATGCGGCGAGACGAAGGGATATCAAAAGTTTAAGAGTCAACCCTGACCCTCTTAGGCTCGTTGCCAGCGTCGGGCCCATCGTGGGGTCCGGTTGCGCTGATTTCGGGACTCTTGCGCTTGGTGCTGGTGGCATTGTCGTCCCTCAGAAAACTGGGACCTGAGCCAACGACGGGAGTCGCGAAATTCAATGGGCTAGGCAGCGTATTGCTGTCACTCCCGCCCCGCGAGTACCACTCAGGGTAGAAGCTGCTCGGGCTTGGGAGGAATTCATTGTTCAGAAATCGGGAGGGAAGAGCAGAGACGGGGGTGTCGATATTCATGTTGCTGTTCATGTTGTTGTTATTGTTTTGCTGCGGCGGCGGCCGAGCAAACGGGTTGGGAGGGCCCGTGGCACCGGCTGACAGGAGCGTCTGGGCGGACGGGGATGGCGGTGGCAGCACCATGCCGGAAGAGTGCGAGTCGGATGCATGGCGCCGAGTCGTCTGGGATGTAGCATCTGTCGAGTTGCGAGGAGAGTTTGACTCGGCAGTTGCGCTACCGCCATCCGAAGGTTCGTCGGGAATCTCCACCCTCAAACGGGGACGCGCACCACCTCCAATCTTCATGCTATTGGTGCGAGAAGGTGGAGTAAACGTAGTCTCTGGGATAGACGATACGGAAATGTTGCGAGTCTTGTTGAGCGACGTGGAGGTGGCGCGCTGAGGCAAGGGTGGGGACGACGTAGATCCATTGGTCCTAGAGACAGCACCGACATCAACAGATTGTGAGCGGCTGCCTTCAATCTTAATGTTCGCCTGGTCTGGCAGCTGAGGGATCTTTCCGTTGCTTTGATCGGAGGCAAATGAAGCCAGGTGCTGAGAAAGAATGGAGCGGTTTTCGTCAATAGGCGTGAAGATGCTGTGTTGCTTGCGCTGCGGCAACTTCTTGATGACGCTGTCGGTGTTCAGTAGTGGCGGCTGAGGTCTATCTTGAGCTTCAGATCGCGACTCCATTGGGGCCGGCATCGCGGTCTCCTGCGGTTGCGGCGGCGGCGGCGGTAGTTGCTGCTGCTGCTGCTGAGGCTGGGGCTGAGGCTGGTGCTGAGGTTGAGGTGACGGGTGCGGCTGCTGCTGGGGCTCGAGCTGCTGAGGCTGTGGCGGCGGGGGTGAGATGTGCGGCGGCTGAGGGGGCAACTGCTGAGTTAGAGGCTGCGGCGGAGATGGCGAGATCCGAGAAACCTGAGGTCCTGGACCTTGTGGCGGTCCCTGCGGTTGCGGGTAGTTGGGCGGCATGGAAGAGCGACGCTGTTCTTCAATGTACTGCTGCATGTGCGGGGGATGAGGGTTCGGTGGGTACTGAGGATACTGAGGGCCATGTTGGGGAATTCCGTGAGGCATGTTGGGCGGCATGTTGGGTTGGTTCTGCGGATTGTAGATAGCCGGGTTGGGCATGTAGGCGAAACCGTTGACAGGAGGTTGCTGAGATCCAGGAGGGCCGACGGGCTGAGGGCCCATGTTCGGACCCATGCGGCGGATGTCTTGCCTGGAAGCGGGACGCGACCCCATTCCCGGTTGCGGCGTATGCCCGCGTTGCACGGGATGCCCGGGATGTTGAGGGAAGGGCATGCCGTTAGGAATAGGCGGCGAGGCAGACGGAGTGTGGTGTCGCATATGGGGGAATGGCGCTTGTCCTTGGAACTGAGGGGGAATCATCTGGGGCTCCATAGACTCTCCATGGGGAGGCGTGCCGTCGCCCTCCTCGTCTTCGTCTTCGTCGTTGCCACCGTTGAAGTCAGAGGGGCCCTTGTGCTCGTTCGGGCCGCCGTGCTGCGCGAGGGTTAGCCTCTGGTGATCGCGACGTGCTCTTTCGTCTGCGACTTACGTAGGTGTATCTGGTGATCATCTCTCGCATGTCTGTGGAGGAATACTCGTACAGCTTCTTGTTGCTGCCGAAGATGAAGACGGCGACGTCTACTGAGCAGAGGACGGAGAGCTCGTGCGCCTTCTTGAACAGGCCGCCCTTGCGCTTGAGAAAGGTGCTGTATGCGACGCGACAGGTCAGCCAAAAGCCGCGATAGATCACAACGAGCGCGGGGTAGCAAGCTTACACAGAGCGGTTTCTGTCATCCTTGATGGCTTTGATCTCAATCTTTCTGCGACCCATTTTGACCCGGACGCTCTATGGAGCTATCGACGCGGGTGGATGGTATAAGGGAAGAGGGGTTTGGGGGTGGTACCGGGCCGAGGTCGAGGTCGAGGTCGAGGCGAACGACGTCAAACCGATTGGCAAGAGAGCGGCGGCGGCGGCGGCGAGGTCTCAGGCGGTGCGTCGACTGATCCTGTCGAGGTGACTCGCGAGACAAGTTGAGGCTCGGGGAGGCGAGCGTGATGGTTTTCGGAGCAACAAGCTTGGCTGGTCAACTGGAGCGGAAAGCAAAAGTTTGGCCGGGGAGGGCTGATTGCTTTTATCTAAATGGCCTGTCTCTTGGGCTGTAATTCCCAACTGGTGATCCGTCAGTCGAACTGGTTCGCTTGGTGGGCAGGGACAAGGCAGCGCAAAGCATCCCGGGGTCTTGGGGATCTGAAGCGATGCAGGCGTTGGGGTTTGGAGCAGGGGAGAGCAGATCAAGATGCGTCAAGAGAACGTACATTGATCCCATTACAAGTGCAGATGCGACAGGTCTGGGATGGACAGGCGTTGTGGTGCAGGTCGATGGGGCTGAATCTGGCGTGGATGATTCTAATAATAGACGCGATCGTGTTCACCTTTTTTTCCTGGGAGCGCAGGAAGACAGACAGGAAGGAGGGAAGGGGAGGGAAAGAAAAAAAGAGAGGGTGGTGGGAGCAGTAGCAGCAGCAGCAGCAGCAGTAGTTAGGTAAAGGGTACGGTACAGTTGCAGCGGAAGGGGGTATCAGCCAGTCAGAAGAGTAGAAACACAGAAGCAGCTTGATGACTTTTGGGAAGGGGAATGGCAAGACAAGGGGATGTGTGGTGGATGATGGGATGGGATGGGTTTGACGGAGTGGGAAGCGTGGGAGCAGAGCGAACTGGGAAAGGACGTGGAAAAAAAGAATGGGCGGGGGGGTGTGCTCCAGTACCAGTACCCGGCACCGTTCCTTGCCTACTGCGTACCTTACTCTGTCACCTGTGTGTGTGTGTGCGCGCGCGGTGTCGATTGGTGGTGTGGTGTAGGTAGGTAAGGTAGGTAGTCTTGAAGGCGGGCAGAGAGTGAGAGTGAGAGTGAGAGAGTAAGGTACCTCGCAGGCGGGAAGAACTGAGGTGAGGTGAGGTACCAAGTGTGCAGGGTTATGGCGGGCCAGCGGCCCTCTTCTTGTCTCCAGGCCCTGCAGCCTCCACTTTGCAGCCGTCGGTCAGCTCCTGTGCTCCCAAACTCGACGAGTGTCTCTCCCCCTCCCCTTGTGCCCGTCACCGTCAAGCTTGAAGCCAGCCGGCCCTCCTCCACCTGAACCTCGCACTTCACCTTCGTCCTCACCACCACCGACAGGGCAAGGTCGCGAGGCTCTTGGTTCGTGCGTTCTATGACTGGGGGTCCTGGTGGCCGTTGCGGACGCTCGTGAAACGACAACTTCAGGAGGCAGGGAATGAGATGGGAGCTGAGACTGGCCGCCCGCACTGTCTAGGCCTGCGACGAGACGCACATGTCGTACCGTGTGCAGATGCAATCTCCACCTGTGTCCTGCGCACTGTATCAGGGTCTGGTGGGCCCCCAGGTACTAGCCCCGGCAGGGAAAGGTACCGGCCACCATCGCGACGGCGTCCCAGCTAGTGAGACGCTGCAGAAAAGATACCTGTGGCAGGTGTCGTCGAGACATCTGACGTCTAGCCGACGTGAGGTGCGTGCGACGTGACGGTGCCGCCTGGCAATTAATTGCGGATACCTCTCGATATGCTAAGGTACGCAGTATGCTCTCTACAGAGTACCTTACTATGCTAACTTCTCACCTCTCCTCCAAAGGGACAGTAGATGCGCCTCGACTCGAACTCGACTCTAGCCCCACGGAAGTCGATAACGACAATCCCAATCCGCCCGAGACACCGGAGCCATTGCCGGACGCCTCCCCCCTTGAACCTTACCTGGACTTGTGGAAGTAGGTACACGGCAGTACGTAGTCCAGCCAGCAACTCAACTCACCACCATCAACCCAATTCCCGTCATCGGTGACGGAATCTGCTTTCACAACGGTACAGCCCAGGCAAACCTTCTTGCGCACAAACGCATAACCTCCCTAAGACTGGGCAGGCCCCACGGGGAGGGAGGGAGGCTGTCATCCACCACCAAACAACGTGCCCGGGCCGCAGATTGAGCCTCTCTTCCGCCGCCGGCGCAGGAACGAGAAACTTGCATCCAGGCACAGTTACACGCATACAGACTGACTTACACCAATGCCACACCAGAGCCGCTGCCAGAGCCACGGCCACGGCAGCACAGGGCACCCGATACCGCCGCTCCGCCGCCATCTGCCATCCTTTGTCAGGTACCTTACCTAGGTATCTCAGACCTACCTACAATACACCCCCTGAATGATTGTTAGCGTGTGACTTTGCCCTAGCACTGTTCATGGGTTGAGCCTGGGGTTCTCACTAACAATTTCTTGAGCTTCTGGTCCAAAACGGCAAATCGTGGGGTGGTGGAGAAGTAGAGGCAGTACAATCATTCAGGGACCGTATCGTACTTTATCACGTTGTATTCGAAACCACCTCACCTGTTATCGATATCTCTCCCCTCAACGGCTGTCCCGTCTCGTTGGACAATTGAGTTCGGCCCTCTCCCTTGGCGCGGGCGGACTGTGGTCAGAAGAAGGGGGAAAACACTCGGACACAAACACTTGTGTAAACCCTCCAATGCCCCTTTGTTTTCCTAACTCCCCCCCCCCTCGTGTCTTCCCCTGGCCGACGACAATGCGAGGCCATCACCAAACAACGCAGTTTCCTGGTTCCATTACCAGCTTGCCTAGACCTCCCATCCCCGGACGGGCCCCTCATCCTCCCGTGCGAGGGGCCAGGTCCCTTCAACCCCCCCTCCCCTCCTTCGGCGAGCCAGAAGTGCGCATGTCACCTTGATTCCAAAAGGGAACCATCCATGACAGCATGCATTGGACCGGCCTTCCCGCCGAACGTAAGTTTGAGTCCCAAATCGGCCGGGCCATAGACAACGTCCGCCCGCTCCCATGGTTCTGGCCCGTAGATCTCGCTTCACGTCCATCAAAAAACCCTCGTCTACATCCCGCGCCTGGTTTGACGAACCCAGTCGCCCGTCATCTTGAATTAGATACACTGCTCCACCCACGACGATACCCCGCGTCCATTATTGCCCTGTCAACCCTGAACCACATGCACCCATTCGCACCGCGAGCCGCTGTCTCTTGTTTTGAGAGATGCCATCTCCCCCACCTTGGTTGGGCATCCCCTCCGTCTTACCATTTTGGCTCCTCCCGTCAAAACATCGAAAACGTTCAAAACAACAGCCAAGAAGAAGAAGCTAAAAACAAATAGAGCCAAGAGATAGAGATCTTGCCAGAAACACCAATCCTCGCTCAGATCCCCATGAAGATAGCATCATTCTTGCGGTACTGCTGCTCCTCGATCATACAAGCCTGTGACCGTTGCTGTAAGACTAGACGTCGAAAAAGACGACCCAAGAACGCGGCCCGGGGGGGAAAAGGGAACCACCACTCGGATGTCCATCCTCACATGCAACAAACTATCTTCGTCTCTTTTTTTGTGTTCTCATCAGGATATTCAAAGCAACCCCGGTCAGTCTAACTTTACCAACCCGGAGCAACTGGCCATCTCTTCTCAACAATTCGTCCGAGGAGAACGGCGTCGCAATCTCGACCCCGTCACCAAAACGCCATCCCACCTTTCTTTCCTGTTCATTCGAAATAACCATATGATTAAGTTAAGCGCCGGCGTGCCGTCAGTGACATGACGCTAAACCAGCTTGTCCGGGGGGTTTCCACAACGGAACGAGAAAGCCTCGTGGACTGTGGTTGCTTCACCATGGAGCCAAGCTTACGCCGGGAGATTTCTCCCCCTTCCATCGAGATTGGTCCGTTGGGCGTTCGACCACAAACTCCATCCGAGCTAACGCAATCGTGCATCGCAAGATGAGGGGGAAGGAGAATTGGAGAACCGAGAAAAAAAGGTTCCTCCACCTCATCCTCATCCTCCTCCACCACCAGGACAGCCTTCTCTGTGTGTCTCTCCTTGTGACGGTGTGAGGTCAAGCATGCATGTTTCGACGGTGGAAAAGGCCAAGACAGGAACGTTCCTGGACGCAACTCGCAAGCCGATTGGTAGCCGCCGAAGCAGAAAGTCCTGCACATGTTCCTTCCATATGCCTGCTGTCCCTTCTGCCCCTCCCCTACACTACACCTCGGTGTCAAGGTCACATCCCAGTCCCAAGGGCCAGTTTCTAAAAATATCCTATTTTTAGCATTAGCGTGAGAACGCTCCGCAGCCACGCGACTTTGACGGTGTGGTCGTTGCTTCGTCCCGGGCCAATTAGCCCGGCCCCTTGTGAAGTGTACCACCCTTTTTTGTGGGTAAATTGTGTCGCCCGTCACTGAACTGACTGGACCGACTGGACCTTCTTCGCCTTGCTTTGGGCTTGAACCTGTATCACCGCCGCCAACCACACAGTCACCACCACCACACACACATTTCCAAGGCCATGCACCAAGCCCGCGTCGTCCTCGTCTGACTCCCCTTGGCTTTTTCCTCCGTTCCATATTTCTCCTAAGGCTGTAAGGCAACGCTGGCTTACATGGCACTCGTCATCATCGGCAAGCCATCGGTGATTTCAGCAACCATCGCATACGCAGTCCATAGGTTTGGGCCGCTAAAACTATCGTTGTTTGTGCCCTTTTTTTTTCTCTCGTCATTGTTACATTGACACATACACATCCTTCCATGCTCCCCCTCACGCGCCCCGTTCAGGTCTGTTTTGCCCGATTCGCCAATCTACTCAATGTGATGCAAAGTCAGTCGTTAGGAAGAGCCCCCCACCCGACCTGTACGTCGTCTGTCGTCAAGACCCGTGCTTTGCTGTGCCGCATCTCGTTCCCCCGGTCAGCCAGCCATCGAACAATGTACCCTCTTGGCCAATACCAGCCTTCTGAGCCTCCTGATATCCCCCTTCCCGCGTCGTCCACCCACACCACACCAATTGCGTACCTGCTGCCCTCGATCAACAGTCACCGCATGGGGTATTCCAGGATACTCGGCACAAGTCAGCTGGTGTAGTCTTCTTCACATTGCATTTCAACTTGTTGGAGCTCTGTCACTCAAATGATTTTCGTGTGATTAGCTGCTCGCCTGGCGGCTATGGGCTAAACTTAACAACACCAGACGCCGTGCCGATGCATCATTACATGCTCTGATTTGCTGAACCGCTTGCGAAACCCTTCCCCGGCCCCGATTCCCACGTTTTCGGGATACTTCTCCGTATGTGCTGCCCAGTAACAATGTTTCCATAACCCAAAGTCCACGACTGAAAAGCCGATTCCCAATCTCCATAATCCACATCCCCGCAGAACTCGTCAATTGTACGATTCCAATTTTGGATACTTCAGTCCAACCCCACGTCTGAGGTTTTTCTGGTCCAGACGCGCCCTACAACTTCCATGTCCCTGGCGTTTTTCGACATCAACATCAGGTTGTTGGTGTTGTGCCTGAACCCCATGCGGGAATCACTTGGCGTAGCCCTATTGTTAGTAACCGGGGACGGTTGGGTGTGGGGATCTTCCCCGTTCTGGAACGTTCGTCGGTAGTCAAGCGGCTGGCTGCAAGTGAGTCGCAGATTATTGGTAAGCGCCGGAAACAGTTACTGGCCGTCCCAGTTGTCGTCTCAACCATAATCCGGTATGCGACGCTGCAACGTCTGGTCTGCCGCAGCTCGGGCAGCTGCCACCGTTCTTCGTCCGAACCTGACGCCGTCAATTATTGCCCGGGTGAGCCGGCGCTCGCTGCTGGCGCGTTGTACATGCCGAAGCCACCGTGCTCTGCGATGCCGTTATCGGTTTTCATCGTGCCGTTGAGCATAGGACAAAGCCTTTGGTCAAAACTGTCAGCCAATTGTTCGTGGAAGGGTCGAGGTCGAGAAAGCAAGCGGGCAAGTGAAATGCGACGAAACAACAACTAGAAATGAGAAAAACCGAAAAGATGCGAAGAAAAGATGCGTGGTCAACCATCGCCAAGGGCTGCCGAGATCAGATGACCCTGGGCTTGACGTTCTGCCAGTATGGGTTATGGCTGTATTTGTTATACTTGTACGTCTTGCGCCTTGGCTTAGGTGCCTGCGGCTGTCCCTTGGACCCCTCAGGATTTTTGGCCTTGTGACTTCTGGCCTTGGGTTCGAGGCTTTGAGGCTCGCGGCTTTGCCTTGGAAGGACTGGCTTTTGCGGGGCTCTGCGCGGCCGGCGCTTGCGAAGCAGCTTTGCCTTGAGCTTGAATCGCCTTGCCCCAGTCCTGAACAGGCTCCGCAGATCTGAAGTTGGGCGGGGATGACTTTGAAGAACAGCGAGGGCAATACTTTTTGTTGGTTTTGATGTGGCCGACCTGTCCACAATTGGCACACTTGCGGGTTGTGCCCGTGGCCGCTCTGTCAGCTTCGGGGGAGCCAGCGTCGAGGCCGGACTTTGATCGGTGGAGTCCTTTCTGTTGCTCTCGTCCGATTCGTCGTTGTTTGTTTCGGTTGAGCCGCTCGAGCTCCTTATTAATTCTGCTAGGACGTCAATCAAGTGCTCAGCATCTACGGAAGGGTACTCCTTACTCGACCAGTCGGCGATGATCGTCGTCAGCGACTCCGGTCGGTCTTCCTTCGTAGATGCTAGAGGCACGTAAATGTAAGCAGGGATCGCATGAAGATTGAATGATAGACCTGATATAGGGTCAAGAGGGGGGAAGCGTGATGGGAAGCCGTACTTGAAGTCCTCCAACTCCAGTTCCTTCTTTCTCTTGATGTATCGGTCTATTATAACAGGGTCTTCAATAATGACAGTTTTCTGCTCAACAGCTCCTGCTTCATTGAGAACTTCACGGATAATTTTAAGTCGCTTTCGCTGGTTCCGACTTGTTGAGGTCGTCAATCCGGTGATCTGACTCATGCCTTCGTCGACATGAGCAGGGGTCTGGGCCCTTTGGGGGTAAAAGCGGTCGTCTTCGTCCGCCGGCGGTGGGACCACGAGGTCATCGTCTTTTTGAGTGCCGTCTTCGAGGTTGGCCTTCTGCTTTTCCCAGATTTCGCGGATGCCTTTCTTGTACATGGCTTCTTGCTCTTTGACGTTGTAGGCATGGCCGTTGTTCGCTTTGCGCATAGCATCGGGATGGGCGGCCATAGCATCAGCCGCCGTTGTGTGGGATCCACCCTTCTGAACAGTCTCAAGGTAACCTCCCTTCATCGAGGTTCTGATGAAGCTGAAACCGAGACCATGTCCAGTTGGGTCACCTTGGCCATGGAGCTTGAGCATAGCCTTGCCAGCACACGCGTCGATAAAGGCCTTGCTGGTCTTCCAAGGTGCCATCTTGTCCGCGAGCTTCTCTTCGTTCTTCTCGGCAGCCTTCTTGCCGCCCTTGCCGGTGCGCTCGTCATCGTCTTCCTCGGCAGGCTCGTCGTTATCGTCCTCCAAGTTGACATTGTTAGGGTCAAACCCGGCGTCTTCCAGCATCTGCATGCCCAACTGCATGCCATCAATCAAGCAAACATCCTCAGGCCTGATCATGGCTCTGATGCCGTTTTCGTCCATCAGTGTTTCCCCTGGTCTAAGGCCCCAGAGACCCTTCTCGACTTTGGCATATACTAAAAATTCCTTCAGCTTTTGTCGATTCTGGGCGTCGGTCGAGTCTGCAATATGCTTTGTGACTTCGGAGAGATTGACAAGGCTGTGCTCGTTCCGTCGCATCATCCGATAAGAGATCATCTTGATCCTGTTCTTCGAAGCGTTGGTGACCTTTCTGCTATGGGGCCCTGGAACTTCCACACTAGGGAATGTCTGGCCAACGACGTAAAGATGGTCAATCTTGTGAAGGTACCAGCTGGATCCGTCCACGCCTGTCGAGCTCCGAACGCAGAGGAAGTCGGTTGAGCGCGGCTTGTGCTTGAAGATGGGTGCCCTGTACATCTGGTTGTGCAAGGTGGGCATTGTCTGGCCAACTTCTACCTCGCCGAAGATTGCAAAAGGCGACCTGTCCTCGGGCAGGAGGATATGGGATTCACCAATTTCCATTTTGGGCGGGGCCTCCTCATCGTCGACCTTCTTTTTCCGGTAATAGTTGATGACTCTGTTGCCCATACCGAAATTGGACAGGACGGGAGGTGTGCGTTCGCAGTACTCGAACAACACGGCTGTCGAGTTGTCTGTGATGCCCAGGTCCCTGGTGGTGCGGAAAACTTCATGGGCCTTGCCTTTCATTTGCTTCCGCTTGTGGAAGCCGAGCTTGCTGAACCTGATCACCTGACGCTCGTGCTTACCAAACTTGAAGTAAGGACGGTGGTAATTATCTCTGCGGATGTCCAGCTTGACCTTGTAGAAGGGCCATGCCAGCTTGAGTGCAGGCATGCTGTGTTCCACCTGAAGATTGCCAAGAGTTGCTCTGACCTTGTGCTGATGATTCTCCTTGAGAGCCTCATACGCATCGTCGTTTGACATATTGAACCGTTGAGAGAGGTCAGGTCGAAGATGACCGTTGGCCATGCGTGTGAGTTTCTGCTCGACCCGCTGGCGTTTAGGACCGCGGTGCGATTCGGCTTCCTCAAGTAGGAGGTAAGGATCGTTCAAGTCCAGAATCACTCGTTTAGAAGAGCGCTTTGTCACATCCTCAAATGAGTCGAACGAGGGTGCAGTGAAGCGTGGAATTTCGGGAAGACCCTTGGGTGGGGGCGGGCGTGCCTTTTTCGGTGGCGGCGCCTTCGTTTCTTCGTCGTCCATGAACTCCTCCCAGTCAAAGTCAAACGCATCGTCGTGAGCGCGCTTAAGGGATGCTGCTTCTGCTGCATGTGCGGCGGCTTCTTGCTCTCGTTGCTTCTGAAAATCGTGCTCTGCCTGCTCAATGCGGCCAGCCCAGTCGTCGCAAACCATCTCGATGTCCTGCAGAGTGAAGCCGGCGACAGCCTCAGAGTCTGACTCCTGTTCGAGGTTGAACTCCTCAGCCTCGGCCTCATCCGACGATTCCTGCTGCGTGCATGTCACCAATCCCCTTGTGTCGTCGTCGATACGCTTTTGCTTCCTTGTCGCAGCGGCAGTGCCAGGAATGCGGAAAAGCTTCTCCTGGTCTGCCGCAAGATCCAGAGTCAACTTTGAGAATATCAAAGTCTTAGGCTTCTTGGTCGGTTTCTTCTCGATCCATCGGGCCTTCTTCGGGGGGAGAAGCTCGTTCCATTTCAGGATGACACCTTTCTGCCATGTTGGCCACGCCTGCTTGACTAAATCTTCAACTGTCTCTGCCGGCGCGGGAATATCCGGGTCTTGATTCGCGGCCTCATAGCCAGGCTCGGGGTCGAAGTTGATGTCTCGGTACTGCGACGCATCGGCATTGTCGGGATCGTGAACGTGAGGCGCTGGTGATGGAGGACCGGGGATTTCCATTGGAGATGAAGGTCCATCGCCGAAGAGGTCGTCCGTATCATTGCTCGTGCCCCCATCGTCCGTCAAACCTGGCACGGTGGATAGGGAAGTCGCGGGGTTGGCCTCGCCTTCCTCTTCCTCGGGAAGGTCGTCGTCGCTGATATCCTCGTAATCCTCCGCATCGTCTGCTTTGCCGGACTGGTCGAATGGCTCATCCAAGCTAAAGCCCAAATCTCCTCCTTGTTGAAGCTGGCTAAGGGTTCGCGAAATTTGCTCGTCGTCCTGAGCCTCCAGATCCTTTTGGGACTTAGGATCCCCGTCGTCCGGAGACGGGGGTGACTTGGGGGGTTCGTCGCTCATGATGTCGATGTTGGCACAAATATCTCCCCTCTGGCACCTCCAATATTGTGCGCCGACGGGTTCCGGGTCTATACCATGCCTCGCGATGTGGTTGCTGATGCGATGGCGGCAGCGTTCGGTCGGGGGGAAGCTCGTCAGGTCGATGGGGCGACGCGTCGGTCGGCTCTGGGAAGCAGGAGGGAAAGTTCACGTAGAGCCGCAGAAATTTGGGTGACTCAGGTGCGATTTCTGCAGGGGTGCCTGAGGCGGAAAGTGTCAGCCAATCAGCCAGCTTCCGGGAAGGCAGCCATCGCTTGTGGTCCGTGCCTGCCGTTTCTACCCCAGTCGAGCACTGGCGGGGGCTGTCTGTCATACCTAAAATCGACCAAGCGAATTCCTGACTTCGTGATACTCGGGATGCTTCGTGGTGTAGATACTTTTGGACAGGCGCTGTAGTGTCACGTATCAGCGGCTTGAAAAGTTATGCGGGCTAAAAGTGTCTGTTCCAAGCTCATAAATTGTGCTTAGAGGTAAGCGCCAAGAAGAAGGAATGAAGCATATGGCAATGTTGAAAGATGCATTGTGCTCCAGGCAGAAGGTAGGCAAGTGGGTGTGAGAGGGAGAAATCGGAGGTCCTTTTATAGTAGGCAGGTAGCCGAGAGGTGGAGAGATAGAAGTTAGGAAGGAGTTCCTGTGATGAGAAGTGCCTGCCTGCCTACACTAAGGTAGAACACCTGTGTACCTAAGGTATCTAAGGAAAGAGGCAAGCTGTCATAGCATGAGAATAGCACCCAATCTTCTCGCACGTAATTAATTTGAGATTTAGACGACTAGGAAAGGACCTTTTTGGCTCCGTTGACGTGATGTATCCAGGACTGTTGCTCGCCTTGTACATGAATGAAGCTCGCTTTCATCTTTACAACGCACACATTGAAAAAGCCATTTACAACAATGAGAAAAACTTGATTTGTCTTTCATGTACCTGATCCACTAAGTATCCGAGTCAAAATGTGAAGAACAACTAGGGCATACATGGACTATCCTATAATCCAAGCATTGGGTATCGACTCCAATGGCAACCATACAAGCAACCGAGCGTGGGCGAGACAGGTCCATCTCGTCCTCATGTTCCACGAAAGGAAATCCACTCAACACCTGTTCTGAACTCTAGGCCATGGCAGTCCAAGAGAATGAGAGAGCGAGCGAAGAACTTCATCACCATTAGACGCATTATTTAACACTTTTGTGTATTCCTTAATAACTATCTAGCCTCATTTCGGCGGCTCGTCCTTACACTCATAGACACACTACTTCCATCCACAACCATGACGATGCGTAATCTTTTGACGCCCTCCCTTCTCTGATAACTCAGAAAAGACCATAATTTTATCGCAAAACTCCATACGCCGTCTTAGGTAACGCGAACGAATTGAATCACCCCGCCAGACTCCTGCTTTCCTTCCCTTTAACTCAGGAGATATCAAGGCACCGGCAGCAAGCATTTACTTGCAGCGCTTCTCGACAATGCTCACACCGTTCTCCTCGTACTCCTTACGCGAGATCCACATCTGGTGGAACGTGCCCAAGCTGGCCAGAATGCTGCCTCCGATCCAGGCACCAAAGCGGCGCTCGCTGGACAGACCCGCGGCGTGGATCTTGATCTTCAGGCCCGGGTACATGGTCGTCAGCTCGTTGTTGAGACGATCGTTGAAGCCGTTGAGCAAGCTGGTGCTGCCGGTGACGACGATGTTGCCCAGCAGGTTAGGCCGCAGGTCGACGTCAACAGCATTGAGCGCCGCGCGGATGAGCTCGGGGATGGTCTGGCTCTTGTTAAGGCGCAGCTCCTCGTTCGCCGTCGGGAACGCCGCCGTCTCGTCCCACATACCCTCCGAGACCTTGTAGCGCTGTTCGCGCCACATCTGGTTGGCGCCGTTGGGGAACTCAAAGACGCGGCCGGGTTGGAGCTTGGCGAGCTCCTCGTTCTGAGGCACGGCGTACTTGCCGGGGCCGCGCCAAGTCTCGACAACGGACTCCTTGAACTCGGTGAGCAGTCGTTCGTCCTCGTAAGTGCGGAACGAGTCGGTAATGCTGAAGCCGAACTGGCGCTGCTTGAACTGGGGAGGCGCACCCGCGTCGACGGGAGTCTTGTTCTCGACGAGGAACGTAGGGACAGGGTCGATCTTGGGCTCTGAGGTCTCCCACAGGCTACGGATCTGCGAAGACAGCCACAGACCGCCGACAGGGGACTTCTGGATGGATCTCTTCAGAACCATACCGTCGTGGATGGCCGTGACGGAAGTGTTGGCGCCACCGACATCGATGACGAGAGCGCTGGCTTTTCCGGCAGCAAAGGCAGCCAAGACAGGCGTTCGGCTCAGCCAGAAGGCAGGGCAGCCCCAGTTCTCCATGATGATCTCGATGGCCTTCTCTCTGGACTTAGCCGAGTTCCAAGGCGCCTCAGTCATCAGAAGAGGGTTCTCCTGCAGAGCCTTCTCCTGAGTCTCGGCATCTTCCATGGCGACATCGACATCTCCATTGGCCTCGCCTCCCTCGGCTTCCGTCTTGGGGTCGTCGTTGAGGCCGTTCTTAGAAGGGGGTGTAGGGCGCGCGGGCTGGAGGCGAGTGATGAGCATGTGCTCCCAGATCTTGTTTGCAACATCCCAGTCCTCAACGACGCTGTCCTTGTTCATGTAGTTGCGGACCTCCAAGTCGGCGCGGGGGATCAGGCACTCGTCGCCAAATACGTCGGTCGGTGGATCGTTGGAACCGACACGGCCGTAGAAGGACGGGAACACAGACTTAGGGACATCCTCGCCTGCGAAGCCAGCGCGAGTGC
Organism: Colletotrichum camelliae; assembly: GCA_018853505.1. Classification (NCBI taxonomy): domain Eukaryota; kingdom Fungi; phylum Ascomycota; class Sordariomycetes; order Glomerellales; family Glomerellaceae; genus Colletotrichum; species Colletotrichum camelliae. The sequence goes on along the minus strand of JAELVL010000008.1, from coordinate 2,032,122 downwards.
TGCAGTATCCGGGGTCGAGAACCAAGGCGGAGACCTCATCTATTGCACGACAGTTAGACACGGTGACAACGCGCGCGCGAGGCGGCCACGGGACGGGGTTCCGCTTCTAGCTCACCTCCACCGTAGATGTCAGTCGGCTGCACCGACGAGGACAATGGTTGTTGCGACATTTTGATCGAGTCGGAGGTGTGATGCGACAAGCCACCGAGATAATTGAGATGATTCGGGGGCGGTGTGGTGGGTTGTTGCGATGCTGCGCCTGGTTGAAGGTCGCGTCGAAATTTGGCGTGGTTGGGTGAAGCTGCAAGGCTGAGATTTCAGCCACACCCCACCGTGTCGTAGCGCGACACACTGTACAAGCTCTCGGTGTGGAGCTTCTCACCGAGCGTCAAGCACAGATGCTCTACATTTTCCAGGGATCGTTGATCGATATCCAATGCGCTGAGGTGCGTACAGACATGCATATTAGGAATATTCTATGCCAGGGGAAAAACACGATTCAAAGCTTGCATCAAAGGGTATCTTGTTCATTGTGTCATAAATCCTCACGTCCCGGCCATCAGCCTCAGGTAACGATGTACTCGTCTTCTGACTCGAAATCTCTCCCTTCTCCATACAGCACCTCGCAGGCACCAGCCAGCGGGATGTCCATCACGGCATCCGTCCCCTCGTTCCAGATGTTCTTCCAATTCAGCCCTCCCCCAGGCAACCTGTTATCCCTCTTGTCTCGCGACCTTCTTTTGGCCTGGCCGTCCCTCAGCCGCCCTTTGCTGTCGATCACGCCGACCTTAGATGCGTCGTCCACTACCGTCTCGAGGGAGTTTAGCGGCAAGGTCATAATCTCAACATTGTAGAGAGCCAGCGCAATGTAGATGTAAACCCCCAACATGGTCAGAAATGCCGGTATCGCCAGCGACCACCATCGGTTCGGGTAGTAATAGATCCCCAATGCGTGCAGAAACGGCGATGGCAGGTAGGACCACAACAAGTAGACGATGAATGTCAGCGTCGAGAAGAGGTACAGCACAAAGCCGTAGTATTCGTACGTCGGGACCTGCGGCGACGCGCGCGGGACAGGCTCAAAGTCGTCGTCGGATGCATCGGGGGTTGTCGGTCGCGAGGGACGCAGGAGCGATGTCAGCGATGGCGAAGGCGGCAAGGGAGTCGGCGGACGGCCGTAGAATGGCGGCGCGAAGTAGTTGTGATGCAGCGGCCGCGGGGGCAATTCTTCGCCGTCGCTGGATTCTGACGCGATGGATTGAGTGTCTGAGAGGACTTGGTCTTCCTCTTCCGACGAAAAGGACATCATGACTTTGGGGCGTCAGGCCCGAGCTGAGAGGGTGTTTTGCTGTCGAGCTTGTGCAATGACGAGGTTTGCGCTTTGGTTCTGGTTCAAAGGGGGGCTAATGTTGCAATGCGATTCCCCAAACCAGCTCTGTCTTATCCACAAGCTGCGGCCCTGGAACGCGACCCGTTGGTTCCACTGCCGGGATGTGGACGGCAGCAGGTGGGGCCGCCCGTCAGTGGCTCGGAATTTAGCAAGGTAGATTCCCGGACCTCGTTGAGCGCAGCCCAAACTTTCCAGGTTTGCCAGTGTCTGCCAATTCCCTACATTACCAAGCATGGAGTAGACAAAGCCATGGCTTGAATGTTCATTAGTAAATCACTTAGTCGCTGTTCTTAATTACTTTATTTTAAATTCTTACCAAGAACCCTACCAATATCAATTCACGTCCGCACGAAGACGGTATAAAAAACTCACATTTCATGAGCCTCTGGGTCCTCCGGGGCCATCGAGCCTAGAAATCAGCTTGTTCTTACTTACGTATCGCCAGAGGGGGGTGAGTGTGAACTCGCCATGAGTGGCCGCTGCGGGACCTTGGGAATACCTCATCAGAGCTGCATCAGTGAGTCTGTGGCATGACTGCCGGGGCAGTACAAATCAAATTGGATGTCACTCGCTGCATACGGCAGGTCAATGCATCCAAAGATCGTGCTTGGTTCTGAACCCGCAACTGCGCAAACGACACGGGGGGGCGTACACGCCACTCATTGCATCATAGTACTGAAAATTATATCAAGCAGAGGGAGAGGGACCTAATTCATTGAAATGTTTGGAATATTAAGCAGCTAGAGCCGCGCACATCTATAGAAGATCGATGCGTATGAATGCAAAACCCATAAACAATGCTTTTTTGATACCTTTATAACAACCAATGAGCGGCCCGCAATGCTGAGCGCCTGCCATGAACAAACTTTGGCCCAAACGAAGACAATAACAGATGCCGTTGACATGAAAGACTCGAAAACGTGTCGAGAAATAGCCGATTCAGAATATTAACGTCAGCCGTATCTCGTACCCTCGTATACGCATTACTTGCAAGACTCGCTTATAGACAACCATGCAAGACGATGCTGAAAAGCAAAAGACTCATGAGCGGGCCGGGGTGCCGACGGAATCATACCCAGCCGATCCGTTTCTCGCCAACAACGGCTCCGTCTCCCGCCCGCTTCCAGACGCCTCCCCGCTTGAGGTGCTTGTGACCGTGTCGTCGTCGTCATCTGTGCTCTGTTCATCGTCGCTGGTGTCGGGCGACTGTGTGAGGGCATCGCTATCGACGAGCATGTAGATGGGCACGGCGCCGATGACGGCGGTGACGGCGAGGAACCACCATGATGTGATGACGTAGCCCTTGCCAACGCCCCAGGAGAACGCAGCACCGGCGGCGGCGGGACCGAAGGCGCGGCCGAAGCCAGAAAACATCGTTGCGAAGCCGTTGAGGGTGCCGAGGATGCGAAGGGAGGAGGCGGAATTAGTGAGGAGGATGGTCATGCAGGGGAAGCCGATGATGACTGCAAATGCCTTTGTGAACATCACGACCATGAGCGCGGCGTAGCGGCCGAAATTTGTTTCGAAAAGGACGGTGAAGGGGGTCAGAATGTATACGACGGGGAAGGTCAGAGCTGCGCGAGATATCAGCATTAGCACTCATGAAGGCGGGAGGCAATTATACATACCGCATGCGCGGAAGCAGCGAAGGACACCAAAGTGGTTGCATAGCGGCGGGAAGACGAAGAACTGAATCACACCGCAGGTGATGCCGTAAATTGTGAAGATGGTACCAATGCGGTCTGAGCCGAGACCGAACCCGCCAGAGAACTGGAAGGGAAGGTGGGTATTCTCTGGCGTGTGCTCGACAACGGGGTAGTTGAGGAATACAGGAAGAACCTGGTCGTAAGCGACGGAGTGGAGAGCGAGGAAAGTGTAGCAGATCAGGTTGATGGTCGTCTGGGCAGTGAACACCTCCTTCATGCTGGTGGCCTCCAGGGGCTGCTTGTTGTCCTCGAGCGGATGCGCGGGTGGGTTGAGCTTGGTAGGCACGAGCGGCGCGGTAGCCTCACCGTCAACGAAAGAGGCACGGCGAGCGCGGGTGTTTGCGCGGTGGTAGTGGCGAGTGCGACGGAATGGACGGGTAAGGCGTTCGCCCAAGGTCAGGCCCCAGTCGGGCTCATGACGCTTACTCTCGAGGGTTTCTTTCAGGAAGAGGGTCGCGTTCGTGACGGAGACAAGGAAGAAGACGGCCGCGAGGAGGTTCGGCAGGGCAAAGGGGTACGTTGTAAAGAACCAGCTGTCGCCGAAGATCGAGGGGAACCGGTCGGCGGGCTTGGCGAAGAAGCCACCGAAGGCGGGGCCGAAGATGGAACCGACCGACCAGACCAGAGGCATAATCGAGAAGGCTCGGGGCTGTAGTTCTTTTTCGGGGACCATTTCTGCTACCATTGTGCGAATGATTCCGACTAAACACGTGTTAGCTGAGTGGTCATCAGAGTTGGAACAGTTTGTGACACTTACCATTACCGTTACCACTGCCCAAGATAGCGCGAACGACAATCGCCATGGGCAGACTGGTTGACATTCCCCAGACAACGAAGAAAACCATGGTCGAGAGCAGACCGACAATGATTGTCGGTTTCCTACCAAAACGATCGGATGCTCTGCCCCACGGAACAGCAGTACAGCTCTGAGCCAAGGAGAAGACGGCGGAGGTGATGCCGGCCCATCTCGCAACGTCGTTCTGTTCTATTCCGAAGCTTTTGATCATCTCTGGGAGGTACGGGAAGACGGACGTCAAGGCGAGGGGTTCGGCGAAGCGCGCGACGGCTATGCGGGACTGTTAGCAATGCAGTAAACGGACTAGGTTGGAGGACACCTCGACTGAAGGTTTCGCGATGCATATGACATCGGGCGCAAGGTGTAAACTGCGTCAGTGACATGCCAACCACCTTGGGCTTGGTGTGTCAAGTCTCAACCTCGGTTGGTTCACATTGATCAGGCAGCTCGGAAGACCAGGACCATTTTCCACGTCGCATTCGAAAGTAAGATATAGTAGGCTTAGGGGAGGTAAATGCGTGGCTAAAGGACAGGCGGCTTCGGGCGACAAGATGTGAATATCCCAACCGACCCATGCTCTCTCGACTCTTGTGTGAACGCTTCCTTATGATGCTCCAGATATTCTCTCTTGTGTGATCCCAGGCGCCGCGATGTGCCCGCTTCCTAGGCTGTGTAAAGGCACTTGCCCGGCACTAAGTGGTGTTGCGCGCGCGGATTCGCATTTGTAGATCAAGTGCAGTTAAAAAGCAATCGCAGTAACAAGTTTTTGAAAAGCCGGGGCGTCTTACCTAGAATGGCCAGCTGCTTCGCGGGCAACTTAGGCTTTGTCGGCTTGGTCATCTTGAAGATCTGTGACCGCAATAATGGGAAAAGACCGAATCGCGAAGTTCGCAAGGACTGATGTTACTGCCGCCCGCTGAAGTAAGTGATCGACCCGGATGGTAATCTAGACTTCGGCGCTGGATCCTTGGTGACGTAGTAATTCTCCGTCGTCTGCGCTTGTACGACGTAGGGAGCAGAAATAAAGCAGAATAAGTCGGGAACGCGCAGGTTTAGACTCGAGGGAAACCAACGGCCTTTAAAAACAAGGTAGGAAAAAAAGGCAGAATTGGAAGGGAGTCACCAGAACACAAGCAGCGGATGGGAAAGGCGGTTCGGTTCGTCAAGCGCAAAGAGCAGGAAAAAAGAAAAAAAAGTCCTAACGGGAAAGATCCACTTCGATGTCTGCAGGCTCGCGGCTGCACTGGGCCGGACAGGGAATAGCGTGGGTAATGTATCCGCACCGGAGCTGGGGAGTCATCCGCCCCTTCCCACCTCCCACCCCAGCTTCCTGCAGAAGTTCGAGCCCCGTGAATGGCAGTGGAAATGTCTGGGCAGCGGGCAGGAAGGGGACTCGACCTTTTCCCCGTCCTCTTGGACCGACCCCGTCCAATAATGCTGACCGAAGTCTCTGCATTCTGTCTGGACCACTGGCTGGAGGAGGCCAAGAGGGTTGCGGTTTGGTTCAAGCAACAGGTACACCGAATTCGTGGAGGGGCGAATATCTGGCCGTACGCCTCCGGGCGGGCCACCAAGGGAACCGCCTCGGCTTCGCCTACCGGGGAATAGCCACTAGCTGGAGCACCGCTCTGGAAGTGGGCATTCCCGCCTGCCGTACCCTTACTTGGCGTTCACTAAGAAGTCCCCATCACGCTTCGAGGGCATAGCAGGTCAGCATCAACATCAGCATCAGCGCCAGCATCAACGGTCTTGTCCACCTAGTAAACAGTGACGTGAGCGCGAGACGCGAGGGAAGTAGTCGACATGCATTGCTGCGCGTTGGCAACAAAGATGGGATGATCGTGGGCATAGATGTGTCTCGGATATGGACTGGACGGGTCAGTGAGAGAGTTTGGCTTCTTCTCTGCAGATTTGTAGGGGACGCTGGTTCGGCTTGCGCGGTGCCCCGTGTTGTTGGCCACAGCAATGCGCACTTCTCCATCACGGCTTCCCTGCGTGCAACCGCTGCTGCTGAAGCGAGCGAGCAAGACAGCGTTCCCGGTGCGTACTTGGCCGGTCGGCCCAGGCCAGGCCACAGTGCGGTGCGGTACGGGCAGGCGGTCGGGAGGTGTGCGACGGGTGTTGGAACAGGGGGCAATGTTTGCTGCTGGAGATGGATGGTCCGGCTGCACTGCGACTCCGCGCAATGCCTGCAAGCCGGTCATTGTGCACGCTTCCAACGGCCGCCACAGAGGGTCCGATTGTCGGCAGAAACTTTGTGGTTGTTGCTCCTGTTGTTGGAGTCGGTGAGGGTGTGAAGGAAAAGGCAGGGGTCCTCGCTGTAGGCCTATTTGTGGTTGCGCCTCAAACGCAAAAGTAGCAGATACTGCTGTTTTTTGGACGAAAAAGAACTTGCACCCCGCAAGTTGCCATGACGTCCAGCCTTCACCATGGTGGGGGGCCTCTTTCCCGGCGGCGATTGACCGACTTCGCCGAAGCCGGGGCCGAACCTCGGGGTGGCTTGCAGGAGCGTGGGCGCAGAGATGGCAGCTGGACACAATGACACACTGGGCGCACTGGATCCAGCTGAATAATCATCACGGGCCCATTGGATGTTACGCAGGGAACACCCTATTTGTTCGGCTTGCCAACGCAGCACTCGGCATGAAATCTGAACATGCGAATCCCTAAGACAAGACATGTGCTGTCGCTGCTTCATTCAAAGACATTGCACACCGCCAGACGGCAGCATAATCACCAAAGACGCGGCGTCTCGCACCCAGCTACTCCAGCTTCGGAGAGTGGTGGTTGCAGGCAGCGAATCCGGGAAGAGATTGATTGAGTGATTGGACGGAATTCACCCAATCAATTGCGTGATCACCGAGTGTTGGCCGATGTCCAGTCATAGGCGCAGGAGAGGGGAGGTTGTGTGTCTCGACTCTCTTGACTCGAGGGGCTGAAGGGGTTAAGGGGAACAGGCGGCAAAGGCGTCGCCGCTAACCAAGGCGAAGAAGGGATGATGCAGCTCCTGCTCTTATGATGACGATGGATCGAAACTGTGTTTCTTCAGGCGTGCTTATATTCCCGGGCTTGTGCCATGCTAGATCGGACGCAGTAAGACTGTCGATGCGGTGTCACGGGTCGACTTTTTGAGGGGTCCGATCTAATGAGATAAGCAGATAGGATAGCCCACGCCGAAGACTGAACCGCGACAACGCTCCGTATCTCGCAGGGTGGTGAGCACGCCTGTTATCTCCAGAGTCCGGTGTTGAAGTCGGCACCGGACCGCCGATGACCCCGCAAAAGCCCCTCCCCTCGCCTGTGTCCCCGAAACAGGAAGGAGGCCAAGCCCATTCGTCAGCCAGTGCTGGAAGCAGGCAAGCTGGGCGGGTTCTCAGTGACTGTCAGCCAAATCAGCGTCTGTGGGTGGCCAGTGTCAGTGGAGGCATCGCCACCCGGCGGCAGCCGATCGGCAAAACCGTTACCCATTGACGCTTGATAACATCAACTGAAGCACGCAATGTTCGTACCGGACTTGTAATCCTCTTCAACTCTGTTTCAACTACATCTCTGGCGGCAAGAAAAAAGCGCAGAGAGAAGCTTGTCAATCGTGTTCTGGTGACGGCTTCCGGGGCTTTTGCAAGATGGCACAAGAGTAAGTTCGCGTCGCTGTCGTCCTCGTGCGACCTTTTGGAGCTCTGTCTGGTGCCTGAGCTAGTGTGGCTGATGGCCGCGCGATGATGCAACCACCATCGTAAGCCACACGTGCGCATCCGCGTCTCACGTTGCTTTCATTCATCACCTCACGCTCGCCTCGCCCCCTGTATCAGAATTTCACGACTTCAGCTTTCGAGAGCTGCGTGATATGGACTCGGCTGACACGAGCCACAGAAAGCGCTACCACGACAAAATGGCTAATGAGCGGACGCCGCTCATCACCAACGTCTACGTTGGTGCGCCCCGACCCCGCTATCATAATCACGTCCTGCGGCGCTTCTGTACCATCGCGCTCTCATCCATCCTCATCTTTTGGTCCGTCTTCTTTGTTGTTGCGCTCTTTGTCGACGACCCGCCCCGACACCACCACCATCACCACCATGGCTGGTCCCTGACCAACAGCTTCAACCGTGCGCCCATCACCCACGAGGAGGTCCAGAAGATCCTCTTCGAGGTTCCCTCATCCGAGAAGGCCGAGGAGTGGAGCAGGTACTACACTGCCGGCCCCCATCTCGCAGGTCAAAACTACTCCCAGGCAAGTAATGCGAGGCTATACTTGTGAGCGAACAGCAGTTAACAGCCCGACAGGCTTTGTGGACCAAGGAGAAGTGGGAGTCTTGGGGCATCCAGTCCGACATTGTTGCTTACGATGTGTACATCAACTATCCCGTGGACCACAGCCTTTCTCTTCTCTCCAAGTCCAAAGATGAGGAAGAGTCCGCCTGGAAAGTCGAGTTCAAGGCCGCGCTTGAGGAGGATGTGCTCGAGGAGGATCCCAGCTCCGGTCTGCCGAACCGCGTGCCGACTTTCCACGGTTACTCCGCCAGCGGCAATGTCACCGGATCCTTTGTCTTCGTCAACTACGGCACGTACCAGGACTACGAAGATCTCGTCAAGGCCAACGTCAGCCTTGAGGGCAAGATCGCCATTGCCAAGTACGGCGGCATTTTCCGCGGCCTCAAGGTCAAGCGTGCGCAGGAGCTGGGCATGATTGGTGCTCTGCTGTACAGCGACCCTGGTGATGACGGCAAGGTTACGGAGGAGAACGGCTACGAAGCCTATCCCGACGGCCCCGCCCGTCACCCGAGCGCCGTTCAGCGCGGAAGCGCCCAGTTCCTCTCCGTCCGGCCCGGCGACCCGTCCACCCCGGGTTACCCCTCTAAGCCCGGCGCCCCTCGCGCCCCCGTGGACGATGCCACTCCATCTATCCCCTCCATCCCCATCTCCTACGCTGATGCCATCCCAATCCTCAAGGCACTGAATGGCCACGGCCCCTCCATCAAGGATTTCAACAAGTACTGGAACCGTAACCTCGGCCTCGCATACAAGGGCGTCGAGTACAACATCGGCCCCACCCCTGACAACGTCGTCCTGAATCTTTATAACGAGCAAAACTACACCACGACCCCTCTGTGGAACGTCATTGGCATTGTAAACGGCACCATCCCCAACGAGGTCATCGTCGTCGGCAACCACCGTGACGCCTGGATCGCTGGCGGCGCCGGTGACCCCAACAGCGGCTCCTCCGTCCTCAACGAAGTCATCCGCGGCGTCGGTGTCGCAGTCGCATCCGGCTGGAAGCCAACCCGCACAATCGTCTTTGCCTCCTGGGACGGCGAGGAATACTCCCTCATCGGCAGCACGGAGTGGGTCGAGGAGTACCTCCCCTGGCTCTCCGCCGCCTCGGTAGCCTACGTCAACGTCGACGTTGGCGTTCGCGGTCCTCACTTCAGCACCTCCGCCGCGCCCCTCCTCCACAAGGTCCTCCGCGAGGTCACCCACATCGTCCCCTCCCCCAACCAGACCGTCCCGGGCCAGACCGTCGGTGACGTCTGGAACGGCCGCATCAGCACCATGGGCTCCGGCTCCGACTTCACCGCCTTCCAGGACTTCGCCGGCATCCCCTCCATCGACATGGGTTTCGGCGGCGAGAACGATGAGGCCGTGTACCAGTACCACTCCAACTACGACTCCTTCCACTGGATGGAGAAGTTCGGCGACCCGGGCTTCGTCTACCACCGCACCATGGCCCAGCTCCTCGGCCTCGTCGTCGCCGAGCTCTCCAACGTGCCCGTCATCCGCTTCAACGCCACCGACTACGCCGACGCCCTCTCCGGCTACGTCGACCAGGTCGAGGCTAAGCTCGCCGCCGCGGAGCCCGTCACGGACGACGAGGTCTTCCGCCAGCGCGCCAGCATCGCCGTCGCCGACGCCAACGCGCAGGGCTCGCAGTCGCAGTTCCGCGCCTCCCTGCAGGTCCTGCGCACCTCCATCGCCGCCTTCCGCGAGAAGGCGTGGAACCTCGACGAGACGGCCGCGTGGGTCGACTGGGAGCTCAAGGAGGACATCCCCTGGTGGAACATCATCCGCAAGATCAGGCTCGGCCTCGCCTTCGTGTCGGTGAACAAGAGCTACAAGGGCCTCGAGCGCAACTTCCTGTACCCCGGCGGCCTGGACGGGCGCAGCTGGTTCAAGCACGTCGTGTTCGCGCCCGGTCTGTGGACTGGATATGCCGGAGGTAAGCTTCCCATTCGACCGAGATTTTGATAATGAACTTTGATTGCTGACGATATGAAGCCGTCTACCCCGGTCTGCAGGAGAGCATCGACGCCAAGGATTACATCAACGCCGTCAAGTGGTCCGGCATCATCAACGAGTGTGTCGCTTCGGCCACCAAGGGCATCTAATTGGCGTGCCCAGATAAGGCACGCTGCTACCGTGCGTAAGCTACCGAGACTGTATGTAGACGATGGCCGAGGCTTGGATCAATGTTGTAGGCGAATCGACATGTACGATACTTTCATAGCGTGGTTGCGAGTTCGATATATACACCAATTGTCCAGAAATATCCGATTTGACAGAGATGTGATTTGTTAGTGCCAAGCTGTCAATTTTAGAAAGCAGTCGTTCCCTGAGGTTGCCTTGCAAACAGGCGTGGGCCATAAGTAAGGGCGAAATTAGGGAAAACGGGGAGGACCATGTGTCATGGACAAGTCGTCAGCCCCTTTCTGCAGTGATGGCATCATTCACTTACAATCCGGAGACTTGGGGTGCGTTTTCACTCGTGCAAACCCCCCCTGAGTTCATAACAGTGCTTCATCAACTTCACCATCAGCGCAAGTATGATCCAAACAACTGAACCTCTCTCTTTTAGGCTTTACGTGATCTATGCGTCTATAGCCTTTGATAGTCATACATACATTCCTCCACCTCTCTTTTTCAACATCTCCCTCACATCTACACAGCCCGAGGCTGGGAACCTAAAACTTGTAAACCTGGTCGGGAGAGTATCCCAGCTCCTTCAGGACACCAACAAGCTCGCCCTGGTCCCTGGGGCTCTTCTTGTTACCAGACACAGCGTTCATCAGGCCGGGAGGGCCGCAGACAAAGACCTTGATGTTCTCGCTCTTGGGCTCGGGGAGGACCTGCTTGAGCAGCTCCTTGGTGATGAAGCCCTTGCCGCCGACCCACTCCTTGGGGGGCTTGTCGAGGACGTAGAAGGCGCGGAAGCGCTGGGGGTACGTGTTCTCGAGCTCGGCGAACTCCTTCTTGAGCAGGATGTCCTCCTCGGTGACGTTGCCGAAGACGAGCGTGACCTTGGTCTTGTCGTCCGGGTTGCTGAAGATGGCGCGCGCGAGCTGGTACATGGGCGTGATGCCGGTGCCGCCGGCGACGAGGGCGATGTGCTCGTGCTTGTTGGCGGTCCAGGGGTACTTGGGCAGCGGGCCCTTGAAGTCGAGGCGCTGGCCGGGCGCCATGTCGTGCATGTGCGTGGACATGGGGCCGTTGGGGTACTTCTTGACGAGGAGATCGACGTAGCCCTTGGCGTCTATCATATATTGTCAGTCACGGCTTCTTGCAAATACCCTTCCCCGTCTCAATTGCTTTCAGAGGGTAATCGTCCCCCCCAGAAAAAGAAAAACACAACTCACCCTCATCAGAAATGGGAGTGTAAGGCCTCAGGGTGGCCTTCTCGTCCTCGGGACCCTTGTACTTGGTGAGCACGGCGCTCGCGACGTCCAGGCCGGAGACCATGTCGCCCTCGGGCAGCGCGAAGCGGAGCTTCTTGGTGTTGTGGTTGACGTTCTCGATGGCCTCGAGCTTGAGCGAGACGAAGCCCTGGTCGCCTCCCGTGAGGGCCTTCTTGGGCGCGACGCCGACGGCGGCCTCGGCCTTCTGGACAGCGGGGGAGCCCGAGAAGAAGTAGTACGCCCCGCCGGCGGCGGCGGCCGCTCCGCCGGCGATCAGCGCCGCGCTGGAGGAGGACTTGGCCGCGGGCTCGGTCGCGTAGCGGCGAGCTTGCTGTGTGGCGAGAAACATCCAATGGTCAGCTCAAAAGGTCATGTTTGGAGTTTGGTAACGGCGGGAGAAGGCCCGTGTTGGGAAGGCGCGAGACAAGGTATGATGTGATGATACATAATCTACATGCCCGCCGCGGGGAAAATCTGTTGGAGCAAGGGTGAAGTTTACCATCTTGAGGGGCTGCGCAGCCCGGAAAGCAGTGCGGGCGAACATTTTGACGGTTCAATTGGCGGTATTCGTGACCAGAGACGTCAATTGAGTGTTGTCGTGTATTGTGAAAAGTTGCGGTGGAAAAGAGGTCCGACTCGCGGGTAGGTCGAACAGCTTGGGGGGGTTGGATCCGAGACAGTGGGAAGGGAGCTCTCTACCGGGTAACCCGCAAAAGCTCTGGCCGCTCCCACCGGTGGATGACGTACAGGTCACGTGGTATGCATCCGATTCCCCCGATCCCCGCCGATAATGAGCTGGCCCCGGAGGCCGAGCCAGGTGTAAAAACCGGGGTATTTCTAAGCAGAGCTGACGACGTGCTCGCAGGGTTACGTTGCGAGCTTGGCCTACGGGCAGTGCGTCGGTTACGGAGTTGCTGTTATCGTCTTCGTCAAGCTAGGACTGCTCAGACTGCTTAGTGGAATCAACAGCGGGTGGAGCAGGGTCAAAGAAGTTCATTCCTCTGACGAGGGAAATGGGTGGTTTCCCGATATATTATATACAAGCAAACAGCTTCAGTTGCCGAGAGCTTAACTAAAACACATCTTCACTTCCATCCGCAGCTCGAGCCGGGTATTCGAGCGCGTTGTTCCTCCATTTGAAGCCACATGCATCCTCTGTACCGTATCCTCCCGTCCTCTGCTTCATCCAAGCTACATGCTGAAAGCGACCGACCAGGGGCTCCTCTCTTTATGTCTCCTGAAATACAACGTTACGCCTCTTGATCATCAAACCGAAATCAGAAAACGCTCCTCCCTGACGTCCCTCATAGTACATGATTCATGACTGATCCTCCAGGGAAAAAAGAATCTGTCAAGCCAGAAATCTAGCCGTCGAGTTTTGCTGCCAACATGTGCCTTTTGACCATCATGGCCCAGTGTCCGTCTCCATGGCGTCGGGGTCTGCGGGTTTCTCGCTCGGGGTCTTTGCCTTTGGTGTGCTTGATCGGTCAACCGTCTTGGTCTCGGTTGTCGCCTCCGTCAAGGGGGAGCCCTGAGAGTCGCTCTTCTTCGTGGTCGTGTCCTGGCTGCCTCGGCGCATGATACCAACGTCTTGGTGCGAAGCCAGCGTCGGCGTGTTTGCTTGGCTGCCACCTCTCTGGCCGTGATAGTGGACCACTTGTGGCGGGGGCTGACCGGACTGGATCCCGAGCTGTTGCGTGGGATAGGGGTCGAGGTCTTTGCTCGAGGTAGAAAACGTGGATACTACAGGTTGATGGTAACCGTTAGAAGACTGGCTTCCTGTCGGGGTATGGCCGTAGGTGAGATGCTCCGCTTGGGTCGGGGTGCCAACGTCGTTTGGTGAAGTCGAGCCCTCACCTAAGTTTCCAGTCAAACTGTTCATACCGCCTTCGATATCTCGCAACAAGCGAACATATTCTTCGGGGACTAATCCACTCTCTTGTGTCTTGGGATCCTCAGCCACAAGCCAGCCTTGGCCGTGTCGATAGGAGACCCAGATGATCTGCCCCTCCAACAGGGGTAATTCGTTTTCGTTTTCTCTCTCAAAATCAAAGAGTGCGACGGCTTTGCCATGCATCTCCTCGTCAGGCGATGTAATGGTGAATTGGTAGTCCCGCGAATATCGAGACTGATCCTCATCTCGGAAGCCGGGGGATGATGCGGAGCTCGACGCATCTGAGTACTCGTGTTCAGCGTACTGCCGCGGAGGTTGGTCGCCCAGCTGGTATGCGTGGCTTGAATGTCTTGCATCGTCGGGCGGGTAGGTGACATATTCCCCGCCTGGACCATTCGCCTCTCCTCCTTGGGTCAAGTAGTATCGCTCGCTGCCATCACCGCTGGTGCTTACATAAAATCCGCGCTCTCTTTCGTATTGTGCCGGGTGCAGAATGTCTCCATCGTCGCGGCCCTTTGTTCTCCCAGTCCCCAAAGCCGCGGAGGACGACTTGTGCTTACGGTGTCGCGAGCTGACAACCGGGCTAGCCAGATCCTCGTCCTCGCTCCAAGGCGGGCCGTCAGCGAATTGCACCGAGGGAAGGTCGTGGTTTCTGCCGAAGCCATCAGGACCCCACGCGCCGGTATCCCAACTCATCTTGGTCTCCCAGGCGGCGGGAGGGTCGGAGAGGCGGCGCGACTCGCTGAGAGGAGTGCTGAGGCCGGAAGCGGGATGCGACGGCTCTGGCGGGGGACCATAATGCATGGGGTGCATGATGGGATAGGCGAAATCGCGCACCAGAGTGTAGGTGAGGCTCGAAGGAAACATTGGAAATACGTGGGATGGGGGTCGCGAACGCGACGGGACAGAGCCCGTCGAGTATTGCGACAGGCGATTCTTTGAAGCGTGCGACATTGGTCTCGGGGCTGTCGAGCGGCGGCTTGGAGGGGATGTTATTAGCGGCGGCAGTGAGGGGTGATTCGGGTTTGTGGAGGGAGAAGCAGCTGCAGGTGGGGATGTCGCGGGCGAGGAGCTTTGGGACAGGAGCGTGGTCATCCTGAGAATATCGCAGTCGATGGGGAGCCAGCAAAAGGATGGCGGGCACCCGATTCGCGGATCCTACGGCGTCGTGTGCCACCAAGCCAACAAAAAGGCCAGCAGAACAATCGAGTGCTTGTCGTCGCCGGAATTGCAAGAGAATATGATTGGTAAAATTCGGTATCGGGCCACGGCAGGCGGCGGATTCGAAGGCGCGCGCGGGTGGTTATCGTGAAGTCTTGCGGCACTGCACTGCACTGGAGCTGTTTGGAAGACGTAGTCGGCCGGAGTGGTGAATGGAACGATGCGAAATCGAACAGGCTGGTGGAAAGAAATTTGGAGCAGCGGTAGCAACGGACTGGCCAGGTTGTTTTTCGCAAAATGAAAGTCGTCGCACGCGACGCTGAGGGTTGAAATCGAGTAAGGAGCGTCAAGAACTTAAGGCAGTCGCAGCGGGCGATTAATTCAGGTCGCGGGGTCGCTCGACGTGCGACAAGTGGGTGGGTTGGAAAGTAGAAGGTGTTGAAAATGGGATAGGTGGGATGTTGAGGAGGGCGATGAGAAGAGAAGAAGAGGATTGGAAAAAGAACAGAGGAGGAGCAGAAGGGGAGGAGGAGGAGGAGGTGAGGTTGGGAATAATTCGTTTAGGTTCGGGTCGCCGGTGCTGCCTCACACTCTGCTTCTACAGACTGCGTCTGGCCAATGCCTCTCTCTCTCTGCCTCTGCCTCTCTACCTCTGGGTGGTGGTGGTGGGCAGCGGCTTGGGTTTGTGTTGGTGCAGTGCTGCCGTTTCTGTTGCGGTGCGGTGTTCGTGGGCAGCAGACTGGATGGTGGGAGGTAAAAAGGTACCCTACCCAGAAGCAGAACGGCCGTGCCTCTTCGCACCAGACGGACGCAGCGCAGACCAACAGGACTGGACCACCTCAGGTTGCCGTCGCGGGGATGTACATGTACTTGGGCGCGTCGTACCCTGCCAGGAGGGCGCTTCGTTAGCGGAAGACCTTGGGTAGCATTTGTGTGTTTGTTTGGTGGGAGGGAGCAGGAGGTGGACGAACGAGACAGCAGAGGGCGGAACCTGTCCATGCGTCCGGAGCAGGTACTTGTACCTCGACCGGAAAGCCAGGAACAGAACAGACAGAGGAGCGACCGAACGCTTTTGTTCTGTGAACAGACACTCGACCCCCAAACGCACTGGACTGCACCTCGATGCTGCTAAGCGCGTCGCGCAGTGATCCTACTGGCTGAGTCGGTACCTTCCTTGGATAGGTAGTCTGTTGGAGCAGGGAGACGGAGGAGCGGGAGCAGAGCAGCTGGTGGGAAGGAGGGCAAGGTAGGTACAGGAAGAGGGAAGATAGATCAGGTACCAGAGGTACTTCTACTGCGTAGTGGAGGTAGGTGAGTACCTTAGGGTAAGGTGAATAGGTAGGTAAAAAGACGGGAGGGGGGACGAGGGAGGGGACGATGAGGATGGGGGACGAGTAAGGCGAGGCAGACAGCCAGAGGCAGGCAGACAGGCAGGCAAAGGCAAGCAGGGTCATCAAAGGTGAAGAAGGAGGGGAACCTACCTCAGGTGCCTGCCTGCCTACCTTCAGGTGAGGTAGAGAAAACCACAAAAGAACTGACTGACTGCGAGCAACAGCAATCGACTCTCGGCCAAAAACAGCAGCAACAGCAACAGCAGCCCCAACCGAGTCAGCGGCGGCGTTGCTGCAATCGGTCAGGATGCACTTCCTCTTTACACGCCAGCTCCAGTTCGTGGCGGGATCGATTGCCCAAACGGAACGAGGTACTTCCGCCCACTTGCCCGTTGCTAACAAAGACCATGTATCCGTATTCCTCGTCTCCATGCCATGCATCTCCTGCCTCCCAGGCCATCATCTGTCAGATCTGAACTGGAAAGGCATGTCCTCCGTCCTCCTCGTGGGTAACAATATCTGGAGACCTCTGGACACCTCCTCTGCCCTCAGTCTGCAGACCACCAGACTTGTCAGGACAACAGATGCTGTGCAGTGCAGCACTGCCTGCAGGGAAGCCCGCATGTCCAGGGCAGCAGCTTGGGAACCCCGTCTGCAACTTTGTGCGGCAATGGAAGGTACCTATGCGAATACGCACCACCCCGTCTCCGGTCAATAGTCTCCAGTCCCCAGCATCAAGCATCCAGCGTCCAGCATCCAGCATCCTCCAGCACACATCATGTACCTCATCTTGTCTTGCAGCTGCGACCCTCAGCCAAGCCCGTCGGACAGAGTACCTTCTGCGTGAATGATGAGTTGCCACGAGAGCCAGAAGGGAGCTCCGCTTTCTTCCTCTGCTTCAGATTCACGAGTCTTCTGTCCTTTTCCAGTCTATCTGTGATGTGGCCCGCTGGAAACTACGGTACAGTGCACCCTTCGTACGTACGCCTCAATGTAAGGCAATTACGTGGTTCCTGGTGTAAGTCGCCCGTCGTCCGTCCCCCGTTCCATCGGTCCCATAACCAACCCAAGGGCATCCTTTCAGCAACCTTCTTGTCGACCTCCTCCTTGCCCAGGTTGTCTTGTTCAACTACACACAGGCCTTGCGCAAACTCTGCCATCCTACCGTCAGCCATGTGTCGCGGAGTCGCGACTTTGACCCAACACCCAATTGACTCGGCCGTCTGTTATTCAGAGTTTTCCCTCATCAACGTTATGCCGTACCTGACACCGTGACGGACGCCCGCGCGTCGCCTACGCATCCCTCTCTTCTAAAAACTGCCCCTTCAGCCCGAACTCTATCCCCAGGGTGTCTCCCCAGAGCCGCCCGTGCTCTCTACGCCGTAAGACCTTTCTCAGAGACACGAGTGAACGTTCGCCGCAGTGAGTACAACCTGCGGCCCGACTGATCCATGTTATGGAATGAATGGGTCTGCCGGCCAACACAGGACGAAGGAGGAGGCAGGCTGCAAACAGGCAGGTGCTGAGACGACGTCCATCACTGAGTACAGACGACGACGACTCGCCGGGCACAGGCTGCACCAAGGCATGTTGGAGTTGAATCCCATGACCTGCTTCTCTCAATCAACCGTCTCTTGCGAGATCAGTTATTATTTCTCAGGCGCCGAAAGAAGCATGTCAAGCACGAACACGGCGGGGCGGCTTCCAGTGCTATTCTTGGTCTGCCCAGGCTGTCATCAATTAACCAATATTGACTACGCCAGCATCGACCGGCGCAGTCTCCCGTTCAGGTCGCACCAAGGTCAGACAGCGGCCGGCCCACACCTGATTAGCGAGGACGTCCCTGGCGCAAATCATGAAGGTATCCAGTCCTGAGTATCCATTGACGTCTACAGCGGCGGAGGGCAGAGGCAAAGACTGGCCAGGCATTGGTGTCTTGGTCCGAACAGCTGGGCATAGGACTCCTAGCGGCTCTGATTGCCAGAGGCAAAGATTCAGATCAGAGATGCATCGCAAGATCGACGCTGGACCCCGCCCCGGCCAATGCACACACAACTCGTCGTACATACCAAAGTTGCTCGCCAGCAGATGCCACAAGCTTCTCCTAGAGAGAGCTCTGTGCTTTTCTCCGATGAATGAGGTGGACAGCCTGAAGCACAAACAACCATCTGGTCCTTAGCCAGGCGCTATTCCGCTAGCTGCATCTCAGCGACCATCAGTGCCCATCCGTGGGGCAACCCACAAGCCGACGGATGGGCTCTGCATCGCAAATTGCGCTGCTGTCGTCCAGTTCTCCAAGGGTGGGAAATGGGCCGTGGTGAAACTTCAACGCTGATCGGCGGTCTCCCGCATCTCCTTGAGGCTGCAGCTGCTGCTTCGCTGCGTCGGTAAAGTCAGCAGCCCAGAAAGCCACGTGCAGAACAGCGGTCACCGAAGTTTCCAGCGCCATAATGGAACTGTTAAGGTCAGAGACGGACGGCAAGCAGCGAGGAGGGTCTGGCTTCATGCGTCTCTCTCGTCAGCATCATTGGATTGCCGCGGAACGCAGTGCTTACAGCGTGACAAAGCAATGGCGGGAGTCACCTCAATGCATATGACGACCAGATCATTGGACAGCCTGGCGAGGCATGGGGTGAGCGGGAGTGTGAGCGTCGCCGCGTTGGGCCGTCCGCAGACCGCAGAGCGCAGGACGCATCACGCAGCTTAACATCAGGACAGTATCACAGGCCACCCATCCAACCCTATCCAACCCCGAGAGGCAGGCAATTCCTCCGACGATCCGACCCAGAAAGCCTTGCAAGTCGCCAGATTTCCTTGCCAAAGTAGCACTGGTAGCACATAACTGATGGGCCGACCACAAGACCCCCCGGAGAGGTCTAGCCCATGAATCCTTCCAGGACAAGACCGTCAGGGTCCATATCTTTTTTGATATGCTTGCTGCAGTGCCTCTTCGGTCTAACCCTGCTGATCCAGCGTGCCCGTATCCGTCAGGCAAGGCTGTTTTACGATGTAGCCTTTGACAGCAACAGGTCTCGACCGCTCTCGTCTGTTTCAGCTGAATTGTTTGCTCTTTCAGACAGCCAGTCCGACTCTCATCCTCTGCCGGCCGCCATCTGGACGTCCAAAGTCATCTAGAATCTTGTTGGCGTGTCTATTTCTGGCTCACGAGTCACTGAAATCTGTAGCTGCATTTGACCCGATCACTGATTGGTGCCCTTGAAAGCGTCGTTTGTTTCAGCATCTGCGAGCGCCTACCAGCCAATCACAATCGCAAGCTCCAATAAGCCACTTGGGAACGTCCTCGGTCCATGTAATTCGCCAGGCCTCAGGCAGAGACCGAAGTCGATGAACTGCTGCTTACTAAATGCATACGATTCAACACGGCCCGGCTTTTTGCCGAAGGAGAGCTCGCGTCGCCGGTGCCCTCCACTTTATTTCCTCCAAAACCCAACGTCATTGACGCCTGTGAAATTCTTTCCTTCATACACAACATCCATTGTTAGGACTTGGAGCTCTCAACGGCCCCTTCACGTCCGTCACTGGATCGCAGTTAGAGACTTGAAGGACGCTTTGGTGAAGCAGCAGATAGAGAATTTGCTTGTCAATTGCGGCGCGTACGCACCCAAACCAAAAGGTAAGGCAAAAACTCGTCGAACACAAAAAAAACATTTCCTCGAGCTTCGCGTGATGAGTCTATATTTATTGGAGCTGTCTAAATCCCCCTATGTTGACACACTCTTACCGTATACGCAAAAAACTGAAACTTGCGCTCAACTTTCTTTTCATTCATGAACCATTAAAGTGTCTGAATTTTGGCTAATTCAAGACACAGATCAGAAGCTCTACGACGACCACGACTTTGACGACACCAACCGACACGATTGACTGACCTCTTTTTATTTTCGCCTCCTAACTTTTTTTTCTCCCTTCCTCTTTCTCTTTTGGGCCCCACGCGTTTCCTCTTTTCCTCTTCGCGCCTTACCTCATCCACTCGTGAAGCTCCATCCTTGCGCCCCACCATCGTCACTCTTCGCAACACCATCGTGAACCTCGATCGCATCAATGGACGTCGCAAACGGAGCTGCGCAGGCCGCGGCCGTGGCACCTGCATCGGCCAACGGCAACGGCGAGGCCGGCGCACCATCCGACTCGGGAGAATTCAAGCTCAAATTCTGCACCGTCTGCGCGAGTAACCAGAACAGGTGAGCATAACCTACCGTCGATCGCGACGAACCATCGCGCGTCCACTCGAAGCCGGTCCTAAGCAGTAGAAGACATGTTGCTGACGTATCCCGTGACCCAGATCTATGGTGTCCCATCTCCGTCTCGCCAACGCCAACTACCCCGTAATCTCCTTCGGCACGGGCTCCCTCGTCCGCCTGCCGGGGCCGTCCATAACCCAGCCCAACGTCTACCACTTCAACAAGACCTCATACGACTCCATCTTCAAGGAGCTCGAGTCCAAGGACTCCCGCCTCTACCGGCTCAACGGTGTCCTCAACATGGTCGACCGCAACCGCCACGTGAAATGGGGCCCGGAGCGCTGGCAGGACTGGCAGGTCGGCATGCCGCGCCTGCAGCACACCGAGGACCGCGGCAGCGTGGGCACCGAGGGCGGCGTCGTCGACGTCGTCATCACCTGCGAGGAGCGCTGCTGGGACGCCGTCATCGACGACCTCATGAACCGCGGCAGCCCGCTGAACCGCCCCGTCCACGTCATCAACGTCGACATCAAGGACAACCACGAGGAAGCGAGCGTCGGTGGTAAGGCGATCCTGGACCTCGCGAACCACCTGAACGAGGCCGCCAAGAGGGAGAGAGAGGCCGTCGGCGCGGAGGTATTTGACAACGGCAGCGCGTCGGCAAGGGCGAGTTTCGATGAGAAGGTGCCGGAGATCCTCGCGGAGTGGCAGGACCGGTGGCCGCATTTACCCGCGATCTGGACCTTGGCCTGGTTCTAATTATGCTCTCTCTCTGTGTCTCTCTCGAGTTCGGAGGTTCAGAATGTACCGCGTCATGGTCATGGGCTCCGGAAAATACGGCGTAAATCGCAACGGCCGTTCTGAGCTTGGGCGGGGATCAGCTTCCGACGGAAAGACATGGTCAGTTCGCTGTTTTGCTCCGGGACGGCTATCGCAGATCCCACGGACCGGTCCCGAGAGGGAGAGGGGAAAAAAATTTCCCGGCAAAGCACACGCCAGATCATCTAGTATATCATGAGACCCGACGGCATGAGGTCCCGCAGGGCCACACATCGCGCATCACAATCTGGAAGGACGATGCGAAGCGGGCGGCGGGGATCATCCGGGGGAAGCATAAACCAGAGGAGGGATCCAGCTCGTTGGTCTAAATATACACAAGAAAGGCTCCGGTCCCGCGTTGAATGGGGGTCCAGGAAGGGAGGAGAAGAAGAAAGAGCGCTTTTTGTTTTCATCGGACGGAAATGTTCATGCGGGTTAGGAATGGGATACCCCACGCGGACGTGCTCCGGTAGACAAGCAGTCGCTTGAGTAGAAGAAGGGAGGCCAGACCGTGAGAGAATGCGGCCGTCGTCCAAAGTTTCGAGACGAGCACTTGCACGCGCGACTCATGGGCCAGAAGGAACCGCTCTAGCATCAAGAGAGTTCTCACACAACACACGCAAACGTACATACATAAACTACGTAGGATGGTTTAATCATAATATCACTCAACAAAGAAACACGAACGTCACCTCGCCTGCGTGGATGCAACCTTGCCTTACCGAGCTTCAGATTTAACTACGTTTCTCGTTCTCGTCGATAAACGTGTTTCCCAACGTCGCATGCCGCTGCCGTTGATTCCCGCGCGCACCCTTTTTAAGCTATCGCAGCCGCGTTTCGAGCTAGCCTCAGTCGAGGCAAGTTTCACTCACGAAAGTCGGCGGTCGGACCTTTTCCCCGGGGTCTTCTTTGAACCGCAAAAGAGCTCAAGGTGCAATTTTCCGTGGTAAATTTGTAAAGACTACACAGCCCTCGAAGTGAAATGAGACTGGCCTTTTGGCCCAGGTGGATGTGGGGGAGGAAGAGGAAGAACCGACAGCTCTAGAGCCTTTTCCGTCTTGAGTTTGCATGCCTCTTGCCTGCCGTGTTGCTATTCGGACTTTGTTCATAAATCGATAGACTCGACGCTTGTGCTAGAGCCGCAGAGAAAACATGACGCGGAACGGGAGGTTTGATAGCGGCTAAGACGGCTTCGATGATGTGGAACATTCGTCATTGGTGTTAGTGTTCTGACCTTTAATAGCCACTTTGTTTGCCTGCACTTGCGGGAATATTATTGCTAAGCCTCGCCGGTGAGCCAAACTCGTGTAACCCATTTACTGTTCGTGTGGCTAGTCGCGATATACCGGGCAATTGATCAAGACTGGCGCGGGACCGAACGGCAGAAGCAAATTGCAGGCGGATGAACCGGAGTGTCCCTGTGAGTTTTGAAGTGGTGGGGATTTTCCATGATGGGCGCAGGCCCGCGTATGATCGTATCCGCGATCCCTCGTGTAGCTTCGAGGCCACCCTTCCTTCGCCAGCTTCCATCGAATGTTCGCTGGGCGTGGCCAAGCTTCATTCCCGTCTCAGGGCGGGCGCGTTGGACGACGGGGAGGGGTTCATGCGGTTTGGATGTACCTTGCCATGTCACATGTCGCCTGGGAGCCTCACCTCGTGGCCGGGTCTCCTCTGCCCAGGACATTCGGTTCGGGATCGAGGGTGATTGGTCCGGTAGCAGAGACCCAATGACACCCGAATCAGGGGTTTGCTTGAAAACCCGAACACAGTTGGCCAGCGCCTTTTCTGAGCGCACGAAAAAGAAAGCACTGACGGCAGAATGATCGCGGCGGTGATGTCGAGTCCCCCGAGGCGAGCTCGGCGGAGGCCTTCCAGACGGCTTGTCAGATTTGGGGATCTGGATTTTGAGGAATGGATCCCGCTCGGTGGCCCAGGAGGGCTAGAAGAGTCGAGACTCTGGTGAGAGAGGCCGTGGACGACGGATGCAGCAAGAGCAGGGGCGAGCCAGATGAGGTGCAATTTTAGGTGCAATAAAACGGTGCATGGGGCATTGGCGGTTGACGAGGGTTGCGCATCGGTTGTCTGGACAGAGCCGGCCGTGGGTATTTTGCTAACGACCGTGGCTGACGTCCAGTACGGTTGTATGGGAGACTCCTTCTTCTAGGAAGTACTTACAACCAGAGATTGTCGATAAGATCTTTGTGTGTATTTCTCCGTATTCCTTGCCATGGGCTCTTGCGGGCTCTGGGTGTCCAGTCTCATATCTGTATGCAGTCCTCTCCTCGGCGACGGGTATCTAGTCCCAGAGTCAGTGGAATCAGCAGAGCCAAGAGTACGGGGCTGTCAGGGCCGTCCGCTTGCATGAGGCGGGCAAGGCAAGACGGACGACAAGCAGTGATGACAGTGACAGGCTGTCAAGACTGGAACTTGAAGGCTGCAGACGCAAAGCAAAGCAAAGCAACGCAAAGGCAGTGCCAACGTCTCGGTGCGACTCTGGACTGCCAGAGTTCCGGCCCCCTTGCGCAGGGACGCTTTGAGAATCGCATCTCCACCATGCTTAAAAGGCATCCTTGTTCGATGCAACTGAACAGCAGGTTAAGGTCAGGCACGTCCGGATATGCCATGGCCAGTGCCCCCTTATCCTTGCCCTTGTCTTCCGAATCTCCATCTCCCACAGACACCGCCACCGTCGAGTGACAGGCTGGGCCCCGGCCCCCGGGCAGCGTGCGAAGGCCGCGGTGGACGGGTCTGCGAAAATCCACAATCGAATTTTGTTGCTAGCGCGCGCCAGCAAGATGGACCAATGGGTTGTGGAAAGGCCGCGCCATCACGGCCAAGGGTGGTTATTGCATCAGGGGTGGGGAGTCTGGTAGCGGCCGGCGTGACATGGCCTGGGGATCGGGAGGATGGATAGGAAGATTTGAAAGAAAGGAAGGGGAATAGTATGGTGGTCGGGAGACCCCTTGGAGGTGCGGATGGGAAAGGGGAGATGGATGGATGGATGCTATGCACGGCGGCATGAATCTGTGATGCACTGATGCGTGCACCTCAGCCCAGCGGGTGTGGTGTGTGTGGGCGGACAGACGGATGGATGAACGATGGGAACCGCGTTGGGTGCTGGTGAAGAAAAGACATGACGAACGAGCGGGTAAAGGAGGAGATGGTCGACGTGAGACACGGATGAGGTGACTTGGGCTGCTTCTCAGCTGAGAGACAGCAGCGACAGCAGCGAATGAATCAACGAAGGAACTTGACTGGCAGGCGTCAAGAGTCAGAACGCCCGCAGGTACCGTGTACGGTGTACTGCGTAGTAGTTCTGCAAGGCAACAGACAGGAACAGACTCTGGCGCTAATTCCTTGCCGCTGTGCATCGTTCCTGACTGGATGCATTACACTACACTACGCAGTAGCAATTACTGGAGGTAGTAGTTGTGGGCGAACCCGCGGATCATTCACGATTTCCGAATGCCCGCGCAGAGTTGCAGAGAACCCCACTCCCAATTCAATACCGCCAACTTTGGAAAGCAGGCAGTGACGGGAGATGAGAATCCGGAATGGCATCCTTCCCGCGTGAATTCCTTCTTTCCAGCGTGCCAGGGGCCACGGCCTTGTCTCTCCACGTCGCGTCGTGTGTCTTGTCTTGTCTCTGAGAATACCAACTATGTCCAAGTCCAAAGTCGCGATAGGCTTCTCTGTCCCGGTCCCCACTCGCCTTAGCTTGTTTTGCCCGATCTCTGCCTTTGCGAGAGCCGGGCGCCATGTAACGGCAGATGCCATTCTCGCCTTGTTCACACGTCAAGGCCACCCTCAGACTTTGGGCTGATGGTGAAGCTCAAGCCTGCTTCAACTTCGTCGGTAGAAGCCCAAGGGGGCACAACAAGAAACAGCCTCGTCTCGCACTGTCCGACTCCGGATCTCGAAATGCATAGGTCCGATCCGAGTCTTAGTTGTCGTCAACCAGCGAAGGTCAACATGTCGGGCAGCGCGTCGTCGTAGCATCAAAAAGTGGAAGAGCGTGGCAGTGACAGAGGCAATCGCTATGATCAAGGCCCTTAATAACATGGGCATTTGGTCAGGTCCCTCCCCAAATCATCCCCCGGAGCGCTCCCAAAGCAGACGATCAGCGTTGAATCGGAGTGGGGCAAAGCTGCCAATGGTCATTTGCAAGTACCGTTCGCAACATTCTCCAGCAGTCGTCGCATCTCCAAGTTGTCTGACGGTACAAGCCACTACAACGGCCAGTGTCTCCAGTGTCATTTCCCCTCCTCCACCCCCCTTCCACACTTGCACCGCACCTTCCCCCTTCCCCTTCCACTATCGTGCCCCCCCTTCCCCCCTTCCCCTTCCTTGTCTAGGTTGCCCTCGCACCCCCGGCCATCCATCGCTCCAGCACCAGTGATCCGCTACGCCGCGCAGCCGCCCACTGGCAGTCCAGAGCAGTCCACCACCATCACTTCATTCATCGTCACCTCCGTGTCACTGTCCAGGTCCAGAGCCGGTGCGCGGCGTGCCTGACTTACAGCGCACAAACCACACCACCAAGCGACGGGAGGCCCTCTTGCGCAGCACTCTTAGCGGCCCAGATCTCCCACAACCCACTGGACTCGCTCATCCTAACGGGTCCTAACCCCCCTTTTTGGACCCCCAGCCGCCGCCATCTCGCTGCCGCCATTGGTCGTTGTATCCCGGCCAGCCACCTTGACGTTTCATGCCTCACAACCTCGTCGCGGATTCTGCTGTTGTCTTCCTACTGCCTACATACTTTGCTGCTCCGTCGTCTCTTCTTTGCAGCTTGGCTTTTTGGGGCTTTTGCAAGGTTGCTTTGGACTCTGGTTTTTTTTTTTTTTTTACTCTTCCTTCTACGGCCCGTACCACGTAGTCGTCTGTTTGCTTCCAACAACCTACTGGATACCAGTACGTCAATTGCATACTGTGCGCAGCACTAGCCTCTTCTACTGCAGCATCTCGTCCCACGCTTCTTCTTCTCCTGCGGCATTTGCTTTTTCCCTGCATCCCCCCCAAAATATTCCCTTTCGACACCGACACGCCTCTCTCCCGCCCTGTCATGCCGTGTCGCAACCGCTGGTGTCTCTGAAAGAACCCTTTCCGTCTTCCGTTCTTGACTCCGCCGACGCCTCTTATCCACCCCTTCTATCTGTACGACGAAGAAGCAGAGACATCGACATAGTCGACACATTCCACCGCCACTTCGACGACTTACGCTCCCAATCTTAGACATAACCCTGATCCGACGCGGCAAGACAAAAAGAAAAAGGTTCTGCGACATACGTACTATTTAGGTTGGCAGCTGGCTTTTGGGTTTGGCAAGCGGTTTTGGGTACGAGCCTGTGCCTGATTGGACTTGGATTCCGTCGGGTAATAGTGCTGCAAGAGGAAGAAGAAAGGTCTCTGTGCGACCCCCGATCGAATTGAAAGAGCCCCCGACCTTCTACCTCGACGCTCCCTTTGTTCCCTGCGCCGCCTTTTTTCGACTGCTGCTGCTTCTGCCTCTCGCTCTCCACGCGACCCGAGTCTCGTACAAAACACAGCGAGGTCTACCATGAATGGCCGCAATGCGCCTCTCTCACCTGTTTCTCTAGGTGGCGGAAGTGAATGGTCTGTTGGCAAGTACCAAACCATCAACGAAGATCCGTACGCAAACAACCGCGGCAACATCGTCTCTCCCCCGAATTCCGGAGGCTCAAACGGCGCCATGAATGGCGGTTTCCCTCCTGGCCCGCGCAGCGCTGGCGGGCCCTCACCGCCGCCCTCTGTCGGCCGCTCCAGCAGCGGCACAAACATGTACGCCAGGAGTGAGAGCGGAAGGAGTATCCGCGAAGAACAAGCTGAGGGTATCCTTGGCGAACACTATGTTGCCCTGAAGAACTTTTTGAATGGCGGCCAAGGAGGCCGTCCCACGCCCCCTAACAAGGCACGCGACAAACTGCTGCGACTGTCATCTGTCCAGTTTCTCGAACTCAGTACCGATGTTTTCGATGAGCTGATACGAAGACAATCTCTCGGCCGAAGGCCCTCAGGCCCTGGGTCCCAACCCCCTCCCCCTTACCTGATGCCCGAATCCAACTTCCACCCGAAACGTAACCAGGCGAGACAAAAGCTGTCTTCCCTTGGCCCTCCCCGATTTCGCGATCTCGCGACCGACGTCTACTGCGAACTAGAGAGGAGATTTCCCCGCTTTGCTGCTGGAGATATGCCCAGAGTGGGTAGCCCCGTATCGGTCCGTTCGCAAGCGACCGTGAACGGCGGTTACCCGCCGAGGAGTCAAAGTAGGAGTCAGAGTCGGACGAGACGTCCTTCCGATGCCAGCTCAATGCGAGGAGGACCGCCCCGGGGCGATCCGTACGGTGTGCCTCCGTCGCCGGGCTTGCCTCCGGGAGGAGAGTATAACCGGCCTATGCAGAAGCAGTTCCAGAGCAACACAATTGTGCCGAACAAGAGTACTATGGTGGAAGAGGATGATGATGCGAGCCCGAACGAGGACGGCGACGAGGCTTTTGGTCTCGAGCGCACGGCAACAAACCGCACGAGTAAGAGGAGCCAGGCCACGGAGCAAAGTGCGGTAGCATCAGAGGTGATCTTTACCCAACTTAACCTCGTATCAAGTGGAGACATTAACAGCCCTACAGGCCGACAAGAAGCTTTTAGACGAATATCAATCTCAGGTCCGAGAGCTTCGGGAAAAGCTCGACGCAATGGAAGACGTCATGAAGAAGAAGGACGATGAAATGAACAGTATCCTTGACGGCGAAAGATCACGATCGACGGCTGTCAATATGGAAAAGAAGGAGTTTGCCGATCTCCGGCTCAGCCTCGAGAATAAGCTTGCTGAGGCTCAGGACGTGAACGACAACTTAAGACAAGAGCTGGACCGCATGAGAGACGAGCATGCGAACGAATCCAGGCAGCTCAGAGAGCAGGTCGACGACCTGCGGCAATCCAACATGACCGCCGCTGCGAACGTCAGCTCCGGGAACGCCGACCGGGACCTGCAGCGGGAAAATGAGCAGTTGCGCAGATCCTTGCAAGAGCAACAACAGGTTACGGAGGAGGCTCGCCGCGAGGCCCGTGAATTTTTGCGCGAAATGAAGATGCTATCGCAACAAAGTGGATCTTCCTGGCAAAAGCAAGAAGAGTTGGAGAAAACCATCGACCAGCTCGAAGGGGAAGTTCGCGAGTGGCGGAACCGATACGCGCGCACCAAGACGCAGCTTCGCGACATGCGCGCTGCTTCACTCGGGTTGAATGTTGAGCAGGATGCGGCCAAATACGTGCGCGAAAAGGGATTCCTGCAGCAGAACGGAGCAGTCAAGGACGTTCACGTTACAAAGTTTCAGATTGCCATTGACGAGCTTCTGCAGAGAGCTCGATCAGACGACCCCGACAAGGTCGTTGACTCTATGAAGCAGGTCGTTGTCAGCGTTCGCCGGATTACTAAGGACATTGACGAAGCAGCCCAAACCAACGAGGACCTCATGCAGCAGCGATCGAAGCTCAAGGGCAAAATTTCCTCATCCGCCAACAACCTTATTACCTCGTCCAAGAACTTTGCTGCTTCGGGTGGCATTTCGCCTGTATCGTTGCTCGACGCCGCCGCTTCTCACCTAGTCGCGGCCATCGTCGACCTACTCCGAGCCGTCAAGATTCGCAATACTCCCGATGGTGAGCTCGAGGACGACGATGATGGCACCATCACGCCTGTGGACTCCACTGGATTCTTCTCTCCCAGAACTGCCTCCAGACAAGAATCAATGATCCAGGATTCAGTTCCCGCGCCATTGCCATTGGGACAGGCACCCCCGCCTTTCCAGGGTCTTGGTGGCAGAGCCAGCATGGACTCCTCTGCCTACAGCCCCATCAACTCCCCCCGTCAATCCGCTGACGCCTACAACCGAGGTCCTAACGGCATGAACGGCATGAATGGAATGAATGGCATGGGCTACAAGAACGGCCCAACCAACGGGTACGGCATGCGCCAAGACAACCAGGCAGAGGAGCTCAAGATCTACCTCGACGATCAGACTGCCATCTTGGTTCAGAACATCCAGAACCTTGTCGGCTCTATCCGAAGCGATGCCTCCATCAACCAAATTACGTCCGAGATCAACGGCATCACCGAAGTGGTCGGAAAGGTCATTTCTGAGACGGAGGCTTCTGGCAACGGCGCCATGATCGCTCGCCTGGCCGCTTGCCGCGAGAGACTTCTTGAGGCCAGCGAACGAGGCCTAGACATCGACCGCGGTCAGGACGTTGGTGCGACTGGACGCAACGATCGCGAGTGGCGCATGTGGACGCAGACTCTGCCTCCCATCGCCTTTGAGATCGCCAGGGAGACCAAGGAGTTGGTCCAGCGTGTTGATCAACTCGTTATGAACGGAGGCGACGACTTCTCCTAAGCTATCGACCCATCCCTGGAAAACCAACGCTCCGACTTTAATGATGGTAGGCAACTATGTTGACCTTCCGACAACCTATCACGATACGCATAATCTTCAAACGAAACCCCCCTTCCGCTTTTTTTTCGCGAGAGAAAGCTTTGATACCCCTGCTGTCCTCAGGGCGGCTTTGCTTGCATTTTGGGTTTGCAGTTTTGGGATGTTGAGGAAACAAGAGGGGTCGCTTTTCGCTTCTTCCGTATCCTTTTTTCTTTTTATATATTTAACATCCTCTCGGCGCATGAGAGGAGGTTTTGGCTCTGAAGCTTGGGTTATAGACGGCTCCTTGTGGTTTGGTCACTGCCTTGAGGCGTTTAATCTGCTCGGGGGGTTAACTTCAGTGTACGCTTTGCATGAGAGAAGGACCTGAAGACGACGCTTTTTTTGGGTCAAGTCATGCGAATGAACGAAGACAGACGGAACGGTCCTGGGCTTTCCTGCTCCCCTGGCCATGTATTTTCAGGGCGAGCGGGGCTGGACAGGACGGGATCAATTCTTGGCGGTGTTGAGCTGGTTAAAGACAGTGCTTGGGGGGTATAGTTAATGTTAAGATTGCCCACGAGGCACGGATTGAATGCACCATTGAGTCCGCTCCATGATACTGCCAACACGTCAATCTGGCCATGAGTGATGACTGTTAGCCTCCTTTCACAAGCAGAAACCTTCCAATATGATGGCACCGGAGGACGGCGCCGGCTCCCACGCGTGTGGCCGCGGGAACCGTTTCTTGACGGCGCGCTCCTCCCGCATGATCAGATAAAGGAGTTTCAAGCGTTCCCGTAGCAGTCGCCTTGATTGGTGCGGAGACATGTTGGGCCAACTAAGATGAGGGGGGGATTCTTCTTTCTTTCGCAGAAAGCTTAAACGTCAAAGTATTCATGTGGGAGGAGGAGGTTGGGGGGGGGGGGGGGGGGAGTTGGGATGGGGAAGCGCAAAGGCGCGGTAGTGATGATGGACTTGGGTCTGCTTGTCTTGCTCATCTCCTCACATGTCTGGACCTAGAATGCCGCGAGGCGGGCAGCTGATACGCCGCCGGACGCCGTAGTATGGGATCGACCATTGATGACGGTAGGTTACGGAATGTTGCACCCCTGGTTGGACCGTGCCTATCTGAGGGCTTCCTGATTTTCCCAAGACACTGTCTTTCTTTGCCTAATAAGGGGTCTTCGGGAAGCGGTGCGTTAAGGAAGTTGTTGTTCTCGAGGTCGGATGTCGGTTAGAGGGGCGCCGATCCGGAAGGAGGGAAAGCCGGCTGTGAGCTGGGGCCGGGTTCATCCCTTAGAAGTGGGGTCCGACAAAGTCCCCATTTCTGCGTTCTCCAACTCCTCTCCTTGCTGGTGTCGTCCTGCAGGTAGGTGTTGGACCTTTGAACCTGCGATCCTCCTTGAACCAAAGGTCCTGTTCAAAATGGGCAGGGGTGTTTTTCCCTACCCGGGGGGCAACGTAGTTGGACCCATCAGAACGGGAGCTGAACGAAGCCAAAACAAGTAGTTTGTTCTCAAGGACCAACGAACCAACCCCCGCCATATACTATTATTCGATTATCGCTTTGTTTCCATGTGCTTGCAGCTTACGGGCGTCGTCACTCCTCCTACTTACCCCTCACTGCCAATTAGACGACGGCCACCCCCTTTGTGGCCGGCGGCTGGCATCTTATGCTAGAGAAAGTTACACGCGTTGGTAGGGCTGCCGCCTGTCAACTACCCTACTTCCCCCTCACCCGCCAAGATCAGACCAGTCGAACCAGACGTTCAACACACAAAGTCGGGCACCTCGTAGCGGACGTCTAATCTGAAAGCCAACGCAGCGGTCAGCTTATGCTTCGATACCTGTTTTGGGGTAGGGGTCTTTTGCCAATCTCCAAAAACCTTCCCGGTCCGCATGCTGACGGCCAACCACCGTCCCCCCCGGTCCTGGGTTCGGTCAGCCCGTTTACGCATCTTTTCTTTGCTGGAACCAATTGACGGCGTCGTGGCTTACGGCGGATGGTGAGACCATCGAAACGGGCTGCTTTTCTTACGGGCGAAGGATTCCTGTTTGGAGACCCGGACCCAGCCATCTGGGGCCGCTTCGGTAGGTCTGCTTTGCTTTTTCTTCCGTCTTGTCTCGAGCTTGGGGCGGACGCAAGTCAGACGAAGGAGATGAGAGACATGGGGTACAGTGCAGGCAGATATATTTGAGGCTGTTCCCTCGTTCCCCGTTTCCGGGTTGGGCAACAACACGATCTGACATCTCTTTTGTGTGTGTCGGTGTCACCTGTGTCCCTGACCACCTATTGGGGTCTCTTTGATCATTGTTGGAAGTTGTGTCACTGTTCTCGTTGCTTTGTATCATACCCGCCCGAATTGGTGTTACTGAGATTTCCAGGTCCTTGAACGACGTGCTCGAGAGGCTTGAAGACGCATGGCTTGCTGGGGACCGTCGCCCACTGCTTCATATCATCAGCAGCTCGAGAAAAACGGATTGAAGGGCAAGATGTCGAAAACAGCGACGGAAACACATACGATGCCAGCCGAGGATACCAGCGGCGCAATCGCGCCGGCATCAGGAGCTGAGGACTCTCCGTTGTTGAACCTCCCCTACGAGATCCGGCTCCAGATATACGGCTGGGTCCACGCGATGCACCCCATCCAGCACGCGCAGCTGGCCCCGTGGTACCCGACTCCAACATACAGTTCGTACTTCCTAAAGCTCGTCAGGCCGGACGCAGCTGAGGATTCTGGAGTAAAGCGACCTGTCGCGAACGACGACGACAGCGACCCCCAGAAAAGGGAATCCCGAAGGGCCGCCGCCGACGACGACGACGAAAGGCAATGCTGTCCCCCTACCGACCGCTCTGCGGCCTGCCGTCCGCGCTCCTCCGCGCCTGCCGCCAGATCTACGAGGAAACGCGCACGCTCCCGTTCCGGAGCAATGAATTCGTGTTCGTGAACTGGTTCTCCTCGGGTCTCTGGGCGGCGCGGGCCTTCACTCGGGGCCTGCAGGGTTGGCAACGGGACGAGATGCGGTACACGCGGCTGGAGATGCTGGGGCGGGACTTCACGGGCCCGGCGCTCAAGGAGTGGGTGGAGCTGTGCGGGTGCTGGGCGGGCGGGCTACGGGGCCTGCGGCTCAAGATCCTGATCGGAGGTGGGATTCGAGCCCACCGCTTCCTTTGCCTCGCTGAACAACAATGCAGAGGCGCAAGCCATGGACATTTCCAAGTTTCCGGAGCCGAGGCCCGAGTGGATCGAGGAGGGCCTGCGGAGGATGGGCAAGCTCAGAGAGTTGGAGGTCGAGCTCTGCGTGCTTGATTGGGACGACGGGCAGAAGATTGCATGGTGCGAGTCTTTGGAGACGATTCTGAACGAGGGGCGAGAGGGCGGCGCGGTGCGTGTGAGGTGCGTCGAAAGGCTGATGGAGGATCGTGGGCCGAAGAGGGAGATTATTGGCGAAGGGGAGAAGCAGGATGGGTATGGATATTGATGCCTGGATGACTCTGGTTAGAGACGGTCAATGATAGGGGCGGGCGATGGGCGATGGGCAATCTTGAAGGCATTTGGGAGTTGGGAGTCATTTGGATGGGAAAGGATACCAGTAGGGAATTTGTTTGATCAAAGACTTGTTTCCTCCTCTCACTCATCTCACATTCGCGTATGTGAACCTGGTGAATCGAAAGCAGTAGTCACTGTTCGCGCGGCAGGAAGGAGGCAGACTTGCCTGCCCGGTCTTGCCATCTCAAGTCGGCCACCCTCCCACACCTTCTACGCGTCGACCTGCTTTGTTTTTTTCTCTCTGCCCTCAACCTTTTTTCACAACCACCTCGTCTTCACCCACACAACACACCAAACTTTCCTCTCCTCAACCTGAGCAGCCCTAATCCTGCTCAACCTCCCACTTAACCTACCCTTTCTCCTTAGCATACTTTGCGCGAGGTATCCTTACTCCTCCTTACTTCTCTCCTCCAGTCTACCCACAAGCCTTCCCCTACCATCACGCATCTCTCCCCTTCTCAATCCGTCTCACGCGAGAAATTTTCTCAGAGATCCCCTGCCCAAGACAAAAATAAGGAGACACTCAGATCTCTTCACCAACCGGTACAGCAAACCTCACGGACTCTTCGTGAAAAATCACTAACCTGAACAGATTCCTTTACACAAGGAATTTTTGACAAGGAATCATCTCCTCGATCACACCAAGAACAAGGAAAATCTACCTTCGTCGCCAAAAGTACAATCCCCTTCCCACTTCACAACAATCGCTTTACTGATAAGCTCCAGGTCAAGATGGGTGGTCATGTCACGAGAGGTCTTACCTTCACTGAGCGCTGCTTCGAGTGCTTTGACATGGACCACACCTACGCCTGGCCCCTTCCGGTCCGGCTTTTCGCTGTCTTTTTCATCACAGCCTTCTTCATCAACATGCACCCCGACGTCAATGCCTTCACCAAGCGTGTTGTCTGGATGGGCGTCTACCCCTTTGCCATTCTCATTGGCTACGCCTCCGCCACCATTGTCAGGGCTCTCCTCTTCATCTTCATTGACGGCCCTGAGATGATTGCCAACCTCATCACTCGTCACCGTAACCGCTACCGTGACCTCGATGTCCTTGACAACCTCGATGTTGAGAACAACACTAAGCTCAACGCCATCATGGGCCGCCTCCACGCCACTGCCCCCGAGGAGTGGACCCCTGGTGGCCGCGTCTTTGACAAGAAGTACAAGCCCTTCCTGCCCGCTGAGAAGATGAACTTTGCTGGTCCCCGCCAGAAGAAGGCCATGACCCGCGAGCGCAACCTCTCTGTCTGAGCTTGGCCTTGCCTGCTATCATCAACCGACCAGCACTGGAGTTTGGCGGCTGGCACTGAGTACTTGGAGGAACTGGATCTGTCCAGAAACCGGATCTTCTAGGGGAAGGCAGCCTCTACTACAGCTCTTTGGCTTTTCCGGATACGCGGCATGATGGAGGACGATACGAAGCTCATGAGATTACGAAGCCATGACTGACGATTTCTTTTTCTCTTGTCTTTGGAGGGAATGGGTCTTTTGGGGGGATGGACTTTGGTTTGGGCCTAAGGAGTATACACAGGCGTGGCATCCCATCACTCTTGGGTGTGCATATTGGGACTTGGGTTCGACAACGAATTGGGGTCTGGCCTATGAAAAGCGGGCTGGACGGACGCGCATAGAAGCATTGAGGTGAAAAATGGACAGACAGGTCCCTAATAATTGGTAGACAGACGGGAATAAGACGCTCTTGCTATGTAATCCTTTCAGTTCGCATGTTTCTGTGATGTCGTCCACCTCGACGAGGCTATTCGCAACGCTGAAGGCAAGCGATGCCGCATGTACTTGGCTGCCATCGCCATCTCAGACTTATCGACTTCGACCTGGATGTATTTAA
Source organism: Colletotrichum camelliae (assembly GCA_018853505.1). Taxonomy (NCBI): domain Eukaryota; kingdom Fungi; phylum Ascomycota; class Sordariomycetes; order Glomerellales; family Glomerellaceae; genus Colletotrichum; species Colletotrichum camelliae. The sequence goes on along the minus strand of JAELVL010000008.1, from coordinate 1,997,321 downwards.
AAAGGTCAACATGACTTTTTACAGTCGACAAATGGAACCGGTCTTTCCATTTTTATTTCAAACTGAAGCATGCTTTCACATTGATTTGGATTTGATTTCCTTTCACTGGTGAAGCGTGTCGACACAGCGGAGGGCCGTGTAGGGAAGGAAGGTTGTCCGCCATCCGCCCCTTCCCAATCCAGCCAAATACCCCACGAGAAATGACGAGAGCCTGAAGAGCTCGCAAAATTTTCATACGGGAAGTTCAAGGTACCAGAGCGAATTGGAAGTCACCGCGGAAATAAATAGGTAATACATGTCACCCAGATCGCTTCAAGAGACGAGGCAGCGACGGACAATCCCGCTTGTCCCTTTCAAGAGTGTCTCTGGAGGCAGTTTTTATACAGGATCAGGATCAGAATCATGTCCACATCCGTCCGGAAAATGTCGGCTCTGGCTTCTTTCTCCCTTCACGTCAAAATCTTTTCCCTAATCTGGATTGAGGGCGATCTCACTCGCTCGCCCCCTAGGACTAGGAAAGTTCTTAGCTCCGCGTTGAAGGGAAACCGTGCCAGACCTCATGGCATCGAGCTTCGCAGTATGTAGTTTGAATACATTCCCGGAGATGTAGTCGCATAGTTCAGTACAAAAGGGGGCGGCTCGTGTCACCCAGGCATTCTCACAACCGAATGCGTTGGCAGATATTGTGTGTCCATGGTTGTCTGCCGGAAACTTGCTATCCACGCGTCCACCACGGCCTGGCCCTAACAAATGATAGACTTTTGAAGGGCGACGATACTGGTTGTGGAAATGCATGAATAAACCATCAATCATGAAAGATAGAGATGATGCCTGACGGAGACGAGACGAGACACACATTCGACTACCTGGTTTCCTCAAGCAACTAGAACAGACACGCTTCCATCAGCAGCCGCATCACTGAACTCGTTATGACACCTTCAGACGAACACCAATGATCATGCATCAGGATCAATTGGTTTGCTTGGTAGCGGTGCCAAGTATTCCTGGAATTTATATTGGCTGAGATCAGCTGGAGGCGACTCGAATCACCAAGCATTCGGTAATTTTTCGGTCAGTGTTGCCGGACACTTCCCTTGCTAATCAACCATCCACCAATGCCTGTGGTTTTTGCAGTAGACCTGATCTCCTGTTCTTAGAAATTGTTCGATGAACTACTGTTCAAATGAAGTTGCAAGTAGGGTAGTAGGGAGAAGTTGTGACTAATCCATATAGTGAAGGTATCGATAGCTCGAGCCTACCTACGTGCTCAAATCCCCCCATAACATCCCATACATGCACCTCAGCTCTGCACTAAACCACAACGAATCCTCTTTGTCCGTTTGGCAACCTCGACAGCTCAAAAGGACCCCTGGCGCAAGCCATGTGACTTCGCGCCAGTCTCGCTCCCAAGCGGTGTGGTCCTCCACCCCCCAAAACCGGCCCCCGTCTCACCCTCTAGCCTGCCCCGCACCGCGCCGGTCGTGACTCACGGGCTATGTAACCACTAACCAGGGGCCGTAATCAGCCGCAGACACGCAGTAGCGCATCCCGAGCGCGAGATATCACTGTTTTCCTTCTATCCTTGATTGAAAAATTAAAAAGGATATGCCAGGGGCTTAGGGTGTCGTCGGCACTGGCGCGTCACTTGGGGAAACAGTCGATCGAGTGTGTGTCATGTGGTTTGAGGGAAGGAGTCATTGGCTTAAAAAGGGCGGGATGATCCCGCGCCCGCAGGAACGTCCTTCCCTTTGTCTTGCTGACTTCTCAACTTCCATCGTCCTGAGGAGATCGGGAACTTTGTTTTGACCCGTGAGGAAATTTCGCAGAATCCTCCATCTCACAAGCCTTCCAACACTGTTTATCCTTCCCCAATTGGAGGAGGTGAAATCACGTCAATTGCGGCGCGGTCCGGGGGAACGAAGCTCGGAGCTTATCTCGATAACATACACACCCACTCTCACCCATCAACCCCGCGAAGTCACACGCGCAGAGCCAACGGCGGAAGCCCAACGAGACCCCACGAAGCTTCTTTTCTTCTGACGTCATATTTCAACGGTCCTCCCGACAAAGTGGAATAAGATGGACGCGCGATGCCAATGCGGCGCGGTCACGTTCAAGACGCCGCTGCCTCAGCCGCTGCGGCTGTACATCTGCCACTGCGATGAGTGCAAGCGCCAGACGGGCTCCGCTTTTGGGACGTCGGCGATCTTCCCCAGGTTCCAGCTCCCCGCCATGGATTTGCTGGGCGTCTACGCGTGAGTTCTCGAATCCCGTGGGTGGTGGTGGATGCAAGTGGTGAGAAGTAGCGTAAGAGGCATTAGGGGAGTGTACCAGGGGCGAGGTGAGAGAGTGAAGATGATTAATTGGCTGTGAAGAGAGGATGATGAGGTGCTGACTTTGGAGACAGGAGGCCGACTGCCTCAGGCGTGACGCTTCACTGGTGAGTCTGGTAGCATGCCGCCATGCCGGTTTTCATGTATTAACGTGAGTCATCAGCTACTTTTGCCGCAACTGCGGGACGAGGTTGATACATAGCACACCGGTACGTCGCTTCGGCCTTCTGACAAGTGAACCAGCAACTCATGTTAGACACAGGACAAGAACGTCGTCTCGGTCAAGGGCGGCTGCATCGATGGCCTCGACTGGAAGACGGCGGTGCACATCTGGACCAAGAACGCCATGGTGCCCATTCCGGAAGGCGCCGAGACGCACTCCGAAGAGGCGAACTACACCGACTACGGTGACTCGCAAGAAGCGCTTGACCAGCCGACCGACCTGCGCGGGAGCGGGGGTTGTACCGGACCGGTCCTCAGGCCGGCTTGCGACAACAGTCCTACGAGTTCACTGCAATGAGATGCTACTCTTCCCAGGTTATAGAAAGCAAGTAAGGGTTGTTTGTAGATGCCGGGACGGTTTTGTCTGCAGAGAATCTGATTTCGATTGTTTGAGTGAAGGCGGGGGAACAAGTATTAATGGTGTCTGATATCAACTCATATCCCTACAGAAAGTCATCCCATCCATTACGCATGATACATGAATTGCCGTTCTGCTCGCTTCTCTTTCATGGGTTGATGCTCTCACGAGTGCTGCCCAACCAAGCTCTCTTCTCCGCTTGGTCTACCGTTGGGTTTGGACACGTCCTCACGACGATGCTCGCCTTGCTCCGCTCTCGTCGCAGAGTCGGAGTGCTTCGCCGGGTCAAAGACGTACATGGGGAACTCGAGAAAGACGGTCCTCTTCAGGATCGTCGGCATGCGGGCGTACAGCTGCGGCGGGAAGGGAATCAGGATGCTGGTGCGGTCGAGATAGCGCTTGTAGCCCTCCCAGTTCTGACCCTTCTCGTAGCGCTTCTTGGCGCCGGGGCGCTCCTGCAGAGTCAGGCCCGAGACGAACATGAGCAGCAGCGTGAGGAAGAAGGGGCCGAGGATTGTGGCGTAGAGAGCCTTGAAGGCTTGGCCGCCTACGTAACCGTCCGCCGCAGAGGAGACGGCGATCATGTAAATGCCTTCGTACGATATTAGCCGTGAGTTTCTTGGGGTGGGAAATGTGAAAACGCCAAGTGAGATGGGCCGATGGGGTCTGTATCACTTGGCACCGCAGCGAGAGACAGGAGCCGGACTTACCGAACTGGATAATGATCTCGCCAAAGTAGTTCGGATGCCGCGACACATTGAAGAAGCCCTTGTCGCAGATGGCCTCGCGCTCCGGGTGGTCCCTCCGGAAGGCATACTTTTGCGCATCGCTCACGGCCTCCATGGTGAAGCCGACGACGAAGAAGATGATGCCGACGATGTCCCTGCCGGTGCCGAAGGGGTGCTGCGGGTATTGCGTCACGTTGGGCGAGTTCAGCACGGTCACGGGCAGCGAGACGGTCCAGACCCAGATCATCTGGAAGATCCAGAAGCCGAGGAAGGGGAAGAACTTGTCGCGCTTGTCGTCGAAGCGGTCGTCCTTGCCGGTCTTGATGATGCGGAAGAGGAGGAAGCCCGAGAGGCGCGCCGCCCAGAGCATGATGAAGATGGAGGCGACAACCTGGCGCGCATGGTGGTGGCCGCTGAGCGCGAGGGTGATGATTGCGAGGAGGACGAAGTTTGTGCCGCCGGCGAAGTCTGAGGGGTGTTCAGTTTGGAGGATCTGTGAGAGGGTTTGTGAGAGTTGGGGGACGTGATTTCTTACCGGTGAGCTTGTCAAACTTGAAGCTGAAGGCTATTGAGAAGAAAAGTAGTTGATACGCTATTGTGATGAGAGCCGTGATGGCTAGGTAATAATCGTCTAGAACGTGAACGACCGCCATCATGAGCGGTTGGCTGTTCTCTCAACGTCGCGTGTTGATTGCTGTGTTGTCCAAGTCACAATTCAGAACCTGAGACGCTTTGGTAGAGTGCTGAAACACTTGGGACGATGATTGTTAGTAAACCGCAATGGATTAAGTATTAGTGAGGGAGTGTCAAAGAACAGGATTCAATTTCACTCCTGCTGACGCTTTCATTTTTGATTTCCGGAAGCTGTGGGTGAGAATGGTTGACTGAATCCTCCTGCGGTCGCGATAACCTGTCGCATAGCCTCAATCCAGTGAGAGTCGACGATGAAAGAGAGAGCGTTGTGTCGTCATTGACTTGCTAGATCCACCGCGTTTGGCTCAGTTGCTCCAGGCCCGTGTACCGATGTCACACATTTTGTATGATGCGGGTACATGGCGCCATTCCAGCGATCGGAGTTTGACGAGCACCGAGGGCCGCGGCCACAAGCCACAAGCCACAAGCCACAAGCCACAGGAGCGCCAGCCACGCAAGGACAGGGAATGTTTCTCGAAGCCGGTGGATCGACGCCACAGACATCTGCCCAGACCTGGCTCCACTGAATTGAGTGAAACGAACGAGACTGGCAGTCCCGTCTCCCGATCATGACATCCCTATCCTTGGGCTTAATCGCAACGACTTATTGAAGCGCGGAAAGGGGTGGTGGTCTCACGCTGTCTTGGATTCCCTTTCCTCAATGCAAGGCGGTGCACCCTCGGGGCTTCGGAGACCTGCGACCAGAGACATGCCGCCCACCGTGTCTTCACCTGGTTCTTCTTCACCAGCAACAAGAACTGTCATCTATCTGAGGGGCTGATTCCAGACGGGCTCCGTGAGGGACTGCGGGCTTACCTCACCCACGATATTAGGAAGGGCCATCTTCCACTCAGTGCAGCAATGCTATTGCTGCTCGCGACATGCTATCGCTGTGAGCTGCATGGCATCACCCAACCAGACCAAGACCGCCTGCCTGGCTCCAGGCTCTCCCTCTGGCCCGGCCGTGGCTTGCCGCATCGCCATGCGAGGCATACCTCACGACTGGACGAGATTTTCCAAATGCATCAAACACGCACCGATGGGCCGCGACTTGTCTGACCCGTTTTCCCAAGTGTGCTACAGCCACTTGAGGCGAGTCCCCTACGAAGCGAGCGCTTCTCACGCTCTCAGCACCTTGGGACGATGGAGTCGTCTCAATGCCCTCTTCCGTTGTCCGTTCTCTTACAACGCCGCAACCTGTGAGGGGGAGGGGGCTACGCAATCGCAACGTGCTGGCGACACCTCCTGTCTCGACGGATGGGCTCATTGGCTGGGCTGGGCTGGGCTGGGACGAAGTTTTGCCTTTTTCTCTGGTCTGCTTGCGTGCTGCGAATGCTAAAGCAGCAGAAAAGATGGGATGAGACCTAATACATCAGTGTGTCCAGTTCAGTGTCCGAGAGTCCGCATGGTTTCGCGACGCGAGCAGGAGTTGGGAGCGACGGGCAGCAGTGAAGAAAAGAGTGCGTGCGGCAGCTGCTTCTCTAGCCTGGGAAAAAGACTGGAGGCTCCATCTGAATTGCTACGTGATGATAGATCCTCACGTGGATGCTGTCGCACACACCCCTCGTTTGTTCCCGCAGTAAAAGTCTACGCGACGACGATTGCTACACTGCGACTCTGACGGACGATGGGTGTGATATAGGCATCCATCCTACGATATTCGTATGGGCGACGAGTGTGTGTTTGGGGGCCACGGGGGTTGGTGACTGACAGCGGTGCAGGGCGATCTCCCATGCCCACCGCCCACGATTCACATCGCTAACAATAGCTGTCCGACTCTGGTACGGATCCTCTGGGGAAACGACGCGAGAGTTTTGTTTCCCGCCGTCTTCTCCCTTTTCTGAGTTTTCTTTTTTTATACATGCCGTATCCGTACCTACCCTTCATTTTTGCCTCGAGTCAAAAACAGTTCGCAGCTGCAGCATTGAGATGTGTTGATGGTTGCGAGCTGGGATTGCGTGAAAGCGTAAAGGAGAAATATCCCGCTACCCGTCGGAAACATGTTTACTTTGCGGCTTCAGCTGAGCATACCATTTCGAAGGAAGGTGAGACTGTGTAAGACTGAGGATGAGGGTTAGGGACTTCCCAGGTTTGAAGGGTTGAAGACCACACGATCCATGGACGAGAACAGACGTTCCCAATGGACAACCACGATGCCGTACTCGCCGTGGAACATCATCGCATGACTTTACCCATCAAACAACCCATCACGTCACGCATCTCTGATCCGCCTACGGGATGAGATGCCGTCCACCAGCCTGCGGTATGGGCTGCATCTGTGCCATCGAAAGGCAGCGCAACGTCTGAGCTAGCGCTGCTGTCACCGATCCATAGCGCCCGAGGAATAGCACGGGAGAAGAAGAAACAGCACCACAGCACCAACGAGCCATCGACGACAGAAGAAAAAGCACACGAAGAAAAATTCTGGCGCTCTCGCAGTTTCGGAGGCGCTGGGAGTTGAGGGGGGGCGAGTTGTGCGGCGCATCACCCCCCGTCTCAGACGGTCTCCGTCTGGGGCATGTCTCACACCCTGGACAATCAGCCCAAGGTTGTTCCATGCCAAGGGTCGTCGAATCCACAGCGCTTTGCTGCTCCAGGCCAGCATCTCCGATCGAAGCCTGCCAGAGATCCTCGACAGCGAGTCGGCAAGGCTCCCTGGATCTTTCTTTCTTCTCTTTTCTTTTCTTGGCTGCCCTGAACCGCGCAGGGCTAGGTCCCGCCTACCGCGCAGCACCAGCTGGTTCCTGAACGACATCCCTGTCTTTGCATGTCTTCGCCCCTGTCTCTCGTCAGGAACCGCCTGCTTCTGCATTTGCCAGAGAGGCGGCGAAACGGGCAAGTCGTGACTGCTTCCCTTGCCATCATCTGGGCCTCTCTCTCTGGGGGACCCTCTTGTCCGAGTCTCGCCCTTTCGACCAAGACCCAGAGATCGTACCAGCCGAGACCCCATCCCACGCCGTTCTGGTGTCTTTCCGCCGCGCTGCTACCCACTAGCCAACTTGGCATCAATTTGGCAACCGGTAAGCCGAAGCCTAAAGAGCCAATCTAGACGCCGGAGAGCGGCGTACCTTAACGGTCCTGGGCATTCCTGGGCGAGGGTGGTGAGTCGTCCTTATTTTCCCTTCCTCTCGCGATGTTCGTATTATCCATCGGCTCACTCCGTCTCGTGGTCTCTCTGTCTCTCTCTCTCTCTTTCTCCCTCCCGTCCGATCTCTCCTTCCCTTCTGCCCATTTGGCTCTCGCTCTTCGAATTCTACGAAACTCTGCTTTGGGCTTGTTATAGCATAGCATTTCCCAGGTGGGAACACGGGAAAGGCGGCATACCGTGACCTTTTCGCTCTTTGACCGAGCACACTCCAACAACATCATCTTTTCATACGATACACCCTCCACACCCGTGACCCGTCCCATCCATCCCACCACACCCACACCCCCCTGCCCGTGTGTTTGGTCGACTCTCATCAGTCTCCATCCCGCTACCGCTACCCTTTCCATTCAGGTACCAGCCTGGCAAGAGAGAGTCCCCACACGCCCACCACGGCCCCCCTGCTGCTCTTCTTCTCCCTCACTTCATTACTCAAAGGTCTTGGCCGTCCTATCTCTCGCCAAACTCTCCGGACAATGTTCTGCAGGTGGCCACCTGCTTGCCCGTAACTCTACTCCTCCTGCCTCCTCCTCCCCTTCTCTACCTTTACTCCCCTCACCCATCGTAATCGCGAACCTGGACCGGAGGGTTAGAGTAGTGCGAAGGTTTAACGGACCACTGTCCACCAAACAGAACATCTTTTACAACAATCACCAAAGGGTTGATCCCACCGAACTTCACCGACGGCTGGTCTGTTGCGGTAACCAAAAACGCTCTTTATACGGAAATCGACGTGTTAGTTGGAAAAGGAAATCACGAAACAAAGTTCTGGAACGACAAAGTCGAGAAACGCTGGCGACGTCTCACGGTCACCAGCTTTCTTCTCGCAAATCATCTTCAGAGCCCACGATGAGGCAAAGTACACTCTTCGCCGTGGCAGCTCTATCAACATTCGCTCAGGTGAGTTTACACCGGGAACTTGGGCTGGATATAACGAAAAAGGGGACGAGGAAGAAGAGGCGACTTACACATGAAACCACAGGGCGCGGTATTCGACAGGAAAGACACGCTTCAACCCAGGCAGATCGTCAACATTGGAGGAAATGGACAGGTGGATGTGCAAGGGAATGGCGCGGTGCAGGTGAAGACAGTCAAGGCCGAGAACATCCAGGGCCTGGCGGGAGCAAACAACGGCGGCATCCTCGCGGGCATCCTCGACGCACTCAACGGCGCCAACAGAGGCAACCGACAGAACAACAAGGGCCACCACGGAAAGGGCAAGACCAACAACAACAACTGCCCGCCGCCGCCGCCCCCATTGACGGTGACCAAGACCGTCTACAACAATGCCTCGATCCCCGCGCCGTTGACGGTTTTCGTCACGCAAGCTGCTCCGTATGTTCTTCCTCGATATGATGTTGTAGGGACCTCAACGGGACATCGAAAGTACTAACTCGTCGATAGTCCTCCCGTGACTGTAACCCAAAGTAATGCTCCTCCGCCACCGCCACCACCGCCCGCGGCTCCCCTCGTTCCGCCCGCAGCACCGCCGGTACCTCCCCCGGCCGCTACGCCGTCGACGCCTGCTCCCATCGCAGCCGGTAAGACCCCTCTCGTCATCTAGCGCACCAAAGAACCAAGCCAGACTAACACCAACCGCAGAACCTCCCGCCGCCGCTCCTCAACCGCCGGCAGCGCAACCCCCCGCGGCGTCGCAACCCGCAGCCCTCCCGCAGGTCGGCGCCAACCCCGCCCAGGGCAACAACCCGACGACGTCCCTCAACCTCGGCGGCCTCAACGGCGGCGCCAACAACAACAACCAGCCCGCCGTCGTCCCCGCCGACGGTGCCCGCCGCCGTCAACAACCCGGCCGCTGTCCAGCCCGGCGTCAGCGGCCTCCAGCTTAGCAGCAAGCTCGTCCTCGGCAACCTCATCCAGCAGACCATCGGCCTCCAGGCCCGCGCGACGCCCGATGCGCAGGTCCACGCGGCGGTCATGCCGGCTGGCTGGAAGGAGGACGACGAGGCGTGAGGGGGATGGGTTGGATTGGAAGTTGGCACGAAACCCCTTTCTATATCCGGATTCCTTGCCGAACTTGTCGACTCTTCACTTCATACGCGAAGCGTAATTGTTGGATTGCAGCTGGGAGACCGAAGTGGGGGAAGGGCATCGTTGACGAGATGAAAGCACGGTTTGCAGCAGCGGCATACGAATACCCTAGAAGATGTTTGGTTGGATTTACTTTTTTTCGATTCTTGGTGGGCGGTAGTGGAGGTGGTACTAATCGGTATTCCCAAAAAAGGGGGAAGGGGGATGAGTATGGGTACATAGGAGAGAGGAAGATGAGGCAGAACGCCACCGGACTATGGAAGGGGAACAAGGTCATCTTTTCCCTTTCTTGTGTCCGGTTGCGCAAAGCGAAGAGGTAATCGGCCGCTCCTCCGTTTTTGACGAGGAAGTGTTGGATGAGGAGCGGCCAGCAGGCTTTCACACACAAAAAACCCCAGTTGTATATAATTCATTTCTCTATTTGACACACACACAAAAGCACATCATCACAACCCCCCTGAAAAGCACTCTTCACACATCACACCTAGCTTACGATAGCATTGTACGAATCGGAGAATGAGCAAGTCTCATAAATGCCCATGCTGGCGTGGTGCGTGAAATAAGACTGTCCCCGCGGGCTACTGTGAATATTCCAGGTCCACAGAGAGTGTAAGTTGTGAATTGAGAAAAGGTTGCAAGGCTGATGCTCTTAATTTTCGAAAGGGGTATCATAAGGGTTAAATGACATGCTGCCCAGCCCATCGATTCTGCTCTTCTTCAAGCTCTTCGCGGAGCCCACTGCCAGTTCTATGATGACGCCTTCTCCTTTTCCTTCTGCGCTAACCTCAATTTCTTCGCCTGCCTCTTGCTGATGGTCGGCTGCGGACTATCTCCCGAGTCGTCAGGAGTCTTGCGCTTCTGGGCGTTGCCTCCCTTTTCGCCGCCCTGCTTAGCCTTGCCGTCCTTCTTCCCCTCGGCCTTCTTCTTAGCATCATCCTCCGCCCGCCCGCCGACCTCAAGAACATTCACAACCCCCCTAAACCCAGTCCTCTTGATCCCCTCGTTTGCGACCACGCCGCGCGGGTTCACGCCCAGCGCCTCCGTGCCCTTCTCGCTGCCGAGCCCCCACACGGCCATCAGGTTCACCACGTCCGCCGGCGCGCGCAGGTCGAGCGCGGACCTGGCCTCGCTGCTGACGACGACGCCGCGGCCCTTGGTCGCGCGGAGGAGGGACGCGAGGTTGGAGATGAAGAGCGCCCTCGCGCGGGCGTCCGGCGGACCTTGCCCCCCGGGCGCCGAGAGCACCTGGGAATAGCACACCTCGAAGCGCACGCCGCGGGCGACGGCGGCCATTAGGGGCTTGGGCCGGAAGTGGAAGGGGAAGTGCTGGGCCATGTCGAGGGAGATGAGGGACGGCTCGGCCATGTTGAGACAGGCGGCCTGGAAGGCTTTTTCGGTGGTGGGGCGGACGGCGAGGATGTCGTAGGCTGCTGCGAGGGCGGGCAGGCGGTAGTTCTGGGAGGGATCGGCGAGGAGGACTGTTGCGCGGTGGAGAACCGTCGGTGTCTTTGTGGATTGTGAGGGTGTCGTTGTCGTTGTTGGTGGGAATTTCGGGAGGGGATTCGTTATTTGTGATGGGATCGGGGGTGTTACTGTGTGGTTGAGGGCAATGACTGCGTACCCCAGCGACGAGGCGAAGGTGATTGTGCGGTTGAGTTCATCGCGGGGCGTGGAGGGTGTCCACGGGATATTGAGGTCGTAGAGCATTTTTGAAGCTATCGCGGGTTGGTTGGCCGTTGGGTGTAAGAGTCAGAGGTTGCCAGATGTTCCTGCCGTCAGGGGCAGCTGTATCTTTCCAATTCGCTCCCTACGCCAACGGTTCGGTCTGTGACTCGTTGTTTGCGCCTCAAAAATGGCTCGCGTCGTGATGCTCTTGTTGCGCAGTGGAATGTCGCGTGGTTGTGCTGCTTTGCGACGCGGGTGGAAATTTTTCGAGGCAGTCGGAGATCGGTGAAGTTGGTTCCGCGAACGCGGGCGGCACGACGCTGTGGGGGAGAGAGGTGAACCATCGGCGGGGGCACTTCGGGCGTGCATGGCGCTAGAGACTCACGCTAGTGGGCACCTGGAAGCCACCCGGAGGTCTGTCAGGCCCGTCACCTTTTTTCGGGGCTGTCGCGTTGCAGCGGCGGGAAGGACGGGCGGGAACATCGGGCAGGAGTGGAGGCGCAAGGGCGGGTGACGCTATCACCTCATCGTCATCGGCTGCCTCAACCCTCTCTGCTGAAGCCTTTCTGATGATGGCAGAGGGCGACGACGTTCACGGGCTCGTTTTGAAGGTTTTGTTGGAGAGGCAATAGGCGACGCAAGGCCTATGGCGCAGTTTCTTTCCACTGTGGCTGCAGCAGCAATCTGGATCTCGAAGGTTGTCGGCAGTCCACGGATGACCCCGGGTTTTCAGCCGGGCAGGCGAAGGGGCAGCTGAGCCAGTCAAGCTGGGAGTGACCTCGCTCCGAAAGCATGAGCCTAATTCTAGGGGAAATTTCCCCTCACTGTGTTTTTCCACTGCATAAGAATTGCAGTAGAGTTACTGCAAATAAGTGCATTACTTGCCTCTCCTGTCACTAAGCACGCTCCATCGCCAAGATGTCAGAGAGGTCACGGGCTGCCTCTCGACTTCCCATGCCCCAATCTCCAATAGAAGGTTCGAAAAGCCTTCTCTTGCCTCCGAGTGACATGCCGTGCTTGCTAAGGTAGTGAATGATGTTGGCGGGCATTTTTTTTTCGACTGGACCGCCAAGGATGCACCGCCTCGCCAGTACACGCAAGACCAGTGACACACCCAACTCCGTTCGCCGGGCCATCAATCAGCGTCCGCAGTTCATCCCTCTTTTCTTTTCGTGCCAGTCGTATCATTCCCTCAGCTCGCTGGTCAGAAAAAAAAAAAAAAAAGCTTGGGCCACCCTCTAAAAAGCCATTGAGTAGCCCCTTCTTTCACGCCTATCAGAAATCGACTTTCTCCTAGGCGTGCAACTTAAACACCCTTGGTCCCCTCCCAAGCCAACTGCTTGTACGGCAATCCAACGCTTCCGGTTCACTCTCCTGCAACCCGGCTTACCTAGGACGCGATTTGGTCTTGGTATATTATATGGGAAGCGCGCCATCTCCTTCGTCCTAAATCCGTTTGAGCGCGACATCGACAGACGCCAATCCGATTGAGAGCCGGGAGTACATCACCAGCCGTCGTCCAAAGATCCCGCCAAACTACTGCACCTGTGCGCCGCGTCTTGCGCCGAACACTCCGACCCGACCGTCGAAATGTTCTTCTTCTTCGTGTGCGGCGAGCACACCTTCCGCAAGCCCGTCGAGGGCTACGAGGGCATGGTGTGCCAGTGCTATAACTGCGGCAACATGGCCGGTCACGTCATCAAGAGCCATCCGTGGTTCACCTTCTGCTGGATTGTGAGTCTGATTCCGAAACTGGCCTCATCTTGGCGCATCACAGCCTCGCCGATTGCCATTGGAGCAAGCGACCTTAGGCCGTCAAGACCTGATATAATAATTTCACTTGACGAGCTGTCTGATAGAGCGCAGCTAACATTCCGTGTCCTAGCCCGTCATCCCCTTGTCATTTCTACACCGACGTAGTATGCCATATTTGCAACTTTGCCCAGCCGTTGGAGAACAGGCCGGATGTCACGGCAATGAAGGGCGGCGGCGGCTATCAGCAGCAGCATCCTCAGCCGGTTCATGGACAGCCTCCTCAGGGCTGGGGACAGCAGCAGCCTCATTACGGATGATTTGCATTTTGCAGCAGGAGACTATGGATTGTGCAGATTTAGTGGCTTCCGGCAAAGGGCTCACGGCATCGACTCTGGGTTAATGAAGGTGTTGGGAGATGTTCGTATCCTCCGGTCACCTGGAAACGCACAAGGTGCAGGTGAGAGTCTTCAGCTGGGTTCTGGGCAAAGATACCATGTTCGCGGGCGTTTAGGCAATGGTTATTATTATGAGTATCAATGCAACGAATCAAGCAATATCTTCACGGCGTCATACAAGGGACGATGACTATCTGCTGATGATAAAGAGCTTTATGCGCGCTGAAACAAAGGGATCAAGATGACAGATGGGGAACTCCAGGAAGACGGTTCAATGATGCCTCGCAAAGTTTCATATAGCTTCACAGCCTACACAGGGAAGAAACGAGATTCTAGATTTGCCATTTTTCATCGATATTTACCTAGTACTGTTCCTGCTCCGACCCACCGAGGCGGTAAGACGGAGTTCAGATTTTGAGCAGCGGTACTCATGCGAAGCTCAGGAGGAATTTTCCCAAGAATGATCCAGAGCTAGTAAAAGAACACAAATTAATTAAACTTGATATCTGTACGTGTGGCGTTTGGAATCTCTCCTGGCCGAAGGCTTCCATGATAGAGACGTGTTCTTGCGTCTCATGGTCATTGTGGCAGGATCACAGGAACAATCATTGTCTCTTGTGAGGTGATTCAAATTGCTATCGAAAAGGACTATTTTTGACGCACATTGGAATCATTTGGCTTAACTAGAGACCGCGCTGTCATGGATACTGAGTCTAGTTGTGTATCTCGTCAGTGACGGCTACTTCTCATCTTTAACTCGCAGCAACTCTTGATGTAATTAGACAAACTCATTTTGCTCAAATGACGTCTTAAAACTGGAAACCAGTCATCAAAAAATCGATCACAACCATTTATTTCCCCAATTATCGTGTCCGTTATGTGATGAAGTCGTGGTTGACCTGAGAGCATTCCCTCTGAGGGTATGACGTACAAGCTTCAGCCACATGTGGATCTGTGGCGGTGCAGCGCTCTGAACTCTTTCCTGGACTGCTTCCGTCATGTCGACAAAAGCATCGGACAAACCACCAATGAACCTCGGCCGTCTTACGATCTCCAGAGAAACCCCAACTGCGATCGTCTGCGTGATGCTCGTCGCGCAGTAACGTCACCCCATCCCAACGAACCTCTCTCGATATCCCGAGATCAACGCTCTACAATGGCGTCCGCAAAGCGAGGACCATCGGTGCTTGTTCGTCGCAACCTTTCCCGTCCCATCAATATTGAATTTGTTTTCGTTGAATTCCGTCCCACTAACGCAAGCTTTGGTCGTAGGTAACCGACTCGCGAGAACGCCCACCGCCCCGCGGCGCCCTTCAGCGCCAGAACACGGGCATCGGCGCTGTCCAAGGCCGTCCCGCCATGCGCTTCATCTCCGTCGACAACGTCCTTTACCATGCCTCCGAGATCCCCTCAGGCCAGCCCCGTGTGGCGCCGCCTGCACCTCAACGACCCGGCGCCGTCGGCTCCTCTGCCAGCGTAGCAGGATCTCGCCGCGTCAGTGCCGGCCCTGGCGGTGGCGGCAGCAGCGGCCTCCCGAACCTGCAGTCCCGAACTGGCCAGCAAAACATGCCGTCGCGCACGACGAAAATCAGCGAGAAGCTCGTCCTTCTTCCCGAGACCGACGACAAGCCCGGCTCCGACGAGGACCTCGATGAGGAGGCGAGCAGGATGGCGCGGCAAATGGGGGAAGAGGAGAACCGCCCCCTGCGCGACGAAGAGCTCGATGTGCTCCGCAAACGGGGCGGCATCCGCGGCAAATCGTACGCGGAGCGTCTGCCCAAGGTGCAGCGCAAGGAGAAGCTGGCCCGCTTGACGGCGTACTGCACCGCCCAGTCGTATAAGATGCAGTCCACGGCCGAGTTCCTCCGCAAGAAGCACGAGGCCAAGACGAAGCTCTACGACGACTGCCTCTACGTGATCTACTCGCTGCCGCTGCTCAACGGCAACGAGGCTACCGCGTGCGCAGCCGGCCCATCGTCAAGACTCCCGGCAGCGGCAAGACGGTGCTCGATCTGGAGATCGAGCGGAGCGAGCAGCGAGACCACCACGAAGGCTACTTTGACGAGTTCGCGTATCAGGCAGCCCCGTGAACGGAAACGGCACATACCATGATTCGGTGCGGCACCGCGAGCAGAGCCCCGACGACGGGAGCGCGTCGCCCTTCGCGCGGCTAGCACCCGATGCGAAGAACTTTGCGGAGGTGTTCTTGTTCTCTTACGGCGTCGTGGTGTTTTGGAACTTTACAGAGTACCAGGAGAAGGATATCCTGGCCGACTTGACATTTGCGCGAACGAGAACGGACTGTCCCTGATCACGAGGCCCCTAGACGAGGATGACTTTGAGACGGAGGAGTTCCACTTTGAGTACAGCGCCGACGTGAAGAGGCCGCGCATCTTCAACGACATGATTACGCTGCTGCCGCGGGGCGACCACATGGTGAAGCTGACCATTAGCCACGCCATCGCGCAAAGCACCAAGCTGTGTCTTTTCGAGGAGCGCATGAGCGAGACCATGCTGGACGCGCAGCACGTGCCCAAACGCCTTGCACTCACAGGCGAGCTCAACATGACAAGAACGGAAATCGTCAAGATCCTCGGACGCCTGTTCAAATCCCGTGTCGACATCAATCTCTGTAAGTTCCCTTTCTCTCACGCCACCGGATTCTGCAGACCAGACAGACCCTAACATGTACCCCGCAGCGTCAAACATCCTCGACGTACCCAACTTCTTCTGGGACTCGGAACCGACCCTGCACCCGCTCTACGTCCATCCGCGAGTACCTCGAGATCGACCCGCGCATCAAGGTCCTCAACGAGCGGTGCCGCGTCTTCCTCGACCTCGCCGAGATCCTCGCCGACTCCGTCGCCGACGCCAAGATGAGCTACATCACTTGGATCATCATTGTCCTCATCGTCATCCCCATCCTCGTCACCGTTACCGAGGTCGGCCTCCGCTTCGGCATCCTGTCAAAGAACAACGGCAAGGGCGGCGAGAAGGCGGACCTTGTCGCCGCCGTGCCCTTGATCGGTGCCGGGAGCGGACAGCAGCAGATGCAGCTGCCTGGCAGCGTCAAGTGGGAGCTGGAGAAGCGGAACGTCAGCGTCGAGGAGGTGCGCCTGTGGAGCCGGATGCTGTGCGAAGAGGAGGGCGAGGGAGGAAAGTGCGGCGGTCAGATTGTCGGGGAGACGTACGCTGGAGTCTGATGATATCGCTCTCGACGATTGCCATATTCCTTTTGTAATTTGCATAGCACGGTGTTGGAGGCGTTTTCTTCTGGAATGGGACATAACATGGGCAAAAGGGACAGCACACTCTTATTACTTCTGCACAGCAAGGGCAGGGAGCAAATGGGTTAGAAAACACGGTGCAAAGCCAGAAAAAGTAGCCAATAATACCGGGTCGTAAAAATCTGCCCACCACATAAGTGTTCAAGCAAAGGCGAAGAAGGCTGATTTGTAAAAAAGTATTTGATGATTCGACTCCAATGCTATGCTACCGTAAAACCTATGCAGACACACACAAAACCCAGCAAACCGCATACCCCTCAGAGGAGACTGCGTCAACTGAACGTGTGTCGATAGCCTATATTTTCTAATCGTCGGGGAAAGAAAACCCTTATTGAGCACCCTTTTGTTGTGATCCCCATTATTCTAACAACTATCCACAGGAAAACAACAATAAAGAAACACAGGAAACGCCACCTTCTTTTTTTGGGCTCTCTACTCGTCCCGGTCCGCCATGTTGGCCAGAGGCACATAACCCTGGTCCTGCGTCCGCCTGCCTCTGAGACGACGGACGACGTACTTGACCCTGTTGAGGATGCCGAAGCCGCGGCGCTTGGTCTGCGCGGACGGGTCGACCATGTAGCTGGGCCGGGTCCAGAACTTGAGCAGGAGCGAGGAAACGACGACGCTGACGGAGGAGCAGGCCATCGCAGCGCCGGCGGCCATGGGGTGGAGGTGGAAGCCGAACGGAAGGAAGACCCATCGCGAAGGGTAGACCAATGGCATTGTAGAGGCAGGCCCAGGCGAGGTTGAGCTTGATGCGGTTGAAGATGGAGCGAGCAAGGTGGAGGCGGCGGGGATGTCCATGAGGTCGGTGGGGCGCATGAGGACAACGTCTGCGGCTTCCATAGCGACATCGGTTCCAGAGGCCATGGCGATACCAACGTCGGCGGTGGCGAGGGCGGGGGAGTCGTTGATACCATCACCGACCATACCGACGCACTCGCCTTGGTCTTGGAGCTGCTGGACGATGGCCTGCTTCTGATCCGGAGACACGCCGGCGAACACGTTGTCGGGTGAGATGCCAACGGCAGCAGCAACGGCGACCGCAGTGGAGCGCTGGTCACCGGTAACAATGGCAGTTTTGATCTTCATGCGGTGGAGAACGGCAATAGCGGCGGCAGCACCCTCCTTGATCGTGTCGGAGAGGCAGAGGTGGCCGGTGTATGAGCCGTCGATGGCGACGAAGATGTTGGTGGTTCCAGCGGAAGTGTTCTTGGCGCTGGAGTTGGCCTTCACGTTGAGTTGCTCGGACGCCTCCACCGCTTCGGCGGGGACATTGACGTTGTTTTCGCGGAGGAAGCGGGCGTTGCCGAGAAGGACGCGGTAGCGGGTGCGGTTGTTGGTTACAGCGGGCTCGACGAGTGCATTGATGCCCTTGCCGACGGCGGCTTTGAACTCGCCGACACTGCCCTCGAGAGTCGCCTCCTCGTCCAAGCCAAGTTCCGTCTTAGCAGCACCCAGAACAGCTCTGCCAACGGGGTGCTCGCTGCCCATCTCGGCAAGGCCGACAATATGCCACCAGAGGCGGCGTCTCCATTCGCTGTCTTGCCAGGCCGGGAGGAGGTTCATCTTGGCGACGCTCATCTTGCCATAGGTAATGGTACCAGTCTTGTCGAGAACGATCTGGGTGATTCTAGTGGTAGTCTCTAAGGCAGCTCCACCCTTGACGAGGATTCCGTTCTCTGCGCCAATGCCGGTGCCCACCATGACCGCAGTAGGAGTGGCCAAACCGAGGGCACAGGGGCAGGCAAAGACAATGACGGAAATGCACAGCTTCACGCACACCATGATCTTACCGCCACTAGCCTCCTCAGTGAAGACCTTTGGTGGGTTTGCAAGGACATGACTTAGGACCATCCAGACAATGAAAGTCATGAAACCGAGGAACAGAATAGTAGGAACAAAGTAACCAGCAAGAGTATCAGCAAGTCGCTGGATAGGAGCGCGGGTGGTCTGAGCATCCTGGACAAGCTTGACAATCTGGCTCAGCTGCGTATCGCGCCCAGCTCTCGTGACTCTGAAGTCAACACGCCCGTGGCCGTTGACAGTTCCACCAATGAAGAAGCTGCCCTTCTTCTTCTGGACTGGCATGGCTTCACCGGTGACCATGGACTCGTCGACGTAGGTCTCACCACGGACGAGCATACCGTCCGCAGGAATCTTGTCACCAGGGCGCAGAATGACGACATCGCCGACCTGAAGAAGCTCAGTAGGAATGACCTTCTCTTCAGCGGCGTGGCCATCACGGTTTGGGGTCTTGGGCTCGCCGGAGGCCGCAGCGTTCTCCCAGCCTTCAGCAGCCTTCTCAGCGGCAATCGGGTCGGCGTAGATGGTGGCCATGGAGGGTGCCAGAGACATCAGCCGCGAAAGGGCCTTGGAAGTCTGGCCCTTGGCTCGGTTCTCCAAGAAGCGACCGAGAGTGACAAAGGTGATAAGCATGGTGCTGGTGTCGAAGATGGTGGCAGGTCTGGTATGAGGAGGGAAGAGGAATGACACCAGCATAGCCATGATGCTGAAGAAGAAGGCACACGAGGTACCGAGGATGACGAGGACGTCCATGGTTGGCGATCCATGCTTGATGGACTTCCAGCCAGAAATATAGAAACGTTTTCCAATGCCGAATTGGACGGGTATCGTGAGGGCCAAACAGATAAGATCGCCGAGGAAAATACCAGGAAGAAGCTCCCAGCTGCCAAAGTCTATCGCGGGGAAACACATGGGAATAATCATGCTGATAAAAAAGACGGGGATGGCGAAGGAGAGCGACATCTTGAAGGCTCGCCTCCATTCATTGATTTCGCGGGTCTTGGCAAGCGACTCGAGCTGCGCGTTGTTGTCGTCATTGTCAGAGACCAGCGCGTTGAGACCCTCAGCCTCAACGGCCTCAACGATGCCTCGGAGGCCGATGATGTTGGGCTGATGGGTGACGGTCAGTCTTGAGGTGGCCAGACTGAGCTTCGCTGAGTTGATGCCCGGGATGGATGAGAGCTTTGCTTCCAGTGCCAAGGCTTGTGTGGCGTCCGGGTTTCCGTAGACCTTGAATTGCGCGGTGGAGGATGCACCACCGTGCGTTGACGTTTCGAAGGCGGTAGACAAGATTTCAGCACCGAACCCTCTGTCCTCAATGATTTCGGCAATCTTCTCCGCGGGCAGCTTCGTTGTGTCGTGAGTAATTACCGCACGCTCAGCCAGCAGGCTGATGTTGAAGCGCAACACACCGTCCACCTCTTGGAAACCGCCCTCAACAGCGGACGTGCAGGCTCCACAGGTCATACCCTCAATCGCGACGGTTGTTGTCGCTATTGAGCTGCTCGGGTTGGTGCTGGCTCTGGGCTTCTCCTGCTGGGCACTTCCACTGTCCACGATCTCGGCACCGAACCCTCTGTCCTCGATAATTTCGGCAATCTGGTCGGCGGTCAACAGATCTGGATCGTGCTCAATGACGGCTCTTTCTGAGAGTAGCGATATGCTAAAGCTCTTGACACCCGGAACGTCCTTGAATCCGCCCTCCACGGCTGACGTGCAGGCGCCGCAAGTCATGCCTTCAACCGCAATCGTTGTCGTCAGCATTCCGCTGTCCTCTTCGGCATCGAATAGGTTCTGTTCTGCGGGGAACATGGGCGAAGGTAGGTCTGTGGACAGTACTTCGGCGTCAAATCCTCGGTCCTCAATGATCTCTGCGATCTGATCGGCGGAGATCGCTTCCGGGTTGTGCATGACCACGGCGCGCTCCATGACCAAGCTGACGGAGACACTGCCAACACCCTCGACGCCCTTGAAGCCCGACTCGACGGCGGATGTGCAAGCGCCGCAACTGGAATATGTCATTAGCACGATGCGACACAAGTTTTGGTAGCACAATCCAACTCACGTCATGCCGCCAACCTTGAGCGTTGTCGTCGCCCACTGTGTCGCAGTCGGGGTCGCTAGAGTAGCCCTGGGCCGACTGTCGTCGGGCCCCGGGACTTTGATATTCGGAGGAGCCATTGTTTCTGTGGTACTGGGCTATCGATGCGCCTAGAAAATGATGATGTCGGAAGTAGGGCCAGCCTCGTTCTTCGTTCGTGCTTCGGTCTCGGGTAGGTTTCCAACTGTGTGGCTCACGCCTTCATGGTAGGGCTACCTGTCCATATGGCGGATGTAATTTCGACCTTGATGAGCGTTGGCCGAAAGTGTGTATACGGCAGGAGAAGGATAGACTTCTCGAGGAAGATAGGGGGGCTGCAGAAGACCGGCTTCCGAGGAATATGTACGAGCTGGCGCAGGTGGGTATCGTGGGAAGCTGTTTGCGTGTGCGTATGCGTACGACTGGGCTGGTGCGTGGTCGTAGCGGGCTAGGAGAGGAAATGCAAAAGCCAAGGGTCAGTGGGTAAGGTGGGATTAAGAATCAGAGTCGGAAAGGCACGAAGGAAACGGCGGCAGATCAATGGCACGAGGTGAAGGCAAAAGAAGCTTGGGGAGGGACGGAAGCGGAAGGTCGGCTTTTGTCAGCCAGAGTGTCTTGCTTCGATGGGCATGCAGGATTGGGGGGGTGGGAGTGAGCGTCAGAATCCCACTGACTGACGGGCAGCACGACTCCGTAGCACTATCCGCAAGGTAAATGGACCTTGGAGGCAGAGTCGAGGACCGGTGTGTGGGCGCGCAAGCAGTGCGGCGAGGCCGGGATCTATCATCTGGCGCAATCGTGGAACTGGGGCCGCCAGGGTGTGCGTATGTCTGAAGGTGCGTCCCCCCCGGCGGTGCAGGTGTGATGGGGGGGAAGCGAGCGTTACCGTCGCGGTGCAGCACTTTCACTTTGCTGGAGGGAGGGGTTTGAGGCCAGTGCGCGCTGAAGCTGCTGCGGTCGCGGTGCTCGCTCGCAGGTGAGAGTCCCGTCGAGTTTCCTTTTCCCCCTAGACCAGACCTGACCTGAGGCCCTGGCTGTTTCCCACACCCCCTGGGACATGCCGGACACACTGGAGACTGGAGCTAGGCCCTGACTAAAAACGACCAAAAACCCACCCAGTCTCCGGAGCGTCGAGGGCTTCAGTTGGTTGAATCAGTGACGGCCTTGTGTCGAACCCTGAAAAACTGCCTCGGGTGGGCTGCAGAAAGAAGGAAAACGGGCGGCCCGCGGCCAATGGGGTCGCTCGGCTCCTGCCAGCCCTGGGAATCCCGCCCGCTGCATCTCTCGGTGCTCAGGCGCCACACTGCTGGACCGGGCTCCTCTCGCCGTCCTCCTGTTTCCTGGATATTGAACACCTCTGTTTCTTCTGGGCCAGAAATCTGAGATTGAGGCTGTTGGTTCCTCAGGATCTGAGATGCAATCAGATGATGCTTATGTTACGGGATACACTATGGATCTGTCACGCGTAGTTACTGAACACGCAGCAGGTTATTCTGTGGTCCCTCAAAGAACATTCTCGAGGCCCAAGTCAGACAAACTCTCATCAAGTCTCATTCCTCCAAACATCTTCAGCCCCGAGTCATGGGCCGGATTGGGCTGTGCACCGCAATCCCTACGACTTACATACAGACTCTATTTATTCCATAGGCATTGCGGTCTGCGTGGCACGTAAGACAATTACTACGCTGGACGGCAAGAAAGGCACGCAGAAAGCAGTACCGTGTCAATGTGCCAATGTCCTGCCATGCCGTAAGCTGACCAAACTCACTCAGCAATCGCTGACCAGAAGCCTCGTCTTCTCCTAATCCCCGTGTCCCCTCGGACCGGAGCGCATGCCCCACGGGACGAAGCACCACAGAGCCCAGAGGCTGGGCCACGATTCGTTTCGAAGCGAGGACTCTGCCAAACATTCCTGGGGGCACGGTCTCTGCGGCACTTGAGTGTGGTAGAGGGAAGGGTCTCCTGGATTCCGATTGACCTTTTCTGTCATGGCCAAACCATCTTCATCCGATGTGTCCATTAGCTGCTCGTATCGTGTCTCGAGGTGGGACTTTTCGCGCCATGCTTCATGCTCGAGAGCCGTCTTCCGTGCCCTGCTGAAATGCAAATCACGGCTCCTGTGAGATCGTACTGCGTGCCTTGGAGATGGAATAACACGCTACGTGTTCCTCAAGTGCTCTGATAAGAACTATTTGATCACCGCAGTAGGACGCGTGCTCTTGTGCATCGGCCGGATACCATCTCCATATCCTCATGCAGTTCCGACGGACCGACCAATGGATCCTACACTGCAAAAAACTCCGAACCGCTTACCTTATCAACGGTGCAGCGGGCGTGATGCCGTGCGGCAACGTCAACAACATACGATGATTGCTCCCGAGCCGGCCGTCGTCGGTGACAATAAGAATCCTCCGAGCTGTCGAGTATCTGCGCCAAGGCAATATATTGTTGCATCTCCACTTGGTATCCGGGTCTTTCACTTTGTGCGAGGCGCCCCTTCTCACCTTGATAGATGTTATGAATCCGAGATAGAGGCAACTTACCCGAGATGCGCGCATCTCAGCCATGGCGGTTGGAAGATCATGGCCCTGGCCCCCCAAAAGCCAAGCCCCCGGCTCGAATTGCTTGCAATTCTTCACCTGTGTTTTAGCTTAGCCACAGGTGCCGGATGATGAGCAAACGATTTTCCTCAGCCCCTGTTTGCCTCGCAGCACAACAAAGGAGGCCATCCCCAGTCTTTGCCTGTCCATTCCAGTCGGAAACCTTAGTGTCAAGCTTGATTTTCAGCGGTGGTGCGGCACGCTCCAGAGGCACACCCCCAGTCCATTAAGGTGTGCGACCCACCGCCAGCTGCCCGCCGGTGCTGCCCCGCGTCGGAGCTGTAGCGTCCCCCCTTCCCAACTGCACTGCAGCAGCCGCCTACCTTACCGTCCCACGGAACCTCAAACGGATCTGACACAAGCTTCATCCTCAGATCTTGTCCCCTCCAAAGAAACACACACCCCCTTCGTCACTTGCAACCCTCCACAACTGACGACAGTCAACTGCACTAGGCGCAAGCTCCTGTCAATCAACTTCTCAGCCTCGTCCTGCGCCGTCCGATACAACAACCTGGTCGTGGTCTGCATCTTCAGCCTCGCCAACCCCACCTCAAGCTATCGTGACGACAGCTGAGGTACAGCTACCCTCCACCCCACCTTCCCACATCGACATCGCGAGCATCACGAACGCGAAGCTCACAGGATGGAGCAAACGAAAGCTCTCAACGCTTTGGAGGTACTTGCCAGCCTTTCCCCCTCGGCCGTATCAGGATCACAAGCTAACATCATCGCAGCCCTTCTTGGCCCTCAGCAAATCGGCAACATCCCCCCGCGCCGCCGCCGACCTCATCACCCGCGCAACATCAAACCCAAACACGTTCCTCTTCACGGAACTCCTCTCAACACCTCAGATCCAGGCCCTCGCCGCCAACCCAGAGTTCCTCCCACCTCACCCAGCTCGAGCTCTCTCCACGGCACATACGCCGCCTACCAAACGACCCCGAACCTGCCGCCCCTGAACGACGCTCAAACCCTCAAGCTCCGCCAGCTGACCCTCCTCACACTCGCCCGCGAGCGCTCCAACCTCTCCTACGCCAACCTCCAGAATGCCCTCGACCTGCCCACCCCGCGGGCCCTCGAAGACCTCGTCATCTCCGCAATCTACGCCGGCCTGATCGACGCCACCCTCGACCCTCACCGCCAGGTCGTCCAGGTGAACTCCCTCGCCGCCCTCCGCGACCTCGCACCCGGCGCCGTCCCGCCCATGATCCGCGCCCTGCACGCCTGGTCCGCCCGCTGCGAGTCCACCCTCGGCGACCTCGAGACTCAGATCGCGAGCATCCGCAAGACGGCCAGCGACCGCGTCCGCGACAAGGCCGAGCAGGACCGCAAGCTGGCCCGCCTGGTGGACGAGGCCGGCAAGGAACCCGCCGACCCCAACGCGCGCAAGTTCCCCGTCGGACACGCCGTTGTTGGCGGCGAGCGGGCGTTTCTGGGGCACTCATCGCGATCGAGTCGGTATAACAAGCGGGGCAGCACCAGCATGATGGACAACGCGGAGGAGGTTGACGACGAGGCCATGGACGTCGACGAAGATGACGAGGAGCAGGAGAAGAAGCGCGCGAGTAGACGAAAGACTGCCTCGGGTCGCGCGTAGGTCTGGGCGATGAGTTGGGTCTGGGGATGAGTGCTCTCGCATTTGCTCGTCGCGCGGGAGGAGTATGAGAACATGGTAATCAAGCATGGGACACGGGTCATGAAGTACCTGGGGTAGCTAGGAAAGCCCCCAGCATAGCAACCAAAAATCACGATAGATCATGAACAAATTTTCAGTCAAAACCTCAACGTGTTGATACAGACGGCCCCTCAGGGCCTCGTCCCGTTCGTCCGTCCGTCTGGTCTGTGGTTTCCTATCTACGTATGCCATTGAAGAAAAATTAGGGAATCAAGAAGGATAAGAGAAGAAGGAAAAAAAAGCGAATGTCGTCGAAGCCAAAAGTCTTCCCGAATCTCGTCCTCAACCTCCGACGTTCCCTGCTGCTCGTCACCTCCCTCCTGCCCACAGCCTGAAAAGTAGAAACCAATCGTTTGGTTCCTCCGTAATAGTACACAAACAAGACAATGTGTGCATGCACATTGAAGAGAAGAAGAAAAATTAGATCCCTTCCTGTCGAACGCCATATGCGAGGCCTATGATTCCCGTGGGGGCCTCTTTTTTGTCCCTCTACGCCATGAGAAAAATGAAAACCCTCTGTGGTATCCTGAATAGGAGACCGAAAAGAAAACAAAACCCGAAAACTTGGTCGCTCAAAAATCCTTGGTCATAACGGTCGTAAGCTCTCTCTTGGCAAACATCACGTTTGTTGCGCGATGAGAATGCCACGTCTCTTTGTTGCTGTTCAAAGCCGCTTGCCTGGGACAAGGATGAAGAGAACACAGAGCGCGGCGTCGACTAGGAAAGTGACGGCAAGGACCATGATGGACCGCTTAGCGAGGAGCTTACGAACGTATGGCTCACGGATCCGGGAGAAGTTAAACGGTGTGTACTCGCTCAGTCCGATGAGAGCGAGGACAGGATCCAGTGAGTATTGGTAAGAGGCGAGGAAGTAGACACCAACGGTGAAAGGGAGAATGAGCTGAGAGCATTGTTAGCATGGGCCCCTGCATTGTGTGACATTATCTGGAAGACTCACCCAGCACCGTGTGGTACGGGCAGCATCAAGGAAGATGAGAATGAAAGCAGCCCAGAAGCCGCCAAACATGGACAGGAGGCCAATGATCATTCTGATCTGAAGGGTGGTGGGGATGAGGTTGCCCAGGGCCTTCATTCTCAGGAAGTTGGGGAAGGCGTCGCGCTCCATAGCCTGGAAGACGTAGTCCTTGGCAACGTCAAAGACCTCGGGGTCATCTCTGCCGAAGTCCTCAATGGCGGTGGTGACGTCCTGGGTGATGGAGCCGGGCAGGATGATTTCGCGCTCGGCGCCGGGGAGAAGGAAGGTGTAGAGAATCTTCTCGGCGGAGGCGCGGATGTCCTGTCTCGCGACGGCGTTGGCGGGGGAGTTTGAGTCGGTCGTCAGGTCCCGCGTGTGGCTGAATGCGCCGCTTGGTCGGCTGCGGTGATCGCCTGTGCTGCTCTGCGGCGAGTCGTGGGCCTCCTCGCGCAGGTAGGCCGACATCTGAGCGTCCTGGTTCTTCTCCTTCTCGGATGCATACATGGAAGGCCCGGCAGCCGGGTGGCTCATGTCGCCGAGGCCGTCGAGAATCGCGGATGACCGCTTTGAGCCGGATTTGTCCAGGTCGGGGGTGCCGACGAGAACGGATCTGCGAAGTTCGCGGACATAGTGACGGCACAGAGACATGTGCTGGGCGACATCGAGCCTATTGCGATTCGTTAGTCAGGGAACGCGTTTGACAGTTGCATCCGTCTGCACGAACCAGAAATCGAGATAATCGACCGATTTTTGCTGGTCTCGCATGAAGATGTAGAATGAAACAGGTCGACAGGAGGCAGCGTCCGTCTGCTCAGAACCTCGAAGAGTGTCGGCAATCGGTTGCGTTCGAAGTCGGGCTGAGGGGACGGCGTGCCAGACGCCCCTGTTGATCGGTCCTCCATCATGTTGGTGAAGAGCGAAAACGTGTCGCAAAGTCGGGAAAGTAAAAAAGGTATCGGCGGTAATTGTTCTTTGGAAAAGTAAAATAATCGGGCAAGTCGGGTCGGTCGTTGTTTGCCGATGATGTGAAGTCGAAAGGTGAGGCGTCGGAAGGATGCGCGATATCGTAAATGAGGTGCAATCTGCAAACACCCCCAAGCGAGCGGTTTGGCAGGTGTCCTAGGCAAGGTCCTCGGCGGCGGGCTGAATGGGTTCGATGGTCGATTGTCCCCCGGGTTTGGAATTACTGTGTGTTGAACGAGCGTATGAAGGGAAGGATCGCGCACGGCGCAGACTGACAGCGTCAGTGTGGTTGGCGATAGCGCGGCAGCGTGATGGTCTTGGGAGTTGCTAAAGTGCCGCTCTCCACGGCATAAACAGCAGATCAAGCGTCGTCTAGACCCGGGACTAATTTCGTCGTCTGGTCAGGGGGGAGGAACCTGCGTCGGAGGCTGGGTCGGGACGGCGATACGTACCGCTCGCTCTCAATTGGATGGCCTGCCTTGCTGAGGTGTGGTGCAGCAAGCCGGTCGGTCCAGTTCCACTGCAGCAAGAGGGAAAGCGCGCTATCCCGAATTGCGCTCAGCGCGGTGCATCGCCCAAGGTGTCCCACTCCCACCCTCTTTTGCAGCCAGAAAGCTCCACCCATCCCAAATCTTGGCCGCTGCGCTGACATAAGATCACGTGCGCGAAATTTCCATCCGTAGCGAACCAATCACAGCTGTAACCCTAGCCATTTCGACTCTACACAACATTTTGTGGGATTGGCCATTTATCCTGAGAACAAACTCTCTAGACAATCGCCCGACCGACCGACTCCGACGACCAACGACGACGAGAGGTACCGCCAAAATGTCGACCAAGCAGAAGAAGCCTGCCGGAAAGCAGCGTTCCGCCATTGCGGACGTCGTCGCTCGCGAGTACACCATCCACATGCACAAGCGCGTTAGTATTTTCCAACAAGAGGCCGTCGCCGCCGCCGCCCGACGCGGGACTGGCGAGCGGTGATGGGTGCCGGGAAACTCTTTCGACATGGACACAGCGAAGCTGACTCTGCGTCTCTCTACTAGCTCCACGGTGTTACCTTCAAGAAGCGTGCTCCCCGTGCCATCAAGGAGATCAAGGCTTTCGCGCTCCAGGCCATGGTACGTTCCGCTGCCCCTCACCCGATCCGACAAGAAGAAAAGTCTGCGCCCAGGATCGCAGTCAACCGCGACCGGTCTCTCGCACCACGGACGATTCGAGGATCAATGACTCCGGCTGGACAGAACAGCGGCTAACCTCGATTGCTTCACAGGGTACCTCTGACGTCCGCGTCGACCCCCAGCTCAACAAGAAGGTCTGGGAGCAGGGTGTCAAGGGCGTCCCCTACAGACTCCGCATCCGCATCTCCCGCAGACGAAACGACGAGGAGGGTGCCAAGGAGAAGTTGTACAGCTATGTCCAAGCCGTCAACGTCAAGGACCCCAAGGGTCTCCAGACCGTTGTCGTTGAGGAGTAAAAAGTTCTCTCTCTTTGGGATGGTTTAAGGGCGGCATAAAGGCATAGGAGTTGCATTCGGCATTCTAGTCTCACATACAAAATCGACGGAAATGTGAACAACGCTTGATTCCCCACCAACGACTCGACGACTTCCTTTTCTGTTTCTTGTTTTTTTGGAACCCCGCGCTGTGTGTGGTCGGTAGTGGTGGTGGGATGATTATGCGCCCGCGCGGCGATGGGATGTGAACAAAATGAAGAGGCTTCTTGGGACAACACAACGATTTCTTGTGGTTCATGTTACAACACACCGTCCGACAAGGTCCTTTCTATCGACTTGGTGGTCTGCCAGACGCAGATACAGGATATATCAAATCCTACCCAGGTCCCAGCCATGCAATGCAGTCCAATTCCTAACAACAAAGAATTCCAAAAACCTCCCGGCCCGTAATCATACAAGACTCCAATTCTCCAGTGCTCAAATTTCAATGCCACTCTCCCCTTCGACGTCGCCCTCGCAAGCTCTCCTCATGCATGTGCGCCCATGTCTACTCGTCCTCGACGTCGCGGTGGCGGCCGAGAACCTTGCGCTTGAACTCTTCGGGGTCCTTGTCCCAAAGCTCTGCGGCCTCGCCGTTGAGAGGAGAGGAGCTGTGATCATGTTAGCGTGTGCGCCGAACCACTTTTCAGCTGGGTCTACCTACTTGTTGGGCTCGCCGAGCAGACTTTGCAAGCTGAGGAGGACGGTCTGGATGTTGTACGCGGGGGTCCACTTGTCCTTGAGGATGTCGAGGCAGATGCGGCCGGAGAAGTCAAAGTTGGGGTGGTAGATTGGTGTCTTGAACAGGACGGTTGGCGGTGCGTAGGGGTAGTTGCTGGGGAACGAGAGGCTGAGCTTCAGCGTCAAGCCGGCGTAGGGGGTCTGGTCGGGGCCCTCGATGGTCGCCGTCCACGACATGAGGTTGCCGTCGGCAGAGGGGAAGGCAGAAACGCCGGGGGCGGGCGAAGTCATGAGCTGCATCAGCTCTGTCTGCAATCTGTGACCATAAAGTCAGTCTACCTGATCACGAGTAAGGCGGTCCTCGCCGACGAGCTCCTCGTACCTCTTGGTGACGCTTTGCGCATCGGGTCCCTTTCTGGCGCCACCGAGCTTGGCTGCCTGGACGCTACCGGGAGCAGAGTTCTGGGAGTCCTCCATACTGTAGTCCATTGTTGATGAATTCGAATACTGGGAAAGCAATAGCTTTTGAGGGTATCGATGACCGAGAGGTCAAAGCAAAGGCGATGATGTCGGGTAAGAAACAGAAACTGGACACAGCAGGTGGCTGGATGCTGGATCGGGAGGGGAAGGTTTCCTCTTTGTGTTTATGAGCAGCTGGAGAATGAGAAATGTGCAGAAAATCGAGGGGCGAAAGATGAGAGCTTGCAGCGGCGTCAAGAATAACAGAAAGTCGTTATTCCATAGGGCGAGAGGGCTTCTAGGATTGGAGAGTTGGGGGAGCCGGTACCTGGGCGACGCGCCGACCGGGCTGGGTTGACGTTTCCGGGTTAGCGCTGTCGCTGCCGTACGACGAGCTGCCAACGGTCTTTCGGTACGTACCGCCATGACATGTCATTGGCTGTGTTCAACCTCACCTCAAGATGGCCTCGCAATGGCCTTGTCTTCGTGCTTGTGTTGATGAGTTCAACGAATTTTAGGATACGTTTAAATAGTAAGGGGAAAGTTTGAAAACTGTTGCTTTCAATTAGTTGTATCGGGCCAATCGGGGCAAGACTTTCCTTCTGATCCGCTTGATCATTTTTGCATGTTTAAAAGTCTGCCAAAAGATCTTGATAAAACAATTATATGTTTTTTTTTTCAAGATACGCTCTGGAGCCAATTAACATCTAAAGTCTGCAAAGCATTCGAATCTTTTCCTGTTATTTAACTGATCCATTTCAATTTGGCTTTCCCCATCGGGTTACTCGCTTGTCATCCCGACAGCCGGCTGCCGTTCCCTCTGAGGTAGCTGCTTCTTCTAAATTTCCGTCAAAGTGACCTATTTGATCCAATCTCAAATTTTTCTGGAATTTTAAAGAGATCATCATAGTCCCATGTTTCTTGCCACTGCTTAAGCCACCACTATTAAACACAGCAGGCCTTGGCATGACTTGCACATCTAGTCAGCACCTCTAGTTCTCTCAACCACGCATCACCATTGTTCTATGGCCCTCACCAACAAGTATTAGGCATCAGTAGAGCATCTTAGCTTATATGCAGGGGACGGAAGGCCATGGAACAGAAGAGGTGCTTCCGTGGCACTTAGACACATGAGATCGTGTGATCCCACGCGGGACTGGAAGACAAGCATAAAAGTCGGGCTGATGTGGAATCCAAACTTTTCGTTCTCTTTCTTCCAAACAAATCTTGCGGAAGAATCAAATTTCACAGAATCATACCATGAATTTTACACAAAGTAATCATCTTCCTGCTCTTTCTGTCTTTGTTCTCCCTCACAAACGCTTTTGCAGGGCAAAGCTCAAACGATTTGGAGGGGCAGGCACCTTCCTGCAAGGCTGCTTGCCCACCTTTGGCAACTTCCTTCCGCCTCTGCCTCAAATGACATCTGAAATTTCTCTTTTGGTTCCTGCCTTGGGGCCGCTGTAAGTACTTACCCTGACCTCACTTCAGATTAAAACCCAAACCAACCTCACCCTCCTTTCCTTCAGACCCAACCCCCTCTCCTCACCTTTTATTCCTTCACCAACAATTTCACCTTCGCGTTTCATTCTGCCCGGCAAAATAGTTTCATCTGCAACTCGTCTGATTCGCTCTTCCAAAGTGTTCCCTGCTTCACCAACAATTTGGAACGACACTCCATGATGGCACACCATGGTTGCCTTTGGGCCGGCTGCGTAAAGCAGGACCGTGACCTGGCGTAAGCTTATCACATATCCCCAGACACCGGAAAGCTTGCTAATCGTTGCAAAGGGTCACAGAATCCGTGGCCAAGGCTCAAACGGCCAACTCGTCTCCAGCTCCCACTTTGGGAAATCAGCCCCAAGAGAAGCCGTCCACGGAGAAAGAGATACATGGGACTGCTTCCACAAGCTCCAAGAACTCATCAAAGTTCCCCAGACGCCCCATTGACAAGACGTCTCGATACTGCGCAAGCCACCAGAACCCATGGATCCGGTGGGATCTTGTACGAGTTGGAAGATTGCAATGCGAATTTTGCCACAAGTTCCTTGCCCAGTACATCTTCCAGTGCAAGGAATGCAAGATCAAGGCGTGCAATGCTTGCCGCAGAAAGAGAGGCTTTCGAGGGTAAGTCTTGAATGACATCACGGAGAGGCTCGGGTGCTGACTACTTTCAAGCCCTCAGATGTAATCGTGCCATTGAGTTTGAATTTACGGCGTGGCCTCCCCCGCGAAAAGACTACGATAAATTCACCAAGTTGGTGGGCACAATTCGGGAAACACGGGAACTACTTTGACCTATGCCCTCTGTCGATCAAGCAAAGTCGTCATCGTCACATTGACCCCCTTAAAAACGAAAATTGCTGGAGGAATTCAGAGGGTTGGGTCGCAGGACACCGTTGATGCCACAGGTGGTAACCTGCTATACGAAAGTGCGAAACGTTGGAAGGAAAAAGGATACATCGTTAATTCATCGTGCGTTTGGCTTCATGCCATTTTCCCACGAGGATAATTGCTTGGAACAGCTTTGGCAGTTGTTCCAGAAGTAATGAATTCGAACAAATCAATTTCCAAAATCAAAATCATTGACTTTTACTCTTTCTGAATTGATCCCTGGTCGATCGCATTTCAACCACCTGAGTCTCGATGGGCTGAAGTCCAAGCCCCACTGCAGCTTTGCTCGTTGCAAAAGCGGCGAGGGCTGAGGCGGCAGGCCCCTGTAGCATTAGAGGGGGTGTGCTGCGGACTGTTTACCTGGCCAACGCTCCGGCAACCACGATAAGGCTCCTTATCCGCCAATGGAGACGCGTCGGCTACGGTGGCGCTGAAACGACCCTGGAATTGGCATCAAAACACGCTTGATGCGCGCGCTGGTGGAATGGAACCGCGTGGAGCAGGGTCCTAGACAGGCCATGAACACGGCGAGTCTGTTTGAATCGGGACCCTGGTGTTTCTTTGTGCACGAATTGCCTCCCCTAGTCAGCTACGTCATGCACACTGTTTGTGCCTATTGTGTTGCTGCTGTTGCCTGCCTTTAGTTTGCCAGAAAAGAGTCATCCCATTGTGAACCAAGACCCCTGTTAACCGTCTCATTTCCCGTCCAAGATCGCCCTCCATCATGGACTAGCCAACCGCAATCTTTCCCACTGGAACCATCTAAACACCATCCGGACGTGGGATACTCACCAATTCAAGATGCAACAATCGCAGCTTGACCCCCTGCCCACGGATCTGCCCTTCCGGATCATCTCCAAGACCATTGGACGGGGCGCATACGCATCGTGGGATACCCCTCTTTCGCGAATCGCCCATCGTGGAGCACCCCACTGACATGGTAAACACAGGATCAAGAAGGCCATTCCGCAGGATGCGACAACACCGGTTTTCGCTGTGAAGTTCATTCACAAGGGATATGCCACCAAGCATGGCAGGGTCTCGCAGAAGCAGCTGTTGATGGAGGTTTCGCTGCATTCTCATGTCGGCCAACACTCAAACATCATCGAGTGGTTCGCTTCCGGGGAGGACGTCAACTGGAGATGGATTGCCATGGAATTCGCCAGCGGTGGCGACCTTTTCGACAAGATTGAAGCCGACGTTGGCTTGAACGAAAACATTGCCCACGTCTACTTTCTTCAGCTCATCAGCGGCGTGAGCTTCGTCCACTCCAAGGGCGTGGCGCATCGCGACTTGAAGCCAGAGAACATCTTGCTCTCAGAAACGGGAAACCTCAAGATTGCCGACTTTGGTATGGCTACCATGTTCGAGTACAAGGGCCAACGGAAGACTAGCTCAACCCTCTGCGGCAGCCCGCCCTACATCGCCCCTGAGATCCTCGCCTGCAGCAAGGCAGACAAGACCACGCCCACCGGCAGCAAGTACTCTCCAGATCTGGTCGACATCTGGTCCTGCGGTGTCATTCTGTTTGTGCTCCTCGTCGGAAACACACCTTGGGATGAGCCATCACAAGTCAGCTGGGAATACCAAGAGTACGTCCGGACCAACGGCCGCAGCACAGATGCCCTCTGGGGAAGGATACCGGCGAACGCCCTCTCCCTGCTCCGGGGCATGATGACCATCGACCCCGAGAAGCGCTTCTCCTTCGCCCGCGTCCGCCAACACCCGTGGTACACCCGCACAAACCCGCACCTGACCTCCGACGGCCAGGTCTCCGACCCCATCAACCTCGCCACCAAGATGCTCGAGAGCCTGCGCATCGACTTCAGCCAACAGCCGACGGCGTCGCAAGGCACCTCGTCCAACGCCGAAGCCATGGACCTCGACTCCCCGGCCCCGGCAAGGTCTCCTTCACGCAGCCCGAGACCCCGATCAACGACGTCGCCTGGGACTGGGAGCGGCCCGCCCTCAAGGCTATGAACCCCATCGCTGTGTCCTCTACGCAGCCCATCTCTCGCAGCGAGTCCGGCGTCGCGAACCGCCGCCTCTTCCTCGAGTCGCTCGAGCAGGAGCCGTCCATGAGCCAGTTCTCTCAGACGCCCGGCGTCCCGCTAACGCTCACGCAGGCGGCTCGCCGCTTCCGGGACATCGTGCCCTTCGAGTCGCTCACGCGCTTCTTCTCTCACGTGCCCCCGACGCTGATTGTGCAGATGCTCAGCGACGCACTGCACCACCTCAACGTCCCGCTGTCGCCGGTCAACCCGAACCTGTACGGCGACCACATTGCCACGCTGCGGGTCAAGACGCTCGACGAGAGGAGGCAGTCGCTGCACGGCGAGATCCACATCGACAAGCACCGGCTGCCCGAGGAGCAGGAGTTGCTAGATATCCGGTTCGTGAAGATCAAGGGCGATCCGCTCGAGTGGCGCCGTTTCTTCAAGAAGATTGTCGTGCTTTGCAAGGATGGCGTGTATACCCCAGATGCTTAGACATGGAAAGTTCACTGGGAATAGAGGGAATGAGGGATGCTGAGACGAGACTCATGTGTATTGATGTGTACGGATAGGATTGGGATAATGATTAAGCAAAAGTTGACTCTTCGTGGATTGATTCCCCGTGTTTGATCCCCTGAGGCCTGCCCTCCTCACTTAATTCTCTTTTAGCCTCCTGCTCTGCTGAGATTTCCTTTCTTTTGACCGTCGCACTCAACGTTGTTGTATTGTTACGGCTGTCCTCGTGTTGGTCGTGATCATCGTTCTCGTCATTTTAGTGATTGTCTATGTTGCCACCATCTTTCATATCGTCGTTGTCGTGTGATGCATGATCATGTTGCCATTCATTTCGTTGGACCAGAGACACCCGAGAGATCGGAGGCCAATAAGTGACTTTTGAAATGTGCCGTCCGTTGATCAGCACATCACAGAACTCAACACGATCACGATCGCGGTTCTCTTCGAAGGACCTGTAACCTCCACGCTCAAGATCAGGCCATTGCCGAGTAGTTCCCCACCTCTCCATGCTCTACGAGGAGCAGTCGCTCCCGGTAGCAAAAGTTGTCAATTGATGGGCGAACACGATGTTTCTAAGGTGGCTTTGACATAAAGGTCATTCCCGGTAGAAGAATGGCCCATGAAACACGAAACTGACGAAAGCAAACAAGGTGTGCTGATATTGTTTCCAAGATGAGTTGTTCTCGCACACCATGTCGCCATAGATGTGGTTACAGCATTCGACCGCACTCATCTTCTTGCTTGATCGTCAGAGAAGCTGAACGTTTGGACTTCGTGCTTTTCCCCATCAACTTTGTTTTGCCACACTCACCTCCCAATAGACATGGGACACTCAAATTTCCCAACCTGTTTCTGAATGGTTTGTGTATACATCAACGGTCGCGCGATTATTGATATCAACATTGTCTAGCAGGGTATCTAATACACTGGCCTCGGCCCTCAAGCTCCCCAGACCGGGAGGATATATTATAAAACAGGTACACACTACCAAACCAATTACCAAAAGAAACAAAATTACCCAAAATATCCAAAACACAAAAAAGCAGCATAGAGAACAGTCAATACAAACCACCCAGGAACCCTGCAGGGGTTCAGCCAGATTGCGAAAAACTCAACATCTCGTCCCCTCGCCCCATTTCGGCAGCATACTTTGCCTTCCAAGCATCAGGATGCGGAATTGGGGACCCTCGTCGACGAAAAACTACCGTTGTTACGATCCTGCCATTAACTTCCCCTCGGACCAGCCGAAGTAATTGTCTGGGACTGTCAGCTCGAAGACTTACAAAACCCTGTAGCTCACCCCTATCCTTGGCCTCTTGGTACTCTTGTTCTTCGTGGGCGCATGCTGCTGCATCAACGCAGCCCCCCTCAAGACTGAATGTGGAGTCCATGTCCGTCAGAGCAGCATCCCATGAGCGTATTTGCTGAAGGATGACAGCATGGATTTTTAAAAACGTATTTCCGTGTCCGCTTCGGCCACAGGTGTTAGCGTGGTTTTTGTAGCACTTCTCACCATTGCAAACGAAAGTATTGAGATAGGCGTGGGTCATCTCATGCATCAGAGTTGAGACGATGAATGACCATGGCAAGGCCTCTACAAACGATTCAGACGCTGCGACAGTCCAGACTTTGATTTTGGACCAAGGATTCCCCCGTGGGTCTTCAGAAGACTCCGTTTCTCCATACGCGACCGCTTCATCTCTCAGGATATTGTATCCTGTGAAGAGCTGGACCCATGGGGCTTGATGCCCTTGATGAACGCGAGTCAAGGTGCCGAAGAAGAAACAATCGTCGAGACATCTCATCAAGTAATGAAGAGAATTGTCAAGATCTAACGCAGTTTCCCACTCTTGAACAGAAAAGGGGAACCGGCGCCCTTGTTGAATAGCGTTCTGTTGCCACGCTCGAAACGCATCTGCCCTTGGCGCCGCCTGCCTGTAGCAGCTGACGAATTCTCGATAGGCCAACACCTGACTCATGTTGAAGACCTTCGGCGAAATCCTTGACCGTCTCGTACGCGAGTTGTGTAGCGTTGTAGGTTCCTGGCATCAGAGACAGAAATGGCCGCGGTTGGATGGAGTTGGTAGGAGGGACTTCCTGATGTTCTGGGAAGGAGATAAGATGGCATATTTCGGCCCCCTCGCAGTACAACTGATGGAGTTGCGGGCTCAATATTTGGTTTTCCATTTTGGTGTTTGAGATGATTCTGTGTCGTCTGCGAACTCAAGTCTTTACTGATGAGCTAGAACAAAGAATAGGTTTGCGGGCGATGTTATATACTGGAACTTGTCGAGTAAACTGTCCTCAAAGCGAGCATCTCAGGAACATCTCAACCCCTCGAGCTCAAAGACCGAGAAACTCGACGAGAGTTTTGAAACCTCCAGGTCTCGCTGGGTGGCCATCTGGTCTTGTTTTTGAGACAATATCATTCATCGCTTTAATCCAATCCGAGGCCTGTTTCATGGTTGATCAATACTTTTCTTTATTTGGCTTGATCTAGATAATTATGATAACTTGAATACTGATAAAGCGAGCTGGCTCGAAATTAGGCCTGCAGTCGAGGTCTTGACCTTGAAACTGAGACCAGCTGTCTGTATGACAGAACTATTACAGAGAAAAATTCGCATAATACGATTATCGTAAGACTAAGTCTTCTCAAATTGGAAACCGGTTCTGTCTCGTCATTCATATATCTTGTGTGTATGACCACTTTCGTTGGGCGCTCTGGCTGTGCCTTGGGTTTGATTTTGGGTACAAGAGTTTGACCTTGCTTACTTATGCATTGATTCGGGAGTCGGTTGAGAAGCTGGCTCTGGAGCTGGTTCAAGAGTTGGCTCTGGAATTGGCTCTGAAGTTGGCCTCGAAGTCTCTGTTTTCGACCATACATGCGTGCATGTAACGGACACTAAAAGCCCCTTGTCATTGATCTCCATGCGAACGAGCTTTTCAGGAGAATCCTTTTGAATAAGAGGATTGTAGCATCCGAGCTGTTGTAGCGAACGCAATCTTCTGTACACTTTTTCCTCCTGCCTGAAGCTCGCAAGCGGGAAGAAGAAACCCCCATGGAGTTCGCGGGGCCACCAGGCTAAATCAGGATGCCAACTCCTCAGTTCCTCCATCATCAAGGTGTTCATCCTCAAAAATGTCTTGCCATGTCCCGTGCAACCTTTAGTGTTCAGGACGTCTTTTTTGCAACAGGCGCATTCGCAGATGAAGATGTTAATATATGCATGCAGCATCTCATGCAACAGGGTTCTAATTGCCACCTGTAGCGATGGATAATAGATCGTTCCCGATTCATTGCGAACGGCTTCAAATATATCGATTTCACAGTAGGGATACCCAAACTCAGAGCTATTGCTGCATTCCCCATAACAATTGTCATCGGGTGAAATATGTGTTGTCAGAAGGTCGTTCCCAGCATCGAGGCGGACCAAGGGACGTGAGTAGCGGGGGAGATGTCGAGTCAATGTGCCGAAAAAGAAATAGTCGTCGAACATCCTCATAATTTCGCGTAAACTGTCTCTGAAGAAGAATTTCCTCTGCGCAGATGGTGGCGATGTTGTCAAGTGGATGTCCATGTATGGTGAACCACCATAGGCTCTGGGCGCACACTGTTTAGAGTACCACTTCAGAAATGAAGATTTGGCCATCAACTGGTGAGCATGGCGCTCGCCGGACAAAAATCCCGCGCATGTGGCATCCTGGAGGTCAGTAGCGTCGTATTCGTTTAGTGCCAGGTCCAGGAAAGGAGGGTGATCAGCCAAAGATTCCAGTGAACCTGTGTAATTCTCGGCCAAGCTCTCCTCACAGAGCTTCGGGAAACAAGGGTGTTCGAAAGTCTCGCCGGACTTGATTGGAAGCAATTCGACTGCGGAATCTTGGGGCTCGTGTGGCAAGCCCTGAAAGGCCATGATCTTATTCGTTGGTTTATATTGGCCAAGTGTGAAAGGTCTGAAAGTTGGAGTCAGGTCGACTGAAGTGCCACTCCTAAAAAGCCAGAATGCCAGATGTTGATTATTGAAGCAAGAAAAAGTCTGGCGGTGAAGAATATTGACGTTCGTACCATTTATGTCTCTCCGTGGAGGAAAGGCTTCCCAGACATCTCAAAAGGTGATCGCAAATTTATAAATGTCGGCCTCGAACATTTTCCTTGCACCTTAACGGCTAAGTCATTGCTATCCAGTCCTTAGTACATCAAACCTTGACCAGCACATTAAGCTCATTGGTAAAGTCAACGCACCAGGTTTGAAGAGAAGTGATACCTGTTTGACTTGAGCAGTCCATCAACACATGCATGTGTGTGTTTACTGAAAAGAACGATTAATACTGTTTCTATTTGGCAGAGTGTTATGGCACAACAACTGCATTCAAATATTTGAAAAAGCCCAACGCACCCCAAGCCTTCGGTTTCTGCAAATTCTTCCGCATTTCCCCAATCCGCGGGTTCTGTCATGTATTCTTTTTCCGCCTTAGAACTTCCGATTTATGGTTTCGTATAGCAAGGTACCACCTGCGGGCACACCCTTTCGTCTCCCGTATGACTGCACGTGACGGAGATATATAAGAAGGGGGGTTCTGTCATGTATTCCCCGACTGCCTAGTCAATTACCGCGCAAGTGCCCTGTGATATAATATTGCTGCCTTTGCTGTTGTCCACCCTACAAGTTCGTGATTCGAGCCTGGAAGCGGACTGAACATCCGACGTTCACGTGCGGGTAAACCAGAATTATCCCAGCTTGCTGGTCATGGCTTGTATTAGAAGCTTGCGGTTCAGAGCAACATCGAAGCCGAAAGGAATTGGACACTTGAGTGGCTAAACCTGGTTGACTCTGCCCGGAATCACAGCACAGCCAAAATTCATAAATCAAAGGGAAAAGGAGGCTTATGGCATCCCAGCACATAATCTACTACGTACTGACAAGAACGTCAACTTCCATCATCACCACCTTGTTCTATCACATCTTAAGCCCGAGCGTTGGCTACGTTACGTATTTCTCTCTCAGGTATCCTGTAACATTACGCGAGTGTTGGTTGCAAGTTGTGGCGCTGGTACACACACACCCCTCGCCCTTTTCTAGAAGAAAGAGGAGTGCAATGGTCCAACCAGAAAACTTGATTTAGGGGTAGGGCAGATTCGTCTCGAACCCTGAGAGCTTATAGGAGCATGGTGCCAGAAGTAGGTGGACAAGTGTCAAGGTGAGTTGGGTCTTAGAAAACGCCTTGACATATTCCTGCCTGACTAAGTTATTACTAGCCCAAAGCGCTCCATCATTCGCCGGCAGAATATTCTCAAGACGTCCGGACGAGGGAGCGTAGAATTATGATTTCCAAATTGCGGTCAACCTGGAGGAGTTGAGCTGCCGGATCACACTCGGGTCATATTTCTAGGGTAACTGACATGGCCCCTGGTACCCAACAACTAAGACTGCACCGGACATGAACACCACAGTGATCTCACACAACTTCTGGGAATGAAACTCTTCCGAGGATGTTGGTGGACAAAACAAATGCCAGCAAGGCCATGCGTTGCTGGCATTGTTGTGGTGTTACTGTAATTGCAAGCCTATGTCATTGGTTGCTGACGAAACTCTATGTATGAATCCAAAGTTACAAACTGTTCCGTTCCCAGTCATTTGTTCAGACCGACGAAGAGAAAAGTAAAAAGCCTAAACCCCAAACATCGCGCTGTGGTATCTTGTCCCTCGTTCGAATTCATGGCAACTTCATCGTATCTCCGTCTTCATACGGTCAAACAGCTCACCGATCCTGTGCTCAAAGGGGGCAAGGGGGTGCTCCTCCCCGAGTCCCATTTCGGCAAACCTGTATCGTGCGTTTGTTGTGTGCATGGCTATGTAGCCAGCGACGCACTCATTCCAGGATGCCTCATACGGGCCCCTTCCTTTGAGAATGGTCGCGACCCGCCTGGCACAACTCATTGTCTCCTCCTTGGTCTCCTCAACGATTTGAAGAAGTGGCCTTCCCGTGGTCAGGGCCCGGTTGTGAATGTAGTTTCGGGTGTCACCGCTGAGCTCTTCCTTGTAGAAACTGCAGAGGGTCTGGATTAGCCAATGATTATCGCAAAAGCCATGCTCGAGTAAGACTCACGAAAAGACATCGTTTGCGATATCGATGATCCTGGCCATATCTGGAATGGCCTCGATCCATTGTGAAACGTCAGGATACATCGCTTTAGGGTAGCAGAAGACGGCGTATGCAACGTTGATTCCCGACATGTCTCTAAGAAAATCAGGGAACTTCTCGCCTGCTCGGGTGACTTCGAAGCTCAAGAAGCCTTCGTGTCGCTCCAACAGGTTGCACGTCAAAAACTTCAAGGCGGATAGTTGAAGCATGTTGGCCAACACGGGGTCCCAGTGGTC
The DNA here is from genome assembly GCA_018853505.1 of Colletotrichum camelliae. Classification (NCBI taxonomy): domain Eukaryota; kingdom Fungi; phylum Ascomycota; class Sordariomycetes; order Glomerellales; family Glomerellaceae; genus Colletotrichum; species Colletotrichum camelliae. Next base: position 1,956,672 of record JAELVL010000008.1, on the reverse strand, counting down.
GTAGGCCTCCCGTAGGAGAGTTGCAAGGCCTTCTAGGAGGTTGTGCTTCTGGCGCTGGCCGCTGAAGAAGCGCTTGTGGAAAGCCATGGCCTCCTCTACCATTGCCCCCTCCGCCTGCCCGACGAGGTCATCGTACTGCACGACGAGCCATGTGAAGAGACCAACAAATCCCTGGACCACCGTGGGGTGGCGGGGATGGGCAAGCTGTGTGACGAGTCAACAATTACATCGTTCGCCACTGAAGAGCGATCTGAGGTCGGGTGGGAGCTTACCAGTCCTAGGGAGTATCCCAAGCGGAACCCTTTGGAGGAGATGGGTGTGTCCAGAGGAACACCAAACTCAACTGATCTCCTGTACATGTACTCTAGCAGAGATTCGACAGCCTCTGCCTTGAGCACCGGCGCCCCAGAATAGTTCATCTCCTTGATCATTCTGGCGTTGATAGGCCCGCATATGGAGGCTAGTCTCTTGGGGTCCTTTGCAAGGTCCTCATCGCGCGGCCAGCCGTGGGAGCCGCCAGAACTCCACAACGTGTTGAAGATATTTCCCCAAGAGGAAAATGCACTTGCAGCAGCATCGTAAGCCCCAAGGCCGGCGAAGTCAGGTGTAACAGACATTGATGCAACGTTCGAGTCCTGCCCGCAGGAAGGAAACAGTACAAATGCAAGAAAGCGTGACGGAGAAGTCGGTGAAACTGGATTCAAGGCAGGACAAACACTGTCTGTCTTCTATTGTCAAAGATTCACCAACTCGAAGAATGGGCGGACCTGCGTTTTATCCATGGCTGTCACGCGCACCCAAATTCGTTATCGTGGCAGAATCGGCGGTTGAATGTGTGTTTGCCCATCTCATCTCAACCATCGTCATCCATGACCAGAGCCTTGGCCGTGTTCGAGACTGTCCGATACACCGTGGAAACTCGCACTGTTGATGCCATTGATTCAAGTTAGTGGGCTTACAGAGAGCTCGAAGTTCCCTGTCTCATGAAGTTTGTCAACTACAGAAGTTTGTTGCCTGCTTATTGGAGGAAGACTTGAGTACGGCCAGGGATCTGTTGACCAATGCAGCAACCAGGACCTATGGACTGAATCTCTGGATTTGAATACCATATGGAGTTGTGCCATGGGGGTGTGAACGAAAAAGGGCCCGAACCGAGTGCATGGCAAGCAGGCATCTTGCTTCTGTCGACTTCGCAAGCAAAATACCGACTGGATGACGAACCCCTGAAGCTGCGACAACCAAGATCGCAGTCCTCAGTGCTCACCATCGGTCATCCAGGATTAATCTCAGAACCGGGAATGCATTGCACTCAACACTTAAGCAAGCTAGCTGTTCTTCATAATTAGTTTTCTCAGACGTGTTCCCTCCCTCATCGGGTTGGATGACAGAGCCTGATTGCCGGGTCAGGGATCTGTTGGGACTGCGCAATGAATAGAGAGAATTTCTAAGAGAAGCACCATGGTCGTTGGGCCATACCGTTCCATGCACGAAGGGAGTGGGGGTCATTCGGGGCTGTAGGGCACTAATTCGAAAACATTATGATCTCCTCTCAATAAGAAGTCGTTCAAAATTTTAATAGCCCAAGGTAATGATTGCGGTGTACGTGTACAAGCAGCCACAATCCATCCGTCACTAACCAATTCCAGCTTGCATGCGCGCGCGAGCCCCATCGTCGCGAAACCATGTCCACGGCTGATTGTCGATCCGTCAGCCGAAAGCAAACAAGCATGCAGAGGTAGCAATGAGTACCTGAAGCAAACAGGCCACATAGACATATGCTGTAGTAATCTGCGGGGAGTCCTGGTTGAAGGTGTCATCGATCGTCGACGATATCTACGAGGACCATAGCTTTCTTCCTTGTCTTTGATGGCACACTTCCCAAGACCAGGATAGAAGATCTGGATCAGCCTAAAATCTCGACTCACGATGAACCCATAGCAACGATTGAAAGGGGGGAACCAGCAGGGCCAACCACCGCCCGCCACAAACTAGGACCAACATGCTTTCATGATCCCTGCCATCTGAAAGGCCCAACCGAGGAGTGGCAGCAGCCAAAAACGTGGTGGCCCCAGACTCCCTGTTGGAGTCGTCAGGATCCGCTTTCGCGCGTTCTTGGTATAAACGCCGATATCCCGTTCAGCTTTCTGGAAGTTTGCTACATCCCCCGTTTTCTTGTTGGTGCGACATATGCAAGCCTTTCAGAAGCCCCCCGGCCCTGACTGTCTGCGTCTCCCGCCCTATCGCTCTCGGGCTTTTCCAGCTCACGGTGACACGAAGCACAAGTCTTGTTGGAGAGGGAGCTGAAGGGAAAAAGGGCTCCCAGAAAGGAACTTCCCTCCTGTTTGCTTACTTCTTTCGTCCCGAATCTGGAACGTCACTTTTGCGGACCGGTTTGAAGGCAGCTCTTTTCTCAAGATGAGTACCGGTATCCATTACAAACGCCTGGACTCGTCAAGGCGTGAGATCCGCCTGATTGAGATACAGTCGGCACGCGATATCAGTGCACCTGTCGAGTGCCGCCTGGTCAACGTCCGCTTGAACGACGATTTGGATTTTATTGCCCTCTCTTCACTCTTTGGAGACTCTTCCGAAACTGACAAGATTTTCGTCAATGGCCAGACCATCACAATTACCGCTCATCTGTCCCTAGCCTTGAAGAACATCCGCGCGGTCTTCTTCCCAACCATCTCCCAGCGTTTCCAGCGAACGCCCATTCGGAGACCCCACACCGGCCCGCGGTGGCTGAGGCAGCTCCTCGGACTGCCCACATCTCGTCCTGTGAACGAGACCAACGTCTTGCGGGTCTGGTGTGATTTCCTCTGCATCAATCCGTGCGACGAGTGGGAGAAGCAGAGACAGACTACCGACATGAGGAACATCTTTAGGTCAGCCGAACTCGTTGTCGGCTGGCTAGGCGATAAGATGGAGCACACAGACGAAGGAATGAACATCTTAGCCGAGATCGAAGACAACATGCCGCCTCATTGGGGAGACCCGGGTGATCGGGAGAAGAACCCCCAACACTACTCACCGACACACGAATGGGCAACAAAGATCGAGTACCTCTGGAAAGAAGGCCCAAACGGAGAAATCCCATTCATGGCGCCACGCTGGATAGGTGCCACAGACTTCATGATGCGGCCCTATTTTCAGCGTCGCTGGATTGTCGAGGAGCTTGCCTTGGCCCGATTTCCGACGTTCTTGATCGGTGATATCATTGTGCCATGGAAACAGGTACTTCGACTGAACCGGATGTTGGAAGAGTTCAAGTATAAAGAATCCGACACATTCCCTGCGGTATGTTTGTCCCCTACCCGTCAGCCAAGCCCCTGCCTGCATAATCTCTTTCTTGATAATCAGCCCATCTGTCTGCGCATAAAGTACTAAACAGCAATTCAGCATCTCCGCCCACTCGTTGCCGACCTTCCCCTGGAGTCCGCAGCCAAATTGCTCGACGAGTTTGCCAGGAGGGAGGCATTGGAAGAGGCCAAGATCCTCCAGGAACACGCCACCAGCAGAGCGACGTCTTCGAGCAGATCAACTCACTAATGACTACTATGGTAACGCCTTTTGCCAAAGATGGACGATGGGAGGTTGGGGAGTCCGAGGGGCCCTCTGAATCAGACCTTTTAGAGGCAGGGGAGTACGTTTGTCTTCTGATATCATCCGGGGCTTGGTGATCGGTTTTACTCCGCATATGGAAGGGTTTCATAAATTTTCGGCGGGATTTAGCGTTGTGACGGATGAGGATACCCCGACAAGCTCTATTCTCGTCATCCTTTTTCTTCCTTCCTTCTCTTCTTCGTGAGTTCTTATCAACCAAACGTGATGTGTTTGGACTCTCGGACTTCGCCTTAGCTTGAGACACCTTGCAATATGTTGTAATGCCCTTAATGCCAAGTGAAACTGCAACGGCGAGGTTCTCACGCGGGATCGACGAATTGCAAATCTGGACCCGGGGAGATTGAATCTTCTGTCACATCTTGTGGTTCTCCAGTAACGACCCACCCTACTCCCACTTTACGAGCACACCAATCCAATGGTCGGAGGCCATAAAGGGGGCTCGTGACAAGTCTATCATGTACGGGTCTGCCGGAAGGATGAGATCTGACACCGAGGTTCTGTGCGAAGGGCGCGCCAGCTTCGGCTTTGAATTGTTCTCTTCATATTGTTCTCTCGTAACTCTCGTAGGAGCTTCTCTAGCCTGCCAGATTGGGATGGTTGCATCATGCAGGTTTGCTGCGTTGATGCCCCTACCACCCTATTCAGGGTAAAGACACGGGGTCCCCTGTCCTCGTTGCCCCCGTTTTACAGGGATTTAAGTGCCGTTTACCAACTGCTCATATCTGTTTTGTCATGACCAACATGAAGAACCAATAGAACTTCACTCACGAGCCCGAAAGTCTGGATCCCTGACCACACTGTGTCAAGGCTATCGAAGAAGCAAACACCAACAAGCAGGTTGTCTGCTGGAACCTCTTCCCCAAAGCTGCCGGAACTGATCAGTAGCGATTGATTTCCCTCGTGACATCGCACTTTCGATGACGCTTATTGTTGCGCAATTGTGTGTATGGAGTCGTGTTAAAGTCATGGATAAGATATCTCCCCTGGTGATGCTCGGATCACTCACCGCTCTTGATGTCGACAGTCTTTTGTGGGCAATCATTACTTCATGAGTCGGAATGATCAAGATTAAAGGCCCAATGCGGACACTTTCAAGTCCACTAGCCCCAATGGCAACACTCAAGTTACTGGGGCTGAAGGAAGTGGCGGAAATAAATCATCGCAGTCCCGTTGGTGTCGGGTACACGAACCCGATGTTATGAGAGCAACCCTGGCCTCCGCGAATCTGGACCCACAACCTGAGAAAACTACTGTTGGTTGCATCCAGTAAGCAAAACGACTCCTGCATGCGAATACGAAAGATGTAGCTTTACGCAAGGGATCTGGGAGGTTGAGCAGTTTGGAGCAGAGATGTTGTTGCTGTCAGATCATGGTGACATTTGGATTCTTCAACAAAAAAAGATCGACTATTCCATCGACCCGGACTGAAGCAAACCGGTCTTTCCATCTTCCCGGAGTCCGGCGGTGAAGAGACTCGGAGTACTATTCAACAACTCACCAGCGCCTCTTACCAGAAGCAGATGTTTGCTCAACTGAAGAGAAAGTCCGAGCAATCGGTGAGACGATTAAATTGTGGGGCCAATTTCCGTTTGAGATATCCTGCATGTCTTGGCTGTCAGACGCACTTCCAACAGAGAGCATGTGCAAACCAGTTCCAAGCGGCTGTGGAGTCGTGCAGCAACCCTGCAGGAGACACAAGGAGGCTCAACATGCACCAGCCCGACTACATCGTCGGAGCCGAGACCAGATGAGTGGCTGAGATGAGTACCACTCGCAAAGAGGCAACATGAGGGCATCACGACCATTGCCAGCCCATACGCAATATGAACTTGACGTTATATCTGAGACATCACCCTTGACCACAGCTATCAGGCATGCCAAAGTCGTCACCTCGCTGACCTCGGCGAAGCTAGAGAACGCTAGAGGGGCGTCTCGGCATTCCCCAGACCGTGGACCAAGTTAGTCATCACACAGAACCGTCCACACTCTCAGCTGTCAAGATGACATGCCTGTCATTTGCTAGTCAGCTCGGAGTCGTCGAAGAACCGGTGGTAACCCGATGCGGCGAAGTCACGGCAAAGCCACGTGTAGCTCTCGGTTCTTCAGCGCATCGTCTCTCAAGATGTGCGCCATACAAAGGCTCAGCTTCTTGCCTCTTGAGGCAATGCACACGAGAAAACCCAGGGTCCTACTGTGGCCCTGTAGCTGGCTTGCGACCATGCGCAGCTTCGAAGAACGGCGCTTCATGTTAGTGCGCGAGTCTTTACCATATTGAACGACGACTAAGCGCCCCCGTCGAAAATTTGGCGGTAATGCTCTGCTCTCGTCTTTTGTCCGATGAGCTGATCTGTGAAAACGGTAACCCGTGTCCCGCGAGCTAGAACGCCGCCACCAAAAGCTTCCTCGCCAACCACACAGTTGGGGGACCGTCCGGAATGATACGATCTAGTCACGGCCGGCTAAGGAGAACTAGACCACCGGGGAAGTCCACTAGCCCGTCCCGATGCGGCGAAATAGCATCCTCGATTTCCCATTCTTGTCACATTCCTGATCGCCCACGGATCGACAGCTGCTTTCTTTGCTGCTGGGCGCCTTGCGCTGCATTCGTCCAAAGTTGCGCAGCCCTGCTGACAATCAGCGAATCAGTCCGGGCAAGCCAAAGAATGTGGCCGTCTTTCTTCTCTCGCTTTCGCCAAGAATAACTAATCATGTAAATCTTTTGCCTTTCTTGATCTATGGGTTTATAAAACTGTTGCTTACCCCGCCAATTTTCCCCTTTGGCCCCGGAATCCCTGCGTGAGGTTTCAATTTCGCAACATCAATCCAGGAGACAGACGCATCGTGAGATTTTGTGTCGCCTCCTTATCGACATGGATTTGCCGAAGCTTACGCCCGAGGAGATGGCGGAGGATAGGTCGGCCACCATCATCGGAGTGGTGACCATGTGTTTCGTCCTCTCAACGTTTTTCCTGGTCCTCCGGTTGTGGACCCGAATACATGTCGTCAAGTCAACTGGGCCGGACGACTGGGCCGCAGCATTTTCTCTGATACCGGTTTTGGGCTGCGGAATCGCCATCGCAACAAGTTTGTCTTGTCCACATCCTTGTTCCTTAACAAACAACTGACTAGTAACAGTGACGCGATACGGTCTTGGAAAGCACATTCAGACGGTATCTGTCCCCGAGTATGTCGAGTTTACCAAGGTGAGCAATCTCTTCTTTCGATTCCCTTTTGGAATTTTTCTGATCAGGATTCAAACAGTGCTTTTGGGTATCTGTCGTTTTCTATGGCCTGGGACACCTGTCTTTTAAGATGGCGTTCCTCCTCCAGTACTATCGCGTTCTGGCTTCGGGCCACATGCGGAAATTCTACATCGCTGCCATGGTCCTCGTTACAGCCTGGGGAGTCTCTGTTGTCATCATGTCGTTGGCATTTTGCACACCCATCGCCGGATTCTGGGACCACAGCATTCCCGCGAAGTGCCTGTCCCAGCAGGTTCTCTATTACGTCTTCGGAGCCTGCAGCATTATCACCGACGTCATAATCTTCTTGCTTCCATTGCCGGCTCTGATGAAGCTTCAGCTTCCTCGTTCTCAGAAATGGTACCTGCTTGGAATCTTCAGCCTCGGATTCTTGTAAGCTCACCCCCCTTCCCTTTGAAAATTTTGGTCAGTGAGGATCTAACCATTTTACTTCTAGCATCGTCGCCATCTCTGTCTTCCGTCTGCAGTTCCTAAATATCCAAGCAGACTTCACATACTGGAACGTAAAACCCGCGCTATGGTCGATGGGTGAGTTGTCGGCAGCCATGGTGTGTCTCTGCCTCCCGCCCCTCAAGGCCCTCCTCGCCAGGATGGGTTTGGTCGTCGCCACCAGACAGGCTGTGTCCTCGAACAACCGGAACAGCCGCAACTTCGGACCCGCGCCATCGATCGTGGCGCAGTCTGCCACTGGCAAGACACTGGAGACTAGCCAGTGCAACTCCCCTGGGGAGAAGCCGTCCGCCTTTGGAAATTTTGTGGTTGAGACTGAGGGAGATCGCAGCGAGCAGAGCACATCATCTTCATTGCCTCCTGTATGAGGTATCGGGGCGGCCTCATGAGTAATGATGTCATGCGGTTGGTTCGGCGCAACAGGAATTCGATGATTTGACTCTTTTCCCCAATAGCTCGGGATTAATTCTGGTGATGAAGGCGTTGATCAAGATGTTCAACTGATACCACAAATTTCATTTACATGTGAAAAACTACAAAACAATCATAGCACCAAAACAAGATATCCTGTCTCTGCCTTACTGTAGTTCGGAATGTTGCACTGATTCCCTCGCCGGCACGACCGATCCTTATAGCAACACAACTTCTCATCGTCCATCTCTAGATCTTGAAGCGAAGCTAAAGCCGTAGCAAGAACACAGGACAATTTCAAAAGAATTCATCTCAAACAAAGATCTGGGAATCACCGATTTTGAAGCGTCTATCAGGATTCTATGTATGTGTGCATGTGCTTAAGAGCATTGAGAACCACTCAAGGACGCCACATTGCCACGGCCGAGACAGCAGTTGCGGTAATTTGGGTACGCAGACTGAGGAATACAGCACTTTGAGACAAAGTAATGAGCTCGGATTGAAAGACAAGTCGAGAGATAGTTAGACTTACTTCCCAGTTCTGAGCATATTGTGAGACTTTGCCGGGGCAACAAGCTCTTTGATCCGCTTCCAAGCTCCAAGATCCAGTGTTGACAGCACAGTTTCCAACATAGGTCTGAGCCATGGAGGAGCCAATCATGGCAGCTAGTCCTTCGTCAGAGCATTCGACTCGTGTTTTGAGTTCCTACGTACCGAAAAGAACGGAGGCGGACAGACGCATATTTGGCGGCTTGAGGTACGGGTGGTCAGGCTAGGTGGGGGAAGATGGTAATGATTTCACTGAACGGGCCGGAACTTTTGAGTTGATCGCCTTATTTATACTGTAATCTCTGTCGCAGGGTCCGGATTCATCGGGAAATTCAGTCACATAAAGTGGATAGCTCATTTATATCCCATCGGCAAGCCGATATTGCTTGTGAACTCTACTAATACAGCTTGCAGACTAGTCACTACCAAGTTGCGCGTAGACATCGTACGCAGGCTTGCGGCGCGGGATCCGCGAAAGTTCGAAGACATATTTACTGCCCGGCCAATGAAGGCTGAGCACGCATTGACCCTGGATCTTGCTCAACTCAACTCACCGCTGATCCCTACTCGGTACGAAAGCGATACCGATAACGAACGCGACGGCTTCTTAAGAACCCCCACAGCTCAATCTATCTTGCCTGTGCATAGGCAAAGTGATTTAAATGACGTGAGAAGTTAATTTGCAGCATGCATCAGTACGCCTGGCGGATCCCATTGTTATTTCGCATACTATTAATCAGATTCAACTCAGATCGACAGCTCAGAAGTCGGCTTGACATAGAAACCCAGCAATAAAAAGTTTTGCACCGGAACGAATGAGCGTTGAATACACAATATTCATTTTTTCCTACAGAAAATCCCGCTTTCTCAGACACAAAGGTCAGCTACTAACTGGAACATAATGTCCCCCTTTCTTCCTCTATCTCTCTCTCCGTCTCTCTCTCCGTCTCTCCCTCTCTGTGGCTTCCCCATACCCTAAGAGGAAATTCTCCTTTTCCAGGCACGGAATGTGCTTGGAAACCTCTCCGGGTAAAGACGACTGCACTCGCGCGCATCCGATTTTGCAAATTCGGAGGTCTTGGGATGAGCTGACACCCAAGTAGCAATCGCCCTTCTGACAGACTCCATCAACTCAAACAAATGTAGACCATGCCTTGCCTGTGTATAATGACTACGAATGCATCTGTGGGAGATGGTGCAAGCTCCGCCTTCACACGAGAACAAGTCGATAAAGCAATGTGCCATCTCATGAATCACAAAGCAGATGATGTAGGCGACACTGTAGTAGTCGCCATAAGTGTTGATGTCAATGCGTGCACGAGTTGGCGGGGAATCGAGGTGATTCGTGATGACGGACGACGAGCTCCAAGTGGCCATCTCGGGATCGAAATTTCGGATGTCGATTTCGAGATAGTAACGATTTTTCTGAGAGCGATAGCTGTCGGTCTGTGTAGGTTGACCGGCGAAAAACAGTTGATCGATCAACTCGGCGCATCTGCGTATATGTTTGTGGTAACTGGTACGGTCGAGTTTGAATTGTGCGTTGCAGCCTTTGAGTATGGCGTGGCAGAGCTCGTCTCGGGCGCGAATCAAATCTTGGGATGTAGGTATCTTTGCAATCTCATCTATGACCCCACTTATCAAGTCATGGGGAAAGTAGAAGCCCCTCTTCAGAGGCAGATGTGCTAGATAGCCGATATTTTGCGGGTGGAATTGGCATGGCTTGATTTTGTCCATGGCTTTTAGCGAGTGGTGTCGTTCAATCTGCTCTATGTTGTTGGCTGACTACTTTCGCGCTGTGCAGCTATCCATCTAAGAGTAACTCATGGGTAACTGCCACCTGACATAGAGCTATAATTACTTGGAAAACCTAGCTTGAATGCGATTTTCGATGGAATTCGATGAAGATTGGCCAATAACAATTGGACTAACTTCACGCCATGTAAGAGATCCCACGGCAATCTCACTTTGTCGCATTAATCCCGGGGGACGAAAGCCCTCAAAAATCTACATAAAACCCCATCATACCAGACTTTGTTTGTGTTCTGTACTTCTTGTGGCAGATAGTTTCGGAGAATTGGGTTACTCTACAGAATGCACCAAACTCCATCACCAGCTTCAGACATTTTTGTCCGCCAAATACCGGCACATTCTGGATGTCACCTCAATTCTCAAGCGATCTGTCTCCTCGGCAGAACTTTGACGAGAAGCGGATCTGTAGGCACAGCGGCTACCCATTCCCGTCTCTCCGGTAGCTCTACCGGTATCCAGCCGTGGCCGTATGAGTGACTTGAAGACTCATCAGGGGCAGCCAACTCAAAATTCTGGATAATCTTCGCCAAGCTGAGGTACAGTTCGTAGTAGGAAAAGCTATTCAGACCAAAAGTCAGACAAGTTCCGGTCACGCAGAGAATTGAAGACTTACTGGAGGCCAATGCAAATGTTTGGCCCTTTCGAGAAAGGAACGTAGAATCTGTCTCGAAGGGCGTCTTCTTTGATTGCTGTGCCACTCTCATCAACCCAACGATATGGATCAAACATCTCGGGGTTTGGGAATGCAGACTTGTCTCGCAAATACCAAATTGGCGATGAAGTCAACACGGTCTTTGTTGGTCAGATGATTAGATAACATTCTTTAGACAAGTCGAACAGTGCTGAAAGGAAACGCAAACCCAAAGTTTCATTCATGAACGGCAAGTGTCATAGAAAGCATAGGGCAGAAACAAAAAGAAAACATGGTCGCAAATGTAGAACAATATGAAAGTGCACCTACCCCTTCTGGGATGAATTTACCAAGAAGCTCTACGCCTCCTTTTGGGACCACTCGAGGCAACATCGCAGCGGCTGCACCAGCCCAACGAACGCCTTCCTTCACGCAGGCTTTCAGTCGAGGAATGTTTTCCAAAGAAGTCAAGTCTGTTGGGAATCCTACGCGAGCAAGATCTTCGTAGAGCGCTTGTTGGAAAACTTGGTTTTTGGACAGTGCGTACAGGGTGTGTGCCAATGAAGCCGAGGTTGTGTCTGTTCCTGGTCCCAAGTTTTCTTTGGCCTCGGACAGTGCAGTTTGAGATGGAACTCCAGCTGCCACCATAACCCTAATCAAGTTGGGGAATTCGGACGCCGTCGGTTTCTCGGCGAGCTTGTTGCGAGTCCAGGCATCGTAAGTCCACTAAAATACCATAAGCTGGTGAAAGAGCAGCGTTCACATGGTACAAACCTGATCATACTGCGCAAGGCCTTTTTTGTAGGACACTCGTAACCTAGTAGCTCGGCAGATGATGTCCTCAATTGAAATCCACAGCTCGTACAGTGTTGGAAAGTTCATAAGCTAATCAAATCAGTCTGCCGCTTCTCCATTTCTGTTGGTGATCCACCTACCAGAGGCATCAACGTCGCTTTCTGGTCGTTCTTGGAGACTATCGCTAGCTCTTCTTCTTGAGACCAAGCAGTAATGGCATGAAGTGCCTCACCGAAAGAGAATTCCGCTACAACCAGTCAGTCTTCATACAGCTCTGAAGTATTTCATGCCAAGGTACAAATAATGTCTGCTTCAAGCGCCCTGCATGCCGGTCCAATGTCAAATGCACCAAAATTTTGGCGAATCATCTCAACAAAATGATCCACATTCTTGAGCATTAGCTCTTCTGAATGCCCGATTTTACTGCGACTGTACAGCTGGCCAAGTATTCTTCGACGCTTCGCGTGCTCTTCTGGATGGCTTATTGTTCTCAGTTATTCATTACTTGGACTCAGAAAATCAGCTTACGTGATTGAGAAAAGAGCTGGATGACCGTCTTGGACGAATTCGCCATAGTTGCGCGGGTCTTTGACAAAACCACTGTTGAGCTTGTGCACTGCATCGTAAATCTCCATGGAATAGAATGAGACCTCATTAGGACCTATCTGGACAAGAGCGCCTGTCACAACATACGTCAGTCTCGTCATACTGGCGGCGATCCTCTGAGTGACGATGAGCACCTAGCCGTTCGTGAAGCTCGGGAAGCTTCAGGGTAATATTTCCTCTGTATTCTTGCCAGAATGCCCATAGCAGACGTGAGTAACTCGCTCCCCAGCTGGCTTTTGGTATGCGAGATAGAGACGATGTGTGATGCTTAGTAAAGGCCTACGAGCTGCGAGTAAGCGGGCAGCCCAATGAAATCGTATGTCATAGATCGTCGTCACCTTAACTATCGTCAATGCCACCAACACCAAGAAACCTAAAAGTATTACGGCAAGTAGAGCCATGGCTGAGTATCATTCGTCAAGCCGAGGTCATAAAATTTCGTTGCCTCTCAGGGAATCGGAATGTGCGACTGCGACTGCATCGTAGTTGTCCACGAAGAGGTTCAGAACATGAGCCGAGGCCACTTCGAAATTGCATCAAAAGCTCCAGCTACTTATTTCCAACCCATGTTATCCACTGCGACTTTTATCTGACAATCGTCAGACCGCTGGCATTTCACCTTGCTAGAACCGATTGCGTGATCGCCTTTTCCCTCAAACCCATGCAGATTTTCCATAATTGGAAGTCACCCCGGATAACAGCGCTTCGGCGGATTTGGGGAAACTTGAAACCAGGTCACACAAGCTGACATGTCGTTAGATGTTTGACTTCAATTTGGGCTGCTGCATCCAGCCATCTACGAGAAGCATTAATTGCAAAAGCTGGATGCCGTGTCACCATGGGGCGGAGCTAGCTCCGTTGTACATTCGCAATATTTGGGGTCGATTTGAACGCAGAAAAAATGCATGCGCCAACCGGGAAAATCCAAAGCAAAAAGCCGTTGAGAATTGTCAAAGCTCTGAGTATTCTTTCTAATTCAAAATCATCTCCGTATAATCAGAGCTCACCTCGCTAACAACAGAAGACTGTTGCTTGCGCGTGTTGCTAAAGCCGTTTAGTACCTACATGCCGATGCCGTCATCCAGTCCCACATCACGCGAGTCAAAATTACCGCCATTGGAAGGGTTTCGCTCTTCACTAAAACAAAAGCCGAGTATTTCCGTCCCACCTGACGAGTTTTCGGGTCATTTGACGGACCTACCATAAGATGCGCGCATTCTCCATTTTGCGTGTTTTTTTCTTCTGAACATCCCGCAATTCGCCCGATTTGGACAGACACCCAAGACTGCTTGAATGCAACGCCAAGATGACTGCGCAGCGGGAATATGGCACCGTCAGCAAGGACGTGGGTGTCACAAACAGCGACACCGAGGGGGAGTCCAGCAAAGACACACGGATCTTGGTGCGTGACCTGACACATACTGACTGGGTGCCGGGGTATGGGCTGACTGAGGACTTTTGCAGGAAAACCTAGGTTACAAACCTGTAAGTTGCAAAGATCATGATTGGACTTTCGGCCGCTGACTTTATTTGCAGGTGTTGCACAGAACGTTTAACGCCTTCCATAATTTTGCGACAACTTTTGGTGAGTTTCGCATCGAGAAGCTCTCAACAGAACACGCGCGCTAAGTTAAAGTAGCTGCTCTTTACTTCATTGGCGGTGTCCGCGTGACATTCTCGACTGGAATTGCAGCTGGCGGAAACCTGGCTTATTGGTAGGGTCAAAGCCACATGCGCTAGGTGAAGCATAGACATGCTAAACAGCAAGCAGGACGAGTTTTATTGTAACAAGCGTCTTCACATTCATCACGGCCGCTGTCATCGCAGAGATTTGCTCATCACTTCCTCTTGCCGGCTCTATCTACCTGTGGGCTGCTGAAGCTGGAGGGCCCAAGTATGGAAGGCTGCTTGGTTTCATTGTTGCGTGGTGGAGTACCACTGCGTGGACAACGTTCTGTGCCAGTGAGTTTTGTGTTCCGAGTTCACAACTGGTTGCCAACTCTATGACGCATAAACTTACAAAGCTTCAGGCAACACTCAGGGAGCTGTCAACTACATGCTTTCGGTCAGTTACCACTTAACTCCGAATACGGCTGGAAGTATTGTTGCTAATGGATTTGACAGGAAATCGTCGTCTTCAACTTGGACTTCCCGTCTGACAGCTCAAGCATCAAGTTCAGAGCAGTTCAGTGGGCTGCAACTGAAGTGATGCTTGCCGCCGCGGCAATTTGGAATTTGCTGCCGCGTAGGTTATCTATGTCAGTGTCGTTGCCACTCTGCTAACAACAGCCCAGCTCGCTATTTCAAATGGATCTTCTACCTGTCCACTGGCTTTGTCCTGTTGGACTTCGTGCTGAACATGATCTGGTTGCCCATTGCCACGAAGAACACCATCGGCTTCCGCTCAGCCCATGACGCCTTCTTGACAACCTACAACGGGACCGGCGCCCCTGACGGATGGAACTGGTGTCTCTCGTATCTTGCCACTGCGGGTATTCTTATTGGCTTCGACGCCTCTGGTCACGTTGCGGAAGAAACCAAGAACGCCAGTATTGCAGCTGCCCAGGGTATCTTCTGGAGTACTGTAACCAGCGGTATTGGTGGTTTCATTGTCGTCATTCTTTTCCTGTTCTGTGTTGTAAGTCCAAGTGATGCAAACCGTTGGTTACATGTGTTGACTTTGATACAGCCCGATGCGGATACCCTCTTCTCGTACGGCGGTGCTCAGCCTTTCGTGCCCTTGTATGCTGCCATACTCGGCCAGAGGGCACACATCTTTATGAACATCATCTGCATCGTTGCTTTGTGGTTTGTAAGTCGCATCCAGAACCCCGCAATGCAGAAAGAAGGCTGACCCTTCCGAGAACACTGCTATCGCTGTCCTTGCCGCCTCTCGCCTGGTCTTCGCCGTCGCTCGCGATGGTGTCCTCCCTTACTCCTCCTGGGTTTCCAAGGTTGTCGACGGCCAACCCAGGAACGCGATTCTCGTCGTATGGGGAGTCTCTTCTGTCATCACCTGCACGATCCTCCCATCCTCCGTAGCCTTCACCTCGCTGGTCTCCGCGGCAGGTGTCCCGTCGGCGGCCGCCTACGGTCTCATCTGTCTCGGCAGACTTTTCTTGACGCCCAAGACATTCCCCAAGCCTGCTTGGAGTCTTGGAAAATGGAGTCGTCCCTTCCAGGCGATTGCTGTGCTGTGGAACGGCTGGGTTGTGGCGGTGCTATTCTCTCCATACGCATTCCCTGTTGAGGCGTCAACACTCAACTACGCCCCGGTCATCATGGGCATTGTCACCATTTTCGCGGTGTTCTCATGGTGGTTGATCCCTGCTGAGAAGTGGTTGCCCTCTCAGCGTATCCAGGAGACGTTGGATGCCGGAGAGAGACCGTTGGTCGAGCACTAGGTCATCCACCCCCTTGAGCAACGTGAGGTTTGAAGCTTTGCAAGGCTGTCAGATATGGCAACCGTCAACTACATACGTTGGTTTATCCAGTTTCTAATTCCCTGGAAAGACCAGACACCATCCAACATAGACATACATAATATTCTCTATTAATGGAATCACGAATAGAGAGAGGTTTGAACACCCTCGACCCGAATCTTAGCATCCTAGTCAAGTAAATGAAACTCACAGTTCCGTGATATAAGACAAGCATACTCAGAAAAAAGGATTATCTAAAACAGACAACTCACTTCGTCGCAGTTCTGGGGCTTATCGCGCCGTGGTTGAGATCGATCAAAACAATCACCTTGATGGACGGATGCTGCTTTCGATGTGTCATTCATGTCATTTGCCACCTCTATCTGGGCCCTGGCCAAAGAGCAGATTATCCTTCCGGGTCGCAAGGTACTTCACTTTTTTTGTTCTTTTTAGAAAGGGTCGCTCGCATCTTGAACCACCCAAACGCCAGCGAACACTTGCTTTCGCGAAGTCTTAGCCGCACCAACAAACTCCTCGGTTTCAAAATCTCCAACCTTATGGGCATCTGCAATCTGCTTCCTTCTGCCCGAGTGCAATATCAACATTTCACTCGCAACAAATAACGGCCTCGGGGTGGGGAACATTCTACATCGCCGAGTACCGAAATGGCCGCCCAGACTTTCCACCAGTTTCCCATGCTGCCGGGGGAGATACGCGACCAAATCTGGGATCTCGCAGTTCGTCCGCACGGCTACCGAGGCGTCCACATCTTCAATTACATCGATGAACATGCCTACGACGGCCATAAGCCTACTTCTTACAAGTTCCCTCGACACCTCGGAAAGAAGATGGGCTATGACGATCGCCGATTTATTGGCGCGCCGACTCCCGCCAAGGACACATTCCCGCGCTCTGGACCGCGGGAAATCCGTCAACGTACGCCCTTGACGGAGGCCTCCTCACCGCCTGCAGAGAGTCGCATATGGCAATGTGCCGTCGCTACGACATCCAAAAGTGGTCCAAGTATGTTGACGCTTGTTCAAAAGTAACGGACCCGATACAATATTCGCTTTTAGCGGAATTCCCTATGAACATGGATGGATTCCCGGCAATGTTTAGCGTCCAAAGTCAGGGAAGCCCCCAGTGCTTTATGGTGCTTCCCTGCCAGGACCTGGTACTTCTGCAGGTGTGGGACATCATAATAGACACTGAATGGGTGGTAACCGAGCGCCTGCCATTTGCACACCGGCTAGTCGGGAGCAGCAGGGTCAAACACATAGCCCTCGAATTCGACAGTTCATTGACCATCCTTGGCCTCCAAGGATATCAGTATGAATGGGTACGCAGATTTGAACACGATCTTGTTGGAATCTACCGTGATTATCCTGATGACATGGATAAAGCGATCTGGCGGAAATATGACAGGCTGGTTTCGGCCATGAAGAGTTGGACGTTGTCCCCGGATACGAGGCTCTGGCTCGTGGATCGTCGACTGCGCCGAAAGCATACCGTCCTCACCGCGTACGAATCGTACTGGGTGTTTGATGACATTAATGAACAGGCCCATGAGCGTCTCGTTTTCGAGGCCGAAGACAGCTCATACTTCGGCCTTCCGAATCGTTTCGCTAGTGACTACTGCGAGTACGAAAATGAGATGAATGGAGCGACGAAAATATGGGAGTTCTTACTCGAGTTGGACGATACTGCCGAACAACAGCTGTTGAGAGAGAGAGACCAACATTATGATTATGGGGCACATGCTGACTTCCATACTTTCGGGATCTTAGTTTGTGAGCCTAAGCACCAATGTCACAAATAACCTCGAGAGTGTGGTCAATTTTCAATCTCTCAGGACTCAAAATCGCAAAGGTAGACAAAATCTAGCAACCATTAAGTGCGAAATTTAGGACGGCAAGGGGCGTCTTAGGTGTGTTCTAGATGAGCGAGCACATTCAGTTTTCTGTTCAAAACTCAACACCTCAAATTTCAATGCCCTAGATGTAGTGTTTCTTGTTTGCAATCATAATTATAATCTCTTGAATGCGTAAATGTCCCGCGAGGGAGCTCAGTCTTGTCCAGTGGCTTTATTACGCGCCACCCCGTAATGTACAAACAACCGTCCGTTTCCGTTTTCCATTTCCAGTGCGGTTCTGTTAGTCAAGTCTTTGAGCGAGTACCAAGAAAGCAGCTGTTCCGTCCCATATGTTCACTCGACCGTTGTCCGGAAGACCAAGTCTTAGTCAATACCGCGCGCGTCCTCAACTCACAGCGGTCTTGCTGCGAGCCACCAGACCTTCTGACCCTTACTTCTCGCCGCGATACCTTCGCCCCTTTTCCACAGCTTCACGCTGAAATCTTCATAAGGATCAATCGCCTCGTCCGTCATCCCAAAATCCTTCAACTGCGGTGCCCAACTTTGCACTTGCCCCAGTACTGCCTTCAGTATTGCCACGAAGGCGAGGCCATGCCCGCTCCCATCCAAATCCCGATGCATCGTCTCGAAGTCTGTTCCGCACTGCTTCTGTCGACAGGAAAGGAGTATCAGGTAGGCGTGGACCATTTCGTGAATCGCGATTTGGATGACTTCTCGGAGCGAAAGCGCCTCCGTCTTGCCGTCCGCATGGTGGCGGACCGTGCTCAAACGGATGGAGATGCTCGGGCTCGGACTGGTGTTGCGTAGTCCAGGCTTAGTCCGGAGAGCCTGAGTCCACCCCACGCGACCCCGCCATTGTCCGATTTCGAGAAGCACCGGATGCGAGGCGTGGTTCAGGTGGGCTGTGGGGAAGAGCAGGCCAGGAAAGCAGAGATCATCGATCAATTTCATGATGGTAAAGATTGTGCTGATTGAAACCACTTTCGAGTTTGTGTCGGATCCTTGTTTTGATAAAGTGCGGGCGACGGTATCTCTCAACGGTTTCTCGCGGGCGGTCCATTGCACTTGTCCGGCGATGCTCTCGGCTAACGTTATTGCGACGTCGTTTATGTTGTGTGATTGCGTTTGTACCAGGTGATCGTTTTTTCGGAATATCGAGCAGGAGTGTTGGCAGCGCGGTGGCGAATTTCTCGATCTCTTCTGTGATTCTGCCATCCTAAAATTGCTGCAACGGTCGAAATGATGTTTTGCAGTTGTTCGGGTTTGAAGTGATGATGGTAACAGGTCCGTTTTGTAAGTTTTGTTTCTCCCACCTTGACGCGCTCGGGTGCGTCTGGCGCAGCTGCCAGATGTCGCAGCGTTGGGCACGTTCCTTCCTTCCCACGGGGTTGTGTAGGAACGGTCAAAGAAGGTGCGTGAGCTCAACCCCAGAACTCGAATTTCGACCGCAGTCAGCGACGCGGAGCGGTCTGGATGGGGTTAGGAAGTCCTGCGCGACCCGCGTGGCGTGGTGAAAGAAACATGCTGGGGTGCTGGGGAGGAGGAATAGGGGAAGGCAGTGGTATGTGCTGCTTTGGTTTAGAATTGATGATATGATATGTAGAAAGCCTGGCTAGGCCAGGAAAGAAGAGTCTAAGATGATGGGAAAGGGATTACAAAGTAGTAGTCCGTCCGTATGTCGAGCCGAAAAGATGCACCTGGTAGATTCCGCATGGAGGACCGCCGCCGCCAAAACCATTGATAACACCGTCGCCATGCTAATATGCTTTTCAAACTTGACACGCCATTGTGCCGACCCACGTAACAAAAGAAAATAAATATACAATGGCTGGCAATGCCGCTGATGCATTCCGGCATCCCCTAACGTATGGTGATGATGGAGCTTGGGCTGCTGTCGTAGTTTAAGACCAGCCCTCGTCGGTCATCGGGACGGGCCCATCGCCCGTCGTGTGAGTCATAATGTCGTCCGTGGTGAGCAGATGAGTGTCTGCTAGATGCGTAATCGTCGGGGAAGTAGAGTCGTCCACGTGTCTCGCGGATCTCGCCTTCCTCCAACGGCTCCACTTCTTCAAACTCCCCCTCAGTCGTGGTCGGGATCGTCGATGTGGGACTACTACCCCGACTGACGGGGAAGTATTCTGGGTGGTCATTGATGCAAAAATCCCAACGATCCTGGTGGTGGGGTCGTGGTCTGTCATGTTCGTAGGATCGGTGGTCGTAGTAAATGTGCTGGTGAGGCGAAAGGTACTCCTGAGAGCTGTGGAAGATGGCCCGAGGAGACGCCTCAGTAAATGTTGGCCCGTGACCGCAGGAGTGGCCTTCATCCTCACGGAAATGCTCTAGGTCAGCTTCCATGTCGCGTAGGTGCAGGTTGTCCGACCCAGCCCAGATGTCGATGAGCTCTGCAATTCTCCGAAACCCTGGCGTGTGTCCACCGCAGTGACGGGCCTTGATGCCGCACTTGATAAATAGGTAGCTGTGAATGAGTTCATGTAAAAATGTCGAGATGAGAAGCCGTCGGTTGTACTTCTTGTCCTTCAAGATGGGGTTCGAAAGCACAATGAGGGTCTCAAATCCTCCCATCTTGGAACGTCGAAGAGCTGTAGTGCCGATGATGTGGTCCTTGTACTGGGCGCTGGACGCATGAGACCAGTCCCAGGTGACTCGCTGAGAAAGACAGTTGTGAAAGAAAATCTCATTTGCCGCAGAGAAGATACTCTCCAACGCAGCGTTGTCGATAGAGAACTCGGCATGGCGTGACCGTGGTTGAATGAGCGACCTCAAAATCCTCTCACGCTGCGTGTCTTTCGCCCGGCGCCGGTTGAGGTGCAATCGATCCTCCACCATTCGGGCGGCAGCATCATCGTCCAAAAGTCTCGAGTCCTCATCATCGGCGAGGTTGTAAATGGTGTCGGATGAGATTGATAATCCTGACGCGGTCCGTTCCATTGCTGATGGGCTGACATCGGGTTCTGCACATTCGGGCGTGGGCGGTGTCGGCGATGTTTGCTCTCGGATGACCAGAAAAGACAGTTTTGCACGGGAACGGAGCCGCGCGGTGGTGGTGTACAGCCGGGGTCCGAGTCGGGAATGAGATGTGATAATCTCGGCCTCTTTGGCTGAGGGAATGCGTCCTGGTAGTCGTAGTTGTCGTAGAAATCGTCTTCATCGAGATGACCAACCCGTCGTTTGCCACCCATAATGTAGAGGTCGGGACTCAGGGCATTGTCCTCGCCCTGGGACAGTGGCCTTGCCTCCCCTCCTACCACCCAAAACGCCATTGAACATGTCTGGAAAGCTGCAGATGGGTGTGAAAGGGTGAAAATGGATGGGAAAGGGCAAATCTCGGAGGATCGGGGTAGGAAAAGGGTTGGCAAGCCGGGGGGTTGAAAGTGAAATACGGGCGGCTTCGCACCCTGGAGTCATGTGCGCCCGGAAATCGCATTGAGCATGCCGGTGGAGAAGGGTGACGGACGACGGCGTCCGTCCAATGGCTGGATACGGCAACTAACGAGGAATGGATAAGTCGGGAAGCCCATGCCAGAGAAACGAAACAAATACAACGGTTTCGAGTAGCGTAGTGAGGCGAATGGGGGAGTGATGGGAATTCCTGTCAGAGAGCGTGAGAGCGTCTTCTCTGGGCGAACAACAGATGCATGGAGAGACCCAGCTCAGGGCCGCACAGCGTTGCATGGGCCGTCTAGGCCCCCTTGGCTGGCGCTCAAATGCAGAATCCCAACCAGCGGGACGAGGTTTTGGGGGTCGTTTGCGGTTTCGATAGGTTGGGTGGATGGCAGACGACCGTCGTACGAGCGGTGTGCAGGAGCTAAGGCGGATATGCGTGTGCGGCGTTGCGCATCGCAGATTTAGTGCGAGGTCCATCTGCCATCCCCCGACCGGTGCAAGGAACGTGGCGTCGTCAGGGCCGTCTTGGTGTTGGAGCTCGACGAACCTACCCTCCCAGCGCGGCCAACCTTGCAAGCCTCGAAGGCTGCTATTGCACGCCTCAATCTCAATTGCCCTGAGCCGCCCTCCCTGCAAGCAAGACACAGCTAATGCTGCTGATGTTGATGACGCAGGAGACGTGGTGCTCAACGCCGTCTCACATATATGCAGTCCGTCAGCCAGACAGCCCTTCCAGACCTCGTGGCCGCACAGGAATCTCGAGATCACGAGTCCACCCGAAATCGACGGCTCGCCGGATGCAGCGCAGAGCGCGGGCGGAAGAGTCCAGGTCGAGGCATTCGAGCGACCGCGGCGACGGCGACCGCGGGGACACAGCAGCACTGCTGCAGAGCGAGGGATGGCAAGGACGCACACCCGCTGGGGCGGTGGGGGGGACAACACTGGAAACTGGAAACTGGAGGCGTAGTGGTGGGCGGGAGGCGAGGGTCGGCCGTCTCCAACAGATCTGGTTGGGTTCGGCAACGGGGGGCTGGACTTTTGCCGCCCATCATTGGCTGCGCGACCCCGGACTCGACCTCTCATTGGTTGCCTCACCCGTGCACATCGTCGTCCTTTGTGGTCGCCTCCTTTTTTCGAGGCTTCCAATATTTTGGAGATTGGATTGCCAACAACAGAAGTTGGAAGCCAACAACACTCTCACTCTCTCTCTCTCTCAGCCCACCCTGGTCCGCCGTCCGCTCGCTCGTGCTGCCTATCCGTACGCTTGTCCATGACGACTCGGCCACAAAGACCCACGGAGCATCCTCCGACGCAGAACCAAACAGACGACGAAATCGACCAGGAAGCTGACTCCTACACCCCGTCGAGTACAGGGCAGTCGAGACACACGTCCGGTCGTTGTTGCACTGCGCCGCCATGCGATGCGATGCGATGCGGTGTGCTTGCAATGCATGTGGTATTTCGGAATGTTTGTTGTTAATGCTGTTGATGTTGGGACTGCGAATATCCACGAACGGGTCCTGTCGATGGGCAGCGGCATTTTGGTGCTCTGCATTGGTGACACTCGCCGACGAAACAATGCTTTTCGCCCTGTCTTCGCCAGGTATGGGTCCCATGCTTCCTAGACACCGCTGATCTTTGCTGTCTCGGTGGGATGCCATTCAGGATCTTGCCTGCTCGCCCCCAGCTGGTGACTGGTGTTTCTGGGTTGAGCCCACGTCGAACCGAAGAAAATATGCTTCGATTCCCAGCTGCCCGGAGAGCTGTCTTTCGAGGCCCGCTACGCATTGAGTGCTTGCGTCTGTCATTCTTCGGTCCCCTAGGCTCGGACGAGACCTGTGAGCACGGACTGCGGGCAGGCCGAACTCTATCTGCTTGACTCTTTAATGCGCCAACTTCTCCGAGTCTTGGGAAGGAAACCATCGATGCCTGTATCCCGACTTCCCCTCTCGGTAGATGAGGGGGAATTGGAGTTCGTCGTGCGATGCTGCCGTGCCGAGATCCATTACGATTGAGAGTAATGTTTCGTGTGTCGTAGATCGGCAACGAGCTAGCAGTGTCGATTGTCTGAATCCTAGGTTTGTACGATGACTTTGCCAAGCTGAATGTGATGGACTACAAGCCTCAAATGTTGATCTCGGTTGGTAGTGATTGACTAGTCTCACAGCCGTCGCTTCGCTTGCCAAAGCAGCTGAAGCTTCAACGATCTGGAAGAAGGGAGATTGGAATGGAAATGTGGCCCGGGATGGGCGCTACCGAGACACCATCAGGCTGGACGGGACCCTGATGGACCCTGAATGCGCTTCGTGACCACTATCGTCGCAAGGGCGGATAACTTCATGGCTGCCAAGATAGGGCGATGCTGAGAGTGAATCCGGGACTTAGGAGCCGACACACGGATGAGGAAAACGAGCCAGAAGATGGTCCAGGGTCCTGCCATGTCAACAGGTGGAAGGATGACAGGGTCCATCGACCAGGGGTGCTCTTATCGCGAATGATTATCGCCTATCGCTACAAGGGCCTAGACTAGCCTACTTGGGTCTAGGCCCCGCTGACTAACCAGGAGGAGGTTGGTGTGCTTGCTCTTTCCAACGACATGTCGTTCCTTCCCAAAGAATTGTCGAGATGTAGATGGCCTCAACAGCGTTGCGAGGGCAACGACGCCTCGAAACCTTGAAAATATAAGGCAGGTGCGCATTCCAGCAGACTTCCCGCCTGCATGAGGCTGGATCTCTTTTCTATTTTCGTCTTTTGATTCTTTTTCTTCTTTTTCTCAATCCGGCTTTGTGGGAGGTCACGAAAGCCCTGATCCTCGCGGGTGGAAGGAGCTCTGAACAAAGCTTTGTCCCGCGAAACGGAGCCTACCTGCTTTGGCTGGTCTGAGCTTGACCAGGACAGCCAATGTTCTCGGTTTCTTTGGCCTTAGGCTGTTTTTGTACATCGTGGTTGACCTGTCAGCATCGGCGACTGACGCGAATGGACTGAGAAGGCGATTGAAACTGCCCCAATCGACTCCCTCATGATGGATGATATCTGCATTACTTATGTACAGTTCAAACAACATCTTTTATCACTCTACATGAGTTCATTCTCAGTCGTTTATAAACTCAAGATACGATGTTGTTGCAATATGCTTCTGGGTCCCACCCAGGTCCCATCGTCCGCACTGACAGCGATCCACAAGGAGCCTCCATCAGCGTCCTTGGAGGGAAACATATGGGGTTGCGCACTTTCAATTGCCAAAATGAGTAGCGTAGATGCATTCACGCCGTGTCACGGAGTTCATTTGAACTAGGGCTCAGCAACGGTCCAAACGGACTTGCTGTGAAATAGATCCTCACATCATGGCCTGGCAGTCGGACAATTGGGGATCTGATTACACATTGTGAGCTCACCGGGCTTCCAGCTCTCATATGGGGCATTTCAAGAAGGCTGGCCTCCTGAACCGTGTTTAAGCGGGGCGCTGTCCTGGAAGCGTGTCCCGGGCTAAGCTACAGCAACCAGTATCACCACTCATGGCAAACATCTTGAGCCTGCCCAAAATCGACGCTCCTTCCTCCGTTGAAGACAGGAGCTTCGCCAGTCAGCCGACCTCTCTCTCTTCTCTTCTCGCGACACCACTGTTTTTGTTTTTCGTCCACAACAAATTTTACTTCCCACTCTCCCACACTTCCACCCCCCAACTCTCCCGTCTACAACGTGGGCGAGATTTATTCTTTCCACACCTCGTCGACCAACTTTTGGCAATCCTCTTCTCTTCACAATCCTCGACGAAAGTCTTTCTGGCATTGCTTTTTCCCCATTGACAAACTTCTTACGCGTCTCCTTGTGGTGCATCCTTTGGGAGTCAAGCAGCTCTACTTTCGCACTCCAGTCACAAGTCCGATTTGCCCCCCTTCCTAATCAGATCCCATTCTTTTCAGTATCAGTATTTATCAAGCAGCTTCATCCGACGCATATTTCATCTCTTTGGGCTGGTTTGTTGCTGCGCGAGACGACTTTCACCCCATCGCGCACCTTTCGGTCCTTCACTGTTCTGTCCATTCGCGGGAGGCAGAACTGAAGATCCGTTTTCAATACTTCCCAAGCCGCAATCCACATCGATTCCACAATGGCTGACAAGCAGAAGACCAAAGAGGTAAAGCGTTTCTTGCACCTTCTATTTTTATCCCTCTCAGAAGTTTGATTCTAACGCCATGCAGCGCCCTGCCAAGCGCTCGCTCACTCCAAACCGCAACCTGTACAGCTCATTCAACGAAGCTCACCGGAACATTGCGCCGCCTACTCCCAAGCTTCCCTTCGAGGCAGTCCTTGGAAATGGCCAGCGATTGACCCAAGAGCAGCTTGAGCAGGTTGAGCAGATCCTGAGTGATGACAACAGGTCCAAGGATTCTGCGGAGCCAGAGTGCAAGGTGAAGACTGAAGAGCCCAGCATCGGTCAGTCCGGCCATGGCACCAACTTTACGACCCACTCCTCCCAATCTACCGTCGAACCCAAGAGAGAGACCACCAAGAAGGACCCTCGCGCCTCTTCTGTCTACCCATCCGATGATGACTACGCCTTCATCGACACCTCGATCCCCTCTCTGCCCGAAGTCAAGGCCAAGCAAGAGCAGTCGCACCTTGCAGATGACCCATTCTCCAGCCGAAATGCTCTCGACAACTGGCCAGATTCCTCCTCCATCTATCCCGAGGACGCTATTTCTCTGAGTGGAGTGTCTGATGATGAGCTCGTCCCCGAGGTCAAGCCCGAGCCCAAGTCATCTCCCATCATGGCTTCACGCACCACTCTTCCTCCGCCTGTTGCCACAAGCTCTCAAGACCGCTCCCAGCAAGATCTGCAGTCTCACTTCGATGATATTCCCAAGAGACAGGATTCGTTTGGCTACTTCGACGCCCCTCAACTCTCTGGCCAGAATGCCGCGCACTTTCCTATCTTTCTTGATCCCGTCACTGGTTGTTTCCCAGCTTTCCCCAGAATGCCCCAGCCCCAGCACGTTCACCAGGTGGAGGAGACAAAGACTGAGGCAAAGTATGATGGCCGTGCTTCCAAAGTCTCAGAGAGTCGATTCAACGCGCAAGACAATGGCACAGCATCCTCCAGCCGGCTTGACCCCTTTCACGCCTTCTCAGGTTGTTCATCCCAAGAGTCTGAAGATGACGACTTTGAGGAACTCCAGCCCAAGTACAAGAAGAGGTTCACGCGACTCAATGCGGAGAAGGAAGTGTCTCAAGCTCTTCGTCACGTTACTGGGATCAGTCAGCCCTCATCCGGCCTTGTTGTGAACCGCACTCGTTCATCCCACACGCACGATCTTCGCAACTCCCCTTACAACCCAGCCAAGACTCAGCAGCAAGGATTCTACCATGCGCCAGCAATCCAGCCCTCCTGGAAGGTCACTTCATCTGGAGTCAAGGTTCCCGTTGCCACCCAGCACCATGGCACAGATGACATCAATTCGCCGGCAGCTGAGCCTTACAGCGCTATTGACAACACCAACATGGCTACCATGGCATCCGCTGCAGATGAGAGAGCTGGTTTTGATGGAGAGGAAGATTGGCGTACTGTCACTGATGACCGCGAGTTCCCCACTGGCGTTGTCGGCCGCGTCATGACTGGAAGCAGCATCGCCAACGTCTCTGACAGAGTCCTCATTCAGCATCCCAACGCCCGCGAGGCCCGTCGCGCTCCATCCGCCACTGGCCCTTGGTGGAAAAGAAACGCAGGCACGCAGCCCGTGACGTCGCCCCTGTCTCCCTTCCCCAACTTGGGCTTCCCTACACCCCCTCAGCCCACTGTCCCTCCTAATCGTCGACAACAGGACTGGCATGATGTGGAATTGGATTCCCTGAGCCCCTCTTTGCAGCAACCTGGCTCTCGTCCTCGCACCGACACAGGAGAAACATTCAATGGCCTCTCCCAATCCAAGTTCTCCTTCCCTCTGGTCTCTCGGGAGGATGCATCCAGAATTCAAGCTGTACGTCGCGCAAGTGGCCTGGAGGATCATACCTTGTCTGGCAGCCTTGTCTCGCCAACCATGCGCCCCCATTCTTCCATTCAAGACAGCAGCTACGGTCTCTCTCGCCCCGACAACCGCAAGGATTCTGCCCATTCACAGTTCAGTCAGACGAAGAACGCTAGCTACCACGATGCTTTCTCTTGTAAGTACCCGCTCTTTTGTGCCCTCCTCCCTTTGCCCTGAGCCCTTTCACTACAAATTCTTTTGTGGCGAGGGCTTTTGATCCCGCCACCCTTCTCCTAGTTCCTAGTTCCTCCTTCCACCCACAACTTTCACTTTCTTCCAATTTTCCCTCCAACAACGCCTCCATCTCTCGTCGCTCAAAACAGCATCTGATTCTCTTCAAATAGCCCATCGCCAAAACACTTGGGGCAACCAGCCCACGTCGGGGCTGCCCGCGCGCCCTTCTCCTTTGCAGGAGAGGGCTCCCACCGCGGCGAGCGGCAAGGCGGCTCGCATGACACACCGTGCGGCCGCCGACGCCCTCGCCAACCAGCGGGCGCGGGAGGGCTCCCCCCACCTCTTCACAAGGGAGGGGGCCCGGGTCATCAGCACCGACGTGGAGCTGGCCGGCATTGCCGGCTCCAACATGCTCTCGGAGCGCGCGCAACGGCGCTCCAAGCTCTTCTACCGCGGGGTCATGGCCATCACCCTCATCATCCCCTTCGTGGGATGGGCCATGACCTCGTGCAGAGCCGACACGATGCTCGCGGCCATCACTCAAGGAGAGTGCTCTGGCCTCTCCCATGGCCAAAGGCGCAACATGCGCATGATGATGCTCGGGGGCTTCGCCCTCTGGTGCATCGCGGTGGTCGTCGTACTCATCATTACGGCGGCCACCCGGCACTGAGCCACCTGCTCCTTCTTTTCTTGTTTTAAAATTTTGTTGGATTAAGTAAGTCACCTTCCTCCTTTGCGCCGTTGTCGTCCCTCATTAACCCATACATCACAGATACGACGACGACGACGACGACGACGAAGACACGCGAAGACGAAGAATGACGATGGAATTTTGGAGTTGGAAGGGGGTCCCTGCCTACGGGCATACCTAGTTTGGGTCGGTGGTCTGGTTCTTTTCGTCTTGGTCTTAGGTTCGGTTCGGTTTGGTTTGGTTCGGTTTGGTTTGGTTTGGTCCGTTACTTCAGGCTACGGCTTCGTTCAGGAGAGGGGAGGCTCCTGACCCTCCCCATCTCAACTCAATCGATGGTTATTACACACAATCATCGTTTCCCGTCTCTGTGATCTCCAGTATGTTGCGTATGAAGCTACTGGGGTCAAAATGTTGACCCTCTCCTGGCGAAACACCCACCCGCGAAGTTACCTGAGAGAAGACCCTACTGTGATGACTTGGCCGCTTGAAAAGACGCCTCTGCTGAGTGCAAACTGACCGAGAATAGCAGCTTTCACTTCACATGCTTCTCGCAATGGCCGGAGCGGTCCTCACAGTCTCTCGTACTCGGGGAGGGGTTCATCAATAGTGGCGCAGAAAACCCATCGCGCCCCGCGAAGCCACACAAACCTGGACTCTCGTATAAGCCAGTCCACATTCCTCAAACGGCAAGCCTTGCTGACCTTGGTACGTCATAGGTAGTTACTCTGATTCTTGCCTCGTGGAGTTTCCACTGAGCGACCCATCAAACGCCGCGTGGGAAGGCGCCCAGCCTGAACACTGCGCTTTCCATTTGACGTCATCCGAACCAAACCTATGTTTATAATGACACGCTAGAAGCTTTTTGGCAGAGTCTCCTTGGCAATTGGATGCTTTCTTTAGTGCTGTTTCGTTCATTGAGCTGCTGCGTGGTCGCGAGCCACCAGGCCCTCGTAAACGAAGAATGAACACTGGCTTGGGCACACACATGCGAGTAGGCATGCGGCAATGCCAAAGT
This sequence comes from Colletotrichum camelliae, assembly GCA_018853505.1. Taxonomy (NCBI): domain Eukaryota; kingdom Fungi; phylum Ascomycota; class Sordariomycetes; order Glomerellales; family Glomerellaceae; genus Colletotrichum; species Colletotrichum camelliae. The sequence continues at coordinate 1,927,925 of JAELVL010000008.1, read as the reverse complement.
GGAATACGAAGAGAAAAGTAACGGACTGTAGGATTCGGGAACGGAGTGGCGCAACTGGCCACCAACTATCCCAGGAATTTCAGTGCTCACTTCAACATCCTTGAGATAGTGTTCCAACCCAATGATAGCGAACCCCGCAAAACATTGGCGTGCTGTGCTAACAAGTGGTGGGAGATCTTGGATTTTGAGGAGTGTAAAACATAACATCTCACAGTACATATGTATATGCCTCGTCGTTCAAGCCTTGATTATTTAAACACTGCTTGTTCTTCAGCCAGGGAGGGCAGTGGCTTGGAGTCAGTAGCGAACCAGGTATTGCCGATTAATGAGCTTTCAGAGCATCATATTGCGTCTTTCGTCTTGCCACTCCTCGGGTCTTGCCTGCGGTCTCAAGGGTCAAGGTCAACCTGTCGACTTCGGCCGCGTTTTAAGTATCTCTTGGCCATCGTAATCTGATAATCAACAGACTATTCGGCGTCTGTGACGGTGGAGGCTGACAGTGAGAACACTGGACGACAGGACGACAGTATCTCCTCCGTCTGAAGCCTGCCTGTGCGAATGATAAGCTCCCGTACCGCTATATCAAATTATGAAGACTTACGTGTTTTCTCTCACTTGATCGGAACGCTCGAACTCTTAGGCAGTCTATCTTGCCTCCCACAACCCCGGTACCGTGATTGAGGGTCAAGTGATCACCGATCAACGCCTATTAATGACTTTCAAAAGATGACTTGCGAAAGTGACTACCTTCTAGTTGCTGGGATCTTCACAGGATTGTACTTAAGAACCCGGGCTCCTGGTCGGCATTTCTAAAGCCGGACAATGTATTCCAATGGTAGTATGACTTCAACGTTGTAGAAGTTGGTCGAGCTGCTTCCTTCTCGCCGCAGTTGGAAGCAATTAGAGGTCCTGGCTCTGATGTAAACATCGTATGGAGCCGTTCAAGAGCTGCCCGACCGCGTAATTGGCCTCTCATTCGAGAAAGACACTGTGGAGCAATGAATACAACGTACGGACTGAAACATTCCCTTGCAGTGAGCGTTCGTCGAACTACAGGTCCAGCTGGATTGAGACGAGCAGGTGTTTCCAGTGCAACTTTCGTACAATTCCGGAGTCTCATTTTTGTGGTTTGTTATCCCAGAGATAACGCTGCTCTCCTTAAATACTGCGAAGGGCGGTTTGGAAGCTATGACGGGAGGCTGGGCGGTTCAGACATGGATAGATGATTCGAGATCTGAATTATTCAAATGTCAGGCACTTCCATACTAAGCTTCCCAGGACAAATGACGAAGGCGAACGAAGGCGACCGAGTCAGTGCTTACCTTCTTGGACGCCAAAAGAGGCTCCAGGCCCCAGATACATCCAAGAAGAGCACTAATTTTCAGAGCCTTGGTGCTTACTTCGTGTACAGCGATTATCCAGACAATATTCGGCACAAATAAGTCCATAGGCACGGAGCATAAAGACGGTAATATGACGAGCGCTTCTTGGCTTTCCCAGCGTAGGTTTCGTCGAAATAAGTTCGTTTTCAACGGCACACACACAGTCTCTCTTGCGGAACAAGAAGATCAAAATTGCCATTCCATTCCTCCATCTCTGGTGTGATGGTTCCTTTCTGTAAGGAGATTCTTAAAATACTGGTTGAGAAGGGGCGGAAAAAGTATTGGGAACGACGGATTTACGTTGGAACGGTATTTGGCGTCGAAGTCTGTTTTGAACAGGAGCCACCTCAGAGATCCTGACTGCAACCTAAAGTAATGCTCAATTTTGAAGGTTTACTGTTGGTACTTCGATATAAAATGTGAATGCTTGATTTATAGGATATCCAAGCGACGCAAATCGAACGACGGAAATTAGTCTGATTTCCGTTCTCTGTCCCGCGGCATGTAGAATTTTTCATCGAGGGCTAATGAAGCTCAAAGACATTGTTTAGCTCGTCTCCTGCTTTTGCCGTCTTCTCTGTTTCGTCCTCCAGACTTGGTGTCGATGGAGTATACGAAACGGTTATCCTTGACATGAACTTCACACACGGCGCGGCGGCACTTGATAATCTTGAGACTCTTCTTTTCAGACTGCAAGTCGAAGATCAAGTATGCTGTTCCTTTGCAACGCTACCCAGATGGTCCTGGATCCAGTCGATTTATTGGTGCTACAATGCTTACATTCGTTTATGCCTCTGGTCCTCAACCCAAAGCAGACTGTGTCCACATAAACAAGACATCACAAAACCAACAAAGCTCATACACACATTCACACAAAAAGTCTTTCAGAAATGTGCTCTGCATTACATATCAACAGCATTGTATCTACAACATCCACCATCCAAATGCCCACTCTGCGAACTCGTCGCTTAACCGCGGCGGCGCGTGGTGGGAGCCTTCTTAGTGGCAGTCGTGGTAGCCGACGGCGCAGCGATGCCAGGGGCCGCGGCAATGGGGACCTTCTGCTTGCCCTTGGCCTTGGCGGAGGGCGCGTTCCAGTAGTACGCCATCTGGGAGGCGAGGACGGCGTTGAGCAGGAAGCCCGCGATGAAGTTGTACAGGATGAGCTTGTCATCGACCTCCTGGAGGGTGGTGAAGATGCGGGAGAGGGAGCCGAGGAGATAGTTGAAGACCTGGGCAAACAATTGATTAGCATTGTGCCTGCTTAACAGGCAAGAGATAGAGAACTTACAGCAAAAGCGCTGAGCTGTCCAGTGCCGCCCTCGGACCAAATCGCAAGGATCTGGGGAACCTTGCTCGCGACGCTCAACACGCCCGCGCCGGCCTGGAGGTATCCCAGCGCCTGCATATCAACCAGACCTCCGGTGAAGAGCGCGCCCATCGCGACAGCCAGAGCAGTGACGAAGACGGCTGCCAGGCCCGCGCGGCCGGTGTAGTTGAGCACGAGGACGGTGATGATGACGTTCTGGCCCATGATGAGCGCCGTCTCGCCGTAGGTGCTGAAGGGGAACTGGTTGCGGTAGTTGTAGGCGAGGGAGACGAGGTAGGAGGCGGTCTCGAGGAGGTAGGAGAGCACGGAGATGCCCTCGCCGGATTGCGAGGAGGTGAGCTTGCGGATCTGCGGCAGCTTGACGATGCTGGAGACGCCGACGATGCCCAGGCCGATGCCCTTGGACAGGCCGAGCTTGATGCAGTCTACATCCTCGACGTTGATGTCCAGGAGGAGGGACTTGTAGCAGTGCTCGCCGATGATGGAGACGCCGAGGTCGCGGATCGGGGCGGGGAGGTTGTGCGTTACGGGTTGGAGGGCGGAGCGGACGGCGTCCATCGTGACGGTCGGGCTGGGCGGGTTTGTGTCGGCGTGGCTTGGGTATATTTTGCAGAAAGATTTGTTCGAGGATCGCGGGCAATTCCAATTTTTGCGCCGGGAGATTTGCGCCAGGAAGGTGCGGGCCGGTACAGAGGTGGGAGACGAGCGAAGATTGTTGAGCTGACGTCCACACTGACACGACACGTTGACGGAAGGGTTGAGGTCACTGATAAACCCTGAAAAAGATGTAAGGGGTGGCAGTCAATTGGACCAGTCGGAAATTTTTGCGGGGAGCTAAGGTCCTAGCTAAGGACGAAGAAAGACTGCTACGGTACATGAAATAAAAGCCAAGTCGGCCACCACACAGCAAACATCCCTGCCGACGACCACCATCCCGTCCCCGATACCATGCCCCGCGTACCACGTTAAACGTCCGAATTTAGCAAGACCTTGATACCAAAATGCCTTTGTCGAGTCAACTGCAAGGCCGCGTGATATAATGCAGAAACGCCGAATCCATCGTCAACATAGCTGCCACAGCTGACGGCTCCCGGACTAGCCAGAAATCTACTTCTTGACAGCCTTAAGTTGCTTCTTCTCAAAGGCAGCGATCAAGTGCTTGCAGTTCGCGAGGTTGTCTTCGGGCTCCATAGTGTTCTCACTATTGGGGTAGCCCTTCCACTTCACCTCGTACTTCTTCTTCTTCTTGCCCTTGGCGGGCTCAACGCCAACGATGCGCTCGACCTCATATTCATCGTCTTCGGACTCGGCTCGAGCAGCAACGGGGCGCTTCTTGGGTGTCTTCTTAACCTGGGCTATACCTCTCGTGTGAGAGCTCGAGACCTTTCAGTATTGTCAGCCGTGTCTCTACATATTGCTCGTTCGAGTCACTGAAAGGGAAATACCTTCTTGGTCGTGTCGGTGTTCTTGCCGGAAGATCGGAGAGACCGCTCCGCGTCTGCAGAGACACTTCGATTAGCTTGCAAGATCTTGAGGCGTGCTGAAATGCGGTGGCTCTTGCTCTGATTGCTGCCTCTGATGGCCTTGCTGGATGCGGTAGGAGTCTGGATCTTTGCGGGACGACCGCGGCGCTTAGGAGGGTCAGCCTCAGCTGCGGCGACGTTCTTCCGGGGGCGGCCGCGACGAGGGATCTGAACTGGGACCTCTTGACCATTGACCGCGTCGTTACCCTCTACGCTCTCTCCCTCCCCGTCGTTCTCGCTCTCATTCTGTCTCTCAGGGTCGTCCTCAGTCTCATTCTGTCTCTTAGGGTCGTCCTCAGTCTCGTCGCTGTCCACAACAGCATCGCCGCCGACGTTCTCATTCTTCAACTCCTGGGCGACCCGGGCTCTAGAGATGAATGTAACACCAGCTTTCTGTGCCTTGTTGGCAGAGGCAAACGCGACCTTGCGCTTGGTCTTTTTCGCTGCGCGAGACGTGCTGGGCGACTCTGGACTATCGCGAGGATAGCCATACTGAGACGACGAAGCTCCCTCAAAAGGTTCAACATCGTCGAGATGCATTGCAGAGTCCTCGCGCTTGATCTTCATCGCAGCTAGGCTGGGGGGGCGGCCACGCTTGCGCTTCGGAGCGCGAGCGGGAGCGGCATCGTCAGCATCAGAGCCGTTGTTTTTGTTGCCTGGAATGATATCCGACGTGATCTGAGGGATGGTGTCATCCCCCATGTCGGCTTCCTGCTCGGCGCTGTCTTGTCATCAGTGCTCCGTCCGAAAATGGGGATGGGGTATCTGTTCTTACTGTTGCGCCGCCTCGGTGGCGAGCGCGGCGAGCTGTTCCTCGGTCATGGGCTCCTCGCGTCCCATAAACACCGTGCGCTGCGACATTTTGGTGGCTATCGATGGGATAAGGATGGCAGCGGAGGAAAGGCGCAAAAGTTGAGTGAGTAAAGGCTATTGGGTTGATGCTCGTCGACGCCTCTGCGAGTCGCGTTTTCACGAGTCGCGTTGCAGGAGTGATTTTGGGAGAAGTTTTGGTGGCAGGATGGGTGGGGTGAGAGAAGTAAATACGAACTGTGCCTAAGGTACTCGTGAGGGAGAGGGAAGGAGTGGATGGCAGGAGCGGGTGAGAGGTCGCGCCTGCTGTCAATGGAGAGGCCGCCTCGATCTTCGGTCGAGGAAGTTGCTAGTCAGCCAGCTCCTAACCAGGCCGTAAAAATGGGAAAGGGGGGAAAGGGGCACTAGGAAAAGGTTAGAAACAGAATGCTCAGCAACGGGCTTCGAAGAAAATACAAGAACAACTCTTTCTTTGAGACCGATCGAAACAATGGAGGAACGGGTAAAGAAGCCACGTCAGGAGGTGGCCCAGCTTCACCTTGCAGCTTTGTTTGGTCGAAGTATCACTGCTTATGGCCTTTCGGATAACGCAGCCCTACGTATTTACTTGGCAATAGAAAGTGCTCGTCGTGTCAAAAGCAGTACTGCTTGGATCGAGCCTCAGCTTGACACCAGACTCGAAACAGATGTATCACACCGACTCTTGACCGACAAGAAATACAATTCGGCGGTCACGCGAGATTGCCTTCATGGCACTTTCATGACATTGGCTTTGTTTCTCATCTCCCCATGTTCCTTCTGCTAGAGCCCCATTAATCCAACTCTTCCACTCTGTTCTCCCCCAATTCATCAAAACGCCCTGATCTCACAGCTTGCTCCACTGGGTTCTGAATGTCCACGATGCCTGTTCTTCTCAATCTGCTGGGCATTAGCGTGATGGAATGTACGCGTTAACGTGTAAACTTGCCTCTCAAACAAGACGAACAGCCTCTCGGCTTCTCTCTCCTTTTCTTCCTCTGTCATCTCAGGAACATCGACATCTTTCTCCTTGTCAATGAATTGACCCGTGATGGGGTTAACATGCCGCTGGCCATCACCGCTGCTGAATGCCTCGGAAGCATTGGCGGGAATGGGGATGTTGTTCTGGAACAAGAAGCCTGACGCGAATCCATAACCCACGTTTTCGACAAACTTGGAAGCATCTTTGTCAGACATGTCGAAGAGGAGATGCGAGATGGCGTCTCGGAGTTGCGGAGTCATTGGGTTGGTGGAGTTACGCAGCAGTCTGGATGTCAGGGATGTACCGCGGCCGAGAACCTCCTTTCTGTCCTCTTCAGTTGGAAGAAGAGTTGTGCGGATATACTTCTTCACTTCCTCAGGGGCGCCGTCGTGTACCCTCCGCAGGACGCCTACGAGAGGTGTCGTCAATTGCTCCAGCTCATTATCCGTGTACGCCTTCAATGACAGGCCCAACAGCTCTATCAGCCTCTCGGACACCTTCTTAGGCTCATTCTTTGGGTAGATAGACGACTGGATATCCTCGTCCTCAAGCTTCAAGTTAAGAAGCGCGTTGACTAGGGAGTTGAATGGAGGGTCAAGCGGCTTCTTTTCGGAAATGTCCTGCTTCCACAGCAAGGTTATGATATGAGGTATGCTGGCCGTGAACGCAGATGCCTCAGAGGGGCAAAAGTGAGACACGTTGAACAGCAACCGCAGAATCTCATTCAACGCCATGTCCTCCATAGGGTCGACGGGTGACTTGTTCTGTCCCTTCGCAAGTAACTTTGCATGTTTGCCCAACTGCTCCACCACGGTCTCCGCAAGACCGTGCTTCTGGATGAGAGCAAGGAGATCAATGTTCGTTTCGTATGTCGTAAGGAAGATGACTCTGGAGGCGAGAAATTCATCATCAAAGCTGTCGCTCTTCAATTTCTTACAAGCTTTGTCCTCATAACCAAGATCAACGAACATCTGCCGAGTTTGGGGATTCAGAAGCATCGCATTTGCAAGGACCCTCAATGCAGCTCTTGAGGTTGAGCTCGAGGGGCTATTGAAGGCATGCTTGGTGAGAATCTCAATACCCTACGATGTGTCAGCTTTGGATGACAGTGCTGTAAATGAGAGATCAAACCTCGGAAGTGAAGATGGGGCCGGCATCTCTAGGATCCCGTCCATAGATCTTGAGTTCTTCCAGGGCGGCGTCTCGTTCTGCCAGAATCAGCCATATGAGCCATGAAAAGAGCAGGGTCAAAATACATACGTTGCGGAAGCAGGCTGACGCTCCTCAGGTCCTCACCAAGCTTGTTCATCAAGCTGGTGACGGCCTCGAGCTTGGCTGGACGGCGGTCAATTACATGTGCGTCTGACCAGGATGGGCCGCAGGAGCATACCATTGCCAGTCAAGTTGGCCTGCATGAGGATCGGTTGGGACATGGCGCGGCGCGGAGGACCGGTCCTGGGGCCGGTCTCGGTAGTGGATTTGGAGCCGAGAGTAGTATGAGAAACACAGATGCTGGATGTAGTGGCAGGCGACGACGCTCGACGAGCCTTTCGGTCCTTGGCATTTAGCATCCTCCTCAATATAGACACCATGATTCGGGGACGGGCCAGGTAATGGCGATGAAGGTGAGGAACAGACGGAATTACCTATGAGATGGAAAGACGAAAGATTTGGGTCTTTCTGGCGCTCGGCGGGAAACGATTGTACGGTCGTACAACTGGACGGGTAGGTGTGTGTCTGTGGTTGTGGCTCTTGACGTCGATTCAAGTGGCTTGATATTCTAGGCCCCTCAATGGCCCGAAGCTAGGTTCGATGCAGCGTTGAGATTCGATTTAAAGGGAAGCTCCGGCAGCGACGCTCCGAATAGACGTTTTCGGGCGATTGAGCCTAGCTTTTGGGCAAGATAAGTTTGGTGCAGTCAGGTATTCCAATTGAAGCTCAGCCGAAGTGACGGATAATCATCCACTGACAAAGGGGGATGAGCCGGCCCAGACCACGAGACCTGACACTGGACAGACAGCTCCTACGCTTCCGATCCACTGTGGTTACACAGAGCAGGACGTGGGGACGCCACAGTGGCTGCATTGCGCCATGACGTGAGCAACATTGACAGGCCGGCTGCAGCGCCGGACGAGGGCGACTTCAGTGGGTTTGGATGGTGCGTCTTCTCTATCACCAGCCGCAGTGGCACGGGTGGCTCAAGGATGAGCTAAGCAGGACAGTTAGCTAAGCAGGACGCCATTCAACGCCTTCAGTTGCTACAGCAGTTTCACTGGCCATGCGAATCCCATAAATGCACCCTGCGGTTTCCACTCATTCCAGTGCCCCACTTGGTCCGCCTGTCGCCGCCCAACCCCCAGGCAACGAGACAACGATTTGACCAGGGTTCACGTCAAGCACGGGCCACATCTTTAAGTGGTTTTCGCGCCCAGCTCGCGTTTTTACGTGCATCGCGGAACTGTTGGACGTGTCTAGCACCGTCAAGCGCCCCAGCCAATTATCCAGCCCATCCACTTTGAGAGATCGCGGAACGGACGTCGTGCCGCGAAAAGTGCTCCAGGTCCGCACTCCATACCTAATCTTTCCGTACCCGTCCACGGCTTCGCTCCAGCCTCCTGGTCGTCTCCTCCTCATCGTCAATCTCCATACGCTCGTTGTCGTTGGAATCCCCTCTCTCTGCGTGCCATTCCTTACTGCACGGGTCGGTTTTGCACGTTAGTTCTCTCTGCATTTGGTGTGCTTATTCGTCCGTCACTCCTTTTCTCTCTGCTGGCAGGAGTCCGACGGACACATGCGCCAGCCGAGATAGAGACCAAGAGAGAGACAGCTGGTGTCCGGCGCCCCATCACTCCTCCGTCATCATGGGATCTGTCGAAATTGTATCGAGCCGACTCGAGTCGTTACCTCCTCGTCCGCCAACACCACCGCGCGAGACCAACCAAGCTATCGATGCTGCTACCACCAAGCATCTTCTCGTCATCCCCCCCTCCTCCGATCCACGACCTATGCACACGCCGCCGAATGTGTACTCACCCCTCTCTGGTGCCGACTCGACGAATCCGAGCATACGCAGAGCTAGGAAACGCGTGGGCTTCTCGGCCAAGGCACAATACAACGAGGCACCCATTTATCCCGACGCCAAATCCTTGCCGAGGCCGTCGCCGCTCTCTGCGCCGTCCTCGACGCAACCGAAGCCCGTCAAGGGTATCCTCAAGCAGACTTCTTCTCCCAGTCCACTGAACGCCAGCAACCAATCCGACACGCTGGCGACACCAGCAAACATCGCAGACATGTTGGAGTCGACGGTCAAGCAGCTTGCAGGTGCTGACAGAGACTCGAAGCGGGATGCGTATACCACACTCGTCATGACGCTCAAGACGTCAAACAACCTCCCGGATAGGATTGCGCTGCAGGGCAAGATGGGTCTCTTCGTCCAATTCATCCAACGGGATATTACATCAAAGAATCCCACAACCAACGGAATCGACGTTCCTCTCACCAACAACGCACTTTCCCTATTGGCGACATTCCTTCATTTCCCCGCTATTGCCTCAACGATACCCAACGATTTCGGTGTTTTCTTTATGGACCACAGCATCCGATCCTTCGAGGACTCGTCGACACCAAAGGATGTTGCTCGACACCTGATGCACTGTGTCGCTACCCAGGACTTCTCGTCGAAAGTCATGACCTCCGATCGCGTCCGCCGCCTGGTCGCCGCCCTCCGTAAGATCGAACAGCACTTGCGGGGAAAGAGCATTGTCATGTCCCGAATCATGATATATAGGAGATTGATGCAGCAGACCAAGCAGCTGATGGCAGCCCACTCCGATTGGCTCAACGACCTCTTGTCAGACATGTTGAGCACTATCAAAGACTTGCGAAATGCGGCGATATCCCTCGGTTTCGAGGCCGTCTACACGTTCGGCAAGGAGAAGTTGCTGTCGCGGAAGGTGATGGAGCTCTTTGACGCGTCCATTGAAGAGATGAAGTACGCAGAGCACTACCACCGACGACTGTTCGCCATGGCCAAGGAAAAGGAAGACAGAACCATGACTGCTTCCGTCCCCAAGATCTGGAGTGTCATCATGCTCTTCATGCGCTGTCCGCTCGACCGTTGGCAGTATTTTAACCAGTGGCTGCAGCTCATCCAGATGTGCTTCAACAACAACGACCACCCACAGACCAAGCAGGAGGCGAACCATGCCTGGAACCGGTTCGTTTGGTCCATGCATACCGAGGGCCAATCTTTTGTGAAGCTTCTACCCACATTATACCAACCCCTTGGCAGCCAGATCAAGTCAAAATACACCAGCAAACATATCCGCGAGGTTGTTTTTGGCAGCATCTGCAACCTTCTTTACTACACCTTCAGGCCTGGCACAAGCACAGCACTCCTCGACAACTACTGGGACGCCGCCGTGAAGCCAATCACAGAACTCCCCAAGGTATCCCCGCGGAATCCTGATATCGTTGATGAGCACCTGCGGCAAATGACTCTGGTGCTGATCGGCCTCTTCGACTCATCCACGCACCGAATCTGGAGGGAAGATCGTATTAAGGAAACGACTCTCGCCCGACCTGAAGAGCTTCCATCTATCGATCCCAAGTGGCTCCGACGCAACGCAGCCAGTGTTTTCCAGGTCATGGACCCCATCATGGACAGGCACTTTCTCGAGCTCGCGGACAAGAAGAGCCAAGTAAATCGGTTATGGCGCACCCTAGTGGGAGCTGTTGCAGCCGCCTGCTCGAAAGAGATCAAGGTCTCTGTTGACACCACCGCTTTTCTTTCGCAGATGTGCGGTCTTCTGCTGAAGCACTGGGAGACTGGTTTGGGCGAGATGAAAGAGCCTGACTCAGAAACGGCGGTACGATTCTTGGGAAGTGCGCGGGAGCTCATCACGATAGCAGTTGAAGCCTTGGGTCTGCTGCCTTTACCGAGAAGATGATCTCACTAGGACGCACTCAAACCTTTACGCCTGTCTCAACACCCTCTCACAAGCCCGGCAAGACCTCTGGAGACACTAGGACGCCCCTTCACCATTTGTTTGGCTTAGTCTCGCGGCTCCCTCCTGGTATTCCCGATAACGAGGACTTTGTCGACTTTTTCTCCGCCGTCTTCACGCCATTCTTTGCAAACAAATCACCAAAGGCCCGTTCAGACCTTGCTCAGGAGATGCTTTCCATTCCTCCCAGTTGGTCACCCACAGATGCCCACGTGCCTTATGCGCCATGGGTGTTTGCCTCCGATTGCCTGGTGGCCACTCTTAACATGTCTCAGAACAGTGCCCAGACAAACAGCTCAACTGGCGAGCCGATTCTTGGCCCCGAGTACCGTGCAGTAGTTCGGCTTCTTGAGCGCGGATGGAAGGAGGCGCCGAACTTGCCTTGGCAACACTGGTACACACTCTACTCCCTCTTGTCTAACAGATCCAGCGAGGAAGCTGGCGAAGCTGGCCGGGCCCTAGGGGCAATCGAACCACTTGCAAAGGTCATCCGGGAAAGCCTTCCCACAGAACGTGCCGCGACGATTCCCTCAAAGATTATTGTAGCTACAGCAGAGTTGTTGTCTGTTGCCAGTCATCCGCTTGACAGGCAAGCTCTTGAAGCAGCTCGGCGGCGATTATGGGGTACGGCTGTCACCGGCCCCAGATCGTTATCCTTCGACCCTTTCGACCACTTGTACAAGCTGACCAGTGAACTGTTGGAGCGTCTGTATGAGAATGGCGAGAATGGAAGCCTTGATGAAAGTGTCGCCAGTTTTCTGAAAGAAACTGCCGGCTTTTTATCCCGCTGCAACTCAGAGCTTGTTCCAAAGGCTGTGGCCAACTTGGAGAGCGGTCTTACCATGTGGATTCAGGACTCGCAGGGCATTATCAAGACTCGGCAGAGCCCTGCGTCATCGGAAGCTGTGAGTAACCACATTGATGGAAAAAGGAAACTTTTCTAACCATGTGTAGGTCAAGTTGCTGTGGGATACTATCGCAAAGATCACACTGTCAGGCGACAAACCGGAAGAAATTCACTTGGATATGTACGAGGAATTGATTTGCGCCGCCTTCGAAAGCAAGCATCGACACATTGTCAACTCGATCTCGGAGACATGGAATCGTCTGTACGAAAACGCAGAGAACATTCAGTACCCCGAGCACCTCAAGGCTGTGCTGCTTTCCGTACAGCCCATGGTCGACATTGTTTTGCCAGGTCTCGAAGTCGCTAGCGTCGCATCTACAGGGCAGAACCGGTCGTTTGTTGAGTCTCAAGATGACATCGAAATGCTGAGTGTCGAATCGACACGTTCGTCACGCAAGAAGCTCCGGTCTGTGTCCAACCAGTCCTCTCCTCTGAGCTCGATTCAGCGTTCTTCTGCGAAGCTCAAAGTTCAAAAGGCCTCGAAGAGAACGCGTGGAAAGGCTCGTGCTCCTACAGCTCGCTTGAGGCACGACGATTCACAAATACAATTTGCGCCAATCGAGATGTCACCTTTGAATCCCAACGCAGACGTGGAATCGCAGGTTCTCACTGAGCGACAGAAGGAAATCCGGGAAAGACAGAAGGATACTTCAGCAATGTTCCCTGAGATGAACTCCAGCCCTGCTCCTCAATCCAAGGAGAATGAGCCTACCAAGCCTGACGCCGCTCCAGAGAAGGGCCCCGAGACTCCCAAGGATGTCACGCCAAAGCGAAGCCAGCGGTACGAAGAGTTTGTCAGCTCAACCCCAACTCCTCGGCGAGGCCAAGCTATTGCTATTGCCGAGCAAGACCACGATCAGGACATGACAGACCCGCCATCTTCGCCACCTGAACCCCGTCCTTTCCCTCTGCTCTCCCAGATCAAGTCGCGATCTAGCAGTCGCAGTGAGCTGGAGGATTGGCATTTCAGCTCTTCTCCTGTTTCTGGCTCACCTCCTGTGGAGGCTGCGGCCTCGACGGAGGAGCCTACCAAGCTCGAACTGTCGAAGAACGCCGTGCCTCAGCAAGAGTCGAGATCAGCCAGTCCTGACTTGGGCTCCGCCGTTGACGACTCATTCCAGATGATACCTTCCAGCGTTGTTGAACCCGAACTTCCTCCATCTGCCTTCGAAACGGCGCCGGAGGCCCAGGAATCCGAGGACACCAACACCGAGTCTGCCCTGGAAAATGAGGCCGAAGACACACCCTCTACTCCTAAGAACACCCGGACGGTCGACATGGACGAGCCAAGGTCGGGCGGCGAGGTGTTTGTTGACGCTCCTTCCAGCCCTGCGCCGAACGTTCTCACCCGCTCCGCCTTGCGTAACGCTGCTAATAACCGGTCTTTTGAAATGAGTGACGGCGACGAAAATAGCATGTTGAGACTTGTGGTGGAACTCGACCGTAGGCGGTGCGACCTCCCGATCAACGACTACCCTGCAGTGTCACCTCCCCGAGCTGACAGGACACCCAGGAGCACAAAGAAACAGAAGACACCTGTGCTGGACTGCATCACTGTTGGCGGCGATGACGATTCTGACGAGGAAGAAGTTGACGACGATGAGCCGGCGGAACTTGCCCTGTCCCAGGTGGAGACCCGATCCCGGAAGAGCAAGTCCCTTTCGCAAGAGGCACTCGCCACCCCAGCCGATTCTACTACGGCTTCATCCCCCGACAAGTCTGGAAAGAAGAAGCGCAAGAGGGGCTCATCGAAGTACGACACCCGTCGCAAGAAGCGCCGCTCCGTCGATAACGCCGATGAGGTCGTCTCGTCGTCACAGCCCGAACCGGAAGTTTCGCAGGCTGATACTTCGCAAATGATGTCTCCCCTTCTTGGAGCATCCTCTCAGGAGGTCCAGCCCGGTCCACACGACACACCCTCCCGTCGGTCCACCGGATCTCGCAGCGATGACTACGAAGCCGAGCTTCAATCCCAGGTTGTCGCCGAGCAACAGGAGGCAAGCTTCCGCGAAAGCCAATCCCAGGAGTCGCCGATGGAGCTGCAGCCCACCCCGAGCGCCGCCTTGAAGACTCCATGGAGGTTGAAATTCCTGCACAACTCCCCGCGTCTACCCCGGCTCACGTCCGACCTCCTTCAGAATCTCTTTCCCCACAGCCTGTGTCCCCAGGCATGGAGGAGATCCCCAAGGAGCCCGCAGAGAAGTCCGCCAAAGACGTCGTCATGCTCGACTCCCTCAGCAGCGTCCTCGCCAACCTCCGCTCCGCGTCCTTGTCGCGTGACGAGGTCTACAAGATGGAGGATATGCTCATGGACATCAAGCGCGAGCTCTTCGCCGCCGAGGCTCGCGGACGAGCTTGAACCCGATCAAAACCACCGTCCCATCAAATACCACTGTCTATTGTTATTATCGTCCATTTTTTCTTTTCCCATCAACGTCTCCGCGGGGACATGTCAATATTCCTGACACACACAAACCACAACCACACCAACATTATTCATCACGAACTGTTCTTGCATTACCGGCGCAGATCTTTTGGGTTCATCGGCCTTGGAGAGGGAGAGAGACTCAGGGTAGCTGCACGTATTATTTTCTTGATTGTACGAAAAAAGAATAAATCTGGTTCTTTTTTTGGGAGGAGACCCAAAAATTAGCCATGGCATGAGGGAGGGAGGGGCGGAGGAAGGGCAAGCAAGGGTCCATTCGTCGTCATTGTGTTATTCCAGGAAAAATTGTCGCGAAGCATGCATCTGAGGTGTTGATGAACCCCACCCATCACCCAGAATAATGAAAACCAAAATATAATTCAGCCATGACCTGCACGGGTTTCTCTTGCTGTGTGAAGTGAAGAGGAAAAGACTTGCTTGATGGCGTGGGCCGTTTCAATCGTGATTTGTATTTCAAAGGGTAGTAGTTAAAATCTCTGGGCCCTGCTTTGCCCGTACACCGCCCTCACCTGCTTGGGTTCATGGTACCGTTTGTTTGCTCCCCATCCTCCTCGCGCAACACACAACTCGCAAACACACAAACGTAGATTGGACGTCTAAATATCCCCCCTCTAACTTTGGCATTTCCTAGATTTGGTTTGTCCCCGAGACATTTCGAAAGAAATACGTTTGTGAGCCTCTTGTCCCTCTGACCGTCCGTCCCAGCGACCACCGCTCTGCCAGACAACATCCACACCGTCAGATTACAGACCTGAACAATAGCGTCTGCCTTCACAACGCAGTGATGACCTGGGCGCCCTCGAAGGCATCGTTGGGCTCCAGCTTCTGCCAGCCCTTGACGGCGCCGGGCTCGACACACAGCATGTTCTTGTAGCCGTCCTTGGGGGCGAAGTCGGCGATACCCTGGGCCTTTTCGATCCAAGGGTTCCAGACAACGACATTGTCGAGGTTGTCGCGGACGACGGAGTAGACGGGCTCACCAGCCTCGACGACGGTGACGGGGGCCTTGGGGCCGGCGGGGGGCGTGTAGATGCGGTCTGTCTCGGAGGTGATTGTGATGTCGCCGGACTGGGTCTTTGCGGCGCCGGCGTCGACCTTGTCGGTGTACGGGGCGTTGTCGAGGCCTTGGACTGAGATTTTTGTGATGTCCTGGGGGTCGAAGAGTCAGTATGCGGTGAGGAGAGCAGGCAGAGAACGAATACGAAGGAAAGGGGAGGGAAGGGAACGTACGTTTACGCGGAGGTAGGTGTGCAGCAGGACCTGGCAGTCAAACGCCTCCTCGCCCTCGTTCGTGATGACGATTGACGTCGAGAGAGACTCGCGGTCGAGGGTGACGCTATAGATGGCGCCGAACTTGTAACCCCACTGGGCCTTGGTCTCGTCGTCGAGGTTGGCCGAGGACAGGCCGAAGTCGAGCTTCACGGAGGAGCTGTCGCTGCCCTCGCTGGTGGACTTGCCGAGGAACTCCCAGCGGGAGGAGCGGGCGAAGCCGTGCTGGGAGAGCTTGGCGGTGGGCGGGTGGGCGTCGGAGGGGGGGCCGAAGACGGGGAAGACGAGGGGGATGCCGCCGCGGACGGGCTTCGTGCCGTCGAAGACGGTGTTCTCGGAGAGCCAGAGGCGGTCGCGGCCGGAGGCGGACTTCCAGGAGAGGACGGTGGCGCCGTGGAGGAGGACGGAGACGGATTCGCCGGTGGGGAGGGTGGCGGTTACGCGGGTGTTTGAGTGGGTGATGTTGACGGTCGCTTGGGGCGGCAGGCCGGGCGTGGTTGCCAGGGCGGCGGGCTTGTTGGGCCGGTCGACCATTTTTGCTGGAGTTTTGGGCTGTTGTTTATGGAACTCTGTGTTTTCGAGATTGTGAGGTGAGGCTTGGAGGTGGGATGCCGGGTGGGCTGTATTGGGACGATGTGTCGCGCGCGGGGTATGGCGGAGCTCTCTGTTGGAGGTGGTGGGATGGGGGAGGGAGAGGAGGCGCTTTTGGCTGCACCGGGCGGTCTATGGGGATGCGGATGGAGTAATCGTGTGTCTGGCACCAAGATCGGGGTGGATGAGAGGTTGTAGACGGACGGAAGATTGCGACGTTTGGCAGGTTGAAGAGGTGGGATGTAGCAGTCGGACGGAGCGGTGGGTATGTAAGCAATCTTTCTCGCAGCCAGCAGTAGCAGCGGCGGCGGCAGCAGCAGAAGCACAGCAGAAGCACAGCAGAAGCTTCGACGGGGGAGTGAGGTCAGGTTCAATCGGCGGTCTTTGTTCCTTGCTGGGAAGAAATGGCGGGGTAAAGTGACATTGGGCCGTACAATGTTTGGAGGGGGAGGGGCTAAGCTTAGGCCGCGGGCTTAGCGTTGGAGGTCGCGGAAGCCAGGGCAGCTTCAGCATTTCTCAGGCACCTTGGGCAGCGGCCGGCAGGCACACCCCTCGCGGAGATACAACTGGGCCACGTAGCACTCCACCGTTGCAATGCGGAAAGGTACTTTGCATCCGAGTCTCCCGGGCTAAGGCACCTCACTAGGTAAGGTACCTAGGACTCCTGGGAGGCTAGGAACAATAACGTCAGACACGGAGGCGAGCAATCAGGAGCTCGGGGGGTTTAGTTTTAAGGTAGACCCAAGCTGCGACCGCGGCGCCGCAGCAAGCACTGAGGTACTGGTAGGTATGATAAGCACTTGATGGTTCCACAACATCTGCACCTATGGTCTTTGCCCGGCTCGTGATCGAGGACAACTACAGGGAAGTTTTCGCCTACCGTCTCTTATTTTGCCCCATTTGACTGACTTTCTGTCGCTTTGCTAAGCGTCGTGTACTCAAGCTTCCTCACGAGGCAGCCCACCGCCGAATTCCCACCGTGCTTCCGCCTGTCACTCTGAAACAAGCTTCATCCTCAACCACCTCCCGAACGACTCACCCCTGTTTGATCAGTCTTGGGGACAGCCCAGCAACGCCCAGCAACGCTCACCCCTTCGGCAAGACCAGGTACATAGTAGGTTACGGGATAAGGCAGCCCACCTATCCAGGGGCTCTGTTTTGTGGCGAGCTTGTTTCCTTTCCTGGGTTTGGTTCGCAAAGAATTGCTTCCGAGCGGAACAGCTGTCTTTATTTGATGCATATGGATACGTGGTTCTTAGAGAAACCAGACTCTTCGACAGAAACGAATGCAGGGGGTTTCTTGTTAACCCTGCATAAGCTTGAGGCTGTTCGGAACGTTGTTGCAAGCCACGAGGCCGCCGGTGGACAAAGCCGTAACGGTGCCGGACCCGTCGGGGATGGTGTCCCCACTTTCCCGGACGACATACCGCTTTCGTGCTCGCCGTCATGGACGACTTTACCAACCACGCGTGTTCCTGGGCTGATTGACGAAGAGATATACTTTTACTAGGTTATCCCCTGTTTCTCTTTGGAGAATTATAACTGCGTTGCGAAGCGAGACCGATCAACGCTTCCGTGGCATTCTCAGTGTCGTATTCACACTGATCGACCCGTTGTAGGAATCCAAAAATGCCGTGTTGTTGACTGGCGTCGAACGCTCTTCGTGTGGTAATACGTGGCAGGTGACATGCCTTATTCCACTCTTAGCTCGTTGATGAGATAGTCCCGCGAACGCAGTGGTTCGTGAAGATGTGGTTTCTGGAAATTGTGATTGCCTGACGAGGATACGAGGTGATGATCGGTGAGATGCCGGCCCGAGTTAACGATCGGAACTTCGGTTGCATTCGATCAACAGGAACACGAACTCAAAACAGTCATGAGAGATTGAGTTCACAGGTTTCAGCATGTTCTTGTCGGTTTCAATGAACAGCGTCCGTACCTCTCCAGACGTGCCTGAAAATCAACATGCCAACCCGGCAACAGCCCGATTCATGCCCAAATAACCAGATGAACACATAACACACCTTTTTCTTTTTTTTTTAAAAAAAAAAAAAATACTCTTACAGAAGATACCCCCGGTTTTACGCCTTGTCCATCCGGAAACCAATGCTATCCCGATCGTCCCTCACAACACGGCCCCACTCCAGCAGCAGACGAAAGAGGTAAATCTCCATGTCCTCCCTCCGAATCGCCTGCTCCGCCCACCGCTTCCCCTGCGTGGCGATCCACTCGCCGTCCTCCCACCGCGACTCCGTCTCGATGGCCCGCCCGTTGACCTTGCCCTTGCCGTTGAGCCCGACAAAGTACGCGAGCGTGCTGTGCAGCGCGTGATACCGCATGTCGATAGGCACGAAGTGCAGCCACGGGATCAGCCGCTCGGAGTACCACTCCCCAAACACCGACGTCAGGAAGGGCACGCTGCCGGCGGAGCGGATGGTGCGCAGGAAGTCCCGCGGCGGTGTCGAGTCCTCGTCGAGGAGGAACACGTAGCGGTGCTCCAGGGGGTCCACGTCCGCGGGCACCTGTCCCAGCTCGGCGCGGGCGACGTCACACGCCGGGCCCTGGCATTCATACTCGGCGATGCCGACGTTGAAGGGCAGGATGCCGTTGGCCTCGGCGGCGCGGACGGCCTCGTACGCGAAGTAGTTCTTCTGCGCGGGCGCGACGAGCAGCATCGTCACCTCGTCCACGACCGTGGCGTTGTTGACGAGGTGCACCAGCCGGTTCTTGTGGCTGCCGCGGAGCGCCTCGTCGCTGATGGGCCGGTCGCCGATCGCGCCGCGCCAGTAGAGCTCGTCCTTGCGCTGGCGGAACGGCTTGTTGAGGTCGCCGCCCTCGTCCTCCGGCGGCATGAGGGGGATGAGGATATCGTTGAAGCCGTCAGCCTTGGATCTGCCGAAGACGGGTATGAGTTCCTGGATCGGGTCGATCTTCGGGGCGGAGAGGTGGAAGCTGTGCAGGCGGGTGATGTCCTGTTGATCGCAGAGGGCCTTGGACTCGGCCCAGCTGAAGATGAACTGGTCCTCCGAGTGGAACTTGACGCAGTCGGAGCAGAAGTCGCGGATGTTCCAGTGGAGGCCTGAGCGGCCGGGGCTGTCGGCGGGACAGACTGAGGCCTCTAGTTCGCGGAAGGCTTTGGTGGAGGCGTAGGCCATTGCGTTTGATTGCGGTGCGGCGGGTGGCAGACCCAGTTGGGGTTCTGCGGGTTGGTTTTGAGCGGGTGGTTGGATCTCCTGTTTCGGCTCCTCCTGTTTGGGAGGGTCTTCTTGTTTCTGGCCCTCAGGCGCAGCATCTGGCTTCGGAGGCTCGGGAGGTGGCCCTCCAGCAGACTCCTCGGACCGTGATGATAGCAACTTAAACTTCTTGGACGAGTTCCTGCCAGCCTTGGTGTACCTGATCAAATCTGTCCACGGAGTCAGGACTCTCGGCTGATCAGCCAGGTTAATCGGGATCTTCATGTCCGACAGATGCTCTACGAATCCGTGAATCATGTCAATCATCGCGTCGAGCATTCTCTTGTTCTCGTCGTCCCACATGTAGTTATGGATGGCTTTCTTGTCCTGGATCGTGACCACGGCCATCCGCGGCTCCTTCGGGATCCTCTCGTCGTACGCCTTGCGGATTGTCTCGGGCTTCATGCCCCAGAACGGAAGGATGTCGCTCTCCATCTGCTCAAAGTGATCGATGATGACGGACTTGCGTTCCTTGGCGAACTCGTACCACTTGTCAAAGTTGGGCGGCGGGAGACGCCCGTAGTGTCTCTCCTGGTAGACTTCGGCGGCGATGCGGAGACTGTCACTGGTCGAGGCTTGGCGCAGCCATCTGTCGCCGTTGACTCTGGCGTTGTAGATTTCCCTCTCGAGAGGGTGGCCCTTGACCGTGTCCGACTTGAGGGCGCCGTACAGAGTCATGCCCAAGAGGAAAAAGGGCAGCACGACAACGATTACCACCCTCCGGACGAAGAGGACGGACCTGATATTGGCGGTGTACAAGAGGGAGCCGAAGCCCGAGGCGATGAAGTACAGCGGGAGGATGGCGCCGAACTTGGAATGGATCTGCCATTGGCCGATGCGCGTGACGTTTTGGTAGGCTGCTGACATTCCTGAT
This sequence comes from Colletotrichum camelliae, assembly GCA_018853505.1. Lineage (NCBI taxonomy): Eukaryota > Fungi > Ascomycota > Sordariomycetes > Glomerellales > Glomerellaceae > Colletotrichum > Colletotrichum camelliae. Next base: position 1,907,554 of record JAELVL010000008.1, on the reverse strand, counting down.
ATGAAGGTAATGACGCTGGCCGGGACGGAAGGGCTGGTCTCGCAGACGAGGATGGCGAGCGAGCCGATCAGTGCGGTGAAGGTGAAGCTGTCGATGAAAATGTCGAAGAAGTACAGCGAGTCGAGGCCCCTGATGGACGTGGGGTATCCCTCATCGGTGGAGATGAAAGGAGAGGCGAGAATCTGGAAGACTTTGATGAAGACACCGGTCAGGGCCTGGATCACGCCGAGGGTTCTCAGCCTCAGCTTCGTCGTCTTCGTCCACGAGAGATCCGGTGGAGGATGATGGCGATGGCGGCGTCCAAGAACAAACCCAGCAGTTGGAGGGCAAGTGTCAGGACTCGGCTGTCCAGGAGTGTCGAGCAAAAGAACGTCGAAGGAGGCTCTTGGTCGACGGCGAGGAACGTTCCATAGCCGAGAATCAGGGCGCTCAGAAGCATGGTGACATGGGCGCCATTGAGCCATCTCTTGACGTCTTCCCAGGCACTGTCCCATGGCTCGAGAGGGCGCTCTGGAGGTGGGAGCGGTCTTCGGCAGTAGTAGATGTCGTAAAACACTAATAGCGTGCACAAGAGAGACTGTCACACCATCAGCTTCATCCCTCGCCACGCATTTGGTCAACGTACTTGGACTCCTGGCGTGGAGCACTGCAACTGCGCCGTAACCTGGTGAAAAACCTCCAACCTCAGAAAGACCATGAACACCAACAACGGCACATAGTACCGCCTCGGTCTGGCGGGGACAGAGGGCTCGAATGTGCCCTTCAGCGCCGCCTTGCTCTCATCTGCTCAGAAGTCAGTCTCTCATTCCCTTTTCAAGATCCCCCCTCTCAAACTCACCAAACCTGCCATCAGCACCCGGCAGCCATTTCGCCAAGTAACTTGAGCCCCACGTCAAGCCACCCGATATCAGAAATATCAGAACGGAAGACAACCTCGGCCATTCTGCGAGCACAAGTCAGCCTCCCGAGAAACTTTGTGGCGCGAAACGCTTCTTACCAACCAAAGAGTGTCTTTCAAAATTATACGAAATCCATAGAAATGACACAACAGCACTATCACCCCACGTTAGTCAATGCTTCATTTTCCACACTAATACGCAGGACCGAGAATAAAACTCCAACGTCGTTGCTCGGGCCCTATTTCGTAAAATCGCTTACCAAAGCGCCGTGAGATGCACATGCGCATCGCGTGCCATCACCGCGAAAAGCAGATGGTGGGAATAACGTTCAAGCCTCCACAGCTGCTGCCATCAAACAGACCCCACGAAGAGAGATATGTCGAGCGAAAAACAAACAAACAAGTCAATTGGAAACAAGGTGAGCTTGCCGAGAAGCCCGAACACTCCGCCGGATTTTCATACAAAGACGAACTTTACGGATGGAACAAGGAGCGAACACTGTCCAGAGCCAGGAACGGGCTGACCTGGGCCGATCCAGGGGGTGGCCCGGGTCCCCCAGCGGGCAGCATCTGTAATTACATAAGCCCAATTAGACGGCACAGCACGCCCGAGATGGAGGGATGTGAAGAAAACCCCTTTAAACGACGCGTGCCCACCCTGGCTCCGCCACCCCTGGACCGCGTCAAGCTTCCTTCCGTTCCCTTCTGCCTGGAGCATACGAGACAGCAGCTGGCGGACTGGGACGTTACGGTTTGGAATACCCACTTCCAAAGGACCGTCCTCCGTCTTCCCCGTCCTCCCGCGCCCGGCATCGACGGCGATCTTCGTGGGCTGACATCACACCAATCTTTTCCCAGCACAAAAACCGATTCCTAACTTTTACTGCTGCTCAACGCTCGATATTCCCCCCAATGGCGCCAATATGTCCGGCCTCAATGACTCCCCCATAGTACAACGTCTCGCCGTCCCGGCAGTCTGCCTCCTCATCGCTTTCCTCGCCTACTCCTCCCAGATCCTCTTTTACGTCGCCGACGACTCCCTCCCGCCCGGCCGGCTGTCCAAGACCGAAACCTACATCTTCAACACGTTGCTACTATGTCTGTGGTACACCTACTACAAGGCATGCACCGTCGACCCCCGGCCGGTACACCTTTCCCGACGAGGTCATCGAGGTCCCGGAGCCAGATGAATACGGCCTCCTCCGCCGCTGGTGCAGAAAGTGCTCCGCGCCCAAACCACCGCGGGCGCACCACTGCCGCTCATGCCGCCGCTGCGTGCCCAGGATGGACCACCACGTGAGCCCATTCTTCCCTCTCTGCCAGCCATTCTAACATCATCCCCTCGACAGTGCCCCTGGACCTCCAACTGCGTCTCGATGCGAACCTTCCCGCACTTCATCCGCTTCCTCCTCTATACCAACCTCTCGCTCTGGACCCTCGTCCGCCAGCTCTACCTCCGCTTCGCCGACCTCTGGGCCCACCGCGCCCTGCCCTCCTACCTCGGCCCCTCCCTCCCCGTCCTCGTCCACCTCACCCTCCTCTCCCTCGTCACCTTCTTCACCTCCCTCGCCCTCTTCATCCTCTTCTTCTCCACCCTCCGCGGCTGGGTCCTCAACGAGACCATGATCGAGGGCTGGGAGCTCGACCGCCACACCGCCCTCTGCGAGCGCACCTCCAAGAACGGCAGCGGCGACTTCTGGTCCGTCACCGGCCCCGACGGCAAGAAGCTCCGCCTCGAAAAGGTCGAGTTCCCCTACGACGTCGGCATCTTCGACAACCTCGCCCAGGCGATGGGCACGCGCAACGTCCTTCTGTGGTTCTTCCCCTTTGCGGGGAACCCCGAGATCAGCAGGAGCGGGACCGGGTGCGGGTGGGACTGGCCCGAGAACGGGCTCAACAGGACGGAGGGCATGTGGCCGCCGCCGGATCCGGATAAAATGCGTAGGGGACAGGGCGGCTGGCCTGGAGCGGCGAGGGGCGCGGAGGGTGTGCGGGTTCCGCGGTACGCGAGTAAAGAGGAAGAGCTGGAGGCGTTCAAGTCACGGCAGGAGGCGGACATGAAGAGGTGGCACGGGGAGAGGTCGAGGCTCATGGCGGAGCTGGAGGAGGCCGATTACGAGCTCGTCTCGGAGGAGTCTGACGACGGGTACGAGCAAGGGGCAGACGGCGAGCCGGGGTGGACGAATGCCGATGGCGAGAGGCTGCAAGACTTCGGGGTAGACGAGGACGAAGACATGACAGATGACGAGGACGTCCCTCTCGCCGAGATCCTGCGTCGTAGAAAGGTTCTGAAAAAGGACGGAGAGGAATAGAACAATGTGACAACATCACAAAGATACAAAAAAACAAGTAAAACCGAATTTTAATAGAGAAATCTTTTGTTGGGATAGTTCCCCAGGTTTCTATACTAATCATTGCCTCAAACCAACACAATGGGGAGGGGCATCCAAAGGAAGGGCTCGCACATGCCATTGAATCCCCTAGACTCCAAATTCTACCAGACAAAAAAAGGTCGGCACACAAGACGCAGGACTGCAAATCCTCCCTTCCGCCCATAGGGTTGCCCTGATCCTGTATGCTGAAAGAAACTCGAGAGAAAAAAACAAGGAATTTGAAAAAAAGGGCAAAGGTTTGGGTTTTTGTGTGACCATGAACCGCTTTAGCCACTCCAGACGCATTTCCACGGTCTTCTTTTTTTTCCCATCCCTCCATCAAGTGCCAAAAGAGTAGCTAGCAATCGTGTCGTGCAATCATGAAGCATCAATCCAGGGTGGGGTCCAGATCTATAACAAGAACCCGACGACGGTACCGTCCCTGACAGTCCACGCACAGAGAAACAGCGGCAGCTCGATTACCAGTCATCGTCCTCGTCCTTCTTCGCCATCGCGTTCTTTCTCGCGAGCAAGGCGTCCGCCAAGCTGTTGCCCAGGCTGGGCGTGGGGGTGTTGCTGCGGCTGTCGGAGCCGTTGGATCCGTTCAAGCTAAGACCGGAGTCGCGGGCGGGAGTAGGAGCAGGCTTGCGGCCGGCAGCGGGGCGCTTCATGGGAGGCTGAGGAGGAGTGGGCTTTCCACGGGCAGCCCCGCCGTTGGGAGGAGGAGGAGGCGGGCGAGGGGCCACTACCGGAGCGGGGGCTTGCTCCTCGACATAGGCAGCAGGCACCCAGGCTTGGCCTCCGGTGTGCTTGGCGAGCCACCAGCCTGTGGATGTTAGTCTCGTGCGCGGTGACGAAAAGGCCGGATGTGCTTACCGTTGTTTTCCTTCTGGACAATCTCAATAAGATCGCCAGCGCGGATCGTGAGCTCGTTCTCTCGCTGGCCTGCGAAGTCGTAGAGGACCTTAGCCATGATCCTGCCGGGCGCGGGAGGCGCAGCAGGGGGAGGGGGAGGGGGCATTCTGGTCGCGGCAGCTGGCTTGGTGTGTGTGGGAATAGCTGCAGAGGCGGCTTGTTGTTGACGTCCAAAGGGTCCTGTCTTGGCTGAGCTGACAGAACTGTTGGAGCTGTTGGAGACAATCGAGCTGGCAGCAGCAGGAATCTGAGGAGTAATGGATGGTCCCTTCTTCGCTGAAGAGGCACCTGGGCGGGGCTGGGGCCGGCTGCCAGTAGTGCGAGATGGTCTGCCATTGGGACCACCAGGCCTGATGAGCTTGCCACGCGTGATGGGCTTGGGAGGGACTGGCTTGCCCTTCGGTGTCGGCTTGGAGACAGAGGAAGGAGGCTCGCCAGGCTGGGTGTGTACAGCTCCACTCTTGTAGTAGTCGACAGGTTGCTGAGAGTCTTTGAGGACCTTCACAGCCTGCATCTTGCCGGGCTTCTTTGCGTACTCGATTACTTCACCAATCTTCAAGCTAAAGCCACCAGGCATGACCTGTTGCATCTGCGTGAACATCTCGGTCTTCAGTACACAGTTCAACAAAGGATCAGCCTCTTGCGGCGATCCCACGCCTAGGGAGAACCAATCGTCGCGAGCGGTCGAAGTACCAATGAACTTAATAGCACCCAGTGGCATTGAGCGCTCCACGGAGATCTGCGGCTGGTGGTTGACCAGCATCTGCGCGACGATATAGAACTTGCTGTTAGTGACCACCAAGATACGGGGACTAGGCTTGCTGGATCGGCCGAACTTGGCCTCGAGGATCTCTCCGCGGCAAGAAAAGACGGCTCTCTCGTTGTTGCCAATGCCAATCGCGTTTCTGATCTGAGAGCCAGGACCAGCTGATGCGTTGATGCCAAGGTAATCTCCCAAGAATCTGCGAGAGCCAAGCAAACTGTATCTGCGTCTCTCTTTCCGGTTCTGGAGAACTCTGTGGCCCTGGTCACGCAGCTGCAAGAACTCGGCGCCGGTTCTCTTCTTGCGCCAGAACCGTTGAATACGGGTGGCAGACTCTGCACGGTAGGCCAGGTAGGCACGCCACATGCGCTGGATACGGGTGGCCATGTTGTGCCAGTATCGGTCTCTCATGTGCTCGAGGGCAAACAGGGTCTCTGGTGACTTGATGAAGGCCTTGGTGGTACCCATCTGCCACTCTTCCTTGGGAATACTCGTGTCCTTGAGAATCTGCTGGACCGCCTGCTGGTATGATCCTTGCCAGGTGTACTCGCCAGCGTAGGAGGTGGCAGGCGACAGCAGGAAGAAGCGGTCGACGAACTTCTCGAACGTCTGTCTGTATGCGAAACCGGCGCGGCGAATGCGAACGTTCTCCTGCAGACCGAGGTACTTGATCTGATGCAGGACGTTGGGCACATTGTACTCGGAGTACGACTTGTTCTCGTTGGGCTTGACGGTTCGGATGTATGAAGGCTGGCACTTCATCAAGGTCTCCACGAGCGCGTTCGCCGAGGCTCTGATTCTATCACCAGCGGAGGGCGGCTGCTTTCGGTTGTCTTGGTCGACTTGGTGAGGGAACAAAGTGTGCACAAATTTGTTGCCGCTGGTGCCGAAGAGGTTGAGCAGACCCTTGAGCAGCAGATCCTTGTTCTTGTCCGTAATTCCATCAACCGTGTAGGCGACGTCACCGGCGTAGTGCTTGATGATGAAGCTGCCTTGGCGGGGAGTCAAGTGGGGGTTGGACATGCCGTTGATGCTCTGCATAAAAGTGCGGTCAGAGGCAGCCGGGTCGGCGTGGGCGGTCTTGGTCGCATCCTTCATGGCGGACAAGATACCGGGAGGCCGGACCGCCTCGATGAGGTCGCACACGATCTTGTTGTCGAAGTACTTAATAGGTGTCCACTGAATCTGTTCACGTGCGTACTCGTCTTGCTCGGCCTTGAGGGTCAACTGAATGAAAATCTGCTGCAACTTTTCGTTCACGTAGTTGATGCAGAGCTGCTCGAAACTGTTCTTCTCAAAAATCTCGAAGCCGTAGATATCGAGAATACCAATGGTGTTGACCGTTGCCTCCTTCGCCTTCAAGGACTTATTGACACGTTCGACAATCCAGTCAAAGAGATTGTTGTAGATTGCCTTGGACAGAGCATCTCGGGTCGCGACGGCCTGGGCAACGTTCGTGGGGGATTCAATGACCTCGCCGTTTCGCGGAGTGAGGATACGGATCGTGATGGCCTTGATCAGCTGGTCCGAAGTGACCTCCAACAGATAGGCCAAGAAGTCTACGACCGACTGGTCGGTAACTGCGGCGTAACCGTCTTGACCTTCGTGGAACTGAATGTTGCCGGCCCACAGGATGGCAGCCAGCATGCGGTGTATCTCGTCCTGCTCAGCCTGAGAGAGACCAATAATCTTCATGGCCTGGAGGGTATCGTTGTATTCGGCCAAGTCGTCGATTCCGTCAACCTCGAGACACTTCGATCTGCTAGTGTAAACGTATGTCTCGGGCGTTTGAATGCCGAATTGTTGGCGGTAGTTCTGGGAGGCGCCCTTGGTGAACTGGTAGAAGATGTGGAAGTTTCGCTCGTTGGTGATCTGGCCGACGACTCTCGACTTCTCAAGGAGGTAGTTTGTGATGTCGGCACCGACGGGCTCGCCCTGCGCATTGAAGTGAATCTGCAGATACTTGCCGAAACGGGACGAGTTGTTATTCTTCAGGGTCTTTGCGTTTCCGAAAGACTCCAGCAAAGGATTGGTTGCCAGCACCATGTCCTTGACCTTCTTGATGTCGCCCGATTCTCCTCCCGACACGTTGGCGATGTACTGCATGATGCGCTTGGCAGCCTCGGTCTTGCCAGCACCCGACTCTCCAGAAATGATGACACACTGGTTGTCCTGGTAGGCCTTCATGTTGTAGTACGCGGATTCGGCGATAGCGAACACGTGCGGGGGCATCTCGAGACGGTTCTTGCCCTTGTAGCTGTCGAGGACCTGGTCGGTGTAGATGCCCAGATCCCGGAAGGGATTAACGGAGACCAAGACATGGCCAATGTAGGTGTAGATTTCGGCGCCCTCGAATCGCTTCTTGAGGTTCTCGTTAATAGCTTCGTTGGACACCTTACTGAGCAACGTAAGATCCGAAACGCCAATCTCCTTCTTCTTGGTGACCTCGTAGGTGGCCTTCTTGGGCTTTTGGCCGCCGCCCGCCGCACCGGAGGGGCCGGCCGGGCCTGTCCTCGCGGACTTGTCCTTGGGACGTCGTGAGATACCCTAGAGATGACACGGGCGTTGGTCAGTTTCTGTGGCTTCTGGCAGTCGGGAGGCGGTGGGGGATTCGGGGTCGCCAGTCGGAGGTGGGAATAGGGTGCGCGCGGGGCATGAAGCAAGCGTCTCACCATGCTGGGCAGTTCTCAATGAGGGAATGCCGGTATCTCTGTGTAGTTGCGCGCAGGCAAACAAAACGATGAGGATATTTTGCGCTTGGTAGGATGAAAGAGCGAAAAAGTTGCTTTTTTGCTGAGTGAGAGACTGGAAGGAAGGCGCACCAGAAAGTGACGTTGCGGTGCGGTGCGGACGGAGGGATTACGCAGGTGCAGTGTGGCTGGTTCTTGCCCAAGATCCAAATCCAAACGTTGACCAACAGACGGTCTGCTGGCTGGCTCGGCGCAGTGTCCCGGTCGGTCGGTGGTGCTGGCTGCTGGTGCCTGACGACACTGGCACGCCCAGCCTGCCCGTCCCAGCGCCCACGTCCTTACCTTAGTTGGTACCTTACGGTAGGGGGGATTTCTGGCGGGGCATTTTTGGGGGCCTCAGTCAGCCAATGACCGAGGTTCTTCCGGGTCATGCACAGCCTCAAGCCGGAGAATCGGTGGCGTCTGGTTCCGCGTAATGCTCACGATGCTTTAGCGCTCCTCCTTAGGCGAATGGTAGCTCCACTAATCTTTATGCCCCCCTGTCCATCCCGCCTTCCTGCTGCGGGAGATTTTCTTGGAAGTTTCTGCCAAAAAAAGATTGACGCTTGCTCCTGCCTGCCTGCCCGCGTGTCTGGAATAAGGCTCTGAGGTCATAGCTTTCATCAGGTTTTCCCTCTTCGCCCATTGGTGGACTGCACCTCGTTTTACGTTTGCGTGTGCCATGCCAAACGATAAAAAGTCCATTCTCGCAGCCCTTCGCAGTCTCATGTGTACCCAAGGTCAATTTAAGGTCTGGCCATGGTTCGTCCCAGAGACAGCGCGTGTAGCGCGGGACTGTTTCACCCCTCAACGTGGAAATGTTCTAAGCGCCAGCCCGGCTCAAGTTGGCCCCTCCCACCCTTACTGCGGCCTGTCCCGAAGCCGGCGGATCGTCACTGTCAAATCTCTTTAGAGTGCCCTCTTCCCAACGACCCAATGGGTTGCAAACTACGATATCACTTGATTGACAAAGTCGACGTCAGCGGCATCCGAAGATGCCGATGATGGGATTTCCAAGACGGCGCACCTTCTTCATTATGTCTGTCTTATATGATCTATCTGCTAGCCCTGTTTGCTACTCATAATATTCTTCGTAACATCGCTGTCATGATCTTCGCTGGCCCAGCTTACTTTTCTCTGCAACCTTATCAAGGCCAGAACGCACATCGCTTATCTTATCCCGGGAGCCCCAGTCCCAGACCCCTCACGATCCTAACGTCGTCCGCTTGGCGTTCGAGCGCTATCCTCATCTTCTCGTTATACTGTTTCTCTGCTTCTTCAACCCTCGCCTCTTCTTCCGAAAGCTGTCTCTCTTCTTCAAAGTCGTCTGCTTGAAACCCAGGCTTGCCCGAGAAGCTGACGAGGCCGAGTTTCTCACCGGTCCAGAACAGGATGTCATCATCGTTGACATTGTCCACCCCGGTGCGTGTTTGCGTCGATAAGATCTTTCTGACAAGATCGTCTGAGCCCGGCATCGACGCGAACAAAGACGGCCGTTCCGAGACTTCGCTATGGCCGATCTTATGCCGCCTCACCTCGGTGAATCCATCCCGTTCAAACCACTTCAAAAGGCCAGAACCGTCAGAAAACACGATGCGGGTGCCCTGGTTCGTCACCGATAGGATCTTTGACTGGGAAGACGTCTGCCGATTCTTCATGGTAGAGTTCTGCATGAGAGCTGCGGAGGTGTCTCCTTGCGGCGGGCACAACCCGTACAGCTCCAACGATCCTTTGGTGTTGTATTCGCCTGCGGCGATTAGGGTACGACCACCGGCCTTCATCTTGGAGTCCAAGACTTGCTCCAAGGAGAGGTCCGCTTTTCGACGTATCTCGCTATCCATCGTCGAGAAAGGATAAGGCAAAGACGCAAGACTCGAAAGCCTGGCCCCGGAGTGGATTGATCCTACAATCGAGGGGAACGTGCGTCGATCGTAGTGGAGGATATTGGAAAAGCGCCCTGCTACGTAAATATCATCCGAGAAGGAATGCTCGTCGTTCGGATTCGGCAGATGCAAGATACTCAGAGGCGTGGGTTGCGACAGGGGCGCATACACCGGTAGCGGATCCAAATCGAACGGCGACTCGTCCGGAGAATTAACCGCTAGCACATCAATCTTCTCGACGATATCCCTCGGCGTCCTCACCCTGGCCCTGTAATCGAAAAGATGAATCCCTAGTGATGTTCCAACGGTCAGTGGCAAGCCAGGAGCAGCAGGAGATAGGGCAGTGATGGACCACTCGAACGACTGCTCCGACGCGACTTCGAGACGATTGAGATCGACCTCCCGCAGATGTCCTTGGACGGCAACGAAAGCCCTGCCGGAGAAGTCGTCCACAGCGATGCACTCCGTCACCCCGGTGTCAATCTTTCTAGACCGTCCCATTGTTTGTGGTCCGTCAAGATAGAGCACCCCGTCACGGCTTTTCGCGACCATGGCCCCCTTGCGCCCGCGAGCCCCCTTCAAGTCCCAAATACACATGGACCCATCGTCTAGCGGCGATACGACTAGCAGTTCGTTGCTGCTTTGATTCGGGCTGTAGAGGGCCATCCCCCTGACGTCTAGCGTATCCTCTTCGTTCCCGTCCCGAATCCTCGGCTGCTGCAGCCAACTTGTCGCAATAGGCGCATATCGCTGGATGTACTCGTTGTACCAGAAGACCGGCTCAGTCGGAAAGGAAGGGTCCCAGTTCGCCATATCCCGCTGCCTGCGCTGTTCCCCCGTCTCCTCATCGTAAAAGTGCTGCGGTGGTTCCGTACCGCTCTGCTCTTGGCTCAGATGCACGGCAGCGCTTAGAAGAGGCTCGTCAATGATGTCGTCGTCGACGATGCGGGATAGGCGGCGGCGTCGCTGAATGGATTCCAGAAACGGCGACTCGTCGAACGTCCGTGATCGCCAGTGGCTATTATCGAGGGAGATCTTTTGGAGCTTTCGGCAGACGAGCTGTAGGCCGGGGAAGTCATGAGGCTCGAGAACTGAGAAGCCCGATTCCGGGCCTGTCAGCTGCAAAATCCGGGGTGCAGAGCCAAGACGGCGAAGCAGGGCGTAACTTACAGGACAGGAAGCGCAGCAATATCTCGTCCGGAAGCTCGTCGAGCCTTTTCGGAGAGTATCGCGACGCCATTGTGGGTAAGGATGTTGGGGATGCGTCCGGAGACTCATGCGAATGGTACTTCTTTTGAGCCTGAGTTTCGGGGTGGCAGAGGGGAGCCCGGACGGGATCCTGGGAGAAGAGTGGAGGGTAGAAGGATGATCCTATCGCTATCGTTATCGGTATTCCTGGCGCCCTAGCCCTTTATAGATTAGTGCAGATCCGGGGGTGGACCGGGTAGAAACGCCTGGACTTTTTGGGTGGGTTGCGCTGTCCAAGCTCCAGTTGTTTTGCTCGTCTCGTTCCGTCTTCTCGCTAATTAAAGGTTGTCGCTTCGTCAACAGCACATGCCAATCTGCTAGCTGCTGGCGGCTCTGTGCTCACCTCACACGTTGCGTTGCAGCTTCCAGAGCTTCCTTCATCTCGATTATCAATGACTGGAATTTTTCATGATCCAGACCGCGGGAAGCGGTGAGTCTCCCCCTCGAATGTCTGAAACAGTACAGCCACGTCCTTTCTCCTCCAGACAGCAACCGCGGGTACACAACAGGAGGCCAATCCCGCTCGGCTCTTGAAGCCACTGCAACCGTCGAATGCTTGGCAACGAGCCGATTCCGCATTCCCGTCGTACCTCCACAGCCTGATTTTCCAACGCGACTTGTTTCTACCTCATTGGGCTGCAATTCATTGATACCAGGGTCTTCGTGTTACCCAGCCTGCAAGAGAGTCTCCGTTGAACGTGAGCGATGCTTGCGCGGCAAGGCCAGGCTTGCGATCCCTTTCGTTGAGTGGTCGTTGGGTGGATAAAGTATTCCTTGGTTGAAGTCGTCAGTTCAGGCAGCTATCCCTGCAAGGCAACCAGTATCGGCAACGTTGAAGGGCCAAATGTTGTGAGAGCAAGATGTCTCCTGCGGATACTGCCGTACCAAACTCCAGTCACAAAAAGAGAAGCCCTACTATTCCAAGACCCAGATGGACTTGCATCTAACCAGAGCAGCTTCCGGCAGAGAAGAGGGCAGTTTGCTCCTCTTTGGATGACATTGCCAGTCGGAGACACATCTCGAGCCTTTTTACTGTCTGCTCTCTCATTGCCGTCGTCCTTTCTGCAACCCTCTCCATCTCAATGTCTACGTTCTCTTCATTCACCTTGTTGGCCTTTGTCACGATCGCCGATGGACCTCTGGGGATGGCATCAGATACCTGGATGAGTTAAAGTGTTGTCTGGTTGCCGAGAAGACCATAGCTGAGTCGGTCTGCAGCAACCTTGATGATGATCAAGACCACTTGAACATGAGTTCCAGAAAGTTTGAGCCACCCGCGTGGTACCGTTGTAGCCACGCGATCCAGTCCCTTGGGAAAGACGAACTAAACCGAGTGATTCAGAGCCCATGTGTTTATTCATATCCCCACATTGTTTATATCAAGGAAATTCGACGTGGCGCAAGGGTGGAAACTTCTTTCTCTTCGACATCGCAAACAAGTTCTTCTTCGTTTCGTCGCCAAAGTCAGCGAGAGTTCGACTCCTCCATCGCCTGACAACATGAGCAGCCCAACAAATTCATCAAATCCGTCAACGACGCCAACACAAGACAGGGCTAGAGATCAGCCTCGGCACTCCCAAACAATGAAAAATCCGGAAGTCTTCTTTTGCGCAGAGAGATTGACCCAACTGACCAGGTTCAAGTGCTTTCATGGACACCTAACCCCCATAGCCAGAGGCTACCCTCGCCCCGCCTCCTGCCAAAGGTGCTACTATCGTGTTCAGGAAATGGCGGAGCTATTCTACCAGACGTGTCCTGGCGATTGGCAAGGTGATGATGCCTTCCTCAACGAATGCCTCAAGGCCGCCGCATGGTGGAATACGAATCCAGACGTCACCATCGACATTGGCGCTTTCGTCTCGTACCGTTGGAAGCTGATACTCCTGGCCGACCAACTGATTAAGGACCTTGGTCTGCCTGTCCCAGGTAATCAGACGTGCGCGATGTGGAACGAATACGTGTGGCGAGGGGAGGTGCTCTACAATCTTGAGGGCTTCTGGGAGAAGTACCATTGGGTATGGGACATCTTCGCCCACGACCATCGTATGCCTGAAGCTTCACCTGAGCAGGGTCCTGACTTTGAGCGCTTTCGCCGGTACCTGGCTGCGTCTATTATGCAAGCGGACCTGCCGTTCAAGCCAACTCTAGGCATAATTGATCGAGTTGTGGACTATGTCGGGCGCGCGAAGATGGCTGAACCCGACTTTCGGCTACGCTGGCAAAGACAGTGACATTGATAAAGAACGGTGCAAAGCTGGTTCCGTCCGCCTTGCATGCCGGAACACATTTCAAGCAACCGGGCCGTCGTCCTCCCGTCTCTCGCTCTTCCGGAAGCAAGCCATCAGGCCCAGGTCGTAGACCACCTTGAGGCATCCGGCACTCACGAAGGCCACCCAGAAGAGGTTACGGTCCACCAAAACTCCAACGCCGAGGGGGCCTACACTCTGCGCAGCAGTCTTGAGGACATTGACAAGCCCCATCACTGTGGTTCGTTCCTTGGGTTTCAGTATTCCTGCCACGAAGGCCGCCCTGGGTGCCACGTCCATGGACTGCGTCAAAGCCCGCAGAATCAAGAGGACTATCGCAGCGTTGACGGATTGCGGCAAAGGTAGGAGGGCAGTGAAGATTGCGGAGGGGAGGTGGGTGAACACCATCGTCTGGTTTGGCTTGTAAGCTTGGAGTTTCTGGGAGGAGTCTTCCTGGGAGCTTGATACTCACGTTGAGGTTGCCGATACGCTTCGCCAGAGATGACGCGACCAAAGTGGTTACCACAGCCAGGAAGCTGCATGCGAAGAACATGGATCCGAGAAGGCCGTTGTCCATGTCGAACTTCCACCGGAAGAAGAACGCAATCCATGATCTGCACTCAGTTAGTTACTTATTGACAGCCGAATAGACAAAGTTCACATACTGTGGTGTAAGACTGGAAGCAAAGGAGTCGAGTGCAAAGAGGAGGCATAGCGGTATAACAACAGGAAAGCTGCTCTTCTGAATGCCGGGCAGCAGCTTTCGCCTCCAGCCCGCAGTCTCAACCTGTGTCTCAGCTCTCTCTGCGCCGAGGATAGGCCTTGTCTCATCTTCGTCATAAGCTTCGGGTTCCGCCTCGGAGTCATGGCTGAGCATCAGGACTAGAGCGAGCTTGAATGCTCCCAACGCCGAATACCCGTAGAAGACGGCTCGATACGCAGCTTCGTCGCTCCAGCCGGAATTCTTAGTTAGCGACTGGGCTGTCCAGCCACTCGTCATTGCTCCGACTGCAGTTCCGGCTGCTCCCACGAGGCTGTACCAAGCATAAACATCACTCCTGTCCTCGGCGGTGGTTAAATGGGCTACGATGCTCTCCTCAACAGCACGGAATGGACCTATCTCATTGCCTCTGCGCCGAAAGATTAGCTTGTTATTCGAAACATCTGAAGGAAAAAAGGAACATACCCGGGACTTATGACTCCAAAGACCGCTGCAGTCAACAAGATCCAGAAGCTGTCGCACAACCCAAACGCGACACCGCTGGCGACCATAAGCGCTGCCCCCAACGCCAAGACGAGTCTTCGACCAACTCCGTCGGCGCAAGAAGTGAGAACCAGGCTGATGCAAGTATCGCCAACAAGCGTCAATGCCATGAACAACCCAATTCGCGTGGCTGATAAGCCTAGGAGCTCGAGGTATGCGACCAGATGCAAGGTCGTCGCGCCGTACGCGAACATGCGGATAAAGCGTTGGAGGCATATCAACTTGACGTCCTTGTGACATCTACAAAGACTTTGTAGGCCGCTTTCGGCAAAGCCGCGGGCAAGGAGTTGGCGGAACATCTTTGGGATGCTGAACAGAAAGTATGTGACTCGGGGAAGAAACGCGCCTAACCGGCCGGCAGGACGAAGTTTGAGGGACGCGCGATGAAGTGGGTCGCGGGTTTGATATTTCCGCATTGTCGAGAGACAGGGCGCAGATGATGACACACACATTTAAACCCAAACTATCCCGCCTGAAAATAACCCTTAATTAGTCCCAATTCATTTGTGAGGAGTCTGGCCCGCGATAATTGATGAGACGGGTGGGCTCGGCAAGTTGTGCATTGTCTCTCACAATCCTATGAGAGAGGAGACTAGCGGATTGCACAAACTGGAGAAGTCATGCGTTTAGCTAGACATGCTGCGATAGTGGTCACTTAGGAAATGTTCTGCAACGGATACGCACAGCGAGAAAAGATAATAGATAAAACCGCAAAAGGAATGATGGGGATGGCGATGGACTGGAAGACCTTAACGACAGTCACAACTCAAGAACTGGGCAAACAATCTTCTTTGACGCGTATTTCTGACTATTAAAATTCTTCGGGGCTTCTACAGAGTCGGAGTATTAGTTATATATGTCTACCTAACTTACATGAGATCTGATGCAAACAAGACCCTGTTAGTTGCCATGACGAAGGTCCATATTGGCGGCATTCCGACCTGGAACTCGAACATAACTTGGTCGTCTCTGATGGCTCTCGAAACGACCGCCGTACAGTTTAGGGGCTAGAAGTCCCGCAGAAGCGCTTTGAGTCGCTGCCGCATCCAATAATTTCCCGTTTGGAACTGATTCCATACGCGAGCCGCTCCTGCTCTGGATTTCTGATTTCAAACGATCGGTCACGATATCCCCGTCCGCAGTCGTCTTGCCCCCCTTAGCTGCAGAGACCGTAATGCCCACAAGGTCGACATTATCCGTTCCAAGTGCTTTCAACATCAACATCAACCATCTGATCAGGGCTAGGACCATGACCTCGGGGAGTCGCCAAGTCATTTGCTTTGAAGCGGTTGATTCGTTTGATAAAGTGTCGTCACTGTCGTTGACGAGAGTCTCCTCCCCGCTTGATGAGTTGCCGCTATAATCCGGTTGAGAGATTTTGAAGGCCGGCGGCCGCGTGGTTCCATGCAATAGAAACTCCTCCATCTCATTGAAGCCTGCATTCGAGACTTCCTCCAGGCCGTTCAAAATGGTCTCGTCCGCATCGGTTATTGCCTCCGAAGCCACTGGCTCGAAAGTCGCCTGAGTAGGCCCTGGCATCTCCACGGGGATCGCCTCGAGATTTATCCTCTGCATATCCATGTTGAGACCAAATGCCAGTTGGTCAAGATTCTCCCTGAAGTCGGTTCGTGCTGTGGAGAGATCGATCTGCGTGACCATAACGTTTTCTTTGTCGCCGGATCTCGAGCAAAAATTGAAGAATCGTTGCTTCCCCCGTTCGGTCTTGCTCCTAAGACGTCCCCCGATCTCAACGCGCATGTTGACTGGCCTCCCGCTGTGTTCGAATGCGAAAGCTGTATAGAAAACGTGATTGTGTAAAGGCTTGCTCTCGGTGTCGTTCTCGGTGAGCTCCCATTCAAGACACCGTAAACCTATGCCGTCCTTGGCTCTTTTTTGTGTTCCTTTGAAAGTCCAGCTATCAACATATTGGCGAGTAGTGTTTCGTCGAGTTCCCATTCCGCCCAATTCAACCATACCCACAGCTCCTATGGTGGGTAGAAATGACCTCTCGTTGGTTTCGAGGCTCATGCCCCGAGGGCCGTGAATAGCTTGAGGCCCGAAGAACTCCGTGACTTGGACAGCATTTTCCGAATCCAAGGATGTCCGGACGGGTTTCCTCCGACTGAACCTGCTATGGGGTGCAGGCTCGTCTTCGCTTAGTGTGATGAGAATGCTGGCGTTGCTGAGTTTGTGTCCTGGTGGCTGCCCAAAGGAGATGTCGATGAACACGATGCCCGCTGGGTTCTGTTCCGGTCCTAGCACCCCCCACCGTGCCTGTCTCCAACGATAATTGCACTCGATCTCGACTTTGCCAATGCTGGTCCGACGCAGCAATGTACGATCCCCAACAGCTTTCTCTTCATTGAACCGTTCGAAGTCGGTTCGGCCGAAACGTCGAATCCTCAACCCAGGCCGATGCAGAGTGTGTCTGACGCTCGATCTCGGTCCAATGGCAACATCTGCCATTATTGACGTGTCGGCGGGCTGTCGATACTTGTTCTCGTTCTCGTGACTCTCACTACCCCTACTTGAGCTGCCCCTATTGCTCTTCTTCGCTGTCTTGAGCGCAGCAGCGTTAACGGGCATCGGAGGGCCGCCCATGACGCCGTGTTGATGTGCCGTTGATGTGCCGTATCAGCAAGTTCAGCTTTGGTTGTTTTGTGCTTCGAAGTAGCTGCCGGGTTGTCAACGGTATGATTGATGAAGGGAGTCAAGTTCGGGAATGTTTGAGGTAATTTTAAGTAGGCTGTGTCTCAATCATTGGTGTTGGGAGCCCTCAATTATTACTAGGTACCTCATGTATGCACAGCAGTGGCGGAGGCCTGTATGCGAGACGCCTTTCGCTCATTTGGGAAGCAACTCCCCACTCCTTGCGCACCCTTGGTACATGAAGCTTTACCAAGAATGGGCGTTGGCTCTCGGAGCCTTGTCTTGCGCACCACCCCAGCCGTTGGCGAAGACATCACATCGAACCAGCGTGGCCCGCTAAAGTGGCTGGGGGCAGCAGTAAGCTGCATGCACAGCCAGGCGCCTATGCCCTCAGTCAGGTGGAAAGGGGGCCTTTCGCAGTTCGAATATCAGCAGTCTGAGTGTGCTCATGCAAGCCGTCGCTTTCTTTCCAGAGATCTGTCTGCTTAACCACCCCGCTACTCGAGACATACCGCATTTGGAGCTGCTCCCATCATCGTGGCTCGCTTCGCACACATCAATCAGAAATATTCATGCTGCACGGGATACATTCGTCTTTGAAGCCAACATGCAGCGAAGCTTACCAGGCCTGCAGCAAGAAAAGAGCACAGAAGCATCACTCGAAAAAAACGAGCAATTGAATCCGCTTCCCGTGAGATCACGGGAAACACGATTTCAACTTCCACCAGAATCACCCACAAAGCCAGCACGACCAGACTTGTCCTTTCTCAACGACGACCAACGTGATCAGAGAAGTCTGTCTGTTGCGGTTAGAAAAGAGCAACCACGCTCTCGTCATAGGTAATAATCAACAAAAATTCCAAACCGATAGAGATGTGTCGGGGGCAAACCACACATCGAACGCCTCTAACTGGATGCCCTCAAGAACCTCCAATCACGCGCCTTCACGGCCAGAATCCAAACCAAAGAGCCCGCCACGACTCGAACGTGAGCCCCTGCGAATCCAAATACGAGATGGGGTACGAAGAAGGCACAACACGGAATCTGAGAAAGAACCCCACGCCAGCAAGCATTTCCCCACTGTGGACGTCCATGTCCACCCCAAGACTCGTCGAGATGTCACATTGCACTTGGACATGGATGTAACTGAAGATACAGAAGAAGAGCTCGAACATTTCTCAAAGCTCAGACGACTTGGACGCTTTAATGCGGCAAGACGATATTTCGAGGAGCATCTCGAAAGATGCATCGACAACGCATACGTCTTGGATCAATATGGTCAATTCTTGTTGGAGATTTCAGACATTCATACGCTCACCAAATTGGCAAGAGAGTACCCTCCAAGAGATGTAGAGAAGGTCGTATCTGCCAACTGGTTTCTCGTCTGTGAGCGAGCTCTTCAATTGGATGATGATGTTTATCCGCAAGGTAAATGGCAAAAGACGCCTAACCTTCGAAAGTTGCTTGCAAACTGGCCAAACCTGGACTCTACTGAAGTAAGTCCCCTGTAATACGCCCAAGTCAAGATAGTCTGATCAATGTTCAGTTGCAATGTCTCATCAACGACCTTCGTGTTGTCAAACCCGAGGAGCATTCTGCAGAAGAATATGGCGAGCTGTACGCACATCTCCAGCATGAAGACCGTGTTTGGGACTTTAGAGACCTGTGTTACGGGCTTCTGGCAACCAAGTCGCCTGAGGAAACGATTCATTGTCTTTTCAGCAAATATTTACCCTCGCAGAATCAGAATGCAGCAGGGGCTATTCAAGTCATTCAAGAGCACTGGGAAGGTTCTTCCGGAGATGAAGTGACATCCTTAGCTCTACTGGATATCTTCACAGCGTTCGCCATGTGGGCACTGGCCCAAGCCATCAGGCGGTATGTCCTTGGAGATTTACTGGAGGACTCTGACGGGTTTCGGGCAGCCAAAAGGTATCTAATGGTCGCCCACGACTACGCCACTGAAGTGCTGCGCCAAAACCCTCTCAATCTGAAGTCTCGGCCCTACCTGCAGTGGGTTGCTGCCAAAGTCCTAGTGGATAAAAGCACCGATACAGCCTGCTGTGGGCAAGCTGCCCTTACGAAGTATCTATTCAAGCTTCGAGGGGGAACCCAGGTCAGAGCGGGAGCATTTCGGGGACTTCTAGGTTTTTATGACATCGTTGTCTACACACCAAGCGAAGACGAGGCTCCGGATTGGCAGCCGGATGCTTCCATCAGCTTTTCCCACGAGCAGGAGAATGCGCTTCAGATGGTTGCAAGAAATGCGAGAGACCTTGGCGATGTTTTGCTGGAAGCCGCTTGCCTACAGCAGCTGAACTATTCATCCCCGAATCCTGAGGTATACTCAATCGACTTATGCAACTTATGGCGCTCCGTGGGGAATCGGACGGCTCTGTTGAGAGCTTATCTTTATCGTTACATCTTGAAGCGATCGCCAGATGATAACAGTGATCTACGGAGAGACCTTCTAGAGTTCGGAGATCTTGAATGTGATCCCAACCTACAGGAAGCCCGATTCATGATTCTCAGAGCACTGTCGACCAGGTCATACGAAAAGATGGTCTATCTCAAAAGGGCACAAGAAGCACATCACAACCCACATGACGAAGGGATTACACCGCCGCATCCACACGTCGAGACAATACATTCAGCTACGAATGACGGTCAGCAAGCCAGAAATCACTCCAACGATTCCTTCACGTATGAGTTAGTTTCCAGCGATGACGAAGATGCTGATGACGATGGCTCGTCGTCTGTGGGAAGTCAGAGGCAAAGCCTACGTACCAGGTTCCAAAGGCCAACACCGAACGAAGAAGAGACATCTCCGAAAAATGAATTAATATGGTTAAAGGAACACCGTCCAAAAGAACTAATGCCAGCAAGTGCTTTCAACGAGGCCGATCAGACCGAATTGATACCTTCAGGGCCTGCGACAAACATATTGCCCGTAACGCTTCACTCTATGGAAACGAGCAAGGACTCTAAGCATAGAAAAAAGAATATTCTTGGGTCTGACAGTCGAAAGACGACGAAAGAGTCCAGAGACGGGGAGGACACCATCGACTTGGTGGACGAGCAAGACAAGGAACGACGCGAAGAAAAGGAAAATGGTTAGTAAAATGCGTTTTACTCTGCTTTGAAACTCTTGGTTATCAACAAGCATAGTTTGACGAATGACTTTCTAACATTATGCTTAGACGATGCGGATGTCAGTGAGATTGAGGTTGAGAGTGTCAAACCTCACGTCGATGACGAGGAGGGAAAGCAGGAAGATGTGCAAAGTACGGGTTCGCAGGTTGGGGGCCATGAAGCCTCCCCTGTTTACAGGAATTCGGATGGTTCACGTCTGAGAGGTCGATTTAGCTAAAACAAAGTAAAGAGGAAGATTCAGAAAAGCGAGATGGATAAAATAACTTCATTCCCATATGATTTCTGTCGTAAAAGTGGAACCACAATTGCTGAGCAGCAATTGCGCCATATCGTGACAATTTCAATGTTCTCCTGCACTTCTAACCTATTATTTCATCAGTTATCGTTCACACTATTCAACACCCCGCCTGCAATTCGTAGGCAACCTTTCTCCGCAGTATTACTTTTCATCTCCCGGACTATCCCATATCTATGGAGAGATGTCAAGTATGACAATCTCGTCGCAGAAGTCAACGTCAGAATTGCCCGGAGGACTCGTCAAGAAGTTGAGAGCAAGCGGGGCGGGCTCGTCGCCTTCGCCTGACTGGGGTTTGAGTTTCGTGGTCATGGGTTCAGCAAGATCGAAAAGGTCGCTGGAGCTGTCAAAGCAAAGATCATAACTGCCAAAACCTAATGGTCTGTCGAAATTCCTATGGGTGGTCGATAGACTGGGTGTTGGATCGCTAGTCACACAATCATCACGGATTCACGGCGGACAACGCGATGCTGTAAGGGAGTTGGATTGAGGTGAGGCAATGAGGATCACCATGAGAGCAGCGCCCACCCCAAGGCAATCAATCAAGTTTAAAGCCTATAATTGACTTAATTGCTATATTGCGATACTATACTTAATTAATTACTAATTAATTATAAGTAATTACTAAGTAAAGCTATTTAGACTTACTAAGTAGTAAGATTATATCTTTTTTATACTATTACTGTATATATTATAGTATTTCTAGCTTTTTTACTTTTATTACTAGTTTCTATAAGGTCTAGGTAAAAGAAGTAATACTAAATATCTTCTTATAATTAGATAACTATAAAGGTATTACTAAGATATTTAATACTAGTTTATTTAAATAAAAATATTTCTCTATATAAATAAACTATTAATTAATTAAATTATAGTTAGTTTATTTCTATAATTTAAATACTTCTCTAACTTATTTAGCCTTTTATTATCTTCTTTTTTAAATATAGTAATTTCTATTTAAATTTACTACTTAAAATTATCTAAATTATAAAGTTCTAAGTATTACTTTATATTTTTTATACTTTTTCTTTTTTTTAAAAGATATTATTAGTTAAAATATCTCTTTAAAACTAATTTAATATTAGATATTTATTTCTATTAATAAGAAAATTATTAATTCTTTTTTATATATTTTATATTAAAACTAAAGTAAAGAAATAATATAATAATATATAGAAGTAACTTTTCTATAAATAATATTTATTTAGTTTGTTTTATTTTATTAATAGAAGTTTTTAAATATTCCTAATTATTACTATTTATCTCTTTTAAATAAAAATACTATAAATATATATTTAATAAGTAAAATAGATAAAAACTCTTATTACTATTTCTAAGATATTTATAATTTTATATATAATAAAACTTATTAATTTACTAAGTAAGTAGTTCTTTAAGATACTTTTTATAAGAAAGCTTATAACTTTTCTAATTTAAGATCTTAAGTATCTCTATTATTTATACTATTATAGAAGTTTTCTACTTTTTAAAGTAATTTAAAAAAATACTTTATTATAATAATTACTTTTTAAAATTTATTATAAAAACTAATTTTTCTAAAATTTTATATTTAAAATATTATTTTCTAGATAAGTTTTAAGATTATTATAATTTCTACTAATTATAGTTAGTTATTAAAAGTTAAGATATTTTTAAGTTAGTATAAGATTTTTAATACTTTAAAAAGAATAAAAGCTATTTACTTTATTCTTAAAGTAAATAGTATACTTAATTATAAGATATATAAAGTTCTATTTTATAGTATTATTTTAGATTAATTTAACTTTTCTAAATATTTACTAAGAGAGAAGAAAATTACTAGATTATTTAAATCTTTCTAATATTTTATAAAATAAAGTTTTAAACCTCTATATTTTATAGAGTACTTAACCTGTATAAGTAAGTATCACAGTTCACCCTATATAGTATATCATAATACTCTAAACCTAATAGTAGTACTTTGACCTATACCCAATCTTAATAAAGTAAATAAATAAAATCTCGTATTACGACTAGTCGTTAATACTTAGTTTAACTTATCCCCGGCCCTAGCTGTATAGAAGAGGGTAGGCGGGTAAGCAGTAAAACGTACTAGCGAGAGCGTCGTCCACGACGCTGTCGTTCGCGAGAGCGTCTAGACGCTTCGTTCGCGACGTCGCGAAGGCGTCGTCTATAACGCGAATCGTTTTAAACCTCTATATATATTATAGTAAAGTTTTTATAAACTTTATAATATTATAAAATTTATTAATAAAACTAGTTTTTTTATTAATTTAAAGTTAGCTTTATTTTACTATAAAAATTATATATTTAATTATTTCTTAAAGTTTTTAAAATTCTTATTAAATAAAAAAGCTTTTAATATAAAGTTAAAAATATATTTAAAATAATAAATCTTTCTAGTTTAAGTATTTTATTTCTTTTTATAGAAAAGTTAAGCTATAAAATTAATTTACTATATAAATATTATTTAAGTTAATATTATTAAAGATTAAAGTTTTTATTTAATTTATAATACTTTAGTTTTAAACAGAGTATTAACTACTATATACTACAGTACTATAGGACTATATATAGTTGTAGTATGTAGTATACTACAGAGTATATAGTTGTAGTATATAGTATACTATAAAGAAAAAGTTTATACTATAACTATACTATATACTACTATAGTTATAGTATATGGTATACTATATAGTATATAACTATATATTCAAAAAACTATAAAAGTATAGAATAATAGCTTTTAAGTAAATATAACTTCTTATTATTATCCTTTTAGAACTGCTAAGTATTTCTAAGTACCTCTGAATAAGAAAAATAATAATATATCACTTTATATTTATAAAAGTTTAAATAATTCTTTTAAAATATAGAAAAATATACAAAAAATCTAGTTTTAATATATTAAGTATATAAAGTACTGTAAATAGTAATAATAGTATATTTAACCTAAAAAAACACTTTTAACCTATACTATATAACTAAAAATACTTCTTATAAAAGCCTTACTTTTTAGCCTATCTCTAATATATTTTGAAAGCTATAGAGGTTAAAAAACCCCTCTTACACTTCTTATATTTAAATCTAGCTTAAATCTTACCTAAAAAACCTATATATTTAGATTTTTCTTGAGGCTTTTTAATATTAGTATATTTAAATATATATTAATTAAATAAATAATAATAACTTATAGAGAGTAATTAGATCTGAATTTTAAGCTTAGGAGACTTTCTAGAGGTCTGAATAGGCCTATTTTTAAGGCGTTTAGAGAGGAGTAGAGGGGAGAATCTTAGTAAGTAAGTTAACCTAGTTTTTAAAGGAATTTATATTAAATAAATCCTCAGAAAATCTAGGAAAATTACTAATTAACTTAGAAAGGTTAAAAAGGTCCTAATTAGTGTTAATTTTAGCTTTAAAAAGCTAAATAGTAAGGGAGAGGTTAAAAGGAAAGCTTTATAGTAGTAGAATTAACTATAGAGCTAATAAAGCTAAATAGCTAATTATAGAAAGTTTTAGAGGTAGAAGTAGAGTAAAGAATAAGTTCTAAACCTATAAAATTAAAAAGAGAAGCTATTTTAGTACTAAATAGTAGTACTTTAGTTTAAATTACTTAAGGATTAGAAGAGATATTAAAAAGAGAATAAAAGGGGGTTAAATAGATATTTTAATCTATATTAAATCTAAACTACTTCTAGAAATTAAAAAATACTACTATTTAAATCTCTAGAATTAGAGTATTTAAATAATATAATTATTGCTTAGATTATTTATATATAGATATTAAATAACTAGTTAAGAAAACAGGAATATTAGAGTAGTATTCTAACTACTAGTTTCTTACTACTACTTTACTTTTATTAATAGTAGAGATAATACTAGATTTCTTCTTAAATTTAAATAATAATATATAAATATATATATAAAGTACTAATATAATTCTCTTAAATTACTTAATTTATATTATATATAATGTTTCTTTTTATATTTTCTACTTAATATATACTATATATATACTACTTTAAATATATTAAATTTAATAAATAATTATTTTTCTCTATATAGACTCTATATATAAAATATAATAATAATATCTTTAAATATATTAAGAATTAAATATTATTCTTAAAATATTTAAAAAATAGTTTTTATCCTTTATACTTATATATATATATATATATATTTAACTTATATTATACTATTTAACTTATATAATAATATAATAGTATAAGATATATATATATACTTATAAAACTTATAAAATATATTAAAATAGTATATTATAGTACTTTAGTACTATATTATACTATATATACTATATATACAAAATATACTATAGTAGTACTATAAGTTTATTATAAGTCTTTAATTAAATTATAGTAAATTATAACTAACTATATAAGTTATATAATACTAAAATCTATCTTTAAATAAAGTTCCTAAATAATCTATACTATTCTAAATACCTAAAATAGATTCTTTTTTATAACTATTATTTTATAACTTATAATTACTAATAGATAAAGTAATTATATTAGTTATATTCCTAGGAATTTCATAAATTAAATCAATCTATATTAATATAATAATTAGTTTTTAAATCTTATATAATTACTTATATTAATAATTAATATTTACTTACTTTAATTTGTTTTAATTTAGATTTAAGGCTTGCTAACTATTTAAGCTTAAATTTAATTCCTATATAATACTATTAATAATTTCTAAATATAATTTAGAAGTATATATAGCTTTATACTTATTAATTATAGCTTTTAAAGTTTCTACCTTATTATAAGGTTTTTTCGTTAAGAAAGTAAGGTTCTAAGCCTAACTTATAACGTTTAAGCTTATTTTCTTTCTCTTTAATATTATATTTATCTAGTTAATTAAATATATTATTATAATATAATTTAATATATTGAAATATACTATTAATATAAGTAAAAACCTCAGCTATATCTCTATTATTATTATAGATAGAAATAGCTGTAGTATTTAAAGTTTGAGAAGGTATTTTAACTAGTATTAAATTAGTAATTAAAGAATTTAAAATTAAATTATAAAATAATTTATTATATTACTTACTTAAGCTTTTAGCTAGTATAAACTAAAAGTATAGTTTATAATTAAAATCTTAAGTTATATATTTTAATTTTATAAAGATATATATACTTTTATAATATAAAAAAGTTTAAACTATAGCTTATAAGTTAAAGATTATAACTTATTAAAAGACTATAAAACCTAATATATATAAAGAAGTAAAAGTAATATATAAGTAGTTTTATTAGTATTAATATTAATAGTAATATTAGTAGTATTAGTAGTATTAGTAGTATTAGTAGTATTAATAGTATTAATAGTATTAATAGTATTAATAGTATTAATAGTATTAATAGTATTAATAGTAATATTAATAGTATTAGTAATACTACTAATAATATTAATAGCTTTACTATTTCTAGTATTATTACTAGTATTACTAGTATAATTAGTAGTATGAATATTATTAAGCACTTAAAAAACCTTTAAAAATTAAAACTAATTAAAAAAAGAATAAAAAAAAGAATTGAAAAAAAAGTAACTATAACGGGATTTGAACCTA
Source organism: Colletotrichum camelliae (assembly GCA_018853505.1). Lineage (NCBI taxonomy): Eukaryota > Fungi > Ascomycota > Sordariomycetes > Glomerellales > Glomerellaceae > Colletotrichum > Colletotrichum camelliae. Next base: position 1,881,531 of record JAELVL010000008.1, on the reverse strand, counting down.
AGCTCTTATAAAAATAATAACACTAACATAGGAAATTTAACATATAATTAACGCCTAAACCGCTAAGTTAAAGCGTCTACCCTAAAGGATACTTAGCGAGGTGGGGTTTATCCTATAAGTAGTTTATAATGCGAATAATTTTAATAATATTAATTAATAAGGGGAATTTCCTAGTAAAATTCTACTAGTAATTATGCTAAATATTTAGTTATTCAGAGGTATTTATAAGCAGCAAATATTAAATAATAATTTATTATTAATTAATATAAAATAAAATTAATAAATATTATATTATTTAATATTAATAATATTAAAAATAATATATATAAATTATAATAATTATATAATATATATAGTTATATAGGTTAAGCACTATATAAAGTAAATATATATATTATATATATTAAGTGATAATTATAAATATATATTTTAAATCTTATATAACTAATTCTAATTAAAAATATATATTATATATATTATATACTATATAAAAACTTATAATATACTACTCTAAGCTACTATTTTCTACTTCTATAAACCTATTAAATATAAACTTAAAAATAATAGGATTAAATATTTCTTTCTAAAACTATAATAATATATCTTTATCCTTATTAATATATATATCCTACTCTTTTTTACTAAAGTTATTTCTATTCTATTCACTTTGTTCTATATAATATTTATTTATATTATATAATATCCTTATAGCTAATTTATTTTCTATAGGATATATTAAAGTATTCTTTAATAATTAGTTTTAACTATAAAATACTAGTTATTAGATTAAATATTAATATACTTACTAAATATTCTTCAAAAGTAGAATAATTATATCTTAAACTAAGATATTCTTTTATAATAATATAATATAAAGCTTTACTTTACTTCTCTTCTTCTAACTAACTAGCTAATATAGTAAAAAGATTAATTCTTTCGAAATTATCCTCTATATATAAGCCTAAGCTATTTATATTAAAATCTTCGTCTCTTTTTTCAGCTTTTTCCTCTCTTAAAGTTATATTATTATATTAAATATAGCTTATAGGCATATCTATAAATTTAGATATCTTTCAAGTAATAATAATATTACTATTAATAATAAAAGTATTATCTATTTCTATTATAATATTAATACTACTAATAAATATAACTAAAATATTACTATAATAATAATCTTACTTACTTTAATATTATATTATATATAAGCTACTTATAATAATAGTTATAACTTATAACTTATAATATAGTTAATATTATTAACTTAGAGACTAAGGTTTTAAGTTATAAATTATAAGTTTAAAATAACTTATAAGTAAACTATAGTCTATAGTCTATATATAATATAACTATATAAGTAATTATACTTAGCAGTAATATTACTACTAATAATACTATTAATACTAATACTATTAATAGTAATACTATTAGTAGTAATACTATTATATTAAAAACTTATAAACTTAAAAAATAAATTTATATATAATAAGCTTATTCTTCTCTATCTATCTAGCTTTTAGAATCTCTTTTATAAATTATAACTAAGAAATAAGATTTAAATTAATACTATAACTTATAGCTTATAAACTTACTACCTAACTTATATTATATAACTTCTTTATTTTTACTATTATTTTATTATTTAAAAAAACGTATATTAAAAACTTTATAACTATAAAAACCTATAAAAATAGATTTAAACCCTACTTTTTCTCCTTTAACTTCTAAAGCTTTAAATACTTTTAATAGTTTATATACTACTAAAAAGCAAGCTAATAATAATAATTATAAAGATACTAAAGAAAATTAACTTACTTATAAATTAGGTTTACTAGTGCTTATATTATAGTAAATAGGCTATTTAATAGAGTTTTAAACCTTATAGATACTTCTAAAAAACGAACTACTACATCTTTTTACTAAGCTAGTAGCTATAGAAGTAAATTTAGCTATAAAACTAATAGATTTCAGGCTAGTAATAAGGTTAAGTACTATAAAATAGTATATCTTACTATTAAATATATGCTAGAAAATAAAAATAACTCTAAAAAATATACTATAAGTAAAAATAACTTATATAACTATATAATATTATACTTTTAATATATAACTTTATATTATTATACTCTTAATATACATATTTTATATATATACTAATTAATATATAGTTACTTAGTAGAATACTACTAAGCTATTAACTTAATAAGAAGTTAATAACTTTTTACACCCTCTTAGCTCTATACTTTCTTCTATAATTACTAGTAATAATTATACTAAAGTATTTAATAAAGATATAGCTTTAAGTAAGATTATAGACTTTATACTAGAGTTTAATCTACTTTTTAGTACTATTATATCTAAAACCTTTAATAATTTTTTATCTTATTTAACTAAGTTAGTTATTAATATATAAATAATATTTCTTTTAATCTTAATTAATATACTAATATATATATATAGTAGTTTTTAGCCCTTCTATTATAGAAACTTAGTTACTTATATAGATAATCTATATAAATCTGAGTTTTAAAGTTTAACTTAGTTTATAAAAAACTACTTAGATTATAATAGATTTATATCTATATAATTAGATATATAGACTTCTATAGACTCTAAAAGTTACTTAGGAGTTATAGCTTATCTTATTAGTAAAAGTTAAACTATGCTATATATTACTAGGATTTAAAGCTTTAAGTTAAGCTTATACTAGTAGATATATTAATGAGGTTTTTATTAAGAATATTCTCAATAAATATAAAATACTTTTAGAAAGAATTATAAAGTAAGTATTAATATATTATTAATTTAATTAAATATCTATACTAATATATATTTATAGTATTACTAGAGATAATAGGTCTAATAATAATACCTGTTTTAGACGCTTTAGTAAAATCTTTTAATATTAAAAGAAATAGTTTTATTTTAGTATCTCTATATAATTACTACTACTTTACCTATACTTTAGATTTAGCTATAAAAGATATAATAAACTCTTTTATTAAATTATCTACTAAAGATAGTAATATATTAGAGTTTAAAAATCTAGCTATTATATTTAATATAGATTTAAGTAAAGTATTAACTTAATTTAAATCTAAAAAGCTATTAGAGCTATTAGCTAGTAAGTTTTATATTATAAGTTATATATATTTATATAGTATAATATATTAACTAATTATTTAATAGGTAATATTAGAAGTCTTAAAAAGTAGTTATTTTTTAAAAGAATAATACTACTATATAATCTGAGTTTAAAGTAGCTCTAGAAATTAAAAAGAAAGAAAGAGAGCTTCCTTCTAACTTAAAGAAAACTAAAATCCCTCTCTATAAGTTAATATTAATATAATACTATTAATAAATTATTACTTTATTATATATATATATATACTAATTTTAATTTTAATAGGTAATAATACTAGATAGAATTCAGTTTATAGAATAATATTAGATACTTTATTATTAAAGCCTACTTTAGATTATTTAAAAAGAAATACTAAAGTAGCTACTTTTAAAGCTATTTATCCTTTATTAGATAACTAGGACTAATTAGATTACTTAAAAGATATATTAGAGATTTTTTATAGTTCTACTAAATATCTATAATTTCAAACTTATATTACTAATTCTACTATATTACTTTATATTAGTTAGATATATTACTTTTTAAAAGATCTTAAAAAGCTATATAAAAAGAATACTAAATTAGTAGTTAGAAGAGATATAAGTTATATATTAACTTAAATATTATTATATTATTTATAATAATTTATATTTAAATACTTATTTACTAATATTTTAATTACTAGAGCTTAAAGCTTTTATTTCTTTATACTAATAGCTTTATTATAGCTATAGAGAAAAGAACTAATAAATTAGCTAAATACTATCCTCTTATAGTAAATATAGATATTTATAGGATTTATAAGCTTTATTTATTAGCTTTTATACTAGATCCTAAGTATAACTTAACTACTTTAGAAGATCCTAACTTTCTAAATAGAATTATTAGTAAAACTATTATTACTATAGTTATAAATAATTTAACTAAAGAGTATAAAAAGTATTTATTATTTTTTAAATATATATTTATTATTACTAACTATTTAATTTAGTTTAAAACAAAAAGTTATAACTTCTTTATAGCTTAAAAGAAGCTTTTATTATATTAGATCTATTAATAAGTATATTCCTTTAAAAAAGGATAACTCTTCTAAATTTAAAGAAGAAATAGAATCTAATATTAATAATAATAAGTCTATTAATAGTAGAATAATTATAGATTTATCTACTACTAGACCTAATAATCCTCTTTATAATAATCTATAACCTAAGCTTAAGCTTAAGCTTAATAGTAGACTTTTTCCTAAAATTAAAAACAAATAAACTAAGAAATCTTAAGAAAATAAGATTATATATTATACTAAATATATAGTAGAAGATAATAAAGTATATATATTTATTTAAATATTTTTTATTATATTAATATTCTAGTTATATAGTAATTTACTAATATACTTTATAGATAGATCTTTTAGTTTAGTAGGAGCTAAATAAATCTAAATATCTTATTTTAGCTATTTTAGCTAGAAAATATTTAGCTATAGCTTCTATTTCTTCTATAGTAGAATGTAATTTTAACTAATCTAGTAATATTATTACTAAAAAGTGTACTAGTTTAAAAGATAATACTAGAAAGTAGTTAATATTACTAAAAAGTTAGAAAATTAATATTATAGAAAATATAAGTATTAAACTTAAAAGTTATAATAATCTATTTAATATAGATATAAAAGAAGAAGAGCTATATATAGAAGAATTAGAAGGAGTTATAGAAAGAGTTATAGAAAGAGAAAATATAGAAGATATTAATACTTCTATACTAGATTCTTAAGAAAACTTAGATTTATAAGAAGAGATTAAGTATAAATTAGATTAAATTAAATAGAAAATATTAACTATAGTTACTCTTTATATTAACTTATATATATATAATAAATATAATATATATATTTAAATATTTAAGTATTTTCTTTATATTATAATATAATCTATAGTATAATTTATAGTATTTATAGTATACTACTACTATATGTTAGCACAGGTATAAGAGTATTCAGGGGCGTAGTATATGCGCCTATATAGTATAGGGTTATAGATGGAGATATGTTATAATAAAAATTGATAATCCTCAGCATTTATAGGCATTTATTTGTATAGATGATTGATAGAGAAGGAATGTATTGATATGATTCTGGTTGATGTAGTTGGCAGGTTGCATCCTAAGGTAGGAAAAATGAGGGGAAAGATAACCTTACGTTTCAGGTTATACTTTTTAGTTACATAAGCAGGATTACATAATAAGAGCGATTACGTAAGCATTTATAAAGTTATAGGTTATAATAAACTAAACACTTTTATATAAGGTTATATATATAAAAGTCTATTCGTTTATTTTATATAGAATATTTAAGTAAGTAGAATATTGTTATATTATTATTATTATTATATTAAGATGTTATATGTTAACACTATATATAGTTATAGTATATAGTATACTATAAGTTAAAATTTAGTACTATAACTATACTATAACTACTTATAATATAGTAGTACATACTATAAGTTGTAGTATTATAGTATACTACGTAGTATATAGTATACTATAGTAGTTATTAAAGCTCTGGTTTTAAATAACTTTTTTAAGAGTATTTATAAAGTTTATATTACTATAAGCTTTAAATTACTTCTTTATAGTAATTAAATATATTTAAAAACCTTTCTCTTTAATAATAAGTATATAGTAATATTTATAATAGTTTAGTAATTTAAAGAAGTTTATAAATTAAAAACTAAATAGATTTTAAAATTAGTATATAGAAGTTTTTATTATAACTTCTTTTTAATACTTCTAAATATTTTTAAGTATATTAACTATTAAAATAGTAAATTATAATAATATTATAGTTTTATATTAATATTAGAGATTATATTCTAAAAAGTAAAGTTTTTATAAATATTAAAAAGTAAGTTAATATCTATAATAAAGTAGATAGTAGCTTTCTAAATACTCTTTATATAATTTTTTATTATATTAGTAAAATCTAAATACTATTTCTTATATAGAATATTATTAGATCTTTTAGAGCTTTTTAAACTAATAGATATTATATTAATTTCTCTAATATAATTCTTTAATATAATTTATAATAAATAAAATTACTTTAATATTAAGAATAATATGTTTATTTTTAAAATTCTAGTAATAATAAGTTTAATAATTAGTTTTTAGTTAACTATCTAGCTAATAAAATAAAAAACTATTTATAGTTTCTTATTTAACTTATTTTCTTTTTTTTTTCTTTTTAGAATTTTAATTTTATATATATATCTTATTATTTATTATAATTTTAAAGAGGTTTTTAATAAAAAATAGTTAAATAAGAAAAGTTTTATTTTACTTAAATTATAATAAAATAGATCTATATTTTAAAAGTTAATTAAAGTATTTAGAAAAGAAATTAAAGTTAAATAGAAGATTATTAATATAAAAGATTTATTAAAATAAATAAAATAAAATAAAAAGTAGTTTTAGTAATACTTTTAATTTTATAATATATTTAAACGATATTGATAAATAATAAAAATAGAAAATAATAATAGTAAAATAATAAATTTAATATAAATCTCTAGAAAATCTTAAAAAGTAGATTTTATTTTCTTTAAAAGAATTACTTATTACTTAAATTAAAAGTAAAAAGTTAGAAAATATTACTAATATACTAAATTTATTATATTAGCTTAAAAAAAAACTAAGTAAATAAAAAGAGTAATTTATACTTTACTAAAAAGGGGTTCTATTAGAAATAAAAAGTAAATAAAAAAAATAAAAAAAAATAGAAATATTTAGTAGTAGAATATTTATTTAATCTATATTATAATTCTTATTAAAAGAGTTAAAGTAATTAATTAAGTTTAAAAGCTATAATTAACTTAATTAACTAGTAATAGCTTTATAATTAATTAATTGATTGATTGAACTTGATAAGTTTACTTACCTTGAGGTGGGCGCTGTATGAGAGTAGGATGATAACTATGTACTGCAATGAAACCAACCCGTTTAGCTTCATTTGAGCAATCTTCGCCGAAGCTTTCCTAAGGCAGATATATAAGGATGTGTTGCGCATCACGAACCAGGCTCGCGCAGATCAATGGCTCCAGTTGTATTTAGCCGTTATAAGATGACCCGAAGAAACCCAGCATCGTCCAGCGGTGGGAAAGCGAAAGCGAGTTAACAACACCATTGGTACGCAATTCTCCACACTTGGTGAGGTTCCCCTCATAGCCGCGATAGCTACAGCCGAGGTCGCGAGTCATAACCCTAGTAAATTGCCTCAGTCAGCTGCCGATGAGAATGTGTGCCGGGAAACGTCATCCACAATGGTAGCGAGAAAGAAAGAGACGATTCTATTGATATAAGCGGTGAAGTTCCGATCACAAATGGCAATGTTTTCCTACCAAAACTTCGTTCTAATATTTCAATGGATGCTTGACGAGATGTGGTCTACCGTTGGTTTGCTACAGGCGCTCTCGTTTTGCACGATAGTTGCAGGTGGCCCTTCGCAGGCGCCGTTAGCACAACTCAAGAATGGCACCTATGTAGGCCGGTATTCTGCAGAATACAATCAAGACTTCTTCCTCGGCATACCCTATGCGCAGCCGCCAATAGGGAATCTGCGATTTCAGCAAGCGCAATCTCTGAACGGAACTTGGGAGGGTACCCGCGAAGCTTTCACCTACTCGTCGTTATGCGTTGGATACGGTGTATTTCTTCCCACTTACCTACATGTTGAAATTCAAGATGGCTGACAAGAGCGCGTCTAGCTCGACCAAACATTCTACAATCAGTCAGAAGATTGTCTTACACTAAATGTTGTGCGCCCTTCAGGCTACTCTGACGACACTCTTCCAGTCGGTTTATGGATTCATGGAGGTGGCTTCACCAATGGCGGCGGCGGTGACCAACGCTACAACCTCTCTTTTCTCGTAGACCAATCCGTCAAGATCGGGAAGCCATTCATTGGCGTCTCAATCAACTACCGCCTACACGCATGGGGTATGTCCTGCTCATGATACTCACTGAAAACCCAATCTTAGACTTTTGCTGATGGGCGGCTGTTTGAAGGCTTCTTGAATTCCAATGAACTTGCTGGCGAGGGGCTTACGAACATCGGCTTGAGGGACCAGCGCCTCGCAATGCATTGGGTGCAAGAAAACATCGCGGCATTCGGAGGCGACAATACCAAAGTCACCATCTTTGGAGAATCGGCTGGTGGTGCAAGTGTAGGTTTGCATTTGACCGCGTACGCCGGGAGGAACGACAGCCTCTTTCGAGCGGCGATGCTGCAGTCTGGGAATCCCATTTTCTACGCAGCCCAGAACGGAAGTCACGCATATCAGTCCCAGTTCGACGAAGTTGTTACCAAGACAGGGTGCAACGGCACGTCAGACAGTGTACAGTGCTTGCGGCAAGTCTCCTTCGAACAGCTGAACGCCACTTTGGGAGCCTTGTATTTGGCGCACGGGAATCTAGGCCCGATTATCGACGGAGATATCGTTCAAAACTACGGCAGCGTACACCTACAACGCGGTGAGTTTGTACGTGTACCAATCATCACCGGCGCCAACAGTGACGAAGGGGCGTCCCTCGGCCCGCAAGGCATCAACAGCACAGAAGATTTTAAGGCCACGCTTGCCAGCCTTCCAGCATCGTTTCAGGATGAGATCCTGCAGGCGTATCCTGATGATCTCTCTGTGAATGTGGTCGCTAGTCTCGGCCAACAGCGTCCCGGACCACCGTATGGAGCGCAATTCCGCCGTAGTGCTTCGTACTGGGGCGACGTCTACTTCATCGCTGCGCGTCGACAGACAGCCACAACATGGGCTAGTCATGGTCTAGCCGCCTACTCGTTTCGTTTCAACACTATTCCGCATGGTGTTCCGCCTGAAGTTGGTGCAGGCCACTTCAAAGAGATCGGATATATGTTTCGCAACTACCTAGGCACTGGGTACAGACCCGACATTTTACCATTTGACGGGATGCCAGAAAGTCACTTTGAACTGGCAAGATTTATGTCGAGCAGTTGGGCGAGTTTCATCAGCGACCTTGATCCAAATGGTTGGCCAGGCAGACCTACGAACATTGGCACGTGGCCGGAATACTCTATAAAGAGCCCGACAAATTTCGTTTTCGATGCCAATGTCACAAGCCATACAGAGGTAGACGACTTCCGGAAGGAGGGCATTGACTTGATCAATCAGCATGCATTGGAAGTGTATCATCGGTAGCTTCAGAAGTCTTGGAGCAACACTTCGTTCTTGAGGCTTCCGGGCAGGCTTGACTGAAGCATCATAGAGAAGACTAGACTATTTCATAATTGGACTATCTTTCTGACGAGTTTCATCGTCTGACTTTAGGAACAGATCGAGTTGTCCACGCTCGAGGTAACCAGGCTCTAGATTTCTGTACCATCTTTACTTCTATTCTCGAGGTAAATAACAGATTCGAAGTGAACGTTTATGGTCTTAAAAATGCTAGCACTGAGATTAGATCTTTACTGCTTTGCAGACTCCTTCAAGTCACTACGCTCCTTGACCAAGTTGGCCATAACCTGACCTCCCTCAGAGTCTAGGCTCTGAAACCCACGAATCACCCCCTCCCGGTCACCTTTACGCATCTCCTGGCTCATCTTAAATTTTCCTTCCAGACGTTCAATAACAATCTCAATACCAATGATGTTCTTCTTCATCAGCTCGATGTATCGCTCAGGGGCATCCGCTACCTTCCACGGCCCGGGCCTGTCCCCCTTTCCCGTATAATCCATGACCGAAGTCTCTGTGTGCCTTGAGAGATCGTCGATCTGCTTCGACAGAAAGCCTGACGCAGTGTCTGACTTAGAGTCGAAGTGGATGGTAGCGCGGCCGTACGCTTGAACGGCGGCGTAGTTCCATGTAGGAACAACCTTGGCGGTCGTGGGCTTGGTCTCGGTGTAGAACTTCGGCGTAACGTAGTGATGAGGAGCGGCGGTGAAGAGGACGAGGACTTCTTGTTCAAGCGTGGTTGAGGAATCGTTCGAGGATTGGACTGCGTCGATCATTGCCTTGCTTTGGGGGTTTTGGCGAGCCAAGTGTCCCCTCAGCCGGCCAAGCTCTGCATCGTCTGACTCATTGTCAACGTCCAGGACGAAAGGAACATGGCTGGCTAGGATGAGAGGATGGTTGTCAGAAGGGATAGCGGTCGTGAGGACGCCAAGGGGGTAGTCTCTAATCAACTGTCGCAAGACAGGAATACGCGCTTCCGCGTGAGCTGATGAAATGAACATGATTGCAAGTTTCGGAAAGAAGTATTGGACAGTTGGGTGTGCGTGCGATGTGCAAATACTCAGGGGTTTACAGGCCTTTTAAACTCTGCCAAGATAGTTGAAGGCCTCAATTCTGCTTTGTGAATCATTTGTAATTGGAAGCCTATGACTCGACGGTCGAGGAACATATGTCAATGCTTCTTAGAGGAAACTCCATCCTGTACAAGAGATATGCCGCGGTCCTAACACATACATCCATGAAGGTTCCGGCCCGGCGTGGAGTGCGTGTATGGCCGAAGATGACCCATACCTGCCGCCGCCGGCCGGCGGCAGGGTCCAAGCTCATTTCTACGGAGGAACCGAAAGCGTTGGCTCCGTAATTTGCCGTGCTACTGGTACTCATTTGACGTACCGGTCAATAAGTTTAGTCCCCGGGCATTACAATTGAATTTAGCTTCTCCGCGGAGCCATGTCGGCAAAGCCGCCCTGTTCCGCCCGCTCCCGCCCGGCCTACAGCTTGCTTGCCAACGCCGGGAGACTCATGTAATGCGTACGCCCTATGTGTGGGGCAAATGCGAGCAACAGCGCATGCTGCTACTCGGTTTTACTAAGACCAATCAGTTGTGAGGCCTCAAAGCTTAAGTAGATGTAATCGCCTATCAGAGGCTGTGAAGTCATAAAGGCGTTAATGACACAAATTATTTCTGTATTAGGATGATAGTGGGATAGCTGTGACTAAACAAAATGTTGGGTTCTCCCAGCTCTCCTACCTATCGGACTACTCGCTCTCCGACCAATGCCGGGACGGGTATGCCATGATACCCTTCGACGAACAACACGCAAGAGTTCGGCGCCGCCTAAGCCCAGTTTATTGAGCCTGATGTGAAAAGCTCGGTCATAAACGAATGACTCACATAGCTCCAAGCTCTTGCTTGTTTTGCGGTGATAACCGCTCCGCATGGGTCCCGCATACTTAGCCAATGGCTTCAGAAGGCATCAGAATTCGAACGAAAATTATCGAGAACGATGGGCCTCCAAAACTGATCCTTGCTCGCTGACGGCCAAATATCTCGATCGTGGCAATGCCTCCACAAAGATGACTTGTTGACTTACGTCTGTAGATCCCGTGTTCACTATGAACATTGAGGCGCTAACGAGATAAAAGCAAAGACTCGGCGCGTATACAAATAGCATCAAATTTCACTGTTCATCATTCGGCTGCATCAAGCCATCTAGGTTTCGTTAGTCAGTTCCCATACATCAAAACAGACCTTCTTCAGACCCTCCCTCATTGGATCAGAGTCGTGCGAAGACACGATGACACGATCCGAATTGCAAGACGACTGCATTTTCTCCGACAGGGGCGGCATAATCGAAAACACCCACCGTATTCATGCTGCAGTCACCGATGCCAGCGGCAACCTCCTGTACGCCGTGGGCAACCCGTCACGCATGACACTCGCACGCTCAGCCACGAAGCCAGTTCAGATACTTGCCCTCCTCGAGATAGAAGGCTTCGATAAGCTTGGATTTGACGATGCGGATCTCGCACTCATGTGCTCGTCGCACAGTAGCGAGGAACAGCATATTCAACGCGGACGTTCATGCTTGCCAAGATCCAGGCCGAAGAACAACAAATGCGTTGTGGTGGCCACGCGGCCCTGTCCGAGGCCGTCAACAAGGAATGGATCAGGCAGGGCTTCGTCTCCGGCCCCCTTTGCAACAATTGCTCTGCCAAACATATTGCCATGCTCGCGGGCGCCAAAGCGCTCGGCAAGGATGAGGAGTACCACTTGCCTGAGCACGAAGTCCAGAAACGTGTGAGACGAACCTTCGATGAGCTGAGCAGTCTGGGCTCGGGCGAGATCAAATGGGGAACTGATGGTTGCAATCTTCCTGCACCGGCTCTACCTCTCAGCAATATCAGTCATCTCTATGCGGTCCTCGCGGACGCGGCTGACCTAGTTGCTCGTGATAGCTCCTTGGTCAGCCAGAGAACTAGACACTTGGCAAAGATGTATGAAGCTATGTGGCGCTTCCCAGAAATGGTTGGAGGTGAGGGACGCTTCTGTACAGAGCTCATGCTCACATACGACGGCGCAGTCGTTGGCAAGTTGGGTGCGGATGGCTGTTACGGTGTTGCCGTAAGAGACTCGGACTATACTCGGCGGCTGGGAGCAACCTCTGGCATCGGCATTGCCGTGAAGGTCGAGGATGGCAACGAAGAAATTCTTTACGTTGCTGTGATGGAAATCCTGAAGCAACTTGGTATTGGTTCAGAAGAGAGGAGACAAGTACTCTCGGTTTTCCAAGATCTTCAGCGGGTAAACACTGCAGGCGTTGTAACGGGGAAAGTGTCTTGCTCTTTTAAACTGAGGAAAGCTTGAAAATGGGAAGAATGAGATATAGGTAGACTTTTAAGTCTGACATTCGGGCGGTTGTGTTGCTTTTGTTCGAAGCCAAATCCACATCGCCACACTTGTCAGCCACGGTCCAAAGACTATTCATTGATGGATCGCACAACATATATACAGAGCAGAGCCCCCTTCAGCAGCACCGGAGCATCTCAAACTAGATCTAGATCAGGGCTTTCCTTTGGGTCTGCGTAGAATACCCCACCAAATTCTTTGATCAAACGACATCGCTCTTCCATATCCTTCGCCAGCTTGATGATCCCCGTCCCCATCTCGATTGCCTTGACTCGTGGCTTCGCAAGCACCCAGACACCGCCGCTTTCTGGCCATCCGGCAATAATGACCGGGTCTTGCAAATGCTTCTTTTCCTTCGCTCCAAAGAGCTCGGCAACAGCAAGAGCCTGATCACTCTTCCACCAAGTTGCGCCCAGCTTCCGCATTCTCTCACAATGCGCATCCTCTTCCTCTTGATCATCCGAGCGTCGAGATGGCTTGAAGCGATCCACTTCAAGAAATTCGAGCTCAAGACGGACGCAGTCCCTGAGAATGTATGTGCCGCCCTTGCTTGGCCAACCTTGAACCCTTGCGCCCGGGCCCAGGCCGAATGACGACCGCACCTTGGTGCTCTCGGGATCCAACTCAACGTAGATCTCTTCACCCATATTGTAGTTGAAGTCTTCCTGGCGAAGGATGTGATCCGGAGTACTGTTACTGGTACCCATGGCCCAAATTTCAAATGAACGAGTCTTTTGAAAAAAGTAGTTGGAGGACAAGAAAAAGCAGGCTCCTAGAGAGGCCGCAATAATCGTACAAACAAGCGCAACTGACATTCGATATCGTGACGATGAAGGTTGGTGTAAGGCTTTCGGGACTTTCTCCTCCGACATGATATTTGGAAGTTGACTGTGGCCTAGTATGTTGTGCGATGGAGTGAGTGATGGAGAAGCTCGGCCAAAGCGGGATGTCGGCTGTTGCGGCTGTTGGCTTCTTCTTCACTGGGGGGGCTCGCCTGATGTAAGGGGTTTTGGGGTCTGGGGCGGATGGAGACTCGACTTAGCCGATGCAACGTGCCGTTGGGTGGCGCAGTATTTCGCGTGCGTTGCTGTGCCTGTGATGCATTTATGATTTGAGCAATGTCTACCAACAGTCCAAGTTGTCCAACACGATATTTCCTTCCCCAGCCAGGCAGACTAGGTACGCTGATCATTTGATTCGCAGCCGCCGTCGGGCACAAAGCGGGGTCCGCAGATGCGTCTTACTACTTTAAATCTGCCTAAAGTTTCTTGGCTGTAGGCTAGAAGCAGGTACCAGCCCTGAGGCATGCCTTGCCAGGGGCTATGAGCAATGAATCCCATGAACAAGCATCGGGTGGCAGCTTCCATATCGAGCGACGCGCCGTCCCGCTTCTTCAGCGGTTCATGGTACCGGCCATTGATCCAACAAAACCTTGGGCAACATGTTGGTTCAACTTCACGGATTTATAATGAATAAGGGTAAGGATAAAATGAGGCCATTTAGCACACCGCGCCCTCCGCCTGACTCCGTAATAGCTCCTGCCAATTCTGGACCAACAGAGGAAACTTGGCCCGCATCGGCAGGAACAAGTTCGGAACTTCCGTCACTCTAATAGTATTGCCACCGATTTTCCCAAGAAAAGAATGAAAATGTAGCTTTTTAATGCTAGTTTTGATAGCCCAAATGCTCAGGTGGAGATACTGAAGAGACGTCTGGTGATGTTTGATGTCTAAATATGCCTTGTTGATTCTGGACCATTACTTGTGGGGCTTTCGTTCAATGAACATTAGTCTTTGCCGAGAACCTCAGCTTCAAGGTTATGGATGAAAGTTGACATGTCACGGCAAGTCGATCCTGCCATAACACACTTCCCACTTTGGAAAACCGACGACAACCAACGCAAAGTGATATTGGCCCCCAACCGTCCAGGATGCAGCATTTGACGGGGGTCACAGGGTCAAAATAACATCTCCGACGGCACAGTACTTGACCGTACGGAATTCACTTATTTTGGCTTAGCAGAGCGGCACAGCAAACATAGCCCACTCCCTCCATGTGTGGGTAGTAGAAATACATGGGACATGATGATGAACTCCAACTTGAATATAATATCCTCAAAGCCCAAGATACCGGGCCGTTATGACGTTTACCGCTGATTGAACAGAAGCAACGCTACTGAATCAACATGCGAGTTTTTCTTCTGGCCGATTTGGCCATTTCTGCCTTGCTTTGTTCCCCTGCGTATGCAGCCCCAAGGCCAGTGAACGACCATGAGTTTTTATCCGCGAACCTCAACACCAAACGTCAGTTTGACGCCCAGGAACTCCTGGACGCTTTTACGACGGGTCTAGAGACTAGCAATTATGACATGTCTACCTTCGATGGAAACGTGTCAGATTTAGCTTCTAGACTCGTCGGCTGGGAGGGCTGCAGCGGAAAAGGGGTGTCGGCAGCAGTCTACTCTGGATGGCAGCAGTCCTGGAAGCTGATGAATCACGTCTATTCTGAAGCCAAGAAAGGTATTGACTTTAACTCAGCCGCTGCCATCGAGTTCATTGGCCCTCCAGCACTGAGCCAGCCCTTCCAGAAATCAATCAATGATAAGTCTCACCGACAACTTGAAATGTTGTTCGTCAACTGACTATTAATACGGATCTTTAAACAAATGGCCACCATTCAGCCCGGCTACATAACCCTACCATTTGACTGGCGCATCCATGTCAGGTGTGATGATCCCAAGAAGTTGTGTTCTTGTGGTGGTGGTAACAAGAAACCCGACCTCCAGGCGTATACCACAAATCAAGACGATGACAGCGGCCTTCCTCGAATCAACTTTTGCCCGCTATACTTCGGTCTTGACAATCTCGATGCAGCTATGAAATTTGGGAATGATAAAGAGAAGGCTGTTGAGCACTGGGCGGATATGACGAACTACGTTCGCAATAAGGGTACGAAACCCTGCCTTCCCAAGCATCAGAGTTCATTCTAATAGAACAGGACGCACCTGGTTCCATGAGATCTTGCACATTGACTTCGCAACCAACGCCCGGCAATACGGATCTAACTCTCACATTGGAGACATCGAGATGCTTTATGATGTAATGAACGATTATGGAACCAGAAGACCGCAGTATATTGCAGCAGGCGGACCAACGCTAACCAAGGCACTGGCGAGATGGGATTTGAACCCTACGGGATACACCATCATCAATGCTGACAGCCTGACAATGTACGCTCATTCCAAGTACATACAGAAGGCTGTGGGAAATATCTATCCGCATCTACCACTGGCAGCAGTGCCGCCGAGGAACGTCAAGATCGACTTTAGCCAATGGTCTGCTGGAGACTTATTCACTGTGTACGCCGATGGCACTGGGAAACTGGGAAACTCCCCTGAAGTGTCCGAATACGTGGTCAACAAGCAGTGTCCTCGAGAGTTCGACGGTTTAGAGGCGGAGCAAGACAAGTACCAGCTGAAGCTTCATGCCACAGGCTTTGCACCGGCTTCGGTTTACCCAGAAGAATATCTTGCCCAGTACGCAGAGTGGGCCAAGGCAGCGGCTTTGGGGCCTCTGAGAAGAATCGACATCGCCCCAGGGAAGGCAGTCAAACCAGGCACAGAGCTACGGATCTTACCTGTTGGTGATTCTATCACTGTTGGCTTTCTCAGTGAACGGGATGGTGGAGACGGAAATGGCTACCGGAAAAAGCTCCTCGACAATCTGTCTGGTAAGGCAACTCAACTTGATGTACGAACAGTGCTAACGTCACATCGGCAGGAGACAAGGTAGTCTTTGCTGGCACCGAATCAACTGGCACCATGAGTGACGGCTATTTCGTAAGCTTTCGCATCTCTCTCCTATTGAACTAGCACGATTATCACTCAACATGCACTGACACCAAACCTTAGGCTGCCTGGTCAGGACAGACGATCAAATACATTGCTGATCACATCGGACCCTCTCTGAATCAACAACCAAACATCGTCCTTGTGCATGCAGGGACAAACGACATGAATTCCAACCTCCAAATTGCGAAGGAGGGCAACGATCCAGCGGGTGCCGTTCAGCGGTTAGGGGACCTGATCGACCAGATAATCGACAAGTGTCCGGACGCAACTGTCTTAGTTGCGATGATTATCAGCACCTGTGACCAGGCGCAACAAGTCAACACAGCAAAATACCAGGCCTTGATTCCTAATATGGTGCGTTCTAGACAATCTACCGGAAAACACGTCATTGCGGTGGACTTTAGTACCTTTCCCACAAGCTCCCTAAGAGATTGCATTCATCCGACGAATCAGGGGTACCAGGACTTTGGTGATTACTGGTACGATTTCATCACACAGATTCCCACCGATTGGATCGAGGCACCGAACGGGGATGGACCGAATCGAACAACTCTTCCTGGAATTGGTGCCAACGGCGGCCTGGACAGCGGCATACCTCCGCCTAATTGGGGTTCTAACCCCATTAAGGTGGGTACCAAAGCCGGTATTCGCGAAGCAGCGAACAAAGCCAGCAATGGAGGTTTGAGGGTTTGCAATGGAGGTTCAGTCTGGCAGGGAACTGGGAAGATTGCCTTGGGCGTGGGAAACAACGGTGACTGGAAGTTCGACAAGCACTGGGAAGAAGCTGGGAAGGTCGCCGATGGCCTTGGGCGAGATCCGGACTACGTGAGGTAAGCACTCTTCGGGTCTCACTAAATCATACATACGTAGCTTACGATGCCATCCTAGGTTACACGATATGAACGGCGATGGAAAGGCTGGTAAGTCTCATCATCGAACAATCCCTCTCAGCTCTTACCGATAATGACGCGGACACAGACTACGTTTGGCTCGATCCTAAGACAGGAGAGATTCGATGCTGGATCAATAACCTACCCGAGCCTTGGTCTCCAGCGGGCAACAATGACGGTGTTATTGGCAGTGGCGCGGGAGCCGCAGCTTCAATCTTTCTTGCTGTAAGACTTGTCAACGCTCGTTGAATTTTGTCTTGTATCCCAACTAACTTGCTAACAGGACATGAATGGCGATGGTGTGCGTAAAACCCTCGATTGGATTTCTCTGATGGTAGAGTTTGCTAACGACGAACACTTGTTGCTAGCTTGATGATTATATGGTTGTCAATCCCACCAACGGCGCTGTTCGTATTTGGTGGAACTACGGCCCAGGTGAAGGATGGGTCAATGGCTGGAAGTTCGTGGAAGGCGGCCAAATTGCGTCTGGAGTCCCACATGCCAACTGGGCCACCCTCCATTTCCCAGATATCAACGGAGATGGCAGGGCAGACTACGTCTACGCAGGCTCAGGAGGATCTCTCAGACACTGGATGAACACAGGGTCTCCAGGGGGACAAGATGTGCTCTTTCTGGACCAGGGCGGTATCGCGACAGGCGCTACATCCGACATCTCGAAGCTTGTATTCGCTGATGTGCGTTGCATTTCTCCCTTCTCTCATGCCCCACTACTTACGCAATTATCTTTCAGATGAATGGGGACGGCCGCGATGACTATCTGATTTGGGACAAGGAGGCTGGTCTGACAGGCTTCCTAAATCAGCCGACTTGGAAAGAAGGTATCCCAGTATTCGTTGATCAGGGACCGCCCAAGACCATCGCCGATGGAATCACACAGAGCCCTGGCGCCATAAGACTCGCTGATATGGACGGGTGAGAGAGTATGCCTTCTCTGGTGTGATCGACTCTAACGACTTGCGTGTTTTCTAGTGACGGCATGGACGATTATGCCCACATAGGCGACAAGGGTGCAATAAGGTTGTGGTACAACCGAGGCACAGTTGACTCCAGTATGGCCATTGACGGCCTCAGATTTGCCGATATCGATGGAGACGGGGTGAGTTCAATGTGTCAACTAATGCCCCAGGCCTGTCTCGTCTAATAAGGAATTCTAGCTTGATGATTATGTTTGGCTTGACCCAAGAAGTGGCGCCCCAGCTGTTTAGTAAGCCATCTCTTCGTTCCGATCAAAAGGCATTGATTCTTGGATATCTCTAACAGTCAAACTAGCGTCAACCGAGGTCCAAACGACGCTGATGGTCTTGGCTGGGAATGGGCTCCTCTCAACGACGGGAAGCCCATTGCGGCAGGAGCTGCACCCGCAAACAAGGTCCAGTTCGGCGACATTGATGGGCAAGTTGCAGTCCACAAACATGTTTTGTAGTAGTCGCTGACGAAAGTTTGCACAGAGATGGAAAGGACGATTACTTGGTACTGGACTCCACGACGGGAGAGCTCACGGTCTACCTGAATGAAGGCCCAGACAAGTCTCGACCCGAACAGTGGCGATGGAATCCCATTGGATCCATAGCACCGGGGCTGGGACCCGGGAGACACGTCCGATTTGCCGATATTGATGGCGATGGATTCGACGATTACATCTTCCTCCATCCCAATGGAGGAACGACCATTTACCGGAATACTTGGGACACCGACCAGCCACCGCACAGCTGGAAGGCTATGCCCGATGCGGATGCTTCTGGCATTGGACAAAGACCCGAGGAGATTCAATTCCATGACATAAACGGGTAAGTTTCAAACACTGAAGGACGCCTCGAGCCGTATACAATTTGCTGATCATTCAAATCACAGTGATGGCAAGGCTGACTACATCTGGACACGTCCACACGATGGCTCAGCAAAGCTATGGCTTAATAACTATCCCAACAAGCCAACCTGGCTGGAGCAACCCGAGATGGCCGGCGGTGTGGGCGTTTCAGGGGCAGCCGTTCGATACGCTGTCCTACAGAACACGGGGCGTGCAAGTTACGTTGCCGTAGATCGTTCTGATGGGTCCATCAGTGCATGGCTGAACGGTTGTAATGAACTTGGCAATGTTCCACGGTCAAATCTAGTGCTGATCGGGATCTACGAGATTTATCAGGATGGACAGTGGAACCGGAAGTGGCATGTTTTCGAAAATACCGCCGGCAAGACTGTCGACGTGTGCCAAACTTCGCCTAAGAAGTCACAAGAGGCACTCACCGGGCTTTCTGATCCCGACTATCCGACGAAAATCAAAGATTTCGAGGTACACGGCGTCAAGGGGTGCTCCTATGAAGGGCCTAAGGACGCCCCGGGGAAGCTCACATGCCCTGGTGTTAACGGCATTCGCTGCTACCAAGACGAACAACATGATGAAAGCTTTGATTGTGGCTTTGGTGGTAGACATAAGCCGGTGGTTTTGTGTCGGTGGTAGGCTGTATTTTAGAGTATTTATGTAGTCTATCCCCCAACCGGGGTACTCTTGTAGAGTAAAAAGTAATCCCGTACAGAAATACTTCGGATTAGAACACGTTTCACTCCACTATGGCGAAGCTGAACCTACTTCACCGAAGCAACCACTCCAAACTTGATTCTAGATAAATCGCCGTTGTGCGCCTCGACAATAGCGCCAACTAAAGCCTATGACTGAGACTACACAGTCCCATTAACAATTGCATGAGTAAAGGGCTGAGAGGCTGATGCGATCTTGATGAAGAATTCAATATTCAAAGCGTCGCATTGACACTGAACGCATCAGAGCATAATACGTTCAATTAATGGCCAGCAATGACAATAACGATGATGCTTGGGAAGGATGTCAGCTGAGAGTGACCTTGACCTAAGCTTCGATGACATAATAACCAGATTTGGTAACCTGCATGAACCCGTTCGAGCAAAAGGACCTCGCTGCGCACTCTAGCCAATCTTGGGACGGAACAGACAGAGGCCTCGTAACGAATCAAAGACCATGCAGCTCTGAGAAGCGGGGCTTGGATGCGGCACAGCGCTTCCATCGAACGAGGCTGGGAGTGATGCCTGAATGTTTCCGAATTCATACCTGTTATCTCTGCGTCACCGCTTAGAAATGAGTCTGTCTCTTCCATCAAGCTCGAGAAGTCAGGCTCTGTCCCGTCGATCGCCTAGCCCAGGTGACAGAGCCGACTCAGCAACAGGTCTCGAGATCGCTCTGTCGCAGTTTGGGGCAATCCTTACGGATGACGAGCGCAAAAGGCTCCAGACACAAAAGTCTGGGTTGAATGACGCTGACGCCGCTTTCAAGTTCACCTTGGAATTGGACGAGTTAGATCCAGTGCGGAGGGGTAGAGTCGTTGCTACCAAGCTGTGCTCACTTCTGCAAACTGTTCAAAGTTTTGGGCAAGTAGTCGATACCTATGTATCCTCTCACCCCGAAATTGCGGCCCTAATATGGGGAACCGTGAAGTTAACATTCATGGTTCGTATTGCATCACCGAACGACAGAGATTATGCTTACTGACTCCAAAGGTCTTGATCAACTTTACTACTTACTTTCAGAAGTTCACGGACCTTCTGAGTGGGTTCGATCATCTCATACCTCATTTTACTGCCTACGAGAAGCTTTTTCCAAACTCGGACCGACTGAAGAAATCTATATGCGATTTTCATCTTGCCATTGTCACTTGCTGCACGGAGATTGTGAACTTGACTCGGCTTCCATGTATGTGACAACTTCAAATCGTTTGGTGTGATTACTAAGTAGCATCCAGGGCACGAAAAGGCTTTGGCGGCGTTGACAGTATCGTTCGAGGCCAGGATAAGACCTTCTGTCGACAATATCCGTGCAGCAGCCAATCGAGCCAAAGACGAGGTCGAACTTGCCAAGACTCAACATGATAGATTGAGTAACGTTCAGCGCCAAGAGAACGAAAGAACCCTTTTGAAACGAGCTTGGAAATCGAATAAGAACATTCAAAGGGTCAAGAAAGATAGCGAGATTCAGGCTAGATGTAAGACTCCTCTCCGTCTTCTGATTATCACAAAAATATCACAACCTTCCTTCTAGTACGCAAGTGGCAGTCACTGCTGAAAAAGCTGTCTCTATTTGACTATGAATCTGCCTACAGAAACGCCAGATGCAAGCGCCACAAGGGAACTGCTCAATGGGTTTTTGACATGCAGCAATTTCAGGACTGGTATCATAACGATTCATCTGCTGTTCTTAATGTTTCAGGCAAAAGTAAGTTTTTCTGGCCCTGACTGTTTCCTCGGAGTCCCGGACTGCTAAGACACCGCCAGTTGGCTCTGGAAAAACGATACTCACGTGAGTTACAAGAAACATATGAATTGAAGGAATACTAACAACGGAAAGAGCAAATATCATCGACCGTATCATGAGGAAGAAGACGGACAAACAAACCATCTCCTTCTTCTTCGTTCGCTTTGACGATATTCATAGCCAGAGTTCCGAGACCATCATTCGGTGCCTTGCCCATCAAACCTTGGCCCGAGCAGGAGTAGACGATAGCTTGTTGGAGCTCATGGAGAAGGCTGACGAGCTTATGTTTGATTACGAGTCTCTCTTGGACCTTATTTCGCACCAGATCGCTCTGCTGGATGACTCCTTCTTTGTCATAGACGGGTTTGATGAGTGTACCACGACGACCCAGCATTCGATTTTGGAGTTTTTATCATCTCTCGGACAGAAGTGTGAGAAAGGGAGCATCAAAACAGTCATCTCCGCCAGAGACAGCGTTACGGAACTGGTCGTCGGTTCCCTACCAAGCGTGTCATGTGTTATTGTTGGTTCCGAGGAAACGAATCGCGATCTGACGTTGTTTGCGCGGGCAATTCTGGGAGAAAAGCAAGCAAGAGGGGATTGGAGTGTTGGCGACCCAAAATTGATCGACGAAATACTATCTTCTATCAGTCTGGGAGGTGAAGGAATGTACGTACACTCATGTTCTCGTCGGTTTTCATCAAAAGCTAACGATCCAGGTTTTTATGGGTTTACCTCACCATTGAGGATATCTCTACACGCAGAACCGACGAGGATATTCGACAAGCATTGTTGAACATACCCAGAAACCTTCCAGATACCTTTGATCGAGCTCTGCGGCGAATCGAATCAAAAGGAAACGTTGAAGTGGTCCGCAATGTCTTTAAATGGACTGCAGCTGCTTGTTATCCTTTGACACTGGAACAACTCTCCGAGGTGCTCAACATCAAGATCAAACAGTCAAACTCCCAGGAGAGTCGGCATGTGAACGGAATCAACCGCCTTCCAGCTTGGTGTGAGAATCTAATACAAGTGGAAGACGGGAGCGAAACAGTACATTTCAGTCACCACTCTATACGATCGTATTTACTGGGACCTGCAAGGAAGGCAGTATCGGACTTCGAACTCGATCTCGAGTACTGCGAGGACTTTATCGGCGATATCTGCTTGACATACCTCAATTTCAGCGATTTCCAGACCGCCTTGACCGTCAAGTCTAGCGAAGGGCTGATGAACCCTGGGCATATTCCTCTTGGAGTTGTTGACCAGACCCTCAACACCCTTGGTGCAAAATCTCATGGGAGGCGCATAGCAAGGCTTGTCAAGATGCCTTTTGGGCGGCCAACAATGTCGTCGAAATCACTGCCACTGAGCGATGTCAACATATCCACAGAATCTGCTGCCGCAAATTACTTCCCTTTCCTTCAGTATGCGAAAGACAACTGGTCACGTCATACCGTGCGTATCTCGCCTTCTTCGAAAGCATGGAGTTTGTGGCAGAGAATGGATGTCACTGCTTCGTGCGCACCTTGGACAAATCTAGAGTGGCAGACGCCGGGTATCGCGCCGTTGGACCACTACACTGAAGCTGATAACAGTACCAGTACTGCGTCGATGCAAGAGTTGGCGCATGACGATTTTCTGACGTGCTTCTCGTTGCACAAGGCGATTGCTTTTTCCCATCTCTTGGACCACCAGCAGCTCCTAGCGAAGGTTATCTCAAAGTTCATCGAGTATAAATTTACGGCAAATCCACGGCTTTTGGAACGACTGTTCCAAACTACCGCAGTCCAAAACTTTCACAGTTCCTCCTCGTTCAATATGGAAGTTGGAGCTCACGAACTTGTGATCGACTGCGTAACTCGTTACGCAGCAAGTGGAGGTCAGAAATGGCCACACGAACCTTATTACGGCACCGGCAATCATCCTTGCTCTCAACCTCTCCAGGGCGAATGCCGAAAGACTATTCATGGACAAAGTGCTCGAATCCTGGGTGGCGCAGATATAAACATCACCAAAGAAATGCAGACACGAGCCCAGGCTTCCATTACAGATTTCAACGAAGATACCTTCGCTCGTTGGGCTGGAAATATTCTCTTGGAATACCCAAAGGATAAGATTCCTCGCATCTTTCGAATTGCAATTGAGCGGGGAAGTCCATGGTCCTTCATAGCCATCAATGCACTTCTGGGCCACGAGGAACCGCAAAAGAAACGATATCTGTCTCTTTTTGAAACCCTCATCGAGTTCCAAGATATAGACACTCTCACTTATCTTGTGGAGTCAAGGCATTTCCCCAATTCTGGAAGACTCAATGTTGTTCAGCTGGAGGCGTTGGAGTCTGTACTATCGTGTGACGAACTGCAAGATTCTGCACTAGGACCGGCGCTGGGGAATCGACGGTTACGGCTACCACCCATGCTACGACAGCGTTTCATAGAGCTTTGTATTCCCCCAAGCTTTGAATCTTGGCGGGGCGAGTTACAAAACCTTTTGCTGCGTGCCGTTCGTACTAGCAGCTGGGACATTGCAGTCGCGTTGCGCAGCTGCATCTTAAAAAGCACGCCTGTACCAAATTCCGCCTTTATGCCAACTGAATCACTGTCAACACATCAAAGAGGCGAAATAGAGCTTGTGGATGGGATACTTGAATGTGTGACAGAGATCTCAAGCCCATGCAAGCAAGAGATCAGAATGGGAAAGCCATTCTTGCGCTGTTGCGAAGAGCACTGCAGTAAGATTGCGGATTTTTACAAGTCCTTTGATCGCGGGGCGAGAGGAGCTAGCCCAGAATTATTTAATGGTGTATTGGGAATTCTACTTGAGAACCGGGCTATAAAGGATTGAGTAGTACACATGATTAACGTACCTCAGGTATTTTTCAGTCTTACATCATGATGTTCTAAATTTAAGTTGTTTTAGACGCAGCCGCTCACGACCAAACCTCTTCCAATATTCAGTAATATACAAGGTCAGCTGGCGTAAGGTAGAACGTGAAGAAGTCTTTACCTTGAAAAAAAAAAACGCGCTCATCATTATGCCCTGGCTGTTCCCTCAACAGATCCCAGGACAACTGATATGTTCACGGAGGTGATCTGGTGAGGAGCTGGGAATGACATTATGTCAAAGTAGCGTTAAAGCTTAGAAACACTAGTATTGCTCGCCAAACATTGCTCATTTGCTCTGAGAAAGATTGACACGGGTAGTTTACGACTTTCGCAGCACCAAATGATCCTCCTCAGACCTGAGGGCGAAAGAGAAAGTATTTCTTTCAGGGCTCATCTTTTCACCCACACCAGAAAGTAATTTGGAATATGTCTACATACACATACATATAAATGCATATATATACATGTATATATATCGAGCAGCATCTTAAAGTGTCGAACCAACAATAGCATGGAACTCCCCAAGTCTCTTGAGAAAGTGACAATCTTCAATGTAGGAGACGATGCAAAGAACTTTCGCGCGACATCATTTGTAGCTCAGGATTAATTAGCATCGTCACTCTGACATTGCCGTCGTCCCTCGTTGTACTCCAGAGATTATTAAGTGCTGAAATTCTCCCGTGAGCGCACACACCAGCTACAACAACATGAAATCCCGCGAGAACATGCCTATGCCCATATGATCTTGCCGCTCGCAAGAGTCACTGGTGTACCGAGCTCCAGCAGTGAGTGCTCCTTGCCTAAAAGCCATAATGCAGGCTGATTT
Organism: Colletotrichum camelliae; assembly: GCA_018853505.1. Classification (NCBI taxonomy): domain Eukaryota; kingdom Fungi; phylum Ascomycota; class Sordariomycetes; order Glomerellales; family Glomerellaceae; genus Colletotrichum; species Colletotrichum camelliae. The sequence continues at coordinate 1,855,987 of JAELVL010000008.1, read as the reverse complement.
CTCTGTGCCCGTTTTGTAGATCAGCTTGCTACTGCGAGGCAGTCTTTTATATTTTCAGACAGAGAGGATAGAACGTGTCAAGTTACGATACACGCAGATAGTGTATTTAAAGGGCAACAAGAAACGACGTCTGTGATCTTTAACAATGTGGAAAGAGAAGGCGTCCGAATACAAATTACATTTGGTCGCGACTAAAGACGGCAGTAGGTCTCGGCGCTCATTGTGATTTGTAGAGATCTCACAGAACAAATGGAATTTAACATCATCCGGCAAGCTCTCTGTCGCCAGCGTATTGACTGGATAGAAAAAAGGCCCGATAAGAAGGCATTCCGTCCTGGCGCCTAGAGCTCTGTGAGACATGAAAATACGGCGAATCAACCCAGCACATAATAAAAATTTCTGGGTGAGGATCCAATTCGACGCGATGGACCGACAGATTTGCCGCCTACCTCTCCGCAGCGGACACATCGACGTGGACATTGTCATATAACGGGGCGAGAGGACCCTTAAGCAACGCTCTTATTACCCACATCACCCAGCCCAATCGTCCTAACCGACAACAATAGCGTGAGTAATCTCATCTCCTAATACGACAGTCTCGCATTCAATCCAATCCATGGGACGAAATAGTCTCCATCCGCTTCGCTTCCCTCCGCCCCATAGAATCTTCCGGGAGCGGGAAGAAGAGAAGCCGACTTACCCTGGAACCATCACGGAAAGGGAACAAAAAGCCTCGGTCTCGGGCGGTGAGAGCTGGCTGCTATGGGCAAGGCCCCATGACAAGCGACTTTTTCGCTTGAGACGCGATGAGACATTACGGCGACCCGTTCAAACAACGCCCGGGTAGAACGTGATTGGGTTGAGATGAACGCAGGTAACCTTAATTCGCATCTGGCGTTGGGGCAGATGCGACTGCTATCGCGAAGGTTAACCGGCACTTTGGTACTATGTGCAGAGGTACGTCGACTTAAGCCTCGCTAGTGGCCCCATTCGCGTCTAGGGAGCACGAATCAAGACCCGGATTACGCAGGGTCGAGGCCTGAGGGTTCCGAGAGGGGAAATTCGTCACTGACTTGGAAAATTCACTAAGGAAAGACATGCAGTGAACTGCAAGCACACGGCCGCAGCTCGATATCACGGACAGCCAAGAATACTCAGAAGTGCAGCAGCTTCATGCAGCCGAATGAGAGGAATGATTCCTTGCGAGGAGCGGGTTTGGAAGCTCGGCTCCGCGCTCTCACGTTTTCATGGTGTATCGCCCGAAAGCAACATTGACGGTGACTCGGCGACTCCTTTTGCGGGGAGGATATCTCGGGTGGGTGAATTGGCTCATCCCATGGCAAGCGCTATAGGTCTGAGCGCGCTCGGAAAGGGACTCATTGCGACCCGAGCTGGAATTTGACGTTTGATGGGTGACGGATATCCTGCTCACCTTGGCACGAGCTTCCTATGCCTTCAGATTGACCCCTTGCGACAGATAGTCTGAAGTTGAGTCTAGAATTAGCGGCAGGACCGTCGATTTCGCGACGAAATATTGCTGCGGATGGCTAAGATTGCCGTGAGCCCGCAGCTGGGGGCTTGCAACATGATTCAGATGACAACTCCGATGTTGTGGATGTGAGAGGCGTCGGTTTGGAAACGCCGTTCTTGACCCCTATTGTCGATCGGCGGCGACATGGAGGGTTCAAGCTGAGATCGCAAACTCAATTTGAATCAACATCGTGGAGGCCAGACTCAGGAGAGAGGCTTTGAGCCGGCGACTATCACACGGAGGATTGGTGACGATGCCGGTAAGTGCCGTGGATGATAGCTGACCCCTGTCGGGAAGGGAAGCTTAAAGGGAGGCAGCTTGGCATTGAAGAAAGCTTGGCGTTAATTGTGGAGACCGGAGGCTGACTGGGAGAGTGTCGTGGAGTCTGTGTAAGCGACGATCACGCAGGTGGGCCAGGTTGGTGCCTCATGCGGGCATGAAAGCCGTTTTGAGTGTGGAGAGCCGTGCCAATGTTTGGCGTTGGCCGTTTCACCAGGATATGGCATAGCGGCGTCAGGACGAGGGCGAGGGCGATTGCAGCGAAGATGCGCAAAACGGCTGGTGGGGGCTTGGCGGAGCGGCTCCAAGTAACAGGAGCGGCCAGGGGCGTTCTGACGAGGCTAGTTGATAGACGTCAGCGCGTCTGGCGAATGGTTTTGGCTGGCATCGGTGACGGGCTTGGAGCGGCGATGATACGGAGGCGGAACCAGCGCAGGACTGGGGGCGAGTCAATACGAGTCTTTTACCTTTTTGGTAAGCATTGGGTGAGGGAGGAGTCGAGTTGGAGATTGTGCCGAGTATCCGAAACGGCTAGGGCGGTAGGTCGAGCAGCAGGCAGGAGGAGAGAGAGTTGTGGGCGCGTGTGGGTGGTCCGTCCTGGAGGGAGCGAGAACGAGGCAGAGGTTCAGCCTCGCTGGAAGAAGAACGTCGAGCCAAGAACGAGGTGGACTGATGGTTCAAATAAAAAGGCGAGAATGCTTGAAGTCTTTAAGCTTGAGCCGGGGAAAAAAATAGGGTTGAATAGGGATTCTGCGCAAGGTGAATCAAAGACAGGTGATCTGTAAACATTATCGTACGATTTTTACGTCGAGGAGCCCACGGATGGGCTCATGGAAGGCCGTCTTGCTGGGTGGTCCATTCGACTGAGACCCTGAGGAGAGGGAAGGGCGCATGGGAGCAACATTGCTTCGAGCCAAAGGAGGGATGCCATTGGGCGACGGCGGCACATGGCTTAGACTTTCCGCTCGTGCCAGACAGTCAGGGGGGGAAGATGGCGCCCCTGCGAACCTTGCCCGGGCGACAGGTGGGCTTGTTAGGATCGAGATAAGCTGACAGGCGTCTTTGGGGGGGTGCTGGAGGAAAAAAGGACGGAGGGAGGGTGGATGGAAGTTTGACGTGAGGGTTGGCGAAAGGGTTGAGGGTTTCACGACGGGGATAAAGTGTGGATGAGGAGGCTTTTGGCGGTGCAGGTGCTGGGATGACAAGTTTGGAGATTTGCGGGTGATGCACAGGCCAAGACGGCCAAGGAAGGAAAGATGTTCTTGCTGTGCCGCTGTTCCTGCTGCCTTTGGTGGTGGTGGTGGTGGATCCAGGCAGGACCGGTCGTGGTTCTGCGAGCAGCGAGATGCGAGCGGCGTGCCTGCCTGCGGTGGACGTTGCTGACCGGGTGGGACCTGCCGCACCTCGCACATGTGTAACCAGCGACCCCTGCCACCAAGCAGAAAAGAGACTAGTCGGAGTGTGGGGGTGACCCCTGTGCCTTCCTCATTCTTAATTTTCTTTCCGTTGCTTTCCCGCCGTTGTCTTTCCTCCCAGCGGCAAGGGGCCTGTCAGTCAGACATTGGGGAGCACCTTCTGGATGGAAAGGAAGGAAAGGGTTCCCCAGACCCGGGCAGTCAAACCTTTTTTTTCGTCGCGATGATGGGAGGCCATGGAAGTTAATCCACGGAGACTGACAGCGACAGTTGAGTAAGGCGAGAGTCATTGGACCTAATGGGCAATAAACTACCTCATCCAGCACAGGGGATGCTTGTGGATGATAAGGCATTCTGCGTTGGAAAGCTTTATTTTGAGTTGCTAGTTCGCCGATTGATTCCGTGGTCATCACGTTGCAGAGTCACAATCTTGTAGGTAGGCAAGGTACGGATAGATAGGCATGGTGATGAGAGGTTATTATCTGCTTGGCTTTCATGATTCCACCGACCTTCCAATCAATAATTCTCTGCATGCTGGGCATCTGGGCACTTTGGACAGCGCACATTCGTCGCTGGGCACCCCGAGAATAGTGGTCGTGTTCTTCAATTAGCAGCTACCGAGACGCTACAGCTGCATGCCAGTGCACTATTTACAGCATGCCCTGCCATGGGGAGCCTTGGGATGCAGTAGACCCATCACATTGGTGCCCCTCTACAGTGGCTTCCCCGCTGTGCCCGCTGGCAACACAGCGAATCCCGTGTCACTGTCGCCCAGCCACCACAGCTTCCCGCCTGCACGCCTCACCTTTTTCTCGCTGGCCCTCGCACTCACCTCACCACCTTTAAGCGCCCAGCAGCATGGACACGGCCGAAACAGGCCTGGCGTCCGTGTTCCAAAATTAAATCTGGCCATTCAGAGCCCGTCCTTCTTGCTTCTCATCGATGCTCGTCACCTTGGACTGTCCACTTCTCGATCCATTCTCTCTAGGCCCGGCGGCAAGAAAAAGACAATGACACGACTGGCAGACCGCAAGATGCATGACAGCATCGGGGCGACGGATATGAGGACCTCGACTCGTCTTCCCGACCAGACGGTCTCCCTCTCGCTTTCCTTTGTTTTCCCCTTTCATCCCAACAGAACGGTACCCTACCCTGTCGCGCCGCCGCGGACCTACCTGAAGTGCGCGGGAAACCAAGCAAACGACATCCAACTGCATCCGCATATTCGTACCTTAATCGTACGCCGCATAGCTACTACCTTACTACGAATTACGACTGCAAGCCATCGCCAGCCCTTGTTCGTCGCATCGATTGCGTAGCCCATATTCCCACTTCAACCCGTCTTTTGGCAGCGAAAAAAGAGCGAAAAAGCCCCTACCCTGTTGCAACCGAAACGTCAAGATAGCCTCGGGGCCCCTCGTCAAAGCGCCTCTAACAGAAGTCGTCTCAACTCCGCCCACTTACTGTCGCACCTGGCCCTGCCGTCTGATCAGTCTCGCCTCTCGGATCGGACTGATACAGCTCCCCCCCAACTGCGAAACCCCTCCAACGTCTGATCTACCGAATCGTCCAGTCCACCTTAATCACCCCTGCTCCCGTTCGCCGCCGCCACCAATTCGCCCAACTTTTGCACTCGCTGCACAATTGCAGAGACGAACAGCACCTTGCCAGCACGCCGTTGACGAGGTTTCATGGACACCTGACATCCGAAAGATTAGTCCCGACGCCATCACCTCCCTCCACCCCATTCCACACCACCTACCGCACCACGTCCACGCCTCCCTCCACCAAAACCGCCCGGATCGAATTCTATCCTTCCGTCCCTCGACCTCAAGCCCCGTCAATCCTCAATCCTGGCCCTGGTCCCTATCCAAGGAACCGATTCACTCCCGGCCGCACCCTGGTTCAAAAATCCTCCTCAAGCGCGCCAAGACCAGAGACAGCCGCTCCATCGACACTACCGTCCGACTCGTCTCTTTATGACTTTCCCCCCACCCGCCGAAAGCTTCGTCGACTCTTCCTTCACCTCTCTCTCCTCACCCTCATTTTCTCTTCTTCTCCGTTGCATCTCGGTCACGTCGAAGAGTCAAGTCAATTCCTCGAGCCCTTCCGACTAACGAGATCCTTTCTTTCCTTCGCTGCTGGCTCAGATCACTCTTTTTAAAACAAAGCACTCCAACCCGTTTGGCTGGGGTCTTCTTTTCGCTTCTTTTTGTCCGTCACGCGCGCCGCTTTTGGGTTTTAAAAAGACGTTTTAATTCGGGGACCAAGGAGAAAGAGATTGGAAATCAGAATTTGGCATCAGGACACCACGGTTATCAGGGTTTATTGGGATTCGCCGCGCCGCCCTCGTTCGATCCTCCCGCGATCCGTCTCCGCCCCAGGCCCGAGCCTGTCAACTCGTCGCTATTGTCGCAGGTCGACACCCTAATAAATCTACGCAAAGGAGGGAAAATCAAACACAGTCAACATGTCGGGTGACTTAACCTTCGGGGTTTTGGTCAAGAAGCAGTTCACTGCCCAGAAGCTGCTCTTCCATTTCCTGTTCTGGTCCTTTCACTGGGGCATCTTTGCCTATGGATGGTGAGCCACTGTGTGCCGAAGCTTCGCCAATTGTGATGGCTAACTCCTCTCAGGTGGAAGCAAGCGGCCGATACGAGACTAGCGGGTCTGAACACCCTGCAGTTTTCCGTCTGGATTTCTAGAGGTGCTGGTTTGGTTCTCAGTGTCGATGGCATGCTTATCCTGCTCCCCGTTTGCCGAACTGTCATGCGATGGATCCGACCCAAGGTTCGCTTCCTGCCTCTCGACGAGAACCTCTGGCTTCACAGACAGCTGGCCTACTCCATGCTGCTGTTCACCATCCTCCACACTTCTGCTCATTACATCAAGTAAGTTTCATGGCGTACCCTGAAAGACCCAATACTGACATCCATAGCTTCTTCAACGTCGAGGTCACGCAGATTCGTCCCGTTACCGCCATCCAGATTCACTACGCCCAGGCTGGTGGTGTCACTGGTCATGTCATGCTTCTCTGCATGCTCTTGATGTACACCACCGCCCATTCCCGCATTCGTCAGCAGTCGTTCGAGACGTTCTGGTACACTCACCACCTGTTCATCCCCTTCTTCCTCGGACTGTACACCCACACGACCGGCTGCTTCGTTCGCGACACTGCTCTGCCTTACTCGCCGTTCGCCGGAAAGGACTACTGGGACCACTGCATCGGCTACCTTGGATGGCGTTGGGAGCTGTGGTCTGGCGCTTTCTACCTCATGGAGCGTACCTACCGTGAAGTCCGTGCCTGCCGCCTCACCAAGATCACCCGTGTTGTCCGCCACCCGTACGACGTTGTCGAGCTCCAGTTCAACAAGCCCTCGTTCAAGTACAAGGCCGGCCAGTGGCTTTTCCTCCAAGTGCCCTCCATCTCCAACTACCAGTGGCACCCTTTCACCATCACTTCCTGCCCCTTCGACCCCTACGTCTCGGTTCACGTTCGTCAGGTTGGTGACTTCACCCGCGCTCTCGGTGATGCCGTTGGTGCCGGTGGCGCCCAGGCTAAGCTTTACGACGGTGTCGACCCCATGGGAATGTACGAGGTTGCTCTTCAGAATGGTCAGCAAATGCCCGATCTCCGTATCGATGGACCCTACGGAGCTCCCGCCGAAGACGTATTCGAGAACGAAATCGCTGTGCTCATCGGTACTGGTATTGGTGTCACTCCCTGGGCGTCTATTCTCAAGAACATCTATCATCTGCGCAACGGCCCGAACCCCCCGACCCGTCTCCGCCGTGTCGAGTTCATCTGGGTTTGCAAGGATACTGGTTCTTTCGAATGGTTCCAGACTCTGCTCTCGTCTCTCGAGTCCCAGTCTGACGAGGCTGCTCGCCTTCCTGGCAGCAACGGTCTCGAGTTCTTGAAGATCCACACGTACCTCACCCAGAAGTTGGACATGAACACCACACAAAACATTATCCTCAACTCTGTCGGTTCGGAACACGACCCTCTCACCGAACTCAAGTCTCGCACGAACTTCGGCCGACCCAACTTCTCCAAGCTGTTCGCCACCATGCGTGATGGTATCCTGGACAGAACCTACCTCAATGGTTTGGAGGGCAGCATGCGCACAACTGTCGGTGTCTACTTCTGCGGTCCTTCAGTGGCTGGTGAGTTTCTCATGCCTCTTCTATTGTGACCATGAACTAATCAGTCTCCCAGCTCGCGATATCAAGAAGGCTTGTGACGAAGCCTCTGTCGCCGAAGTCAACTTCCGCTTCTGGAAGGAGCACTTCTAAACGCAAAATTTCGCCTTTTAAAAAAATCTCAAAAAAACAGAAAGATCCCAACGTCATGTTGTGCTCTGTAAATGTAGGAGGAGTTTACGTCAGAAGACGATTTTTACAACTTCCGGGAGCTCTCCGACAAGGAGAAGGCGAGTGTCGCGCCAAGAGGGGGAGAGTCGGCTGAATGATCTGGACTGCAAGCGGGAAGGCGTTGGCTGGAAATGCATTGAAGAAACCCACCCAGCGATGTGCATCATCTTACATCTTTTTGCCGCCATCCGGCAAGTGCCTCTCGGTCTATTATTTCTTTCGTGTCACGGGGTTTACCGGATGGCGGGCAATGTTCTTTCACATATATAAAGCCCATATATATCACTTTCAGCTATGGCGAATGGTTTACTCCAACCGTATCATTTGTATGATTTAGCGGGCAAAGATGTGTGACTAGAGATGGGTGACATGATGTGATGTCAAAAAGAACATGTTTATCTATCCCATCATTGGATGACGCAGGCGCTTATCTTTGGGCGACGTGTGTGCCGTGTGTGATCTGTGTGATGTGAACGGAACTTCGGCCTCTAGTCTGACGAACTAGTAGGCGCAGCGAACGACTGTCAACCGATGATGACAGGAACGCGATTGGTCTGTGGTTTTGCTGGGTGCTGACACATCGGCAGACTTTGTCATGCGCAGGGAGCATGCCTCGCGAGCATGACGTTACAGAGGGCATTGAAGTGACAGGGGAGCAGCGGCCGGGACTGAAGAGCGGAAGAGTCGGCGCGGAATAAGGGTCGTCGCGGTGGGGAATCCCACCGAGGTGTTACCGTCCGGGCCACCCCCGGGCGAGTCAAACCCTGGACGGGCTGCTGCTGACTCATTCAAACCAATCCTCTCGCCCAGCGAAGAAGGAGAGGTGTCTAGACCCGTCGGAGCGTGTGGAATCATTGCGTGGTCATCGCTTATGCTGTGGTCTGTGTGAGGTGATTGACCCAGCAGAGAGGGCGAAAGCAGCGGCTTGGCTCTGACGATCGGGTGGAGAAGACGGGGGCATGTGTCAAACGGTTGGCGTTTGGGGGCTGGACTGGGACCGCTCCCGACATGCGTTGCTGCCGTGCGGAGGCGGCCGATGATGTGGTGAGATGGGACCTGGCTTCTGAGATGGTTCCTTCTTGTTTTTGGGGGTTGATTTCTTTGGTTCGGACTTTGCATCCCGTGGGGGAAAGGGTTTGAGAGGTGGTTGATGTTGGTGTGAAGATGGGATGACTTTTGGGGAGTATGTTATGACAGTGATGTCGTTTTCTGTTCACCTCTTGAGTCGTCGTATTTTGGTCACCTTGGCGTTCCTTCGTGAGCTGGTTTTGGAACTGGTTGGAGGCTCTGTTTGCCGACTCACTGCGTACGTGTAAGTCCATGGACATGGTTGGGTGTTGGGGTGTGTGTGGGGGCATCGCGCATTTGAGGGTGTTTTGTATGATGCCCGCCCGCCCGCCCCGACTTAGCGCAGACGCGGATTCCCGCGGGTTTGGTTTGCGTGTGTGAGTTCGGGTGATGACGCAAAAGAAAGATTTAGAGTGGTTCTCTTCCTTTTCTTTTTACCGTGCAGATGGGATGAAAGTGGGATTCCTTTCCTTCGTTGATGGTGGTGTCGCGAGTCGGGGGTGACGTCGCGGGCGGATTTGGTGTTAAGTCAGTGGCCTCCGAGGAGATGTAGTCATTGTCGTTGTCGCCGCCGCCGCCCCCGGACGTCCTCCGAGGGAGCAGTTGCCGATGAGTGGAGTGTTTGGGTATTGAAATGCGAGGCTGCTTTATGCTGTTTGTTCGTGGTCATGCCGAAGGCCGAAAACTCATGAGGGTCTTACCAGAGATTGGTGACAGCTTAGGTGGACTTCCATCAAGGGCAAATTCTTGTGGTCCCTGAAAATCTGTTCATTTTTTTCATTTTGCTCTCGTGACTAGAAATCTGAGTTTGTGGGATTGGGATGGTTTTTTGAGATGGTCGTGCATGGATGTTGGTGGCCAGTTCGTCCATTCTTCGAAACTCTTGGTGGTGAGTGTGCTTGTTTTGAGTTTTGGAGGTTGGGGGGTTTGAGGCCCGATGATGGGATGGAGTGCTATTTTGGGATAAGATGAGGTTGAAGCTACCAAATATCTGTAAACTAACTAACTACTTCCTGAGTCTAGACTGGTCCCAACAAACACGACCAGAACAGCCGCATAAGCAGCTGTGGCAGACACAACTTCGCCAGTGCCGGTTAAGAAACCAGGCACAACTGCTGCGAAAATGATAGTGGCAACTGTCGTAGTTACAAGCGTGGTCACAAAGCCAGGCCGAAGCACCATGATCAGCATCGGGACGATGAGGAATAGACCACCAGCAATTCCCACGGCTGTCCTCTTCAAATAGCTTTGAGTGGCGTCTTTAAGGGCTTTCGCTCTGATCGACCCAAAATATCCAATGATGTTGTCCTTGTCGGTAGTGTCTCCGGGACAATCTTGGAGCAAAATATCAAACACAACTTGGAGCTCTGTTGGTATTCCCTCGAGTGAGCATTTTTCTGCTCTAAACTTCGTTCCAAGATCTCTCAGGAGAGCTCGCTGTAAAGCGAGCTCAGTCGAGATGATGAAAGGGTTCTCTTTATTCGGTTTTAACCCGTACTGAGCCATGTACTCAAGATCTCGTAAGGCTGTCGCTGTTTAGGAAATATTAGCTTCATATTCTATGTGTATAGTATGCGGCTTCTTACCGTACTTTTCCAGGGCTGGTATAAGGTCTGTTCGTACTTTCTCAGACCAAGAATCTGCTTCAAAGGCCATTTCGAACCCAAGTTTTGCAATGTCTCGACGCATAACCTCCAGGGACATCCGTTGCAGTGCTCCCATATCCACTACTACTTCCCCACCCTCCACAGATAAGATCTCTGCCCGGTAGAATTCATGATTTCGCTTGTCGAATCCTTCTTGCAAGACGTGTCCGTAGTCCTTCTGTTGGCGCTTGTGACTAGGACGTCCGCTAGCATTAAATTGGCCTACTACAATATCTGCAAAGTCTGCAGGGCCTACTGACAATGCCGACACCTCCGGTGGCGGCGGCGAAGTGGGCATCGCAATGTCGGCTTCCATGTCGATCCCAGGCTCTTCTTCATTCGTTTGGGGTACAGCCCAGGTCAATGCAACTTCTCGTACAACGGGTTGCTCAACTGGGGCTGTGTTTGAAGTTCTTGGTTCGACAGCCTTCGAATTCCCAACGCTCATATCAATGTTTGATTCCTCGTTAGGATTGAAAAATTTTACGAAAAAGGGAGTTCTTACTGTTCTCGCTAGGCTCTGTTAACTTTGATTCTCGGATTCCATAAATATTTCCTCGTCGCATTACATTCATTTGTGGAATAGTCAGTACACTGTTTTCCATGTATCTTCAAGGGGGGTAGCCGGTCTTGAGACTATCGCATTATTTGCGGTCTCTATTAGGGGCGTTGTCAGTGGCGTCCAATGGATCGGTGAACACGCAATTGCGTCAAATGCTAACCTCAACAAAACGAGTCCGTCGTCATCGCAGGTGTGTATTTGATAAAATTGAACATAATCAAAGGTCTTTAAATGCTACAGAGAATGAATTGCTATCTCCTAAGAGCAGACGTCTTTGAAATATGCACTAGAAATGTCTCACGCAGGCTCGTATATGCAAGTCCTAAATGTGCGCCTTACTTGGAGTATGCATCACAAGCCAATAGTGTACATGTAGCATCGGGAGTTTTCTCCAAACCCCCTGAAAGCTTTTACTGATGTGTCTTTGTGCAAATAGATATAAACAAGTCCTTCGTTTGCGTCATGTTCTCTGGTCTTGCATTGAAAGGCAGTGTTGGTGGCTTTAAGCTGCTTCTTGAATGAGACACTCGTACTGACTAACATTTTATAAAGAACTGCATAGTGCAGATTTGTATAACTAGGGATATATAATAGGTCCCTATTACTCTAACTGCCCCCTATATATTTATAAGGGACTGGACACCCCGCCCGGAGAAACTGGGGACAGTTCGGCTAACAGAGGCTGAAGGAATAAAGAGGCCTATAGAGCTAGAGCATAGAACCCTCTATAGCGAGGACTTAGCGAGTACTTACTAAAAGCTAAAAATAAAGATCTTAGAGAAAGTAAGTAAAAGTAGTATAATAATACTAAACCTACTTTTTAAGTACTTTTACTATTAGTTTAACTTAACTATAACTTATAGCTTTTAATACTTTTATAATTCTTTTATTTCTACTTTATTTTAAAAAAGTTAATAATAATAATAATACTATATACTTAAGTAATACCTACTAATTAAGATAATAAACTTATAACTAGTATTTACTAAGTATTAGGTAAAATAACCTATATAAGCCTATATAGAGAAAATAACTCTAGTAAATAATTAGAGGATAATATAAATTAACTAGAGAAAGTAAGAAGTTATACTTTAAATAAAGTTAAAAGCTTTAAAAGGAATAAACTATTTATACTAAATACTTACTACCTAGATAATAAATATATATAGGAAGAAAAGGAATATAAAACCTCTTTTTATATATAAAATAAGCTATAAAGCTAGATATTTATAGCTATAACTAATAGGCTAGTTTAAACTAATAAACTATAAAAAGAAGATAACTAGCTATTAATATAGTAGATATTAGCTATAATAGCTAACTAGTATAAGCTTATTATAGCTATATTAAGTAACTAAATATCTACTAAACACCTATTTAAAGTTTTTAAAAAACTTTCTAATTATAATATAATATACTTTACTAGTAAAACTATAAATATAATAAAGAAAGATTAGCTTATTATAGTAAAAAAGCTTATAAATATTATTCTAGCTACTCTAATAGCTAGTATATTTAGTAAGTACTAAGTATTATAAAGTATATTATATAGATAGAATAGTAAACTTATTAGAGAATACTTATAAACTTTTTAGAAAAAGAAGTTAACTTAAAATAAAAAGACTTCTAAATCTTTATTAGAAAGTAATATATTATATCTAAGCTATAGGAATAGAATTACTATAATACTTTTAGATAGTACTATTAGAAAGATAATAAAAAACTTATTATATATTAAGCTTACTAGAAAGCTATTAACTAAGTATTTAGTAAGCTAAGTATAAGTAATATAAAAATATATACTTTCTTTTAGAACTTTATTAAAACCTTAAAAAATAAATTATTTAAATAAAATATGAATTATACTAATACTTATACTATTATACTATATACTTAAAAGCTATAAGAAATTATAAATAGAAGATATATAAGGAGACTTACTAGCTATTCTAAGTTATATAAATAACTATATTTAAGTTCCTTAGACTACTTTTATAAGAATAGCTTATAACTTTTATAGTTAGTAAACTATAGAAAATACTATCTAAAAACTTTATTCTAGAGTAACTATTTAGTAAATCTTTATATAACTCTTAACTCTAATAGTAGACTACTTAACTCTTAAAATCTTTAATATTATACTTATAAAAAATATAGCTATATTATAACTTATTATACTAAGAACTATATATAGCTAATAAGTAATAACTAGAACTTAAACTTAAAATAAAATAGTATAAGTATAATTATAATATCTTATATAACTAATACTAAAGATTTAAGAAATAAGTAAATATAAAGGTAACTCTAAAGAACTTTATACTAGAAATCACTTTAGTTCTAATTAAGAAAACTATTAAGAGATAGATATTTATACTCTAAGTATCTAGTAAAATTAAGCTTAAAGTTAATATAGATATCTATATAGTAGTAGATATTATTAGAGAGAACTTTATAGAGAAACTCTAATTAAAAGAAGCTATAAGTATTATAGCTTTAGAACTAATAGACTTCTAAAGAAAGCTTATACTTATAAATAAGGTTTACTAGCTTACTTTCTTTTTATTAGATAGTAAAAACTACTTATAGAAGATCTACTAAATATTTATTATAAGTTTATACCTTAAAAAAGTAAGAGATATCTTTTTATATAATAACTTATAGGTTAAAAAAGTATCTATATAGATACTTATATATATACTTAGTTATATAAATATATCTTATTTACTAAGCTAGAAGTAATTATCTAAGAAGTTATAGAGAATAGCTAATAAGCTTATATTATATACCTAATAAGTGCTTTAGCTCTTAATAAAAAGGATATTAATATTTTAAGTAAGTAATTACTAAATAATAAATAAAATAAAAGAATCCTTAAAGAATTTTAAGCGTTTATTAATATCTTTAATAATAAAAGCATAAAAAAGTTCTTAAGCTAAAAAGAGTAATATACTATATTAAACTAAAGCCTAGTAAAAAGCTTCTTTATAAGTTTATATATTCTATATTAGTAGAATAACTATAAATCTTTATAGAATATATCTAAGAAATAGAAGCTATAAACTAAATCTATTATTTTATAAGTTTTATAGAAATATCTATTCTATTTATACTAAAAAAAATAGTAGTTTATAGTTATATATAGATTATTAAAAGTTAAATAAAATTATAGTAAAAAACTAATACTTTCTATTACTAATTAGTAAGCTTCTAAATAAGTTTACTAGAGTAAAATTTATTTTAAAGATTAACTTAAGTAAAATATATTACTATATTATAATTAATAAAGTAGACTAATAGAAAACTATATTTAGAATATAATATAGGTATTTTAAGTATTTATACTATTTAAGCTTACTAACGCTCTAATAATATTCTAAGTATATATTTATAGAACGTTTACTAACTTCTTAGATATATATTATATTATATATTTAGATAATATTTTAATTTATTTAGATACTAAAGAATAGTATATTAAAAACTTTTATATTATTCTATACTACTTAAAAGCTATTAAACTATTTATAAAACTTAAAAAATATACCTTCTATTAAATAGAAATAGACTTTTTAGAGTTTTATATACTTAGAATAGTATTAAAATAGATCTAAAATATCTAAATAGTTACTAAATAGCTAATACTAAAGTTTTTTAGAGATATAAGTCTTTTTAGAATTCTATAACTTTTATTATAAGTTTATAATAAGATATTTCTCTATTATAGCTCTTATAAATAGTATATTTAAAAGAAGCTAAAATAGTATAAAGTTAGAAGCTTTTATCTAGATAGAAGAGATATAGACTATATTTAAAACGCTTTATAAAGTATTTACTAAAATATTAATACTAAGATATTATAACTCTATATTAGAAATAAAAGTTAAAATAGATATATCTATTTAAGTAGTATTTAGTATACTTTTATAAAAGTATAAAACTATTTAGTATTTAATAGCTTTTTAATTAAGAAAACTATCTAATATAGAATAATATTAAGCTATAAAATAATAAAAGCTTCTTATTATTATTAAAAGCTTAGATTACTAAGTATAATACTTTTAGAAGCTTCTTAAAAAATTCCTAGTTTTTATAAACTATATTATACTAAAAAGAGTATTTATTATACTTATATAAAATATTTATAGAAGATTTATATAATAGGTTTACTAATTATTAGCTTTTAACTTTAAAATCTAATATAGATTAGAGATTACTAACCTAGTAAATAGGTTATCTTAACACTTTAATTATATAATAAAGATATTAAAATAATATACTTCCTACTTTAAGAAGAAAGCTTAAGCTTATTAGCTAGTTTTTAATAATAGACTATTAATATATTACTAAGCTTAAAAAATAAATAGCTATTATAAAAACCTATATCTAAGCTATCTAGTAAAGTATATAAAAACCTTACTAGAAAGCTAGCTTTAAAATTAAGAGATCTTTACTTTTATATTAAAACTACTCTATAAAAAGTACTAATACTTTACTATATATTATAATATATATTAGTATTATTACTTACTCTAAGATATATATAAGTACTATATTAACTACTCTATAAGAAGAAAGTAATATATTAGAGAACTTAAGAGAAGCTAAAGTTACTATATTAAAATAGTATATTTTATATATTATAATAAAGAAGCTTATCTAGAATAAAATAGCTTATATATTATACCTTAGTGTAAATCTTAAATAGATAGTTAGTAAACTATAAGCTAAAGACTATTTCTATAGAAATATTATAGCTAAAGTTTACTAAAATACTAGAAAATACTAAAAATACCAACTTAATAAGAATAATATCTTTTAGTTTAGAAAAAAACTTATTATTCTAAAAGAAAGATCTTTTTACTATAAAATCTTAAAAAACTACTATAATATATTTAGATCAGACTATATAAAAGCAAATAAAACTATAAAACTTATTCTATAGAAGTTTTACTAACTATACTTAATAGAAGATATATAGTAATATATTACTAAGTATTTATACTACTAAGAAGTATATACTATAGTATAAACTATATAAATTACTATAAATATTATAACTACTAGTATACCTTTTCTAGTAGATCTTACTAAACTTTTTAACTAGTTTACTAGAGAGCTACTAAAATAATAAAGTTATATATAATATAATCTTAGTAATTATATACTAAATAACTAAAGTAGCTTAATTCCTAGTAATAACTAAATAGCTAGATATTATAAACTTAGTAAAGATCTTATATTAAGAGATTAAATACTAATAGTATACTTAAAACTATTATTAGTAATTAAGATAAGTTAATTACTAGCTAATTTTAGTAGAATTAGATAAAAGCTTAGGATATTTAGAAGTATTTTTCTATAGCTTAGTATCTATAGATAGATAGCTAGATAGAGAGAATATATTAAATATTAACTATATATCTTACTAAGTTTAATAAAAGTTTATAGGACTAATAAGCTATATAATTAGTTAAAGCTAAATTTTCTTATAATAATAATAAGTATATTACTATTAATATCTCTTTATTTAAAGCGTTTATAAACTACTATCTTAGAATAATAGACTTCTACTTACTAAATATTAAAATTTAAACTTAAAAAATTAAAGAAAAACTTAAGAAATTAATAGAAGTTTACTAAAAGATAGCTAAAAATTAGTAGTATACTACTAAAATATAAGCTAAGAATACTAATACTAAAAAGAAAGTATAATTATATAATATAAAAGATATTATAAAACTCTCTATAAAGAACTTTTATTTTATAAAAAGTTAGTAGAAGCTTACTCTATAATTTATCTTTATACTAATTATAGAAGTTATAAGCTTAAATATTTATAGAGTCTAACTTCTAGAAAAATATAGTAAAGTATATAATATTTTCTCTATTACTTTACTTAAACTATAGTATAGCTAAAAGCTTACTAAAGAGTAGTTTTTAGACTTTAAAAAAGACTTAGAAAAATAAAAAGTTAAAGATATTATATTATAAGAAAATACTAGAAAGCTTTCTATATTTAGTTAAATAGAAAAGCTAGCTAGTAGAATATAATACCTAGAAGCCTAAAGAATACTTAGTAAATACTTTATAAATCTTTACTAGATTTAAGAAATAATAGTATAAATTATATTATAAATAAAATAATAAGTAGTATAAAGTAAAAAGAAGTTAATTAACTATAAAAATATAGTAGAAGCTTAGAAGAAAAAGTAATAAAAAAAACCTTAGATATCTAACTATTTATATATATAGAAAAGCTATTATATACTTTCTAAAAATTCCCTAAAAAGACCTATTATTCTTTATTATTATCTTTATTACTAGAACTAATATTATTACTATTTAGTCTAATATTCTTATTACTACTATCCTTATTACTACTCTTTTCTAAAGAATTATCCTTATTATTAGTATCTATAGCTTTCTAGTAGATATTTATAGAAGCTATACTAACTTTTTTATAAATATTTAGTTAAAAAGTAAGACTATTACTAATATATTTAAGCTTAGTAAAAGAGTATATTTATAGGTATTATAGAGTATTTAGGAGCTTTATACCTTTAAAAAGTCCTAAATAAGTAAGCTTAATATATAAAAGTCTTTACTTATAAGATAGCTTTCTAAGACTTTTTTAAACTTATTAAGAAACTAAGCCTACTTATAGATATAGCTTATATCTTTAAGGTATTAAAGTAAAGCTATATTTAGCTAAGTTTAAGTTACTTAGATAAAAGCTTTATCTTTCTTATAGTAAGTATTCTATAAAGTATTATTAGTATTAATATAAGAAGATTAATAAAGAAAGAAACTTACTTTAAGCTGAAGTTATAAATATACTTAGGTGTAGTTAGTAGCGTTCTCTTTAGTATTTATTTATAGAAGCTAGCTATAGTATTATTTAAAGCTTAGAGTAAGACTAGTAGAGTTTATTAACTACTTATAAAGCTCTAAGAGAAAGCTCTAACCTTTATAGATAGTAGTATAAATATAGTAAATTTTATACTAATAGTGTTTACTAGCTTTAATCTTAGCTATATAATGCTTAACTTAGTTCTAGTAGATATAAATACTATTAATAAGAGAGTTAGAAATCTAAAGTTATAAAGTTAGTTTAATCTTTCTATAATAAGTTACTAAAGACTTACTTTATAGTACTTAATATTATAAGAATAATATATTTAGTAGGTTATATTACTTAACTATATAGGTATAAACTACTTAGTAGACTAGTAAAGCTATAGAATATAATATAATGTTTACTTCTATCTAATTAGTTATACTAGTAGATATTATTACTTTTTTCTAAAGCTTTAGGCTTAAAATATAAGGAGATATAAATAATAAAGGAGTTAGTATTTATAATATTAGATATAAAAGTCTAGAAAAATAATAAAAGATTAGTAAAGGCTTAAGGAAGGGCTTATAAAATATAAAAGTTATTATTATTAGATATAATATATTAAAAAAGAAAAGAAAACTGATTTTAAGGCAGAAAAAAGCTATTACTTTATAGATAGCTAAGAAACCTTATTAAATAATTATAAAAGTAGCTATAACTTTAGATAGTAGGAATAATAGTTATTTACTATAGTACTACTTATAAAGAAGTAAGTATAATAAATTAATAATAGTAGTTACTATTAACTTACTTTATAGCTTTATAATATACTTATTTAGAAGGGGATAATAAGATAGAAAATAAAACTATTATAAAGATATTATTTAAGAAAAAGCTTACTAAATAAAAAGTAAACTATTAGAAATAAAATTACTACTAAAAAAGTAACTATTTCTATTAATAAATAATAATAAGACTCTTTTAGAGTAACCTAAAAAGAACTATAAAGAGAGGTTAAAATAAAAGAAACTATAAAAAATAAAATTATAGGTTTCTACTATAATATTAATAGCTCTATTATCCTTCAGTAAATAAACAGTAAATAGCTACTATACTAGATAATAGAAAATAATAATAATAAAGTTAGATATTTTATTTAGATAATAGAGAAAGATAATAATAGAAAGCTAACTTCTATACCTAACTTTATAGTAAGAACTACTATAATTAGAAAGAAGATAATTATAAAGGACTAGATACTCTATTTAGAGAAACTAAGAATAGTTCAGCTAATAAAAGCTAAAGGAATAAAGAGGCTTATAGAGCTAGGGTATAAAACCTTCTATAGCGAGGACTTAGTAAGTACTTACTAAAAGCTGAAAATAAAGATCTTAGAAGAAGTAAGTAAAAGTAGTGTAGTAATATAGACCTACTTTTTAGGTACTTCTACTATTAGTTTAACCTAACTATAGCTTATAGCTCTTAATACTTTTATAATATTTAGGAAACTACTTCTATTAATTATAACTAAGTTATAGCGATTATATATATATTATTAAGTTTTTTTAATAAAGCTATATACTTTAGTAATTAGAAATATTTAACTTATAAATAATTAAATAGTTTATTTAAATTAATATTTCTCTTAATTTATTAGAAATATTACTATATTTTAGTTTAATTATATTTTAATATATTAAAGTAAATAAAGAAGAAGTATTAATATATTTAATATTTTTTAAGCTTTTTATTAAAAAAACTTATTATATATATAAAAACTTATATACTTTATTAAAGTATTTCTAAGTAATCTTAGGGAAATTACTATTTTTAAAATAGTTATTAATAGTATTAATATAGTATAGTAATAATATCTTAATATTAAAAGAGTAATTAGTTAAAGTAATATAAAAAAAGAAAAACTTACTTTTTAGTAATTTATATTCTCTTTATATACCTCTATAAGTAGCTATAGAAGTATCTCTATAAAGCCTAGACTATCCTAGCCTTAAATATTTCCCCGTAAGAGTCATACAGCAGTTAACAAGGTATGCCTCTAGGTAGCAAACTACGAAGAAGAAAAGTTAGAAGGGAAGAAAGACTCGTACTGACTAAAATCTTGCTTGAACCTGACGCATCAAATTTTGTAACTGAATCATCTGCTGGGCATTTAATTTCAGCTTGCAGCAATCTATTGGCGCAAAGCTTTAGATAACGCTACGTTGTCGCTCATGATTCGCTGGCACTGAAGATCTTATTAGGCTGTCTGCAATTTAAGCTGCAAGCCGAGTACAACTCATCTTGCTAGTCTTTTTCGAGTTTCCAAACATGGCATTATTGAGGTAGATGGCTCCTACCTTGCATATGCAATGCAGCCTACTCAAAGAGGCCGTGTCTGTGAGATGCCGAGGAGTGGCCGCGCCAACATGCATAACTAGAGGAACAGCAAGTAGTAGAGGCTAAAGCATGTAAAGGCACGCCGGTCTTAGATTTCTGTGGTAATGTCAGACTGAGAGTACTCTTTCACCTGTAACAAAATGAATAGTGACACAAGCAGATGAACAAAACGATGTTCATCGAGTGTTCTTCTGGAGATACAAAGTTGATAAATGACGAACAAGGGGCTACCCCGACTTCATGACTGAACCAATATCGCTAGATGGTGAAAATATCAGTAATTCAATTATCGTAGAGCCCCACGACACCGAAGCTTCCTTCAATACGGAACGGGGACGGAAAAGGAAAGTGGGTCACTGCATGGGCCGGCTTACCGACCTCGGTCTTGGCCGGGGTCGAAGTGCCCCGCACTTCATGCCGAGGTGGTTGAGACAACGAAATTGATGCCGCACGGCCGTACGTGAACGGCATCTCTCTGCTCTGTCGCAAACATTGAGCCGCAAGATTTTCCGGTTAACCATAGCGCTGCTTTCTTATTATTGTTTCCTCTTCTGCAAGATTGCATTTAACCAGCCATGTCTCGAGTTCCCTTCGCAGACCCGCCGTGGCTCAGAGGCCTACCCTCACCCTACTTCAACGATTCACACAAGAGGTTCCAAGTCGCGTGTCGCAAGTTCATCGACGAAAACTTGAACAAAGATGCGCTTGAATGGGAAACATCTGAGGAAGTACCACCCAACGTATTTAAGACGTTCGCCGATGGCAACTTCCTTCTTCCGGCCCTGCCGGCACCTTTGCCCGTAGAGTGGCTGCGAAAGCTGGGAATTGCCCACATGCCCGGGCAGGTGCCGGTCGAGGAATGGGATTATTTGCACACAATGATCTACTCTGATGAGGTGCGAACGGTGTCGTTACATACACTGAGTTCCCGCGCACGACTAACCGCGTCGTTCTGTAGATGAGTCGATCTGGCCTGGCTGGTCCTGGAGGGTCCATCACCACTGGCGTTGCGTTTGGAATTCCGCCTTTGCTGCATTATGGTGATAGCAAGTTACAGGAAAGGTTCCTTCCGGACCTTTTGCTTGGACGAAAGAGAACTTGTATCGCCATTACTGAACCAGAGTAAGTTGAGCTTTCGTGACACGAGCACACTAGTTCTGGTGAAAAGAGGCTGACATCTTTTTTCAACTATTGCAGCGCTGGATCAGACGTCGCAAACATCACTACTACTGCTGAGCTGCAAGGTAACGAATACATCGTAAACGGAACCAAGAAGTGGATTACCAATGGTGTAATGGCGGACTATGCAACTTTGGCCGTCCGAACCGGTGGCGAAGGCTCGGGGGCCAAGGGAATTTCACTCTTAGTTGTGCCCTTGGACCAGCCTGGGGTATCCAGAAGGCGTCTCAAGGTCTCTGGGCAGATCATCGCGGGCACCTCGTTCATCGAGTTGTCCGACGTCCGCGTTCCGCGAAAGAATCTCATCGGCCGCGAGAACGAAGGCATGAAGTACATCATGCACAACTTCAACCATGAGCGCATGTTCATATCGGTTGGCGTGACAAGGCAGGCCAGGGTAGCGCTGAGCTCGGCGTTTGCGTATGTTCTTCAACGTGAAGCATTCGGAAAGGTGAGTGGCTGTTACTGACCTTCCTACTCGAAAACCTTCAAGGACCGTACTGACAGGTCATCCGGAAAGCCTCTCATTGAGCAGCCAGTAGTGCGCCATCGCCTGGCGAAATGCGGAGCATTGCTCGAGTCGCAGTCCGCTTGGGTCGAAGCATTTGCCTATCAGTTGTCAAAGATGCCCAAGAAGACTGCAGATGAGGAACTTGGCGGTTTGACCTCATTGTGCAAAGCCAATGCTGGAATCGTGTTGGATGAATGCGCAAGGTGCGCTGTCCTGCTGTTCGGAGGCAATGGGTACACTCGCACTGGAAAAGGAGAGATTGCAGAGAGTAAGTCACCAAGTTCAAATCTCGACTTCTTTCGAATGCATGACGCTGATTATAACATCCAGAGATCTACCGCGAAGTTCCAGGGGCGCGGATTCCTGGTGGAAGCGAGGATGTGTTGCTTGATTTGGCTATCCGCCAGTTGACCAAGAGGTTCCTCGCGGAGACCGAGAAGGAGAAGAAGGGATCCAAGTTGTAGAAACTCAGAGCATCGTTTTGTACCTCCATAAGTGCGTAAAGTAAGGCTGATATTTGTAAATCTATTCATGCTTTGAACATCAGCTAAGATAGCTGTAATTGAACTCCGTCGTATTACTCCCAATATGCAGTCCGCACCACAGCGCCGGATGGATTTGAGTTGTTCAGCTATTTTACGTGTCAGTGTATAGGATCTAGCGATTTCCACACAGATGGCTGTACTCACATCTAAGGCTTCTTACAATCAAAGTTTCCTTCTGAGTTGAAATAACAAATCATGCCCTTTGCACAGTTGCCTTCAAGGTTCCAAATCAGCTTTCCTTCGGAGCCGACTTTGCACCCTAGTGAATTGACACCCGAGCATGCCCATGTGTTGGCTTTGGAGCACGGATCGCCTGGGTTTTGAGCATTGACAATGCCAACGGCCAAGACGGCCAAAAGAGTGGTCTTCAAGTCGGTGGGGAGCATAGTATCGATTGTCGAGCGCAGAGGTGATCGTGGTATTTAGGTGGATGATCAGATGCAGGAGGGAGTGAAGAGCATGCTACTATGAGTCGGTGGACACTATGGATTATATAGACATAGAGGAAGAACGATTGTCAGCCTTTTAGATATTGCAAGTCCAAAAAAAGACATTGATATTTAAGTTTGATGCATCCTCCGGCGATCCCGGATCGACGTATGCTTCAACGTGAATCTATACACAAATTAGGGGACGGATTTAACGCGAAGATCAGTGACCACTAATTAGGCTTTCGCTTCAGTCTGACTTAGATAAGTCGGTGCCCTCTTTTTTGTTGAAAAGCTGGCTGTGCGGTATTCCGATGAACTCGTACACTCGGATCTGGCCACATGATACGACAACCTGAATCATGGATTGCGACGATGTGGAACAGAATTGGTCAATCGGCTACCAGTCTTTGATCTGCTTGATGATAAATGACGTGTGTCATATTGGAGCGCCTGATATTGAACTGTCTGGGCTACAGGACAGGAAACTGGTTGTACAGACTCATGTCATTAGATCTGGCCATTTCTTGTGTTTCTCGTATGCCTTATTGCTAGCCATAGAGAAGGCCGGAGAATGGGGTGGACTATGTCAACGGTAAATATCAGGGCGCGAAGGGTTTCGAATGTTTCCATACGCCTCTGGCCACTTTTAAAGAAACATTATCCAAAAAGAAAAGGTGGCCACTATTAGTCTTCGTTTTTGATTGACTACACGCACATATTTACTTGGCGGCTATGTTGAATCTTATTCATCGGGTTATATTTATCAAGGAATAGTTCGTCTGCTTCATACGTCTATTTTGTGTTTTATGTTGCCACATTCGTCCTGAGCCAACGACCATTTCTAGAGTTGCTTTGATTTTCTGAATGTTTGTTGGACATCATTCACCAAACACCAGTCATACTTACAATTGTACCCTGAAAGAAACATAAAGCGCGTAATAAGTTGGGGCCTTTTTCTCCTGCAGCGAGTATTGTACTTTTGAAATATCTAACTAGTCAGTGGCTGCAACTCGGAACGGCTATGGTTATAATTCATCAGCCTCTTAAAGGAATGCATCGTCAGAGCATGTGAGAATTACACCCCAAGACGCCGTGCAAGCTCGTCACTCTCGATCCTTTCGTCTGGGCTCCATTGCAGCATTTGTGACAGCAACGCTCCGTCGCCTTCATGATCCAAAGACTTTCTCATACTCTCTACTTTCAACAGCCACTGCATCATCTCGTCTTTAACATCCTCGTCCTCGAAAGCATGCGGTAGAATCCATGTCCCATCAGGCAGGGGAACATCCCCGAACGCAAACAGCATCGTCACACCCAAGGCCCACACGTCGCCAGCTTGGCACTTCTTCTTCTCGAAGAACTCTGGTGGTGCGTATGGCGGGGTACCGGACGGCGTCCAGCCGCCCTCCGGCAAGCTCTCTGGGTTGACCAGTGCAGCGCCGAAGTCGATGAGGACTGCGTGTTTGAGCTTCTCGTCCCACACGATGTTGTGCGGCTTGACATCGTCATGAATAACCGATTTCGAGTGAGTGTACGCGAGGGCACCAGAGATCTGCTCCCACAGCAGCCTTGCGTCATCGTGTGTAAGTGTGCATTGTTTGGTGTCAGACTCGATGAAGAGATCGAGGCTACGACCCGGTGCCCACAAGAGAGTTATCGTGAGAGCCACTGCATCAGAGTGTGTAATTTGGACAATGTTGGCCTGTCACACATGATGAGCACTGATCTCTGGGAATAACTCTATCATAAAAGGCCAGAGTACTTACATGGGTGCCGACGTGTCTGAGAGCCTCTACTTCCCGCTCCCAATGCTGAAGAGCGCGAGGGTCTTTTTGAAGTTGAAACTTCTTGATGAATACTTTGCATAGCTTGGGTTTTCTCTGGCGGGTCTCAGTCACTGAAGTTTAAGACAAAGGTATGCGCGATAATACGGGGTTTGGGGGAACTCACTGGTACGTCGTTTGCCAAGGCGGGCTCAGCCATGAGTCGTTCACTTGGGTCCATGGAACCTACGACCACGTTTGAAATTGATTTAGATTTTGTACCAAAACAAGGTAAGAGCTGCCTGTTGTTGTGTCGTCAGAATAATGGGAGAAGGTTTGAAAATTGAGCAGTAAATACGATAAGAGAAATTCAGGCAACCTTCCAGAGACGCGCTAGACTCTGCACGATTGCGGCTCAGACTTGCCGGGCCTGCATGAACGAGTGACTCACGCCGGAGCCAACGGCGGCCCCTCTTCGGACCAAAGTGGACCATATCCGTTCCGGCGTATCAACCGGCTTTGTGGTGATCCTCCCCGATCGGTGAACCTGAGATGCTCATGAATGGACGCGCTATATTCAGATCATGCAAATTGGGTATCTGTGAATCTCAAAGAGACCATACTGATTACACGCTATCCTTCTCCCGCGCACGGGAAATCCCAAATAGCCAGAACCCTGTGATGACAGCCACACTCTCCCACTTCTCCCCCAAGTCCCCTGTCAATGCTGTCCCCATAAACTTGAACTTCAGCCCGTTCGCAATCCCGATATTCGACCTCGGTGCCAGGACGGCGACGACTTCATTCCCATCACCCGAGAAGCCCTGCTCGCGCGTCTTTCTGCTGCCCCCAGCGCCAGCCTTCGGCCCTGACATCCTCACCAACTTGCCTCCAATCGCATGTCGCGCGAGCTCCTTGACCTCATTTCCACTCGAGCGCCGCCACTGGAACTCCTCTTCTCTGCCCTCTTTGCCAACCTTGATCCGGAAGGCAAGACACGAGGCAAACACCGAGCTGGACCGCGAGTTCAATGGTTTTTCATAGGAAATCTCCTCAACGACGGCGTGCGGGTCTGACGGATCGTGGACGGTGATTGTAGCAGCGAAGTTGACGGAGCGGGAATTCTTCTGGGTCATCCGCACGATGATGGGGTCTCTCTCGCTCGGCCCGTTGTGGAGATGGAGGGGTTGCATGGTGGTTTGGAGTCTTGCGCTAGCGGAGAAGGCGAAGAGGCGTTCTTCTGACGAGGTGGGACCGAGGTAGTAGAAGCCTTCCTGCCTATCAAGGTAACATTGAAAAGATGGGGGAAACTTCGCCAGCGAATTCAAAGGCGGTTTTGAGTCGGAAGGCGGGTTGTCGAACCCAGTGCTGGGTGCTTGATACGTTGGGATTTCCTCGTTACCTTGGGAGTAGGGAGGTGGGTTGTCGCTCAGACGGCCCTTGCCTTTGAGACTGTCCATCTTGACGGAATTCGGGATATTGTGTGCTCGACGTTAATTTTTGTCGTCGAAGGGTCGGATATGTGAGGTCGTCGCATCGCAATTTTGGGCGGTGGGTCGCTGTTTATGAGCTGGAGCACAGGGTCAGCACACTGGTCACGCGCGATTCCTCCAAGCGTGGCTCATCCTGGCGGAAAGCCCAGCTCAAGGGGCTGTGAAACGGTCAGACAATCGCAAATGACGTCAGTCTCAAAAATAAGCAATTGCGATGGTGAAATATAGAACCATCGGTCATCCCTGACTGCGCCTCTTATTTAACGTCTAACAGCCACAATAGTCCGAACAATCCAACACTAACACGAAACTGCGCCACTTTCCGAATTGGGCAGTCCGAGATATCTCACCATCATCCTTCACGCACACAGTTGAGTTGGGAGAATAATGACATGGCCTCAACAGCAATGATGATTGATATTGACGGCGGAGGATTCGAGGAACGCATAAAAAGCTTCCGGGGAAGGTTCCGCGGCGACATCAAATTTATCCTTACTGTGCATCCTCTTCACCCTAGCTCACTCGCAGGAAATAATATCACCAGATCCAATATCAAGATTTTCTGTGTATCTCCTGGGTATAAATTTGTTGTCAAGCTACTGAGAATCCATGGCACCGAGCAATAGGGGAGGTGCCTCGGGGTTCTGCTCAGAATCGTTGTGGTGAGCAGCGTTGCGTTGCGGTTGGTTGAGATGCCATACCTCGACGGCCGTGATTTGATGCATTAGCCATGACAGATACCACGCACCCTCGCGGTTGTTGTCTGTCTCTGGTCTCTCTGAAGTATCCTCGACCGAATAAAAGAACACCCAGTGGATCACTTCATCTGCTTACTTGTTGTGGTGACTCTTCAGTTCAACGAAGGCTTCTTTCCAGTGGCCTGGGCAGCTCGTGGCCGACATTAAAAACCTAAGGTGCCGAAATCCTCGAAAAAGGAATTTGGTCCCAATTTCGTTATAAGGGGTGCAAATGATGAATTTATAGACGGCCTTAGCATGACGTTACCCAGACCTATGAAGGGTACCTATGAAGCCAGCGATGGGTAAGTACGTTTCGTTGGAAATGTCACGCCTGCCTTTGACGTGCTCTCTAATCAGTGAATCCCCGTCAGCCAGAGACTACCTGCAAGCATGACACACTGTCTACTTAAAGGGGTTCGCTGCGGATGGGACTTCTTCCCATGGCAAATTGCATTAGCTGACGCTTGCTTTATACTTTCAAATGCCCGATACAGACGGGAGAGCCACAAGATAGAGAGGGCCCCAAAGGGGCACAGGAGGACAAGGTCGGATAGGCGTCGTCTTCAGTGTATTTCCAATTGCATACAGACCCCAATGCGAAAAGAATGATAATGAAGTGTTCCTGAACGAGGCTTGTAGACAGCATCTGCCACGTGCCGTCGTGTCGCGTTCCGGCGTAAACGATGATACGATGGTCGGGTTCAAGTTCACAAGCGAGTCCGCATGCGTCACTTGCGGTTCCTAATGAGATAGAGACATTATCTTAGCTTTGAATCCGGGAAGAAAGCCGTGTAAAAGTCTGCGATCTATGGCTTGAGGGGAAGGATGGAAGGAAAATGCAGAACTGTTCAACTGATGCCCAGAAAGCTGATATCAGCCAGATGCATAGATGCCGGGGCGATGGAAGCGCAATGGGAAGATATAAGGGCAGGTTGAAGGTACAGCATTGTATTTTTGAGGACCAAATGGACCAGTCCTGACTCACTACATTCGCTAAGGTCTCTCAGCAATGGCAGCTAGATGGCTAAAGAAAGCCCTGGGAGTCTAGGTGGCTCCCCTTCAATGGTATGCGCTACAGCAATCTAATGACTTGTGCTGGTATCCACCAAGTCAATACTCAGACAACAATAGAGATTGTCAACGGTAGAACTGATGGGCTGTTTGGTCCTGTTATTGAGGCTGTGGATGACCGAATGAAGGGTTCGGGCTAGAAGAACCTTTATATGCTCTTTTGAGAACCAAACCCTTCAATTCATTATGGGAACTGGGCCTCGCATTTCATTATATAACTTCCAACACCAACGATTCAGCATTAAATGCTGCCGGCAGGTAGTGAAACATATCGAAGGGGGCGAACACGCAGCAGGCCCGCAATTGCGTAAAATAAAAGACGTCATCAGCTTTTGATGAAGACAGAAGATAAGACACGAATGAACGACACGAGTTCGTATGATCCTTACAATAGACATTCCCAATAACTTGAGACGGTCGTGAAATGAGGAAAAGGACGAAATAAATGGAAATGACGGTCTCGCTCCTAAAGCTTTGGCGTTGCTTCTCATCCCTAGCCCTCGCAGAGCATAATACCAGAACGGCAACAGAAAATAAAGCTGGATCACGGCGTCAGATAGGAAAAGTGAGATAGGTGCCAACCTTTCGGTTCTGGAGGCCAGCTTCTTGCATGATACTTGCGTGGGTGTTGACCACGTCTGGCAAACATAAACAGAACGCTGGCGCATTGCAGGAGGAACTTCAGAGGGAAAGCATACAGGCTGATTATGTACTCCGTGCCCAGTCGTAGTCAACAGGAGCCGCATTCAATCAGAGAATGGACATCTCTCCAAATGAGCAGCGATCCGAGGCAGCGACACCTCGCCAAGTCATTCGTGATGAATCTTCAGGAGCGGTACCAGATGCCAAGGGGCCCCCTTGACCCCGACACAGAAAGATGAATACCGCATTTGGCTGCAAGCTTGGGACGCGGGCTATAAAACATCCTATAACATTTCAACACTCATAGCCAGCGAGGACAAATGATGTTGCTTCAGGGTTTTGTGTGTATCGGAAAAACCCCGGACAAACACGGAGCGGGTATTCGCAGCGTCCATCGCTGATGTGATGAGACGGATATGAAAGACGCGTAATAGTCATCCTCGTGGCAAATGAAGTGAATACGCGCGAGAGCATCGAGGATACCAGTGGTGAATGAGGACCAACAGAGAGATATGCGTTCCCAGAACACGGGCGCAGTAGTCGACAGGTTCTGTCAGGGAGCAGTAATGAAATGGTCCAAATTGAAGTCAGGGCTACTTTATTTTTTGCACTCTTCCACTTTATCGAATGAATCAAGAAATGGTTAAGGAACTCATTGGAAAAACACAAATATATCATAGCCGCAGGTGAGAGACTTGTAACATCACCCATGTTCCACCCGGTGTGTGACAATAGACAGCGAGCTTTTGGGAGATGAAGAATCACTTGAGAGCCGAAGTCAAACTCGACTCACGTGTAGAATAGATGACGACGTAAGCTGGCACAAACATCTCTTCAGAAAGGTTCCAGACTTTGGTGACCCGTCGGCCATGCTCATATCATCGCTTGAAGCAAGACGTTTAGAACCTGCCATCTCATCCTACACTGTGACGAAGGCGAATGTCAATCCTTCCTTGCATCGGAGGGTTCTCTAGCTCCCGCCACAAGCAATATAGGGTGGCGTCTCGGGATGATGGACACTATCACAAGCAGCCGATCACCATCCTTGTGACTTCAAATGGCGCTGCACCATCGGTCACACAAGGTAAAGCCAACAGAGACTACTCGTTGGGGTTGTTGAGTGACCGGTCAGGTGAGTTTGAGCCTCAAACCTAAGATCACTCACCGACCGTCGGTCCAGATTCCGTGCAACACTCCACACCGACCACAAAGACACGCACTGCCATCTGCAACCCGCACCTTCAGCTGCTTGCCGAAGGTTGTCTCACCACCCGGGACGGGAAGGCAGAATCGAGGTGTGCTCAGGTGACTGAGGCTGAAGGGCTGGTCCAGCAGGTCGTCTTGACGCCGGGCGACGACCGAAGCAGAGACCGTTCGCGCCCGCGGTGCCGTCCCCCACCATCAGCCATTGTCACACCTCGCTGAAGCGGCTTCGGTCGGCGGGAGGTTCCCGGACCTGACCAAAAGCGGAAAAGTGCGATATCGGAGGCTGGCCAATCCACAAGCTTGAGGTGGAGCTCCATCACACACTTCCCATCCTACGGTTCCCTTCACCGCGCGCGGGATTTGAGACCTTTTCCCCATTTTCCTCACTGTTCGGTGATGGGGAAGCGCGGCCAGTGAGGGTCGCTGATCCGTCGCTGGCCGCATCGTCAGTGGCCGGAGGAATGCAGACCGAGACAAGTGATGAGCCCGGAAGGGTGGGGACCCTTTGGCTCACCGGGTCCCGACAAGGAGAGATGTGGCATCCGTTATCCATACCCGCCACCTTCTTTTTTGGCTCTCCAACTGTCGTGGAAGGAGGGACGGAAAGCCGACGCTCGATTGACGGGCGTTTAGTCAGACGTTGATGACATGTTGGGGGGCTTGTTGTGATCATCGGCACGCGTCTCAGGCAGGGCTGGCTGGCTGAGTTGAATGCAGCGGTTGAGAGCATCTGCGGCAGAGAGAGGTTCGGTTGTCGATGTCGATGTTGTTGTCCTGCACATGCCATGCAGGGCGACAGAAACAGACGGCGCGACGGCTATCTCAAGCGCGAATCCCACCAGTCTCGCGCATGTCTGTCGTGCATATGCCGCTAATCATAGACACATAGCGACGGTGTAAGGCCGGCCGACTCGGCGGGAGAGCTTGGAAGGACGAATACAGACATTCCGAGTGAGTGGAGACTCGCGTGCTGGGGTGGTGTTGATGTCCCTCCTTCGACAATGGGTCGACTGGAGTTGCAACGCTCGTAGCTAGGTTTCCTAGAGTCAGAAGCATAGCCACGGCATGACATGACGGTTTGCTAGTCATCGGGAAAACTGCCTTGTTACCGCTGTCAAGCCGTTGGCACTCTGTCGGGAATCGAGATGTGCGACGGGACGAACGATGGGGTCTTCATCCGTAACCCTTGTCGACAGCAGGCCGGACTAGACCCGGCCAGGGCATGGCATGGCATGTTTGGACCGTTGCATCGCGTGGGTAAGTGAGCAGCAAGACCTGGCATGCTGTCTAAAAAAGCATGCAGCAAAATGCTGCGTAACTCGTCTCGCACGAGGGGAACTGCAGAGGTAGCGGGATTGAGACACGCCGGTTGATTCGCGAACCAGGGTGAGAGAAAGAAAACGTTCAGGTGCTAGTGTGGGGGGTTGAGCGGAGACCTATCGGATGGAGAGTTGCGGTGAGGCTGGCGGTATGTCCCGGTGAGCGCAAGGTGCGATTGGCTGGAATGGATGATGGATGGATGGTTGAATGAATGAATGGTCGCAGGCTTCTGATGTTTGTTCGTGGGGCGGCAAGGAAGGTGGTTGTGGCCAGCTCAAAGTCTGCAACGGTCGGTACGCATATTGGATGGATGGAGGTGAGCGAGGTCAGAGGTGAGTGGTGAGTTCGGAGAGGGCAAGGTGTGGAGGCCACATTGAGGCCCGAGATTGCAGTTTGCTAAACTTTTGGGAGATAGAATTGAGTTGAAGCAACCAATGAGCGGTGGTTGAGCGGAAACCTGCGATTCCCAAGGAGCGAGGTTGTAGGTGCAGAGTGTGATCTGTTGACGATGTTGGGCCGTTGATGTCCGACTAAGGTGCGGATAATTAGAAGCCAAACCAGACGATTGGCTCCGTGGCGGTGGGGTCCGAGTTAACGGCCCCCGATGTTTCCAGTTGTCAGTTGTGACATTGGGCTTTTGGGCCTCGAGGTGAACGACTCAGCTACCCGATCCTGATGCTCGGTGGGCGGAGTCGTGGGAAGCGGGCGGGCGGGACGATGGCTGGGTGTTCTGAGTGCTGGAAAAAGGACGCGTTGTGTGAATCCATGAGATGAGCAGGCATGATGCAGGCAGCACAGTGCAGTGCAGTTGAGTTGCAGCGCAGCACACGCAGCGGAGAGCAAATCTGCTGAGCGAGACACAGACAATTGGGAGGCAGGAGTCGGGGGCAGGGACCGGAGAGGGTCCACGTGGTGCGCATGACATGAGCTTCTTGCCATTGCTGGCCTTGATGGACAAGGACATGGACGCAGGCAGACGCAAGACGCAGGCCAGGGCTTTTTGCATCGTCAGAGGCGCTTGTTTTTTTCTTTCCTCTCCTCGCCGGTTGTCACGAAGTGGCCCTGCCAGTCGCACTCCGCTGTGTCCAAGAGGCACGGCACGGGATGAAAATTGGGCTTGCCCGCAACGTCGAGGATCCAAACGATGGCTTGGACGGATCGCGTAGCTCTCCAGGCCTCCCACACTTCTCCGCCGGTGGACAAATTGACAAACCCGCACATGCCAAGGGACGGGCAATGCCTAAATGCTCCTCAGCCGAGACACCGAGATCAGACGTACACACCATCTCTGGTCGGTGAGCGTGTGCCCATTGGCATCTTTGGATGTTGTTGAAGATCATCGGCCGGGCCGTGTCCGTCAAGCTGATATGATGCGACTCCATGAGATTGGCGCCTTGTCGTTGGTGTAATGTACTTGGTAGGTAGGTGCCGCTGGCATCAGGCGTCCCATCTGCGAGAGTGCCCGAAACATCTGTCGACATTATGCGCATCGCTTCGCATTTCTCGGAGCAAGTCGCTCTCGCACTCGTCCATTGCCGAGTTATGTCCTCCTCGAATAAGAGAACCATCCATCCGTATGCCGCCATGGCTGCTTGTCTCTGTCAGTTTCCAAGCGAGGCCTGCTTGTTCCGATCCCATGCAGCTTCACAAGAAGGTGACAGGCCGGCCTTGACCCTTGGGGCTTGGGGGCCACCGTTGCAATGTTCAAGTTCAACCGAGCGAACCAGTTGAAGGTAACCCGAAACCCCATAATTCTTTGCTCGATTCAAGCATCTCGTTAAGATCTGAAGTGGATCGCGGGGAGGAAGGGGAAAAGACACTGGACGAGACGAGACGAGAGGAAACAGAAAACACCGAAGCATCCTGTACCTTACCAAGTTGGACCAAGAAAACAAAAAGTAAGAAGGTCGGAAGAATAGCGGCGGTCTACCGGCAAGGGATGCCGCCAAAAGTCAGGATCGGTCGTGGTGAGTTCTGACTTCTCACCTGCCAAACCCGACGCTTCACCGTCAATAGAAGTCACTTCCCTGCAGAAGAGCAGCACGGTGTACATGGTCGCCCTCCGCTGGTGACTGCCCTCGTGCCATGAAAGGAAGACAGTCCCCAGTGAAAGGTGGAAGTAGGTACCTGCCTACCCTAGCTTTCCTACCTAGGTAGGTAGGAGACCCCGCCCGGTGCAGCGCAGCGCAACGCAGCGAGCAAGCAGGTGCAGCCCGTGGACCGTGGTCATCCCACTCAACTCACCTTGCACCTTCCCACCTTTTGCAGAATGGCGCGTGAGTGTGGATTGTGGATGAGAGAAGGTGACCACTAAACAATCACGACCGGCCACCCTAGGCCCTTTCCTCCTGCCCAAGCCGCTTCTTTTTCCCCCTCCTTCCCCTCCAAGGGTTAAAAAAATTTAAACGGTGCCGGGTCAAGCGCTCCGCAAAGCCTGACAAGAGGAAGAAAGAAAGAGAGAAAGGAAGAGAAAAGGAAAGCAATGCAGCAGCAGCATGTACTCGAGATACTCGGGTCGTCAATCGCAGGTGCAGCTGCGCCCTCGGCCGCGGCACGGAGCGGGTGCGGCTTCCCTTTGCAGTTGCTCTTGGGCACCCCGATCCCATGCCTTCTTACCTTACCTTACCTTACCACCTTACCTAGTTGACCGTGGTGTCCTTCGTACATACAAAGTATCCCTCAACGGCAAATGCGTTCTGAGAACGGTGCAGGTGGATTGGCTAGGTTAAAGTGTAGTGCATTGCCTTGGGCTGGGCCGGGCTGCTTCTCGGGCTGGGTCGTGTAACATTGCAACCTCTTCCTTGCCCAAAGAAAGACTTCTAGGCCGTTGCTCCCTCTTTCTGTCCAGTTGCTTTCCCATCATGAGTGTCGGTATCATTGCCTCCTCTTCATGAACATCAGTAAGCCAGTCAAAGTCCCGGCCCTTACTGCACAACTCATATTGCATCATGCCTCTTGGAACTTAGAAGCATCTGTTTGCTGTCCAGCCTGAGCAGGGAAGAAGCCCAGAGACTCAAGGTGAGGAAAACCTTACGTGAAGAAGAAAGGACGAAAGGACTAACAGACGCAATGCTGGGAAGAGGAGTCCAAGTCCCAGTCCCCATTCCGATACCCACAATCCATTGGATTACAACCCAATTGTCTGCCCTGCAACCGCAGAGTGAAAGCACGAGGACCAGGGACTCTGCGGGGAATCTGTCTGGCCCTTGGTCTCACTCTCAGCAAGCTCGACAGTAATAAGCAACGAGCAGCGCAGTAGTCGCAGAAACAACACCAACGCTTTTCCGAACCACGAGAGACGAAGGAAAGAAAAGTCTGACAGAAAGTCAAGGAAAGCAACAGGACCCGACAACGGCGGATTAGTCCAAGACATGACGCAGACCCGCTCCATAAAGTCGCCATCTCTGGACACTTCCGTCGAATCATCAGCATCTCAGTCAGAAACCCAGACCCAAGAACCCAGAACCCAGGAAACACAAACAACCCAGACCCCTGCCTTCACCTCTCACCCTCACCTCACTCACAGTCTTTTGTCTCTGTTTCCCTCCCACCTGTTGCTCCCGTCGTCCATTGCCCCAGCGTGAGAGGTTCACCTTTTTACCGACCCGACATCCATCTTCCTTGTCCGTGTCTGTGTCTCTCACTACCACCCAAGAGGTGCTGTGACCACACCCAATTCGCGCCCCCCGTCGTCACCCTCGTCTCCGTCCCCGTCCCGGCCTGGGCTGACCGGTACCTGGCCCGAAGTACCTATCTTCTGGGCCTTTGCTACTCGCCATCGCTACTACGGTCTACCTACTTGCCGGTGGGAACACTCTCCTCTCAGCTGGTTACCTACCTGGCGCACGATTATCCTCACTCACGTACCTTACGCGGATACTTTCTCCATTTCTCCTAGAGAAAGAAAGAGCAAGCGAAAGGAAGAAGGGACCTACCTACCTACCTTCCCTTACCTTTACCTGCCCAGGGCCGCTCCTGCCTTCCTTGCCTCCTTCACCGTGGTTGGCTGCTGGCCTGTGCTTCGTTCGCTCTTTCCCTCTCCGGTACTCGGTGCACGTCCCGGTCCTCAGTGCTGTACATCCCGGGGCAGTACCTACCTTACCTTCCTCACCTAACCATCTTCGTACCTGCGGTACCTACCTACCTCACCTACCCTTAAATCCTGACCGACCGACCTTATTTTTTATTCGCGGTCCTTGGCCTCGGCCCTCTTCCTCCTACCTTCACACACCTGAAGATCGAATTGAGACGGCCTTCCACCGAAACCAAATTCCCATCTTGTCTATCTTTAACTTCCACGGTCACTGCGGTGCACTCCCCTTGGTTTCTGGCCCTCAATTGCCCTCCCACGGCCTCGGCGCATTCGTTCTCTGTTGGGTTGCTCCCCGCCTCCCAGGACCCGTTTCTTTTACCCCTCACTTTTTCTCTGCTCGCGACCTCGCGTCGGTGAATCTCGGTGGGGCACATCACACAATCTGCCCGACATCGATTCACAGGGCACAAAGAAAAGCCGCGTGTGAGAGAGGAAACAGGACTACTCGCTCTGACTGAGTGGGATAGAGAGCTGCGCCGGGGATTTACTTCTCTTGCCACCCCGTCGTCTTCTTAATTTCTTTTTTTTTTATCCGCCACACGCTCCTACGCCGCAACCACCGCACACCGAGAATGGGTCGAGGGTAGTTGCTGCTGTGACAAAGGGACAAGAAAACACATTTGGCAAGCATGCATCCGGCTCCGAGTCTGGTAGAAGCGCCTCCGAAGAACGGCAGTGAGGAGTCTGGAAACAGACCCCAAACCGCATCGCCTTCAATGTCGCAACATGAACTGCCCCAGTCGGCACAGACTCCGGCGCAACAACAGCCGCAGCCGCAACCGCAGCCCTCGCCGCCGCCGCCGCAACAGCAGCAACAGCAGCAACAGCAGCAACAGCAGCAACAGCAGCAACAGCAGCAACAGCAGCAACAGCAGCAACAGCAGCAACAGCAGCAACAGCAGCAACAGCAGCAGCAGACTACTCCTCAGCAGCAACCTCAACTCCCTCCTCCGACCCCAGGCCAGTCGGCCTCTCCTCCATTGAGGAAGGACACCAACTCGTCCATCTCAACTCAGGCTACCGCGGTCTCTGCTGCTAGCAACATGTCCGCGGAAACAAACAACACATCGTACAGTGCCGACACCTCTCCTAACTTAACATCCATATTCCATGTCAAGGATGGCTCCGACGTCTCTAACCGGGTCCGCGCGAGCAGGAGGCGAACCGGTCCTTTGTCCCAGCAACAGAGAGAGAAAGCCGCCCTCATTAGAAAGCTCGGCGCGTGTAATGACTGCCGCCGGAGGAGAGTTGCTGTAAGTTGGTCTATCGCTCTTCAATCTCATATTTTGTACATCGAGTTGCTCTTCCCTGCTGACAAAACCGTGCCTTTCAAGTGTCATCCCAGCCATCATAACATGACCTGGGAAGATGCCGTCCGGAAATATCACAGGTCTCACAGCCCTACCATTCAGGACATTGCCCCTTCTCTCTCTGCTCAACGGCCCCTTAGTCCTGCGCCTCTCATGAACAGTGTGAAGCCGATGTACCCCCAGGACGCACAGGACATGATGGAAATCGACTCGCCGACGCCGCCAGGACAGCACCGACTGAGTGAATCCCGCATCCGTACCCCGTTGCCGTCTGGCCCGCGCTTGGACAAGCCGCCAATGCTCCCAGGCATCGAAAGCCTGAAGTCTGACTTACAGACTAACGTTTCGAGGATTCTCTCCACCCCCAGCCGCAGTCGCTACTCTAGTGCGCAGGCGTTGCTGCTGTACTGGCAGGATGACCCTGATCTCAGCGTCGGAAGCTCAGTTAAAGAGCTTAGCGAAGTCCTCGACCAGTACTACCGATATACGTTTTCAATCTCCCCTATTCCGTCATCATCCGAGGCTTGCAAAAACCCATGGAGATGGCTTTCACGGAAGATTACAGACTTTGTGGAAGATCGCGACCAGCGCGATGTGTTAAAGATTGTCTATTACAACGGCCATTCATACCTGGATGGCAACCGGGAGATGGTTCTTGCCAGGTAAGTTCCCCGTGGATGAGTCTTGAGCGATTGCCAACATGTTCCAGCTCCAAGGATGTGGAAAAGGCAGAGACAATCCGGTGGAGCGGCATCCAACAGGTTTTGGAAGAGGCCTGCTCAGATACCCTAATCATCATGGATGCCGCGTTCTTCCCATCTTCTAAGATGCACCGTCAGCAAGGTGTCTTGGAGTTGATCGCTGCGGCAGTGTCCGAGGAACATTTTGACGCCCTCGATCGCTGCACTTTCACCAAAGTTCTCACTGAGCACCTAAAGACGCGTGCTTCCCAACGCTATGCGAACCCATTCTCGGCAGCCGAACTTCACTCAAAGCTGCTTTCGAACTACCCGTCCCTTGTCCAGGACAGAAATCCTGAAAAGGAGACCATCACGAGCTTTCCCTCGCCTCTTCACATGCAGATGTCTGGTAACGCTCGTTTGCCGTCGATTCTCCTGGCTCCGCTCAACATCGGCCCTATGAGGTCGAGTCTGCCCTTCGGCACGGAGGGTCAGCAACTCGTTCTATCTATTCGGATCGGAGATGACCCTATTGACGTCGACAATTGGACCGAGTGGTTGAGAATGATGCCAGATGGTATCAAGGACGTGAGGGTTGACGGTCCTTACCGACCGGCGAGGTAGTCTACCGATAGCAGTGACAGACCTTTGGGAAGGCATTGCTCGCTAGACAACTTTTGCTGTCGCTTCATACGTTTACGAGGCGTTTGGTCTTGGCTACAATGACCATTGAGTTAGGCAACGGAGGTCGGTGTAGCTGAGAGGGTGGAAAGTTCTATCGCCTCCAGCTGCATCTCCGGGCACCGTTGTCGCCTACCCTCGCTCACCTCGACTTCGCGCGCTTACCCGACTATTGGCAGCTATTATGCGTAATGACTATTTCATGACACGGCATCACCACCCGCTCAAGAGGTGGAGCGGACGAAGAGTGTACCGAAAAGCCGGAGGGGACAGCGAACGAATCATACATCATGTCACATTTTTGATTTGGAATGTTTGTCTCATAAGCGAGGAGTGCAAACGGATACGGGGGACCGGGGAGCATACTGGGTGGTGTCATGTTGACATTCACGGCGTCAAGATGCATGGTCTTTTCCTGTCATGAAAGAAGAAGTTTTGCAATAGTGGATATCCCCCCAACTCGCTTTAAAGACCGCACTACTCTCTCTCGTCTTCATTTTTTCCTTCCTGTCTGTCTGTCATGATGTGGTTCGTGATGCAATGCTACTGACGGCCGTTCCAGTTTCTAAGCGTCCTGACTCCATTCAACGGAGGTTACCTGTGACGCAAAAGTTTCATACACAAAAAAGGTTCTGGTATCAAAAAAGAAAGAAAGTTGTTTCCCCCCATACATTCACGTCTCTCAAATAGCCAATATCATGGCCGCAGCAGCACTGACCAGCCCAGCCCAGAAGCTGCCGCTCGCCTTGGCGGCAGGGCTATTGGCCTCGACGTTTCCGATGATGAAGCCGGGCTCGTAGCTCGCGTCGCGGGTGTCGAGGGTGCCGTTCCAGCAGTACTTTGTGAAGCACGAGGCGCACGCGTCCGGGACGGTCTCCCTGTTGCGGGCCATGCTCCGCGAGAGCATCGCGCAGGCGACGCAGCGAGGCCACTCGGAGTCGAGGGTGGCGTTGCCCTGGGTGGCGGAGTCGTAGCCGTTCTGGATGATGGCGTCGCGCTGGGAGGTCTTGTAGGAGGGGTCGAAGGTGGAGACGTTGGAGTGGGCGACGTAGGGCGCGTTGGGGAGGTAGACGACCAGCGGGGGCACGCGCTGGTTGGTGGACAGGGAGAAGTTGGAGGCGTTGCAGCCGAAGAAGGTCGGGCGCTTGTTGAGGCCGAGGTTGATGAAGGTGTTTGCGTCCGGGACCGGGGGGAAGAGGGTGCCGTTTGCGATGGGCTCGGCGACGCGGTCGTAGGAGGCGCGGAGGGCGGTGCCGTTGGGCCAGTTGTAGTTTGTGTCGGCGGAGGAGTCGACGGCGAAGATGACGTCGACGGCGCGCTCGGGCTGGATGAGCGGGTGGAGGGGGATGTTCTGGAGGTCCTCGCCGCCGTCGACGAGGGAGAGCTGGGACTCTTTGGCGTTGATGTTGGTGGAGGGGTTCCAGCCGAAGAAGGGGTTGGGGACGTATTGGGCGATGTCGTTGTTGTCCTTGTCGAGGGCGTTGAGGATGGAGGTGAGGGCGGACTGGATGAAGTCGGGGATACCCGTGGAGGTGAGGTTCTGCAGCATGAACTGGTTGAAGAGCGAGGAGGAGGTGCCCATGACGAAGCCGGCCTGGTCGAAGCCGCGGACGCAGGAGCCGTTGGCGGGAACGGCGCCGCCGGAGAAGTTGGAGGCGAGGAACTCGAGGGGCGCGAAGCCGAAGGCGGTGGGGTCCCAGGTGCCGAGCTCGAAGGGGTTGAACTCGTAGACGGTGGCGTTGA
Source organism: Colletotrichum camelliae (assembly GCA_018853505.1). Taxonomy (NCBI): domain Eukaryota; kingdom Fungi; phylum Ascomycota; class Sordariomycetes; order Glomerellales; family Glomerellaceae; genus Colletotrichum; species Colletotrichum camelliae. The sequence continues at coordinate 1,816,466 of JAELVL010000008.1, read as the reverse complement.
GGGAGATGATGCGCTCGCCGGGGGCGCGGCCGTCGGCGACGAGGATGGGGAAGGGCTGGGCGCCGGACTGGAAGTCGGGGGTGTCGGCGATGGAGGAGAAGGTGTACGAGGGCCCGCCGTCGGTGGCGTTGATGAGCTGGTACGAGAGGGCGCGGCCCCAGTAGTCGGTGATGGAGACCTCGAAGCCCTTGTCCTTGCTGTCGACCTGCTTGGCGACGGTGGCCCAGTAGTCGGCGGTGTTGAGGATGGAGATGCCGGACTCCTTGGGGCCCTGGAAGATGGAGCGGTCAAACTTCCAGACGGAGGACCCTTGCGAGCCGCGCTGCAGGTCGACCACGGAGGAGAAGTTGTTGGAGTAGAGGGAGCCGACGAGCCAGCCGCCGCCCGAGAGGCCGGCGAGGTAGGTGGCGGACTGCAGGAGGCCGCCGATGCCGCCGGCGGCGGTGGAGTTGGGGTGCGGGAGTCGGCGGCGGCGAGGAAGCCCGCGCCATTCATGAGGGCGCGGTAGCCGCCTCCGGAGACGGCGAGGGCGACGTTGGGCAGCTGGGAGGGCGAGGAGCGGACGCGGGAGATGTAGGACTGGGCGTCAAAGTTGGGGATGTTTGCGCGGGTAAGGAACTCGAGCATGGGCTCTATGGTTGCGTTGCGGCGGAGGGGCAGCCATGAAGTCTCGTTTGGTGAGAGGGTTGCGGCGGAGCGGATTGTGGGACGGGCGGACGGGCAGTCGACGATGGCCGGGGCGTAGTTGCCGGAGGGCGAGTCCGGGAGAGCACGGGGGTCGACGGCGCCGAAGGCGAGGCCGGCTGCCATTGGCTTGGCGGGATCGAGGGCCGCTGCTGTGGCTGGCAGAGCCAGCAGGGATGGGAGCAACATTTTTGGTGAGTGTGTGAGATGATTCGCGCCTGATGGGAGGGGGGTATCTTTTGGGTTTCGACGACGGGTGGTGCGTGAGTGAGCGTCCGTGTGAGAGCTGAAGAAGGAAAAAAGTGAAAAGAGGTTGATGTGAAATAAAGGCAAGTGAAGGCCCCTGCAGAAGGAAGAAGAAGGATCGAAGGCAGCGAGAATGGGTAGAAGAAATGGAGATGTTCAGCAGTAATAATAGATTTCAATAGTTGTCAACCCCTAGGCGCATGGTGCAGCGGCAGTGCGGTGCGGACGGCTTCGATGTGACGGGAAAAGTGAACCTTCGGATCCTTCCACGGACCCGTCGCGCTAAGGAGAAGGTTTTTGATTTGTGGTGTCGGTCGGTATGACGTCGAATGTAGATGAGATTGAAGCTCGTGCGGTCTTCCTTGTCGGAGTGCGAGGGAGCCGCAGGTGGAAGCTCTGGGTTGGGTTTGCCTTCTGAAGCCGAGAAGAGACGAAATGACCTTATGCTGGCCAATGCTTTTGGTTGCTTTCTTCGCGCGGGCGAACGATGCGATTTGATCGGGGCCGAAGGTCCGTTTGTTGGGTGTGTGTGAATTGTTGTGGTGGTCGTTGTTGGTGTGTGGATTGTGAGTGGGTGCTTTGATGAGTTGTCAAAACTCCGATGGATGAGCCGGGCTAAGATGAGATTCTAAGCTCAAATGACACTCAGACTCGAGAGGGAATGACTGGCGAAGTGGGAGGTGGTTAAAATAGAGAGGTTTAGTTCAAAGTGATCATCAGGGTCCTTTATTTCTCTTATTGCTGGCCGTCAAGCGAGAAATAGACAGAGAGTGAGACCCAATGTGTGACGGGGAACAGAGAGAAATGTAACTGCGGTTGCAGGGCAACCAGGCACCTCACGCGACAGTGGGCAGTGGAGTTTTGCTCCCAGGGGGCGATTAAGTGATTTGACCCTTCAAGTACGGTGAGAGGAGAGGTTTCATGTGCGAACAGGCGAATGAGGGACGGGAGATGAACAGCTCGTAAAAAGCCTGTGCTGCCGTGCTGGGCGTTTTCTGGGCAGCTGAAGGGGAAAGGATGAGATGGATGGGTACGCGGAATTGTGGCTCTGCGAGCGAATGAGAAAAAGATCCCGGATCGCCCGGGTCGGGAGGGTCTAGTAGTGATGATGTGAGGCGAGGGTCTTTTCTGAACAATGTCCCTTATTCGTACTCCGTACGTACGGGGGGATAAGGCTTCCTCGGCAATTTCGTTTTCGATACGGCGCAGCAAAACGAGCAGAAACGAAGGTCCACGGGAAAGGCGGCCTGGTAGAGCGGTCAAGTGGAGGAAACTAAGTTCGGGCTCGTGGCAATACGCGGAATGAACGGCAAGCTGAGGCAGTTCAGACGAGGGAGGAAATCAAGCTGAAGAGACGCATTAAAAGCCGACGGCGTGTTGAGGTCCAGATGATGCAAGGAGACAACAGTGTAAGAAATTAGCATCCGAAAAGGAAGCAAGAGGTCACCTTTACTGCCGGCGGCTCTGGGACGGGGAGGGCGCGATGAGGTCAAGCGCCGAACCTGAAGACGGTGCTTGGTGATGGACCAGCTGGACAGCGACGGGGTTCCACGGTCTCGGGTGCGGCGTTTTATGAGACGGAACGTTGGTGAGGTTGGGTGTCCTTGTGCTCGTGCCTGTCCGTGTCTTTTCTGTCTCTGTCTCTCGTTCTTTTTCGCATCGATGCAACGGAGAGAACGTCCAACAGAGTTCCGCCTTCAGGTGTCATTCCCTGATCCGGACAGGTGTGACAGGCGCCGAGCCCTGCTGCCCGCGGTTTTCGAACCTGTTCCAACACTGTCTGTCTTTCTTACCTCGGCGCGTACCCGTATTCGTGCCCTTTGCAGCGTCGCAGCAATGGACGGGTGGATGTGTTGGATAAGACGAGACATTCGATCTGCGGGACAACGGAGCTGGCGGGGCTGGGCGTTTTCGTCTGTGCCTGCGCCATCCGCGAAGCTGCTGACGGTGTGTGCCGCAGCAGCAAGACTGATTGACTTGGGTTGCTGGTGGTTGGTTGATTACTCGAATAGCAGCTCACAGCCATTGCATCACGGTGTCAGCAACCGAATCGAGCTGTATGACCAGCTTTAGAGGCTGGCGGTCATATGTAAACTGCAGTCAGCAACACACGTAGTTGGATCTCGCCCGAACAGAGTTGTCAAGCGCGTGCAGGCACTGCGCCGTGCGGTAGATGCAGGTGTGCTCTCGTCTCCTACTGGAGAGAGGATGGTGGTGACCACACTTTTGCACCCTCGCCTCGCCCTATCGCCTGCATGAGCCTCCCGCGGGCGCCCCAATTGACGGGTCGATCCCGAGCCTGCTACCATCGGAGGTTTACCTTTAGGGCCGATGCCGTCAGAGGGTGCGTCTGCTGGGTGTGTTGGGTGTAGTGGGCGATGAGTGTGCCTGCGTTACTGCGTCTAGGGTGTGCCTTGTTGGTAGGGGTAAGCCGCCCCCTCTGATAAGGTAGGTCGAGTGTGGGGAGACGCCTTGCTTCTCTTGCTCAATTTGAGCGCAATTTGTCTTCTTGGGGGCTGGACATGGGAAGAGAGTCGTGTGAGATGTTGGTGCGATCGGTTGAGACGTGTTTCAGCGAGGTCGAGAAGAGTCTGTGGGAACTCTGTTGTTGAAGAAATTTGAAGGCGTGGTGCGTGGTGGTGGTCGTCAACTTCTGATGACGATTTCGTGATTTGCAGCAGGTTTTGGAGCACTATGCATCGGACGGAATCTCGTCGAATGTCGAACGGATTACCCCTCCTTGCAAGTAAACATACAGCATCGTCTTCGCTTGCCGACTTCGATTTAAGTAGATCACTTTGATCACCTCGCGCGGCAAAGGCAACGCCCTGGGTGCAGGCCCTGCAAACTCTCACGGCGACTCAGGCACGCGCAACCAACACACATTTTCAGATAGATAGGAGTGCAAAAATGGCTCCAGCATATCCAGCATGTGGCCTAGATGTCCTTGCTAGACCCCTCGTGGTCTTGATCAAAGTAAACACCTCCACGATGGAGTCATAACGTCGTCGGCAACCATCGACGGCCTCAGTCATGACTTTGTTGATCAACACGAGGTTTGTTGTCGGGGTAAACGCGATACAGAGGTAATGATCCCCCCAACGATCGCAGCGCATGACGTTGCTGGCCGGGTTTCCATGAGCTTCTCGCGTGGCTTTGAGGCGTCCATGTTGACGTGTGCCGGGGTCTGCAGCAACAAAGCTGCCGAAGCTGGCAGCCGGCTGGCATGTCCCGGGCACCACCTGGCAAGGGCTCAGAAGACCCCCAATCACGGACGAGGGTTGCAGCGTTCCGAAGGTGGGTCATGCCAACGTTGACCTGGCAACGGCAATTACGCGAAGATCCATATCAACAAAACCCTCGCCCGCTCTTCCCTGAACGGGGAGCTTCCCAATCAACATCACAGCATCATGAAATAACCGCCAGCATCCTCTTTCCAACCCACGCTTTACTAACCAACCAGCCAAACGACAACCTTCTGCACCATCTTTGCTTTTTCCACCCAACTTTCCGCACAAGATGGAGCCCCAATCACCCCCAAAGCGCATCACGCGTTCCAGAGCCGCAAAGACGGGCGAGAGCTCAACAACCACGAGAGCCACCAAGATCGTGACCGCAGCTGCCAAGGCAAAGTCGACCGCCACCGCCCCGACGCGCTCTACCTCGGCCAAGAGGAAGACCCGATCAGACGACCACGAAGATGAAGAACACAACGAGCAAACACAAGAGTCAGAACCCGCCGTGCGTCCCACCAGAGCTACGCGAGGTCGCCCCAAGAAGATCGTAGAGGAGCCCGCAGCACCAGCTGCCCGAGAGCCCTCGACATCAAGTACGGCGCCCGGCAGAGCCACTCGTGCGCGAGCCACTGCCCGCAAAGTCTCTACCACCGAGCAGCCAGCTTCCAAGGAAGAGCCGCCCAAGCCCACTCGTGGCCGGCCCAGAAAGGTGGTCCAGCCTGCAGAGGAAGCCCCTGAGAAGGAGGCAGAGCCAGTAAAGAAGACGACGCGCACCCGCGCAGCACCGGTCACAGCAGCAAAGCCCGCCGTCAAGAAGACGGTAACATTCCAAGAACCCGAAAAGGAAAACATCGCTCCTGACGCAAGCAAGAAGACGACCGACAAGTCCACAACTGCCACTGGCCTCCGGGCCAGACCGGTGCGAAAGCCTCCTGTTCCCAAAGCCCCCACGAGAACCACCCGCAACGCTGCTGCTGCCACCACCAAGACGGAGAAGACGCCCCTCAGCCCTAAGAAGGTCACGCAGATTCCCATGTCTCAGGACTACTCCGAAGACGAGCTGGCTGGAGAGAACACGCCCCCGAGACCCATGATGAAGAGCCCCACCAAGCCTCCGGCGAGCGTCCTTGGTTCCTCCAAGAAGCTCAACTTGAAGCCTGTCGAGAAGTCTGCCGACTCCAAGGATGATCAAGACGGCGAGGGTGCCGATTCGGAAGCCCAAGAAGACGAGGTCACCAACGTGCTGGCCTCGCCTGCCAAGAGACTGCCTCCTTCTCCTTTCCGGGATACGATGAAGTCACCTGCTAAGCGCGTCGAGGGTGTTTCATTGAAGCCCGCGTCCATGTCCACCGGTGAGGGTGTCGCTCCCACACCTCTCAAGGCTTCTTTGCTTCACTCTCCCGCCAAGCGACCGCAGTCAGCCATCAAGCCGTTTGCTCTGCCGACTACGGGTCACGAGGAGAAGAAGCTCTCCAACTTCAAGGCTTCCCTCCTTCAGTCGCCTGCCAAGCGACCTTTGTCTCCCATCAAGGGTCTGGCCAGGCCTCAGGAGGCTCTTGAGGAGATGCAGTCTCCCGCCACAAAGCCCCTGCTCCTCTCCACCCCGACTGCTTTGCCCCCTGCCAAGCGATCTTCTGAGAAGTTGATGGAGGAAGAGACTGGCCACAGCGATGACGAGGAGGAGCAACTTGACGAGGTTGCTGAGGCTATGCTCAATGAGTCAATCCACTTGGAGGAGCCCATGCAGTTCCCTGGCCGTCTGTCTGCTGTTCTTCCCAGACATGCTGACCCCGTCTTCAAGAAGGACATGCCCGCTCTTGAGGCAACTGAAGAAGATCTGGCCCAGGCCGAGGAAGTCGACGTTGTCGAGTCTGAGGAGGCTCTTGAGGAGGACGACTTCGCCACTGAGGACATGCCTGAGTTCGATGGAGAGCCCATGATGGTCGACGACGAGGACTACTTCCAGACCCAGGCTCAGGGCACCCTCGCTCCCCAGCCCGCGTTCAACGTGCCCACTGGTATCTTTGGCCTTCGCCAGAAGGACATGGACCCTTACCATAGCATGGACTCGGACTCGGACGACGAGCTCGCCAACAGCCCTCGTGTGTCCGCGGTCGAGAAGTTTGTTCCTCTTACCCCGACTCCCAAGGCTGCTCGCCGAAGCAATGTCATGCCGAGAGTCTCCAACGTTGGCTTCACTCCTTTGGCCCAGAAGCTGAACGCTTGGTCCGCTGGAAGCCCTACTAAGGGCTCCAAGACACCCGTTGCCAAGTCTCACCAGGCCTCGGAGGACGCAGCTTCCGTCTCTGGCACTCCCCGTGCCTACGACTCTCCCCTCAGAAGCACCTACTTTGAGGATGAGATGACTGTTCGTGCCGACATGGAGGCGCAGAACGAGATCGAGGCTGCCATTGAGGCTGAGATCTCTGCCGCCAGCGAGGATATCGAATTCGATGATCTCATGGTCACCGACGAGGACATGGCTCTCGCCGCCGAGGCGAATGAGATGTCTTTGATGGAGCGGAGCAGCTCGACGACATCGTCAACACTTCCAACAGCTTCGAGGACACCTTTCCGAGGCGAGCCAGGAGTATGGCGACGAGAACGAGATGCCTGTTGATCCCGCCATGCTGAACGGGGCCTCCGTTCCGCCAACGACCCCCAACAGAATGATCAACCGTGAATTCCACACCGTCTCCAAGGTCCCTCTCAAGGCGGCTGATGAGTCGACTCCCCGCCCCAAGAAGAAGCGTGCTGCCAGCATCTCCCGACTCCCGGCCAGCCGCCCGACTCAAAATCTTAACAGGAGCGCCACTGTCATTTCCTACTCACCCGGCAAGAACAAGTCTGAGCCGCAGGAGGCAGCTGAGCCCGAGTCGGCGCCTGTGACTCCGGCGAAGTCTGACATCTGGTCCTCGCTTGGAACCCCGGCTCGCACTCCTCATCGGAACCTCAGCCCTGGTCTGCTCCGCGGCGCAGTTGTCTTCGTTGACGTTCACACAACCGAGGGCGCGGATGCGAGCAGCATCTTCGTCGAGCTCCTGACCCAAATGGGAGCTCGTTGCGTCAAGACTTGGGCGTGGAACCCGAATGCGGCCGACAACTCCGATATGTCCAAGGTCGGCATCACCCATGTCGTGTTCAAGGACGGTGGCAAGCGTACCATGGAGAAGGTCAGGGAGACCAACGGTATTGTCCACTGCGTTGGTGTATCCTGGGTGCTTGAGTAAGTTGTTCCTCATGGTTCTACGTATGATTCATTACTAACAAGAACACAGCTGCGAGCGGAAGAACGAGTGGCTTCCTGAGGACGAATACTCGATCGACACTTCCCTGGTTCCCCGCGGAGGCGCCCGTCGCAGAAAGAGTATGGAGCCCACGGCCCTTTCAAACCAGAACGGCATGCTTGTTCCCTCGCCCGTCAAGGGTGGCCGCGATAACAGGACCGCGCCGAACACACCCATGAACCGACGCGACAGCACCGTCTGGATGCACACTCCTTCGGACGAGGCCGACGATGAGGAGGTCGACTGGGAGGGGCTCATGTCTCCTGTTCCCGTGACTCCTGCCCCGGATGCTCTCGCCCGCTACGCGGCGAACGTCACCCCCGAGACGCCCGGCGGCACTGACTACGACTCGTCTCCCACCAAGACGCTGCTGATGCAGACATGCCCTCCCAAGAACAACGCGTTCGCCGAGATGGGCGATGGCATTCTCAAGAGGGAGAAGGACGAGACCGTGATGCAGCGCTTGATGGCCGCTCGCAGGAAGAGTCTGCAGTTTGCCCCCAAGATCGGAAGCCCGTTGGCCAAGGCTTGGCGATGAACATTTTGAATTTTTGCGATTGTCTTTTCGGTCACGGTACTGACCGCCCGTTGTGCGATGGAACTTGCTTTGAAATATCATAGACGGCGTTTGAGTGGATATGGATATGGACACGGAGGTATGGGAATGGTGTTCAGGATTACCGGATTGCTTGTACATCACAATAAACGCGATCGCAGACGCATCGCCTGTTCAGAACAAACATGTTTGGAATTGTTACCATCAATGAGCTTGATCCACGTTAGAGAGTCGCCGGTTGTCAGACGTGAGAGCTACCATGACCCCTGTCCCGAATCTGGCAAGGTGACGCATGTCGGCCGCGCGTTCATTTGATTGGACCAGCCTTGTCCGGAATCTTGACTCGAGCGATGATTGATAACAGATCCGTGTTCGACACACTTGATACCGCAACTCCGAGCGTCCGTGTGGCGAATATGTGGTTTCCATCCTCATTGTTCAATTGTTTTTGCAAATTCTTCATCAATAGGGCCCTCATTTCAAGATGATATTGAAGGGGATTTTATGGAGCTGGGCGCTGCTGGCGCCGTGTGTTGTCGCGGAGCAGCAGAAACCTCTCGGTGCATCCTTGGGGAAACATGACGAGCAGCAGCAGCAGCAGCAGGATTCGTGGCGACGGGACCTCAATTTCTCGTCGCCGGCGCCGCACCTCTTCGCGTCGGCGTACGGGCTGCTCCAGCAGTGGAGCAACACCGTGTTTCCCAACGGGCACACGATGGCGGCGGTGGAGATTCCGGCGTTCACGCTGCTGTATCACGGGCGGATGGACGAGGAGGACGCGCCGAGTCCGGAGTGGCTTGCTTTTGATATGTGAGTTTTTTTTTTTTGGCCTGCTTGCTACGACTCTCTCTGCCTTGTTGGAACTAGGAAGGGATTGAGGAATGGTGGAATATGTTTTGGAAACGGTTGAGACCAAAGCTAACACCCGACACACACACAGAGAGATGGCCTACGGGATCATGGGGTCGACGCGGCAGAGCTTCATGCTGAGTTACCAGACGACGCGGCCCGTCAAGGCGCTCTACTTTGACGGGGAGTCGGCGGCGCTGATGGGGCTCGGGCAGCTGGACACGCAGATGCTGCACCTGTACGGCAACGTGAGCGGGCCGGAGAGCGACGGCGGCGGGATGTGGAGGGGTCTGGAGCCGGAGTACGAGCGGGCGATGGGGCTGTGCGACTGGCTTGCGGAGCGGGGCCTCGGGGGGCGGGCGGGTTTGAGGGGGTGAGGATGAATGCTGGGTTCGAGGTGATCTGGTGCGATTTCGGGAGCGGGAGTTTGAGGCTGGTTAGTCGGGGGAATGTGACGGCGCCGCAGATGAGGGAGGTTAAGGCGGAGGGGGGGGTGGGCGAGGATGGTGACGACGGCGGTAGTGTAGGGGGCGAGATGCAGGGGAGTGGGAGCGTGCCGACGTCGGTGTACCCGCTCCCGCAGCAGCCTACGCGGACGGATCGGCCTGTGAGCCCGACGAAGCCTGCCGTGCCGCCGAACTGGCGCGGGATCATGGGGCCCTCGGACCGGGAGCCGTTTCTGCAGAGTCAGGGGTGGGGGTGGTTTTCCTCGGGGACGTGGCATTATGGGGGCAGCGGGATGGGGCCTGGGAGGGGCGAGACGAGGGCGACGGTGGTGGCGTGCGGGATCACGAGCTGGTATTCGGGCAGGTTCTGGGGGCCGCTTGTGGAGGAGGAGGGGAAGAGGTTGAACCTGACGCGGGAGGGGTTCTGGAGCGGGCTGGATGGGGGGAACAGGAGCGTGGCGATGAATGAGCTTGGGAGGAGGAGGAGGCTGCATCATCTCGAGGGCGTTGGCGAGCAAGCGGCGGCGGGGATGAGAGGGGAGACGGAGGCCATGTTGAGGGATGTGCTGGAGGGGGGGAGGTGTAGTGGGATGGTCTGGGTCGCTGTGTTTGCGGAGATTGTGCAGAGGAATGCCGGGCATCTGATGGCGCTTGAGAAGGCGGCGAGGTGGGAGGGGGACGAGGGGAATGTCACCGAGGTGAGGGAGTGGTTGTACAAGTTGAGGGGCCAGAGCCACATGTTTTTGGTGTCGTTCCTGGAGTACCCGAACGAGATTGACAGGGGAACGTGGGACGTTCAGGGGCCGCTTTTCGGGGAGACGTACTCGAGATGTCGTTACCGGTACACGAGGCTGCTGGTTGACATTCCCATGAAGCCGTGGGAGACAGACCTCAGAGACGCTGTCGAGGAGGTCATGGGCGGAATTTGCGGTGTGTTGCTGGAAGTCGGATTCGAGGTCGAGAGAGCGTGGTACGCGCTGGAAGAGGGTGCCGGCGCGAGGCTGGTTAAGCTGGCAGAGAGGTGGGAGGATGGTGTACGGGGTTTGAGGGCCTGGGTCGGATGGGAGGGAGAATTCATCAGGTGCGACAAGGTTTGTGAGTGGGATGAGCGGTGTTACATCCCAATGTGGCCACTTTTGAGGTCGGTCTGGGGCGGCAGACGGCCGAGACCTCCGCCTCGGGACGGGCCTGGAAATGGAACGGAGCCGAGGCCGGGGCCGCCTCCGGGTAAAGGACGCGGTCCGGGATATGGAGGTGGACACAGGGGCCCGGGCTATGGGATGCCGGGGCGAGGGCCGTCTTGGATGGGTGACGAGACAGACTTGTGGGCGCCCAAGTGTGTGAAGATGGACGATATCATGCCGAGGCCGAGGGCAGACTAGACTGTGGTCAGTGGTTCATTCCAGAAAAATTATTGTTTTCCTTCTTCGTTTGGTACAGAATCGTGGCGCGGGTCATCTATTGTATGTCTACCTTGAGAACACAACGACGAGATCTGCCAGAAGTTCAAGGGCACTGCAGGTGAGGCGGCTCTACATATTCTTCACTTGATAGCGAGCATGTTTCATTTTATGTAAATTCAAGCTTGACTTTTTGGTCATCTGATCTGGTCCGAGGTTAGCTTGCCGCTGCAAGTGACGAAGCCAAGGTTGACGTACCAAGGTATAACACGGATAATCTTGTGTCTCAATCTAGACTTTCAACTCTATAGCCCTGCCCGTATTCCGTCCCAATTCCTCATTTCATGCGCTAATGTACGCGTTCATCGCCTTGACCGCATCGCCGTCGTTGGCCTTCAGCAGCTCTGTCGCCTTGGCCTTGGGAGTTCCAGCTCGTCAACCTGCGATTGATCCGTTAGTAAGAGTCAATCTATCTCATCACGGATTCCCCCCTCGGGAATGCGATTCTTTGTCTGCTAAAGGTAGATCTCGGGAGCTACTGACCAGCAGCGTCACGTCGGCAGCGTCGACCTTGACGTTCTTGACCTCCTTCTTGGCGGCCGTGGCACCTCCCAGGCCCTTGATGGCCTTTTGCGCAGCCTCGGCGTCGACCTTGTCCTCGGAAGCGTCGTCGCCGCGGGCGTCGAGGCTCGCGAGCGCGGAAGCGGCCTTGCGGTCCTCGGCGGACTTGGCGGGCTGGACCTCCTCCTCGACGTCACCGCCGGTGGCGCCCTCGACAACGGCAGGGGGCTGCTTCTCGGATGTTTGTGGCTATTCGAGTAATCGTTCGTTCGGTCCGGTGTGCGGGGGGGCGTGAGGTCGGGGGGTGGTGTGCAGTCTGATGTAGCTGAGGTTCGCAATCGCGGAGTAACGTCCAGCAGCAGCAGCAAGTGCGAAGCTGACCTGACTGGGTGCACAGGGCAGTGAGGCAGTTTGGAATTTGTGGTGGGGCAGTTCGAGGTGGGGGGAGGGGAAGCTGTCGCTCTCACCGACGGTGAGCCATCTGAGAAGGTCCGGTAGGCTTCGGCATAGCGTTGCCCTGGGGAAATCGCAAGGTGGTGCAACTTTAAGCACTAACTTGCTAGGTTCCGCGGGCTGGACGGATGGTTTGGTTCCTGGTTTATTTTCGCATGGCGTAAACTGCCTTCTGCCATTGGCCAATTTGACTTCCGCACCGTTGCATGTTCGATTTTTCTCCCCTGTGCTGGCCATTGAGCCACATTGTTCATGTCCCTGCATTCTGCCCATTGAATAAGACTGACACTATGCCGTTGGCTCCTGCTCTCAAAAGAGTCATTCCGTCTTTGCATTGAGCTGCTTCACTTCTCTGACAGCTCTACAACTCCTTCCTTCCCCTCAATCGACTGCTCTTGCTCTTGTTCCATCTTCTCTCAGCACACGCCGTCTTCCTCAGAGACCCTCACAAACACCGCCATGTCCTCCTCCGCAACCTGGTCGCCCGGTTCCTGGCGGTCAAAACCCATCAAACAGGCGCCCGCATACCCAGACGAGGCGGCGCTCCAGAAGTCGGTCAAGGAACTCGGCCGTCTACCTCCCATTGTTCACCCCAAGGAAATCGTCGCCCTGAAGCAGCACCTCCGCGATGTGGCTCTGGGTGAGGCCTTCCTGCTGCAGGGCGGCGACTGCGCCGAGCTCTTTGACTACTGTGAGCAAAACACCATCGAGTCCAAGATTAAGCTCCTGCTGCAGATGAGTTTGGTCCTCATCTGGGGTGCCGACAAGCGTGTCGTCCGCATTGGTCGCATGGCTGGCCAGTATGCGAAGCCCAGGTCGAGTCCGACTGAGATGGTGGACGGTGTGGAGCTGCCGTCTTTCCGGGGCGACATTCTCAACGGCTTCCACGTCGACGAGCGGACCATTGATCCTCAGAGATTGGTCAAGTGAGTCGTCCTCGTCATAAAAGCTTCGAGTAACCTGAACTGACAAACAACAGGGCTTACCAGTACTCATCGGCAACTCTCAACTACATCAGAGCATCTCTGTCATCCGGCATAGCTGATCTCCACAGACCGCTCGACTGGGGCCTCGGTCACGTCCGGGACCCGGAGCTCAAGAGGAAGTACTCGGAAGCCGTCCTCTCCCTGACGGACATGCTCCGCTTCCTCCACACAATCGGCGCCGACAAGAGCGACAAGCTCGACACCGTCGACCTCTTCACCAGCCACGAGGGCTTGCTTCTCGAGTACGAGCAGCCGCTGACCCGCCTGCTGGAGACGCCGGCCCCGCGCCCCACACTCAACGGCGGCGGCAGCACTGCCGCCGCCGCCGAGGCCAAGAAGGAGTACTACGACACCTCGGCGCACTTCCTCTGGATCGGCGACCGCACCCGTCAGATTGACGGTGCGCATGTCGAGTTCTTCAGGGGCATCGCGAACCCCATCGGCATCAAGGTCGGCCCCACCACGCCCACGGACGACCTGCTCGCTTTGCTCCGCACCCTCAACCCGGACAAGGAGCCGGGCAAGATCACCCTCATCACCCGCTACGGCGCCGCCAAGGTGCAGTCGTTGCTGCCGGCGCATATCAGAGCCGTCGAGGACAGCGAGTACCGCCGCTGCGTTGTCTGGCAGTGCGACCCCATGCATGGCAACACGGTCTCGACTGGGGGCGGTATCAAGACACGTCGGTTCCGGGACATTTTTGAGGAGCTGCAGGAGACGCTGCGGATTCACAAGGAGCAGGGAAGTTACCTAGGGGGTGTGCACCTGGAGTTGACGGGCGATGCGGTGACGGAGTGTCTGGGTGGCAGTGAGGGACTGGATGAGGATGACTTGTCGACGAACTACACCAGTTTCTGCGACCCGAGACTGAACGAGAAGCAGGCGCTTGAGTTGGCGTTCTTGATCGCGGACCATTACAGAAACGAGAGAAGACCCGTCGTTTAGACGAGGGCACACATGGTTGAAGGGTGGATGCATACTGGGCATATCGTGGTCACTAAAAGCAATTCTTTACATGAAATTCAGCAGGTTGATTGGTACCTTTGTCCCTTGAACCCGCGTCCATGTCTTCAGGACGCAAACTCACGACATGGCTGGAGTAGTGCTGAGACGGACGAGATGCACATCATCAGCGTCGTCCGTGCCCCGGAAAGGCCTGCCTACTGCAGACATCAAACACCCGTCAACCGAACCCGCACCGACAGTTCAGGGCGCAGAGGACCGAAGAAGTGGGCCCCAACGCTGTGGCAGCGCCGCCAAACCGTGGCCCAACAGGGAAGTTTCAAACGGATATCAGCGGGCCAACAGGCGAGGTGAAGTGAGATAAGCCAGTGCGCCCTGCGCTCCTTTCCCCAGTTCCGATAAGGGGACACTGGAGCGGGGCTTCCCCGCGGCTCCGGCTAGCAACCCCCCCGTGACCGGTGTAAGTAAGGTGCTTCCCTTTCTCCCTTGAGGTGTTCCAATGCAATCCTCACCTTACACACACCATCTCTCGTAGCTCAAGCTCAAGCCCTCTCCTCGTCTCATCTCACTCGGGAGCTAATACCAACTTCACCTCAACCTAGTGATCGCCTACTCACAACCCACTTACAGCTCACAAGATGGTCTACCCATTGGACTATCTCCAACACCGCCGTGACTGGTCAGCCAAGCTACCCCAACGTCCAACCCCTCAGAATGAATGCCGGGGTCACTAACACGACGCCAGCAAATTCAAGCAGTCCGAACGCGCGGATAGGATCAGCCGCCTCACAGCCTACCAGGGCCCCTTCTCATCCCAAGACCGCCAGATCCTAGACAGACCCATCGGCGAGCTCGTGCAAGATGTCCACAGGACCGTCCTGAAGCCAATTGACATCCTCAAAACCTACGGCAAGGTCGCACTCAAGGCTCATGAGCGCACAAACTGCCTCACGGAGATCATGATCCCGGACGCCGAGAAGTGGGTCGAGGACGGCTCGATCAACATGAAGGGCCCCCTGGCCGGCATCCCCGTCAGTCTCAAGGACACCATCGTGGTGGGCGGCTACGACACCACCGTCGGCTTCAGCAGCTTCGTCGGGAACAAGACGCCGCTGGACGGCCCCGTCGTGCGGCTGCTGAAAGACGCCGGCGCGGTGCCGTACGTCAAGACGAACCTGCCCATCACCCTCCTGAGCTTCGAGTCCACCAACGACGTCTGGGGCCGGTGCAAGAACCCGCACAACACAAAGTACTCCCCCGGAGGCTCGACCGGAGGCGAGAGCGCGCTGCTGGCCATGGGCGGGCGCATCGGCATCGGCAGCGACGTCGCCGGCAGCGTGCGCGCCCCGCGCACTTCCGGCTGCTACAGCCTCCGCTGCTCGACGGGCCGCTGGCCCAAGCTGGGCTTCTGCACGAGCATGCCCGGCCAGGAGGCGTGCCGTCGGGTGTACAGCCCATGACGCGGACCCTCGACGACCTGCGGTACTTCACCCGCGCCGTCGTCGGCATGGAGCCGTGGAAGTACGACTACAGCGTGCATCCCTTGGCGTGGCGGGACGGCGTCGAGACGGAGTACCTCGAGAAGCCCAGGCTGCGCGTGGGCGTCATGCGCACCGACGGCGTGGTCGACCCCAGCCCGGCGTGCCGCCGCGCCCTCGAGATGGTCGAGGTCGCGCTGCGCAAGGACGGCCACGAGATCGTCGAGATCAGCCCGCCGTCGCCGTACGAGGCGCTCAAGACGGCGGCGCTGGCGCTGAACGCCGACGGGTGCAAGATGTTCGACTCCTTCTTCCGCGCGGGCGAGTGGAACGACCCAGGCGCCGCGCAGATGAAGTTCCTCATGAACCTGCCCGGCCCGCTGCGGTACGCGTACTACCTCTGGGTGAAGTATGTCCGCCGGGACGCCATGTGGGCGGACCTGATCCGCGACTGGCGCCCGCAGACGGCGTTTGAGAACTGGAAGCTCGTCGCGCGCAGGGAGGCGCACCGGCTGGACTGGTTCAACTGGTGGAACAAGGTCGAGGTCGACTTCCTCATCACCCCGCCCAACGCGACGCCCGCCGTGCCGCATGACGGGATGAAGGACGCCTGCAGCAGCTGCGGGTACACTTTCCTCTTCAACCTGGTGAGTCTTGCATGGTTTGTGGTGACCGCGATTTCCACTAACAGAACGTGTAGCTTGACACCGCCGGCGTCATCCCCGTGACGCACGTAGACAAGGACCTGGACCAGCTCCCTGCGGACTTCAACATCAAGAAGCTCAACGGCATCGCTCAGGGCGCGTATAAGCTGTACAACGCCAAGGATATGCACGGTCTCCCCGTTGGCGTTCAGGTCGTCGGCAGGAGGTTGGAGGAGGAGAAGGTCCTGTCCATCATGAAGAGGATCGAGGATGCTCTGGGTGATGACAAGTACAAGCTGCTTGAGATTGACTAGGTCCGGAGAGGAGCTCCCGATGTAGCCGTTTGCCACGGAATTCTTGCGTCAGCTATGTAGCTATTGTGGATTGAAAAGGACATTAATGACACCCCAACGTCTGGCCGATTTCGCGACGGATATTTAATGCAAAACGCCCCATTGGAGGCCGCTTATTCCAAGCTGAATCGTATTTCCCGGATATAAGATGCCAACTGACTGACTTTCGGGTAGTCCCTGCCGTGTAAGTGGTTTGGAGATGCGGGGCTGCGGCCGCTGATGCTGGTCCGAGATCGGACTGCGGGGGTGCCATCCTCTGTGACTTCACCTCGTTTGACGCGCGCGGGTGTAAGTCCTGAAAGACAAGTACTTAAGGCGCTGGCATTCCGTAGAATCGATATTTCCTGAGCCAAGCAGTTTCAGTTGCAATCAGAACCAAACCCTAGATACCGCAGAAAACTCAACAATGGCCGTACAAAAGGAAGACAAGTGGACGACGGAGGTGAGGCCTCACACCCCCACCGTCCAAGCACATGCGATGAACCGCTGACTTACACGCCGCAGGCGTACCAACACTCTGCCTCATTCGTCCCAAAGCTTGCGACCAAGGTCGTCGGATGGCTCGACGTCCAGAAGGACGACGTCATCCTCGACATCGGCTGCGGTGGTGAGTTTGCCCTCTGCCCCCAAATCTCACCAAAGTCACACAGATTAACAAACCGCCAGACGGCATCCTCGACGTCGAGTTTCGGCAAGATCCTGGCCCGAGGCACCGGCTCCCTCCACGGCATCGACGCCTCGCTGTCCATGATCTCCGCCGCCGAGAAGCTCGTCGCGGACGCCGGCCTTTCCAACTGCAAGTTTGAAGGTAACCCATCCTCTCCGGCCTCCAAAAAGGCCACACCCAGCTGCTAACACATTGTTCAGTCCTCGACGCGACCAAGATCGCAACGTCCTCAACCCCCGCCCTCCAAACCCCAACCTTCACAAAAGCCTTCTCCAACGCCGCGCTGCACTGGATCCTCCGCCCGCCCGGCGCCCAGATCCCCGTCTTCACCGCCGTCCGCGACACCCTTCTCCCCGGCGCGCCCCTCGTCCTCGAGATGGGCGGCCTCGGCTGCGTGTGCGAGATGCGCACCGCGCTGCTCATGGCCGTCTCGCGGCGCGTGGGCATCGACAAGGCGAAGGAGGTCGACCCGTGGTTCTTCCCCGACGAGGCGTGGCTGACGCGCGCGCTCGAGGAGGAGGTCGGCGGGTGGAAGGTGGAGAGGATCGAGCGCGAGTGGCGCCCGACGATCGCGGACAGGGCGGCGTCGAGGGGTGGTGCCGGCTGATGGGCAAGGAGCTGCTGGACGCGGTGGCGGATGAGCAGGAGAGGGAGGCGTGCGTGAGGGAGGTGGCGGACGTGTTGGAGCATGTGTGTGCTGTGCCGGGCGGGGGGCACATGATTAGCTATGTGAGGTTGAGGTGTGTTGCGAGGAAGATTTAGAGGTCCAAATTAGGTGTGCTTGCGAGAGGAAAGCCCATTGCGAGATTCACGGTGCCCATTTCGCGCTTTATGTTGAGATCACGAGTGTGTCATCGGTCAAAGGTAGAGCAAGGTAGGATGTTGATTTCGCGAAATCCTCGATGAGTGTGATAATGCTTATGGCCCCCAAGACGAAACGGGTTTCGCTGTTAGTGATTCATGATTTGCTGTCGGGGTCTGTTTAGTTATGTTCAAGTTGCGCATTCAGGTGAACTTACTTGAAAGCAATACCTGCGTCAGCATTGCTGATACCGGTTTGGAGGAAGCTATTAGACCATTCTTATTGAGTTTTGCTAGCCGGGCAGTGTCCATCACATAAGTAGTATATCTGTACTAAAGTGAATACGTTCATACTCACTTTTATCGTCGCTATCGTCGTCGTCGTCGTCGTCGTCGTCGTCGTCGTCGTCGTCGTCCATATTCGTTATTATTATCGTCCTCTACTACTATCGTCCTCGTTAAAGTATTATACTACGATTTATTCATAGGGGACACTGCCCGGCTAGCAGAACTCTTCTCATTATACCTAGGTAGCCACCATTTGCAAGCCATCTTCAAGTCTGGTCTCTCGTGAGAAGGGCTGGCTATGCTGTGCTCGATGGTTCCGTGGCAGACGTGGGCACGACGGATACTGCTTGACAGCTCCCGGCTGATGATGATGATGAGGGGTCGCTGGCCTGACGTTTGGCGTTGTGGTTGTTGTCCGACACGCAGGTGTACCTGCGCGGGTCGATGCCGTTCCAGACCACCGACGGCCCGTCCTCGATCCTGGGGTACGCAAGGTCCTTGAGCATCGACTTCACGTTCCCGGCGACCCGTCCTGGGACCTGCAGACGGTCCTTGTACCTTTTTTGGGACAGCCATATAGCGATGACGCTGACGACAGCAGGTATGGCTGGGTTTTGGGAGAGGAAAACGTTAGATGTGAAGTTTGAACGATCTCTAGCTGGAGACGATATAAAGCCTGGGTAAACATATACTGAAAGAAGTACTAGTTCTCTACTAGGAATAGGTATTATATTAATTAGTATACCTAACCTTTCTAAGTATATAGATAGTTATCTTATTTCTAATATCTTATAAGAAGTATAAAAGATAGCTACTATTAGAAAACTATACTAATAATAATAATATTTATATCTTAGCTAAAGAGAGAAAGATATTTATTTATATTTAAGATATCTTTAGTCTAAAGACTAAGAAGATTAGTATTATAAGTATTTACTATAGTGTTTTATAAACTTACTTTCCTATTCTTTATAGCTAAGATAACTATAATATTATTTACTAATAGTAATTAGATCAGAAGCTTATATATAAAAGCTATTAATAGATAGTATTTTTCTATTTCTATAAACTTAAGGTTAGCTAGTCTTAGTTAGAAAGTAGAAGTAAAATAAAAAGTTTTTTAAGTAAAGAAAGAGAGTAAAAGAAGCTTTATCTTAATAGTAGTACTAACTATAGCTTTCTCTATAAGATTTTTTAGGTAGATATTATTACTAATTTTAACTTAAGCTTTTAATATAGAGGATAATATTAAGAGATTAGCTAATTTAACTAAAACTATATTAGTATTCTTTATAGTACTAAAGCTTAGCCTATTTATTTTAGAAGTTATATAAGAGATATAGTTTATATAGTTATATTTATCTTTCTTTATATTTATAATATATAAAGGATTTAGATTTTAATATATCTTTCTATTTTAATATTATAATATTAGTATCTAGTTATTTTATTAGCTATTATTATACCTATATACTAGGTTTTTAATAAAAATACTACTATTAATTATATAGATAGCTATATTTTTACTTACCTTAGTAGTATATTTATAGCTAGGTAAGTTAGTAAGTACTGCTCTAGAGAGTTATAAGATAACTTTAAATTTATCTCTAGCTAGGTATTATAGGATAATATTAGTTAGGTTAGATTTAATATCTATAGGTAGGCTAAGAGTATTACTAATAATAGAAGTTAGAGGATTTAAAGATATAAAGATAGACTTAGTTATAGTAATATCTTTATTAACTTATTTATCTAGAGCTATAGCTACTACCTATAAAGCTTAGCTTATAAAAGAGATATAATAGCTTATAAGAGATATAGAGTAATAGCTTTATACTAGCTATCTTTAAAACTATATCTACTTAAGTATTTATAATACTTACTATAAAGAAGATTACTTAGTTAGTACTATCCTTTATTATTTTTATTACTAAGTCTAGTACTACTTCTTAGATAAGAGTATTTTTAATAGTCTAGATAGTTTTATTCTTAATATCTTACTTTAAAAGAATAATATATTTTAATAATATTTCAGTTAATAAAAGTAATAAAGTAGATAAAGTAAGCAATACTAAGATAGAGGTATATAATACTAAGAAAGAGAGAGTAGGTATTCTAGCTATTAAACCTACTAAAAGTATAGCTTTAAATAAAGGATTAGTAAGTTCTAGATCTTACTAAGTTTATTATAGCTCTAAGACTATCTCTATCTTAGAAATATTACTATTTAGATTTCTGCTTTTTATTATTATTATAGTCTCTATAAATAAAGTATAAGCTATCTTTCTAATTAGAAAAATAGTATTACTAGTATTAGCTATATAAGTTACTCTAATTATAGCTATTATAGCTATACTGCTACTAATTATTAAGGTTATTACTAATACTAAAATAGATACTTTACTAGTTATAAGAGTAATTAAGATACTAGTAGATAATTAGAGTAGGTTTATAAGTAGTAGTATAATAAATTAGGTAGTATTTAGTAAATAAGACTACTATTAAGTAATTAAGAAGCTTCTTTTAATATTGCTTATATTATCTATATAATATACTAACTTTTACTATAAAGGCTACTATAAATAGAGATATATTATTATAGCTTCTCTACTTAGAGAAATAATAGTAAGAAGTTTAAAGAGATATTTCTTAATATATATAATAAATAAGAGTAAAATATAAAATATAGAAGAAGGACTAAATAAAGTAGTAAATAAGTATAATAGAATAAACTACTATAAAGTAGCTAGAAATATATAGAATAAGTAAAATATATATTAAGTATAAGATAGAATACTTATTATTAATTATTATAGCTATATTCTTTTAAGGGGTTTATAGATATACTATATAGTATATAATATAGACTTAATAGTATACTAGTAGAAATAAGATAGGTTCCTCTTTTTATAGCTAGAGTATTTACTAATAATAGTATATAAGATATATATTGGACTTTTTAAGTCTGCTAAGGTCTGCTTATTAAAGCTTATTACTAGTTAAATAATAATGTTAGTATTAATTACTAATATTATATATTTACTTTAGATTTTCTATATTTTATTTTTTACTTTTTAAAGCTAGCTACTTCTAATTTATAGAGGTTTATACTATATTATAAAAATTCTATTTATATTTTAATAGATATTTACTAAGTATTATAATACTATTTATATATTTATTTTAGATTAATCTATATTATTATATAAAGCTAACTTAAAAGAAGATAGCTTTTATTTCCTAGGATAATAACTTAATAAGGTATAAATATTCTCTTTAGTATAAGTATTTATTTATAAGTTTGAAAATAAATATATTTAGCTTACTTAGTTTTAGATATTTATTTATATATTTTAGACTAATAGATTTACTTTCTAGAACTTATATTAGAATAAGGAATTTAAGTTTACTTTTAAGGGAAGTTCTAATTATATTTTTATAGTTTAGAAGAGGCTAAATAAATAGATAATATTACTATTATTTTTACTTATTATTTAAGCTTAATATTTCACTAATAAACTTCTTATTATATATAAGTAAAAGATATTAAGATAATACTTAAAAATATTTAATAAATAAAGTAATATATTAAAGGGGGAGGAGGAGTGAGGTTTCTCTTAGAGGTAGATATCTTCTAATCTTTATATAATAATACTTAAAGAGTAGAGAAAGTTATAGTTAATATATTACTATAATAACCTATCTTTAATATCTAAATTATTATTATATATAGTAAAGCTAGTTTACTTATAAATAGAATCTTTAATAATTACTACTTACTAATTTAAATAGCTTTAAGATTCTATTATTACCTTATAATTATATAGGAACTATAGTATAGTAAGAAGTTAAATAAGAAATTAGCTTACTTTTTTATTAGCTCTAGTTAAAGTTACTAGCCTTTATATAATTACTTAAATAGCTTATACCTAAACTTTATCTCTTAGATAGTCTTTTTACTCTTATTACTTATTATATTTCTATTATTATTATTTTTATTTACTAGAATAGCTAGTAATATATATATAGAGATTACTTATCTTTAAATAGAGATATATATTATCTATAAAGTTAACTTCTATATAAAGTGAAGATCTAGAAGCTATAGATATTAATATAATAAAGTTAAGAGAGAAATTCTATTTTATTATTCTAAATAAAAGTCTTTTAAACTTATATTCTTTTTCTAGGTTATAGAAACTTAGGAACTTAATAAAGTTAGTAGCTCTAGCTTACTTTAGCTTAAACTAAAAATAATATTATTTTATTTCTTTATTTACTAGAGTAATATAAGTATTATTTCTTTCTCTCTTAATAAATATTAAAAGAGGATAATAGAGAGTATAAAGATAATAGTAAAAATAAAGATAATAATAGAGATAAAGATAGATAATAGTAGAAAATAATAAAAGTAAATATAATAGCTATTAAATTATATCTATAAAGAGAAGTAATTATATTCTAATTATAATTACTAAAAAGGTTAGAATCTTCTATTTTAGTTTTCTACTATATAATTTTTAAATTCTAATAATTAATATTTTAGTCTCTAGAGTATTTATAAGTTATATCTAACTAAAAAGCTTTCTAAGCTATATTTTAGAGCTTCTCTAATATAAAATTTATTTTAAGTAGAGAGGTCTTATAGATTATTTATATTAACTATAATATTATACTATAGATTATAGTCTTAAAACTGCTATTTAAGACTAATAGTAGAAATGAAATTCTTAAGAGCTTATAAGATTAATTCTCTAGTTAATAGATTATCTAATTATATTTATATAATATTAAGAGCTATAGTAAACCTAGTTATAAGGGATATTTCTATATAATTAAACTAAAGAAGTAGACTTTATTAAATCCTTAATTATTCTTTGTTATTATCTTTTATTATTAGTCTATATAGATAGAAATAATAAGCTAGGAGTATGTTTTAGTAGGCTGATAAGTATAAGGTAAGAAAAATAAGTCTATATAGAAAGCTATTAATAAAGTTATAGAGAGATTTTACTACCTCTTTATCTAAAGTAGTTAATAAGGGCTATAATATTTAAAGAAGAGTATATAAAACTATAGAGGTATTATAAGTAATAAATAGTAATTACTTTAGTAAATTTAGTACTATTATATAGTTTTAAGTAATAGAGCTAGATATATAGCATTTTTATATTCTAAAAGGTAACCTTCTCTTACTAGTTTAAAGTTAAATATTTTAAAGATATTATAAGATTTATAGAGTAAGGAATAATATCAGGGTTTTTTTTTATTTCTCTAAGAAAGTA
Organism: Colletotrichum camelliae; assembly: GCA_018853505.1. Lineage (NCBI taxonomy): Eukaryota > Fungi > Ascomycota > Sordariomycetes > Glomerellales > Glomerellaceae > Colletotrichum > Colletotrichum camelliae. Next base: position 1,793,283 of record JAELVL010000008.1, on the reverse strand, counting down.
GCTATATTAGTAATATTTTCTAGTAATCTTATCTACTTATATCTCTTTAAGATTACTTACCTTTATTATTCTTCTTTTATTACTTTCCTTATTTATTTTTATAGCCTATATACTAGTAAAATAATATTATAGTTAAAACAGCTTTATAGTATAAACTTTATATTCTCTTACTAAAAGTAGTATAAAGCTTTTCTAAATATTTAGATAAGATTAAATAGAATATAATTACTCTAAGAGAATAATATTACTAATTAACTATCTTATATAATATATCTAGTTTTATATATTATTAATTAGGAAATAAATGTTTTCCTTAAGAAAGTATACCTTTATATAAGCAGAGTATTATAGATTACTTAATAAAAGAAGTAATATCTACTACCTTTATTTCTATAAGTTCTGAATATAATATATATTCTCCTATAAGTAATAAAATAAGTTTATTAGTTTTATCTTAGTCTTTAGTTTAGAATATATTATAATAGTTATAGCTAATAAAAAATATATTAATAATCCTTACTATAAGTCTATATAGTTTAGAAGTCTTATTTATATTAGTTAATATTCTAATTTATCTTATATTAAATTAAATAAATAGATAGAGCTAATATTATAAATAGCTAAGCTATATTATTATTATTTTGTTTAACTTAGAAGAGTAGCAGACTATTATAAAGTAACTAGTATACTTTTTTAGATATAAAATATTAAAAAAAAGAAATTTAATTCTATTAAAAAGCCTTACTATCTTATAAAATTATATACTTTAAATATATATTAAAACTATATAAAGTATAAGCTAGGTCTAGCTAATAAGAGAAACTTAGTAAGGTGCTATATAATACTAAGCAATTTCAGGTATAAGAGAGAAAAAAATATTAATAATAAAGCTAGTAAATTATAAAGAGTAATATAGCTATAACTAGTATATAATAGTATATAAGTTATAAAATATTTCTTGAAATTATTAGTACTAAAAGACTTTACTACTATTAGAAGTACTCTATATATTAATATTATTATTATTTCTCTTTTTATCTTTATTTATTATCTTTATTTTATATATATTATATAACTTCTTATATATATTCTATTATAAGATACTTAAAACTAGTTACTTTATATCTTATATTAGGAACTCTATACTTTATATACTTTTTATACTGCGTTTTAGTATTAGAAGATAAAGATTACTAATATAGATTTCTATAGTTTAATATAAGTATATATTATTATTACTTTTATAGTTATAACTGTTTTATATATTACTATATAGAGTGTTTTACTTCTATAAAAAGATCTTTTTCTATATATAGTTAAGAAATAATTATATAAAAATAGAAGAATAATAGTATACTACTTAATAAAAACCTTAAAACAGAAATAAATTCTAGAATAGCTATATTAATATCTCTAAGCTTTTTAGTACTTAAGTTAACACTTTTTTATAGATTTCTGCTTTATTATTTTCCCTTATTACTACTCTATATATATATATTTATAGCTTTAAATATAAGTAATAAGCTTTAAATATATTTAACCTACTTCTAAGACCTATCTTGTATATATAGTAATCTATTAGAGGTTATTTTTTATTAGTATAATTATTATTCTTATATTTAGTATTATTCCTTCCTATAAATAGGTATTTAAAAGCTAGTATTTTATATATTACTTCTTTTTTTTTAGACTATAATAACTCTAGTATATAGTATATTAACTAAATTATCTAAGAGATTCTCTTTAGAGTAATAATAAATATTATGAATTTTATACTTAGAGTAATTATAAACTAAAGAATAGTAAAGCTAGTAGTATAATAGAATAACTAGCTTATATTCCTTCTTACTCTATACTTTATTATCTTTAAATATATCTATCTATTATTTTTAAGCTTTAAATATTTTACTAGAGACTAAAGTCTTAAAGTATTAAGCTTATAAATATCTACTTATATCTTTTTTATTATATATTATCTATAGAAACTAGCTTTAAGTATCTATTTATATATTAGTAATATAATAACTTATACTATTTAAGATTAGTATTCTCTTTTACTTCTCTCTTTCTTTCTTAACTAAAATTATTTTACTAAGTCTATCTTAGAGCGAAATTAGTAGAGCATCTTATTATATCTTCTAAGTATAATATATAACTCCTATACTCTAGTTAGTAAATAATATTAGTAATAAAGTAGCTTCTATAAATATATATATATATATTTAGTATCTATAAATCTCTTATCTATAAAGTAATTAGATTCTTAAATACTTTAAAAACAGAATACTTTCTAATTAAGCTAGAACCTTTCTTACTATACTTATTTTAGTATCTATTTACTTATTTATATACTAAATATTAATATAGATATCTATATAATTATAAGTATTATATTCTACCTTTTAAATTATTTATATTTCTTTTATATCTCTAGAATAGCTCTCTAATATATACCTATATTATTAGTCTTACTAAATCTAAGTATTATCGTCCGTCTTAATAGTCTAGAACATATACTAGCCTTACTCTCAGCCTGCTGATGACTTGCATCCTGTTCTTTCTGCCTATCTACTAGCCTGCGTGTAGTATAGATATCTTCTAGAGAAATACCAAACCTTATTCTAGTCGATAGGCATCCCCTACCTATATATATCTACTCCTAGGTCTGATATTGAGACACCCCTCACTAACCTTCAAGAACTTATATTAACCTTGTAGATATTAGATAACATGCAAACTCTAGATTAGCATGGATCTTGAACTCCTCAAGCTTCGCACACTGCATGCGGGGGCGTACCTTCAACGGACGTCATTTGCAAAATATTAACATCATCAATTGAACGAGGCCCATGCTCGTAAGCATAAGGCGGCAGAAGATCATCACTGCTAGATAAAAGGCCCATCCCAAAATGAACGCCCGGTGCCATGTTTAAATCCCACCGTCTATGCCGGTTACCGAAAGGAAGAGCAAAACCGAAAAGGCAAGATATGATGTAAACCCCTGAACCCCCCGAATCCCGATATTTTTTGGCACCAAATCCCGTTTATCGAAAAAATAGAGATGAAGAAAAAGTTTCTGCCGTTACGCCGATCGAAATGCCAAGATGCAACGTGACCTGTCGCGCGATCCGGGTTTTGCTGTGCTGTTCCATGTGGCATTGTTCTTATGTACAAATCTGTTGCCTGGATGAAAGATAATGGTCCCCGCCGAAAATATGGTGAATTGAGACCTGGAACCTGGGCGCCTTGCTGTATTCGTTCGCCCGAGTCGGGCCGTATCGGGGAGGATGCTGAAAAGCTCTACGATCTTCGCTTCTTTTCTTCCTTTTCCAACTTTTCGACGTTCTCTTCCGTGAGCGAGTCACCCGTGTCACCCGAAATGACCGTCTGGAATGATGCACCGCGTCGCTCAAGCTTCTTCCCACCGGCAGCGTCCATCAACTTGCCGGCCTGGGCTTGCAGAGCGAGCTCGTCCGTCTCCGATCGGCGGATCGGTTTGGAGTTTACACCCGGAGAGTCAAACGGTGACGGTTCGTAGGAATTGTTCCTCGTAAGAGGCCTTGGTGTGGCCACGTCGCCCCTATCCTCCTTTTCCGGATCGCGTTTCTTGTTCTCTGCCTCCTTGTTGATGGCATTCAAGGTATCTGTGGAACCACCGTGATCGTGTTCGACGCCTGGAATGTCTGCATTGCTGCAATGCTCAGCAGTGTCTGAGCAGTCAGATAGAGAACCATCCGAACCCTTCTGCGTCGGCCTTTGCTGTCGCTTAGCCAAACTCCATCTCACCAGCATTCTTTCGAGCGTCTTGCTCTTGACAGGCTTGGAAAGATAGTCATCCATTCCTGCTTTCGTGCACTTTTCCTTGTCACCTTGGATCGCCGAAGCTGTCATTGCGACGATGGGAATGTCTCGCACGTAAGCCTTGTATGGCACGTGGTGGCGGAGCAGATGTGTGCACTTGTATCCGTCGATGACGGGCATCTGCACATCCATGAGGATGATATCCGGCTTCGCGTGCTTGCCATCCTTTGCCCCTGCCATATACTCAAGCGCATCCTTGCCATTCCACGCTGCAGTCACCTTGAACCCAAGCTTCATGATAGTTTTGGTGGCGATTTGCTGGTTAATAGCGCTGTGGAAGGTTAGTTTGGACTCAGGTGATTGCCAGACGGTACACTCACTTGTCTTCGACCACCAATACGTGAATCTTGGCGCGTTCAGCGGCCGGCAACATTTCCTCATCGGAAGCTGGTGGGGTTCGAACAGATAGTCGGCGGGAAGGGGACTTGTGCTTGTCGGTCAAGAATTGCGATGACTCTCCAGAAGCTGGAGGCGTGTTGATCAATTGCTCAAATTCGGAGCTGTTGCAAGAGACGCTCATCTCAGATTGCAACCGATCTGGAAGCGAACCAATCTCCACGATCGGTTTGCCGGCTTGTCGCCCCTGCGGCTTGCTGAAGGGGACCCAAAACGTTGCGACGGTTCCGTTGCCGAGCGACGATTCTAGAGTCATATTTCCGTTCATAAGGTCGAGTAAGTTTTTGCAAATAGTGAGGCCCAAACCAGTTCCGCCGAATTTCCTAGCCGTGGATGCATCACCTTGGCTGAATGGTTGGAAGAGCTTTTTCCGAACCTCCTCTTCGATGCCAATACCACTGTCTTCAACGATGAATTTGACGATTATGTTATCCGCAGTCTCCTTCTCTTTCTGAACTGAGAATTTGACATAACCTTGGTTCGTAAACTTGATGCTATTGGTGAGGAGGTTGGTGATGATTTGACGAACACGTCCTGGATCGCCAATGACGACTAGGTCGTTTTCGATATCTCTCGAAATATCCGACCTGAAGTCGAGATTCTTGCGCTCGGCAGCGAAGCTCAGCATCTTCCTAACATCTGTCACAATGACCGATAGTGAGAACTGGACTTCTTCAATGTCCAGGCGTCCAGATTCAACCTTGGAAAAGTCGAGAATATCGTTGATGACGGTCAAGAGCGCATTTGCAGATCTCTGTTCTCAACGTACTCCATCTGCTCAGTGTCGAGTTCCATATCCCCAAGCAGCTCGGCCATTCCAATGACACCCGTGATGGGCGTCCTGATTTCGTGAGACATCTGTGAAATAGTCAGTAACTTTGCGTCATTAAACGTGATCATCACCACTCACGTTAGCGAGGAACTGGCTCTTCAGCCTGTTGGCCTCCTTGGCAGCAGCTTCGTTCGCCATCGCTTGCTTCTTCTCCCGGGATTCTTCTTCGAGGTCCTCCGCCTTCTCCTTCAGCTCACTGACATCCATGATGACTCCAATGACACCCTCAACGCAGGTCTCATTTGTCACGATTCCTTCCTTTGATTTCTTGCCGAGAATCGGAAGGAACCTTGTCCGGTACCAGCGCCCATCCATTCCGTGTTCCGCCACCTCTTCTGTCTTGCCGCCGGCTATTATATCCTCAATGGGCCTGAGGAACTTCGGGCGTTCGCCGGTCTTGAGCTGGGGATTCAGACGGTTAAAGACATCGTACATATCTTGGCCGATGAACCAGTCGGAGTTGTCATGATTGCTCTCCTCCTCGCTGTCCCATATGAGTGCTCCCTCCAGCATTGTCAGTTTGCGGTTCGTGTCGACAGTGAAAATGGTAACTTGAGAGTGAGCGAGAACACTCAAGAGCTGCTGCCGGGTTCGCCTGGCAGTCAATTTGGCCTCGATGCCCTCGTTCACGTCGGTGCAAGTTCCGAACCACTTCTCGATTTCACCCGTCTCCTTGTTCTTCAACGGCAGAGCACGGCCCAACATCCACCTCCATTCCCCGGTTTTGCTACGGCACCTGTACTCGGTGACGTATGGATCTCCTGTCGCGAGCGAGTGCTTCCACCTTTTGACAGTTTCAGGCATATCGTCTGGGTGAAATGGATGTTTCCAACCAAGACCTAATGAATCTTCCGGTGTCAAGCCCGTGTATGTGTACCACCGGGTGTTGAAGAAATCGTGATAACCGTCAGGCCTTGTCGTCCAAACCAACTGAGGCATTGTGTCGCATATCAACTTGAACCGCTCCTCGTCCCGTTCTTTGATCTCGGTAATTTCTTCCGTCATCTTCGTGACGTCCCGGAACGTTACCACACCAGCTAGAAATTCTCCAGTAGCATCATCCCGGATGGCCTCCCCCAAAGCGTCGTAAACGGTTTTCTTCCCAGTGTTCTCCTCCATCATTCCGACACGCATGTTGCTGAACGGCTTTTCAGTCCGAAGAAGTACCGAGATAGGGTATTCGCTGACATCTAGTTCCCTAGTAAAGTCTGCGTCGTACACTGTCCAGCTTGGCAGTAGGTCGAAGCCGTCAGCAGACTTCTCCAAATCGCTTTCTTGGCGCAAGAGGCTGCGTGCTGCCTTATTTGGAAACGTCACACTGCCGTCTTTCCACATCGCAAGAATCGGCATTGTAGTGTTGTCGAGAAGAGCATCCTTCATGAGAATCATCTTCTGCAAGATCGACGGCGTACTCGCGTGGGCTGCTGTTGAGGGTGGGCCCATCGGTGGGAACGGGCTTGACGATAATGAGACCGCACTAGGGCTAACACGGAATGAAGGCGAGCTCGAGTCGTGACTGGAGCTCACGGATGGCGGGTTTGAATTTGATATAGTCTTTCGGTCTGCTTGTTCCAGTATGTTCGGCCTGGCCGTTGATTTGCGACTCGGGATGAGAGTTGACGGGGGCGATTGGGAGCTCGTAAATGTGAGCGTGAAGTAGACCTGGTGCTCTTCAATCTCCCATATTGTTACAATCATCTTGGCGTAAACTTGATGATCAGACGCTCCACCTTTGCTCCGTGGGTCAAACCCAGGCTTTCCAAGCTCCTTCCTGGTGATGATGACATCCACCACTGCATCCTTGACCGTGGGTGTGCTCGTGCTCGGCGCGTGATCCGGTACCGGCGGGGCCAGCGAACCGGCGGTCGGGGTGGCTTGCCCACCCTGGCCGAATAGGTCGGCTGCGTCCTTGGAGGTCTGCCGGGCACCCATCTCCAACACAAGAGAATCCAAGAAAGCTTCCCATCCAACCCAAACTGGACGTCCTTCTTGGATCATGTCGATTCCGACCTGGGAAAGGGACTGCCCTCGTAACCGCTCCGCAATGTAAGAATGGGTGTCCTCCGATGCGTCCGCCATACCGAGCATCCGGCCCATCGCCTCGTTGGCAAGCACTACTGTCTTCAAATTATTCAAGACCAACAACGGCACTGGTAGGTATTGCATGGCGGAGAAAGCGAGCTGACCCGGCGTGATGAACGGCATCGATAAACGGAACGGACTCGTCGAGTTGGGTCGCTTTCCGCTGCCGGCGGCAAGATTGAGGTTCTCGCGGAAAAAGCGACTCCTGGCGCTTGTAGTGCTTGCGACTCCATCGCTTCGGAAGGAACCGACTTCAGGCTGGGATTTAGTATCGAAGTTGAATCCGCTGTCCATGCTGTCCATGCTATCCCCAGAAGACTGCCGGGAGCCTAACTTGGGAGGTTCTTCGGGCGGAACCGAGGTTTTTGGGGGTACGATCACGGGGCCATTGCCTCGACCATGGCCGCCGGCAAGGAGAGGCTCGGGGGGTGGCATTTCGGTGTTGGCTCGCGCATGGGAAGCCGCAGGTCGTGGGTGAACCTTCCAGTCGGCGAAGGACGTTGGCAAGTCTGCAGGTCAAGACAACGAGTCGTTGCGGACGGTGATCGCAAACAGAGGTCGCCGAGGGTGGAGGAGTAACGGAGAAGCTGCGGAGCAGGTCGAAGCAGCAAGTGGGTTGGTTGCTAGAGAATCGTGTGGGGAGAGAAGGCGAGGCAGAGCATGGCGCGGCGCCCTGTGTTGTGTGAGAGAGCGTGCGTTCTAGACTACCGGATTCTAGGCCGGTCTCCGGATAGGTCTTTGGTTGGGAATGTGCTCTAATTGATTGCGGTCTAGGCGTAGCGCGCGGTGGAGGGCGAAGATTGTGCGCAAGCGCTGTCTTGTGTGTGTGTGTGTGTGTGCGAGTGTGTCTGTTAGTCGACAAGCCTCCCGATTCCGTGTGGGACTAGCAAGCTAGCAGGAACAGAGCGACAACGGCGGCTGAGGCTGTCAGGGCTGGTGAAAGCGCAAGCAGATTTCGGCGCTATTCGGCAGAGGGAGAGGAGGCGGAGGGAGGATTTGGGCGTTGTTTGGGATGAATTCTCGAACAACTCCGGGTCGACTGCAAACGGCGGCGTCGAGGGGCGGCGGCGGAGAGATGAAAGACGGGAGGGTGTGCTTGTGTGACGACAGAGCAGCGGCAGTCGCAAGAGCAGCAGCGGCAGAGCGGCGACGGCAACAGCAAGACGTCGGGCTTAGTAAGGAGGGATGTCTCTGTCTCGCGGATGGGAAATCTGAAATCAGCGGATGGCGGGCTGGGGTCCGGAAGTGGTGTGGTGTGGTGAGGTCGTGTTGAGGTCGAGGTTGTGCGAGAGTCGTGGTCCAGTCGCGGAGCAGAAGGATACGCAAGACGGAAAGAAAGAAGATGCAGGCGCAGGTGCGATGACGGGCTGGGTAGGGCAGTTACCGCTCATCAGTTCCAGTTCGAGCTCCAGATGTTTAGTCAAGGTGCACAGTAGTTCGCAGCAGTCGCGGTATCTGCAGTCTAGCTTGGCGCAATAAGAAAGGGAATAAGTGGCACAAGTGGTGGGACGTAAGATGGGAGAGGGGAAATGGAATCGAAGGGAAGATTAGGTCCAATTGGTAGAACAGAGGAGACACCAACCAAGATCATCAGTAGTAGCAATGAGAGGTGGACTAAGCAGGACGGAGGAAGAAGATGGGCAATGGATGGTGAGGCAGGTACAGACTGACAGGAAGTAGCGCGGTGCAAAGAGGCGGTACAGGTGGACAATTAGGTAGGCAGGTAGGTAGGTTCGCTGCATCACCTTACCCTACCACCTTTACCTGCCTTAGCATTGGCATCGACAGTGACAGTTGCAGCAGGCAGTCAGACTGGACGAGGGCGAGGGATGGGACCGTCATAGTCCAAACTTTGTTTAAGTGGGAGTGCCCCCCCCCCCCGGTCAGCGGTGGTGAAGCGTCAAGACGCAGGAGAATTGGTCGAACCCCAGGCCAAAGTCTGGGGGGGCCTGTCACCGCAGCTTGGGGGTCCTGGACACCCAGGGCAATTCTTGGGAAGGAAACATGGACGGGGGTCCTGGAAGGGGAGGGTGGAACAGTCCAAACCGTGGAACATGGACTCGACTGGAACTTGCGCCGATTGAATTGAATCCATCCAGCAAGTCGCACTTCCGGTGGACTTGGGCTGACGCTGAGCTCGTGGCCCCAGGATGACGGGATGACGACGGGTGGGGAGGGGAGAGGACACAGAGGAGCAATGCTGAACACTGTGAACCTACCAACGGAAAGGCAAAGAGAGAGAGAGAGAGAGAGATCCTTCCATTGCCGCGTCCAGTCAGTGTTCGTGGTGGTGTAGCGCACAACCTCACCCGCCCGCACAGTCGGTCTCCTCAGGCGGGGGAGGCAAACACCCATCGTCATTTTTCACCCGAGCAGTTTCTGAGGGAGGTCGGAGGGCAACTCGGGGTTCATTGGGGGGAGACACGTCCACAATGTACCTATCCCGTCAGCACCTCATGAATACCTTACGCGCAGGCGGTACTCGTTCCTGGCTGCTGGACAGGTCACTTGCGTCCCATTACATAAGGTATTCTTGTATCCGAGGACCGCTAATGCATCTCACCTACAAGAATACGGGTCGAGAGGGGATGGGAAAGTGGGCAAATGTATGCAAAACTCCAGTCCGCCCTGCCATCGGGGGGATCGAATTCACCTCACACGCGCTTTACCACTCACTCACTCCAGAGTCTCCGTACTCTACCTTACCTAGGTAGTGTACGCATGCTTGCCCAAGGTACCGTCCACTGCCCTGCCGTCTCTGCACACCACCACCACAACTGCCACCACCACCCTCCCTCGCATGCAGCCTGCAGAACCAGGGGCCACCCTCCATCCATACGGCGTTACAGCGGTTTACGCCCCACTGCAGACCGCTCTCTTGAGCCCTGCGCGCCCACTCCAACGCCCTGCCCACCACCGTTCAGTGGGTCTGCCGTCCCTGCTCGCTGGAAGGTGTGCCCATCATGGGCTCTCTGGGCTGGGCTGCCTGGGTGAGGTGTCTGTACACGGGCTGTTCACCTCCCTCCATGCCGAGCTCGCAACTCTCCCTCTTCCTCCCGTCCGCCCATCCATCATCCACGCCTTCGATCCATCTCTGCCCACCCAGAACCTCAAAATCTTCACCTCTTCGCGGGGTATTACCTTGCTGTTTCTGTAGCTCAGGGCACCACGCACCATCGCCCGGGCAGGCTTCGCTATCGGTTAGGGGTCCCTCCTGTTCTCCTCACAATGGATCCAAGCTCCAGCGTCCCGTCATTCCCAAGCAGTATTGTCCACGCATGCCAACAGTACCTCATCTTGCTGCCGTCTGTCGCACCCACGCATGTAGTGTACATGTCTTGCGCAGCCCCTAGATGCTCGGCTGCATCCCCATCCGCCTCGTTAGGTTGGCCCTTCCAACGCCGGCCGCCCAGTGTAACCGATGTACACCTCGCCTCATGCACTAAACCGCCTCACGCCCAATCGCCTCTCAGTGGCCAATCTTTGCTGGCGACCCTTTCTGTGTGCATGGAATCATGGAATCATCTGGGATTCTTTGCTGGGACACGCCCACAAAACTCCACTGCCCGGCTGCAAGAATAAACGACCGGCACCAGAAATCATGAGATATTCAAACCGAACGAACCCAGATGTTGGGATGGTTTGTCTGAGGAAATCCGTCACCCCTTCTTCCGCCTCGCCTTGCGTTGAATCCCTTGTCCACTGCAGTATGGATCCTCATCGACACCGCCCGTCATCACGACCCCCGGGAGTCCGTATTACTGCCTATGTTGAGCGGGTACGCGAGCCTTGTGTTGGAAAAGTCCGCAGCCATGACGGCACCGGAGGATCCAGCGGACAACGAGACCCTCGGAAACGGGGCACCTCCGGACGTGAAATTTGAGAAAAATGGGCTGCCACGCCCACCTGCCCGAACCCCGGTAACGAAAGGGTGATGGGCGCTTCTTGCAGCAATAGACCCTGACCAGGCCCAAACCGAGACAGAAACACACCCAAATCAGGTCGATCTGTCCAACAATCGGAACTTTTTGCTTTCCACGGGCGGCACATTCGCTGATCTTCTCTTTGTCTCGAATCCGACGTCCCTGGCCCCGTTCCGTGCTTGTCTTGAATCGGTAACCCCAACCGGTCAAAAGTTTTCATGCCCGTGTTTGTCGTTTGTTTGCTCAGAAGCTTATTCAGGTCGGTGAGTATCGTCTTAGGACTCAAGAGAGGAAGAAAATGCCACTCTTTGTTGGGTGCGTGTACACCAATCCGTCAGAGACAGAAAGCTTAGCTTGCTCCCTTTGCCGCTGGGCCTCGATGGCGATTGTGCCAAGACTGCTGGAGGACTGCCGGAGTTTGATAGAGTCAGACAAGACCGATAGCTGAGTGGATTTCAGAACTGCTCGTATGTACTCCCGGGCACACTAGGCTTTTACCATAAGCCCCGAACCGGGCTGTGGACAGCCAGAGAGCTTGGTAGCGAGCCTGCAAACTTGGTCTTAGCCCGCCACCCTTGTCACGAACTGCTCTATCCATACAGAGATTCACGATGGCCGATTCTCAGCGTTGGGCGCCATCAAATCCGCATAGGCGTGGGCAACTGCCGCTACGAATAAGGCCATAATGATGAATGTGCCTCATCATCGACACCAGTCTTCGCAGCGTCGCTTATCCGGGTGATCCCGTCGGCCGGGCGTTTGACCGGCATCGTGGTGGTTGCTCCTTCAGCATCAATGCACTGGGTGTTGTCTGGCATCCTTTGAGGAAACGCAAGCTGTTCGGTTCATCGTGTTTGCTGCAAATTGCATATCTGAGGTGCCCGCGTGACAACGACGACTGCGACATGATCAGCTCTCGGTGAGTCCTTTTCCAGCTTCACGCACCCACTCAATGCGTTTGTATACCTGCCAGTGCTTGCGTCCTACACTGGATTCGGATAAACGCAAAAGATGGCTCTGACTATCCTCACCAAGCATGGTTTGGTGACAAATTTGCCCTGCGTCTAGACCTCACGGCCTCTCCATCGATCGAAGATCTGCCACCCGAACGGGTCTAGCTTACAAGCACTCAAGACGCCTAGACCGGGATGGCCACAGACCCGACCAGGGCCCTGATGGTTCTCTCCATATCGGTGCGCCATCAGTGCCACACGAGCTCCACGGAACAACGCAGATCATCTGACCCTGGCAGCCAGTCAGAGCCAATCAAGACAACGGGGAACGACTCCGTTCCGAACAGCTTTGCTGCCCGAGCGTGTCAGCAGCGACGTCATAATGCCATAAGCAGGCATTTGGGTGCACCGGTGTCGCATCAAGCAATCAGGATTGGCCCAGACCACGCCAATCCCTCGACATGTTCTCGAAAGTCGTGCGTGCGAAGCAACGCCAAGTGGCCTGTGCTGGCTTTGTTTGACATGTGCCCGGGTGCCAACCGTGCCATTCGTTCCATGACTCGACTTCACATTCATCTGTCTTGCCAGCAAAGCCCTAGCTCCAAGGGAGTGTTTACAACCTCCACAAGCCACCCATTATGTCATTTCGTCCGGAGTTGCGTCGCAATACTCCATTTCTCGCCTCAAACAAACTGAACAACATGATGTAGGCTGCGCGGCTCTATTCAGCCTGCAAGGGTATCATCGACCATGTCGTCATTTGGACCCTGAAGGATTCAGAGGACCCCTTCTCTGCTCTTTGGGGATGTCAGAGTTCGTCTCGGCCTCGCTTGTTCAGACTTCTCCGCTCTTTCAAGCGGAATTATCCTTCATCACTCCACATGTTGAACACGTCCACCACTGTCTTTCCATGGTCGTGCCACACCAGGAACAGTCCCAAGTCAGGGGTTTCGCCGGGGCTGATACACCATGGTTGGCAGCAACGCCGACGCTATTGTTTCTCCTTGGCGGGCTGCGTGTAAGATCTATCGTCTCTGGTTGTGATGTTCCACCCGCCGTTAAGGCTACTGATGCCCGTTGACGCTCGCGCTTTTCGGCATTGGGCGTCCACACTTGGCGCTGAGGATCTTGGCCCTTTTCTGTCCCACACGCGTCGCAGCATAGAAAGTTGGCAGGATTATGTAAAGTACAGACCCCGCACGTCCAACCCCGTTGCTGAGCTGGCAGGGGCCGTGGGGCTGCGATCACCGGTGGTCTCGTTTCGGGCCTCGGGACCGGCGGCGGGGGCGGCGGGGGCGGAGGTCTTGATGCCGGCCCGGGGATCGGAGGCGGCGCGCTGTTGCTTCTCGGTTCGAAGTCTCCCATGACGGACCCACCACCGTTGCCGGTAGGATTTTGAGCACTCGGAGGACGTAGTAGCCTCCATAACGCTGCTTTTCCTCCTCCTGTACGAGTTCCCAGAGTGCCTGAGCGATTGCTGCTTCATTTGCAGCGTCCTCTTCGGCTTGAGTACGGAAGCCGTTTCGCGTTGCAGTCTCTGAAATTTGCTGAATCTCTCGGTCATCATGGTTCATGTTCCCACAACCCTGTAAAGTGCTGCTTCTGCGCTCGATGGCACCAACAATCGTTCGCCGAATGTCTGATCCAGGACGAGGCCCCGTGCCACCAAGGCGCTTTCCCGAATTTTTGGTCAAGGTGCGACGTTTCTCGGCAGCCGCCCGGGCAAGGCGGCGAGCTTCTTGCATTGGAATCCGGCCGCCGCCTCCCAAGCGTTGGCCATCGGAGAGAAAACCTTCGCCGGTATATCCTTTCCGTATGAGTGCTTCGTGCTCATCCCGTAGCTGGTTCCACAGGGCATGGAAGTTTCCATCGTGTGGCCCAAAGACAATGTGAGAGAGCTCGTGGAGCATGGTATCCACGACTTGCTCTATGGCGAGAAACAATGACCGATCGCCGGGGTATCGTAGTCGGACTAGAATTCTCTGCCCTCTGTTGACGTTAAGGCCTGCAATATTGTTAGTTGGGGAGAAGGAGCTGCAGGCAAAATCACCTACCAAGCAAATTCGCCTGATCGGGGTAGAACTCTGCAAGCTCCCGCACCTTCCAACCCCTTGCCCGCATGATGGGCTTCACCAGAGAGGCAACTTTCTTGAGGATCTGGAGAGCATCGTTGGCCCGTGGAAAGTCCACCAAATGGGAGTATGAAAGAATGAGAGCATCATGTTCAGGCATGTTGGCTGTAGTCTTGCCCGCGGCCTGGTGAAAAATGCAGTACGTCTGCAATTCTGTGTAAGCTAGAGATGGAGTGACGTCGGTCTAGGCTTTCAGGGACGCCCCAGAGCAGAGTAAAGGAGGCAAGGAAAGTCAGAAAAGAGACAACAGCAGGGGTATCGAAAGGAAAGTGATGCACAGCGCCGGAAGGTGAATAGAAACGCCTAGAAAGAGAGTCATTCGCATCGTAAGCAGTGGGCGACACGCACGAAGACGCGTAAGGCTGATGCCTCCCGCGTTGGTGGTCAACAGGGCAGTGTAGCTTGGCGGTGAATGTTGGACAGGTGACTCGCGCTGGACGTCCAGCTCAGAAGAATCCAGGCGGGGTGGCGGGGCACCTGATGACTCAGCTTCAGCTTCTGCGGGCAGGAACCTTTAGGGCGGGTGAGCAGTAACATGCTCTCCCTCCCGCCTTCCGCCTTCGGGTGTTCGATTCAGCTGTCAAATCTGGAAGAGGCGTTGACCTTGTCACCTTACCCATGAACCAACTTTGTCGACGAACCCTGAATCATCAAAATTCCAGTCACCATTGGCCGGTTGACCGAGCCACGCAGCGGAATGGTGGAAGCCCGGAAAACCTGATGTGGTGCAGCCAGATGTTGGACAAAACAGGGCAGAGATGTCTCGCAAAGATTAACTCGCAGCGATCTGCCGCGCCAAGTGACTACACCATCGGTTCGCTTGCGCTTACTTCAAATCCGACGACCTCCCTTCGACAACGAATTCCTTGAATGCCGACTTGGCATCGGGAAACTGGGCCGGCGCCGGCTCTGATGACCATTTAGTCAAGGACAACATTCCAACTTGTGTCGGGATCTTTCGTGCGACAGCTGCCGACTATGTACGAAACCCGTCGTGCCATCAAAACCTCACGCCTACCAACTTTTCAACCTTGAAATTCACACAGCTTTTCTTCCAGGATGGAAGAGGACCAATTCCCAACTGGGCATACCAGCTGAGTGACCAAGTGGTTGTCCAAGTCAGACGAGCTGATGATATTCAGGACGGAGACGCTGTTTCAGTAATGCATGAATCCCGCCCGCATCCCGACAGGTACCCCCGTTGGGCTTTTCGTTGACCGATCACATTAAACTTCGCTCCGGCGCTGCCAATCCTGACATGGACAAACCACAACGAAACGCCTATTTTTCGTCGCATCTCGCTGGCAACTTCAGATGACGGGTCTCTTCGCTGAAAAAACCGAAACGACCGGTTCACGAAGGTCGGTTACGGAGCCGGAGGCGCATGCCCTTTAAGTGAACCCTCCCATGACGCCTCCCGTGACGACTCCGGAACTTCGGCATCACGACTTGGTCAGCTTTGCGGACAGGGGTCGCTTGCCCGACTCACAGTGTTTCGGATGCCAAGCATACGGCCACCATACCGGGCCGCCGTCCTCAGAAGACAGTGCCCGCGAGGAATCTATTTGAGATGGCATGCTTGATCGACTGTCGCAGGTTGTCTACGGATGCGCCTCTTCAATGGCGGTCGACCCGGGCTCTTACCAGTAAAACTCGAACCATTTTGTGCCCCTGGTCTTTCGTCTCCGCAGACACGGCGAATTCTTCTTTTCTATTTGCGATTCGTAATCGCTTGGGTTGTGATCTCCCACTTGCGACTACGCAACCGCGCATTTCGAAACGGTCTCCCCGAAGTTGATCTATGCGTGGGCACGATGGGGAATCACACTTGGCAAAAGCTTGTGTGCATATCTTCCCTTGGCTCTCCGCAATTCAAGACTTGTTGGTTCCATACTTCCTTCTGCTTAGACGACTTCTTCGCTTTTCGCTTGTTTCCCGTATAGAGCTCCGTGAGCCTTAATCGCCGGGCTTCATTCCTTCGCCAGGCCTTCTCTTCTCTAGGTGACCATGCGGTTCGCCAACTCGGCTGCGGTTGCAGCATTCGTTCCGTTCTTCGCCCATCTTGCTGATGCAGCTCCTTCAAAGAAGTCAGATATCTCCAGGTTTGAGATTTCCACTCTAGGTGGCGGGGCTTTCCGGATAGAACAGGTCCCCAACCCCGATTTTTACTATGGAAATCGACGAGGACCCATTGCCCTAGCCAGAGCCTATTCCAAGTTCAACCATCCCATTCCGGATGATCTCCTAGGCCTCATTGACCAGATTCTGGGAGAACTAGGTCTGCTGAACGGATCGAAAGGCAGCCACAAGGGAGGAAAGGGAAAGGGAGGGAATGGGACTGGGAAGGGCGGTAACAACGGCTCTGGAGGCTCAAAGGGTAACGGCACAACCACGACACCAGGAGCTGGAAGCAATGGCACCACAGGAAATGGTCAGTTCGCAACCCCAAGTACCTGAACTATGCTGACTATCATCAGGTGGCGAGGTCGCCGCCATCCCGGCTCAGTTCGACAGTCAGTACCTGTGCCCTGTACAAATTGGCACACCTCCTCAGACCCTGAACCTCAACTTCGACACCGGCTCTTCCGACTTGTGGGTGTTCAGTAGTGAGACACCCGCATCCCAAGTGGGAGGGCAGACGATCTACAAGATCAAGGACAGTTCAACCGCCAAGGCTGTGACTGGCGCGACATGGTCCATCTCGTACGGTGACGGCAGCTCATCCAGTGGCTCCGTCTACACGGACAAGGTGACCATTGGCGGGGTTACAGTCGACAGCCAGGCCATCGAGTCTGCCAACACGGTCTCGGCATCCTTCACCAGCAACCAGAACCAGTCCGGACTCGTTGGGTTGGCCTTCGGGACCATTAACACGGTCACGCCCACCAAACAGAAGACATTCTTTGAGAATGCCTTGAACAACCTCGCCATGCCGCTGTTTACCGCCAACCTCAAGAAAGGCGCAGGTATTTAACACCCCTATCCAGACACCAAACTCGTGAACTAATCATCCCACCAGCTGGTAACTACAATTTTGGCTACATCGATACGACAGAGTTCACCGGTGACATCGCCTTCGTCCCTGCCAACACAACCCAGGGTTTCTGGCAATTCACCGCCAAAGGCTTCTCCGTGGGCTCAAACGGCAGCGCCGCGACTTCCGCGCCCCACCAAGCCATCGCCGACACGGGCACGACTCTGATGCTCCTCCCAGACAACATCGTCTCTGCGTACTACAGAATATCGCAAGCGCCCAGTTCGACAACACCAACGGCGGCTACGTGTTCAACTGTAAGGACTCGATCCCGTCCTTCACCGTCGACATGGGCACCTACAAGGGCGTGGTGCCCGGCGAGTTCATCAAGTTCGCCCCCGTGGACGGCCAGACGATTGAGACGTCGACAACGTGCTTCGGCGGGATCCAGAGCGCGGCAACGCTTCCTTTTGCGATCTACGGAGATGTGTTCTTGAAAAGTCAGTTTGTTGTCTTTAGTTCAAAAAGCGGAACCAACGAGCTTGGATTTGCGAACAAGCCGTTGTGATATATCATAGACCATGATGCAGCAGTCGGGGAAGGCATCGCATACAGCTGGATGCCCCGGCGTAGATGGTCCTGTTTGGATGAATGATACCTTCTCTCATCAACTTTAAATGAGTCATGTCCGATGTCAGCTTTAAGTCTTCAAGATACAGAAATAAACATATATAATGACACCTATTTGCTACTGTCCACCACCTCGCTGTCTCACCGCCGTCCACCAGTACCGTTAATTACGTTGATACTGATCACGATGCCATAAACCTCTGCTGGAGCACTCTTCAAATCAACTTTAGTGTGTGTATATATACCAACACACTCTGGGATCAGAAGCGTCATCAGCCAACCAATCCGACAATCTGACTCGTTGTGTTCCTGGAAAGATAATCCCACGCTCTGTCAAACTGCCAACAGGGGGCCACTACAGAACATCGTCGCGGCAGGGTCGACGTTTTGCTCATTCAAGTCATCGTTCGACAAATCCCGCGTGTTCTTCCTCAGCAAACTCATAATACCCAACAAGCTCACAATCTCGTCACACGTAGGACGGCGGCGAGGCTTAATACCCAAAAGAGTCTACAATCGTCGATGACTTGCACTAGGAACGTAGTCCCTTTCCAACGAAATGTTCCCTGGAGGCTTCCATTTGTTTGTTGAGCATGGCTTAGATGACGGTCTTCCTTCTCCTATAACGGCCTTGGTGGCAATGAACGACAGACGAAGGCCTTCTCCAATTGCAAAGCTCAGGTCATTTTCACCATTCAACTTCCGATAAGTTTGTTCCGACGGTTCATTGAATGGAAAAGCCTATGGGTGTTTTCATCGAGTTTTGCTATCCGGGCGGATAACTACTTATAAGAGGCCTAATATTCTATATCATTTAAATAATCTTAATATTATTAATATCTTCCCTGTCGTCCGTATCTTCCCTGTCGTCCGTATCGTCCCTGTCGTCCGTATCGTCCCTGTCGTCCGTATCGTCCCTGTTATCCCTGCTGTCTCTATATATCTCCCTCTTATTATCCCTATCGTTGTTAACGTCGTCGTTATCGTCGTCGTCGTCATCCCTATCGTCGTCTGTGCCCACTACCCACCCGGATAGCAAAACTCTCTTCATCCCCTTTCTGACTGTTCGAATATCCATGGTGAATACATTTATTTCTCGCGGTAAAGTTGCTCGGGAAGTTCATTAAACGTCTGTCGACGTCGGGACTTGCATCACACGCCAGACATCGTCGATCGACGCGTCGTCGCGAGACGTTTGGTAAGAGGATTCAGGTGTCAACCCTCGCGCTTTGCCTCGGTCCTTCTTGCCAAAAAGTCCGGCCGTTCTCGTCGCGTATATAAGGAATCCGTTAGCACATCACATTAAGCTTCGAAACAATCATGTGAATCGTCTTGTAAATAGAAAAACTATTGATTTCCATGCGCGTAATCTGCTTCGAGTCGTACCCGGAGTCTCGCCGCCTTTGGAATGGAGTAGACCGAGAATATAGGCACGCTCTCGGGGATGGCCTTCTGTTCATCATTCCTCCTCGTATATTCAGCCGGTGGTTTCAAAGACAGAGATTATGCGGGACGATAAGCCGTCATCATATGGTGACAGCAAGCTAGCTCAACGGCAGTCCGACTCGTACAGGTTGTAGGCAAAAGATTTGGCCAGGAGAAGTACCTGACAATTTCTGCATAAGAACCAAGAACCCTCTTGATCTTTGATTTTGTCACATTTGGCTCATTCCAGTTTAAATACATCTTCAACCACTGATCCGGCATTTGGTGTTCTTCTAACGGGGCAGTCTTCAGTCAGTCCCCAAGGCTATGTCCACCAACTTTTCACCGGCACTCGAAGGCACTAATACCACATCATCATCATGTCTGCGAATCTTCCTATCTTCCCATACACACAGACTAGCACATTCGACACAACCCATTAATCTTCCTAGACGAAATCGTAGGCTTGACTATTGCACTGAGCGCGCCCGTTGGCAGAGAAGCAGCCGATACACTCCTCTACAGTGGCTACAGGAGTCTCTGCCGGCGTTGTGCATACCTCCTTACATATTCAGCCAGAAAATGTTGCTTTTCGTATTCTGTACGTCGTTTTTAGCATCACCAAGTGGTGTGTGTGCCCAGTGTTATCTGCCATGTTATTATTGGAGTCATGTTGATGCTTCTTTTTCTCTCGGGTTTGCCCCAGATTCTTCAACTTCTGGAAAGAGGCAGTCTTCCACGACGTGGGGAAAAAATAGCCCCAAAAGAACAGCCGCACGTGCACGTGGGAGAGATGTTGGTCTGTGTCGGTTGAAGGAGACTGGTGAAGCCTGCAAGCCGACAGTTTCAGTACTGCAATGCGACAACAGTCATGGGTTATGAGAAGAAACGTGGCGATGGGGTCATTTGCACCTAGCACCAATCAGACCAAGCCCATGCCTTGAAGTTGCGAACGACGAGAAGGAGCGGAACTTCTTGACCGGCAGCTGTTCATGGAGTATCGTATGAAGTGTCGTCTGTAGCCGGCACGGTAGTGGTGACACATGTGAAGAATCTCTTGGAATTGCATATACGAAGCTGCTGATTCTACTCTTGCAGCCATGGAAGGTGCAGTATATCCCTGCTGGCCCTGACCTCGGCCGCCTGCAACACTCCAGCCTAGTCTATCCTGCTGCCACATCTCCCTAAAGCCCAAATCTGTAGTGCGCGCATGTCTTGATGATAGACGCTAGACGAGCCCCCTCCGCCGACCAACCGCCTGCCCCCGGTGACCGCTTATTTCGCGCTGTTCAAGAAACTGAGATACGAGTTCCATCCGATGCTGATGACGTTGACGAACAGGACCCGGTGGTGGAGAGGAACCAGCTTGAAGTTGACCATCTGCACAAAGGGCCAGAGCATGTAGTTGGAGGTGAGCGCCGTCGTGTAGCTCTTCTCGAGCTTCTCCTGGGGAGGGACGCCCTCGAGGACGGCCATGGAGGACAGGAAGACGCCGATCATTACCGGGGCGAAGACACCCTGGTCGACACCGACGCGGGCGAGGATCTCGAGGTTCTTGTTGCGGAGGACGACGTTGTTCTGGAGGAACTTGAACCAGGTCGTGGCGGCCGGGCCGAAGATGGCTGCGAAGGTCAGCATGGGCTTGCTCATCCAGAGCTCTCGCTCAGGAGCGGGGCATCAACTCACTACCACCGTAGAGGGCCATGCGGCCGGTGCGAGCCCACTCATGCTTCTCGAAGCCGCGCTTCTCGACGAGCTGCTGGGCAGTCAGGTCACCGGTGGCGAAGAGGATGGCGGTGGTGATGCTCTGAGTGAGCAGCGGGCGGGCCGCAAGTCGTGCTTGATACCTGTGGACACAGTCAGTGATGCGATCCAGCGATATCAATATGGAGATGAGGCTCACCAGCCGAGCATTGTGAAGGTTGTCGGAGATTGGTGGAAAAACCGAGCTATTGGGCAATTCAATCCAGTTGAGAAGCGACGAAGAAAAAAAGACGCTTAATACGATGAGGGAACTTTGATCAGAGCCACAGAAAGAAACAGGCCGTGAGCGAGTGAATTGAGGCTGAGCGATGTGTATTGGTCGGTTGGGGAGGGTGAGAGGTGAGAGGCGCGCTTCAAGATTTGGAGGGTGCTGCCCCAGCAAGGAAGGTGGATGACGATCGGTAGCTTCTGTTTGCTGCACGTGACGGCAAGCTCTTTCTATCTTGCTTGAATGGAGTGGTGCAATCACAAGGACGGGCAAAAAAATCAATGAGAATCTAGAACATCTGGAAAAAGAAACGACTTTGATCTGACGGTGAGGCGGGAAGCTCTGGCTTAAGCTCCTGCCCAAGACCCAGGGAATATGGGATTTATTACTTTGGGGCATCGCGATAAGGGACTTTTCCTTGTCTCGCAGCCAGATGCTGGATTGGACACGAGTCGGGATTTCCAAAAACAGACCTCCGTCCCAGCCCCTAATGCAATATTCGGGGGAATGTTCCATCCGGCCAGTCCTCCCCCGAAGCCCCACGATGCCCATTTCCACAATCTGGGGTGCAGGAATGAGGTTTGGCTCAGTGATCATTCTCGAGCTTTTTTATTCTATTCGCAGGGTCAACTTTTTGGGGGTTGCTTTGCCCACGGTCGATGAGGAAGGAGCCAATCGTGAAAATCTACGGATAAGTACACTCAGGTGAGGGGGAAGATTTTCCAAAGGCAAACAAACAGCCACCGCCTTTTGACCTCATCGTCGCAGCCAGACGCGTCTCGGGCTCGGGGCCTTGGTGGCTTCCGCACGCGCCGCTGGCCAGTACTCAATAAACCGTCTCCAATCCCAGAATCGACGTCAACCGCCCAGCGTCATCTCTCAGAGAGAAGACGACGGTGATACCTGCCGTTGTTTTCCCAAGCTCCCACCATGACCTCGGCAAACGGACTGCGTCTTCTTCATACCGCTGCGCAAGGCAACGGACACAATGAAAACGATGGATATATCAAAAATTGCACCCACGATGGCCCCGGAGGGCAATCGAGAGAGGTCGACTCCGCGATGTGCAATGCAGGCCTCCCTCTCTGCCGCCCGGATTTCTTGATCCCCAGACGGCCAGATAAGGTAAGTATGAGGAGAAAAAGAGAAAGAAGTCTGAAAGATGGGAGACTGGCCACGTTTATATAGATTTTCGCGAGTGGCCCGCAATCAGTAAATCGGTACGTACCATGGGTGCCTGAGGTGCAGTTAGGCCTTCCAGGTCATGCCCACCTTCTGCCTGGCAAGCGAAAGGCAAGAGGCAAGCGAGAGGCAGGTGAGAGAAGATGCAAGAAGCTGGGTGCCTGCTTTGCCGTGCCAAATGACCCTGATGGCTAGGTCAAGAGGCCGTGAAGTGGCAGGTGCCTTCTTGGAGCCTTCTTGGAGCCAGTAGACGAAGATTGTAGCCACGCCTCTTGTGACTTCCCAGGCTGCTTGGGAAGGACGCAACGGACGGCGCACCTCCCTCAACCACTGACATCAGCGATGGCAGTCTATCTACAATAAGGTACGAAAGGAGTCGGAGCCAGGATATCTAGGCTCGTTCCCTTTTGACAGTGAGATGGGTGAATGAAATCGCCTGTAGACCATAGACATGTATTAGCAGCTTAATGGTCCGGGCACCTCATCGGCGGTCGTCGCAATTGCGGCTCATCCATCGGGTGCTGCGAACCCCGCGCCAGTCTCGGTGTGGCCAATGAGCCCCGGTGGTGGGGAAGATGAGGAGAACCTCCGGACGATGGGGAGTTGCAGACTACACACGAATCAGCCGGTTTCATTCTCGGAACGACCAGCCCATCATCGATGACTAGAATCCATACCACGAAGTGCTACGTCGACAGAATCACAGTTCACACTCCGTCGTTAAGCGCAACTTCTCTTATCATCAACTGCCGCAGGAGTCCTCTCGGGTGGGTTCTCACCTTCTCGTAAACTCCACCGTACTGAGGTACCAAGCAAGGCCGGGATCCTTCGGGGGCACCCTTTGAGCCGCTGCAACGTTGCAAGCCGCATCTAGTGCACGAGTATCTGCCCTGCGGCTCTCGACATCTCGGTGATCGCTTTCAGCATACATCTACTTAGCCCAGATTTGAGACCACCTCTTGTGTGACCTTCTAGGATCAAAGCAATATCCAAAAATGGCAGCCTCAAACCTGCTCGAACGCCTCAACCGCGATGGCTTCGTGGTTGTTCCCTCGATTGTGTCCGAGGAGCAGCTTGCTAAGCTTCGAGAGGCAACCCAAGCAGCTACGGCGTTGGCCCGGGCCGGCAAATGGCCCAATGTGCGCACACTCCCGAAGCAGTTCCCGCCCTGGCCGCTCGCCGGCCCCGAGCCGCCAGCGGAGGGCATCTGGGGCGTGCAGGGAATGATGCACCCGGACATGCCCAACAACGATGTCTTCATCCGAACCTATTTCTCAGATGCAGTCATTGAGCCAACCAAGCAGCTCTTGCAGTGCACTGACGATGACCTCGTCATGGAGCTCTTCAACCTACTTATCCGGCCTGACCACGACTTCGAGCTGCGATGGCATCGAGACGATATCCCGGCGACAGCCACTGCCGAAGAGGAGCTTGATCGCCTCAACAAGCCAGCCTACTCAGCACAGTGGAATCTCGCTTTATACGATGATGCAAGCCTTATCGTTGTGCCTGGGTCACACACCAGAGCCAGGACGGACGTGGAGCGCAACGCGGATCCATACGAGAAGGAGATTCCGAACCAGCTGCTGGTGGAGCTCAAGGCAGGCGATATCGTGTTTTACAACAACAATATTCTACATCGCGGAGCTTACGTTGCTAGCAAGGAGCGAATGACACTCCATGGAAGCGCCGGTCATGTGAACGGTAGCACTCTGCGGGCGCGTAATGTGTTGCAACACGGACTGAAGGGCTGGGCAGATAAGATTGACCTCGGTGTGCTGGACGAGAAGGAGCGGGCTCGGGCTGAAAACATGCGGAGAATGCTTGTCAAGCTGGGCCAGGAAGCGGGGGAGGTGGGATATTCACTCGAGGGGTAGGAGAGATAAAGAGATAATGGATCGTCTTAAAAGACAATGTGCCGAGTCCATGCAAGTAATGCTGCACTCCCAAGGACGAGAGGCTGGGTTGTGTTGGAGACTGACCAGCGGTGTGTCACAGCTAGCTGGGCGGTGACTTGGAATTGCGCGAGTGTTGGTCATGCACAATCGGCGCTTGTGATCCCGTGACCGTCTAACATGGGCCCATCTCCAATAACAGTAAAAAGAAGACCACGTTCGGTGAGAGGTTCTGGAACAAACACTCGCGTCATTCCTCGCGAATTAACAACCGCTGTTGTCTTTCAGACTGAACGTTGTTTCATCTCAAGCTCAACAGCAATTTACACAGCGCTTAGAAGGGACCAGGAGAAAGGGTGAATGTGGTCTGTGCGCATGGGTGATGCCTAAGTAACCAGGTATCTGTGGATGTGAGCTTTTCCCGTTCTGCGGCCAAATCCGGGTTTGCCAACCATCAACCGACTCTGTCGGCATCAGCCTCAAATCTCCTCAACCACCTCCCAAAACACCGTCACCTCCCCCGATCGCTCGATACCCGTACCACTGGCGACAATGTTGCCCTCATCGGTGCGGCGTGTGGTCGCCTCGGCCCCTCAGTCGCCCCTCGTCTCCTCCCTCAGCCCCTCCGCTCCGAGAGCGGCTGCGACCTTCACCCTCCAACAGGTCCAGAGACCCGGTGGCCACCAGAGACGATGGTCCTCTTCGAGTCCCTCGAGCCCGAACAACAACGGCTCCAAGGAGACACCCGCCGGCCAGAATGTACACGCTTCGGCATCGAGCTCGAACGCCAAGGCCAGCGGCGAGAAGCGGAAACGGAAGAGCAAGGACAGCGCCAACAGAGATGCTGCGCAAAAGTTGCCCAGTGTGCCTAGCACACAACATCTGTCGCAAGAGGGTATGTTTTAAGTCCGAGATGGTATCAGTATGGATCACACTGACTGGTTGCTCGCAGCCCTGGGACTGTCGACCTTCTTCTCACTCCACCGGCCGATATCAGTGACCCACAGCATGCCCAAGAGTGTCACCGAAGAGGCTTTCGCCGCCATCTTCAAGCCTCGAACCCGCGCCAACAAGACTGCCGATGTCATCAACACGCTATCAAGGACGGCCGACGATATTGAGGGTGCCATGGCGAAGATGACCGTCACAAACCAGGAGGTCGATGCGTCAGGCGAGCCTGTCCAGAAGATTGACCTCAAGCATGCCGACGGCAGCGAGTCGAGCGTCTATGTCCAGCTGAACGCCATGGCCGGACAGTTCGTTCCCTTCCGTCCTCCCCCAGCGCCTCAGCAGGAGGGTGTCACCGATGCCCACGCCGAGTCCGCCGTTGAGGACGTTGTCGACGATGCCCCTCACCACCGCATCTACAAGGCCATGTTCACGATCGAGGAGACCACCGACGCCGAAGGACAGATCCAGGTCCTCGCCCACAGCCCCAAGATCATGAACGAGGAGGCCCCGCGCTCGTTCCTCGAGCGCATGGCCCAGCGCCAGATGAGATTCGACGAGGCGCAAGGCAACGACACCATGCACGCCCTTAGTGTTAGACGTCAGCGCAAGCTCAAGATGAAGAAGCACAAGTACAAGAAGCTGATGAGGCGCACGCGCAACCTGCGCCGTAAGTTAGACAGAATATAAGCTGGGGTGGCTGTATATACAAGCCCACGGTTTTTCTCACTTTTCTTCTTACGCATCTGGGGAAACGGGTCTCTCATAATTGGTGTTCGGCCTAGCATAAACGCTGTCTCCTTTTTCCTTGGTCATCTTTACGACTACATAGAAAGTGAGAGACAGCCTTTGCATCAGATAGCAATGATCAACTGACGCATCACTCATGACCACGCCGTGTCCCCAAGAGAGACTCAGAGCCTGTTCAGCGCGAAAGACATCCTGTAACAACAAGAAATGTATTAGTAGCTACATGAGGGAAGGAAGGAATTCACGGCTTCAAGATTCTCTTGACTTGCTCCTTATCTTGAGCGATCGTGTGTGATTTTGGTGGTGATCTTACCGGGCGTGGCTGGTCACCGACTAGCGGGGTGGTCCTAGCGGGAAAACTTGCTGCACCCCACCACCAGTGTCCACCAGCGAGCTGACCGCCCGGCAGAGAATGTTCTCTCCGCCAAATTTTTGGTTTTCTAAAGGTCTGCGACGCCCGTGAGTTTGCGCCTAGTGCAGCAAATCCGACCTGTCCCCCTCTGCAACCTCACGCCGTCTGCAAGCTTCTCAAGATGTCGACGCGCAAGGCAGTGTAAGTTGTGAAGTTACACATACTTCTGCGATCAAATTGCTCACCAATTACTACAGAGATCAGCGGATTCCCGCTCTCATTCGCAATGGCATCCAGGAGAAGAAGCGCAGCTTCTTCGTGGTTGTCGGTGACCGTTCCAAGGATGTCATAGTTCACCTCCACTACATCATGTCCCAAGCGGATATCAAGCAGAACAAGTCTGTCTTGTGGGCTTACAAAAACAAGCTTCTCGGCTTCACCAGGTAGAATTACTCGACGCGCTTACAAGAAAGCCAGCTGACAAAGTCCTTGCCAGTCACCGCAAGAAGCGCGAGACCAAGATCAAGAAAGAAATCAAGCGAGGCATCCGCGAAGCCAACAATGAGGACCCCTTCGAGCTCTTCGTTTCCCTCCATAACATCCGATACGTCTACTACAAGGAGACCGAGAAGGTACTGGGAAACACCTTCGGCATGTGCATTCTGCAAGACTTCGAGGCCATGACGCCCAACATCCTCGCCAGGACGATCGAGACGGTCGAGGGAGGTGGTCTGGTGGTTCTTTTGCTCAAGGGCATGAGCAGCTTGAAGCAGCTGTACACCATGTCCATGGACATCCACTCGAGGTACCGTACCGAGGCGCACGACGACGTTGTTGCCCGCTTCAACGAGCGATTCATTCTGTCGCTGGGTAGCTGCGACTCCTGCCTGGTCATTGACGACGAGCTCAATGTCTTGCCCATCTCTGGCGGCAAGAGCGTCAAGGCCCTGCCCCCGGCGGAGAACGACCAGCCCAAGACGGCCACACAGGTGGAGCTGGAGGAGATGAAGGAGTCACTTCAAGATACCCAACCAGTCGGCTCCCTGGTTACCCTAGCGAAGACGGTCGATCAGGCCAAGGCGCTTCTGACTTTTGTGGATGCCATCGCGGAGAAAACTTTGAGGAGTACAGTGACTCTTACGGCCGCCAGAGGTCGTGGAAAGTCTGCTGCCATGGGTGTGGCTGTTGCTGCTGCTGTTGCGCACGGCTACAGCAACATCTTCATCACGTCTCCCTCGCCCGAGAACTTGAAGACGCTCTTCGAGTTCGTCTTCAAGGGCTTCGATGCGCTCGGCTACGCGGACCACGCCGACTACTCGATTATCCAGTCCACGAACCCCGACTTCAACAAGGCGATTGTCAGAGTCAACATCCACCGCGCCCACCGTCAGACGATTCAGTACATTAGGCCACAGGATGCGCACGTTCTTGGCCAGGCTGAGCTCGTCGTCATCGATGAAGCCGCTGCCATCCCTCTGCCTCTGGTGCGCAAGCTGATGGGCCCCTACCTCGTCTTCATGGCGTCAACTATCAACGGTTATGAAGGAACCGGTCGGTCGCTCTCCCTGAAGCTCATCAAGCAGCTGAGAGAGCAGTCAAGACCCGGGGCCAAGACCAACGGTGAGACGGAGGTTGCAGACCGTTCAACAGGCAAGACCGCAAAGGACCAGGCCTCGAGCCTCCAGGGAAGTCGCACTCTTCGCGAAATCACTCTGTCTGAGCCTATCAGATACGCTCAGGGTGACTCAGTCGAGAAGTGGCTCAACAAGCTTTTGTGTCTGGACGCCACCCTACCCAAAGCCAAGGCTAGTAGCCAGGGATGCCCCGACCCGTCGCAGTGCGAGCTCCTCAAGGTCAACCGCGACACGTTGTTCTCTTTCCACCCCATTCCCGAAAAGTTCTTGCAGCAGATGGTGGCGCTTTACGTTGCCAGCCATTACAAGAACTCACCTGACGATCTTCAACTAATGAGCGACGCCCCCGCCCACGAACTCTATGTGCTCATCGCCCCGACGACAGACGGCAAGCTCCCCGAGCCGCTGTGTGTTATTCAGGTCGCGCTGGAAGGAAAGATCAGCAGGCAGAGCGTCATTAACAGCTTGAGCAGAGGCCAAAGGCCTTCTGGTGACTTGATTCCCTGGCTTGTCAGTCAACAGTACCAGGATGACGAGTTCGCCTCTCTTTCCGGTGCCCGTGTTGTCAGGATAGCCACGAACCCCGAGTATGTGTCTATGGGCTACGGTACCAAGGCCCTCCAGCTTCTCACCGACTTCTACGAGCAAAAGTTCACCAACCTCTCGGAGGATGCTGATGTTGGCATGGAGGAGACGTTGACGAGAGTGACCGACGCAGAGTTGGCCAACACTTCTCTGCTCGCGGATGACATCCAGGTCAGAGATATCAAGAAGCTGCCGCCCCTTTTCGCCAGATTCTCCGAGATCAGGCCTGCAGCTTTGGACTATGTCGGTGTCAGCTACGGCTTGACGCAACCCCTTCACAAGTTCTGGAAGCGCGCCAACTTTGCCCCCGTCTACCTCAGACAAACCGCCAACGACTTGACTGGTGAACACACTTGCGTCATGCTCCGGCCTTTGGAGAGCACTGCAGACCAGACATGGCTCGGCGCCTTTGCGAGGGACTTCCAACGTCGTTTCCAATCTCTGCTGTCCTACCAGTTCAGGGAGTTCCAGTCCGTCGTCGCGCTCAGCATTGACGAGTCCGCCAATGCTGGTGCCAAGCTCGATGGCACTGAGCCCACAGCCCTGACAAAGGTCGAGCTCGACAGGCTCTTGACGCCCTTTGACCTGAAGCGTCTCGAGTCGTACGCCAACAACATGCTCGACTACCACGTCATCCTTGACCTTGTACCTACGCTTGCCGGCCTCTACTTCACCGGTAAGCTTAAGGCCAACATCAAGTTGACGGGTGTCCAACAGGCTATCCTGCTGGCCATTGGTCTGCAGCGCAAAGACATGGACGCCATTTCTCAGGAGCTGTCTCTGCCAAATTCCCAGCTGTTGGCCATGTTCATCAAGATCCTTCGCAAGGTCACGTCTCACTTCAGCACGCTTGTGTCTGCCGCTGTTGAGGCTGAGCTCCCCAAGAACGCCATTGGTGTCAGCAGGGACAACGCTTCTGGAGCCCATGACGATGAAGTCGTGGACCAGAGGTTCCAGCCTCTGGAGACTTCTCTCGAAGATGAGCTCGAGGAGGGAGGCGATGAGGTTCTGCAGAAACTCCGCAAGAAGCAGCGTGAGCTCATTGACTCCCTTCCCCTTGACCAGTAAGTCTTACATTGTCCATGATCTCACAAAGAAACCTCAAACTAACAACCATCCTAGGTACGAAGTTGACGGTGACGCTCCCGCTTGGGCGGAGGCAGAACAGGCGGTCAAGGATGGCAAGTCTGGTGTAGTAAGCGTCAAGACTGGCAAGTCGAAGCGCAAGGCCGGGCCTTCGGCGGCGGACGTCTACGAGGAGGCCTTCGGGGACAAGTCCCACAAGAAGGCGAAGAAGCACAAGAAGGACAGAAGCTGAATAGGTTGTAAAGGATGACTAAAAGTGTAAAAGCATCATCATTCTCAAAAGGGTTTTGCGGTATATGTCCTACAAAAAGGGGCCCTGGAGTTCAACTGGCATCTTTCTTGTTTATATGAGAGGTTTCTTGATTTGAGTAGAATTTACTGGTATGGCCATTTGAAGAAGCACGTGTTAGATGGGCTTGGTGACTGGTGACGATGATTTGCTGTCGACGGGGGGTACCAAAAGAGAAGGCACCAGGGCGCCTTCCTCACCTTCCCTCGATTTTCAACACTGCCCCTTCCCTTTCGCGATCCGATTTCTCCAGCCCATTCACCTCTCTCCCACTCTTCATCCTCCGACACACCTAGGTACCTTGTCTGAATGACCCCAAAACACCCGCAAGAATCTCACGATAAAACAGCTTTCACCATCGCCGCCCATCAAATGCAACGGACATTTCCACACGCGCATCCTACCGTTCAGGCCAAAACATTCCAACAATCCCGCCCCGAACAGAGGAATAATACACGACACCGCCACCATGTGCACCGAAACCATCGCTTTCTGTGACAAGTGCGGCTTCCACCGCCACATGCACTACCACCTCTGCGCCTCCTGGATCTGGTCCTATCGCGAGATAAAATGGGGCTTCAGAACACCCCTTGACTCCATCCCCAAAGCGCGCGACTGCCCCCATCTCGACGGCGAGGCCAAGACGGAGATCCTGCCTGGCCGCTGCCCCAACGCGCAGTGTCCCGGACACGCCGTCAAGGCGCAGCAGGACATTGAGAACAGCGCCAACGGCACGGCGGACACGAGGACCAAGGTTGAGCAGATCGAGGCGGAGAGAATCAAGCTGGGGTTCAGACGGTTCCGGCCGCAGGCGTTTACGGACCCGTTGGAGGTTGGACGGCCGCATCAACGGAAGCTGCCTGTCGTGATGCTTAATTTCAGGCCGGAGGAGGGTTCGGGATGGGGACGGGTCCGGGGAAGCGCGGCGGGGAGCGCTGCGGGGAGTGCGGCGGGGAGTGCGTCAGGGAGTGCGCAGGTGGAGGTTCATCCTGGGGCGAGACCCATTCCAAGACCATCGACGCCGACACACACAAGCTCAGAAGATGTTCGGCCTCCTGTGAGGAGGCGGAGGGAGTTTAACGGTCCTATGATGATGCCTCATTGACGCAATCACAAGCGATTGCGTAGAGGACTGACGGCGAGGATCGTGGAGGACCCGACAGGGGCCTGGACATGATACGATTGATAACGAGAAACGGGAGGCGTTGGTTTGATACCCATACTTGCTCAGCACGTCGCGAAGTCGACAATGCTCCGGACAGCGATTAGTTTAGCCTTTCGATTCTTACAGGTCAATTCACCGCTCTCATGTTTTCATCGCATGAATTCGTGAACCTTGACTTAACCAAGTGAAGTCCAAGGGTGGACCGTCGTGTAAGCCATCCAGGCATTGACCAATCAGACCCTCGACCCATCATTCGATCGCCCATCGAGAATGTTTCGCTGCAGCGCGGCAACTCGGCAAGGATCCTCCCCAAAACACCCAGCTGCCAACGCGAATTAAGCCTGTTTTTCGACGCTCCTCCCCCAAGAGCCAATCTCGGCAGTGGGGTGCGTGTTCTAGGCGTTCCTGGCGTTCCTGACTCTCCCCCTGTCGGAGGGCGACTAGACACCCCCACAGCGCCCATCCTGTCCACTGAGGAACCTTTCTGGCCCTGGTACGAAGGTCGCGGTCAAAAGTATTCGTATATACAGGGATCCCAAAAGCCGTGCTAGTTTTAGATCAAGTCGTACGCCTCACACTGTAGATGATCGCTCCGTTTTGAGCTAGACTTACTAGATAAGATAGAAGCTAGCTAATAGATAAGCTCAGATAATAATTATCTCTAACCGATAATTAGCCGGGATCCACTCTGAGTTAGATAAGGAGGTGACTATACTGTGGCAGGGGGCAGTGTACGAATACTTTTGACCGCGACCTTCGTAGGATCATGCACGTTGGGGGAGCACGTCCGCCTCCGCGACCTGGGGGTTGACCTGAACTTTTTAAATTTCCCCCTTCTCCCCAAAACAGGCGTCCTAGTAAACATTGGATCGTCCCGTCTTCTCCTCTCTTCCTCACCCTCAACTTCATCCAGCTCCATCAGGGTAGAGAGCTTGAGCCGTCAATCGACCCTGTCCGTCTTCGCTCGACGCGATACAGTCCTCTCGTTTTACGATCCACCCACGTTCATTCGTCGCGGTCATTCCCTCGTTGTGTAATTATCTACACACGCCACTGTCGTTGCCAAGCTCTCTTCAACAGCAAAGGAGAAGAAAAGAAACCAACTGCGAACCCTCCCACAGCAAGCAAGATGCAGCCACTCGCACTCGCCCTCCTCCTCGGCGGCGCCCTCGCCGCCCCTGCTCCGACCCCCGCCGCACCCCTCGCTGCGCGCGCAGACGTCCTCGCTCCCACGGCCGCCTGGATCAGCGTCGCTGGCGACGGTGTGCCCAGCACCGTCACCCCCGTGCCGACAACCATCTCCGGCACCCCGACCTACGCCTCCGCGGCGCCCAACGCGCTGACCGGCAGCGTCTTCACCATCACCGACTTCAGGCTTGTCAAGGTCACCACGAGCACCGGCGCTCCGCCCGTGCCCACCGCCGACCACAAGAACGGCCAGGGGCCTTCGCCCCCTGCAGCAACTCCAACGGCGACTTTGCGCCGTTCTGCGACCCCGCCAAGGGAAGCACGCTGTACACCGACACGACGTACTATGGTATGTGATTGTGACTCCTCCAGGGAGAGCGAATGGCTGACCTCTGCAGTGACCTGGGACTCCTCCGTCCTCATCAAGGGCAACCAGACCGACGTCCGCGTCAAGATCAAGGGCAAGGAGGTCAACGGCACCACCGTCGGCGACGTCGTCTTCAACAAGGACACCGACTCCTCCCAGCTCGCGGCCTACGGGTACTACGCCTGGACCGTCAGCAGCGGCCTGATCCCCAAGGGCCAGGACAACGCGACCATCGAGCTGCTCATGACCTACACCATCAACGGCGTCGCGCAGACCGACATCACGGGCCCGCAGGTCCTCGTCTCCAAGCGCGCGACGTACCACCCCGAGGGCGCCAAGATCCCCAAGGGCCAGGAGCTGTACATCGCACTGCCGACGGTGTTCGGGTTCCTCATCATCTGCCTCATCGGGGGCTGCCTCTGGAACCGTAAGACGAGGACAATCGGGCTCGGCAACATCATGAGCCGCTCGAGGCACGGGTACGGCGTCGGCAAGTCGCGCGCGCAGAGGCTGGGCGCGAAGGTCAGGAAGAGCGTGTTCCGCGGCAAGGACCGCGGCATCGCGCTGCGCACGAGGGAGATCAGCCCCGACGGCTACCAGTACCGCGACGAGCCGATGCCGCAGCAACCGCAGTACCAGCAGCAGCAACACACGGGCACGGGACGGCCGAGGAGGGACAGCGACGCGCTGGGCAGCCTGGCGGGCACGCCTACCTCTGACCGGTTCGATTTCTACGACACGGGCGCGCAGGGAGGCAATGCCTTCCGCGACGAGATGCGCAGGCAGGAGCGGGAGAGGTATTAGACGCTGCGTTTTCGGACGTGCGTGAAGTATCGTTTATGCCGAAGGATGTCATGAGTTGGGAAACGTTATTTTGAATGATGTCTGGACAAGAGTATAGAATCCATGAGACGACGAGTAGAGATCTCTGTGCATGTAATATGTAACAAATAATGAACTCACGAAGAGGCGGCCTTGAGCTGCGTATGAGTTATTCCACCACCTTGGTTTGAAAATCTCCAGATTGTGACATGAGTGCTGGTAAAGAATCGGTTGGGTTGTTGCCCCTGGACCTCAGCCATGGCGTTGTCTCCAGGTTGTGTACGGGGGGTAAACATCCAGTGAAGATGTCACGAATTTATTGAAGCCATCATGGACCCAACTTACCTTCGCCACTGAGGGTATCGTCAACGAGGCACGAGCGCATCTCGACAGACCAGCTCCCTGTCCACGCTCAAGACAAAGAAAACCTCCCTCCTCAGCTTCGTTTTATTTGCAAAAGGAGAAAGAAACAAAAAGGGAATGAATGACAAGACGAAAAAAGACAAAAAAGCTCGGGTCGGACATGGTGCTATAGTCTATAGCCCCCATTCGAACCCTACGAAAAACCAACGGTTTTTACATTCTGTGCAGTTGGACCAACTCGGCCACAGTTGTGGCAGCACGTGGGGGACGTCTCCCCCGACTGCTCGAGGCAGAACTCACCCTCTTGTAGGATACTCGCAGCTTCCCTTAGATGTCAGGCAAGCAGGCAGGCAGGCAGGTAGGTTCTGGGCAGGCGCGATACCAGCTGCCACTCAGCCCTTCGACCGGCAACGGCTCCAAGGTCTTAGAAACAGGAATTGAAACTTGGTTCACAGATAGCAGTTCACGCAGTTCAACAAAGAGACCGCCTATTTTTCCTGTGCTAGAGCGACTTTATTTCCTGTGTCCCTAATTACCTCTATCGATGGCGATAGTAGCGATAGGAATAGCGACGATAAGGATAGCGAAGACGACGACGACGAACGACGACGAACGACGACGAACGACGACGAACGATGACGAACGATGACGAACGATGACGAACGATGACGACGACGATAACGATAACGACGACGACGACGAGAACGATAACGATGACGACGACGAGGACGATAGCAACGGCGATAATAAATAATAATAGCGACAACGACGAGGACGATAACAGTAACTTAGAGTATAAACACAGAAAAAGTAGTCGCTCTAGCATGGGAAAAATAGGCGGTCTCTTAACAAATCATGGATATATAAACACAGCTCCCTCCATTACTGACTAGCTATAAATAAAGTCGTAAGCCTCTAAGAATCGCCCTGGGTGCTCCTTCCCAGGCAAGTAGCAGTGACAACTCCTCCGTTTGCACCTTCCACACACCCTTGATCATCCCCGTCAGAGTCTGCAAGTCCCTCACACGTATACTGCAACGTCTCTCGGGGCTGCCATCTTCCTCTGCGTATTCCCTTTGGGCTGACAGGGCAAGACTTCCGCAGCATGCTTTCCAAAAGTCCCTGTCCTGCACCTTAGTAACAGTGTCGACTCAAATACCAGGGATTCTGCCATAACAACAAGAGAATGACTGGCATTATTTGGCTGTCCTTCCAAGCAGATGGATTAGTCTTAGGTTTTATGCCTCTCCCTCAGCTTGGCTCCTCTATCCCTGGTCATAAGTGTGTACTTGCCTGGTTCGTAGAGTGAAGGCCCCTGATTTCAGTCGCTTCACATGCTCTTAGTACTTTCGAGCAAGTCATCGGCCGTGAAGACCTTCCATACCCTCAGTGATACTGAGATATTCCCCTGGCCTGATCTTCTGGTCGTAACTGTTATAAGTAGTCGCGTTGGGGATACTGTGATATTTTTAAAAGCGACAATAATGCTGTAGAATCGCCGCGCAATCATGTTTTGAGACCTGCTCCACGCCACTACTGCTCTACATCGACATCTACATGGCCGACAGCTCATCATCTGAACACTAGGTAGATCGCTACAGTCAGCGTCGCCGGAGTATACTTTTCAAAACACTTCCTAAAAATAACGAGCCGAGAAGATCACATCCGCGACGACATGAATGTGAGGAAGTATCCCCGAAGTCTGGACGTTCTCAGCGTGGAAAACAATGTGATCTAGATGAAACCCTTTCGGATTGGAGATGGATTGATTTGTGGTGAGGTCATTGCATGGCCACGAAACAAGCATAATATATCAAAACCACGAGCTCAGGATGTGTGGCCTCCGCCGTCTCCAACTGACAGGGATCAAATGTACGCGAGTGGTTGTCTCGTCGAAGCCATCTGGATTCCCTGCGAGCCATGTTGGCCCATGTGAGGTTATCTTCATCAAGGCAGTTGCGCAAGCAAACAGAGCAGCTGTCTAGCAGTTACGCTAGGACTGAAAAAAAAAAAAAAAAGGCCTCCTCAAGGATTGACGTGATCTACAAGAGGAAAGGCGGAAAACACCTTAGAAGGACAAAAAGAGCAAAAAAAAAAAAAAAAAAAAAAACCCACAAAAAAACACAAAAAAGCTCAGGTCCGACATGGTGCTATAGTCTATAGCCCTGATTCGAACCCTACGAAAAACCAACGGTTTTTACACAGCATGTCATGCCCATTCAGTCTGGACCACTACACCAGTTGTCTAGAGATGCGCATCCCAGGGCCACCTGCCCCGACAACCCGAGGCAGAACTCGCCCGTATGTAGGACACTCGCAGCTTCCATCACCTTCCAGGCAGGTAGATTTCCCAGCCAGACACGTTGAAGGCACTCGACCTAACACTGTCAAAGACAACGGTTCCAATGTCTCAGGGGCCCACTTTGTTGTTGTTTGCATTCACCTTTGTACTGTGCACGGCGATGAATACATATAGTACAGGATATGTTAATAACCCAATCACTATATGTTCTGTGCCATTGTTAAGACCAGCTTGGTTTGGACCCCGTTTCTGCTGAGGCATCTCTGTTCACATAGCCTCAACATCAGCTCACTGCCCATAACTGCTATAAAGTATTCAGCTGTCCTGTTGCTGCACAGTGAACCAAATAATATGACTACCAGCAGCCCAAGGATATTTTATTCAGAGAATGACTGCGCCACGTGTCTGCTCGTAACCACAAATATCACAACATTGAAGTTAGCGAGATAGCTATACCCATAGCTTTGGTGCTCAGCTCCGCTGTCGCTCATCATGTGTTCTGCAGTAAACTACAAACCGAGGTGACGAAGCTTCATGATATGAGCATTGCGACTTGTATTCTCCGACTCACTTGGCAGATGTATGGTATTGAAGCCTCGTGGCGTCGCGCGGACGTCCTGAACACATCATCAGGTGTTATGGTCTTGGACGGCGTCTCATATTGAACGTCAACATTTGTATCTCTTGTCAAGATCTCTGTTTGCAAATGAGGCGTCACAATCGAAGAGACGGTTGAAATTACAGATCATACGATGCAATAAACGCTGACATGCCTGTATGCCTGATCAAGTAGCTTCCACTAGTTAGTCTTCTTCAACACTAAAGCAAGTCTTCTGATGTCCAGATTCATAGCCACAAGGGTGCGATTATTGTCGGCCCAACCATCAATAGCTGGCGTCATTCGGGCTGCCAACTCAGTGTTCTTGTCCGGTACGTGAAAGAAGAGACAACAGGAAACTACTGACGGGTATAGTGAGTAGCTGCTTGGGCGTCGTCTTCTTGGAGCATTTCTTTCGACTCCCCCAGTGGAAACGAGCAACAGTGACGACCAGACCTGGGGCTTCAATAAGCGTTCGGTTTGCATTCCTCAAACGCAAGTCGAGGATCCAGTTCTAGGAGATGTTCCGCGGTTCTTCAGGCCGATTGCTTCACGTCGTGTGCCGCTTGTCCTTGCCTCCCTTGGTGTATTCCTCGCAAGACGGATGCGTATGGAGACGCTGAGTTTGTGACCGAATACAGGTAATATCTCCGAAGAGAGTAGCTATTACTACGACTTAACTCTCCGTCTTTCAAAACACGTAGACGCACTCGTCTGTCCAGAGCTTTGGACCAACGGTCGAGTGTTAATATACTGGCTGCTGCTCGATACGCTGTCCGTGACATAACGTCCTTCCAGCTGTGCCTTTGGCGGGGATGATCATGATGTCCTTGCGACATCCACGACGACCATCGCAGCCCCGGTTCCCCATGTTGATCCGAGCCGTCGAGGCCATGCATACCTGTCCTTGACGAGACAGCCGAATGCAAACATAATGCTAGGCATACACGGCCTCTTAAGCCTAGCCGTTTTCTTGGACAAACCAAACTCATCCAACGATGTCGACTTTGTGTTTATGGCCCTTCAATTCACGTTCCCTCAGTTGCCAGAAACGGCAAGTCTCCCAGGCCCCACTTGTCGCCGTGATCCGCAGCTTGCCGGAGCTCATGTGGATATCCCGACCAGAAAAAAAATGAAATGACTCCGCAACTCGCCCACAGTATCGAAAAATTCAGCAAAAAATGAAATGAGCCAGATTCAGGCTCCTGTATCTCCTCGACGGGGAATTGAACCCCGGTCCCCGGCGAATCGTGAAATGACAAGCCGATATCCTCACCACTAGACTATCGAGGATTGTGATTTGATGTCTGTGTTGAGAGGTAAAGCCGCCCAGGTAGGTGTTGACGCTGTGCGTAACACCCACTGCTCAGTTGGTTGGCTCCCAATTTTGCCCGTGAAACAACGCGATGAGGGTTTTGTCCTTCTGGTAAGAGACTGCCTGGTTTCCTGCGTCTTTCTGGCTGTATTTCCTATGCACAAGAATGAGGTCGCAATTGTACGGAGATGGCGGACGACAATGGGGGCGACAACAACAACAATAAAGTTACAATGATCCTGTAGGAAAAGCAGTCGCTATGGCGCAGGGAAATCGGAATTACTCTTGGTGACAACGATAATTCCAAATTGTTTGCATCGCACAGTAATCATGCTCATGAGGAGTCATCAAATGTTGCACCACACGGAATCGCATCATCCGGCTCCACCGACAACGGCCTTGGGCAGTCCAGAACATCAACCTGACGAGGCTTCATTGACGTCAGAAGACGAGAATTCCAAATAGAGATCGCTGATTGATAAGATGGAAATGCGTCAACCTCGTGGTGAGAACCCTTGCGGAAAGTCGGCCCCGAGACCGGAATTCGAAAAAGCACACGTTCCGCTCGGAGATATGTCACTCGGGCGAGCCTCGGTAAGTGGGTGGTACTTGGCGTGACCGCCCGGCGACTCGGCGCTTAAGTAATCCAGCGCAGCCGGCGTTCCGATTGCGCATTTTTGGGTGGCCGGCCGCCAGAGAAGAGAAGCCTGAGTCGCGCCGCCGCCCGAAAAATTCTGGAATCCACCATGGCAGGGCCAAATCCCGGCAACCATTAGAAATCCAACTGCAGCACAGCTCCAACCGTCCTAGCCTTGCGCTGCGATTCCCACTTGGAAGCAGTCGCCGTCCAGTCAGACGCCGTCGTTGACTCTGACAGATAGTGCGTAGCAGCGAGCAGATATCGTCAACGATAGCACGAGTTGCAGCTTTGCGAGGAGCTGATTGGGAGAGAGAGCAGAAAGCAGAGCCCGCCTGGTGTTTCGTTGCGTAGTGCTGCCCCTCCACCTTGAGGACGTTGCCCCTCCACTCCCCGAGCCCACCCCCTTCACACTGCGTCTCTTTTTTCCTTTTTAAAGATACCCCGCCATTTTGGAGAGGATAGTGCGTGTTCCGAACGCGCATATCACCGCCAAACTGTTCTCTTCAACCCTCAGACGAACACTTCTTCGCTCCAGCGCGACCGGCCTGTCTTTTGCTGCAGCCACCACCACCCTGAAAAAGAACACCGCCAACCCCGTTGATTTTAAAACAACTGCCCGCAGCATGCATTCCAAGGTCGTCAGTAAGTCGTCACCACCACCGCTACCGCTGCTACCGTTACCTCTCCGGGCCCCTCCTTATTCCCCCTCACGTCGACTCACGATGGCTTCACTGCTTCCTTGCTTCCCTGCTGCACACAATGCAAGACCTCCAATGAGCTAACAATGCCCTCCTCCGCGCAGTCATCGGCTCCGGCCCTGCCGCCCACACCGCCGCCGTCTACCTGGCGCGCGCCGAGCTCAAGCCCGTCCTCTACGAGGGCTTCATGGCCAACGGCATCGCCGCCGGCGGCCAGCTCACCACCACCACCGACGTCGAGAACTTCCCTGGTTTCCCCGAGGGCGTCATGGGCGGCGAGCTCATGGAGAAGATGAAGGCCCAGTCCGCCCGCTTCGGCACCGAGATCATCACCGACACCGTCGCCAAGCTCGACCTCTCCTCCCGCCCCTTCAAGTACTCGACCGAGTTCTCCCCCGACGAGACCCACACCGCCGACGCCATCATCCTGGCCACCGGCGCCTCCGCCCGCCGCCTCAACCTCCCCGGCGAGGACAAGTACTGGCAGAACGGCGTCTCCGCCTGCGCCGTCTGCGACGGAGCCGTCCCCATCTTCCGCAACAAGCCCCTCTTCGTCATCGGTGGTGGTGACTCCGCCGCCGAGGAGGCCATGTTCCTCACAAAGTACGCCAGCCACGTCACCGTCCTCGTCCGCCGCGACGTCCTCCGCGCCTCCCAGATCATGGCCAAGCGCCTGCTGGCCCACCCCAAGGTCACCGTCCGCTGGAACTCGGCCGGCTCCGAGATCAAGGGCGGCGCCGACGGCCTCATGAGCCACCTCGTCGTCAAGGACACCGTCACCGGCAAGGAGGAGGAGATCGAGGCCAACGGCCTGTTCTACGCCATCGGCCACGAGCCCGCCACCACCCTCGTCAAGGGCCAGCTCGAGACCGACGACGAGGGCTACATCGTCACCAAGCCCGGCACCCCCCTGACCAGCGTCGAGGGTGTCTTCGCCGCCGGCGACGTCCAGGACAAGAGATACAGACAGGCCATTACCAGTGCAGGTGAGCTTTTCCGTCCCTTCCCCCCCCTCCCCACGAAGCCATTGGCTGTTGCTAAGCCGCGTATGCTGTGGAACCCCGACATTTGCTGACGTTGATATTGCTTTTAGGCTCCGGCTGCATGGCCGCCCTGGACGCCGAGAAGTTCATCGCCGAGCTCGAGGACGGCGACGTCAAGGAGAACAAGCAATGACTTGACCATCATCTTTGAGAGCCACTCTCTGCACATATCCCACTAGAGCCCTCTTAGACCAATTTTTAGACAAATAGGAGGGGAAAAAAAGAGAAATAGACTTTTATGATTTTCACGCGTAACCGAGATTGGAAAAGAAAGGGGTGACATTCTAGATCCCTCCCAAGATCCAGATTCCCGAAGATTGATGAGATGAGATGTTACCCGCTCGGAGCCAGGTCCGAGGCCCCGAAGCCGGGACCTCGGAGATATAAGCTGCGCATCCCACCACCCGCACCTCTGATCAAGAGACATTTCTTAACGTAAGGCCGGCCGGGCGTTCCCGGTTCTCGCTGCATGTGGGCGCCGTCCATTGGAGCAAAGCGAACCCATTGTCGGCAGCGGCGGCGACAGACAGGTACCGGGAGGAGGGGGGTGGTAGCGAAGCTTCGTTCACCTTTGACCCTCCCTCCCTTAACCCCCCAATGCGCACCCCTGGACCGCCGTCGTCGCCGTAAAATCCAAGGTGCCATGTCGTCCCAACCTTGCCCACATCCGAGAGCCACCACTACCCCCAACACTGCGTGTCCCTGTTGCTTCTGTCTGCTCGCCTGCCTACCCACCCCTCGGACGGCTCTCTGCTCGCTTCGTCCCATAAAAACCAGCTGCCATCAGCAACAGCGGGCAGCAAGCAGCAAGCAGCAGCTCTCACCCAGCACCCCCACATGGAGCTTAAAAATACCCCCGAAGTCAGG
This sequence comes from Colletotrichum camelliae, assembly GCA_018853505.1. NCBI lineage: Eukaryota > Fungi > Ascomycota > Sordariomycetes > Glomerellales > Glomerellaceae > Colletotrichum > Colletotrichum camelliae. The sequence continues at coordinate 1,752,014 of JAELVL010000008.1, read as the reverse complement.
CCCAGACGCAATGCCAGCGCATGGCTCTACGGAATCTCATTCGCCTCTTATTTGTTTGTCGCCTCGCTCGGCCCACGAGGCGGCGGCGGCGCGCATCTTCGCCATGCCCACTTTCCCCCGTCAGCCCGCTTGGCTGCTTCTGCTTCTGCTTGCTGCTGCTGCTGATGTGGTTCCTTGCTGCCGGCAGCTAGCTTCGTTCTGGGTCTCCGCGTCCGCTTCCTCCCCAGTCGTCCCATCGATGTGTGGTGTTGTGATTGTTGGTGTATCCATACCCAAAGGACCACCAACCCCCCGGTCCAAGGCATTGACGAAAGCCAGCCAGACGTCCAAAAAATACGCAGCTCTGCCCGAAAATCGTCCGTGTGTGTGTGTGTAAGGGGATAGAAGTGTGTGTGTGTGTGTGTGCGGGCGCGTGTGTGTACGCCCGTGTCGTGCTATGTGCCTATGTCTTCGTCCAAGGGCGGGGTAATAGGCAAGCGTATCGTTTCAAAACACGCATCGCCATGATCAGCCCATGTGCCAGTGAAAGTTTCTCGTAGGTGAATAATTCATCGTGCTTGGAGAACCATTTAATTCACCTTTCCCATCTCCACCCGGCCGCTAAAAGTTGCTTGCTGTTGCTGCTTTTTAAAGTGCCCGACTATCCCCCTTTTCCTCACCCATTTTGCCCCTCTCTCACACGCCAAACTCGCCCCCTGTCTGTCTCGTGAACAACGCCAACCCCGACGATAGCTCCATCGAAGAATTGTATTCTCCGATTCTTGGATGAATTGAAGCCGCAGTCAAGAAAGGCTCAAGATCCGCCGCCAGCCCTCCCCGCCTAACATATCGACGATTTCCAACATGCCAAGCAACAAGGGGTACACTTACAAGAGTTCGGGGAGCACCAGCCAGGTAACGAAGAAATCTCATCCCGGAAACTCTAATCTCGCGATGCCGAGGCTTTGGAGGCTGGGAGGTTCTTTTTGCTTACAACCAGAGAGAAGCAGGGCAGCCAACACATCCCCCGCGACGCCGGCGGCTCTTCTTCAAAACAAGACGGATACCACCATCCCAACAGCATGTAAGTTCTCTCATCCTTCCCCCCTCCAAGTGTCTTTTCATCACGACCAAGAACCCCACGCGCGTCCCAGCTAGGGGGGAAACGACGAAGCAGCAAAAGAAGAGGGCTGATGGGCAGAAAATTCGCGCAGAAACGGCTCTTACCATTACACCAATCCCAACAACGGGAGCAAATATGACGGCAACGGCGGGTCGACGTTCACCTCGGCCAGTGGGTACCGGACGTGCTCCGGATACGGAAGAAGTAAGTGAGATCTTATCTAACGGAGCCTTGTCACTTGAAGAATTTCTTTTTTTGCGGGGGGCCGATCAGGACGGCCTTGGATTGGGGGAAGTGGGAAGCGGGAGGGGGCGTTGGTTGTGCTATTTCCGTTTGCTGCCGTGGGGGTTTTTTTACTCTTCCTTTCTTTTTCCCCCCTCACCTTGCCTTGGTTTGAATGAGATGCTGACTTTGTTGGTTTGTCAAGTGTTGGTATGAAATGACTTGACGGTCCAATGAAAACGAGATGATGGTTACGATGATGCATATGGGGTTTGGGGGGCAACTGGTGCGGCCTTTTGCTGGCCTGCTTTTTATCCTTGGTTTGGTACAATATGGGAGGGTTGCCTGCTTGCTTTCTTTATTCGCATATACCAGGCGCAAAATATGATTTCTACGTTTGATTTTCGAACTGTCCATTGAGAAGGATGCTGTATTTTGACTTGCGTGTTGGATGGCAACTCATCCGCGTTGGAGCATCTGAGGTTGTCCATCCATTGTGTGGTACTCGTCAGGAACCCCTCACTCTCCAGTTTGAGTACGACTCAGTCAGCTAGCTTGCACGCCTGTCCGTCCGGCTCTGTGACTTTCTCAACTTCCCCCTCAACCACGACTCAAGAGTCCTAATGTTAAGTTGAGCCTCGGCCTGGCGTCCCAGCTTGACTTTGCAAAGTCCCCGTCGGTGTATTGCTGTCCCAAGCTCGACGTACCTATCGCCCGGTGGCTTCGGTGTTCGGTGAGGTTGCCAAGACGTACTGGGATAGCCCTGCCATGCAAACCTCACGATAGCGTCAAGTCCCTGGCGCGGCGGGGTCCTGACAGACGTCACGCGGCCAAAGCTCCCTTATCACAAGCTGCTTGTCGGAAGAGGGAGCTTCAACCCCTCAGTATGCTTTCTTTTTGGAAACTGCTCACTTGTGAAAGAAATGGCGTGCTTTTTGGTCTTTCACTCAGAGTTGAAGATAAGAAGGTTAGGCGCACGGCCTCCCTTAGTTTGACGTAGCTTCCCCTTGTTTGCAGCTTCCCCTGCAGCAACAGGAAGCTTCCCTGTCTCAGCAATCTAAGATGCGGGGTGGAAGGTGAGATAGATGCATGGCTTGTGATCAATCTCCTATTTAATTCCCCTGCCTCTCCAGGCGGAATCTCGTCAGCATCTCCTCAAACACATCACTCACCAGAAAGCAAACCAATATTCACCTCTAAAGTCACAGACCCAAGAATCTCTGAACAACCGCCAAGATGCCTAGCAACCAGGGATACTCGTACAAGAGCTCCGGCACCAACAGCCAGGTCCGTCCTCCTCGACCTCACCTCGTCCGAAACCACGGAGCACGCTGACTGACGTTGATGGGTTCACAGGGCAACCACTACTGCGCCCGCGACTACGGCAGCAGCGCCTCGAACTCGAACTCGTACCACTACTCCAACTCGTAAGTCCCAAAATGTCTTGACTGCCGGTGGTTGCGGGCTGACGTCTGTCGATACAAACAGTGACGGATCGTACTACTACTCTAACCCTAACGGCAGCACCTACTACAACGACGGCCAGGGCGGCTCGACCTACACCTCGTCCAGCGGCGACAAGTCTTCTTCCGGATACAGCGGTTCCAGCAAGCAGTGAGCTAGCTGCCGGAAACCTCACGGTCTAGTAACGGAAGATGGAGACCCCGTACCATGGTCAGCAGGCCATGATGACCAAGGATGATGGAGCAGACAGCTAGATGAGCAAGATATGATAACGCGAAACGATTGACGCATGACCAAAGTTCCTTGACGTGACATGACGTGACATGGCGTGACATGTTTGGTAGAAAGCTGGTTCGGATCCATGCGAAGAAACAGACTTCGGTTCGGTAGATTATGATAAGTAGCAGGACATTAAATGATGGTATTCCTTTTACCCCAACGCCGCGCATTAACCTATGAGAAACATTCCGAACTCTTTTAGTAACCAACACTAGACGTCGAGACCAGAGACGACAACAGCACTAATAAAGTCCTTGGGATGTCCAAAAGTATCCGATATCCCCGTTCCATTCTTCAAGTAGCAATACTCGCCCGGCGTCTTGATCATGGCCACAGACCGACAGTATCCCCCCTTCGCCACGTCCCCGTTGCCGAGATTGAGGTAGTACGCCTGGTTATACGCCGCGCACAGCGTCATGCACTCGTCAAACGTCGCGACGTACGCCTTGAGGATGTCGTAGATGCCCGGGTTGCCGTAGGCCGCTCCGCCGGGGTAGTTGACCTCGCACAGCTGGCGGAAGGTCTGGCCCTGCCCGTTGCTGAGACCCATGGCCTCGCCCACGGCATCGAGCGGGGTGAAGGTCGTCGAGTTGATCTTGGGGCAGCCGCCGTCGGTTGGGGCGGGGAGAACGCTGCCGGAGGCTTGGGCGGTTGCTGCTGCGGAAGTTGAGGCTGTCGTGGTTGCCGATGGGTTGGAAGACGCAGAGTCGGCGGTTGACGTTGGGCTGCTGGAAGGTTAGTTTGGCGATGATTCAAGTTTGGTTCGGGGTGGCTTACTCGGGTGAGGCATTGGCCTTCTGGGCTATCAGACCGCCTGCGACGCCGCCGGCGAGTCCTGCGGCCAGAACAATCACCAGGGCAATGACAAGACCCCAGAAGACGGGCACAGAAAGGCCAAGGATTCGGCGCCTGCCGGTTGGCGGTGGCGGCGGTGGTGATGTTGACTCAGCTGGCACGGCGTAGAGTTGACTCTCCAGCCACTTCGCGTCTGAAGTGAGCGTTTGCCCTCCAGGACTCAGTGCCCCCGGGCTCACAATTGAGCTCTGCCCCGCTGGACTTTGAATATCCTCATGTGGCGTGTATGGAATCGGGGCGTTGGACCAGCGTACTGGGGCAGGCTCCAGGCCGGGCTGTTCATCGAGTAGGCTCTGTTGCTTGGTCTGAGATTTCTCGTCCTCGTTCTTGAGGGTTGTCAGAGATGTTTGCTGCAGCGACTTGGGCGAGTGTGGCGGCGGCGGCGAGGACGATGTTGGCGAATGTGTCTGCGCCTCATCGTCGGGTCCTCTGAGCTGCCGCTGTCGTTGCACCTGTTGTTCGTGCTTCTTCTGATGCCACTCGAGTTGCTGCTGGTGATACTGGGCCTCGTGGTCGTCCATGTTGTTGCGCGCGAAGCAATTCTGGCTCGAGGTACGATCGAAACGTGCTGAATTCAAGCCAAGAGCACCCAGCTAAGGGGTTGACTTGCAAAAGCAAAGCTGGAGAAATACTTTTCCAGGTTATTGACGTAACAGAGAAGTGACCAGGATGATAGATGTGGTGTAGATCTGGGTTGGGTATGAGTCTTAAACAGGGGTCGCCGGGGACGAGACTGACTCCAACGCCTCCCAGCATCGCGGAATTAAATTACATTTAGGTGCTAGAACGCCGCTTGGCTGGCGCCCGCAGGAGATGCCATGGCCGCGGGATAGCAAGCTCCGCCACGCATCTGCCGAAAGAGAAAACGGCAAACGCCGTGGGAACCTGAATGGAGCTTTCTTCTTCCATGTTGGTGCTTACTTCTGCATGAATCTGGCCTGGGTCCAGACCCAATTGAGACTGAGCGAGATTGATCCAGCGATGACTATCGCCTGACAAAGAGAAGCATTGTTTGTAGCGCACAACACTCGTTGTGAGCCGCAACCTGGGGCGCCGGCGCGAGTCCATGCAGCTTGGTACGGCCCAAATGGAGAAGAGGTCAGCCCTGGAGGGCGCTAGCGTAAGGGGTTTCCTGGAAAGGACGCCATGAGCCACCTTCAGCGCTTTGAGTGGCTGGATCGTGGTGGTGTCAAGGCAGCGCAGGAGGAGAGCAAAGAGACGACGCCCAAGTCTGGTTCGGAGATACCAGAAACGTGGTTCGTGATAGTCATGCTGGTGTCTGTGCCATTGCTGGGAGACCCTGTCGACAAAGTAAGCCGTCTATCGTGCGTTTCGTCCAATTGTTTTTGATTGACCGACTTATTAAAACTTCAACGGCCGCTTTCAAACATATGGTACGTTCATGATGGAATTAACAGAGGCGAAAAGCCACGGCACTGCTGGCGATGGTAACAATGCTTTGCCGATGAAAAAGAGGCTGATGCAAGTTGATGTTTGTACAATGGATAGAAAGAAGAGGTGTCGGCGGGTAGGGGACGTGCTACAATCAATTCAGGCTTCCGATGAAATTTGATTGGTCGATTCGTAGGTAACCTCTACTGCGTGAATAAATTCTATGCAGCGGCACGGCCCTCGGCATGTGCATAAGCTGCATAAGCGGTTCGTCTGATGGGGTCCCCTTCCTTCTTTCGGCAATCCTGATGACTTGCTCATGTCCATCTCCCGCCCATCCGAATCCTACGGCCTCGCAAGGATCAACCCCGGCTTCCAGATCTTGTCCCGATATCGAATGCCACCCGAGCGCATGCCGCTTCTTGGTTTCTAGGCCCTCACCCGTCATTAGCACCTGGCGGTGGCTTCAGGTCGATCAACGCACCGTCGGCATCGGCGTGGGTCGTCAGAGCTGGACAACGCGTTGGTGTCCTCATGTCTCTCTCTTGACGAGAACAGGCAGCCAGTAACGGCAGGGCCACGGCATTTATTGCCAGCCTCAAGGGGTTCGTCACCCTCCCAGCGGCTCCTGCCGACCCTCTCAGGCGATTTGACCATTGTACCCGCGATGAGGTCTGGTTTAGCGAATCGTCGTTACTTCGGCCGTCAATACCCTGAGGCCTTCCTTCGTCAATGGCCAAGCTCGTGTCTGCCTTGTGTGTCCGCCAACTCGTGCGTCGCTGCATGTCCCGAGACCTCGTTGGGGACATAATGGCCTTCCGGCTTACCCCAGTGCGACGGCGTGCTCGTGTAGGGCTGCTGATTGAATCCGGGCTGTTGGCCGTATCCAGGCTGCTGATGATTCGCCTGCGCTGCCCTTGACCTCTTTTTCTCGCGCATGAGCATGAAGGTCAGCGCACCAACGGCGATAGCCAACGGCAGACCAATTCCCACCCCGATGCCGGCCGCGGCGCCTGTCGAGATTCCATTCTCTGCGGCCGGACATGTCGAACCGGTCGCATCACTCGAGGCTGTTCCTGAGGCTCCGGTGCTTTCGCTGGTCGCAGACGCAGACGCTGACGCTGACGCTGTTGCCGTTGTTGTGCTGTCGGCGAGGTCCGTGGAAAGGGCCACATTCATCACCGCTCTGTATGCTCCAACAGTGAAGTTCTGCTTCGAGCAGTTATCGAGACTGGTGCAGGCGAAAACTTTTGAAGCGCATGCCCACACTCCTGCATGGCGATTCGGTGCTGCCAAACCGAGTCAGCCTTCATCTGCCAGACTTGCGCCTTTGTCGCAACTGAACTTTGAGGGTATTGACTTACTTGCGCCTACAATATCAGTTGTGTCGCAGTATTTCGGACATCCCGTCTGCTGGAAGTCTTTGTCCGTACATCCGCCCCGGTACCAAGTTCCTTCGGTAGGCGACAGGCAGAGGCCGTTGGTCATGCAATAGTGATTATTGAAGCAGCATGCGGCAGCTTCGTTGCCTGAGCCAACCGAACAGGCCTGCAGTAGAGGTGCCGACGAACCACTTGGCCAGTAGCACGTCTGTGTCTGTCCAGCCGCCAAGGACGCCAACGAGAGTGCTGCGAGATTCCAGCACGACAGATGCATTTTCATGTTGAGTTGGAGAAAGATTCAGGCGACGAGAGGGGGGAAGGGGGGCCGGGGAGAATAAGTCAAAACTGGGACGAACATTGATAAATACCAAAGGTACCGCGCCGCGCAGATCTCTTTACGAACCACCGACGTTGCTTTTGCGTTGTATTGCAGCTTCTTGGCGGCTGAAATTACCCCTGTTGCCCGCCTTTCGCCAATGCAAACAACACCAGTTGCTCACGCTCTGGTTCGAAGACTTGCGGGCATACACAACTGGGGTCCCTCGCTGTGGGATTCGCATCCCTGATCGCTCGCCGGCTCATACAACGAATCACATCGTGATCGTGGCAGCTAGACGGTTTCAGCAGCACACTGGCGCCCCTCAAATCGTCCCTACAAGGCGAATCGAGGTAGGCGGGTACCTCAATCTGCTCCTGTAATTCTGCCTTAAATAACTTCGCCAACGAAATGATGCAGAGGTATGGCGTGGCTTGCCACAAGCTCCCGTCGGTCTCTCCAACGGCCAAGAATGTCGCGGGTAAGGCACACTTTATTTTCAGCCCCCGAACGCCATCACTGAGGTAAGGGGCCAGGGGGGGATTCTAATGTTCATTCGGGCAATCGCATTTCATATTTTAATCCTCCACTTATCTACAGCTACGCAGCCTTCTTTACTTTGACCGACTTCCACTCCATGAAGCATGCCGCGATAGCTGCCACCCCTGCCAACGGGATGGCCGCTGTGAAAGTAACCCTCAAAGCATCGTTATACACCGTCATCATTCTGGGCAGCGCGCTTGCAGGAACTGCTGTACGGAACGCTGTGGCGCCAGCTCTAAGAACCGCGCGAATGTTGACACCAGGGACCAGGTTCTTAGCCGCAGCTCGCAGGAGGTAATTCTGGAACAGCGTGTTGCCCACAGAGACGAAGATGGCACCTCCCAGAGACTGAGAAGCGACGACAGCAGCGGTGCCAACAGAAATGTCATCGGGGGGAAGAACAGCTTGGACCGCAGTCAAGCCCTGCTGGATCGACATGCCAAAGCCTGCAGCTACGAGGATCTCAAAACCTATCCAATAGGCGATCGGTGTGCTTGGAGACAGCAAACGCAGAACGCCACAGCCTGCTGTGCCGATCATGCCGCCTACAACTGCCGGAGGCACGGGGTAGCCGACGACCGATACGAAGACCGCTGAGAGCAGGGAGAAGATGCCGATGGTCGCCACGTAGGGTATCATGTCCACGCCGGACATGATGGCGTCCTCGCCGCGAATGGCCTGGAACCACAGCGGCAGGAAATACGTGTGGATCATGAGCGCGCCGTACGTGGAGAAGGCCGCAACGCAGGATGCCGCGACTGTTCGGTGGGTGATGATGCCCGGAGGGATCAACGCGCCGTCCTGCCTCCACCATTGCCATACTGCGAAAACGATAGCGGTCGCCCCTGATCCTGATAGGAGGCCGATGATCTTGATGCTCGACCATGCTTGGCCACGATTGGTCAGTTCGAGGGCCATGAACAGCATCACGCACGCGCCCAAAAGAAAGATGTTGCCGAGGAGGTCAAGCTCCAGAATTCTGTCGAGGAACCTCGGTCTGACGCGAGGGGGCTGTCTGGGGTGAAAGAAGACGAGGAAGATGATCATGTTGGCGCCTACAACAGGCAGATTTACGAAGAAGTTCCATCGCCATGTCTAACGGTCTTGTCAGTCTCTTATCAGGAAAACAATCAGATTGGACCACTCACGACGAGATCAGTGAAAACACCCCCAAGCAGAGGGCCAACAGTGGTTCCGATACCGAACCTGCAGGAAGTCAGCAAACATTGGGTCTTGGGGTGGGGGGTCTCATACATCAGTCCTACGATGGCTGTGTAAGCCGGTCGCAGTCTCGACGGAATCGCAGTCGCAACCACAACGAAGCTGCCCGTGAGAATGCCAGCACTTCCAAATCCAGCCACGGCACGGCCTATGATGAGGACCATGGAACTTGGAGATAGGGCACATATGAGAGATCCGCCGAGGAACATCAGCATTGCCAGGAGATACGACCACTTGACCGAGAAGAGCACAAAGATTCTGCCAAAGAGAGGCTGAAAAGCGCATGCCGTGAGAAGATATGCCGAGCCGTACCATCCAATATCCGACGTAGACTTGAACTCCGAGGTAATTTGAGGAATGGCCTACCTGTGTCAGCAAGCATCGCGTCACGCCAATACAGCCATTCAACTTACGGTCGTGATAATCGTCCTGTGCACCGAGATTATAAACACCACAAGGCAAATACCGATGATAAGGAACACCAACGGCCACCCTTCAACCCATTCCTCCTTCTCGCAAAATATGTCCGCCGCCAGCACTTGAGAGATTCTCTGCTGTGCTCTAAGCGCCTCTAACCTCCTAACCTGCCGCAGATAATCTTCCCCGTCATCCTCGTCGATATCCGGCTCAAACGGCCTCGTGAAGCGACTGATCCGCGCCCCAGCCTTTCCAGGATGCCGTTGCTCAGCAACAGGCGTGACGATCGACCCTCTCCTCACAGGCGTGCCCGCCGACCCGTTCAGAGAAGGATGGCTCGCCAAATGCCGCAGCGACGGCGCGAAGATTGACGAGATGATCGATGCCGTCTCGGAGCGCGGCTCAGAGAAGTTGTTACCGTCGGTTTGCATGTGCCGCGCGACCTGCACGTCTGACATGGCATGCGAGGGGACCCTCTTCACATCCAGGGGAAAAGCACGCTGCTCCGAACCACCGGCGGCGGCGGCGGCGGCTTCCGAGGCGGCGGCCGCCTTGGGCGACATGGGCTGCACGCGTGGTGTTATCCGCAGAGAGCCGTGCCGCTGCGGCAGGGAGGACTTGCGCATCGGTATCGCCGGGGCGTTCGCCAGCGTGACTGACGAGGCGCGGCGGTGGTGTCCGCAGTGTGAGCAGTGGGACGCGGTCGAGGTTGCGCTGGCGGTGCTCTTCCTCCTGTCTGCCTTGTCGTCGGGGAGGACGACGACGGTTTCTGATTCTCGGCGGCGTCGGTCCTGGAGCGTGTTTGCTTGGGAGAAACGGGACATCTTCTCCTCCCAGTCCTCCGTGAGGGACTCGGGAAGAATCTCCTCGTCGTCATCGTCATCGTCGTCGTGGTCGGAGTACGACGATGATCGGGATGGCTTCTCGTCGCCGTCGTCAAGTTCTGGAGATGAGCCTGAAGTGCGGTCCGTACGCTCGTCTGAGTCCTCTGCGATGATGGAGATACGGGAGCGCTCGGCGCCCAGGAATTCCGAGGACGGCCGCTCGTCTCTCGATCCCAGAGACGGCCGCCGTAGAGAGCCGTCGGGTGACTTGCTGTCGTCGTCGCGGGCCATTGTGGATGAGTCTTGAGGCTTTCAGCCACTCTAGCAAGAGGAAATTTGCGACGAGACAAGCCTTCTACTTGAGGCGAATCGACGAGTTTTGACTTGGATGACGGATGTCAGTGCTAGATGGTGATATGACAGGTCTGTGGGCGTGGTGGTGTCCTCATCCAGCTTAAAGAAACAGAGGCCCTTCCCCCTCTCCACACACACAAGCACACACACACGTCCCCTCCACAATCTCACTCGGCAATCGACCTTGTCTCGCCCGTCCGGACGCTAATCGTGACGACCTCATCGTCGGTGGCGCCGCGCGAGACTCAAGGGAACGTCTTCAGCTGGGCGGGACGGTGTTTGACTTGGTGACATTGCTTTGGTGGCGTTTCGAGATAAGCAGCGGCGGGGCGAGATCGTCGTTTGTTTGTCTCGGTTCTTGACCGGGTCGGGTTTGCGTGTAAGTCAGGTCGGCATGCAGGTCAGCCGGGGCCGGATGACCCTGCAGACGGCGCGGGTCTTTGGTCTGGGTTGGTCTCTCTCTTTTTGCTGCGTAGCTTGTCGATGAGACCCCAAAGTCTGACGGAGTGAGCGGATTGGGCAGACGAAGCCAGTGGGCGATTTGATGGAGGGATTGGGTTTAGCGGCGCGCGCGGATGGAGGGAGGATGTTTCCGGGAAAGGGTCGAGAACCAGCGGGGGAAAACGGACTAATTGATGTCATTGAGTTGAGGGGACGAACAAAGAATTTCCCGGGGGAGCTAAGAGATGGTGAGGGGTGACTGGGCGACATAGGCGCGAACCGGTGCTAGTTTGTGACTTTGGGAAGGCCAATTGGACGGACAAGAAGCTGCCTTGGGGTTGTTGAGAAAGTTGGAGCTATTCTGGGGTTTGAAGAAGGTGAAACTTGATTGTTCACAGGAAAGAATGGATTCATGGTTGGAATCTGGGGTTGGAGGCTTAGATGTGTAAGTAAAGGTTCAGATCTCTCTGAAAGAAACACACGGGTGTAGCCGCTGCGAATGGCTCAAACGAAGATCGTCCAGCAGATTTGTTAAAGCACAAAACATGCATTTTCTTTCTCTTTGGCGGGAAACGAAACATTTCTGCTAGCCAGGTAGCTGCAGGAATGCAAGCAAGGCACCAGGAACGCCGGCTCGATCCGCGCCAACTCGGCTTCGAGCACAAATCATAGCTCTCTGCCGAATACCCACTGGAATCACTTCAACTTTGCGCCGGTCCAGGGTCTAATGCAGGTCGAAATACCTAAGAAAACTTCGCCGAGGGCGCCGTGCGGGAGGCCGATGGGAAGCGTACTCGGACCGGGTTCCCGGACGGTATGCACGCACAAGATCGACGGAAACAGCCGGTTTGCGTCGCAGGGAACGGACGAGATTCCAATGCTATGATCTTATTCTGCTGCTGCACAGCCGTTGTGCCACCCGAAGTCTTTTCGAAATATGGCTTGAGAAAACAGAAGTTAGGCTGTGTGGCTGTCCGGCAAATTTCGCGAAAAAGGATACGATGAGTCCAAGGCTGCATATGCGCAGCACACACGGACGCAGAGCGGGAGTGACCGTTCCGAAGAACGGCACGGTGTCCCAATGTCGCGACTATCCGGGCCGCGCTTATGAGGATCTCGATTCTCGCGTTTCTCTCCAGAAGTTGAAGAATGCGAAGCGTCCGCACAGCAGGGGGGATGCCTGTTGTCGATCATCCGCTCAGTGGACGACTGCCGGAGTCCACTCCGGAGCGCTTACTGAGACACTGGGGCAGGAACCCGCTGTCTTCATTTCACTTCGCTGGGCAAACGTTGCTAGGTTTTCGCATGTGAATGCTGATTGTTTTGCAAAACATCGTCTTTCTGGGGTTGGCCATTACTTGCTTGGTGATGAGGAAGAAACGAAAGCTTGCTGTCAAGGTGTAAGGGGGGACGGGATGAGTTGCAAAGGAAGAGGTCATCCGAACTGGGATTAGGTCGAACTACGGTTCCCTGCCTTTGCTTGGCATTCCGCTTACGGTAAGATTCGACCCGTTGGACTCTTCAGGTAACCATATGGAAGCATTGTTGGTTGCATATTCACTGCCTCTGTCGATGTTTGAATAGATATACACAGGAATCAACACAGGAATCAAAGGTCAGTCGACATTAGTGAGTCAAACATATGAAAATTACAGGATTGCTCGTTGTCCGACTTGGCCTTGACACCAAGCCGTTCACCATCTGCATTGACCATTCCGCCACCCCCACGTCTTCTCCCCGCCACAGAACTCTACCTTGATGTTTGAAACTTCGTCCGACCTCGAGCTCTGATCCGTCCAGAGCCAGGATTTCCCATGGGTATCACCCGGTTTATACATGCGCTCATCGAAATTACATTTCAGGTCTGAACTGGCGTCGTCGCGTCTCTCGCCGCAGCTGCCGAGAGGGCTGCCTTCTCGTTGGTGCCCATCTTGGGCTTTTGAGCTGCAGCCCTGCTGCGGCTGGAATTTCTGTACGTGTTGATGTAGAACGCCACGAAAAGTAACAGATATGAGGTGATGACGACGCAGCCGGTGACAGCCGCAGTGATTTCACCTTCACAACGGGCGATGTGTGGGAGCCAGGGGTAGTAGACGTCGGCCCAGTGGTCGTAGCAAACGAAGTAAATAAAACCTGAGTGTGAAGGGTAAACAGTCAGCACCAGAGTTCTTGTATTTATCGTTACGGGGGTCATGGACGTGCGACTCACCAAGGTCAAGGACGAACTGCATGATTTGCAGCTTCGTAATCCACTTCTTCCACCACACCTTGACTCCACGAGCGGCTTGGAAGTAGTACCAGTACATCACGACATGGACAAGCAGATTTAACGAAATAGGAATCCATGAGATGGGCGTGTTGCCGTAAAGCTGAGTAAAACAGAGGAACACTGTTGCGGGGTGATGGTAGCAGTGAAGAAAGGTGAGGGGCTTCTTCTTGGCCATCAGGAAGACGGTGTCGATGAGTTCGTAGTACTTGACGAGGTAATTAACCTGCGTTTTCGATGTTAGCTAGGGAACAAGGACTCGAGACCTGGATTCTGATGACTTACATAGTACAGAGTGACCAACGGCTGTGTTGCGCCAGCATACGTGCAGATATTATGGTAAAGGCCATCGCGCCAGAGTTGCGGGACGATTTGCTCGACGATCAGAAGAAGCAATGCTGCGCTGAGAACTGAGAGAAACAGGTTGTGGATCTTGAAGAGGCTGTTGAGTTCGAGAGGCCTGCGTTCCCGCATTACCTCGCGTCCGCCAAAGATGATGAGCAGGTATAGCGCGATGATAACCAGCGTCTCCGTCAGAGTCGAAAGCGGCGTGCTGCCGTATGCGTACTCGAACTCCCTGGCCGGATACCCCGCAATCGAGGCGAAAACCTTGTCAAAGACTCTCCATGGCGACAAGATCAGCGACGGCGCGTCTTTGGCGATCGTGATGGTGTGGCTCTTGAAGGTGAGGTTATCCAACGACATGTTGAAGACGACGAAAGACCACCGGAAATGTTTGCTAACCGGGAAGGAATCAGGACTGCTAATGGAGTGAGAGGGGGCAACTTGTTCATCTGCACACCAAACTCCAAGACGTCTTGGTTTTATTGCTCAGCCATCAATGAACAACTTGAAGCCTTGGTTTCATCTGAAGTTTCCATGAAGGTGACGGCATACCTCCGCTCTAAAGCGGTTCGCAGACGGGAAACTTGCAGCGACTGGCCTGCTAGTGTTCGCAGCCTAGCTCCGGGGTGGTGTGGCAGGTCCTTTAATCATGGCAAACTTGAAATGTTTGCCAAGTCAACTAATTATCGACTTTCCTGCAGTCTGAATTCGGTTTGGACGATGTGAATGAGTCGGGCCATGCACAGTTGACAACGGCCAGCTTCCCACCCCAAGGTTCATCACGGGCGGGTATTCAATGCGCCCTGTCTTTTAGCCTTTGAAGCACAGCCAAACCATGAGGGGATATCCCTTCTCTGAACTTTCCGATGGGAGGCGTTGGACGGTCTGATTTGTCGAGGGTGAGCTTGCCGGACAACCTCCATGCTTGATGGATTACGCCGCGCGCTGGCCCATGCTGAACCATAAGCGTTCGCTTGCCCGAAGGTGCGCGCTCTAGGAATGGGATCTTCAGTCTCGACCGTGGTCTCGAACGGCTGTTTCACACGACTCCTTGCAACTCAATCGCGATCGACTTATCAACACTGATTCAGGACATGACTTCATAGCTTCAGGATTGTACGACTTTGGTGGAGCTTCGTAAGGCGTATGAACGACAATATCTCGAGGTGACTTCTTCTTCGAACCTTTGGTTGAGTTTGTAATTACGACGCAGCCCCCTCGCAAAAAGACTACGGCAAAATTCACCCATGGGCGATTCTGAAAGGCTGGTGACTACATTAATAGTGATGAAGGGAGCTGTGCTTATATACAGGTCGTCAAAATACGTGAACTGCTATCTATAAACTAAGTTCTAATTCCTGTTCCCAGGCCTAACCTTAGAACTATTACTAGTCGAAGGGTTAAGTAATAGCTAATATCACACCTACCTAGAACCTACTTACCTGCTTACTTACCTACCTAATATCTAAGGGAATCTACAAGTATCCTATAAAAGGGTAAGTTCTACCTTAAGTAATTAGGAGAGACGTCCCCTGCGTACTACTATAACTATAGCCGAGTTAGTCTAACTGTATAGAATATAAAAACCGTTAGTTCTTGTAGGGTTCGAATAGGGGCTATAGACTATAGCGAGCACCAGGTCGAATCCGAGCCTTATATGTTAGATGTGGCTGCTGTTAAGTAACCAGCTGTTCTCGTCAGCTCGTTATTTCACTGGCAGGCAATATGGTATGCTGTTAAGACAGGAAACAGCACTCTGAATTAGCAAAATCAGTAAAGACTGGATCAGCAACAAGCTAGCTGGTATACTCAAACACACACACAAAAAGCAGCAAAAAGAAAAAGAAAACGCTAAAACCTAATCTCCTCCCTCCTGCCTAACTCCCTCCATAACCCTTCAGCTAATACCCTTTCTGGTCTAGCAAGAAGCCTTCGTTTAGGGGTTGATAGAGTTAACATTGTCAGCCCACTGGAAGTCTGGCTAATTATTATTCTTAAAGAAGCATTTAGGAAACTCCTCTTCAACCGTGCATATGTTTAGTTCACTGCAGACCACATACTTCTGGATGCAATTAATCTTATGGATCTTTTACTTTGTGGTATCTCGTACGTAGTTAAGTATGGTATCGTTCGGGGAAGTGATTCTCTAGATATAGACGGTCTTTTTCTAGCCTTGCTAGTAATAACAGGATAGCACCTAGAGCTCTTCAGCTACTATCTATAGGTATTTATTTATTACTATATAGTGAGAGGCTGTCAGAGTAATCCCTATCCTACTAGCTCTAACTGTAATTAATAGAACTATTAGCCTATAGCTATTTTGAAACTGCTTATATATATTATCTCGCTCTGTCACCGATATAGAGCTATTATATTTAATAATAGTAGGAGTAATACCCTTTTCTTGCTTAAATGCGTGTATAATAGTATAGTGTATTATATTAAGTACCTGCTGGAACTTGCTAAAATATGTGATTTTTGTGTTAGGCTCTTTGCAGAGAATGTTACGCACTATCTTACATCTGGCAACAACTCTTAGTAAGTTTATATATTAACCTATAGGCGTCTTAGAGAGCATCTTTAGCTAGATCCTGTAAGCAGGGCCTCTGCTAGCACTAGTTTCCAACTTAATATACTTAACTTTATTTTTAGGTTTGTTATACTTATCTTCGCCTAGGATATAGCCCTCTATATCGTTGCTAGGCTGGTAAGTCTGGTTTTCTGAATTATCTCTATCAGTAACCTTCTTTCCGCCTCTCTTTATCTAATGTAGACGGTTATCTAATATAGCAGTTACTAGTGTTAACTCTTGCTGTCTAAGCTATTTCTTAACTAGCTTAGTATTAATATTACTAGCAGGTTGGCGTGCAGTAAGCAGGCAGAATGCTATAAAGGTAGCCTTAATATATTTACTTATAGCTGCAGCACTGCCTGAGCCGTCCAGGTTTTTTTTTTCTCCGCTACTATAGATAGCAAGCCTGTAAAATTCACAGGCAAGGAATATAACTATAAGTTTAATACCCTTTACGAGAGTAGCAGACACCTTATAAGTCTTAAGTTCCTTAAGTTAGAGGATATCCTAGGGCCTAGCTATAGTGAATAAGTCCAGAAACCCTGCAAGTATTCAGACTTTGCAGGCCTTAGAGGGCTGTTTGCTCTTAATTATGCTGAAGGCGTTCAGAAACTGTTAAAAATCTTTAAACAGCTGGTCAGAGAAAAAGTAGAGGAATCCCTATATATTATGCCACTTATTAGGCATAAATATGCTAGAAAGCATTAAAAGCTTCTAGTAGGAGAGGCAGTATATAGCAGTATAGATTTCACTAAGCAGGTTCTTAATAACTTACGCCTTATTAAGAATTATAAGCTCCTATATATAGCTATATATATTAAAGGCTTCTTAGTCTAAAGTATAGTTTATTTGCAAAGGCTCTAGTAATTTGCTAGGTAAGCTTAAGGTATCTTATAAAAACTTACCTCCTGCTATAGATAGAAGTTTGCTATGCTCCTTAGCAAATTATAGGTTAATATTACAGCTATATAGAAAGTGGTATATTACTATAGCAAAGTTATATTTTTTGCTGAAGATATTAGTAGTGGTAAGTTTCTTATTATCTATAAGCAAGACAGTAGGAGCTCTTCCTTGTATAATAGTTAGTATATATTATATAATTTGTTCAGCATATTTAAATATACTTATATCTTAAAAGTAGAACTTTATCTTTTTGAGCTATGTAGATATTAGGGCTTTCTGGACTATAATAAGCGTGATGCTCTTAAAAGGCTGCTCTTAGTTTTGAAGACTAACACTAATAGCAGTAAGTGTCTTGCTTAAGCTTATGCTATCTCCTAATATAGCTACCTTTATAGGTTTTCTAAGTATTTCCTTAATTATAGCTGCCCTGCTTACTTACTACTAGCGTAGCTCTGTTGTAAAATCCTGAAAGTATGCTGCTAGCAGATTATAAGGTATATAGTGCGCCTTTGTTTGTAAAAGTATTAGTATAGGTAGTAAACTTCCTATAATAGAATATAGGAATTACTGACGGCGAGGGTATAGTACTTTCTTAAGCCCCTCTTTGAGATACTGTTAAGGAGTTGCACTATCTTAGTGCCCTCTAAGGTCCCCTCAAAAAACTGGTCTTCTTCGTCTTTGTCTATTTTGTCCTCATCTGCGCAATTCTACTTAAAGAGGTCCTCTGTCTGGGCTAGCTCTTCGTTCATACGGGGTTGCGGGGCTGACTCCTTGCTGGGTGCGACCTTAAGGAGCTCCATGTGAGCTTCCAAGTCGTACCATTGTCCCACGTCCTCGCGGAAAGGCTTTTTTGTCCATGACGTGCAGCTTGCTACAGTCCCGGGGTATAGGGAGGAAATGACGTTCTCAGAGAAGTCATCCATCACGGTTGTCCATCTGCTGCCGAAGCTCTCGAGGTCGCTGTCGTCATACTCGGGAGGGGCGACGACACAAGGTTCTCTCTCTCTAGCTGCAAGACCTCTTTTCGAGGCGAGAATAGCCGTTTCTCTTTGAGCAAGCTGGGTTCGGATGCTGGCTGCGTCGACCTTGAGGACAGTGCCCCTCTTGAGGAAGGCGTTCATCTCTCTGGACAGCTCTTCTATGGACTCCTCGATCATCTTGTCTGTCTGACCTGACGGGCTTGCCTCTGCATACTGTTGAACCCCCCGAAGGGGCCAAGCCTTGACATACACCCTCTTCAACTGTCCATCTGGGGTGCGGATATCGACGGGCTCGTCGCGTTTCTTGCGAATGGGGTGTGACGGTCCACGGCGCTTAGGAGGCATTTCGCACCTAAGTACAGTGTCCTTTTTGTAGTAGAGCTCTTCAATAGTTTCAAAATGTCGAGAATAGCTAAGGGTGCTTGCGTAAATACCCTCGCGGCGATGGACGTTAGGTGGTTGAAGGGTGAGGATGTTGGGAGGAAGAGTTTGCTTCTTTTTTTGTTTTTCGACTTGCTTCTTTTCTTATGTGGAAAGACAAGAAAAGGAAGGAGCAACTGATTATTAAACGGAGGATGCAAGAGATCAGACGAAAACCTGGGGGCAAAGTGAAAAAAACATCAACTGCTCTAAATTTTTTTCTTTCACTTCTTTTTTTCCATCTTTGCTGATACAACACACCGCACACCTCTCAGCAGCACACCAACCACCTTTCCCTCCCAGACGACAAGGTAAGCTTCTGCTGCTCATCACATCTACCAACCCCAGTCTCACTTAACTGCAACAAAAGTACAATGCCCAATATAGCGTCCACGTCCAACAGTGGTACAGTCTCATGGACAAACTCGCTGAGCGCATTCGACGACGAGCTGCCGAATCACATACCGTTCAGAGTTCTCAGATACAGGGGCGCTCTGGACAGAAGGGGCAAGAAGAGCAACGACAAGCTTAACGCCATAACAGAGAGCTATCACACGCCTCACCCCACCAAGATCCTCAAAAGAGGAGATACTAAACATAAGAAAGGACTGCTAGTAGTTAGATAGTGGATTAGGGACCTAACAAAGGAGAAGAAAAAAGGCCACAGTGGCTGCGTTAACAACTATAACGAGACGCCTATCAAAGCGTCCCAGATCAAAGCAAGAAAGATTTTTCGTGTCGGATATCAGATAGGCGAGGGAAAGGGCGCCTACCTTTTTGCATTCACGGATCCAGATGCAAACGGGGTTTGCAGGGCCTTCCAGTTGCTCGGCAGCAGTGAGGGCGTCCATTAGCTTCCCGAGTTCAGGGATGACACTCAGCTGAACAGGAAGACGTGAGATCGAACATAAGGGCTTCATATAAGCAAAATCACTCTGCTGGATGCTACTGCCACAGATAGAGGAGCGGAGATGAACCAGACGAACCAGCCTGTTAAAGGTGCTGTCCACTAACCGAGCGATATAGATATAGAGCTAGACTTCTGCCTCTAGGATAAGTTAACCCGACTTTAAGCCTGCCTTATAGCTGATTTTGAAGACTCTATTACAATATAGCAGCTAATAATAATGTTGGAAGACTTGAAGGTTAGGTACTTTGAGACTCTCGATAATATTTATCTAACGAAGCTTATCTACACTAAGAAAGTTCTGAGTAAGAATAAGGTAGATAGAATGCTTAAAGAAGTAAAGGTATATCTATAAGATATAAAGTATATTAGACTTGAGATTAACTTTATACAGAAGCTATAGCCTGTTCTTTTCTAGCTTAATATAAACAGCGTTATTAATTATAACCTGTTTATATAGCTATCTCTCGCTCTTTATAAGCGTAAATTAAGCCTAGTTATATTGTATAACTGCTTAGAGCTATTACTTACTATGCTTCTCGTTATAGATCTAACAAGAGAAAAGAAGAAAGCTTCTATAAGGTATTATACTAATAACTAGGTCCCTAAATATAGAGAATCAGAGTATAATAAGAGAGAGCATATCTAGTCAGAGCACATCAAGATAATCTATTAGTATACCTAGAGTATTAGAGTTTCTGACCTTTATACTGCAACTATATTAACAGAGAACGCCACCTTAAGCGCAGCTATTAGCAGCGTTAAGTCTGCTAAGAGCCTTGCTGAAAAGGTAATAAAGGTTATTAAGGGCTAAGTATCTAAAATCTTTAGTAATATAATAGGAAATACTATGCCCTTAGACGAGGCTATAAAGAAACTGCTAAACGTATATAACTATAGTATATAGGTCCTCTTTACAGCTTCAATCTATAAAGGTATTAGAGGCTACAGGCTATAGTTAGGTTAAACTGATAGTAGAAGCACCTAAAAAGTAGGTCTAGTATTACTACGCTACTTTTATTTACTTCTTCTAAGATCTTTATTTTTAGTTTTTAGTAAGCATTTACTAAGTCTTTACTATAGAAGGTTCTATACTTTAGCTTTATAAGCTTCTTTATTCCTTTAGCTTCTATTAGCTAAACTATCCCTAGCTTTTCTAAGTAAAATATCTAGTTTTTTATAATTATTCTCTTTCTAATTATAATAATCCCTATTATAAAGTTAGGTATAGAGGTTAGCCTTTAGCTATTATCTTTCTCTATTATCTAGATAAAATATCTAGCTCTATTACTATTATCTCTATTATCTAATATAATAGCTATTTACTATTTATTTACTAAAAGATAATAGAGCTATTAATATTATAGTAGGAGTTTATAATTCTATTTCTTATAGTTTTTTTTATTTTAGCTCTTCTTTATAGTTTTTCTTAAGCTACTCTAAAGAAGTTTTATTATTATTTATTAATAGGAATAATTACCTTTTTAGTAGTAGTTTTATTTTTAATAATTTACTTTTTATTTAATAAGCTTTTATTTAAATAATATTCTTATAATATCTTTAAGTAATTTACTCTTTATTTAGTAAGCTTTCTCTTAAATAGTATTTTTATAATAGCTTTATTTTTTATCTTATTATCCTCTTTCTAAATAAGTATATTATAAAGCTATAAAATAGGTTAGATAGCAACTACTGTTATTAATTCACTATATCTACCTCCTTATAAATAGTAACTACTATAGTAAATAACTACTATTCCTACTATTTAAAGTTATAGCTATTTTTATAATTATTTAATAAAGCTTCTTAGCTATCTATAAAGTAATAGCTTTTTCCTACTCTAGGGTTAGTTTTTTTTTTAATATATTATATCTAATAATAATAACTTTTATATTTTATAAACCTTTCCCTAAGCTTTTACTAATCTTTTATTATTCTTCTAGACTTTTATATTTAATATTATAAATACTAACTCTCTTATTATTTATATCCTCTTATATTTTAAGCCTAAGGCTTTAGAGAAAAGTAATAATATCTATTAATATAACTAATTAAATAGGAGTAAACTTTATATTACTTATACTTTATAGCTTTACTAGTCTACTAAAGTAGTTTATACCTATATATAGTTAAGTAATATAACCTACTAAATATATTATTCTTATAATATTAAATACTATAAAGTAAGTCTTTAGTAACCTGTTATAGAAAGATTAAACTAACTTTATAACTTTAGATTTCTAACTCTCTTATTAATAATATTTATATCTACTAGAACTAAGTTAAGCATTACGTAGCTAAAATTAAAGCTAGTAAGTATTATTGGTATAAAATTTACTATATCTATATTACTATCTATAAAGGTTAAAGCTTTCTCTTAGAGCTTTATAAGTAGTTAATAAACCTTACTAGTCTTACCTTAAGCTCTAAGTAATACTATAGCTAGCTTCTATAAATAAACGCTAAAAAGAATACTACTAACTATACCTAAGTATACTTATAGCTTTAGCTTAAAGTAAGTTTCTTTTTTTATTAATTTTTTTATATTAATACTAATAGTACTTTATAGGATACTTACTATAAAAGAAATAAAGTTTTTATCTAAGTAACTTAAACTCAGCTAAATATAGCTTTACCTTAGTATCTTAAAGATATAAACTATATTTATAAGTAAGCTTAGTTTCTTAATAAGCTTAAAGAAGTCTTAGAGAGCTATTTTATAAATAAGAACCTTTATATATTAAGCTTATTTATTTAGAACCTTTTAAAAGTATAAAGCTTCTAAATACTCTATAATACTTATAAGTATACTCCTTTTACTAAGCTTAAATATATTAGTAATAGTTTTACTTCTTAACTAAATATTTATAAAGAAGTTAATATAGCTTTTATAAGTATCTACTAGAAAGCTATAAATACTAATAATAAGAATAATTCTTTAGAGGAGAGTAGTAATAAAGATAGTAGTAATAAAGATATTAGACTAGATAGTAATAATATTAGTTCTAGTAATAAGAATAATAATAAGAAATAATAGGTTTTTTTTAGGAAATCTTTAATAAGTATATAGTAGCTTTTCTATATATATAGATAGTTAGATACTTAGAGTTTTCCTATTACTTTTTCTTTTAAACTTTTATTATATTTTATAGTTAATTAACTTCTTTTTATTTTATACTACTTATTATCTTATTTATAATATAACTTATATTATTACTTTTTAAATTTAGTAAGGATTTATAAAGTATTTACTAAGTGTTTTCTAGGTTTTTAAGTATTATATTCTACTAGCTAGCTTTTCTACTTAACTAAATATAGAGAGCTTTCTAGTACTTCCTTTTATAATATAATATCTTTAACTTCCTATTTTTTTTAGGTTTTTTTAAGGTTTAGAAGCTACCTCTTAGTAAACTTTTAACTATACTATAGTTTAAATAAAATAATAGAGAAAATATTATATACTTTACTATATTTTTCTAGAAGTTAGACTCTATAAATATTTAAGCTTATAACTTCTATAATTAATATAGAGATAAATTATAGAGTAAGCTTTTACTAACCCTTTATAAAGCAAAAATTCTTTATAGAGAGTTCTATAATATCCTTTATATTATATAATTATACTTTCTTTTAGTATTAGTATTTTTAACTTATATTTTAGTAGTATACTACTAATTCTCAGCTATTCTTTAGTAAACCTCTATTAATTTCTTAAGTTTTTTTTTAATTTCTTAAATTTAAATTTTAATATTTAGTAAGTAGAAGTCTATTATTCTAAAATAGTAGCTTATAAGCGTTTTAAATAAGAAGATATTAATAATAATATACTTACTATTATTATAGGAAAATTCAGCCTTAACTAATTATATAGCTTATTAGTCTTATAAACTTTTACTAAACTTAGTAAGATATATAGTTAATATTTAATATATTCTCTCTATCTAGCTATCTATCTATAAATACTAAGCTATAGAGAAGTATTCCTAAATATCTTAGGTTTTTATCTAATCTTACTAAAATTAGCTAGTAATTAACTTATTTTAATTACTAATAATAGCTTTAGGTATATTATATTAGTATTTAATCTCTTAATATAAGATCTTTACTAAGCTTATAGTATCTAGCTATTTAGTTATTACTAGGAATTAAGCTATTTTAGTTATTTAGTATATAATTACTAGGATTATATTATATATAACTTATTATCTTAGTAGCTTTCTAGTAAACTAGTTAAGAAGTTTAGTAAGATCTACTAAAAAAAGTATACTAGTAGTTCTAATATTTATAATAATTTATATAGTTTATACTATAGTATATATACTTTTTAGTAGTATAAGTATTTAGTAATATATTACTATATATTCTCTATTAAGTATAGCTAGTAAAACTTTTATAGAATAAGTTTTATAGTTTTATTTACTTCTATATAGCTTAATTTAGATATATTATAATAGTTTTTTAAGATTTTATAGTAGAGAGATCTCTCTTCTAAGATAATAAGTTTTCTTTTAAACTAAAAAATATTATTTTTATTAACTTAGTATTTTTAATATCTCCTAGTATCTTAGTAAACCTTAGCTATAATATCTTTATAGAAGTAGTTTTTAGCTTATAGTCTACTAATTATTTATTTAAGATTTATACTAAAGTATAGTATATAAGCTATTTTATCCTAGATAAGCTTCTTTATTATAGTATATAGAATATACTGTTTTAATATAGTAACCTTAGCTTCTTTTAAATTCTCTAGTATATTATTTTCTTCTTATAAAGTAGTTAATATAATATCTATATATATCTTAGAGTAGGTAATAGTACTAATATATATTATAGTATATAGTAAAGAATTAGTACCTTTTATAGGGTAATTTTAATATAAAGGTAAGGAATTTTTAACTTTAGAGCTAGCTCTCTAGTAAAGTTCTTATATATTTTACTAGATAGCTTAGATATAAGTTTTTATAATAGTTATTTATTTTTTAAGTTTAGTAATATATTAGTAGTTTATTACTAAAAGCTAGCTAATAAGCTTAAGTTTTCTTCTTAAGGTAGGGAGTATATTATCTATTTTAGTGTTTTCTATTATATAATTAGAGCGTTAGGATAGCTTATTTACTAGGTTAGTAATTTTTAATCTATATTAAATTTTAAAGTTAAAAGTTAATAATTAGTAAACTTATTATATAAGTTTTCTATAAATATCTTATATAGGTATAATAAGTATTCTTTTTAGTATAATATAGTCTATAAAAACTAGGAATTTTTCAGGAAGCTTCTAAAAGTATTATACCTAGTAATTTAAGCTTTTAATAATAATAAGAAGCTTTTATTATCTTATAGCTTAATATTATTCTATATTAGATAGTTTTCTTAACTAAAAAGCTATTAAGTACTAAATAGTTCTATACTTCTATAAAAGTATATTAAATACTATTTAAGTAGATATATCTATTTTAACTCTTATTTCTAGTATAAGGTTATAATATCTTAGTATTAGTATTTTAGTAAATACTCTATAAAGCGTTTTAAATATAGTTTATATCTCTTCTATTTAGATAAAAGCTTCTAATTTTATACTATTTTAGCTTCTTTTAAGTACACTATTTATAGAAACTATAATATAGGAATATCTTACTATAAACTTCTAGTAGAAGTTATAGAATTCTAAGAAAACTTATATATCTCTAAAAGATTTTAATACTAGCTATTTAATAACTACTTAAATATATTCTAGGTTTATTTTAATACTATTCTAAGTAATATAGAACTTTAAAAAGTTTATTTCTATTTAATAGAAGTTATACTTCTTAAGTTTTATAAATAGCTTAGTAACTTTTAGGTAGTATAGAATAGTATAAAAGTTTTTAGTATATTATTCTTTAATATCTAAACAAGATAAGATATTATCTAAGTATATAATATAATATATATTTAAGAAGTTAGTAAGTATTCTATAAATATATTTAGAAAGTTATTAGAGCGTTAATAAGCTTAAATAGTATTACTATATACTTAAAATACTTATATTATATTCTAAATATAGTTTTCTATTAGTCTACTTTATTAATTATAATATAGTAATATATTTTACTTAGGTTAATCTTTAAAATAAACTTTACTCTAGTAAGCTTATCTAGAAGTTTACTAATTAGTAGTAGAAAGTATTAGTTTTTTATTATAATTTTATTTAACTCTTAATAATCTATATATAACTATAAGTTACTATCCTTTTTTAATATAAATAAAATAGATATTTCTATAAAGCTTATAGAATAGTAGATTTAGCTTATAGCTTCTATTTTTTAGATATATTCTATAAAGGTTTATAGTTATTCTACTAATATAAAGTATATAGGTTTATAAAGAGGCTTTTTACTAAGCTTTAGTTTAATATAATATACTACTCTTTTTAGTTTAGGAACTTTCTTTATACTTTTATTATTAAAAATATTAGTAAATACTTAAAATTCTTTAGAAATTCTCTTATTCTACTTATTATCTAGTAATTACTTACCTAAAATATTAATATCTTTTTTATTAGAAGCTAAAATACTTATTAAGTATATAATATAAACTTATTAGCTATTCTCTATAATTTCTTAAATAATTACCTCTAGCTTAATAAGTAAGATATATTTATATAACTAAGTATATATATAAGTATTTATATTAATGCCTTTTTAACTTATAAAATTATTAAATAAGAGGATATCTCTTACCTATTTAAGGTATAAGCTTATAATAAATATTTAGTAGATCTTTTATAAGTAGCTTTTACTATTTAATAAAAAGAAAATAAGCTAGTAAACTTTACTTATAAGTATAAGCTTTTTTTAGAAGTTTACTAGTTCTAGAGCTATAATATTTATAGCTTCTTTTAATTAGAGTTTCTCTATAAGATCTTCTCTAATAATATCTACTACTATATAGGTATTTATATTAACTTTAAGCTTAACTTTACTAGATACTTAGAATATAAATACCTATCTTTTAATAGTTTTCTTAATTAGAACTAAGGTGATTTCTAGTATAAAGCTTTTTAAAGTTACTTTTATACTTATTTATTTCCTAAGTTTTTAGTATTAGTTATATAAAGTACTATAATTATATTTATGTTACTCTATTTTAGGTTTAAGTTTTAGTTATTACTTATTAGCTATATATAGTTTTTAGTATAGTAGGTTATAATATAGCTATATTTCTTATAAATATAATATTAAGAGCTCTAAGAGTTAGGTAGTTTACTATTAGAGTTAGAGGTTATATAAAGGTTTACTAAGTAGTTACTCTAAGATAAGTCTCTAAATAGTATTCTTTATAGTTTACTAACTATAGAAGTTATAAGCTACTTTTATAAAAGTAGTTTAGGGAACCTAAGTATAGTTACTTATATAACTTAAAATAGCTAGTAAGTCTCTCTATATATCTCCTATCTATAATTTCTTATAGCTTTTAAGTATATAGTATAATAATATAGGTATTAGTATAATTAATATTTTATTTAAATAATTTATTTTTTAAGGTTTTAATAAGGTTTTAGAAGAAAATATATACTTTTATATTATTTATACTTAGCTTACTAAATACTTAGTTAATAGCTTCCTAGTAAACCTAATATATAATAGGTTTTTTATTATCTTTTTAATAATACTATCTAAAAGTATTATAATAATTCTATTTCTATAGCTTAGGTATAATATATTACTCCTTAATAAAGATTTAGAAGTCTTCCTATCTTAGGTTAACTTCTTTCTTTAAAAAGTCTATAAATATTCTCT
Organism: Colletotrichum camelliae; assembly: GCA_018853505.1. Lineage (NCBI taxonomy): Eukaryota > Fungi > Ascomycota > Sordariomycetes > Glomerellales > Glomerellaceae > Colletotrichum > Colletotrichum camelliae. The sequence goes on along the minus strand of JAELVL010000008.1, from coordinate 1,725,031 downwards.
AATAAGTTTACTATTCTATCTATATAATATACTTTATAATATTTAGTACCTATTAGATATACTAGTTATTAGAGTAGCTAGAGTAATATTTATAAGCTTTTTCTACTATAGTAAACTAATCTTTTTTTATTATATTTATAGCTTTACTAGTAAGATATACTATATTATAATTAAGAAGTTTTTTAAAAACCTTAAATAGATATTTAGTAGATACTTAGTTACTTAATATAGCTATAATAAGCTTATACTAGTTAGCTATTATAGCTAGTATTTACTATATTAATAGCTAGCTATCTACTTTTTATAGCTTATTAGTTTAAGCTAGCTTATTAGCTATAGCTATAGATATCTAGCTTTATAGCTTATTCTATATATAGGAGAAAGTTTTATATTTCTATCTTCTTATATATATTTATTATTTAGGTAATAAGCGTTTAGTATAAATAGTTTATTCTTTTTAAAGTTTCTAACTTTACTTAAAGTATAGCTTCTTACTTCTCCTAGTTAACTTATATTATCCTCTAATTATTTACTAAGGTTATTTCTTTATATAAGCTTATATAAGTTATTTTATTTAATACTTAGTAAATATTAGTTATAAGTTTATTATTTTAATTAGTAAGTATTACTTAAGTATATAGTATTATTATTACTAACTTTTCTAAAGTAGAATAGAAGTAAAAGAATTATAAAGGTATTAAAAGTTATAAACTATAGTTAGGTTAAACTAATAGTAAAAGTACTTAAAAAGTAGGTCTAGTATTGCTATATTATTTTTACTTACTTCTTCTAAGATCTTTATTTTTAGCTTTTAATAAGTACTCGCTAAGTTCTTATTATAGAAGGTTCTATACCTTAGCTCTATAGGCTTCTTTATTCCTTCAGCCTCTGTTAGCTGAACTATCCCCAGCTTCTCTAAGCAGAGTGTCCAGTCCCTTACACAATCTACTAGGGCATTGCTTGTAAGTTTAGCGACACCTTTTATACACTTCTTATTAAGCATCTTAACTAGCTGGCTAGCTTTCTATCTGAGATCTAAATCACAGATAAGGCGGAGAATAGCAGAGATAAGAGAGAGGGTAACAGCACCAGCAGATAGATATACAGTAGAGGGTAATAGATAATAAGTTTTAGGAGGAGAGCATTATACTTAGACTAAAAGATATAGCTAGGGGGTTAACCAGCAGCAACCTGTCATTCTTGCATAAATAGAGGCTAGCTTAAGGACGTAAAGTAGATCCTAAATAACACTTTAGATACCAGATATATAGCTAATAAGAAAGTAGCCTATCTATTCTATATTGCAAACTTGCTATAATATAATGTCCTTCTGTGTAGACCTGCTGCCTAACCCTCTACTGCCTTGTTTTGTCGACTTTCTTCTTCTTCAGCTTGGTCTTTTTGTTCTCCTTAGTCTGCTTGGTCTTAAGCGCCTTAGACTTCTTTCTAGCCTTCTTCTTATCCTTCTCTGCCTCTTCCTTCTAAGCCTGCTCTCTTGCTTCTTTTCTGGCCTTGCAGAGCTTCTCCTCCCTAGCTCTCTCAGCAGCCCTCTCCGCCCGCAAGTCCTCTAATTCTTGAAAGTCTAAACCATCACAGATGGTTTCCTCCATATCGTCGGCCACGTCGGAACCTTCTTCATTAGCACCAGTGTCGCAACCTTTTTCATCAGAATTAGTGTTGCAACCAGACGAATCGTCGTCCTCAGCATTTCAATCAGCCTCGTAGTCTTTATCTTCATCTTCATATTCATCATCCAAAACAGGCATATCTTCCTCTTCTTCTTTAAGGCAGGAGGCGTAATAGGTATAGGACTTTTAATCCTTCAGCTTTCCTGCTCAGTCCGCAGAAGCTTCGTCTTAGGAGGGTCGAAACCGCTTCAGCCGGTTCAGATCCAGCCACTCTTTGTCGGTTTCTAGGTCTATACTAATAGCATCGTCAATACCCTCTAAGCCGAGCCCTATATCTGTCACCTCACTAGTACTTCAGTCAGGGTCGAGTGCTTCTTCAGGTAACTGTTCATCCTCCTCCTAGTCCGACAAGCTCGAGGAGATAATATAACGCTTACATCGCTCGGTAGCCCTGATCAACTTTGCCTTTCTGGCCTTTCTGGCTTTGGTTGGTGGTCTCTAGCTGGGCATAGCATCACCGCCGCAGTTCGCAGCCATATAATCCTCGTGGACGTTATGCTTATGAGAGAGCCAGTCCCTCCCCTTCTACATTAAAGTTATTAGATTAGCCTCAGTCTGGGGGAGGTGTACCTTACCTCAGTATTCACCCATTGTCGAAACACCACAAGGTTCTTGTGGACCTGTGCCCTTATTTTGCGCGATATGACCATTGTATGTCGATTCGGGCGGGAGGATGAATTGGTGTTGCGGTGGACAAGAAGGGCAATGCCCAAAGGTATGCTGTCTCTCTGCTGTTGAAAAGCGCAAACGGTTCGGCGGTGATGTTTCTGAAGTGTGTGTGCTTGTGGAGTTTTCCTGAACTGCTGTCAGGCGACGACGATGCTGGGTTCTGGGTGCTCCTGCCTTTTGCTCCTGCCTTTTTCTCCTGCCTTCTGCTCCTGCCTTCTGCTCTTTCCTCCTTCTATACCACCTTCCATCAACATGACTTCCCCCTCCTTTTTTCCTCCTCGCACAAAAAATTTCTTCTTTTCACGTAATATTCCATCGACAAAAACCTCTCCCGTCCCCCCCCCAGCGACTGCAAATACGACGCACCCACACCGCTACGCTACTGTTCTCCTACAGTCTGTATCTTGTTTTTTCTCCTGTCTCTGACCACTAAAAGTCCAAAGGACTTTACCCCCACGATGCCGCCTAAAACAAGACTCGAGGCGGACGTCCCAGACGGAGACATCACGTCGACGAAAATGTGGATGCGCCCCACAAACCCAGCTTCTCTTTCCTCTAACGAGAAGATCATGCTTAACAATATGGAAGTACTGAGCTCTCAATTGAGCCTTGTGGCGAGGCTCCTTTTGAGCAGCCCTCCCCTCCCCAAGGGAACCGCCACGTACGTTCTTTGCGCCTTTCAAGTCCCATATAAGAGGAAACTCATCATTTCAACAGATAAGATGCAGAGAAGTCCGGCCAGCAACTAACTAGCTTCCTTGACGATCTATACACTCCCTTCAAAGAGTTCCTTAGCGAGCATCCCGCCACTAGACCATTTGTGACACGGAGCAAAAATCTTGCGGATACCACGTCACGCCTTCGAGAGCATCTCAAGCACTACAACTTCAAGGACGTTGTGCCCGACTACAGCCAGACGCGTCAGTAATTGACCAAAAGTACATTGGACTTCACATTGACATTCTGCAGACGAACTGTGGGAGGCCATCAACGAGTGCCGATGCGGATCTTTCGGCGGCGTACATCACATTGAGCAAACGGCTGAAGTCGGATCAGGCAGCGGCGGCTAAGAAGGATGCCAAGGGAGCTGCTGCCGGTGACAAGGACAAAGAGCACGATGAGAAGGATGACAACGAGCCTCCCAAGAAACGCCGTAGAATCGTACTCGACAGCGAAGATGACGAGTAAAGGCATACATATACTATAGGACATTGGGCGCGTTATTTGCACACAGATCAACACATATTTTGCTAGGACTGGAGGAGCTTGCCACTTGCTATAGAGTTTACGGGAATCCAACTTCAAATTGAGGATTTACGCACTCTCTCATGTGCTGCGCATCCAGAAACCATCCTAAGTCCCATACGGTGAAGCAGATCGAACCAGAAGGAAAAGCGTGTTGTGCTGGCTTGTAGAAGAAACCAGATCAACATACGACATCAATCCAGCCCAGTCATTAAATTGTCGCCACCTGCCTTAGTGATGTGCCCCTGAACAAAGCGAATCTTTTCAGAATATTGATCCATGATTGCAGGTAACAGCCCTTGAGCTCCCTTGGCAGTATCCATCCTCGGAAACGAGATCATAGCCAGTTCGACAGCTTTCCGCATCGTGTCCAGCTGATCTTGGAGTGCTGTCAGGAGAATGTAGATGCACACTGGATTCGCGAGATCATGCACGGCTGCGATGTCAGGCACGGCGGCCGGCGTAAACCCGAGCTCTTTCATGCTGGCGTTTGATAGCAGCGCTGGGTTGATTGCACATACACCCGGGTCACCAGATACTGAGCAATCTGAACCTGATGGCCGCTTCTTCAGAGATGGGAACGCCAGCTCGAGTATGTCAACGAAGACCTCCAGGACCATGGTGGCGGGTGACACAACCATCATCAGAGCCGTCTCATCTGACATGGAGTCTAGCATGGGCTTGCGGAAGGCGAACTTGGCGCCGCCCATCATCAGCCAGGCGTTGAATTTTGTCACCTTCTGGGTGATGTGCAGCATCTCCTGGATGGCGTTGGAGGCATCGATGCCAGGATGCTGGGAGAACACGGCAGCATGCTCTCTCCTCTTTGCGACGAGCTGCTGCTGGAATGACGACAGCTGCTCGAGCCTCTTGAGGACGATGACTTCCGGCTTGGCGGCCTTCTTCAGTTCATCAAAGTCGTGCTGCAGTGGACAGTCTGCGGACGGGAAGCAGACGATGCCCATGTCCACGCCGTCCCATGCTTCCCAGGGATCGGTGGTTCTTCCAGTGTAGATGGCGGAGCCTGGGAAACTGAGTCGATACGTTGCGATGAAGGGTTTGAGGATGAGGTCGATGGCGGTGTCAAAGTCGACCAAGATTCCGGACGGGTCTCCGCAAGGGCTTCTTCGGTGGTCTGCCGGTCTTCAGCGCGGGACTGAAGACGCAGGCGACGCCTTCGCGGCTGCATTTCTGACATGGCCCATCGCCCTCTTCCGGACCTCGCAGACAGCGGATCTTCTTAAAGTGGCACGCATCGCAGGCCTGGCGGATCCCCGTGAAAGGTCCTCGACTTGATTTGGTCATCGATGCAGATGCAGGGAGCCGGCGAGCGCCGAGCCGAAGTTGCGATCGTTGAGTTCGGATGACATGTTGAGGACGTGACCAGGGTCCCAGAAATCGTCTTACTGCGCCGTATCCAGTCTTACCTCGATTGGTGAACGGTCAGAAACGTGGGAGCAGGCAGGCGACGAAGGATCCGGATCCTTGACGGCTTGGAGGAAATCCATTTCTTTCTTGACAGCTGAGGCCAGCTGGTTGTGCTTGTCGATTCCGTCCGAGTTGACGCTCTGAAGTTCTGCCTGTCCATCTTACGACATTGCTTTCTTTTTCACTCAAGGCTGCGATGTTAGGACGTTCTTGGTGCCTACAAGAAAGAGTACACTCGCCATGGCTAACTGGTCGTTGGTCTTGATACAGAAATTCCATGCAATGAGAGCGCTGGCTTGGAACACACGGGAATAGTTGTTGAGCAACCAGCTATTCTCAACGCCTGGCTTTTGAGGAGATGGATCAAGAGCTGAGAAAGCTTTCGCCCAATTCATGAAGTTATCGGGCTTTTTATAATTGCTGCTATGTCTCGGACACTACCCGTTCAATATACCTGTAGGAGGTGCGTCACGCCAAACCGAACCCTGCTGCCTGCATCAGAATGTCACTCCACCAACCTGCCGAAACCCGCCGAGATGATGCAACCCGCCGAGCGGTCTAGAAAAGGGATCACTCATCCCATTTTCTTGACCACCCCTCATATTCAAACAACCTAACAATGAGGCCGAAGACCCAGTCAGGGAATATGATGTCTATTCAAGAACCCTTCCACAAACGCAGGATTCTCCTCGTCTCAACCGTCGGCGGCTTCTCCCACGCAGCCCCGGTTCTCGAGCTCGGCTCCGTTCTTGCCGCACGCGGCCATGAGGTCCATTTCGGCACCAACACGGGTCAAGAACATTGGGCCTCCGCCTACCCATCCATCAGTCGCGTTCATAGCTTCGGCCCCGCACTCCCGGACGATGAGGCGGAGCAGCATTACGCCCGCATGAGGCAATGGCGGCCCAGCGACGGCGTCGGCTCCATCATGCAGTCCAAGTACCTCTTCGATTCGTATTGGCCGGACGCCTACTTCCATCTACGTGAGCTGGTGCTGGATCCGGATACCAGGCCAGACATGATCATCGCCGACTTCTTCGTCGATGCTGCCGCCAAAGACATGATGATCGAGTTTGGCGTGCCCATCGCCATCGTGTGGACGCAGATGCCCTACCTCCTGGCCCCGGTGAGCTATATACCCGGCCAGCCCGGGTTCCAAGTCGACTTCACGCCGACGTCGGAGAGAGCATCCATCTGGTCGCGCATCAGAAACGAAATGGTGTTGTTCTGGGCTCTGCGCCATATCATGGCGTGGACTCGATGGTTCAAGAAGATGAGGAAGCGGCAGGGTGTTCACCACGCGTTGCCGATGGCCACAAAACCGAATCACCTCGTGTTCATCAACTCGTTCTACGGTCTTGAGCCTCCCAAAGACTTGCCGCCTCTGATGGTTCCGGTCGGCCCGATACTCAGCGATGAGTTTGCTGGGCTCGACGATATGTACCTGGAATTCCTGGAGTCTCACGATAAGACTGTGTATATAGCTCTTGGCACCCACATCATCCTCCCTGACGATGACCTGGCCAAGCTGATTCGTGGTCTCGTCATGTCATTGGATAGGGGATACATCAACGGCGTGATATGGTCCATGCCAGCAGCTGCTAAGAAATGTGCCGATACGACGGCCTGTTTTGAGAGGATGGGTGGGTCAAGTCTGACAGTCGGGGTTATATTTGACGGAAAGCACTCTGAATTTCTCGTCACAAGCTTTGCGCCGCAGCGAGCCATATTGGAGCACACCAATACCAGGGTCTACCTCACCCACGGAGGTGGCACCAGCGCGAACGAAGCCCTGTTCCATGGGACGCCCGTTCTCGTCATGGGCTACTTCTTCGACCAGCTCTCCAACAGCGCGCGCTTGGTCGAGGCGGGAGTCGGTCTGGCCATGGACAAGTTCGACTTCACGCCCGAGGGGATAGCCAGCCGGATTTGGTTCATCTTAGTCGACTCCAAAGACCCCAACGGCAAGATCGGCAGAAACGTCGAGCGCATGAAGAGGATTGCGCGCGTCGCTTCGCGGAGGAAATACTTCGCTGCTGACATGGTGGAGGAGGTCATCCACGACCACGAGCTACGCTTTAGGCGCGGGCAAGAGCTCCGGCCCATGCATCTCCAGACCGCGGATATGAGGATGCCAATCTGGAAGGCGAGGAATTGGGACTTGTGGGCTACTTCACTTGTGTTTGCGGCGATGGCTGGTACCGCCTGTTTCCTGGGTGTGGGATACATCAGGCGGCTTGACTCTACCAGCTTCAAACCGGTTGTGGAGATGTTGCGAAAGCTCAAGGTGAGGTGATAGGATACCTGGACTTGTAGCATCCAATTGATTTCATCAAACCTGATAAGCTAGACGCCGTTGGTGAGATGATCCTTCTCCTGCAGAAGGCTCAATTGGACGTTGATCCTGAGGAATACACGTCTGACGTGTGCAATCTCTGCGTAACAGGGGTATTTACAAGCCATCGTTGTATGAAATGGCAGAAGTCCCATTCCGAGGTTGCCAATCATAAGCGCTAAGTATGTAAGCTTGGGATTCAGCCACACGTGTAATCCCACCACCCAGACTGTCGGTATTTGAGCCAGGCAGCTGAAGTCCCTTCATTCCAGACGTTCTTTTTTAATCTCCTCGACAAAATCGAGGGAGATATTCTATCCAAGTCTCAACGACGCTGCGGTCCTGTTGAGGTATCGCATTTGCATCGATTTCTGTTACAGGGTAGACAGAATCTCAGCATGGGTTCGTCTAACAGCAATGTTCTGTTCGGACAGTTTGGTATAGATCTGAAAACTGCGGCCACGGTTTTCGGTTTACTTGCTCTTGTCTACTATGGCATCGAGATCTCGAAGGCAGTATGGATTGGGCTCACAGGGCCGCTTAGGAAGGTTCCTGGGCCCTGGTTGAACAGATTCACCGCCGTTCCTTGGAAATTGACGGTCATCACCGGTAAATCAGGGAAAATGTGCCTCGACTATCCAAAGAAGTACGGCGAAGTTGTCAGAATTGGTATGTATCAACGTCTTCCCTCAGGAAACTCCAAAACACTGACGCTGCCACTAGCCCCAACGTTGTGATGATTTCCAACAAGGAGGCAGTCCACCAAATTGTCGTCGAAAAAGACCTCCCCAAGAGCGCTGCGTACGAAAAGTTCCGCCAGGATAAAGACATTGCGACGATTTTCACGATACGAGACCGCGCAGAGTACCGCACCCGGCGACGCTTGCTGTCCCACGGCTTTTCGGTCAGCTATCTCAAGGGTCTCGAGCCGCTGATGTTGAGCTGCATCAAGGATCTGGAGGAGGTGATTGATGAACGTTGCGCCGCCGCCGCGGGCGGGCAGGCAGAGATCGACATCTGGCATCTCTTTGGATGCTTGACGTCCGATGTCATGAGCGAGACTTCGTTTGGGGGCTCATTCAAACTGGTGAAGAACGGGGAGCATCCCATTCGTTTGAAGATGTCGCAGAACTTCAGACGCAACGCTGTCGTGAGAAGCCCTTTCTGAACCCGGCTCATTGAATATAGCCCAACTAACTGATTCAAGTACCAAACCTTGCCATTCTTACGTTGGATTCCCTTCCTGCCAAAGTCCCAAGACCCCGAGCTCAAGAGGCTCGTCGACGAGGTCATTGCGCGAAGGAGAACTTCGCAAGACAAGATAGCCAAGCCTGATATCCTGCAGTTGCTCCTCGACACTCACGACCAGAACCCAGAAGACTTCTCAGACAAGATCGTCATCGCAGAGATGTTTCTTTTCATGCTGGCCGGTGGCGAGACATCGGCTACCACGCTGATCTTCGCATTCATATTTCTCTTGGACGATCCGGTCTGCTACAAGAGGCTTGTGGATGAAATCCGCGAAGTCTTCCCTGACGCAAGCTCGCCAGTGACGAATGAAAAGACGGTGAATCTGCCGTTCCTCAACGCTGTTCTGAAGGAGACTTTGAGACTCAGAGCACCAGCAGCTTCTGGTGAGGTTCTCGTCCGGTGAAGACTGGCAATTGCTAACGCCTCTGCAGGATTACAAAGACAAACGGATGAGGATATAGTTCTGGCCGGACATCTCTTTCCCGCTGGAGTAAGTTGTCTCCCGGCCTAGCCACTGTTTCTTGGGGTATCTAACGTGACCAAGACTGCCATTACTGCCAACACGTTTCCATTGCACTTGGACGAGAGGGAGTGGCCCGACGCCAACGACTTTGTTCCCGAACGGTGGCTTTCTGATTACAAAGGGGTGCCGGCCGCCGAAAAGATGTCGTTCTACCCATTTTCTGCGGCGTCCAGAAACTGCATTGGCAAACAGTAAGATCTCCCACGCCTTTCAAGTTGGTTGAGAATACTGATGATCGCGGTAGATTTGCGTTGAATGAGCTTCGGCTTGCGATGGCTTCTCTCCTTAGGAGATATGACTTTTTCCTCGTGCCTGGCCAGCCTCGAGAGACGGTGGTTCTGTTGACCCTGCAGCTCAAGTCGAACAAGTACCTGATTGGCGTCAGACCGAGAGCTTAGTGCAAGAGACGGCTCTAGGCAGAGATCTTAGATAATTTAGGCAGAGAAGACCAGCTTGAGTTCCTAAGAGAATGAACATGTCAGTGGACAAGCTCAAATATACCAGGGTTAGGTCGTTTTGTGACACTTGATCCTGAGGTGAGCTTCAGGGTGGCCCGTTGAGATCGACGGGAGGGAAAGGCAGGCACCCCACCAAGAAAATACACTTAGGCACACACATCCTGGACCCCACTTACGTAATGCGACGCGACCCTGGCCAGCTGATTACCTAACCTAGTCCAAGCTCCGAAATTCGCTCCGCTGGATTTTTTTTCTTGTCGTCCCCGTTCTTCCGACCATCCAACTCTCCCACCTTTCTTCCACCATGGCCACAGTCAGAGACAGCTTTCTCGACCTCGAAAAGCACCGTCTGCAACTTGAAGACAATATCACCAAGTTGCAGAAGGCTCTGCAGCACTGGCGACAATGGGACGCGGAGTATGAGTCCTTGAAAGAGGAGATCGAGTCTGCTCCCCAACCCGCCAGCTCTGAGCACCTCGCGCGCATCCGCCGGGACTTTGAGGGCGAGGTCGTCGACAAGAAGGAGATCAACGACTTGTTTGGCAGGATTGACCTCAAGCCTGCTGAGCAGATTGTCAATCTCCTGACGCGTCGCATCGACTACGTGTCCAAGAACATCGAGACGCTCGAGAAGCAGCTCGAGTCTGCCGAGCAGAAGCACGCTGCCGCCAGCATCGTCAGCAACCCCGACGTGCGCGACGAAGATGGCCTGCCCATAACAGAGATCATCGAGGAGCTCGATGAGGAAGGCAACATTGTTGCCAGTCGGCTCCAGCACCCGGGCGACTCCAGTGGGCAGATCAGGGAGATCTTGGAGAAGGCTGGCGTCAAGGACATTCCTGAGGGCAAGACTGAGGGTTCGGAAAAGGTCGAAGCGATCGTCGAGGATGTCACCGACAAGCCTGCTCCACCACCGAAGCAGGAACCTGTTCCTGCCGTCGAGCCGTCCCAGTCTGACCAAAAGGTTGACGATATCGTCCCGGCCAAGAGACTGTCTCCTTCTCAGAAGACACCAAGCCGGCTTCAGAGCCTCAGATTTCCAGAAACGCCCAGCGCGTCGAAGAAATCATGAAGACAGCCAAGGATCAGGAGGAGATCAGCCGCCAGCCTCCTGTCCTTCCCGAGGGCGAGACTGAGGAAGACGCACTCCTCCGTCGAGAGATGCTCAAGTACGGCATGGAGGAGGTCGGGGCTGTCGTCGCCGAGTTGACGCTTGAGGAAGGCTCTGGCGATGACGACGATGACTGGGAGTACGACTACTCTGACCTTGACGAGGACGAGGAAGAGGACAAGTACGGACGTTCCACCAGCAGTGTCCTCGACGACGGCTACCATCAGCGGATGCTTGAGCTCGAGAAGCGGCTTGGTGTCAAGTCTCGCTTTACGGAGAAGGCCGAGGAAGAAGCGGATTACTCCGACAACGAGGACAAGCAAGGCATCGGTCGCATCGTTATCAAGCGTGGCGAGCAGGCTAAGGCTTCAGAACCCCCCAAGTCTACGCCTTCTCCGGTCGCTTCCAGCCTGCGAACCTCTTCGCCGACCGAGTCTGACAGCAAGAAGAGCGTTCGCTTCGCTCAAAACCTCGACGTCGCTCCCGAGACGACGCCTGTGACATCAAGGCCAGCTGTCACTCCCGATGCTCCCTCAGAGCCCATCGTCGAGCCTCTTAGCGATATTGTTGAGCGCTCTGGCCCTGCGCAGCAGACAGAAGTCAAGTCCACGCGCAAGGCTTCACGCTTCAAGAAGCAAAGAGCGGCCCCGACTGTCGTTGACGACGACGCTGTCCCCAAGGGTCCAATGGATGTACCTGTCCGTTTCCTCGACCAGGACCGACCCACTGCCCCTACCGGCCCAGAAGGCAAGACGCTCGCCGATGCCATCGTGGAGAAGGAGGGCAACCCAATGGATGACGACGCCTTCGGAGATGACTTCATCGATCAAGACGTTGCCGATGAGTACCACCGCAAACGGAGGAACTTCATCCAGAAACAGGGTGGTTTCTTGCAAGAAGACACCTCTGTGATCCGGCCACTGGACGAGGCCGACGGCGGCCAGCGTATCAGCAAGTTCAAGGCTGCTCGTCTTTCCAAGCAGTAGACGGCCGGATCTCAACTCAATAGGTACGTGGAAATATTTTTCTTTACCCAACACAACACCCTTCCCAAATGATGATTTAGACTTCAAAAATACAGTTATCCCTGTCCGAGATACAAAATATGTGTGGATGTAATCTACCTTCTGATTTGGCATCTTCTCTTTGCTCATGACTGGACTTCTCTTCTGGAAGACTTGACTGACTTGCTTCTCAGATACTCAGCGAAGTGAATAACCCACAACATCACACGCCCGTCCCATCTACCATCCCAGGTAAGACAATATTCTTTTTCGCTTCACCCACTCCTCCCAAATGATGAATTAGACTTCAAAAATACAGTTATCCCTGTCCGAGATACCAAAATACGTGTGGATGTATTCTACTTTCTGACACCTTCACTCCTCAATGTTGTTTGCATCAGTCCGTCAGGAACCATCGCTAATCAACATCACAGATGCCCTGTCAAGTGATTCGTGCGCCGAGGCAGCTCCCATGCCCTTTCTTCTGCTTGCTTTTCCAACGCCATCCGTCAGGACATGCGAGGGTGGTTAGAGCGGATAGAAATTGGATTCATAGACCCAATGTCGGGTCTCATGTCGGCGAACCTGTGCTCCAAGGATTCCTGACGTGCTTTTGCTATCAACCTCTTTGCTATCACCGACTAATTCCTCCAGTTTTGTCTCTTCACAGTGCATGGTCATCGTCCTCATCTCGGGACACGTTGTAGCGACGGACCGCTTATCAATCTGACAATTGATGGGCTGCAGCATTCAATCTGCTTCACCATTACTAGCGGATCCAAGAGGAATGTCACAACGCATGGGCTCTCTGACGCCATAACCGTTTGCTTCTGCTCTCCCATGGTTTCGGCTATTCGTTTCACCCCTGACATTTTTCTCGTCGTAAACTAGTTTTCGTAATGAATACACTTTCAATTCACCAACGCCTATGTATCATGTGTGTGCGTGCCTTTGATAAACGTCTTCGTCCTCCCTCGCTTTCACCATGGTGGCGCGTCGCTCCGTCTAGCTGATCTTGGCGTTGCTGAAATCCATCTCGGGGTGCTCGGCCTGGAACTTCTTGAGGATGTCGAGCTTCTTCTGCTCCTCGGAGGTCGGCAGGCCCATCTCCTTCTGGCGCTGGTCCCACATCATCTTCTCGACCATGCCGCGCGTCTCGCCGTCGAGGTCCGAGAGCTTGCTCGTGTCGGGCTGGATCTTGCTCACGTCGATCTTGGGCGCGTCCTTGACCACGTGCGGCCACCACTCCATCTTGTTCACCTTGTCCAGGTGGATCTCGACCGTCTTGGTGCCGTCCGAGGCCGAGGCCAGCGTCCAGGTCGAGTCATCGACGATGATTGCGTGGGGGAGGTCGCCCTGCAACCCCCTTCCGTGTCAGTTACCTTGTCCTCTGTAGTGAGGATGTGCCTCGCCGTAAGGTAGTACATACCTTAATGATCGGCTCCTGGCCCTTCACGCCGGCGGAGATCGTGTTCTTCTTCAGGTCGATGACGAGGTCCCTGCTCTTGTAGTTGCCGGGCACGCTGAAGGTGACGTCGACGTCGGCGATGGTCTGCTGCCACTTGTACGGCAGCGCGTTCTGCTCCTCGGCCTCCTTGGCGCGGGCGGCGGCCTCCTCGGCGGGGGTGGGTTCTGTGTGGTTTTGCGCGTGGTCAGTTTCTGAGTGTACTTCGTGATGTCTTGCGTCGCCTTTCTACTCCAAGGCGCAGGAGGGGGTTGAAGGCCCTACCAGGTTTGTCGGCCATGGTTGCGGTTTTGCGGTATACAGAACGATGGCAAAAGGCGAAGAAGACCCTGGAAAAGCTGGCGGAATTCTTGGAGGGGTAGCTTAGCTGCACTGCACCGCACCCAGACACCACCACCCCCATATTACGCCCCCCAGACCGTGCGTTTTCGATCGGGGAGCTCTGGCCAATTAGCTTCGCTTAATAAACGTTTCCTTTCCCAATCAGCCTCGCCTTCAACTTTACAAGCCACCACCGCCGATCTGGGCGCATCTCAATCGTGAACTTCGTTCCTTTCAGGCAGGCGCGGTGCTTGATCTTCTCCAACCCAAACCCCATCGCAACCGCGCGACCCCCGCCCTCGACCCGCGGTTCTTCAACAACGCATCCCAATGCCGCCCTGAGCCAACCACGTCCATCGAACTTCCTCCCCCAAAAGACTCCAAGATCCCCCCACCTACGAAACGAGACCCCATCCACGAGCGTTCACGTCCAAACAACAAGAACCCACCATGTCCGCCGCCCGCGTCCCCAACGGCGGCGCCGTGCAGACCGACGACTCCGTCTGCCCCGTCTGCAAACCATGCGCTACCTCAACAAAGACCTCGAGTTCCTCATCAACCCGGAGTGCTACCACCCCATGTGCGCCAACTGCGTCGCCCGCATCTTCTCCGACGGGCCCAACCAGTGCCCCTACGCCGGCTGCCACAAGACGCTCCGCAAGAAGGGCTTCAAGTCCGCCTACTTTGGCGACCTCGCCGTCGAGCGCGAGGTCGACATCCGCCGCCGCGTCGCCGCCGTGCTCAACAAGGTCGAGGACGACTTCGAGACGCTCGCCGACTTCAACGGGTACCTCGAGTGGGTCGAGACGCTCACCTTCGACCTCATCAGCGGGACCGACGCCGAAAAGAAGGCGGCCGAGGCAAGGCTCATGGAGTGGGAGCAGGCGCACCGCGCCGAGATCGAGCGTAACCGCCGGCTGGCGAAGGAGTCCGAGGCGGACCGCGTGGCGCGCTTCGAGGCCGAGAAGGACGAGGCCCGCCGCCGCCGCGCCGAGGCCATGGAGGAGGACAAGGCCGAGAAGAAGAAGGAGCAGCGCATGCGCGAGGAGATGCTCGACGGCCTGGCCTCCGGCGACGTCGGCGAGGCGAAGCAGACGCTCAACCGCATCCTGCTCAAGAAGCGCGGGCAGGGCAGGATGGCCGCCGCCGTGGGCTCCCTCGCCGACGCCACCGGCAGTTCTGCGCCGGGCCTGTCCATCCGCGGCCTCAAGAAGGAAAGAAGCGCGTCGTCGAGGAGAACAAGCCTTACGACCCCTTTGGCGGGCTGCGCCTCGACATGGAGCGGTATGCCCTCGGCCCGCTGGACGAGTACCGCAACCCCTGGGTCGACGACGCGCGTAAGAAGGACGAGATCGTGGTGGGTGGGTACAGCGCGGAGGAGTACCTGGGGCGGGCCATGTTCGAGGCGTTCTCGGGCTTGGCTGTGTTTATTGATGACGAGAAGGGGCCGGAGAAGGTCGCTACCGCGGAAGCTGCGACAGCGGCCGCTACGGGGGTTACAAGTCAGCGGATGGACGTGGATGACGTTTTCTAGTTTTCGCTTGATTATCGCGACATTTTGAGCTGGCATAGCGATGGCGTTTGGTGGGCATTTGGACAGGACTACTAGATGGCGGTGACCTAAAAAAGGTTCGTCACATTCGACGCAGAGATTCAAAAAGAGTCCCGGGGGAGACAGCTCCCCCCTTATGCAAAAATTACTTCTAAAGTCTGCTTACTAGATAATACATTTTTCAAGCTCAGGCTTCAATGATAATGGCCGGTTTCCACCAGTGCTTCATCCGTTGCCGAGCTATGTTTTTTGCAAGCCTTCTAAGCACCCTCCCTCCATAGTACAAGCAAACCCAGAACAACGCCTCGCTTGAGATGAGAAACTAGAGAAGGAAATTGCCCCGTCGCATGCAATGATGCTCGCGGCGGCATCTTTGAAACAGTCGGTATTATGTCTGCCAGGGGCTTTGCTGAATAGGTCGCGGGAAAACAGACACAGTATCCAGAGAATCCAACCCTCCACCCATAGTCTGCTGGTTGTGCTGCCAGCCCATACCTGTCTGGTGGTTCACAAAGGCACCCTGGCGGAAAGGGTTCGTGGTCCCTGTTGGTTGTGGAACGAGCGCACCAGAGCTGGTGGCGGGCCTTTGCTGCTGCATTTGCTGTCCGGTGAAGTTCTTGGCGAACGGGTTGGTGCCAGTCATCATGGGCTGCAACGGTGCTATGGTCGGGAGTTGCGTCGTCGACTGGCTCGGCTGAGAGCCAAATGGAGAGTTATTAGGCGCAGGCGCGGGCGCGAACGGTTGTTGCGCTTGAGGTGAGGATCTGGCAAAAGGGTTGGTAGATTGCCTGTTGAGATTGGGCTGAGGGCTGGCTGGGCTCGAGAACCCGGTATTAGTAGACATGCCCGTTTGCTGGGCCATCAACATAGACGCCCGGAAAGGATTCGTCACCTGCTGAGCCGCGTTGGGACTCAGCATGCCGGTCGCACCGGTAGGGAAGCTAGCCACGGAATCCTGCGGTATCGCACCAAGAGCACCAGGCTGGAACGGCTGTTGCGGTTGAGGGGTGAAGCCGCCGAATCCAGCCCCAGTCAAGGCAGGTTGCAGTGGTTGTGGTGCCTGCTGCTGGGGCTGCTGTTGAGGCTGGCCGAAGGGGTTTGTGCTCTGCTGCTGCTGCTGCTGCTGCTGAGGTTGCTGCTGGTACGGGTTGGTTCCAAATCCTGTCGGCTGAGGTGCGAATCCGTTCTGCGGCTGCTGCGCTCCAAATCCATTCTGTTGGAAGCCTGTAGGTTGCGGTTGGAACTGGCCGTTGGGGGCAAAGCCGGTCTGCATTGGCATCTGCTGCTGTTGCTGATGTTGTTGTTGGTTCGGCGCCATTGTCGTTTGGTTCTGTTCAATCGACTCGAAGAAATCAATAAGATCCGGCGCAGGTCCCTTAGCAGTCTCGGTCTTTGGCTGTGAAAATCCGTTGGAGCTCGGGAACGGGTTATTCACTGCCGGCGTAGGTTTGGGATCGAAGACAGCACCCGATGATTTCATGATCGCACCTCCTCCCTTCTTCTTGGCCTGCTGCTCGGCGATGTACTGCCTTCTGTTGACCTCAAAGTCGGGGTCGTGCAGATACTCCTCTAGTTGCCGGCCCAGGTTGACGGGCGCATGCTTCAGCTTAGGAACCTCGACGCGGGTCTGGTGCTCGAATTGCCGTGCAACGCTGAGGTACTGCACTACGAAATCCGTCTGCTTGGTGAAGTTGCGGTAGATGGCCATGGCTCGTTCAGCGTCGACCTTTGACATTTCGAAGAAGTTGCCTGGCCAGTTAGCAAGCATACGAGGTGCGCAATCTACAAGACCTACCTAGAATGTTAATCATTCCCTGGTTCAGGGCCTGGAAGAGAGCTAAAAGGTCGAGCACCAACAGTCTGAAGACGGTGACCGTGATTTCGTTCTCGATTTCGCCTTCGAGTACCTGCCCAGCGTCAACACCCAGATCCAACCATCTCCAACCACATAGGACTCACATCGCATTTCAGCAGGGCTGTGATTTGGGTTTGGAGAATTTCCGTCTCCCTCAGCAGGCCTTTTTCGACCGTAAGCTTCTCCAACCTCGATTCTTTGGTCCGGACCCAGTCGCATTTCGTTTCGCGGAAGGCCTTTGCTCGGGAGCTGAGATAGCTGGCGTAATGCCGAATGTTCCGACCCTGTGTCTGGGCTATCATGCGTTGTTAGCACCGCATCCACCATCTCCATGGGCAGCCTCAAGGCCTACATACCGTCCGTAAAGCTGCTGATAGCAAGCGTGTTGGGGTGCCTCGCGAGGAACGACAGTGTGACATCGGGCGAGCCTTCACGGATCATCAGGTGAACGGTGATTAAGCTCTTGAAGACGACGGTCCATGTCGAGTCTCGCAGACGGAATTGCAGGGCGCGAAAGACCTCCCCAACGCCAGCCTCGCCGGCATGCGTCGCTACGAGGATGTGTTCGATGTACTTGGTCTTGGGTGGCGCGGCCTAGAGGCAATAAAGTCAGCATCGTCATGATCGGGCGAGGCGCGAAGAGCTAGCGGCGTGGAATGACCGTCGCCGCCTCCCTTAACCAACCTTGATTTTGGTGGCCCCCTTGACCGATTTCTCAAAGGAGCTTGACATTTTGTCGGTCGGGTCGAAGTGGATGTTCGTCGCTGTCGGGGACTCGTGGCAGCCGGTGAGCTTGGCGACGAAGGGAAAGCTGAGTTGAGGGTTGCGATCGGACGAAAGTCGCGGAAAGGGAAACCGTCGAAAGGGGACGGCCGTCACGGGCCTCGACAGGGTATCTCGAGCGGGTTAATCGCTCCTCTACAGAAAGATGGATTATCGCGAGGTCTGCGCTTCGAGGAGAAGCAGACGAGGTCGCGGTCGACGGGCGGGAGAAGTATCGGTGACGGGGCGCGACGGAGGCGGGTTGCAGGCCAGGGAAACCCTCAGCTGGGCGAAATTGGGCCCTCGCAAGCTTCAATGCAGGACGACTGGTTTGGGTTCCGGGGTAAGACCAAGGGCCATGACAGGGCGTTGGGATATCGAAAAGGGAGCGCGGAGATGGTGATTAAAGATACAGATTTGGGATGCAGTTGTCGAGATATGGCGGCGCGCCTGATGGAGCGAAGCGTGAGCGAGGAGCTAACGTTGGGTATTCGGGAAATGAGGGCGGGCAGCGTCAGTATCGACGTTGGCCACGTTTGGTCGGGAAGTGGTGGGTTTGGGTGGAGGAGGACGGGCCACGGTCTTGAATTGGGAAAGACGACGGCCGTCGGTTGGTCGGGCTGCTACGTAACCTGGGAGGCGTGGGACGGGGGGAGGTGCAAGTGCGTGTTCAAGTCCAGAGGTCAGGTCCAGGTCAGGTCCAGGTGCGGTGCGCCTAGCGGCCGCGGCCTCTGATTCCTGGGCAGCCCTTCTGCTTTCCCGTCTGCATCGCTACGCCACGGACACTAGGCGGGAGGGAGTCTTGGTCCCGTCGTCACCTTTCCTTTCCCTAGGTAGTTATCGTCCCCTTACCTTCACTCGAGTTGCCTGAGGATGTAGATGTCCTCTTCGACTCGACCCAACACTTCTGTCGTGGCAGCAGCTGTACCACACGATGGACCATAGGCCTTAGGGTTACCTACCATCCGTAGTACAGCAAAGCACGTACCCGGTTATGCCGGTAGCAGTGGTAGGGAACCCTGTCCACGAGTGCCTGTTTTGCGGGCTCGTGATGCTGGCAATCGGCACCGTCGCCGTGGCACTTCAGCGACGTGGAGGAGGACTTGCGGTGCATGTAGTAAGGTAAAGTACCTCAGGTACGGTAAGGTCAGGTCAGGTACGCCATCGGTGGTCCTGGCGTTGCGCGCTGCGCTGCACTGCGACCTCAACTGCGACACACACCAAGCATCTCCCGCCGCTGAAGAGATTCTCTACCAGTGCGGCGTCCTCTTTAGCGCCGCCTGAGTGTGTGAGGTGGGCCTCAGGACGACCCCGAAGTCCCGTCAAGGCGGCCCCCCATCTAATGGTAATACCTTACTGACACGGACGAACACTGGCAGCTCCGACGTGCCGGGGTGTAGGTTGTTTTTGGGGGGAAGAAGTATGGATAAGATACCTTTGACGAAAGAGTGTGGGTGGAGATGCCATTGCCGCTGTTGCTTGCTTGCTTGCTTGCTTGCTTCTGCCGTTCACAGCTGGTTTCTTCTTCCGATCGGTGTGTCTCGCCCTCAGAATGCCCAAGAAAACACGACCCGAACCGTATTCAATGCCAATCCGAGAAATTTGACAGCGCATCAGTCAGCCGCCAACGTGACCGCGAACGCTTCCTCGCCAATGAACCAACCACGCTCAAAATAATACAGCAGCCAAGGCAGGTACGGATACATCGAGCCCCTCACGCTCGGCAGTGCAACAACTCCAACGCCATCCAACGGCACCATGGCTGTTGAAACACCATCAAGAAACATGGGGTTCGCTGGCCGCCTCTGCACATGTACCGCATCTTACTTCTCCCCAACATCGGTCTTTTTTTTTTTTTTTTTTTTTGATTCATAAAAGTCTGGGATATTGCTGCTGGCTACCCGCACAGGGCGTCCTCCCCGTCAGTGTGTATGCACCGACGAGGTCAAATTGCTACTGTACACAGAATGCTCGACTCGTATTTCGCTCCCTCGCTGGCTTCCCCAGTCTCGACTTGCCATCATCCGTGCCTCCCACACCCAAGCCAAGCCAACCCAGCTCTCCAACAAGAGTAAGCTCCGTCGGCAACCACTGCGAAAGGTAGGAACATCCGATGTGTCGCAAACTGAAGCCAATCGACCATCTCCGGCCGATGTACGGCGGGGAAGACGTAAAAACGCGCCCGACCGCAACTGTGCCATTCACCAGCCAGTCAACACAGACGGGACCTGAGGCGTCACTTGGCGCTGACAGGTCTGCCGGTTGCTGCTGCGTGCGAAAGCCCCCAGAACCCTCATAGAATCTTCCATTTCGATAAAAATCAGAGTTGCCTTCCATCGCGTCCGATGTTGTAACAAGGTCGTGTCGAACGCCTAGATCATGGCACCCACCGCCCTCGACACCTTTGCCCTGAAGCCGCCCGAAGGGGAGAGCTTGGATGCCTCGGACAGCGGGAGCTGCATCATATTAAACACGCGCGGCTTTCATCACCTGCAGAATCGTTGTCAGTAAAGTTTCTCGATGCGGGTGTGTGCGGTGCGGCGCGATACCGGGGGGCGGACCAAACATACACTTTTTTGAAATGGAAGAATCATAAAGAGGAAAAGAAGAGATTTTTTGGAGCTCGACGCGAGAATTTTTATACTGGGAGACTGCCCCGCGCTAATCACTTTTTTCGGTGGGGACCTGCCTCCTGCCTGAGGTGCAACACAGCTGAGCTGCCAAGGTGAAGGTGCCCTGCAGCGCGACTGCCCACCCTGTCGCGCATTGGCTGCGAAAATGTCGGCTGGGCGGGTTCGGTGGGCTGAGCTGCGATAGCTTCTCATCGATATTCAACGTCACGTTTGAGTCGCCAGGGATTTTCACCAGCCATGTTGCGCCATTGAGCTTTTTGAGCACTGTACTACTAGTCGCAAATACATCTCAATCTTGAATTCAGCGTCGGCGACTCTCGTTATACTACTGGACGCCCTCACAACTCTTTGAAATGCTTCGACAGTGTTGTCGCATGAGGGGCCTGGCCAGCCTGCATCCTCGCGTATCGCAGTCGCAGTCGCAGTCGCAGTCTGTTACTCGAGGGCTCACATTGCTCTCAAAGCAGCCATGTAGCTCTCGTTTTTCCGTCTCTCAGCAGACTCGCTTTGGATCAACAGCCAGTCCAAAGGCCGACGATGTTCACACGGCTCTCTCAGAGGAATTCAAGACTTGCTGTGAGCGAGAATGCCAATCTATACAGAAGTTCCTGGCTGATACCGAATCATTCAGTTGCCGCTCCTGACATGTCCGAGCCCGAGACGTGGGGTCAAATAGGAGCCAAGATCACCATCAGCGGTTACATCAGTAAACTGCGAAAGGTCAGCAGCAATTTGGCCTTCGCCAGCTTGGAACGCAATGGTCAGCGGATAGGCCAGATCGCCGCAAAAGGCCGGGAGGAGGTTAACAAGTTGAGCAAAATACGCCCTTTAAGTGCAGTTCTTGCTTCGGGCACAGTCACGGAGGCTTCTACGACGTCGCACTTCGAGATGGATTTGGAGTCAATTAAACACCTTGGCATCTTCCCGCCTACGATTATCATCGGCCCGGGCACACTTTTCCCACCAGAGAAGCGGCACCTGCAATTGCGCTTCCACGAGGACCTGCGCGAAAGATTGCGCTTCCGTGCTCAGCTCAAGTCAACTTTGGCACAAGCCATGGTGGATCGGGACTATATGGACGTGGAAACTCCAGTCTTGTTCAAATCGACTTCTGAAGGTGCCAGGGAATTCATCGTGCCAACGCGGAAGGTCGGTCATGCATATGCTCTGCCACAAAGTCCCCAGCAATATAAGCAGGTCTTGATGGCATCTGGCATGTCTGGCTACTACCAATTTGCCCGATGCTTCCGCGACGAAGACCATCGTGCTGACCGCCAGCCCGAGTTCACCCAGGTTTGTATTCCCCTCCCAAGTCACAGACCTGCGCGGCTGACATACCATACAGCTTGACATGGAGAAGTCCTTCGCCACGGGAAAGCACATTATGGAAGACGTCGAATACGTCGTCGGAAGAGCCTGGGAGGCCATGCGAGAGCAGTATGTCATGAATATTGGGAAGAAGAGATTCTCACCAGTCAAAAAGTCATCCCTCCAGGTAGGCAGATCACTTCTCACATGAAAGCCATTCAAAGACTAAGATGGTCAGGATTGGAAGCAGAGCGTCCAAGACAGTGCAAAGGACGACTCTCAAATACCACTTTACCAAGAATACCCGGCCATTTTGACACCGTTCATGAGGATGAAGTACACAGACTGTATGGATCTCTACGGATCCGACAAGCCAGACTTGCGCATACCGAACAGGGTCAGTCTCAACGCATGCCTGCCTTTCTTTGACTGACACCATTCAGATATGCCGCGTCGATGAGCACCTCGACCGACACTTCATTAGCATGATCAGCGACCTCAAATACCCCGCTGTCGAAACATGGAAGTTCAGCCCCCGGGACGGCGCCGATAAGTCCGACGTGTCAAAGGTTCTGCTGAAGTTCATGGGCGACCTGCCCGCCAGTCTTTCCAGAAACCCAGACGGTGGGCCGGTAGCCCTAGTGTTCGATAGCAGCAAGCCTCTAAACGGGTTCTCCTCCCTTGGGCCGGCAGGCATCGACAGCATTCTGCCACGTACCAGAAGATCGGGCTTCTCCGACTTGCAAAACGGCGACGTCGTCTTCTTCCAAGCGTGCAAAAGGAGCCTCGCGGAGGCGGCTCAACCAAGCTCGGCGAGATCAGAATCGCATTCTACCACGAGGCAGTCAGGACGGGGCTCATCAACCGCGACAACTCCTTCAAGTTTCTCTGGGTCACCGACTTCCCAATGTTCACCCTCACGGAGGAGGGTGATGTCGGCGGCCAGGGCGGTGCGGCAGGCTTCTCCGCCACCCATCATCCGTTCACGGCCCCGCACTCGGAAGAGGATTTCGAGCTACTCTTCACCGATCCGATCAAGGCCAAGGCAGACCACTACGACCTAGTGCTCAACGGCGTGGAGCTCGGCGGTGGCAGCAGACGTATCCACGTCGCCCAGATCCAAAAGTTTATCTTTGAAGATATCCTGAAGATGGACAAGAACAAGGTCAAGGAGTTTTCGCATCTGCTGAAGGCCCTCGGCTGCGGGTGTCCGCCGCACGCCGGCTTCGCAATCGGGTTTGACCGCTTCGTGGCTGTCTTGAGCGGCGCATCGTCTGTCAGGGATGTCATTGCGTTCCCCAAGAACAACAATGGCGTTGACGAGTTCGCGGGCGGCCCTAGCAAGATGACGAAGGAGCAGTTGGAAACTTACAAGTTGCGCGTTGTGAAGGAATTTCGATGAAGCGTACCAACAATGGTAGAATTTGCGCCAGTTCCGGGTCGCCATCGTAGTGAAGTGCATCGCGGATAAAGGCTAAAGACTTCTCCGGGTCTGGTGAGCTTGTGGACGAAACTGCATCAACGTTTCATGTGTATCACCAGTTCTTTCCGCATTGTACTATATTCACACATCAAGGTTTGATAAAGCGTTTGTCACGCAATATCATTCGTTACCTCACTCGCCACGTATGTCTAGAAGCTCAATAGACAAGAGACATGAATCATTTCAGTTGATGGATGGCGCTCCTAATAACACAATCTGATGAATCCTTCACCCAATTTTCCAAGATCAATATATCCCAACGACCGTTCACGACCTCTTCCATTGCCCCGCATCCTCCGCGCCCTTGCCAACGGAATTCAGCGCATTCTGCAGCCCTCCGCCGAGGTTGCCCAGCCCATCGCCGATGGGCCGCCCCGCGCTACCGCTCGCGCTGGTGATGGTGTCTCCGACGCCCTTGGTCGCGGCGCCGGTGACGTTGCCGACAGTACGCGTGACGCCGCCGACGGTGTTGCCCAGCGTCGAGGTGACGAACTTGGCGGCGCCCGTGACGCCGTTGTTCTGGTCGTTGTTTCCGACAGGCATTCTGAGGTGGTGATGGTCTGTGGAGTTGTAGTGCGGTGTGTGATGACTCTTTTTAGTCGATGAGGAACCTGTCCAGGAAGACGAGGACGAAGATGAATTCGAGTTGGATGTGAGTTTGTTGAGAATGGGGACGTTTGAGAGTTTGCTGTCGTTCTTACTGTTCGTCATTTAGCTCGATGGCCCGTTGGGGGTCTTTTTATTAATTAGTGTAAGCTAGAGGATGGGCGCTGATTGAGGCAAGGAAGGTATGCATGATGACGGAAGTGGCTTGACGGGTGGATTTATATACTCGTCTGTACTGCGGCGTTTTGGTAATATCTGGGCTGATGGGAAGCGTGCGATGGCAGGCGAGAGACAGGGAGAGCTGTGAGCTTGCCCGCAGCGGTGACGTCACACGTCGAGATGGGAAGACCCCTGTCGTGTGCGCGCGTCCAGTCTGGAGGAGGTGTGGCTGATCGCACCTATCAAAGCCTCATCTGTAGGGTTTCCGAAAGAGGGGGAAAGGGATCCCTGGGTGGTGGGAGTTTCTTGACATCACTGCGCTGCGCGCATTGCATTGCTGTTTGAAACAGGTGCCTTTCGGCGGGCAGTGAGTGTGGTCTCTGTTGCTTTCTGGGCCTTTGCACCACTCTGTTCAATTTTGGGGCTGACGACATTCCGGCTGCCAGCCTGGTGGAGAAGGTTGCCGAAGGCCCGTGGGATTTCGATTTGCTTGGAGCTTCCTGGTGGGATGGGAGGAAGCTCGTGTTTGGATGAGGATGGTTTGGTGCAGAGTAAGGTGTTTGGGCGGTGTTCAGGTCGACACGTGAGGCTGTGTTGGACACCATCTCTGAACAAACCGTGTTGGCGGGAATCGATTCTTGACGACAGGATCCTGCTGAGGCTGGTTTGATAGGGTTTGCGGAAGAGAAGCACACCCATGTTGTTGACTGCATCACATCTGTACCCGGGCCAGCGATGCCCGTGACGACGATACCATGGAATGCTGCCGAACCTTACCCCTTCCTGGGCAGTTCAGTCACAATGGAGGATGTCTACTCCTAAAATCCGAGCGCCATCAACGCCCGAGATCCCAAACGGCTTCCGAGTGCCTCAGAAGCGGCGCTGGAGTCCCTCCCCTGCCTTCCGGCGGCACCAGAACCGCGCGATCCCCGCAACGGGCCCGATCGGGATCCACTTTTCGGACCCGGGACAAGGATAGCTGGCCCGACACCACGAAACAACTGTCCACGTAGAGCTATGGGACTTTTTGAATCGTGGAAATGAGTGGGAAACCTAAATGGTACAGGGTGCTTCTCCGCAAGCGCCGCACGTCGGGAACCAAGCGGGATCCTCAACGGCAGCTAGCTAGCACTGTGACGGCGCCGCCACGGCCCGCCAGAGCCAACGCCGTCGGGACGATCTTTGGCATGTCGCGGCGCCTCCATTGTTTAATTTCAAATTTTTGAGTGGTCATTATGTATTTCCGAAGATGGATTTACATGGTAGATGAAGCTCAGTGCTGCCTCATTTCCGTGTCTCGGCTCCCAAGTACGCCTTTATCAACATGCTGTGCAATTTGCCGGTGGCTGAACCGGTATTTAACAGGCGAAGGCCATGGTAAAGGCAACGGCGAAGATGAAAAGAATTTGAATCGGTGCAAATCACTTCGGACCAAAAGTTTAAAAACGGTGATTTTCTCGGTCTTGTTCAATTAAGTCTCTCTCTCTCTAAGAGTCATTGAATGTTGGACTGGGTATATAAGACTACACAACGCGCAAACGTGTTCCCAAGTCTTCCAACTTTTCCACCTCTACCCTACAATCAGCTTTCACAGAATTCAATTCAAGTCAGTCCTTACCACTAAACCAAACAATGCATTTCCAACTCTTCGCCATCTCCGCTTTCCTAGCTACGGCCCTGGGCCTGCCTTTCCCGCCTGCCGGCGGCCTGATCAACATCTCACCGGCCACCAACGTCGACCTCTCCAACCCTGTCTCGTGCGTCGGCATCGCAAACTGCAACGGTGGCCTCGGAAAACCGTCATCTGGGTCATCTGGGTCATCTGGGTCATCTGGGTCATCCGGGTCGCCCCTCGGTTAAGGGGGCAGCGTGGCCAGCAATACGTTTGTTCATCGAAGCGGAACGTGGTTGGAAAGCCAAGAGGGGTTCTGACTAGAAGAGCAACGCCGTGACAGTACCGCTTTAAGGATCGACGATGGTTGAAGAGGCCTTATGTCACTGCCGCTGCCGGTGGTGGCTTGGTATTCTGCGTGAGGACGGGGTGGTTTGTGTCGTGGTTCTGTGACTTAAGGAGTCAAAGTGCAGGATATCTCTTCCTCAATTCGAGATTCTCATTTGTATTTAGAGCTATTATAAGCCATTCGAAACCAGTTCTTGGAACGAATCCGGTTCGCAATTCTGAAATACATATGTGACAGAGGAAAAGCAGTACTTAGACGGGTGTGCTAATTCTTCTCGTCGTCATGTCACCACCGTCATTGAGACGTTGAGGCCATCGAAAGTTGTGAGGAGGATACCTATGGTAATCAATTTCTCATGTTTCCACCGTTTTCTTTGGATATCGGCAGCGAATTGTTTGCTCTAGTATGCTTCTCCATTGAGGCTCTCGGTTGCCATACATGATTGAGTGTGTGGGTGATGACATGATTGGAGCCGCTGGTTTCATGGGTGGCTTCTATTCAAAAGTGCGGTTTTTGATGGATCCCCATAATCCAGCATCAACAATGGACTTATCCTCAAGTCTTTGGCCGAATAAAATTCAAGTCAATTGCACCGAGATAGAGTCATAGATGGTCAAGAAGCGAATGAATCAATGTATATGCGGATTATGATGGCAGGACGGTATCATTCAGCGCTGTTTACGCCACGACCACGAGTCTGCAGACCTTCTGGGACATGTGAACGGCCTCGTAGAAGACACAATAAAGTTGACTTTCTCAATTTCCTCATCGGATGATTGTTAGTTCATCAGACATACAGCCCTGATGCTGGTCACGCAAGTGTTTGGGGATCAGATGTCGTCAAACAGAAGTCTGATGAATCGTGATACAATGAGAATCTTCGCAATCTTGAAGTATCCTCGGCATGTCTCCCCACTGTGCCGTGTAACAGGAGGGTGGGCTTCCCTCGCTGCCTCGGTCACTTTTGCTAAATGCTCGCTCTACTATCACCCTCTCCCATGGTGTCGTCTATCACGCCGGCTCTTCTGATAGCATCATCGCTGCATATAGAGAAGTGCATAATATACCGAAGCTGCACCAGCGACGGAAGCTACTGACCAGCAGTGGGATTGGGCATCCGCAAGGTAATGCTGGCTAGATGCCGTCGCGGTCGGGAGGCTCTTGCATACTGACGATGCCCCCTCATCGCAGTTTCAGCGAAGATTCTCTAGATTCGGCCAATGATAACTTCACGGGTCAAAAGATGTAGTCAGGATAAGCAAGGCCACTTACACATCACCGGGCTTTTCTTCGGTGATCGACAAACCCCATGGGATGGATCGGAGCCGCGCCGCATGCCACTGCATGAACTCCGCAAGACTCCGCACGTAGCTGCACCCCAACAACACGCTGCGGCTGTTGCATGCCGTCATTACCCGCATTCTTCTTAGCTCCCTTGCTTCAGCTGCACGGAACAAAGCTCGCGGTAAATCAAAGCTTCCCCAGAAGCTGTAGCTCCAACCCCGGACGCTCCTCTCGCCTCAAACCATCAAACCACCTCCTCTCTAGTCTGTGCGGGGAAAGCTCTACACCGCAGTCAGGCCGCTCGATGCCACGCCGGTGATATGATCTTTTCTCCTCGTAGGACAACTGACAGTTTCTCTTTGGTCATCGCTACTCTCCTCTGTAGCTGCTACGACTCCACGACATAATGGCATTGAACGACTGGCTCAATTGGGGGGATTGGAAAGGTATAAGAGGGGAGGAGATGGCGGCTTTCTGTGCATCGTTGATATGGTGGATCGCGGCGCTCGTCGTTCTTTCGCAGTGCATCCGTATGATCAGCTCGCGACAGACGCAACCAATATTGAACGAGAAAGGCGCGACGATAGTGAAAGAGCAGAAGCGCAACATGTTCCTCCGCCTACCTATCATCCTCATGGCGGCGGCCGTTCTCGGGCTCTGCGCGGTCGTCAGAGTGGCAGACGTCGGACACGAATTTGGACGCCAGCTTTCGTCGTACACGGCAACGACCACGACCAGCAGCAACGATGCCCAGTTCACGGTGGCCATGGACTCAGACATCGGTGCTGATCTCATCCCCAACGTTTTCGACCCAGAGGCGGTGGACCCCCAGAGTGTCTGCCCCGGTTACACGGCATCCAATGTCCAAGAGACTTCTCACGGGTTCACGGCAGATCTCGACCTCGCCGGGAAGGCTTGCAATGTCTACGGCAACGAGGTCGAAGCCTTGAAGCTCGTCGTTGAGTACCAGGCGGCAGATCGGCTTCATGTCGAGATACTACCGAGGCATATCGGCAAGGACAACTACACGTGGTTCATCCTTCCCGAAGAGCTGATTCCGAAACCTGGAAATGATGGGAAGACTCAGTCGGCAGGCTCAGACAGCGACCTGGAGTTCAAGTGGGCGAACGCGCCGACATTTGGTTTCAATGTGACGAGGAAGAGCACTGGAGATGTCCTTTTTACGACCGTGGGGACCAAGCTGGTCTTTGAAGATCAGTTCTTTGAGTTTGCCTCGCCTCTCCCAAAGAACTACAATCTTTATGGACTTGGTGAGGTTATCCACGGCTTTCGATTGAACAGGAATTTGACTAGTAAGATGGCTCACCCGGATATTGAACTTGTTTGGCTCACAATAATAGGAACTATCTATGCTGCTGACATCGGCGATCCCATCGATGGAAACATTTACGGATCACACCCTATATACCTGGACACCCGATACTACAAAGCTGATGCTGATTCCGATGAGCTCATCTACGTTGCCGAGCCCACGGACAAGACTGCTAATTACAAGTCGTTCACCCATGGCGTCTTTATGAGAAACGCCCATGGCCAAGAAATCCTGCTGCGAGAGTCTAACATTACCTGGAGAGCGCTTGGTGGAACGATTGACCTCTACTTCTACGCTGGTCCCACAGTAGACTCCGTCATTACTTCATACCAAAAGAGCGCCGTCGGACTCCCCGCCATGCAGCAATATTGGACCCTTGGCTTTCATCAATGCAGATGGGGCTACACGAGTTGGGACAACCTGCAGGAGGTCATTGACGACTTTGCAAAGTTTGAGATTCCACTTGAAACGATCTGGGGTGAGCATTGCGTCGCCAAGTTGGGCCAGAGCCGTGTGCTAACCTACCACCAGCCGATATTGACTACATGAACCAGTATCGCGACTTCGAAAACGACAAGAACAGTTGGACATACGAAGACGGCGAGAAGTTTCTGGACAAGCTCCACAAAAACGGGCAACACTTCGTTCCGATTGTCGACTCGGCAATTTACTCGCCAAACCCTGAGAAGGAAGATGACGCTTACCCAACCTATGACCGCGGCCTTTCCGCAGACGCCTTTGTCCTCAATCCAGACGGCTCACTTTATGTTGGAGCTGTATGGCCCGGCTACACAGTCTTCCCTGATTGGGTTGGTGCCGTTCTCGGTAAGAGCAAGACGTTTGTTTGGTGGAAGACGGAGCTTGAAACCTGGTTCAAGAAGGTTGCCTTCGATGGCATCTGGATTGACATGTCCGAAGTAGCTTCGTTCTGCGTGGGCAGCTGCGGAAGCAAGAACCTCACCCAGAACCCTGCCCACGTCCCATTCCAGCTTCCAGGAGAACCCGGCAACGAAGACTACTCCTATCCCGAAGGCTTCGAGAAGACCAACGCCACCGAAGCCGCGTCCATCTCTGCGCTCTCATCTTCAGCCGAGGCTGCCAAATCCACCGCCGTCAACGACGCGGAGCCAACCTCCACGACGACCTCTTATCTTCGCACCACTCCTACTCCCGGCGTCCGCAACGTCAACCACCCACCATACGTGATCGACCACATCCACGGAGACCTCGCCGTGCACGCCGTCTCCCCCAACGCAACGCATCACGGCGGCTCCGAAGAGTACGACTTCCACAACCTCTTCGGCCACCAGATCCTCAATGCCACCTACCACGCCCTGCTCTCCGTCTTCCCCGGCAAGCGCCCCTTCATCATCGGCCGCTCGACCTTTGCCGGGTCGGGCAAGTGGGCCGGGCACTGGGGCGGCGACAACTACTCGCTCTGGGCGTACATGTTCTTCTCGATCCCGCAGGCGCTGAGCTTCAGCATCTTCGGCTTCCCCATGTTCGGCGTCGACACGTGCGGCTTCGCGGGCAACGCAGACATGGAGCTGTGCGCGCGCTGGATGCAGCTGAGCGCCTTCTTCCCGTTCTACAGGAACCACAACGCCATCGCGGGCATCCCGCAGGAGCCGTACCGCTGGAGCGCCGTGGCGGACGCGTCCAAGAGGGCCATGGCCATCCGCTATGCGCTGCTGCCGTACATGTACACTGCGTTTTACAGGGCGCATACCCTGGGTGATACGGTGATGAAGGCGCTTGTGTGGGAGTTTGCGGACGAGCCGTGGCTGGCGGATGCGGATAGGCAGTTCCTCCTTGGGCCGGCTGTGCTTGTTACGCCCTGCCTTGTGCAGGGGGCGACCACGGTCAATGGCGTCTTCCCTGGTGTTGGTAAGGGCACCGTCTGGTATGACTGGTACAACCAATCCGCCATTACTGGAGTCACCTCCGGGCAGAACGTCACCATCGATGCGCCGCTTGGGCATATTCCTGTATATCTCCGTGGCGGGTATGTCATCCCGACTCAAGAGCCTGGCAAGACGACGACAGAAAGCAGAGCCAACCCGTGGGGGCTCCTGGTTACGCTTGACAGCGGAGGCGGTGCGCAGGGTAATCTTTACGTGGACGATGGCGAGAGCTTGGAGCAGAAGGCCACTTTGACTGTGGAGGTACGTTTTCTTAGTTCGTTTTGTTAAACTGGAAGCTAACAGACGTACAGCTCACTGCGTTGGACGGTGTTCTCAAGGCCAGTCCGTCCGGGGAGTACAAGGACGCCAGCCCTCTGGGCAATGTCACGATCATGGGAGTGAAGCGGGACGTTTCGGCGGTGACTCTGAACGATCAGGTTCTTGCAAGTGAGAACTGGTCGTTGGACACGGCATCTCGTGCTCTCAAGATTCACAGACTGCAGTCGTTGACTTCGACGGGGGCGTGGACCTCCGAGTGGACATTGACCTGGGCTTGATAGAATGCTGGAGCACCATGACCTGTGGACGCGACAGCATAGAGACAGTAGCATAGATTCAGACAATCCATTCCATCTCGTTTACATCCATCTCTGCTCATACCTTGTAGCTTTCAAGGACCGAGGAAGCCACAGAAGTCTGATCTATTACTAACCTTGTAGAGCGTTGAACTCCAGCGTGGAATGGGGTAACACTGAACCAGCTACTTCGCAGAGCTCCCGGCTGGCTTTACCGTTATACTCGATGAACCAGTGTGATTCCTTTCTATCAGTTTCATCCCCGCTTCCGCTTGTCTCTCGAGCGACACATTGCGCAGTCTTTCAGCCTCAGCAGGCGTAAGTTTGAGCTGTAAAGAACGCATTAGCAGACGCCTCTCCGTACGCTCTCTGGCATTGCCGACGACTTACGTAGATCTCGACGGTAACCATGTGGATCACCAATGCAAGCCACATCGCCATACCAAACGACATGCCCGCGGCCACGGCGCGCCTCGACAGGATATAGGAGTTTAGGTCAGCGTGACGGCAACGTGCTGGTCTGAGTTCGCGCGGAGAAGTACGTCGCGCAATCCGGATAGAGCGCAACGGTCTGGCTTGCATCACCGATCGCCGATGCGACCTCACGACAAGGTCGAGCAGCGTAATACGTGCCAATATTGCTGATAATGGTAGCGGCAAAGACCATAATGATACGGACCGTAATAATAGAACCCGCCTTTTCCACCAAATGAATTAGCAGCTTGGTTCTTCAGGAAGAGAAAGAGATCAAACGTACGTAGAACCATGCCCGAATCATCCAGGCCCTGTGCTGGTCGATCTGGAGCCTTTTGATCTGAACATATGCTAACACCAGAGCCCCAACGAAAAGAATGCCGTTGAGCCCGAGGGCGACCTGAACGTCGAGGCCACCTCCAAACAAGCCTCTCGCTATCATCAAGGTGCCGATGGTGCCCACAAGCGAAAACCATAGCACAGAGTATCCGTTCAGACGATGGAGTAGTAGAAACTCGCGCCGAATGCATGGCACAAATTGGATACAAGCGAAGAGCGGTGCACCCATGTTGCCCAAGCTATGGATAAAGAGTCCGACCTCTCGATAGAGGTGTTGGTGCGTGAAGCAGTCCTTGAGTGCGGAGCGATCACATGGCATATCGAAGTTGCGATACTCCGCACGGGTCAGGGCGATACTGATGAGGGCCCCGGCCAATATGGCGGAGATGATGAAGTTGCAGCATTCGGAGAAGCTTGGGGAATTGCGAGCTTTTCGGAATACTGCGACGAAGCGGTTGGGTGGGAGGCGTGGTGGTTGAGCCATGATGGCACTCCGGAAGCAGGGTATTTTGGGTAATGTAGTAGGAAAGATCTCTCAAATCCAAGGCAGTGAAAGTGATAGAGGCAGAACCATCATCTGATTCGATGTGTGGTCCAGTTCGTTTTATCCTCGAGATAATTTACCCGGCTTCCATCGCAGCTCGTGTGAAAAAGTTGTGCCAAAGGTTGCAAAGAGGGTTCAGCCCCTCGCGCTCTAATACGTAAGGTCCAGACAGACATTCAGTTGCATGGGCCGAAGGCGTAAGCCCTTCATCCGGTCGAACGAACATAATCTATGGCTTTCTAGCATAACCAATAACCCCAGCCCTACGGTGGAACGAGGATAGGGATGAAGTAGTCGCTCGTTTTCATACTCGCATGGGTCTTTTCTCTTGTCATACACTGACACAGCCAGGATTTTAGCTTCCTCTTCTTCTCAGAGCCTGATATATCTCAGGACTACTTCAGGATATTCTAATGAGCCGAAGCAGAGTAGCCAACATAAAATCGGGCAAAATCCCTTCAGTTTGCATCGACTATCGTGCAAATCTCGCTACAAGCCTTGGATTTGCCACGGCTATTACCCGGCATCGTCCAATCATATTTTCCCCTGGACTCGACCTGCTTCGTACATCGCCAAGGTGGGTGGGGGCTGCTCTCACAGCACCCAGAATTGTGTGTTTGTACAAAGCCGTGCAAGGTTCTTGCCACACCCGGAGAATGGTTCAACACTTCCCCAAAGACCTTGTGCATTTTTTTTCAGCATAGCAAGGCGCTCCCTACCGAGCCTGCATTCTCCAGCTGCGTTTTGAGGTGAAGCTTGGCTCATGTCGCGATCAGCACCGCTGAGCCTCAACGCCATTCTCAGACTGACTGACACCAAAAGCGGCAAGATGAAGTTGAGATATCTCAGAGAACCTGTGCAATGATGCAGAGTAACGCATGCGACAACTCGAAAGGATTTAAGGGTTTGTCGCATACTTCCAGGCAGGGACCCAGCAAACCCACTCAAGTCCACACTACTCAGTTAGACTTTTGGCCTCTCCATTCATCGAGTGGGTATGTGGCGCAATGGCTAGCGTGCGGTCTTCCGGTACTTACACCAAGTTGGCCGTGGTTGCAGGTTCGAGTCCTGTCATACTCGTATTTCTTTTGCTTTTTGAACTTACTTGGGAGCAAAGTCTGCTGTCAAGGATGATTTATTTTGACATTGTTTGCAAATGTTGATATAGATTAAGGATGTTGGGTTTTTTCGGCACATGATGCAACAAGCTCAAGCATAATTGCGCCACGCCTTTCGCACTTCTGAATCTGCAGTGTAGTAGCATAGACTGTTCAACATATTGCAATTGTAGGGCCTTCCTCTCCAGGCTAATCAACTTTTTCGAAATAACCCCATGATTCATTAACGTTTGGTATCATTGAGCTAAGCGCAGTGGCAAGCCGCACCACGCGGGAAAGCCGTAAAAAATTGCTCTATAGTACACACCTTCCCCCACGCCCTTCTCCCATCCAATGCCGCGCTCCTCCTCAGTGACCACCACGCCCTCGGAATCTCCTATTTCCGCGATCGCGCCACTTGCCTCCTCCGCGGCCGTGCCTCCGGTCCCCGTGGCCGCGGTCCTCGTGCATATCCCGCATCCGCTGCATCGGCATGGCCTCCCCGTCCTCGCGCTCGCCGTCCTTCTTCTCATCCTCGCCCTCGACCTTGACGCTCGGCTTCTCCAGATCCGTCCTCCACCGCGGGTGCGCGCCGAACTTGCACCCGGGGCCCTCGGGCAGAACCCGACGAGGTAGTAGACGCACAGCTTCCTACGCACGTGTTTCTTGCTGCAGCGCGGGCCCAGCGGGCAGAAGCCCTTGTCGTAGTGCGGGCACGGCGGCAGCTTCGACTGCGGGTCGATGTGCAGGTAGAGGCACTCCTCGCCGTTGGAGCAGTAGCCGTTGCGCATGAAGAAGTTGCACTCGGGCATCTTGCGCAGGTTGTACTCGTGGAGGAACTCGCAGCTCTCGCCCTTCTTGCAGAGGCCGCGCAGCCAGTGCTTGCAGACCAGCGAGGGCCCGCCGCCGCCGCCGCCAGAGTTATTGTTGTTGGAAGAGGACGGCGAGGAGTGACGGTCTGGGCAGGAGGCGCCGAGGGGGCAGTGGCCCGCGAGGAAGGACTTGCATTGCGGGCGGTCGGAGGAGAGCTCGTGGCGGTAGGTCTGGCGGAGGAAGGGGGTGAAGGAGAAGGTCGCCGCTTGCGGGGCGTGGGTGAGGATTTGCGTTGCCTCGGGGCGGGCTACAGCTGCCATTGTCAGGCAGGTGGAGGGAACTCCGGGGAGCTGTCGGGTGATGCGGGTGAGATTGTCGCTACGTTTTGAGATGGGAGATGCGATCGGTTCGTTTGTTGATGTCGCGTGGTGGTTTCGCGAGGGTGGAGGTTCGAGGTCAAGAAAATGAAATTGCGTGAAATGCGTACTTATACAAGTGGGCAATTGTAGTTGGGTGACCTCTTATTCTTTGCCTGTGGTTGGAGTTGCTTAGGTGTGGGAAGGTGAAGCTTGCGATGCGCAAGCGCGCATCTGAGAAGCTTCCGCGAATTACTCCACAAAATTAGTCAGCAAACATTGTGAACCGTCACTCACACTCCGGAGCTCTTGTGGGGCATGCTTGGAAGTTCTCAGACACCGCCTTCCCCGAGCTCACCAATCTACCTAATCAAGTAGACATGTTCAGAATTGGGACGCTTCGCCCTGCAGATTCAGCGCGCAAGAATAATCATTTCCAAAATGAAACGAAATTTCCAATTGAACTAGTGTGAATTCTCAAACTGGTCGCCCTGATAGTCGAGCGATTCATGATCACCTCGACCTCAAGTTTCGTCTATTGACCTCACCCGTCGCCTTGTTGCAACCAAGTTTCCAACATGATGCGTTTATACCTGGGCAATCAAGCGTCATCCTCTCCCGATGAACCGGCTCCGTCATCCCGCACAGGGGCATCCTTAGGCTTCTGAGCGTACCAGAAGAACATGTTGTAGTAACGATGCTTGCTGAGGTCTTCCATGTCCTTGTTGACGGTAGCGCACCACACTTGGGCCTCTACTTTTGAGATCCCCATGGCTTCGAACGGCTTGCCAGTGAACGCCGGTGCTGCCATTTCGATGGACTTCTTCGAGTACTGACCAATCAGTCGCTGGATCGGATTCTTCGGCCAAATGCCAACGGGAATCTTTTTGATTTCACAATGAATATCTTTGAAGCCAGCAGCCTCAAGGTGAGGCCTCAAGTCCCGCGCCTTGTGTAAATCGAGACCAAGATTCTGGAAAGCCTCAACGACAAGCTCGTAGAACTCCTTGAGCTTATCGTCATCCGCCATAGTTCCGTCGTCGCAATGGATCTGGCCGTGCAACTCCTGGAACTCTATCCAACCTCCAGGTTTCATATGACTTCAAAATTGGTCAGCGACATTGTTAATGTTTCTCCTTTCAATATCTTACTTGTAAGCATCTGTGAGGACCCTATCGAGCTTCCGAAGAAGGGGAGCCATCGCTCGGAAATGAACAAAGTCGTAATCGTCCCCGTTCAGCCATTCATCCTCGGCATCGTCGACCAAGAACTTCACGTTTGGAGGGGCCCAGGAAGGTTGAATGGGAGACAGATCAATGCCCAGAACAGATGCACCTGGATAGAGGTCGCCGACTGTCACGGACGGATTAGTGTGTGGACCTTAAAGATCGATTCGCCAGGAAATACCTTCAATTGCCCACTTGCCTAGTTTAGTTTTGTCAGAGGCCGAGGAGCAGCTAATTTCTGTTTGGAGGAATAGACTCACCGGTTCCGGTACCAATGTCTATAATCTTTTGAGGGTCATCTCCAATAGGAGCGAGAAACAGCTCGCCATCCTGGATGGGGGAAACATTAGCTCTAAGTGCGCAAACGCAGCCAAGTAGGTGCTATATCGTCACTAACAAGAAGCTCGAGACACATTGTATGCTTCATCTCCTCGCGATCCTGTTCCGTCTCATCATTGGGCATCGGGTAGCGGCCATGTCGAAATCTGTGAAAGCGACGCCCATTTTCGTACTCGTGATCGAGGACGCTTGAGGTGAGTGAGGCCGAATCAGCGGAAGATCGGTCCCACTCAACAGGATCAAATTCACTCGGGTCGACGGGCTCATCTGCGGCCTCGATAGCGCCGGCGGGGTGCTGAGGGGCCTGGGCGTCAGCAGTAGACATGTTTGCGAGTGAATCCAAGGTCCTCGGTTCGTTCTCAAAGGGTTGTGTCAGAACCCAAGCGAGGGTATCCCAGCTCTGCGGAGGATTAGTCTCTTTGCGACTGCAGCCAATGAGGGGAAACTAGCCTGTTGCGAGATTCGTTGACGGGATCGACACGGGACGGAGTGGAACTATGGTAGGATGAGTCGGGGTGAATTTTGGACTTGGTTGAAAGGGCAGACAAAGTTGGGATCCTGTCGCGCCAGAGGTGAGGAGAGACGGTGAGAGGGGAAGGGGGAAAACATCGTGGGGAACCAAGCCAGTTCGATTGTCTGTCCTGCCATCTTTGCGACCGGACCGAGAGGCCCATATAACGGCAAGGAGTCTCGGAACAAGAACCAACATCAGGCAATGCTCCAACATGCTGGTCGACACAATTGGTTGCTGGCCAACAACAGAATCAAGCGAGATCAGAGATTGGCTGTTGAAGCAAGTGCAGACAGGGGTTGTACTCCGCTTTGGCAGGTCAAGCGACGTTGGACGATTGCCTCGTCAAGTGTGGCATCTGTGTCTGTAGATTACAATTACAGCCTGTTGGTTCCATTTGGCGAGAATAAGCACCAAGCGGTAGAGGAGGCTGGGAGGCAGAGGGGACTCGAAGAGCTAGCTGCGTGGCCCGGATAATATGCAGATCATGGGTGCTTCTTGCTTCTTCATGCGGAGGACGCCAATCGTGGATGCCATGTCTCGAAAAGGTCATTTTTGTCTCTCCAAAGCTGGGACACACTCGAAACCATCCAACATGCGCCCAGGATGAGCGTGTGATGTTGTGTTTGCTGCTGCATATGTGCACGGGTCCAGTGCTGGGAGGGAGAAAACTTGACAGGGCCGATCCTCGCCAAGGCAGGATCCCACCACGGGTCGGAGGGGTTGGCCGCGGGAAGTCCCTGAACGACCCCTCCCGTTCTTCGGCCGGGCCGTAGGTAGGTACGTGGGTGACGGGGAGGGGCCATGGACGGCGAGGGACCACGGGCGGGGGAAGTGGGAATGGATGTCGGGTCTGTGAGGACGGGCCGCAGAGTACGCACAACGAACCTACAATACCGTAAGATAGGTAGTTGTAATTCACTGTGGTTCTTGGGGAAGACACATTCAATCATTTCAGTAAATCATGACTTGGAAAGCACAGACTGCAATCACCTTCCCAATGGAAAAGTAAGGACCTACCCAAGGCACCTTGCCGTCAGGAAGGTAGGTGCCTCCCCTTCACAGTGCCCAGTTCCTTCCAACTCCTTTTGCCTTTGTCCGAACAGAAGGAGCAGGTAGTCTCATCCACTCCTTCCATCCTTTGCGGGCAAACTGGAGGAAAGAAGCAGCCCTCGCACTTACCTTAGGTACCTACCTCACCTTAAGGTACCTTAGTGTGGCAGGGGACTTGCAGAAAGTGGAAGTTACCTCAGTTGGGCAGGAAAGGACCCACGTTCTTTTGGCATTCCCACCTCAGGGTAGTTGACAGTGAATTCCAATTGTTAGCGAGCCTGTCCTTGCACCTCTTCCTTCCTACGAACAGCACCTCGAGCTAGCTCGCCAAGGCTGCAGAATGACATGCACTTCCACTTCTTCTTCTTTTCTTTTTCCCTTCCATTGCATCTGGGGCCGCCTTCGGCTTCTTCAACCCACCACCACGCAGCTGCTCCTCCCCTCAGATGCCGTCTCCGCTCCGTCTACGGGTCTTTTCTCTCATACCGTGTCCGACTTTTTTTCTCCTCGACTCCAATGACCCCGCACTTCTCGACCGGACTTTGTTTGCTTCATCAAGGCACAAAGCCGACCAACGGCTGCCGACCCAAGTCATCAACGCCCATTGTTCTCCCGCCAATCTCACGCCTGTCCCTTCATCTCTTCTTCGCGCGACGTGGCTGTTCTAGCGCGTTTCTCCCACGTCTCTCGACCTTTCAAGGGCTCCAAAGACAGCCGTCAGCTTGTACCCGGGAAAAAAAGTCAATTCTATTTCCAAGCATCGCGACCCCTCCAAAACGTCGCATCACTCGCTCCGATGCGGACGCCAGAGAAGTCAGGAGGATGCCATGCCATGCGTATCGACCCTGACTGACTAGAGTTTGCTGGGGTTCTTCCACTTAGCCATCACCGGCGCCCAATCATCGGAACCGACTACTGCAAGTTACTTACATACGGAGCACGCCCGCATATCTTCGTACGTACAGCCTACAGAACTGGCAGGGTGCGGCGTGCCCACGCGGGATGGGATGGATGCCCATGGACACACCACCGAGCCATAGAGCCCATCATCGCTCGAGTCCTCTCCCTCGGTTGGACATCGTTGATCGACCTGCCTTAGTCAGTATGGGACACACCCATGGATCTTCTCTCTTTCTCGTGGGCCGATGCGACCGAGACGGCGAGGCGAAAGAAAAAAAAAGGCCACACCCGCTCTGCCTCCACGTATCCAGAGACAAGAGACGGCCCAACATATCACGGGACAACTCAGCTCCTCAACGAACAATGCGTCAACAATGCTACAATGCGCATTCACTGTCACGCCACGCAGACCGACAGCTATTCATCAATACCCAACTCGACGGCCCTCGGTCAATGACCTCATGCCCCCAAATCGTCGGATTTCCCAGACCTCAGGGCCGCTTCATGTACAACTATGTGCTGCCAGCGTGGCATGCAGTCACCTGCAACCGTCTCCCCCACTCGACCCTCTGTGTCTGTCGGCTGTTTCCATCGTTTTGGTGGGCCCCCGCGCAGCCAAGCTGCCGCTACATGTCTGCTCACTGGACAGTTCCCTGCCACTGAGTCGCATGGCTATGCTACTGGTCAACCCTACGACTGAGACGGCCGTCTATATCTCGTCCACGTACGGATACCTCGTTTGGACTCGCTCGACATGTTTTGCCCAGCCCGGCTTGTTCTGCGCTTGACTTCACCGCCTGAAGACGCTGCTCCTTGCGTGTCCGTGTGTGATTCATTAGTTTCCCCCAGTTTCCCAGCGCATCAGCTGGGATCTACCCGTCCCAAAGCACCAGATACCGCTGTGCCGCTCAAAGGGTGGACGGATGAGGGTCT
This sequence comes from Colletotrichum camelliae, assembly GCA_018853505.1. Lineage (NCBI taxonomy): Eukaryota > Fungi > Ascomycota > Sordariomycetes > Glomerellales > Glomerellaceae > Colletotrichum > Colletotrichum camelliae. The sequence continues at coordinate 1,685,533 of JAELVL010000008.1, read as the reverse complement.
CTGTGCATGTCACTCGCCTATCGATCCACAATTTTCACGTCAGTGTGATGAGCACTGTCTGTAACGTTCAACTCAAATTGGCTGCAAAGTACAACAGCCGCTTGCTCAACCGACAAGCTACAGCTGATCCCACGAGGTTGGGAATGCAGACGACAACACAACCAACAGCGTTCGAATATCAGACCAAGCCAGCATTCGCCAGCGCAGAGCTGAAGGTTGCTTTAGAGTTTGACAATGCAGTGCAGAATTCCTGCTTCTCGGGCAGTTGTTTGTCGTCCCATCTTAGCCTGGAAAGAACCTCGTGGATTTTCCAGGTACGCTTTCTTTTCCCACGACGCCTAGTGCCGACCCTTAGCGACAACTTCAAACCAACTGCTGGAGATCAGACCGCCGCGGCCGCGAATTCTCACCCGGCGGATCTTCTATTCAGCTTCCCCGTCGAGAAGGGGACGTGCTTGTCAACAGCCCAAAGCCACAGCACCTTTCAGAGAACCATCATTTCCCACCGTCGCTTTGTGGCTGGTTTGATGCAGGCCTGCATCCCTCGAAAATGATTCACCTGCTCCTTTCATCCTGGGATCGTCATAATACAGGGAAACATGTCGCTGCAAAATCACTCCTGCCAAATATCCGGGAGACCGGTCCGACTCTTTTGACGCACGCATGCTGAAGTTGGTCAATTATCTTGGTCCGAGGTCAGGACAGGACGACCTGCATCGGAGCAAACAGGCCTTTCTGCGCCGGACTTGACTAGCTGACGTCTAATGAACAACAGGCACTGTATGTACTTACCAAGGGTGCCGTTACAAGACAGACCACGGCGCATCGTCCAGGATAATTCGTCTCTTGCAGCCGCAGACCCAACGGATTCATTTACATTGGTCGGTGAACAACAGACACAAAATGCGGCTGGCAATCACAGTGTCCACGTCTTGAAGCAGCATCACCAGCACATATCGACACAAGCAAGACCACTGGCCAGAGAATGAATGCCTGCTCCCTGCCTACCTCATTGCGAAGACCTGCATGCACGGCCGGCCAGGCGTGGAGAATCATTCGGAAGATGCAGAAAAAAAGGTGGACGAACAAAAGAAAAGGAAGAGGAGCGAAAGTAGCGGTGCGGCGTGCAGGGATCATTCCTGTTCCCTGCAACCCTGATCGTCAACTGCCGCCAAGGGTCGGCGGTCGTCGCCGACGGCTGGATTCAGACAGAGAAGTTGAGAACAGACTCGCGCCTATCTAGCTCACGGGCAGCAGAGTCAGGGTGAGCAAGCTAATCAAAACAACGGCACCAGAAGGACGACCACGCCGACCACGAGGCCTTGCAATCTTGTTGCGGCCCTTCTTCCAGTACTTTGCCCATGCTGCTCTATTTGTAGCCTGTCTGTGTCTCCCCGGTTTCCGAATCTCTGTCTGGTACACGCCGGCTCAGTGGCACAGGCACAGTGGCAGTCTCGTTGCTCGTCCTACGCCTTTCCCGCACATCCTTCTCTTCCTCTCTTCGAGATCTCTCATATATGACTTGACAAAAGTCTCAATACCATCACTCCACCCCTGCAAGCGCAGCGCAACCGCATCTTCTGGAGGCGCACCCCCCATGATTCCTCTTCCCACCCCAGCCCAATTATGTCATGCATCATGGCATCGATGGTATGTATCCTGGACCCTCTTGTAATTTTGATACCCGTCGTCTCCACCGCCTCGGACAAGACCTTAAGTGTATGCTACCCTACCCACGTTCGCTCACCGTCGCATCTTCTTGTCTCTGCTGCACTGTGGTGTCTAGCCAAATATATAGGACAACCTCGATGCTGTTTGGGGCCACAGAGGTTCGCGCTTGCTGCCTGACCGAACAGCTCATTGCTCCAGCATGCAGCTTTGGGTCCAAGTCCTTTCCTTCATATACTGTCCTTACCACCATCCCCTTCTCGCACTTACTCTCTGAGTTGCTTCTCTTCTGTTCCCACTTTTCATATTGTACGCCATCACGCGCCACTTCATGGCAACGAGAGTCAGAATGAGTTCCTCATCGTCGTCGCGCAAGTCGCGCAGAACGACTAGCATCTCCAACGTCATGTACACCAACGCCGTCTACTTCCCCAACGACCGGATCTACCAAGGGGATACGCCTGGCGCGATGAACTACGGGTGTATCAACCACGTGTATTACGCCTTTGCGAATGTGTCGCCGGACGGCGGCGTCTTTGTGAGTCTCTCAAAATCCAGCTCCCATCACGACCGGACTGACCAGCGGACTGTAGCTCAGCGACGAGTGGGCCGATGCCCGCGCACCAGTCGATGGCGTGCAAGGCGGTCTGGGATCTCTCATGCACCTAAAGCAGAAACATCCGCACTTGCAGGTTGTCTTATCCATCGGCGGCGGTAGTTCAGCAGCAGTCTTCCCCTCGGTCGCCGCGAATACGTTGTACAGAGACAACTTTGCTAGGTCTGCGAGAGGTTTGGTGGACGCGTCTGGCTTGGACGGCATCGATAGTAAGTTTTGCCTATTTCTGCAGCGTGGAAGGCGAAGCTCACCACTCCTCACCAGTCGTCTGGGAGTATCCTTGCGATCCCCAACAAGGTCACCACTTTCTCGCCTTGATAGCAGCCGTCCGCCTTCATATGCCGGAAAGTCACTACCTCCTCACCGCCGCTTTGCCAGCAGGAAGAGCGGTCCTTCAGTACATCGACTTGCGAAGGACGGCCGACTACCTCGACTTCGTCAACCTGATGGCATACGACTTTTCAGGCTCATGGACGCATCGGAGCGGCCACCACGCTCAACTCTACGCACTGAGTAAGGATGAGAGCTCGGGAGCCTCGGCAGTGCAGTATCTCGTCTCTCAGGGGTTCCCCTCGCAGAAGATCCTCCTCGGCATCCCTCTCTACGGACGCAGCTTCCTGCACGCCGCCGGACCGGGGCAGAAGTTCAAGGGGGTTGGCGGGGACAACGGCACGTTCGACTACAACCAGCTGCCGCGCCGCGGGACGAAGGAGGTATTGGACAAGAAGCACATTGCAGCTCAATGCGTGGGAGCCGACGGCGGTTTCGTGACGTACGACAACCCCGACACGGTAAAGATGAAGGCGGCTTTCTGCAAATCAAAGAGCTTGGGGGTAATGTGCCTGACCGTAAACTGCAAAAAAGGTCACAAAGTCGCTGACAGCTTTCAACAGGGGCTCTTTTACTGGAGCGGACCATTAGATGCCAAGGACAGCTCCCGCAGTCTCATCGCGACTGGTTTCAGGGCTCTGCACAGCTCCTGATCGGGGAGACGTTGTCATCTGAGAGTGGCGATCCCACCCCGGATATGACGCCCACGAACGCCAGTCTTGTTTTTTTTTTTCCCGCTCTGTATTTCATCTGCATCTCTCCAGCAACAGCAACAGTTCTGCCGACAGACATGCGCATCGGCAATCATCGGCCTGGCGGGCCGAAGCTTCTACGGACGACGAAATCTGCATTTGCGTGGCGTACAAAGGGGACCAGCAGCAGCATCTGGCGAAGGCGCGATTTGGCGTTCACTGTTTGGAGGGGCCTTCTTTTCTTCTGCATCTTTTGACGTTTCCATTTTTGTCCAATCACTATCGTCTTTGTCTATCTTATGTTTTGTTTTTTCTGGATTCCCCAGCATTTTCCCCGGGTGGCACGATTGATATTTTCTTTTCCCTTTTTTACGAGGGTGCGGAGGCGGGGAGGAGGAGGGGGGTACGGGAAGGAAGAGGAGGATACCAAAAAAAGAATTCCGGACGGCTGATGATATCCCGCATGGACGCACGAAGAATGGAACAAGGGGCGGTGTAGCGGAAACATTGTTTTGGGCATGGCATCATTGGACTGACTGACTGACTGCTGTCTGTCTCTCTGTGTATGTGTATTTCAAATTGGTTGAAAGCTTGGGGAAACAGTTGTCTTTGATCATGACTCACACTATAGAACGGGAGGGGGGATTGGCTGTGGCGGGGGGAGGGGGCGTTATTTCGGTTTGGGTTTTTTTTTGTCCCGTTGAGTTGCTTGGGCGCTTTGTAGACCGCCCTTTTCTGAATCTATATTCCCTCGGAAGAGAGAGAGATTTGGTTTCTCGTCAAAACATTCTATCTGGGGTTCACAATTTGACTGCCTGGCTGTGCCCGTGTCTTTGGGTTCCCCATCGTGAGATTTATTTTTTTGTGTGGTGGGTGATTGGGGCGGGAAGACAGCACACAGTGGATGTGGGGTTCTATTGTCAGTAAGGTAAGGTAAGGTAAGGTAGGTATGTCCAGTGTGTGTGGTGCGTGCTGCTGGGTAAAAGTGAGGTAGCCCACGCAGATCCCGCGGGGCAACAGGTAGTCCAGAGGAGGGGCAAGGCGGGCAGGCTGGACATGAGCACAGGGAGAGTTGTAGGGAAGACCTGCTGGTTCTACCCAGTGGGGTGGACGGCGGGGGGAGGGGGGGTCATTCGGAGTAAGCTCCGGGATACGGGAGCGGTTCGATTTGGTGTGTGATTTACATACATGCCAATTGAGGGGTGGTGGTTGTGGTTGTGGTTGTGGTTACTGATGATGATCATTTGGAATCGGGGTTGGGTGGTTGGTATGTACTGCAGGCAGGCCTTGATTTTTGATGATTGTTCTGTGCCTGGGCGACCAATGGGATGGGAAGATGAGTGGGTAAGGAGTGACGGATTTGGTATTTGCGACTGCGCATGTGTCTTTTTTTGGAAGACAGAGACGGAGACAGAGACACTGTTTAGCATGGGAATGGTGAAAATGTTTGTTTGGGGACAATGCGGTTGTTTTTTCCATGTCACGAGTGGTTGTTGGTGTGTAGATCGGCCTGCAGTTGGGGATGTTAGGGGAGGTGATTCCTTGTTTTTGGTGCGGGATCTGGTTAGGCAGACAGGCGTGTGGTGGACGAATGGATTTACACTGGAGACAGGGCCTTGCATTTTTTTGTTTCTTTGGGAAGGGGGTTGGGGGCGGTAAAAACGGTGATGGGCGATGTACAGCTGAACAAGGTATGCCGATGCGCACGCAGGCTGATCTTTTCTTGGGCTGTGGTGTGGTGTGGCGTGTGTGTGTGTGTGTGTTGTTCTGGCTTGGTGTGATTTTGAATGGGTGTGATGGTGGTTGTGACGACGGTGTGTTGGATGGTTGTCACCTCAGGCTAGAGGATGATGATGGTGGGCGGCGCACGTGGGAACATGTCACGGGAGCGATAGTCTGGAAATGGTCGGCTGTCGGTGAGGGATTGGGGTGAGTTGATTACATTACCTGAGGTGAGATGAGGTGAGATGATCCGGGGCGTTGCGGTGAAGGACCTTCCGTCTGGGTCGCTGGAGGGTATTCTAGACTCATGCGGGTACGACGATGATGATGATGACGATGCCTGGACCTGGATTGCGAAAGCAAAAGCAAGTAATGAAGCCGGCTAATCTTCCATGTTAGTGCCTTCTTCCGCCTCACATTTCGCCCGGTCCTGCGGGAGGATCAGGGGACGGAGCGGGTTTGAGGCCCCAATATAGAACCCGCTTTGGGGTAGACGACGCGGTGCTATTTTTTGAGGCGGTCGTCTTTTGCTCCTCCGAGGCCATCGAGAGGCGCTAGGGACGCGGTTTGGGCGGCTTACGCCGTTTAGCACGGGGGGCCGGAGGGCAGACAATGACTCGGGTTGCGCGTCGGGCGTGCTCCCACGTGGCGGACGGGCCGCTTGGGCCGTTTCTGGCAGCGATGCATTTGTTCGCGTTTGCGACGGCGTCGCTCGGATTTTGGGGGTTTGTCGGAGGAGGGGAGGTGAAGAATGCGGTGTGTTGGGAGCGGTGGTCGGCCGGCGGCCGATGTTGTTGTGCTCGGGGTGGGGATGCCGATGTGCGGGCTGGTGGAGGTGGAGGTGGAGGTGACATGACTCGGCTATCGGATTTTGGAGGGGGGTACGGATACGATGCGATGGCACGGAGGGGTAAAATTATGTCATTGGTGCTTGTTGAAGAATGCTTATTTGGATGTTGATTTGGTGTACGTAAGATGGGTTAAATGGTTAGGCAGGTGCTTGTTGGTGGTTGATAGGTGAAGGAAGGTATTGGACAGGGTACACTACAGGGGGCAGGGGTTGGTGTTGTTGGTGGGTGGGTTTGTCTGTTGAAGAATCAAGGCGGGTGGCGGGGACTGAGGGCGCATGTGCTGTAAGCTCACATGTGAGGATTGACAGGACTTGCGACCGCGGTGCTGACTGTATCCTTACGTTCTCCGCGGGAAGTTGGTGATCGGAGCGTCGGATCGGGGCGATGACGGCCACCGGCTGCGAGAGATTGACGGTTGCAAGGTGAGGATGACTTTGACGGCGAGTGTTTTGTGACGAGTCGTGAAGAAACGGTCAGAAGGCACCTCGAGTAGATAGATGGATGGGTCTGGGCCGGAATCATCGGGTGGGAATGATGCGATGCTGTCGACGGGGCTGACGAGTCGTGAATCCAGATGTCTTGTCGTTCGTGTTGCGAGCATCGGCAGTGGTCCGAGTCAACTGGTGGCAGGGTCGGGTAGAGCGTGGTGTCCATCTGCCGTCCGATAATGGAGAATTTGGTTGGTTCGTGTTCGTCTGCCACGGCAAGCTTGCAAACTATCGAGCATTATGCGCTGGTCCGGTGTTTTGGATAGTGCTCGAATGGTCGGGATATCCAGGCGAGACGAGAACTGATGGAGAGTTAGCTTATCTGGTGGAATTGATTACTGAGTAAGTTGGGGGTGGGAGGGCAAGGTGTTGCGATTCGTGTTGTGTGGTGTCGTCGCCATGTCATGTTGGTCGTTAGTTTGCATGAGGCGGGCTGGCTCGTATGCTGGCGAATTAGGCACTGTCGTGCTGTAGTGAAGGATAAATAGTCTGGCCTTAGTTCGATGGTTCTGGTGTCAGCTGCTTGGCAAGGCGAAGTTGGAGGCTCGTGGTGAGTTTGAGGGTAAAGTGGCAATGTTGATATGTTTGGCCGACTGCCCTGCTGGTAGTGACCGCAGGATGATGATGGTTTTGCCGTTTCGCTGACGCCTACAGGGTAATCATCACCTGCCTTCTTGGGATCCTCGTACCTATTTGGAAAGAGACTACCTCGCAGCGACTTCACTGGTACCGTAGCTAAATGGGAGAAGGTGCCAAAGAACCTCATCACTTTTGATAGTTCAATTGAGACTCGTAAGCGCGATGTTACACGAAGAAGTCGCCGGTTGCGATTGATTGGGCCCTGTATCCGGTGTGCCGCGCTTCTGGCAAGGTCATTTCTCAACGCTTTCGGTAAGAATACTGAGATGTGACGAACACCATGTGAGGGGTCATTTAGTGGTGGTCAAGTCAACTTGACGGTCCTAATTGGATTGCTGTGGGCTGTGCGAACGAGAATGTTGTCCCTCTCTGTATTGCCGTCCCTCTCTGTATTGCCGTCTCTGATATTGGACGGTGTCGCCCTGGATTAGGTCCTGCAAAGAAGAATTAGGTCCATTTGAGCGTGGCCGACTTGTACAATGTACAGAGAGTACCCAATGACCCCCGAACTGTGACCACAGCGCATACTCGCATCATTCCAACGACGATGCTCATGCATGATGAAGAATTGTTTGCAAGACGTCGTCCTAAGGTTGTTTCGATGAATCCAATCTTCCCCAGACTTTCGAGGTGGGACGATCCGAAAAAAGAAGCACCGGAGCCGGCTTCGAGAAGCTCGTAGGGCGCCCGGCATGGCTGCCGATTGGCCAGGCGGGTTCTGTGGCAGAATCCCTGCATCCCGTCTTGACACGTGACGACATCGAGACACGGAGCTCCTGTCAACCTGGCTTCAGGGATTCCGTCAGCTGCAACGATCCGCAACCTTCTGAGCGCAAGAACGCCGTGCAAGCCCGCCGACTCTGTTGCTTTTCCTCCTCACCATGAACGGGACTTCAATTGCCGACAGAACATTGCTCGATGCAGGTAAACTCCCCAATTGACTGCCCCTGTCAGACTGCAATCTCACCCTCAAGGCAGCCGACTACGACCCCATCGACCACCTGAACCACATCTTCGCGCACCCCTCGACAGTTACCACCATCGGCCGCGTCTCCGACACGCTGCAAGTCCACAAGAATGATCTCGCCGTCGAAATTTCCGAGCTCGAGGTCGCCCAGGCCTACGGGCCCGACTCCAGCCTCGAGCGCATGCAATCCGCCCAGGTCGAACTAGCCCAGCTCTTCCGCAAGATCGAGACGGTGCGATCGCGTGCCATTCAGACCGAGCAGAACATCACCTCCATGACGGCTGACATTAAGCGACTCGACGGCACGAAGCGGAACCTCACCCTGAGCATGACGGCTCTGAAACGGCTTCAGATGCTGACGACCGCATACGAGCAACTACGCGGCCTGGCCAAGACGAGACAATACAGGGAATGCGCGAGTCTTCTGCAGGCTGTGCTGCAGCTTATGAAGCACTTCAACAGCTACAGGAGTATCGAGCAGATTGCCACCCTCAGTAGAGGTGTCTCAGAACTGCAGCGGGAGCTGTTGGAACAGGTCTGCGAGGACTTTGAGATCGCATTCGCCAAGGGGGAGGTCGCTCAGCGGAGGGGTACCCTGGTCGAGGCTTGCTTGGTGATGGACGCCTTGGGCGATATGGCGCGGACGCGGTTAATGAACTGGTATGTTAATACGGAGCTGCGCGAGTACCGCCAGGTGTTCAGGGGCAACGACGAAGCCGGAAACCTCGACAACATCGGTCGGCGATACGCGTGGTTCAAGCGCATGCTGAAGACGCACGAAGAGGAGCACGCTGTGATATTCCCGTCCCACTGGCGCGCAAACGAAATGCTTGCCATGGCTTTCTGCGACGGAACGAGGGACGACTTCAAGGGCATCCTTGAGAGGAGCATGCGGAGGACAGATGGCCAGAAGATTGACGTCAACCTGCTGCTCAGCTGCCTCCAAGAGACACTAGACTTTGAACAGGGATTGGAGAAGCGCTTTGCCGGCGATCCAAGAGCCAGTATCGATACGCTGAGCTCGGCTGATGACAGGGCGTCGAACTTCCATGGCTCCATCTCTGCTGCCTTCGAACCCTACTTGAGCTTGTGGGTCGAATCTCAAGACAAGCAGCTTGCAGTCATGATACCAAAATACCGCAATGTTCCCCTTATTCCCGAAGACGAAGAGTTCTCCCGGCAGGCTGTCATGGCGTCTGCGATTGAACTCTTCCACTTCTACAGGCTAACCCTGTCGCAATGCGCCAAGCTATCAACGAGCGACAGGTTGCTTGACTTGGCCAAGACTCTAGCGAAATACCTGGACGAGTATGCACAGCAAGTTCTTCTACACATTCTGCAAAGGGCTGGTCCTCAGGGGCCACCAATCCAAGATGTCATTATTGTTCTAAACACCGCCGACTTTTGGTCCACAAACACAACACAGTTGGAGGAGAGCATCAAGAAGCGCATCGACAACAACCTAGCCGACAAGGTCGACTTCTCGTCCCAGGCTGACGCCTTCCTTGGCGTTGCCAGCGCTGCCGTCTTGACGCTTGTCCGCAACGTCGAGATTGCTTGCGAGGGCGCCTGGCGCGAGATGAGAAACACCAACTGGAGCACCATGGAGAGTGTGGGCGATCAAAGCTCATATGTTGGTGAGCTGCTGTCATCAGTGAACGGAAAGACTGAGGAAATTCTGGCCATCGTGGAGAAGGGGCAGTACGCGAGAGCGTTCTGTGACAACCTGGTTGACCACCTCGTTACCGCCTACATTAGCAACATTGTCCAATGCCGGCCTGTTTCCGAGGTTGGCGCTGAACAGGTTAGAGCACAGCCTTCAATGCCCCAATTCGTTACTAACACATGCTAGATGCTCCTCGACAAGTACGTCTTGACCAAAGCGTTCGAAAACCTCTTGTCGTTCCACAACAAGGACACCGGACCGCACACGGCGCCAGCGGGCTACGTCAAACGCGTCAACCAGACCATGAACCGCATCGATCCGCTCCTCAAGACCCTCCAGGTCCGCCCGTCGCCACCAGAAGGCCTGGTACAAGCGTATCTCATCCACATCGGCGACCGCTCCGACACCAACTTCAAAAAGATCCTCGAGCTCAAGGGCGTGCGCAAGGGAGACCAGGTCCACCTCGTCGAGCTCTTCGTCATGCACCGCGAGGGCAACCTCAGCGAAAAGCTCGTCGCGCAGAGCCCGCTGCTCACGCCGCTCATGGCGACGACGGGGCTCGGCAGCACGGGGCTGGGCGTCATCGGCGGCGGCGGGGCGGGCGCGAGCGCGCTGGGGCTGACGAGCGCTGCGGGCAGCAGTGTCATACCCGGGCTGCAGACCAAGTTCGACGCGACGTCGCTGGGCGAGAAGTTGCTCAGCGCGACGAGGGATCTGGGGCAGGGCGCGGGCGGACCGGCGACAATGAATGAGAACTTGAAGAACTTTGGCAAGTTCTTTAGAAGGGATATCGGCGGGTTCGGGGCGAGGTTTGGGAAGAGGGATGGGAGTGCTGATGATGCGCAACGGTGAGGGACGCATGGGCTTTTTGAATATAGAACGAATAGATGGGTATTCGCGGCGCCTGCTCGTGGTGCATTCGTGAAGATGTTTTTCAGGCTCCATTTGGACATGCGTATAAAATCAACGGTCGATAGCCACTGAACCACGGCTGACAGATTGAAATCGTTTAGTTTTTCCACGGGGATGAATAAGACGGCCATGGCTTCGTTTCCTTGCGAGTCCTGCTGCTGCTGGTTCTGTTGGGGTGTCTTCTGGGGAATCCGTCTGGCCTCTATCGTTATCCTGTGTATCGTTGCGAATGAACCGTAAAAAATGACTGGGGACATGTAGTGATGGCTGCAGCTAAGACTTTGAATGGAGTGCTGCGGTGAGCTGCAGCGGGCTGTGTTATGGGCAAGCATCGGTTCGGACCAGTTGCATCGCAAGATGGACTAGGGAATGCGCAACCTTTGTTGTCTCGCTTCCTGGTTTGGTGCCGGGAGAGGCTTATATATATATATATATGTGTGCGTAACTGTTGGGGACAAACTTCGGGAAGAGAGCATGTGGAGGGTTTTGAGGAGGATCCGGGATGGTTGCAGATTGCCACTCGAGCGACGCTGTTCACACGCGTAATTTTGATATCAATCAGTAGTATTTAAAGAGATCCTTGCTGTTTGATGTCGAGTTCTTCACAACAAAGAAACTGTTACTTCACCTTGCACTCTAATACTTCTCAAGGTATCAAGATTTCCCACCCAGGGACTTTCTGCGCGTTGTCGAATGAGGGCCTATATGTTTGCCACGCCAAAGACTTTTCTGAGTCGATGGCATACTTCATCACGTTGAGTATGAATACTTCCCCGTCAATGAAGACGGGCGCAGGCAAGTCGAAATGGGCGATCGTTCAGGAACGGTGACTGATGTCTTCGTTACGAACCATGTAAGCCAGTCTCGGATGTTTCCACTGACGATTCGGCTGTGATTTAACCTGACGGAACGCCAGAATTTCGTTGGTACCAATTTTGCAAAGTCAGCTTACGAGGTCCAATACATACAGTCTGTGAAATGTTAGGCGCAAGAAACGACACGGCCTTTTTGGCGCCCTTCGTCTGAGGAGCATTTAGGGCTTATAAACTAGACTGCTTGTCGGAGTTCCTGGCCTTTCCAGCACCAAATCGCACCAGCCATCCTCAATAGTGTGTTCTGCCGCGAGACAGATATCGTTGTTCAGATTTCAGTTTTCACCTGTCAGATGTCAATGAGCAGGGCGCGTTTTGTGTTGGTCGTCTCTTTTCGTTGTGGCTGATGACTCCCGTCGCAAAGGTATTCGGCCCCAGTCTTGGTATAAGAGGTTGGTGTCCCTTGGTTGTGTCGGTGATCGAAAACATCAATGTCTGAAAGTGTAGGGTATAGAAGGAAACGGTTAGGAAAGGTCACGACTCCTTTTCGGTGCTGTTCTTTGGTGAAATCACTGACCGTCTCACAGAAAACGTCGCAAGAAGAGAAATACATTAACACTGTTATATTAACCCTCGTAGGTGCTGGCTTTACTAAGGATTATCTAGACAAGGTCGCCGGCCCTTAGGGAAACCTCTCTTTCATCCACTCGCTCAGACTTATCTTCCATCTCTCATCTTCTCGGCCAGCCACAAGAGCCTCCATATTAGGCGTGTTAGTGTGCTTTCTTCCGTCGAACAACGCATCAATCTCTTCAAGGGTCTTTCCCAGGACCTCTACCCAGTACCACCAGATGAAGGCGAAGAATAACACATTCCATCCGGCGTTCATGATATACACCCAGTAACCTACAGCGTCGATAGCAATAGGGTAGGCGAAGTTGCCGGCAATACCGATAGCGCAGATGATGAAGCTGAACATGCTCATGCCCTTGGCCCTGATCCGAAAGTATAGCATCTGAGCCGGCAGCAGAAAGAGAATGGGGATCCATCCGAAGGCATACGATATCGAAAACAGAAACACCGCAAACACCGTCGCCCAAATCCCGGGGGCATACGTGGTGTCACCGTAAAACTTGGTCAGGACACCTAGCAGGACCAGGGCAACGGTCACTCCCGCTGTGCTGATGAGTGCGGCAGACTTTGCCCCCTTCTTGTCTGTGTAGTAGCTTCCGAAAATTGACACAACCAGAGATGCGCCGTTCAGCCCAACATTCTGTTTGTCGTCAGAATCTCCAGTCAAAGGCTTTCGGTTCATGAGCAAGCACCTACCACGAGCAGCTGGGTTCCTTCGTCACTGACGCCCGCGTGGCTCAACATCTTGCCGACATTGTACATGAAAACGATGTTTCCCGTCAGCATGGATATCAGCGCGCACGACCCCGTGATGATGAGTCTCTTCCTCGCCCCGCGGTTGCGGACTGCCTCTTTGCAGGTCATGGGATCCCGTTCGTACCCGATCGTTTCGCATATCTGCCGGAACTGAAGCCGGACCAGCTCATCCGTCGTGTCTCCCCCGGCGTTTACCTGCGCGAGAACCATTATCGCGTCGTAGGCGCGTCCCTGATCTACCAACCAGCGCGGGCTCTCCGGTAGCCACGGCAGCAAGGATATGCAGAGCAGCCCCCACGCCCCTTGCACCAGACTCGGCAGTCTCCACGCCCAGCTGCTGCTGATTCTGAAAGATCCGTACGTCACGCCTGCGGCTGTGAGAGCGCCGATGTAGAAGCAGTCGTCGAAGAGGGCGAGGCCCCACGAGCGCTGGTCCCATGGGAGGGTCTCGGCGAGGTACGCGGAACCAGATATCACGGAGGCGGTAGTCCCGAAGCCGATAATGATTCGGGCGGTACAAAGCATGGCGATATGCTGTGATGACGCTTGCAATATGGCTGCGATGACTGTAATCATGGCGGACCAAAACAGGCCGAACCGTCGGCTGTAGGTATCTGTCACCCATCCCCAGCAAAGACACTCCGCCCAGTTAGCCTTTCTTGTCTTGAGACTCTAAGCCTCATCACGAGAGCTGCTAAATATGCTCCCATCACAAGTGTTGTCTTTGCAGACTGGGGTTCAACTTACAGATAAGCACCCTCCGATGTAATTAGTGGCGATATTCAATGAACGAGTGGCGGTGGTCAGCTTAAAGTATTCGGAGTACTGCGGCAGGATGTTCATGCCGCCCATCATAGCCCCGTCATAACCTTGCATCTAGTAAACGGTCAGAGGATGGCGACAGATAGTCATAGTTTGGTGTTCTCCTTACAGCAGCTGTGACCAGCACGCAGGCCAGCAGCAGGTATGTCATTCCCGGTTTCGATTTCGGTTGCCATGTCGGCGCCTGGAAAGGGAGAATACTTCCTTTCACAAAAAACTGGCGAAATGGCAGCGGCATGCCTCTGACGGCAACGCACGAGATGATGGTTTGTTTATGCTGGTAGCCGGGGCATGCTCTTCAGAAGCTTTGCCCATCACAGAGTTGATCGTGTTTATTCCAAAATCACATGGAGGAGATCGAGAAGATGGTGAGAGTGTATCTATAGTTCGGGAAGCAGCATGACTCGTCGCCAGGATTTTGACTTCGTGAGTCCCCTCTCCACGGAACCTTGAGCTTGCGACACCCAAGATGAGATTGAAACAGAAGGGCGCGAACACCACGGAAGCCCCGACGAAAGTTTGCAGCGGATTTCGCTTTCGTCATAGTCTCAACCAAATTGAGCGGAATATCCGGGAATAGCGGTGGCAATCAGATAACGGAGTCGTACTTTCGCCTACACCCAGTTAGTATCCAAAATGATACCTTTGAGATCCTTGGCAGGTTTTTATTTTAGGGCCAGACTCCGAATAGACGCCAGATAGACTTTTGTTGCCGTCTCTCCCATTGGAGGATGCTGGCAGCGCCCGGGCTGAGTGACAGCTTCAAGAATTCAGAAAAGAGGGGAAATCAAGGAGGCCCCAGACTTTGGAGCATGGGAGATGGTAAGGGACGTACATATTCATTCCAGAACGTGGTTCCCGATTTACTGGTGGATGAAGTTACCGGTGTTCTTGAGTCGGGCGAGAGCTAACATGGAGTATGGAAGAACAAGGCAGGCTGTATTTCCATACAATAAATGCGTAGGTTTGAAGGCATTCAAGCTTTCAAAAGACACAATGAGCTCTTTCGGCTTTGGCTTTAGAAGTCAGGGTTCCTTCCGAAGTTCTTCGCTCTCAGATTACGTCCTCTGAACGCAGTCTTGCTCCCATCCTTTCACTACGTTCTCCCAGGTATACCTCGACATTCAACAGCGGACGATGATTAGAGACGTTAGGTTTATCGAGTTTATGGTCCGTGAACGGGTCTTGTACAGCTAGACATTGACAAGGCACTTCAGCTCGACGATATCATCGAAAACATTTTTCATCACCCCCGCAATTGTGTTTCTGTATCTCTCCCATTGGAGGGGTGAGGGTTTACATGGGCTTTTAACATAACCGTCTCGTGAAACGGCATCAAACAAGCCCCAGGCATCTAAACGTGGTGTTCGGATGAATCATCATGGCGTGAAAATCCTTGGGTTGGTTCAGAGTCAAGAGTTTCCCGTCATTCCAGCTTTTAGGTACCGGGAAGTTGAGTTTCGAACTGGACATGCCTGATGGCCTGTATTTAAATGAGCGACCCCGATTCTATGAAACAGAGGAAACAAACAACAATACATGGGGAAAGCTGGCGCTGATAATTGCTCTGCGGACTTTATGCACTCTGGAATGTTGCAGCAGAAATGCTTCGTGGGGGCGGTCACCGCACCTCAGGTAGTGCGGCAATACCCCTCTTGTCTATCCGTCATTTTCTTGGTTTTATACAATGTTTTCAGACGCAATACTACGTTATTCACAACGAGTCGGCTTGGGTCCATGTATCTCACTCACTTCTGCCACAAAACTACCATCAGCTTGACCATGGCCACTAATCGCGGGAGATGACAGACTCAGTACGCTTCAATTGGATTGTCGAACGATTAGAATGGTCTGTCGGTAGAGGATCACCAGGGCCGGCTCAGCTGGTACATGACTTTATACAAAGAGATCTCCCGGGACAGTTGGCTCAGAAAAGTAGCATGAGATCGATTGCTTCCGGTCAGTCCATCGTATATACACCAGGCAGTTGACTTTGCGATTGAAGCGTGCCTAATGCCACAGTTGTGCGTTCATGAAAGGTTCCAAACCATGAAGCAGGCGAAACCCAGTGCACACAACATGGGCGCGGAGCTCGTGGTTGTACGGTTCGATACAATCAAAAACGACACGCTCGAAGAGCAACCGTTCGAAAGGAAAGATCTCAAAGTTAGAGTTCGGGAACGTATAAGAATACATTTCTTCAGAGAAAGTCGTAGTAACCACAAATGAACGTGAAGCCCTCAATTGTCAATCGTTTCCGGGGTCTGCCCGTCTGAAATACCGCAAATGGAATTCTCAGTGATGATGGAAGTTCTGGGGACTTGATCGCGATTCACCGCGGCTTACTGCAAGCACTCAGCCGCTGGCTCTCATTTTCTTGGTCGTATACGATGTTTTTGGCCTAATAGTGTGGCATTTAGACCTAGTCGTCTAAGAGTTATGCTTCTCACCTCTTCTGGGGGCATTGTAATTGAGACATGATAGTAAACCAAATGATCTCTTAGAACACTATGCTCGGCTACCCATTTTGCGAGAAGAGTTCATTGCCGCCCAAGAACGTCCCAATTTATATGTTCAGTGGCCAAAAACATGTGCCGTTGTCGGACAATGGGTGGTGAAGATACATAGACATGGCCAGGGCTTTTCACTCATGAAGCAGCAGCCAATTTGTGCGAGGTTGCATCGTTTTTCTCTCTCAACAATTCCGCGACACTTGAGACGCTCTCGTACAGGCTTTATATGCCATTTTGACACTTTATACATCCATCGACACCGATTCTTGACTTCTTTCCCTGCATTCAGGGAATCATGTCGAATACATGGGGGACTATGGCGGCACAAGGACGGTGATGTAACAGTCACATCAAAGAAAGTTCCAATTTGAACGAGGGAGCCTCAGGAAACTATCTGAAAGAGAAACAACTGGCGATTGCTGAATGGTTCCCGCTGCAGGTCCCTGGGAGAAAACAGAATCTAATGTTTTTAAAGAAGGCCCGCCTTCTGGCTTTTGGCCACCATAGATTTGAGCATAAAAGCCAAGTACGGCCCCATTGAACCGGACATCCCCGGCCACAGATGGATTGTGATCGTCCATGGTTCTCAGTCTCAGCAATCAAGAGACCTAACAAGTGGTCGGCCGAGCTCTCTCCAGGGCATTCGATGAGCCGCGGACATATCCATGGAATTTTGATCTCTCTTCTGTCAAAGTCGTGAAGCTATACCTCGTGAATACTCTGCGAATGTCGGAACCATTCGGAGCTTCGGAGAAGATGCTCGACAACATATTATGACAGCGAACGAGAGTATGTTAAATACCTTTGAGAACCATAAAGTCTCTCGTGATGTTTTTGGCAGTATGGGACGACACTCCGCACATTCTCGGCAAGTCGCTTCCAAGAAGGCCGTCCGTCGTGTCGTCCGTTTTAAGTGCCGCCCTCAGAGAACGCTTACCCCTCTCAGCAAGGTAAACGTCCTCAGGCACATCCCACTGAATGGTTTATATACCGTGCTAAGCAGAAGTTGAGGGCCAGAACAGAAATGAATCGATGCCATGGCCTGATGGTTGCATGAAATTACTACTATTTTGCCAAGAGAACTAGTCCCTATTACCGTTCTGGAGGTCGGGATTACAACACATTCATCTCCATCACCAGCGGTCTCCGCGTATTCCTCCGTACTAGTCCAAGGCTAGTAGGGCTCATGGAAGTCGGTGTGCTTTCTCTGCGAAAAGGTATGTGCAGAGGACGATCTGAGTCTTGCCTCGACGAGAATAGAATCGAGTGGCGAGCTTTCTTTCCAGCAAGAACCAAGAAACCGGCACGACTCAGTCGTTGAATTGTGTGTCTTGTTGCAGTGGTTTTCAAACATTCGGCATCTTCTTATATAGTTGATACCATGCCGTTCTTTCGAGAGTGTTCCGACGCGCCTGGAGAGTCTCAAACAAGTCTGCTTGTGCCCAGAGCCAAGTCACCGGGGCGACTTTCCAGCTGCTTCTTGTATTAAAAGGATACCCAGTCCGGAAACATGAGGCATTGATGAAAGATGTCAGCTTTGGGGCAAACCTGTTATTACACGGACCTATAAATGTGGCAACGCCGTTCACACCGAGGCAAAATTGACCGTCGTCATGGTGGCTGCCTAGCAATCTCCTCTTCTCCC
Organism: Colletotrichum camelliae; assembly: GCA_018853505.1. Taxonomy (NCBI): domain Eukaryota; kingdom Fungi; phylum Ascomycota; class Sordariomycetes; order Glomerellales; family Glomerellaceae; genus Colletotrichum; species Colletotrichum camelliae. Next base: position 1,667,801 of record JAELVL010000008.1, on the reverse strand, counting down.
TCTCTTCTCGCCTCTTCTCTCGTATTCTAGTGGATTATTGCTTCAACAGCTGTCAATTGGTGCCAAGGTGTCGACAGCACAGAGGAAACAGATGAACAGCCATACGCCTGAGGACGGTTCGACGCAAAGACAAGAACAGAATCACGAAAGCTTTGCCCCCGGAATTTGTGACCTCTGAGCTGGAAGAACGGCAGAGTTTTGATATAAATACATTGCGCATTCATCCTTTAACTTCAGCTGAGTCCATCGAGGACCATATGCACAGAGAAGTACATCATGTAGATTCTGACTATTAACCAGGAAGACAATTGACTTTGCAGGTCTCCGATGGTCCTCTTACGAGGCAACGCTGGTAATGTTGGTAATTCGGACCCGTGTTGGCACCGCTCGCTACCTATCACGATGCCCAAAAACCCAACTCTCGGCGAATAACTCCCGTTTCGTATCCAGCGCCAATACTAGCCAAATAACAGGAACGCCGACCTGGAATTCGAGACGGCGAAGATGAGCCCTATGAGATCAATCTGACTCCATTTTGGAACATGCTTCTCGGAGGATTAGAATGCTTTCAGTCGCAGGTAATGGACAACTAGATCGCGCTTTTTCCCTTGCCATTTGTTGGGACATGATGATGCCCTGCACCAATCCATCCTTATAAATAACCACCATCGTGCATGATCCGGAACAGCCAACATCTGCGTGCAGACGCACGAAACTCCTTTCAGCCTCTGAAGAAATCCAGATTCTGCAGTCCGCAAGACGTGGCCGTGGCAGACGCGAGACAGCTCACGCCCGTCTCCACTCCATGGCATCATTTTGGTTGGACACGTCATATGAGCATACGCAAATTCGCCAGAAAAGCACGTTGAATTCTCAACTAGTGATTGATTTCGCGGCTGAAAATAGCGTGCCAGTCACACAATTGGTCCGCAGGAAGCCCCATCATGGCCAGTGAAGTTGTTGTTGAAATCTGAGGGCGCTTACTTCTCGCAGCTCGGATTGGCGACATACCCCACAGTCAGGCGCGGGTCGATGAGTTTACACCGAGATGCCTGTTCAGGTCAGGTACACCGAAAAGGTGTGAAAGACACCCGAGTGATCCCATATTAGAGCTCGAAGAGGCCGACGCTGAGAGGCCTGTGGAGTCCTGAAGCAGGAAACTAAGATGTGTACACACGTTCAAAAGAAATATTTCCGGCCATGTAGACTTCTCCATTGCTATCATGACTATTCTATAATTCCCAAACATCAATCGTGATACTGTTTTCCTTACGAGCGGGGTTCGTTATTCATATCCTTTGTGTGTGCAAAATATACTTTGAGAGGGGCGTTCAGACGCGAACCAGCGAAAGTCATGAGAATGCCGATGTAAACAAAATCCCTCCTCTCACCAGAGAGAAGTTGATGCTAGCATGCCCGCCTAAACAGCCGTGCGCTCCGACTTCCACACGTTGCTCTGCGCGTCCTCGGGCACGGCGATGAAGTCCTGGCTGTCGCCGCCGCTGCTGGTATCGCTGCCGTCCAGCGAGCCGTCGTACGAACTCGTCTGCCACGCGGACAGCTCGTCCACGCGGCGGATGCCCATCATCCACGAGACCAGACCGCGGGGCACCCAGCGGCCGACGAAGCCGTAAACGTTGGCGCCGAGGCCGACGCGCACGGTGCTGCTGGTGATGGAGCCGTCGATGACGTCGAAGACGGCGTTGTGCAGGTGGCGCAGGTTGCTGCCCTTGAGACCGCGGATGCGCCCGGCCGAGATGGCGGAGGTGCTCTGGACGACAAAGTTGCGGCCGTAGGCGTGGCGCGCGTTGTCGGGCCACATGAGAGTCTCGGTGGCGTCGGCGTCGATGCCCGGGGCGCCGCCGTCCATGAGGGCCCGCTGGGAGGGGTGGGCGCCCTTGGAGGGCTGGAAGCCGGAGAAGTCGAACGTGCCGAGCTGGACGTGGGTGACGGGGATGCCCAGGGGTCGCAGCTCGGCGGTCAGAACCTCTGTAAAGGCGGAGAGGGCGGAGGAGACGGTGGCCTCGGGGGCATGGAAGGGCGGGTTAATGGAGGAGATGATGGACGGGGTGAAGACCAGGACCTTGGGCGGGGTCCACTTCTCGCCCGGGGGGCACAGGCGGCTCGTGAGGAGGGGTAGGAAGGCCTGGATCGTGAGGATGGGGTGCAGGAGGTGGGTGTTGAAGAGGTCGGCAAAGCTCGACGGCGGGATGGTCGCGATCGGCGAGGTCTGGTAGTTTAGGGAAGGGATGAGGATGACGGATTTGAGCTGGAGGAAGTTTGCTTTCGTTTTGGGGGCGGGAGAGTGGGGGGAATGCAGGTACTGGGCGAAGCTGTCGATAGCCGCACCGGCTCTGGGAGGCTGCTACCCGTTAGTGCCCGAAGAGAGTCAAAGAGACGACCAAACTTACATCGGTTGTGTCGATAGTGAGGGGGAGGATATCCGGCCTCTTCAGGTTGTGCACCATGTGCTCGTCCTCCTCGGCATTGCACACGATGTAGACGATAAAGCCTCTGCGCTCGAAATCCAGAGATAACGACCTCGTCAAGGGCAGCGACGGCGAGCCGGCGATAACGACGACCTCTTGCCTGCCTCCATTTCTCGCACGCTTCGCACGTCGTACCTTGCGGTTGTATCTGCTGTTGTATTGCTGGTATGAGACCACACCAATTACGGCGACGAAGGCACCCGTCAAGAGCTTGTGCTTCGATACCCAGTCCGTCACCTTTTCAAGTCGTGTGAGGGCTATCACTTCGATCGGGCTGCTGTGGACGGGGGGTTGCGGACGCAGAGCATCGGGGACCCATTCTGCGGTTGCGAGCGTCTCCTTCAAGGCCTCGGCGGCCTTCTCGACCTGAGGGTTGACGATGCTGGCGAACTCGTCGGTGTATTTGCGAATGTGGTTGGGCAGCGAGGACAGCTGGAGAGCGACGATGGCGTCAGTCACGGGGATCTAGATGATGGCTCGTGTGATCACAAGCTCGAGCGGGTTGCTACTCACAACGTCCAGGAACTGCTGGTCGTCCGCCGACATTTTGGGCGGCGTCTGGTCACGATGTACCGGGGGGGCCACTGGAAGCGAGATTTCGGTCGGAGGGGTTGGGTATGAAGGAAGCTTCGTATCTGGCGGTGAAAGTCTTTCTCTTTTTGAGATAGCTGGGGGATATGCCGGCGGATGGAGCTTTTTCCTCGCGGGTCGGCAAAAAATGGTCAAGGGTGTTCGACTGGACTGTTCGTTCCGCGTAGATGGTGGGGAAGCCTCCGCTGCCAAAGGTGGAGTTTCACTGGCCGCCTGCCTCACACTCAGTCTACCTACCTAGGTAAGGTACTGAGGGCCTTCTCCCGTCAGTGCCCGCTCACCGAGGGGTCCGGGCTTGATCCGGGCGCTAGCGCTGATTGGTCGGCCGAGTCCAGCGCAGAAGCCCCTCCTCGGTGCTATCGAAGGTTTGTTTTGTTTCTCCGAATTCAACGTCACCACCCTTTCCGGCGCATGAACCTCCCATTTCCTAAGCCCATGCTCGACTCCACGGAGCCCCTTTTGAGCCGTCTTCGTGCACGGCTGTCAAGGGCGGCCAGATGACAGGAGGACAGGAAGCCTTGACCAAGTGCCTGACTTCGTATATTCATCAGTAGAAAGCGTACACTTTGTAGCGGGCATTGTTCAGTTCTGATTGGAGGTAATTTAATGCTTTCCTGTTTTGATAATGTCCTATCGCGCAGCATCTTTACATCGCGACTGGGTAGCCATGTTTCCCCGCTGGAGATGCGATTGTTGGAAAAGACGATGCAGTGGCTTTGCTTTCACGTCATATCCCATCCCAATGCCGCAAAAGCCAAACGTTTCACAAACCCCCTTCAAATCTCCCCTCGAGTCCCTTGAATACTGGCTGAACCATTGCATATCGAGCTCCTTCTGAAGTTTCAGGTTCGAGAAAAGTCTTTCTCGCCTGAATTTCGCCAATTCGGGTCAACAGCGGCTTGAGTTAGGCGTCCCGTGCCTACTTTCTCGCTCCTTGACGATAATTAGCTCGGTTTCTCTGGAAAGTTGCCCAATGTGAGCGATGGTGGTTCGAGGGGATCGATGGGCTCTGGTTCTTTCGGCCTCCTTTTGGTGGCCCGGTTCATGATTTCATTGCCTGTCTGGTGAATACACATTGTCCATCAATTTCTTGTTACACGAGCCATACCTTCTGAAAGCTCAGAGGTCCGAATCCAATGGACAATTTCGACTAGCCAATACTTCTTGACTCAGCTGGCTCTGGTGTCTGGAATCATGGCGCATATCAACTGAATATATCCGGATCCAGACAGACCTGCCTCCGCAACACGAACCAACGAGCAAAGAAAATGCCTTTCACCAATTCGTGTTGATGAGAAAGAGACCTTCTCGTCACTCTTAGTTGTTTCCACGCAGTCTCGCGGAACGATCGACGTCAGCCGCGGCTCTTTCCTTCTTTCAGGTCGTCGCTCCATGAGCCAACCTAAGAAAGCATATCTTCAGTAGAGAAAAGTACACTCTGAACAACCAAAGGTCAAAGGTAAGGCAAGCGCTGCTGTCGGTGAGCGATAAAGACATGGGCTGCTCAGGAGCGTCGATCATGAATGAAGGGACGAAGCAAAAACGGAAGGAGGGAGGGCCTCGAGTTACACATGAAGTTCGCAACAAAGCTCGAGCAACATTATTTGCTCGAGCCACTTCTCCTGATAATTCTAGGTAAGGTTCTTTGAGTCCCACTCGTGCTGGCTGAATTCAATGGGCTGCGTAGAGACCAAAGGTCAGGAGCGCTGGAGGCAAGAGGTTCTCACCTGCCCAGGCACCTTCCTTCTCTACCTACCTCTTCGACCTGCTGCCTGAGGAAGCCCGCCCGCCCACACCCTACTTCAACGAAACTGTCACCAGTCCTTTCAACAACAGCCCGTGGTCTAGTGGGGTAACTAGGCGCATCAATTGATGCGAGTTCTCGAACGTCCCACGCCACGGGTGGGCAGGTTCGAATCCCACTCTGGTCAACCATTTGTGGGGTTCTTACTCTGCCGCCGTTCGAAAAATCCATAGCATCGTTACACCTGAGGCTGGTAAGAGTCTCCTATGGATTTTCATAGGACCCTTCTGGGTCCGAACTTTTTGATTTTCTTTTTGATTTTCATGATGTGATTTTTGAGGTGACGATGCATGCGCGAGCCATCAGCTAGGGGCGAGTCCAGCGAGCCATGTAACATTTTTTGATTATGCGCCTTCCGTCTGAGTAAAGCAATAGAAGTCTGAAAGCGAGATTGAACTGCATTACATATGTAGAATATTGTTCGTGCACATGTGCGATTTCTTGCTGTCGGCGGCCGCAGTTGAGCTACGAACGTCACCCCCATCACAAAGGCAGAATAGAAACCTTGCCTGACGTAATTTTATCGCAGCCTTCAAAATCCGGCGACGCCTACCGGGTTTCATGATGCTGAAACAAGAAATTCTTCTGAAGAGTGTTTGAAAGCTTCGGTTCACAGAGTTCCCTTCTTACCTTTCGATATTTCAGCTAGAACATCAGCAACCCCTTGTAGCCTAGTTTCGGATACTTAAGAGGAGCACCGCCGTCCTCTGCTGTCTTGGCAAGTGTATGTCCATACGGATAAACACATGACGAGAGTTTGAGCACGCTACACCAGTCGTCACGGAGCACAATCTTCGTACTTTTGCAGTACCACGAACAAGTTCGGCCTGATAAAGGTGGGATTGAGCTATCACAATCCAATGGTACTGCGACATATGCATTGTGCTCCCAGAAACAGATCTGTGTCGTATGGGACACCTTTATATAGTCACAAGTCCCGGCCTACATGTACGGCATACTTGACATCCCACGGCGTGATATCGCGACACTCATCTACGCGCCGACAGAGGGTGAGGTGAGGCCGCTATCACCCAGGAGCATGTCGCCACATGCTCTATAAAGTCCTTGACAATGGTACGTCCATTTTCTGTCAACCCCAAATGCAACGGTGGACAAGGCCCGTGACAAGCTTCCTCGGCTCTGACACCGAAATCTCTGGGCCATGTGCAGCTCTTTCCCCCGAGGGTTCACTAGCCTCAACTCCTAAATAGCGCTTCTCGTCACTTCCCATCATTCTTCTCGCATTATTAGTCTGGCAAATCAATGCGTATGCAGGTCACCTCTTCCATCACTGTTTTCCACCTTACAGAGTATGGCAGATTCAGTCTTGTACGGGGCATGATTGCATCCCTCGGTTTACGTTCGATTTAGATAGCCCATCCCGGTCTCAACAAATTTGACCAGCAGAAGGGAAGCTGAAGATTCCCACGCAATTTATAATACATCATGAAGATACGGCACGTGCCGTAGAAACGACCTGTGATCCTGCACGTGTCTCGTGGTTCGGACGATGGACGGCGCGAGAAATCATGTGTCTATAAGTAGGAAGAGGCAAAGGTCAAGAAGCAGATTACATGAGACACGAACAGGAAAGAATTTCACCAGTTTTGCCAACTATACGCGTTCTCGGACCAGGCTGTCCACATAGAGGGGAAATCAACAAGAGAGATCGAAGCACAGAAGGCCAAACATATCCACCGTCGCCCCTCCTCAGCATCGCCGTCACGGAAGTCTGAGCAAAGAATACAACCAAGCCAGATACGTCGGGCTACTCTGCCGCAAATCGGGTCCCGGGACATACAATACTGCGCTTCCTCGTCACTCGGCTAAGAGGAAGCAAACTGCAACCTAGCGGAAAGCCTTCATTGGCTTCAAAGTCTTTCTCGTATGCACTGGTATCACCCCCTTTTAAACCACCTCAGTACACCAAGAAAGGCTTTTGAAAAGTTCCACCGCAGACCTATATCACCGAAGCGTCTTGCATCAGATCATGGAGGAGAGAAGCCGCAGGCGCACAATCGATTTCAGCTGCGTTAAGTTCGGGTCAAAGATTCCCGCAAATCCGCCGCGATGATGAGCTGCGGGTGAGGGCATCTCTACACACATGCCGCAGACATCTGCCCGTACGTTGCCTTTCATGGCACCAACGTATACACGAGCAAAGACAGAGACAGCCAACGATGAGAAAGACCTAAGATAGAGGAGCAGCAACATACGGAGAGCGTAGCACGAAAAGGTCAAATGGAAGATTCGATCAACCCTGTGATGGGGATCATCTAACGCTACGTCAAGTAACCTCCGCAACTACCAGGCCCACTGCCTTCGCTGTATCAGTCCGTCTTAGCTGATGTCTTTCTTATCACGGACGAGACAAAAGCCTCAGACCCTCAGCTCATCCGAAACCTGCGGGCATGGAACTAGATTCTAGTGACAGCCGACCACAGAGCACTCCTGAAACGGGTGGCAACACATATTCTCCGGATCAGATCAAGGGGGACGGGGATATAAAGTGGTTGACGAGCGTCATTCTTGACATGTTCCCTAAGCAATTGCCAACAGAGGGCCAGTATGAACCTCAAAGTTTCAAATAATTGTATATTCGCCGATGAAATGTCCACCCTCAAGCTCAATACCAGTCTCGCTCGAGGCTCTGAGAGCCGCAAGCGTCGTCCATAGCCCAGGACATAACGCAGCCACATACTCTACGAATGACAAAGACGGGCACGGAGAAAGCTGGATAACGTAGAGAACGTTCAACGCTATCTCAAAGACAGAGCTTTGGATCGACAAGCCGCTGGCGGGTTCAGGGCATACATGTTCGACCCGAAGCTAGCGCCATGAGAGGCCATTGTGGTCTAGATAGTTGCCACAATTTACAAGGCCCTTTTAATGCCGTGCTGCCCTCGTTGCGCCCATCCAAACGTATTCGGCACAGCTAGATGGCAGAGCTTCTTAGAGCAAGATAACGTCGCACGTAGAACTAGAGACCTTTCCTTATAAAAAACGGGTTTCGCTTTTGACGGGCCACCAGATGAACTCGGACCAAAGAATTCGATAGGGGTATCAAGTACGGGGAATTGTTTCATAGGTCGTTATTGCCATCCGCCATCATACTTGGCCCTTAGGGAAAGAGAGAAGAAACCAATTGCAATGGCAAACACAATCTTCCGTCCGCCACTCCCATCACTAGGGTATTCGGTCTGAATCCAGATTAAAGTACGCCCGCAACACAAACTCATCTTTTCCCGCACCGCGTTCGACATCTCTAGTGTCTCCGGCTGCACACCCCAGAAACCACAGCGGACGGGACCGAGCCATACCCACAACTGCAAAGAACTCATTAGCACACTTAGAATGCCTTGTATTTCTTTCCTTTGCTGTCAGTTCTTCATCCGCGGAAGAAAAACCTTACGTGAAGGAACTCGGGGCGAAAGGCTCCGTCTACACAAGCAAGAACCGCCCCTCCCAGCGACGCAGGACGCTCTGCAAGGACGCCGGGGTGAAGCAGACAGAGAATGGGCAATTCCATAGACTTGGAATCCGAAGCCTCATTCCTACCAAAGAGCCTCAACCCCCCCCCTCCAATCACGAAAACCATGACCAAACGCAACTCCCCTCCATCCATCAGCCTCGCCACCCCCTCCATCTACCGAAAAACCCAGAACCTCTTCGCATCAAGATCCAATTCCCCCAAAATCTCGATCCCAAAAAGACCGTCATCTCCAACAATAAATCCCAGTTTCTAACGCATGCTGTCCGAAAACCCTCACCAGGACACCCCCTTAAACACCACGCAACCCATACGGCGCAATCCCATCCACGTTCCCTCAAGGAAGACCCCTTTCGTCCTCCATCAAGGTTGGACTGGTTGGGAGGGGCTATAGCATGAAGAAGAATCTCATAAGATCAGACGAACCATCGCCTCTGATCCCGTACATCCCATCTCGGGACGCGTCGTCCAAACATCGAACATCCCCGTCCACCTTTTGCCTCCTAAAAAACAAAAAAAACGGCGCTTTCCCATTCACCATACTCGCTTTGACCCCCCATTAAACCAAACCAAACCCACCGCCCCCATCCATCACTCACCGCATAAGCAATCCAAAATGTCCACCTCATCCCACAAGTGACTCACCGACAAACACATATACCCAACCACCTCCAAACCCACAAAGGGAGCACCAACACACCTCAGAAGAGAATCCAGCCGCAAAGTTCCCCCCCACGTACATGAACCGCAAATCCTCGCCACGGCCAACGCATCCGCATAACCTTCAATGCATCAATGCCCCCAAATCCCCAGGCCGGTACGCTCCTCCCGCATCCCCCGGCACCCACCTCATCATCTCCGCCCTCCAGCCCCACGTCCATGCGAACCCATCGTGGGCTCCAACTGCACGAAAAGTCCACACTTCACTTAGGCACACCTCACACCTAAACCCTCAGAACCATCCATCCATCCCTTTCTGAAAAAACCCATCCGTGATAAGGGAACAATCACCAACCACCAAAAAGCCGCATAAACCAGCACTCTCGCATCCCTCCCTCCCCCAGCCCAGTCAAGTCCAGCCCCACCAACACACACACACACATCCCAGTCATCCCATCCCCCCCTAATCCCAATCCCGCCTAGGTTCCCCTCCCCCCACCCTTGCAAACCTACCCCACCATCATCCCATCAATTCCCAGCTTGACCACATCCGCATCCGCATCCCTCTCACAAGCTCAGACGAAAAACCGCCGTGTCAAGGATCAATCCCTCCCTCCCCCGTCCACAATCCCATCTCAAAAAAAAACAAATCCAAGGGCAAAAAGATCAAAATCATCGAGACCAAAAAAGAATCCATAGCTTGACTGAACCAACCGCGCGTGACAAAAACACACAGAAGCGCAGCGCATCAAGAAGACAATCCATCATATTTCCCCAAATCGGTCCCCATCTCCTGCATCCCATCCGGCCCGCGGCAATGCAACCACAGCCTATGATTAGACACCTCACCTCCCCAGGCGTCAGGACCAGGACCCCATGCTCGCGTAACCCACGACCGTCATTTCCCATGTGGACTTTCTGGACCACCGAGACGATCACTTCCCTTGCGCGCGCGCGATACTGACACCGCCAGAAGCCAATGGCCCGCAGACCAAAAGTCATCACGTAAATCACGGTGAAGCAGTGCATCATGTCACGGACGGAACAAGACAGGTTTGAGTCGGTGCAGAGAATTTTTACTCTTTTCTTGTGCCTTTGTACAACTACCTTACACAGGGAGGGAGTGCAAATGCGGGTATACGAAAGTCTCGAGGGCTCGCACCCCGGCTGGTCCCAGGACGGCGTAATTACTGCCGTCCCAAATCGTCCCCAATTCATCCAGAAATTCTTCCTTCTGCGATGAGATGGAGAAGCTGTCCCAGCCTCTCTCCAGAAAAACAAGTGAGCCCAATCCGCCCCTGAAAACCCGTATCCATTGTCGGCCCAATTAGGGGATATCTGGCCTCCAACGGAGTAAAGAGCGCGAGGCAGACCGATCCAACATCTCGGAAATGGTGTTCCCCCAGTCGCGAAAAGTACCGGCCAAGAGGTTTGTGTGTGTATCGTCCCATCTTTGAACCGGGCCATGGACGCCCTTCTTTCCCATGCGGTCGAAAAAGGTCGCCCAAGGCCTCGCGTTCCGTCGAAAATAAAAACCACCTCACTTTTTTTGCTCCCGTCGAGAAGTTTCTTCCGGTCGAGTCTCTTCCCGAGATCTCTGCAATCTGACCTTCGTTCTTGACCATCCTTTCGCATCATTGAAGGTCGGGTGTCGAATCGCTCGTCTCCCAAGACTACCTCCAATTGCAAACGGAGACTGCTGCTTCCCAATCCTTCACCCTTCCTGGGGTGACCTTCTCGCGAACGTAAAACTCTTCGGGTGTGTTGTAATAAAAAATCCGCTGAATGCTGGGGGAAAAAAAACTTCTTCGGGGGTTGGGTATGATCCGTATTCCTTTTTTTGGGACACTTCTGCTGAGTGAAAAATGGACTTTGTTGCAAAAAAAGGAAAAAAAAATCAAATCGCTCGATGCCATGACGTGCTGATGAAAGAAAAAACCATTCTGAATGCCGCATGCAAACAATCTTTTTTTCCTTTTTCACTTCCTGGACACGCTTAAATGCCCTGCCACGGGTGTAATGAGGGGAAAGCTTCGATTGCCCGTATCGTAGCGTTGGACGCTGGTGGGTATCCGCTTGGGACTGGTGCATGCACAAGTCCCGATCAAACTCGAAATCGGTTTAGGCCATGTTGTGACCTGTTGTGTTTTGAATAAACGGGGCGTATTGCTGTTGCACTTGTTGTTGGGCAAACGCCGCCGTATTCGGTTGAGGGGTGGGGGTGACCGGACATCTAGGAGGCATCGCGTAGGCATCCTTTTGGACAGCAGCGTAGGCGGCACCGTCAGGAGTGATGGGCGGGGTCATGTAGCCGTCGGCGACTCCTTGGACGGCTCCGTGGCCTTTGTGCGGGGTGCTGTAGATGCTGGCCTGTTTTGTTGACTCAGAAGGCGGACTCGGAGGGCCAGACTGGGCGCGGGCGATGTTGGCCTGGTGAGCCATGAAGGACGCCAGCTTCTTGGAGACGCCGGACAGGTGAGGCGAGGAGTACTTTCTTGCCAGAGCGACGGAGGGGCTGTGGAGGTGCTGGGACAGAGTCAGGAGGGTGACGTTCTCAACGTGGTCCCACTCTCCGTCGTTGACCTCGGGCTCGCCAAGGATCGCTCTCGCCAGAGCCAGAGAAGAACGAGCCATGATGGAGGGCTTGGTGGACACGAAGTCGCGGTGGTACAGGGCGATCTCGCAGATGTAGGCAGCCATGTGCTCAACCTCGACCTTGTCGTGCTCCTCGGCGACGATGAGCTGGGTGAAGAAGTCGACGGTAGGGTGGCCGATGGTCCACTCGAGAGTGTTGAGGACGTGCATCTCCATCTGGGTGAACATGCCAGCATCGTAGAGGCCGCAGCACATGTTGTTGAGCTCGTGGATCTGGGGCACACGGTCCTTCTTATCTCCGTACTTGGCAGCGATCAGCAGAGCAGCACATCCAACAAGTTGGTAATGTTGCTTGTACACGACACGCTTGGAGCAGTAGCGGTCAAGCAGGTTGACGGTGAGGAAGAGAGTCTCGGGGAGGAGGGCGAAGGCGGCATGGGCCTCGATGAGAAAGTCGATGAGGTAGGGCCTCATGTACCATTGAATCTCACGCTGCATGTCGATGAGGTTGGCGTCGGGCATCGTCTCATCCTGGTTCAACGTCAGCAATAGAACACATCGAGTCAGTCCCGCCTCATCTTACCTCCATGTGCCTCATGTGCTTCATGATATCCTCCAAATACTCGTCACCGGCAATGCGGGAAAGCTCGCTGGCGATAATCTCCTGCCGTTGCCTGGCAATCATCTTGGCAGCATCACGGGTTCCCATCCGTGGCCTTTCAGGTTGCTCATTGCCCTCTGTAAAGTAGGTGGGATCGGACTGCTGTTGTTGTTGCTGGTAGTACGCCATTATGAATCGAGAGGTGAGTCGAGGGCGGTTGTAAGGGGGTTGGAGGATGACGGGGTCGAAGTTCCGATTTGGGAAAGAGTGACTATTAAGTTCTCCAGGAAGCTTTTTTGGTGGTCGGAGATACGGAAAGAGCAAAAAAAAAAAAAGAAAAAAACTCAAAAGTCGGCTGCGCAGGGAAAGAGTGTGGAATGGTGCGACCGAAGGATTAGAATATTAGTATTAGAAGGAGCGTGGTGAAGATGAACAGGGTCCGGCAAAAGAGTGACTGTGGCTGGAAGTGAAGCCGAAATGATGCGAGACCGAGTTCCTGCGTACGGGATGACGGACGGAAAGGTGGCCGGGAGACTGGCCGTTTAAAGAAGAGGTCGACTGGGGCTCTAGAAAACAGGCGATTCTTGGTTAGCCTGGTGGTTCCTTTGGATGATTTCAGGCGCTCAAGAGAGCCTAGAGCAGCGGATGTTGTGAGACAGGCAGCTATCGTTGACTGGTGACGGGCGCAGTCCAGGCGGTTGCGGGCTGTTAAATTCGTAGCTGGCGATCCAAAGGGCAGATCTCGGCCAAAAGCCCGCGAGCGCTGATTCGACAATTGGATGGTGGAGACGGGTTGGCACGACGGGAGATGGAGGCATCAACCAGATTGGCGAGTTTTGTCTGGGGCTAGGCGGGAGAGGATTGAAGGGGAGGAAGGGGGTGGTGAGAGGGCAGGTCGAGGAACTGGGGGGAAACAGGTGCTCAGGGTGATGGCGAGGCTTACCGCCACAGTGGGAAGATGGAGGTTGTCGAGACAAGAGGAAATTGAGACAATTCCTGAGGGTTGGACGGGGGAGCTACGAGCTAACGTGTCCCACGAGCGATCCTCTCCTCGGAAGGTTGGTGAATGAATGTGGGGAGGCTTTCTCCGTGGGTCAAAAAATCGGATAGTAGCGGTAAGGGAGGGGGAAAAGGGTGAGTAGAGTTCAGAACCTGTTCGTCCGACTCATCGGAGAAAGGAAAGGGTGCTCGGTGCTAGATGGGAAGAAGCTTGGGCAGGGTTTTGGAGATGGAGACGAGAGTTCATCCCGTCATCAGACCAGGCCGGAGTTGTCGTCGAGTCGTTCATCCAGAGTCCATTGCATTCATGTCAAATTGCAGCATTCACCAAAACGTACCTTCACTGACGATGCCCAAAGGACAAAAAAGAGAAACGTCTCCTATAATCCTGACGGGATCATGTATGATGACTTTTGTTGACGGCCGACAACTCGTGAGCGACGATTGGGCCAGGTGACGAAGCGAATCGTATCTGGCAGCTTCTGCGGAGCTTTGGGAACCTTCAATTCCTTGATCGCAGGGATCGGAGATGGAATGAGGGCGAATGGGGAGGCCGGCGGAACGAGAGGGAGCAGTCGTCGGAGGGCCGATGAGAGTCGTGTCGTTGTCGGGACTGAGTCGAGTTCCTCGGGTCGAGAGCGAGGAATTCTTCAGGGGGTGTCTGGTCGCAGCGCAGATGGGCGTGGGACTGGTGTCGGGTGAAGGGCGAGGCGAAGGGGCGGAACGGGAGGGACGTCGGTGGATTGGGTTGCAAAAAAAGAAGTGTAGAAAATACCAGTCAAGGCCTTCTGCACTATTGATTTCTCTTTCTGTCTTTCAATCCGGTCTCTTGCTCTTGCGTTTCGTCTTGCGGACTTCTTTGCAGAATTGCAGCTCCAAGCGGATGGTCGTCAAGTGAACCCTTTTGAATGACCGAGGCGGAGGAGAGCGGAGGCGGGATGGGGGGGGTTGCGTGTAGGAGAAGCTGGTCGTCCTAACTGCTGGTTGGTTGGGTTGGGGTACTTGTCCTCGTGGGAGAAGAAGCACTCGATTGGTGGTGTTGAAGGGAGAGGTTGATTTGGTGATGTCGAACCTTCTTTTTTGGAGGGAGGACAGGCGCCAGATTAAGTCTCTCCTTCCTTCCTCTTTTTTCCTATTCTCTGGGAGGGGGAGTGAGTTTAGAGAATGGAAAGACCCTTTAGTCGTTTTCGGCGAGTAAAGAGGTCAGGAAGGGTTGGCTTCGGAGAGGGAATGAATGGATGGGGAGAGTCGAAGAGGAGGAGGGAAGGGGGGAGGAGAGGGTAGGTAAAGGGTTGGAGAGCGGAGGAGGAGATGAAAAAGGATTGGAAGAGAACGAAGGTGTTTTAACCAAGCACCGCACCACCGACGCTCAGCGAGGAGGAGGAGTAGGTACCTTCTTGCGTGGGTACGGGTGTGTGTGTGTGAGAGAGAGAGTCCACCGGTAAGAGAGAGAGAGAGGGACGAGTCTGTCCCCCCAGTCCCAGTTCAGTTCCCAGTCTGCAGTCTCCAGTGTAAGGCAAGGTCCCCCCCTTCCTCGGTTCCAATAAAAGGGTACTTGCAGCTTTGGCCTTTTTGGTCTAGGAGAGAGTGGGAAGGAGAGACCTGGAGAGGTACCTTTTCTGTGACTTGCGTGGGAAAGAGAAGGAGAGAGGGGGGGGAAGGGGAGGGAGGGGTGTGCCGTATGGTGCTTTCCTGGGCTGGGCTGGCAAGTGCAGGTGCGGGTGCAAGGTGGATGGATGGTGGACAGGAAGGACAGGACAAGACAGGCAAGGGCAGGGCAGGGCAGGGACAAGGGACAAGCTCGAACCAGGCTTGAGCCGGGCGGGCATGGGGGACGGGGCTTGGAGCAATGCTGCTGGGGGACTGGCAGCTGGCAATTGGGCGGGCGGCGACGCGGACGCGACCCAGGGTGAGGTACGTACCGGATGTGCTGAAGCAGCTGCTAAGGGTGCTGCAGCTTCAGTGAGTGCGCTGAGTGGACGGCCAAGCTGTTGCCGCACTTTACTTGCAGAGCCGGCCCTCTTTTCCTTGCAGATGTGCCCTGCAAGTGCAGCAGGAGCGACAGAAGCAGGCTGAGTGAGGTGAGCAGCGATGTGATGTGAGTGAGATGGACGGGAGTTTCGCAGTTTCGCCCTCTTTTTTTGCTCCCCTCGAATTGTTCTGCAGTCCTCGGATGCCAGCGAACGAACGAGGCAGACAGGCAGTGAGGAGACAGACAGCCTCAGCGGACAGCAGCAGGAGGCAAGCAAGCACTTCTCAGTACTCACACATACACACAATTGATTGTCTGCCCTAGGGTAAGGTAGCTAGCGAAATGTCGGTTTCCAGCTGTCGCCGTCCAGTGTCCAGTGTCCAGTGTGAGAGAGAGAAAGCAGCAGCTAAGGCAATGCCTGTCGAGCGCGCGCCGAGAGTGGATGGCCGACTTGCAGGGTGGGACCTTACAGCAGACGTGAGCCGCCCGTCGATTGGTTGCGGCTGCTGAGTGCTACTGCGTAAGTACGTTAGGAGGTACGGAACCGTTTGGCACCGTGGACCTGACGCCGGAGGCAGACAGGACAAGGCAGGAGCAGGAGCAGGAGCCAGCAGATGCACCCCCCAAGACAAGACGAGAGGGACCTCTTACGACACAATGACCGCTTTTGTGCAGCAGCCCGATGCCGTCTGGCTAATGCCTTGTTCTTGGATACTGACTGACTGCACTATTCGAATGGATGGCAGTTGTGCCTTGTGCCTGATGGAATTGTATCTGTGCCTAGCCTCGATATGCCACGCTGCAGATGATGCCACCCGCGTAGCTACCTACGTTGGCAGGCAACGTAGATTGATAAATGTCTTTGTGTGTATCACTGGCAGTAGCGTGTTCCACCGCAAGGGTCAAAAAGGAAAAGGAAGACAGGATACGGTACGTAGACCTTCAGAAGTCAACTCAGGAAATATCTCCTGGATGGCGTCCGATTTAGCGGACCACGGAGGCGTCAGACTCTTTGGCTAAACGGCGGGCCGGCTGCGAGAAAGAATGACGAGACACGAGGCGAGACGTCGAACGGGATCACCGGCGTTGGGCGGGGGTGAGGGTGAGGGTGATGTGAGAAAGGAACCGCTGAGAGTGGCCCAACGACGACACCTGCAGTGGACCCGATGCGCCAACAGCCTGCAAACGTGCTGCTGTCAGAGGCGACGGCGGCGACGACGAAGCCTGGAGCCGGTCGTCGACAATGTGTGTGAAAGAAAAACGATGGTGGCTGGGCTGAGCGTTTCCTTTCCACACCCCTGGCTCTAACTGATGTGCTGCTGCTGATGGCTTGCTTGATTGCCCTTTGTCGCGGATGGTTTTAGCGGTTGCGTCGACGAGACGGTTCGGCGTTCGTTCGTTCTTCTTTCGCCCAGGGCCAGGGGGGGGGGCTCGCTATGCTTCCTTCTGGTTGGTTGGCTGTCAAGACTTGGCCAAGGCAGAGACGCGGCCGGAGAGTCGCACTGGCGAGTAATGATTGGCGGGGTGCCTGTCCGATATATGCTGACTGATCTGATGAACAAAGGCAGGCGGCTTATGCTTGCTTCAGGGAATGCATGTAGAGAATATGTAAGATGTTCCCGAGCTGGTGGTAGTGTGCAAAAGGTGCGGATATGCTGTGTGGGTTTTAGAGCAATGGTGGAGATTCTGCGTCCTGGTGGTCAAGGTCCAGGGCGGCCGGTTTTGCGTGTAATGGTCGTGTTTGTGTGCAAGGTTAGGGAAAGGTGTAATAAGAAGCGTGAGCGTGAGCGTGTGCGTGTGGTGGTCGCGGTTTGGGTGGTGTTCGGAGTCTGGAGCAGGGATTGACGGGAAGCCAGGCGCCGGCTGGGATTGGCCACGACGCGGTGCAGGGGGTGATTTCTTGGTGTGTGTGTGTGCGCCTTGTCCTTCTGGAAGAAGCGTGAGGTTCCTCTGTAGTGGATATCGGGGGACCGTGGACGTGGATCTTGGGGCAGTTTGGCGACATTAAGTGATGGATGACGATGATGCAGATTTGGCTCCGTACGAGGTGCCTCCTCTCCGTGGGCGTGCGTTTAATCGTGGAGAATCTGCAAAGTAGAGCGGGAGGGAAGACACACAGTCATGTAACTGTGGCTTGGATATTGGGGGATGGGGCATGCAGAGAATATCCCAATGAAATGACATAGGTAAGCAGACGGATATGACGGTGGAGAGTGTACTCCAACGGCGAGCGACATTGGATACATTTCCCGTCTCCTTGGCCTGATTCTTCCCACGGCGCCCTCCACCGGTTGATATATGCGTAAACCGTCATCGCAATCCACCATTGTCTGATAGCATCGCCATCGAGAAGAGCAGGCCAGGCCAGGCCAGGCAGGCGGTCGTGGTCGACGAGGCCCGCATTATTGTTATTTGTTATTCGCAATTCGAATCTCGCCCGTAGATCTTGTGTGTGTGTGTGTGTGTGTGTGTGTGTGTGTTTGTTTGTTGTTATTCCATCCGAGTGAAGGAACCGAACTTCTTGGGGCATAAGAAAGAAAAGGTCGATGCCGTCCGGGCCTCTCCGGGACGGCCTCCACCCAGGACGCAAATCCGAGAGCTGCAATTGGGCCGACCGTCTGCAGGTGTCGCGTCCCGTCAGCAGCGGCGCACCGACCGTCATCCATTCAGCGGCCGTCCTTCTAGAAGCTCCAGTGTCCCCTGCAAGCCACAGGATGCTCCTCCGTCCAACACAGAGAGCAAACGGCGGCCACCATCATCACGGTGGGCCGGCCCCTGCGGCCCTCGGGCCACTGAGCGTGCTTCAACGACAGATGCCTCGTCGCCAACCAGACAAGCTGTTGTGCAGCTATCCAATACCTGTGCAAGCTGGTTTCTTGCATGAAAAATGCGAGATGCAGGTCTCCATCGAGGCCGCCCACACAGAGACCACCTAAGGCACCTCGTGGAGCCTGAGGATTGAGCAAGCAGCAGCAACCTGAGGATAAGCTTCATCCGTCACTTTCATCATTAAAATAAAATAAAAACAGCCTACAAACGCAAGATGACGGGATCGTCACCCGCGCAGGGGCAAGAGTCAAGAGCCCAGCGCCCGTGACCTGGAACCGGCCCCAATCCAAGCCAACCCCATGCTACTCTAGCTACTTGCGTGCCAATACTGCATGCGTCCATCAAAACTTCCAGAAACTCAACATCACACACGCAAACGCGAAAACCACACGTCCCTCGGACACCTTTACCAAACGAGACCGTCGTAAATGGGGTCGAGGGTCATGCGTGTTCTATACACTGCCTTACCTTACCTAAGTACCTTAGTTACCCAAGGTAAGGTATGTAAAAATGGTACCTTCCGTGCGCCGCCCACACTTACCGCAGGCGCAGGCCAGGCGCAGGGTCGACCGTACCACTACCACCACCACCACACCGGCTCGGCTTCAGATTGAACAGTGAACGGCCATTACGGCTCCTTTTCGAAGTTGCAATTGCAGGAGCCTAGGGCAATCCTGCTTCAGATACTGGCCGACTGGCGCTGCCGCAACGCAGGCTTGGCGGGGCCAAGTGTCCGGTATCATCGCTATGGATCGTCATCTCATCATCAAACAGCCCGACAACCATCAGATCTTTCCGGCAAACGCACGTCCATCCAAGAAAAAAGTGAGCCGTTCGATTTTCCAGTTTCGGCGACCGCGTTGAGGTCGCGTTGAAACCCAATCGACACTCAGATGTGGTCGTAATATTTCGCCTCTTCAATACCATCCCGTCCTGTCTGTAACTTCAGCCCCTCCAAGCCGGACGCATCGGAAAGGGGATTCGTGGTGGCATTGGCATTGGCATTGGCATTCGAGGATTGGGGATTTTGAGGATTCACAGGGTTGTGTGGAGCCAATTGCCATGCCAGATGCCAGTTGCGAGGAACACCTCTCAATAGTTTCCATCCGTAAGGCGTTCCGAATATGCCTGCACATTGAAAGGGTAAGCGAAATCTGAACTCGCGCAATTCCTGGCGTGTATGCTTTCCGAACCAGTCTCCAAAAAGTCAATTGGCCCATCTCGAGTGAATTGGCCCTGCAAGACGTACGCCAGATCATCGTTCCCCTATCGCGCCTCGCGAAACAAGAAAGCACGCAACACCCAGGAACCAACTAAAATCTCCCAAACCTGGCTGGCTCGTTTCCCCTCTCATCGCATGCACAGTACTTGCGTATGCAATGCAAGCAACAAGAATCCATCTCGCATTGGACAAGGAATCTCCAATGCCGCCGCAACTGCTCCTCCCCAAGAGAAAAAAAAATGAGGACATGGACCACCACCCAGCCCAGTCGGCAACCCTATCCCCGGTCCGTACATAAGAATCACAACCGGCTGGGCCGCTTACGTCGGAGTGGATTCCATCGTCCACCGGTCCCCAATTGCAACCGACAATGCCCTTCCCAAAGGTACCCATCCAAGTACCTCGCATGACCTCGCAAGGCATGACTTGGGCCAGTGTCCACCCGCGCTAGGTACTTTTCGGGCACCTTCTCCTTTTTTGTGTCTGTCCCCTTTCCCATCGGTGATGAACAGTTCCAGCTTCTCTTGAATTAAAGGCAAGGCAATTAAGATATGCAGAAGCCCAGATCGTGATCCCTTTTTGTTTTCTCATGTCTCCAAAATGAGTTTGTTCAATGCTGGCACGTTAGGGGGACAGCGGCCCAAGCGAAAACCAATTCCAGCGGGCATATCAAAATAGCACATTCAAATGCCTGCAACTCCATAGGGCAAAGACAATTTTCCCCAACCCAAGCAGAGAACCCCTCCAGCATGAAGACGCCAAACGGTCGTCAACCATTCCTTTTGGCACATCACATCTCGCCTTTCATCCACGAGTCCACAGCTGAGGAGATCTCTCATCCCATCAAATAACATCCCAGTCAGCCTTCGTTCCCATTGATCCAAATTCAAGTCAAACTGCTCATCACCCCCAAAGTTCCAGGAGCCAGCCGGGAACGGTCGTCAATCTTCCCACCCTTCCCTCGTCCAATCATTGGCCCCCTGATGCCTGAACGCTCGACCTTCTCCGACATCCCGGTCCCGAGCACGAGGGCGACCGAACCGAACCCGGAACGCCGTTTCCCACGGACGCGCGACGGGGACCAATCACAAGACACCAACACGAACTTGCCTACGAAGTAACCGCGACGTTCCCACGCAACCTCATTAAAAAAAGGAAAGGAGGAACCACTCTCACACACGACATTGCCTTTTCGTCTATGTGTATGTGTATGCCTCCTTTCTGTTTAACCTCACTTCTTATAAACGCATTCGTATGTAATATTCGCAATACCACGGAAATCCCGTCATGCAGATCCAATCCAGTCGCCAATTGTGCCTGTCCCGTCCCCGTTCCCCCCTTTCCCCTTAAACGTTCAGACCCGGAGGCCGGTGCCAGTGCCTGCTTCAAGCGAGATGGAACTGCACTGCAACAGCTCGAGCCAACCCTGGCTGGCCCAGCATCACCGGAAAAAGAAAAGAGTGAAGTGATGCAAAAATGCGCATGTAACTGAGGATCCCCTTCCTCGCCGCCCACCCAAGAAAGAAAAAGAAAAAAAAGTGTTCATCCACCAGACAACAACGACGCAATTCAAGTCTCTGAAATTCCCCCGTGTTCCATACGTGCCTCCTTAGCGCCAAGCCGATCGATCCATTCCCCGAGGCAAGCAAGTAAGCAAAAAAAAAAACCAAGTATTTTCGCACAACTGCAAAAAGCCCACTTGGCCTGCATCTTATCCCAGATCTCCGCGTCAAGATCGTGTGAGAGTTTTCTTACACCACCTTAGGGGGGTTAGCTTACGGACAACACGATACTACAAGAATCCATGGAAAAGCCTACCTTACCTACCTACTCATTCACCCGCATATGCGTACTTTTTACACAAACGTCACCTCAACCCATCAACCCCTCCCTCCCTCCTTCTAACCCAAACTCCCAACTGCCCCATCGCCGCCAAGACGCGCAAGTAAAGTGAACCTCTTCATAGCCGCATGGCTCAGCTCAGTCGAACGACGATAGTCCGCCCCGCCCCGGCCCAACCGACAGTAACCCCAACGCCACCTGCCTATGCCGTTTTCAATCACCTGGATATCCGGCACGCAACGCATCGCATCGTCAGGCACACACACGCACATTAGTTGCACACGCCCTCGTCGATCCGCCGCCGCGCCACACAAGCGCCAGGAGGGAAAAAGAAGATCGCGATCGCTTGCTTCACTACCTCCCCTTTCACGCGCGTGTTTGTTCCCCGTCAAACCCCATTAGCAGGAGGCCAATTCCGCACGTCAGACGCGCCCAAAACGGTCCCTTCCCCCTCCCTTCTAGTGTACACCCAACGGGGTTCGCGCTCCCCCTGAAGCCTGAAGCAAGCCACATCTATCATCGCAAACCAAAAGATCCTCCTCCCCCCAAAAATACAACACGCGCACATCATCCGCCAGGAACAAGCAGCGTGGAAAAGCCACCGCAGACTAATCCCATAGCTTCCCGTCCGTTCTTGAAGTCTAGTTCAACTGCTGTAATCAACTAGCACTGATCCATTTAGCTGCTGCCTTGCACGCCGTGTCCCGCGTGGGGGGAGACGCTGTACAACTGGCTCCAATATCTGTCCCTCGTCCGCCACCGCACCCTGCGCCGTGCATCACCACCGTCAAACTTCCTCTGCAGTAGTCGCCATCTTCCCGTAGCCGCGCAAGACACGAACCGCTCATAGCTCCAAGAGCTTTGCAAGACCCAAAGAAGAAATAAGAAAAGATATACTACCCGGCAAACGCACCTGACTACCCAATGAACCCCCCACCCCCCCCCCCTGTAATCTTCTTTGCTTTTCCCCCAATGAACCACGCGCGCGGGATTTGCATCGTCGCCTTACCACCCCCCGGTCACCGCTTCAAGTCTCAGAGCTGAGACCTGCCTGCCTCTATTTTGTTTTTCTGCATCCCGCGCATCGGCAACACGATCCATTCTCGCTCGGGGTGTGTGCGGCGTCCCATCGAGATTCGAAATCTCATCCACAGAAAGGGGGGGGAAGGGGGGGGGGAAGAAAAGAGTTGGTTGCCGCGTATCAAGTATTGAATGTCTCACAGGAGAAAAGTGCAACACTGCAAAACACCACCGTCAACTTGTCAAGTCATACGAATTAAACGCCACCGTTCGACTCCGCGCATGCATATCCCGTCATCCCATCTCACCAAAAAAAAAAAAAATCCCAATTGACATTCTAAAACATCCGCTGCCGCCCAACCTACCTACGGCGGCGGCTACGGACGAGACATTGAGATTGATGCAGGCGTCTAAGCAAGCAACCGCATCAAACGCCCTTGCCGCGTTTACGGTCGCCCTCTTGAACCCATGCGTAACACGCTGTGTGAATTCGAGGCCTTCTCATTCCCAATCCTTGGCCTCGTACCTCTCTCGCCTGAGGATACCCATGCTGTCCAAGGAGTAAAGACACGGCGCGGCGCTTGTCAAAACCACTGAAGCATCACTCCCTCACACAATCATGCGATGATCAAAGGTGAAAGAAACCCATCTCCAAGTACGGGTATATACTCCGTCCCAGCTAAAAGGAGGCGGCGGTAATATTCGTCTTGCACACCCCAGCGGGAACAAAACCACCAGCCTAAAACGGTTACAGACCGTACCTAGAAGGGGGGGGGGCGGGGGGGGGGCGAAGGGACGTGCTCCGGGCAGTCTTCTCAAAAACCACCAAAGAAAAAATAGATTCGATCCCACCGCAAAACCCCCCAATTACCAATGCCGCATCAACATCGTCATCAAACAGTCCGATTCCCATGTACTGGATCGATGCCATCGGTAATGAATGCAACGGCAACTGTCGTCTACAGATTTTACTTTCGAAAGTGACCCCTGTCCGGAGGCTCGCCCAAACCAACACGGCAAAACCACACCCCTGACCCGCGGTTCCGTCCCACCGGCGCCGACAAACTGGGCTCAAGAAAGAAAAAGGGGGGCGGGGGGCGGGGGCCGCCGGGGTGGGAAGTTCATTTGCACATCTGCGCCTCTCCCGACTCAGACCACGTTTATTTCTTTCCAATGGAACAACTCGCGCTCCCAAGCGCAAGTTGCCTGGGTCTCTCTTCAACGACTCAAGCAACTGCCTTAATTAGTCGGGTTGACGTAGTCAATCGGACAACTCTGAATCAAAGCGTTTCGAGAAACACAAACTTTCTTCCTTCCCGCTTTGTTCCCCCCCCCCCCCCGGGTGTCTAGCACCCGACTTGTCAAATGAAAGAAAATCCCACCTGATACATCAGACGAACAAAGGTCAGTGCTGCAGCCCACCTGACCTTCACACAGACACAAGAAAAAGCCGCTGAAAGGATTGGATTTGCCATTCTTGGTGCCAATAATTGAAAAGAGGCGCTTGCGTTGGAGGAATAAGGTAGTGCCGTCTCGGCCACTTTACGCGGTCGGTGTCCTTTATGAACCCCTCAACGCGGTCGCGCCGTACTAGACAGATGTTCGTTGAATTGTCATCAAATGTTGGGAACAGACCCAGATGCTCCCCCGGATTTGCCCCTGGCCCAGCGCAAGCTACTCAGTCCATCTCGCGTGCAAAGGCTCCCCGGAGTCATGTCCGTCCCCAGTCTCTTGTGCCATCTCGCCACAGCGGCAAATATTGGAAGGCTCGCCATCGTTAAGCCTCAACATGACTCCCTCGTCTTTCCCCGGATCTGGCCCCACCCTGGCCTCCAAAAACGGTCGCTGCCGTCCTGGCCTCGGCCCTCGACCTGGGCTTGCTTCGACTGCCAATGGAGCCGTCACACCGACCAAGCTTTCGAAACCCCCGTCTCGCTGTAATCCTGCTTTGCTGCCTGCCTTCTGCCAACGCAGCAGCTGCAGTTGCAGTTGCAGGAGCCAAAGAAGGCTCGACACAAACCTTGGTCGGCAGGCCGCCTGGCTGGTGGTTGCAGGGTGGTTGGACGAGTAAGAAGCGCGCCTACTCCAAATCCCCCAGAGACCTCATCCTTGACGGCTTGCGTGCGGTTAACCACTCGCTCTCACTTACCCCTCACCCCGTTCGCTATCATACGAAAATCGACATCGTCCACCACCACCACCACTAAGTGAACCCTGGCAGATAGCACCACCTCTACGTTAGCAGCGCTACTCAAAGTATGGCCCCCTACCCCCGCCTTCAGCTCAGGAACGTCGCGAACCAGCGCCGGCCTCCGTACACCACCATTGCGGACGGCTCAAACTGAAAACAAAAAACGTCCCAAAAATCAAGGAACATGCAATTATTTCCCCGAACCAGCTGCCAACTGGCAAGGTAGCACCCACCACCAGCCCACGCCCGCGCAACTGATAAGCCCAGCGACGAGTCAATTGGACCATGAACCTCCATTGCTCGTAGACCGGATTCTAAGAATCCCACTCGCTTGCGAACCGCGAAAGGAAAAAAAAAGTCAAGATACGCTGGTCCAGCTGGTCCGGCCATGCTCTGCCGTTCCCCCACCCCCCTTCCCCTCACGCCATTCGGTACCCCGGGAAGGCCCTTGTCCGGGGATTCCAGCGAGCCCGGGTTTTCGTAGATATCAGATAGGGAGTCGTGAGCCCGTCCACCTCGTCGCCTGCGGCTAAAGCAAGGCAGGAGCGGATGTGGTGTTGGTTGTGGATTTTGGCGCCAGATGTCGGCATCATCTCGTCCCAGCAGTCTACACTCGACGCCCTTTTCCCGGGGGGGTGTGTGCCGGCTCGTTCGAGGTTCTGATGGGTCCCGCATCTCTATCCCCAGATTGGAGAAACCGACGACACGCGCGCGCACGATACGCGACGACTGGCGACTCTTCAGCGACGCCCCTCTCTCACACGCGACGGGCGACAGGCGACGGGCGGCGATCCTCGGCACGACGAGGGGGGGTCCTCTGTCCGGAGCGCCGGGTCCGTGGAACCTCGACCCCTCCCTCCCCCAAGATGGTGACGCTGTCGTGCTGCCAATCATTTATCTGGAGGAACCAATTGGGCAAAGGTAAATCAAGCAATATGCCTCCTGCACGTCTTCAGCTAGATTAAGCCAGCACTGGCGATGTTCAAAAGTGCGTCGAGGCACGCACACAATCGAACCGCCCAGCGTATCATCATTGATCAGCAGGTGCCATTCATTATCTTTGGTCGAACGGCCGGGGTTGATCCAAGCCATGATCTGCAGCATGCAAGAGCGCGTTGCGTGTCTCCGAGGGCTCGCACCGACATTGGTTTCGAACCGTCGACGTGGCTCGGCGGAACAGACCGTGTTCCCAGCCCCAGAAGGCGAAAGGGAAAAAAAAAAATCGACCTCAACCTCGCATAAACCTCTCAACTTGACTCCATTCGCGTCGTCCATTTTTTTTTTTTTCGTCTTTCGCGTGACCGGGGCGGCTCCCCTCCATTTCTGCATGCAGGATGTAGGTACATGTAGGACCAAAGTGGTTGCATGCGTCTCGTCCTTCGGTGGCGGTGACGTTTTTGCGGTTGCCGCGAACCAACGTACGTCTGTCTATTCGTACTCCACGCCCTCGTGCAACTGTGGAGCGTGTTGGAGATTTCAACGCGTCTGCCACACCAGAGACGCTTGTCCGGGAGCGTTTCCTCTAGAGCTCCCCCCGCAGTGGAGACTGTTCGATATCCATCATGAACTGCAAGTTTTTGAAGCCTCAAACCGGGGCGTTGGACCCGTTTGCAGAGGCCTGGACCCTGAATTTCAGGAAGCCCCTTCAAAGCTTGGGCAATGGTCTCATTGTTGTCTGTTTGAAGCACCAGATGTCTTGTCCGCTGTTCGTTAATCCGGGAAAGTCACGTATAGCAGCTGTGGCGTTAAAATTGCGTATTGAACCTTCGACTTCAGCCACACACACACACATCTTGCTGCAAATGTAATGACCAGCTTCGAGGACGTGGCATCACTTAGTCGTCGGCTCCTAGGCGACAATGCATTCAGAATTTCCCTCATGCAGGCCATCGAAGCCATTTGTCGTCGATATTGCCATCACCGCCAGTCGCCGTCCGCCTGCACCTCGTCGGCGACCGCAGAAAGAATCTGATCACGACTCCGTTTTTTCAGCCACCCCTCCAGCCCCTCTCATGAGAGCCGTATGCCGCACGATTCTCCCTCTCTGACGGGTTGTATCCGCAAGCCTCGGCGATGATCACGACGCCAGCAAGCAGTCCCCGGCCTCCATCAACCAAAGTCAGACGTTGGCCCAGAAGCTGCTGCAAGTAACGGCGCGGGGCTTGGCCAAGATGACTCGTTGGAATGACCTCACGCGAGCGCGTGCGTCGTGACCCGAAGCTTCGGAGGTGGCCAGTAGGGACCACACAGCTTGCTGCTACTGCAGCTATCTGCACGACGCCATAAAATGGGAACCACAGCCCGTCCCCTTGTCGGCCCCGCGATTTCGTACCCGGTCTGCCGCTTCGTGACACCATTTAGCTTTTTTCTTGCTCGCCATCTGCTTCGATGTGATTTGTCAATGGCTTTGACGGCCCGCGGCAGCTGCGGCTCAAGTGCATCGTGAAGCTCCAATATCAAAAAAAATTTCTTCACTTTTTCTCCTCTTCCTCGACCCATCAGGTAATTCGTCTCAACGGCAACGCGTGCAGAATTTTTTGCAGAGCCTCCGCACCAAGTCCCTTGATGCCAAGACTGTGGTTTTTTCCCTCTTCCCCTCTCTCTTACCGCATCTGCAATATTTTGACCGCTGTTGTGACTGCCGTTGGGGGCCCGAGGCTCCTCCGTGAGATCCTCCCCAACCCCCCGGACCCAAATGTTGCCGCAACGTTGTCCACTCAGCCGATGAGCATCAAAAGACTCTGATGGCTGGAACGTAGCGGTCTGTCCGTGGGGACTCGCACCGACAAACTATTGATGCAGCGGTATGCGTGAGGTGGTTTGCCTGTGCACCGCAGGGTCTGCGGAGAGAATGGTGGCGATGGTTGGTGTTTGCGAACGTCACTCGGTGTCTGACTAAGGCATGCGGATGTCGCCTGGGTTGAGTCAATGACAGTCGCTGTCTAGGTCGAAGTGCAACCCGATGACGTTTGGCAGGCTGCATTGAGACCCCTGATAGACAGTTGGCTTAGCCAAACCCAGCAGGTGCATCAAATTGTCGACATGTCCCTTGATAAGTGGTTGAATTGGGGCCTTTGGCGTCGTCGCGAGCATTTGACCGCTGTTGTCGCCAGCGGTACCGAGCGGCGGAGCAGAGACACGGCTTGGTTGCCGCAAGGCGAACATTTGGTGGCGGCACGGTTCAGCAGGCCGGAATTGCAGTTTTCCTTCTCCCAACAACTGATTTTCCAGCGGTCAGTCGGCAAGCCTCCATTGGCGCGCAAATTCTCGGCCGGGGGAGCACGGCGGGCTTGCCTAGGTGCTTGCCTTGTCTCAGACCCTGACGGGTCATTCCACCGAGAGGAAAGGGATCGTTGACATTCTTGAGGGGCGTTGCCAGATGTCGTCCTACACGGCATGGCAAGAAATCAATAGTCTCAACAGACACGGCAAAATTGGAGCTTCGCTTCGCAAATAGACGTGACGGGGTTGGCTCGATGAATTTCTGGCGTGTGTCCTTTTGCTCCAGTCGAGCACCCACAGAGGAGCTCGGAGATGGGGCCTCGGGGACGGCGAGGCGTACGAAACGAGAATTGGCAGACTCTTGAATGAATGCAGGGGGTTGAGGACCCTCGTGGAGTCGTCTAGAAGGTTTTTGGAAGGCAAGAGAGATGCTTGCAAGTTGCAAGTGGTCGCAGCTGCCAAACGGGACGGCTCCACATGACTGTGATCGGGTGCTCCACCACCGTCCCGACACGGTGCATCTTCAGCCACAGGCCGGCGCCCCGGCACGGAAAGAAGACCCCACTAAGCTGCACAACCAGAACAACCCGCACAAAAGACACGAGGCTGATGGCGCTAAGGAAGGTTGAAAATTCCGATCCCGTCCCCAGTTCCACCCAATCGGCCGAGCCCCCCTTGTCCCGACCGGGATTAGCGTCAGATCTTGTGCACGCCGTGTGCTTGCCATGCGCGATCCTAGCATGTTCCGTCTTAGTAATGCAAACCTTATCCTCTGCATTGGTACAGTGTCTCGTGTGTCTCCGTTGTGAAAAGTGAAGGTGCATCGGAGGAGAGACATTGTCAATTGACAGTTGGGAAGCCCCGGTTGAAGAGCTTTCTACCAGCAACAACAAGCAACTTCCCTACAACTCACCTCACTGTAAGCAATTGGCCACCTTCCGGCCCACGGACGTCTGCCTATCTACGCAGTAAAGACGCGGAAACTGCCAGCGCGTCGGAACTCGTACGGTGAAAT
Source organism: Colletotrichum camelliae (assembly GCA_018853505.1). Taxonomy (NCBI): domain Eukaryota; kingdom Fungi; phylum Ascomycota; class Sordariomycetes; order Glomerellales; family Glomerellaceae; genus Colletotrichum; species Colletotrichum camelliae. The sequence goes on along the minus strand of JAELVL010000008.1, from coordinate 1,639,259 downwards.
GGACGCCCTGCGGTTCATCCCAAGACATTGACGGTTTCTGTCGCCTGTCGCCAGTCGCCCCAACCCCTTTGCACTGCTGCAGACCCTGTCCCAGCAAAACGCCTCCTCTTCTGGAGCTCTGACGACGATGTTCTCCCCAGTGCCAGCCAAGCAGCTTTTCCCTCACTTCCGGACCCTTTTTGCAACCCCGTCCGCAACAAATCGGGTTGGCCCGTTATGAAGAGATTTTTGCACCTCAATCTTTCCCCTTGCCGCTGCACCGTCCGTCACAATATCCCGCCCAGCCGTCTCTGCAAGGGTTCACGTCCACGGCCCAGCACATGGCCTGGCCCTGCGGAAAAGAAAGATTTCCCGAGAACGAAACCTCCAGCTCGGGCCCCCAAACTCTTAAGATGGCCGCTATTACTGCCATTACCATCACATCACACCTGCGAATACGCCGCCCGACGGACCAGCGACCCGGGTGGGCCTGGAGTGCTGTCCGCGAACACAGAGCTCCGGTATCCGCATTAGGGGTTTGATTGTGCTTCCAATCGAACCAGTTGAACCCTGAATAACGGCACAGAGGTCATATGTTGGCGTTGCGTTGGAACATGATATATTGCACGCCCGCTGCTGTTGAACCTCAGGCAGAGCCTATATCGGTAATGGCCGTCGACAGGAGCAGCCAACGTCCCAAGCGTTGGGCCGCCGTTGACGGAACCGAGGGAATAGGTGCACACAGGCCACCTGCCATCCCATCATTTCCTCAGCAGCCTTCACGCGGCGTCTGTCGCCCAATTGCCAATTGACAGAGCGTCCGCTGCCAAAGCACACATTTCATTCGGGGCTCACGGTGTCTGCAATTCCGCCAGATACGGGAAGAGCAGCGCGAAACCGGACCACCAGGCACTCTATATCGAATCATGCCGTAGCACCGCCTTCGCTCACGCGAGCCTATGGTGTGAGGCCGTGTAAACTCAATTCGCCTGCCAGTTGGTTCCAATGGCCACTGTCGCACTCGCCAATGCAACTCTTCCATGCCTTGTCTGTGTTTCATGACTGGCCTTTTCCAGGAAACGATTTCGCCGCTGCAACTGCGCAGCTACACAACGTCGTATCCACGCCCGATTCGTGCTCGCGGGGAAGCTGAAAGCGTCTCGTCGGTAGGTTCGCGTCAACAGCCGCCGCCGCCATCTACGAAGACCTGCCACTTGAACCATCGCCGTATGTTTCGTCGCGCTCTGTTTGAGCTCCGAAGAATGGCATGTCAAACACTTTTTGTACACTGGAACTTCAACATGGCCGTCGAGCACGGCTGGATTTCAAACGAAGCAAACAAGGCCACATCATGTTGTCTAAGACAGGGCACGGCAACGTGATTACGATACAGCAACATATATTCCAAGTATGGCAGATCTGGTAGCACCGTCGCGTGGCATCTGCAGTGATCATCAATCACCAACTCTACTTCAGGCACAAACAACGCGCTACACAACTGCTAGAGGCCCAGATCGCGGCCCAAAGGCAACCCCCTGGTGGTTCTCCAAATGCCCCGAATCAGACACGCCGTCAGCCGCTCGGACACCTATCAAAGTAACTTTCCCGACGGGTTAGGCCTGTATCCCCTCGCCTGTCACTAGCCAATCGACCCTAGCAACTTCCATTGCAGCATCCCATCGCCGATGGATGATCAGTCAATGTTGCGACATTCAAATTCGTGATTGCTGACGAACCGCGCAATGTCATCTTGGCCACACAGAAATTGCTGCCTTCAAGGTCTCGGAGCCCTGGATCTTGCTCCATCTCGGGCCGCCGATTTCACAGATTGGCTGCGCGGAAACGTTGCCTTTGGCGAGCTGCAGACGTCTGGCCGCGAAGTTCGTGTCATGACGCGAAGCTGCATACCTTCAATCCAAGTCTTGCCTAGCTTCCGAGGTTCTGAAGAAGCCCTGCCAAGCGAACCTGAACGGTTCACGCAGCCGGCCGTATACCTATTGGTTTTATTCCAAGGATAGGAATGGCAGTGGAGAACCTGCAGCTTGTCGTCGGGGAGAACAGCTCGGTCGTGGGAACGCCATGCTGACCGAACGCAATTGATGGACCTGCCAACCATGGGATTTCATTGGAGCTTTTTCGGAGCTTCTTGGAGCTATTCTCCAGGATCAGGGTGCCTCGAGGCTTTCCTTAGGACAGCTGCGCCTGCTGCTCAGCAGGCGAGGTGCGCTTCCGATTGCTGACCGAACGAACGATGCTCTTAACCGGCGCCGTTGCCCATGTCAGCCGTGGCGTGGCGTTCCATGCTGTAATTCCAGGCCGATGTTGGGAAAGGCCATCTATCGCGGCTTCTCATTCACCACGGAAACGGTAGATGAGGTCTGCACCGTGCTCACGTCGTCCCATCTACGGTTACCGAACGGGCAAACGATCGGCGCCTCGCTCAATTTCAGCCTTGAACGTCCAGCCACCTCACTTTTTGACGGGCGGATGTCCGCGAGCTTAATAGCCATCATCAATTCTTGACAGCTGGCCGATGCTTTTCTCAATGTCCCGGTCTGGCGACAAACATGCCGGCATTAAAGAATCCAGGCAACGGACTGCGAACGCCCGAGCAACAGGCACATGCTGCCGTCCTGGAGATATACGGCAGTGGATTCTTGTGGAACAGAGGAGATTTTGCCAATCTGGCAGAAACATTGAGGACGCTTTAATCGTGGATACGGGCGCCGTCTCGGATTCCAGCACAAGTTCGTCAGCGCAGTGCCACTCGCTACGGGTCAGCGCAGGAAGCAAGAACCCCTATGCTCGTCACCATGACTTACGACTTGAGAAATCTGCCGCCCCGGTCCTTACGCTCCCCACAGAAGCTATCACGAACTGGCCTGAGCACCCACCGAATGCCCTCAGCAACCGGCTTCTCGGATTACTTCGGCTTGTGGTATTGTTCTGGGGATCAATTTGAGGCTCATTTGGAAGTGCAAAGCCCTCGCCCGCCCACCGGAAACATGATTGAAGGAGTCTTGCCTGTTGGCTCCATGTGTCCATGATTGTTTCCCCAGGGCCCGAATCCTGCAGCAGCGGACGACCCACCGCACCCCGACACATCCCCCACAGACGGGACACCGGATGCGCCGACCGGCCTGCCTCTTCCGGGTCCTCGTAGAGGGTGTCAGCCGGGCCTGCAACGCCATTGCGCAGTCTTTTGCCGGGGCCAGCGCCTGGGCAAATTTGCCTCGGCGGCTGCAACGGAGCAATCAGCAGAGCAAGTGTGCATTTGCGGCACTTGGGATTGCAGCTGAATGCCTCAAAAAGGCACAAGATGCGCAGGAGTTCGTCGCCCCCAGCCAGGATCGGCTCTAGAACACGGGTTGCGACGCTGACGCCAGTCAGTAGATCGCGTCTTGAACGCGTTATTTCTAGATGATTGCTGGAATAACGGCGTGTTTCGAAATACAAACATGACGGCGCTGACGAGAGGTCCTATCGTCGTCCCCATCCGTGCCAGGTCAATCACTTCACCCACCAGTCGCTCACCGGACGGCCGATGTCCCAGCGTCTGGAAGCAAGACATTCTGATGCCATGCCGCACAGACATGGATGATGGAACGTGGCTCGGGCATGTTTGCTGAAGCAGGCTGCTCATAGGGGGCTGGTTGGTTGGGGTTCCGCAGGTGTCGTCAAGACTGGTGATATCAGCGCAGCAGCGCCGACCGAGACATGAACATCCCATCAGACGTGTTCATAATAGCTGACCGACATATCGCGTCCTGGACGTGCGTTGCGTCCGTTCGTCCTAACATCAGCTTCACGCTGCGTTGCAAACATCGCAACATCAACAACCGAGAGACACACAAGCACATGCTTCTGCTGCAAGCAGGCAGGTTTGATTGTCATGTCTGCCAGTTGTCCAATATTGCCAGGGGTCTCCCCTCGAGATCTCGGATGCAAATTGGAACTAGTTGGACAACCACCACAATACATTCCTCAATTGAGTTGCACGCCAACCCAACCACAGCCACTAAAAGACCGTCCTCGACGAGGGCGAACGAACCATGATACTACCAAAGCACCAACAAGCGTGCAAAGCCAACGAATAATAAAACCACTTTACGCGTTACCTCGTTTCCTCCACGCGACAGACACGGCTGCCCCCCCCCAAACCGGTCAGCACCGGTAGCCTCTGCGGCTGGATTGGGCAGATTCGCACTCTCGCATCTGCAAGCCACAGACGCACGCCCGGTTTCCCCCACCGTAAGCCTGCACCTGCACGCAAAACAAGATTTCGCGCGCGAACAGCTTGCCTCCTCTCATTGCGAGATACGGCCCATTTCAAGCAGGTTAATGCGAGTCCTCCACCTCTTGTGTCAAGACCTTGGAACCCCGTGGGCCAATGGGCTCCCTAGGGTCCCGTCGCAATCGCGCGTGGCCGTCTCAATCTCCTGCAAACCACGAGGCAGCTCTCCGCCCTAATTCTCCGATTGCGCGATGCCTTACGGCCGTCGAACAAGGGGGAACATCTGTCGCTATTTCGGCGCTGTGCCTGACACCCAAGGCGCATGAGACGGGGGCGATTGAGATTGAAGCGGAGTGACAGAGTGGATTGAACGTTGAGAAAGAGGCCATTGATAGCCTTATCACCAGGGGCGTCTGCTGCAACGACTCAGGAGCAGAACGTGTGATCAAAAGACCGAAACCTTCGTATTCAACTCTCCAGCCAACAGCGGAAGAGCGCAAGTGGGTTTTTTCGCCTCTTTCAACGACTCGGCCGTTTGCTTCCCTTCCCAGCAGATCATGATGGGCATGAAATGGTGCATTAAAGGTCACAGTCGCCATGGCCAACCGAGGACGCCCCCAGCCCTCTGTTTTTTTGGGGCGGTCTCGGCAGCGATTGCATCGGCGGTCGAATCGGGTTTTCATCTCCGCTCCCGCCTACTTCTGAGTCGCTCTAAAATCCCAGGAAAGGCTTCCGCGGGTGCCACGCATCTGGGCGCACGGCGTGCCGGCAACGGGCTGGTTCTGCCTTGGGAGGATTGGATTTATTCAAGAAAAAGCAGAGTTGCTTCTCGCATTTTTTATCTTGCGTCGTTGCGAGGTGCAACGCCTATTTTTCTCCCGCCTTCCCATTCCCCCTTACTGAGGCGGGTAATCCGGCACTCTTCCAAGGTCGGGGTTGACGTTTGCACATCATCATTCTACTGTTCGCGCTGGGCTGCGAATAATAACGTAAGGGGAACGGGGACCAGGTTTAACATGTAGAGGCCTTTTGAATTTTGTGGTTTTATCTCCTGACATGCATTAGAGGGGGGGGGGGGGGCAAACGGGCTAGAATGCTCTCTGCTCTGGCTGGATTGGGACCGGATTGCAACGCATCGTCGCGATGTCCGACTCGTGTTGTCGTCCCACCGCCTGTGCTTTTGCTCCGGGGCTGGCTGGCTGGCCTTTTTTAAACAATTTCACCACGTCAAATACCATGTCGGTATGGAGGATAGGCGAGATGACGGAATGCCTATTTGGGGCACCCCCTGGGAAGGGAAAGGGCGGAAGCTGCCGAGATTTGCATGTGCGAGGTTCCAGGGGGTTGGAATGGTCCGGGGCGGTGGGTTGGGTAGGACACATTACTCTTCTTTGAATGTTTGGAGATGCGGTCTGAGGGGTGAAGTTGATGTGTTGTTGGTTTAGGACAAGTACACTGAGAGAGTTGACGGGTTGTGCGACGTACGAGGTTGGGTGGTGACGTTGCTTGACTCGGTAGCTGGTGCTCGGAGTTGCGCCGATGGCGAGAGGTATACGATCATGGCGAGCTGAGCACGATGCCGTCACATCGATACATCTATAATGATATAGTGACCGAAACAGTGATATATGGCGAGAGTGGTGAATCTTGCTGTTGGGAAGGCCAATGATTGTTTAGGTAGATGCTGCTCACAAAGGAGTTACCTGGATCTTTTCGTCCTCGGGGTTGTCTTCTGCGCTCCTCGAGAGACTGCCTCCGTTACTCGTTGCCTCCTTGTCACGCCTCTCGTAATTCCGGTGTTGGTCATTTCTGTCTCTGCTCGTGTATTTGGCTTTCCCACGGGCAACACGGTGGTTTGCCAGCGGCACGTTCGTGTAAGAAGGCCCCCATTGTAGGTCGTCGTCTGCGGTCTTCACGGCTGAGGTTAAGAGGTCGTTAGCCAAGGAGTCGACATGGCAACAGCGTCACGCATTCTTGTCTGTCTCTTTCCACAAGAGCTAGCGCGGTATATGTTGGTTATATAGGTCTCGAGAGAAGTTGGCAAAGGGGGATTCTGTGTCCCGGTGTGGCTTGAGAAAGGGATTTAAAGCAGTCCACATGAGGGAAAAGATTGGACGCGGAGACGACGATGGGAAGTTTCGATAGTAAGTGTCGATGATTTCGTCTGCTTTGAGTTGTGCAATTGAAGATGAAGGACAGGAAAAGACGTCTCCAAGTTTAGAATGCCGGCAGAAGAGCGGGATGCATTTGCTGTTCAAGTATTCTTTGCTCATACGCCAACGACGATGGGGGAGGAAAGGGGAAAGGGATGGTGAGCTATCTTTTCTATAATCTTTGAGTCGAGTTTCCCGTCCATGTGGGCACATTGGGCGTAAGAGACTTTGATGTTTTGGAAGGCATGGCTGAGGATATGCCGACCTACATCCAGGTAACATACATTGAATGATTAGATGAGTAGGATCCATTGGGTCTTTAAGTACGTGAAAGCAGCGCCGCGTATGCGCTGCTATCCACCACTTGTAAGAGACTCTGCTCGTTGGACGCAGATGTAGGACGCAAGACCTCCTGATCCTTGCAACTATTGATGGGGGAGAAAGACACTCTTGCTGTTAAACTGGAGAGTCTGACTTCTCAACCATGCAAGCTCAACTGGGCCAACTGGTGAAAGTACAAGTTATTAGGGCATGTCGACCTGAATACGCAAGCTCTGTGAAAAACATAAAGATACATGTATATAGGGGCGATTATAAACGAAGATATGTCCCCACGGCAGAACAATGCCTTCGGCCCAGTTCTTCAGTGATCGATAGCATTCATCATCTCTCGAATGGCGAAGTTGAGCCTGTCGAGCAACACATTGTTTTCAAATCATAGATGAGTCTACCTTACCGTCTTGGAATACCGCCGTTGGTGTACGTGCAGTATTCATGAGGGATACTCTGATGAAACTTGTGAACGCTGGCATGCTGTGGGCGCGGCGGTTAACAGACGCTGTGTTTACTTACCACAGCGGGCTGGCTGAAGTTTTTCAGACGCTTCGTGTCACTTGCCCATCTCTACTCCTCTGGTCCTCTGGCTGATTGGCTGGCTCTTTTACTTTGTTGAGGAACTTGGAAAGACAGGTTTATATACAGACTGAGCGCCCTCCTCCTATCAGATAATGCTTGAGTTTTCATTCCCAGGTAGCCTTCTCCGACACTAGGTAGATTTACGTACAGAGACTTTAAAATCTATCGTTGTTAAAACCCCGACGAAGCCGTCCTTATAAAATTGAAATAGCCCGTACCACTGAAATATTATGGCGCAAGTGGAGTCTTCTATCCATGCCGGTTAATGGAGAAGACTACCAACAACGGTGCTAACTTACTCTTTGACTGAGTGGGTTCTGGAGAGAAAACCTCAAGCAAGCCTCTATCTATCTCGAATCGCCATGTCTCCTCATATCTAAGCACTGACTGGAGTGCTTGTTGTCTTCATGTTATTCGCAACGGAAACAACGCAAGCGGTGAGATGATGTCGTTGAGGAATTGTACAAAAGCAGGAGCCTACAAATATCTTAGTGAAGCTTTCCAAGCTTTTCTTCTTCAAAGGATCAATCTAAGCCTGTGCTGGTGATTGGATTGTGTGAAATGCAGAAAATTCCTCTTACATAGCCTTGCATTTATATCATTGAGGTGGAGGTACCACTGATGCAGAAGACTTGCACAGATTGGCACACATGAATGTAATGCGCCCTTTGCCACAACTGTACTTAAGCAAAGAAAGCTTTCTCCGATGTAGAGACCCATCCGCGCACACAAATGCGCTATTTCCGTGGTATTTTCTTCAACAAATGACGCTCTCGTTTCTCAGCGCAACTCTCAGGGGCCAGTCTCAAGCTCGTCAGATTGAGACGGAGACAGTAGGGAGCTGTTTACTATACCACCTGCACTTGATCCTTTCTTCAATGTCTGCTGTTTATTATGCGTCAGATCAGCATGTGATTATCAAAGTGGTGAAGAGGGATGGCGGCGAGGAATGGGACAAATGAAAGAAACCTAAGGGTGTTAGATAGCCACTGGACCCCACTGGACCCAAATATGAGCTTCCTCTCTCACCTGAGAATCTAGCGATGGAGGGGACACCACAACATTTGGTTCCTTCATCATGAGATAGTGGCAGCTTCTTTTAAATATATGTTTCGGTAGTGACAGTGGTACGCTCTAGATGAAGAGCTCATGACCACCTGAGTTATTGCAGACTACGCTCCCAGATGAATGATTCGTGAGCTCTTCTCTTGGCGTACGGAAGCCCATACGACGAGCGGACGGCCCGTAATGCTGATGGATGTCAACGTCTTTGCTTTCCCACGAAGCAATTATTCTTCTCTCGTAATAGTGGGTTCCTGGCCAAAAAGGTTATGCTGATACGTCTATATCTTGGTTATAGAGCGAGAGAAATCTAACCATAGTTCGGGAAACGCAAATCAAGAACGATGCAAAACCTAGCATGCCCGTCCGTCAATGACAACTCCGATGGTGTACACCGTTACGCACAGCAAATGTCACATAATCTTACAGTATGGCAACATTGAAACGACCACCTCTACCCGTTCTGATGCGCCGAGCCCATCATGGCAGCGCCCCAATCCCCAACGCCGTCCATCCAAGAAAAGGGGCCCAGATTGTCAAAGGCGCCCGCCATGGGATTCCCGCCACCCCAGCTATCCTCGAAGATGCCCAGATCCCTTTCAGTGCCCACGAATGGCACAGCAGTCTTCTCGACAGCCGCGCCGTCAATGACGCCTTGCATATCATCCTGACCGACCTCCGCCGCGACACCCTCATAGACCCCCTCTTCCTCCTCCTCCTCCTCCCCGCCCGACTCGTCGTCGTCGTCCTCCTCCTCGGCCACCATCGCCGCCCACTGCTCAATCTTCAACTGCGCAATCCGCAGCTTCGTGGCGGTGAGGGACCAGATGTTGTGCCCTACCCCGGGCGGATCCTCGCTGTGCACCGCGAGCGATGCGGCCGCCTGCTCCATGGCGCTGCCCATCTGGCCGAGGATGCCGGGCACGTCGAGGCTGAGCGCGGGCTGCGTCGCGAGCTGGATCTTGAGCGTGGCGATGGCCTGGGCGAGCTGGCTCTCCGTCGAGGAGGCGGCCGAGGAGAGCGAGGAGGTGCCCGTCAGCGTGGAGCTCGTGGTGCCGGGCGTGGTGGCGGAGTCGAGCGGCGAGGGGTTGTTGTAGTTGCCCGACGGGTCGTGCGGCGGGTCCGGGGCCGGGGCGGATGCGGACGGGCGCGGGCGGCGCAGGTCGCCGATGAGGAGGAGCTTGGCCCAGCGGCCGAGGATGGTGATGGCGTGGATGACGTTGAGGGAGACGGGGAGGGTGATGTAGGGGTAGGAGGGGATGGGCTGGCTGAGCCACTCGTCGAACCAGGCGCGGAGGGCGGCGTTGGATTGGTAGAAGGAGTCGAGCGGGGACGGGGTGCCGGCGGCGATGGAGGATTTGGAGAGGGAGGAGAGGAGGGCGGCGTCGAGTTTTGGGGGCTCGTGGATGCGCGGACGGGTGTTTATGGTCAGACGCATGAGTTCTGTTTGTTTCGTTAGAGGGGTTGATGAAGGAGCATTTAAAGGGGCTGCGGGAGGGAACGTACTGTCTTCTTGTAGTCTTGGCGGCATGCTCTTGATGAGGTTGTTTAGCTCTGCGTCAAAGGCGGAGGCGTATGCCGCAAAGGGGGCTCTGGGTACGAGTTCCAGCTCCTCCTCGTCCTCGTTGTTACGTTGGGATAGGCTTATGATCTTGCTGGAGAGGGACTGTATCCTGATGAGGTAGGCTAGGTACGTGTCTGAGTCGAATTCCTGCGCCATCTCGAGCTCGCGGAGACATCGCCGCATGTATGGCGTGAACTTTATAGCTTCAATCTGCCCCATGCCGATGGATATCCTGGAGCTAGGTCAGCAACACACGACGAAAACGAGCAGAAGACAAGGCGGTCGTCGACTTACGTGGAGCTCAGGTACCACACCGCAAGCAGCAACCTCTTCTGCTCGCTCGTCCTCTCCCTCACCTCGCCGAGGTTCTCGACCAGCAGCTTCGTGCGTTCCTGGTACCCGGGGCTGCGCGTGAGCCCCAGCTCGGCGGCCTGCGTGACGGCGAGGGCGACGAGGTTCTGCATCTGGGCGTGGATGAAGCAGTGGTGGTGGTGCCAGCCGAGCATGATGACGAGCCCGGCGAGGAGGTCGAGCGAGCGCTCGGAGCGGAGGATCATGGCGTCGGCGACGTGGGCCTTGAGGCGGTACATCTGGCCCTGCATGGAGCGCAGGCTGCGGAAGGAGGCGACCATGCGGATGCAGGACATGGTGAAGGGCCGGGTCGCGGCCAGGTCGGCGGGGGAGGTGCCGTGGGGGACCACGACGAAGGGGTACGCCGGGGTGAGGGAGTCTTGGTAGATGGAGAGGAGGGTCGCGTCCGAGTCGAGCGGGCCCGGGACCTGGCCGGGCGGCGGGCGGCAGATGCATGTTGAGGGCCCGAAGGAATTGTAGGAAGGGGGGATGGTGATGTAGGTGCTCCTGGATGGAGTGCTTGCGTATGTTTCTGGGGACCTTCCCGAGGTGGTGGCTTGTGATGATGGCGAGGTCTGTTGTGTGTTAGTTGGACGATGTGGTTGATTTTCGACGAGTGATTTACTTACTTCATCGATGGACAGCCTGCTGGGTGTTGCGGTGATGTCGTTGGACCCCTGCAATGCTCTGATGAGGCTGTTCAGACGTTCTTCTAGTTGTGCCGTTTTTCTTGTGACCGATGTTAGCCGAGCCATCACATGATGAACATGTTTTGATGCAACTCAAGAGGAGCATCTTAAACTCGAAGAAGGTAGATGGGGAAGACAAGGGCAAGTACTCACGATGGCTTATTCTCCCTCCTCTTGCGCGGCCCGCGTATCTTCTCAGTGCAATCCTTGCCCAGCCTTCGACACCTTTGAACCGACATACTGAGCCATGTACACAAAAGCAACGAAGGAGGATGCACAACATGACGTACCTCTCACACTTGGGATCCGTCGAGCCAGCCGGGCGGAGGCACTTTGCTTTGGCCACCGCACACTGGGCACACGCGGCACCCCATTTTGCAGGGGGTTCGGGACGGTGAGGGCGGCTGATGGATGATGGCGGCGGCGGCGGCGGGGCGTTTGTAGGCGTTGTCCAAGACAACGACATTGCTATTGTGGTGCGCAAATGAAAATGAGGGGTTTTTTTCGGCTCTCTGTCTTTCTCGAGAATCAAATCAGGTCCTTTCCTCCTGAGCTACCAATCTTGGTTTGCAGTGGATCGGGTTGCTTTGCTTGCTTGCGAACGGCGGGCAGGAGCGGCGTTTACAAAGTTGCCTGTCGATCATGAAAAAGGAAAGGCGGGCCGGCGTTTATATACAGGGCTTTACAAAGGTCCGAGCACGGAGAGAGAGAGAGGGCGAGAGCAGAGTAGCAGCAGCATCAGCAGCAGCAGTCTTCAAACTTACGCCTCAGCATTGTCTTTCATAAAGAAGGGCACGTTTGCCCCCTCCTCGAATATGATGACTCTACTGAAGATCCCTAGACGTTACTGAAACTTTAAAACACAAAAGAGGGTAAGTCGTTCATGGGGACTCGTCAGGATAAGAGGCATGTTGAGTTTGGATTCATGGATCTTGGTGTTGGTAAGTACATGTAACCAGCCCGCTGCGGGTGAGCGGCTGTCCGGAGTTTACTGTAATTCTCCGCCCCGACCGCTGGCTGCCATGCAATTGGGGCCCTTGCGGGCGGCACGCTGAGCTGATGCTTCCACTTGGCTGCTGGAACGCGAACACGGCAAGAACGGTATCTGTTGACCAAATTCCATGCTTGAGCATTCGATGGATCCGAAAAAATAAACAAATCAATGCTGTTCGCGCCGGCTTTTACTTGGGTGTGGACTCTGCCGCCTTCAGTGTGTCGCCCCTCTGGGTCCGTCGCCTCCGATGGCCGCCCCACACGATCCCGGCGTTCCTGCCGGCGCTCTTCGGCCGTCCGGATTGACTTCCGCTCGAAGCCTGCCACTACGTCGTTCAGTGTCATTCATCTTTCTCATGACAACATTTTGGTTCGATACCGGGAGACTGAGAAACTTGAACTCTTCACGATAGGTGGTTCGGGTTCTTGATTTTAGTGAAGGGTTAGAAGCTGAGGGACCCTCTTTCGATGAATCCAATTTTGACAACAACCTACATTACACTTCTTGGACCAAAGCAGTTGATGAGCATGAACACTGATAATACAATACAATCATTGTTACTTATGCCTATCTAATGATTCAAGAAATGCCTATGCAGAAAACTATACAACTATGAAATTGAGTCCGAATCAACTCAAATTTGAAGCTCCTTCTGAATCGGAACCTGCACCCCCTCCCCGTCAAAAACCTCATCACCAACATCATAAGTCAGCATCTTCTGCCCCATGCCCAACTTGCTCAGCCCGGCCGTGTTATACACCCACAACCCGCCCGACAGAACCATCTCGTTCAGCCTCAACCACGGCTCCTTCTTCTTGCGGATCTGGCCCCGGCTCTCCGTCGTCTTGAGCATCTGCTCCGTCCGCACCTTCCTCTTCTGCTCAAACTGCCGCAGCCCGTCCTCGAGCGACGCGCCGGGACAGCTGCCCAGCATCTTGGAAAACAGGAAAATGTCCTCCAGCGCCATGGACACGCCCTGGCTCGCGTGCGGCGGCATCGCGTGCGCCGCGTCCCCGATGATCAGGCACCGCCCGCGCGACCACGGCCGGCCCGTCGGCACCTTGTAGATCGGGTAGAACTTGACCACCTCCGTCTTGCGGATGATGTCGCGCACCGTCCGCGGCCACTCGGCGTTGGAGTCGCCCAGCAGCCCGAGCAGCGTCGCCTTGAACCCCTCGACCTCCTTCTTGCCGCGCGTCTCCCAGCCGTCGCGCACGTCGCCGAACGAGGGGAGGGCCACCTCGCGCGAGAAGAACCAGTACAGCACGTCGCGGGCGGGCGTCGTGGGCGTGATGGCGAGGAGGCCGTCCGAGGTGAGCGTGGCGTTGAGGTCCGTCATGGAGGCCGCGGCCGGGGAGGAGAGGGAGGCGGTCGGGAGGAGGGAGAAGACGTTGGAGATGCCGGTGTACTCGGGCGTGCACTCCGGGTCGACGTAGAGCTTGCGCACGCTGGAGTGGATGCCGTCGCAGCCGATGAGGAAGTCCGACGTGTCCGAGGTGCCGTCGTCGAACGAGGCCGTCACGCGCTCGTCGTGCTCCTGGATCCCGGTCAGGTACTTGCTGTAGTGGACCTGGATGCCTGCGGCGTCTGCGGCTTTGAGGAACACGTCCATGATGTCGGTCCGGGACGCGGAGGTAGCTGAAGCCGGTGCGCTCCTGGCTCCACGAGACCATGTCCATCTTGCCGAGGACGCCGCCTCTGGAGGAGTGCAGGAAGGTGCTGGCGGTCTCGGCGCCCTTTGCTGCCACCTTGTCGTAGAGGCCGAGGCGGTCGAGGAGGCGGAGGCCGTTGGAGGGGATGCCGATTGCGCCGCCCAGGGTGCTTGGATGTGGGCGGATTTCGTAGATTGTGCATTTGATTTGGTGGTCTCGTTGGAGGAGGAGGGCTGTTGCCAGGCCTGCTGGGCCGGCGCCGATGATGGTGACCTGGATGTTAAGTGATCAGTACATTGAAGCATGGTGTGTGTGAGTTGAGAGATGCCGCGTACCTTTTTGATAGACTCCATCGCAAGGGCTTGTCTGATTGGGGGGTTGAAAAGGATCTTGCTTGACATTTGTCTCTGTTGAGGATGCAACTTGTCTTGAAACGGAATCTCTTGCTGGAGGTCGCAACAGCGCATCTTATAGTATCATGTTTTCGAAACAAGAGGCCTCGTGATGTGTGAAATCGGCCATCTCAACCGCCGCTTACACGGCGTGTCGGCGTCTCAAAGAGGCAACTTCCACTCCCGTCCAAGCCACCGTCTTACCGAGCACGTCGGCGGTCCGCGTCGCCGGGGGCGATCGGCACGGCATCCAACATGTCACCTATACCGACATTGCATCTTCACTCGTCATGGCCACCAACAAGGCCTCCCTCGCATTCGCTGCATGAGACGGAATGGGCACGGCCAGTGATCGGGCATTGGACCCACTTCTGCGGCCGGCCGGTCGGAGCTTAGTGGGGGAGGTGGGGCCATCTGCTTCGTGCCGTTTCGCCGTCGGCGGTTTTTCGCTATTCTCCGGCCTCGTCGATCCCCCCCCCCCCCCCCCCCCTTGAAGACTCTCGCACTTCGACACAATCAGGGGGAGCAATCAAAAATCAAACTTTGCCAAACCACGGCCGCGACTACCGAACGCTAATCACACAAAATCTGCAATCTCTCACTAAAGGCCACGATCCACCTCGTCAGCCAGCTTCACCCGCTTCGCCCGCTGACTCGTCAACCCCCTGGGCTCAATAACATGCTTCGTCCGAACCCCGTCCCCGTCCACGACCATGACCTCGCTCTTCCCCTTCCACCCCTTCTCCTCCACATCCACCATGCGCAACATCCCCTCCTCGCCGCCCTCGTGCGCCATCCTCAACAACGCCGGCCGTCCGCCGTCCTCCCCGCCATACACACCCTCCCACAACCCCCTCGGCTGCCCCGGATCGCACACCCGGTTCGACCCCGGCGCCCAGCGCATCTGGCCCGGCATGCGGTGCGCGCCCAGCACGTCGCGCCGGTCCTCGCCCAGCCACAGCCCTGAGGCTCGGCGTCGCCTGCACGTAGCAGCACTTGACCGGCAACAAGCCCGACAGCCGCCGTAGTCCCTGCCCTCGGCCTCGTCGATGATGGCCGTCGCGCTCTGCAGCCACGTTGTCTCGCCGTCGATGGTCACCGCGCACGCGTCCTGCGGGCCCAGCGGCGCGGAGAACTGGGTGCTGCTGCTGCCCGCGCCCGCGGGCTTCACCATGACGGGCACGATGCCGCCGAGCGCGTGCCTCGGCCGGCCAGACGGGCGACGTGGCCGAGACGAGCGGCTCGCAGGTCAGCGTGTCCGCGACGGAGACCTGCATCTCGTAGAGCCAGGTGCGGAGAAGGAGGACGGCGGTCTCGACGCTGATGCAGGACACGGCGGCGTAGGACTTGCGGTCGATGCCGAGGGCGGCGGCGTCGCGGCTGTGGAGCATGGGTAGTGTGGCGCCGGTGTCGAGGAGCATGCGGAAGTGCAGCGTCGCCTCTGCGGGGTCGGGCGTCATGTGCGGGTGCCGCGAGGGCCGGGACCGGCGGAGGGTTGATGGAGGGAGCGGGTTCGGGTTGGGCTTTCGCGGGGGAGGAGGGTTGGTTTGTCGAGGGGGCTTTCCTCTTCCTCGACGGGGGACCTGGCGACGGGCCATCTCACGTCTTGAGATTGGCTGCGGCGCCGTTTGCGGGAGGGAGGGCCGGGGTGGTAGACGAGGTTGCGCATGCGGCGGAAGGACATTGTCACGCTGTAGTGGCCCATCGTATGTGGTGTCCGTCTCGGGGACCCAGGTGCCGCGGCTGGCGGAGAAGAGGGGCGCGGCGGCGCGGGCGAGGGGCGCTTCGAACCAGAGCCAGCCCTCGCCGTGCATGTGCGCGTAGCGGTCGAGGCGGTCGGCGCGGTCGGCGGTGAAGGAGGTGTACGTCGGGGCGAAGTCGACGAGGTGGCCGGCGTAGATGATGGCCAGTTGGAGGAGTAGGGGATGCGGGAGGTGCGGTAGAGGGAGATTGCCGCGGATATGTTTGCGTGTTCGGGGGGAAAGGTAGACTCTTCCAAGGCGGCTTCGAGGGTTTGGATGCGAGATGCGATGGTGGTCTGTTTGTGGTCTTGGAGAGAGTTGAGGGGGGTTCCTACGTCGTCGGTGACGGAGGACTGGAGGGCGGCGAGTTGGGCGCGGGCTTGTGTTAGTGATTTGAGGACGGAGGGGGCGCCCTCGGGTGTTGCTGAGAGGGTTTGGTTGTAGATTGCTTCCCATTGAGTGACCAGGTGTGATGCTGCTTCGACCGCCGTGAGATTCTTGCCCAAGGGCGCGCCAATGACGAGGGATGGCGCATCAGACGGGGTTGAAGTTGATGTCCGGAGGCGTCGGCGCCAGTTGGCCTCGATGTCCTGCGTTTCTTGCTCGATGCGGGCTTGTTCTATGAGTTGAAGCTCGTTCTCTTTGGCCGCATCGTAGTCCAGCGCTGGAGAACTGTCATGGCTGGCAGAACTGTCGTCGTCGTCTTGTGTTCGGTCAGCAACATTGGCTTCCGCTTCTTGACTTGGATTTTGAAGCAAGTCGCGAGGCTCATTGGGACCCTCGACATGACCACTGCGCTCGCTCTCTGAGTTGTCCACAGGCATCGCTCTGCTGTTGCGGTTCTCGTACGATGCCAATGTCTCTGAAGCCTAGGTGGCGAAGATGCATCAGCAAGCCGAACGCCTTTCCTTTGCAGTCATCCTTATCCGTAGACGTATCTGTCTTAAGAGGTCTCGACAGCTTTCATGTGCTGATTCGCGGCACTTGAGAACGCAAGAGCCCAATTGCAAAGCTGCGAACGCCATCCATCGCAGATTTCAGCCCCAAAACACCACCACCCACCCACAACAATAAAGCTCAACCGTTGCACTCAATGTAAACGGCTCAGACAAAGAAACCTGCCGAGATTAGAAGCTCAGAGCTCACAAAGACCATCCCGAAAGCGGCAATCAGCTTGCCCTGCTCTGCCCTGGCAAACACATTGTCCGCATTGGCCGTTTATCCCTTTTCTCAGTCTCTCCCATTGGACCCTTTGTCGCGACCCATGTCGTAAATGCCCGTGACGGTGCTTTCTTCGGATGTGTGTGACACCTCACATGAATGTCTCAATGAAAACTCCAGTCTTATTCTTTTGGGGCTCCTCTGGGATGGCCATCTTCCTTGGGACTTCTTTCGGCCGCCGTGGCGGTTCTTTTCAAAACGGCCATGTCTCGCATCCTCGGAAAGACGATTGTGAGATTCTCTCCTTCATCTCTGTCTTTCAATCTCATCAGTTCTCTTTTTGTGAAAGAAAGGCGTTGCAGTTGCTTTTCTGTACTCTCTGTGTGTTCCATCCCCAGAGAGAGATGATTCTGGTCCTGAGTCACTTGGTCCTCTTATTGATATCCCCTTTCCGCCGCGGCCTGAGCTTCCCTCTTCCCCCCCGGCCCGTCACATCGGACCTGTCACTTGACATCTTTGCTCTTGGAGAGTTGGCAGAGTGCCGCAGCGACCGCCGCAACACATCGCCGTCATGGCCCAAGAAAGGATGCGTATGTCTTCCCCAAGCACGATCCCCCTCCTGAAACTGAAAACCGAATTTCTCACTGGCAAACAACAACAGCCGAGCTGACCGAGCTCATCCGCGGAATCTACCACCGCTTCCCCTCCGAGACGTGGGAGCGCACCCGCACCCTGCTCGACCACCACCCGCCGCACCACCTCTTCGCGCACGTCGAGGACCTCATCGCCACGCGCGCCGTCGACCACGTCCTCCGCTCCGACGCCGCCTTCCGCCGCCTCGCGGCCGACTTTTATGGTCTGCGGCACCCCTGGCTGCGCGACGCGGACCTCGGCCAGGCGCGCTGGGAGGAGTACGGCGAGTTCACCGCGCGCAGCGCCGCCGCCGAGGTGCAGGCGCTGACGCAGACGCAGACGCAGACGCAGCAGCAACGGGACCCGGCCGCGGCCAAGAGGGCGCTGTTGCTGCGCAAGATCAGAGAGGGCGGCGACGTGGAGCGCTGGCGGCGGGTGCTCGGGCTCGAGGATGCTGTGTTTTCTGAAGCGGAGATCCGCGGGGGGCAGATTCCTGCTTTCGGGAGGGGCGAGATGAGGGTCGCGAGGGGGGAGGAGATCGGCACGTGTATTGACGGGCCCGGGGGCGAGTATGGCCCGGAGACGTGGGTGCGCGCGGCCGCGGAGGAGAGGATTGCGCATGTGGGCGTGCCGAGGGCGCCTGGCGATGGCGGGGAGGCGCCGCGGAACCCGTTCACGACGGAGTGGGTGCCGAGGGAGACGCCGGGCGGGGAGAGGTTCCCGGACACGTTTGATCCGTTGTTTACGAGCAACCAGTTCATCCGGCGGTCGAAGAAGTACGAGCGCCCGAAGATGCCTGTGCCGGATGAGGACGAGGATGAGGAGATGGCTGGCGAGGAGGGGCCGGAGGGGATGGCGGGGCAGGCGGGGATCACGACATTGTCGGGGTTGAGGAGGGGGGACTCTTCGACCGTGACGGAAACTTTGCCCTTCCCGGCAGCCTTTCCGGTATGTGCAACTCCTCGGTGGTGTTTGCGACGATGCTGACTGAATCTCAGGGGGAGCCTCCACGGAGTGGCACGCAGACTGACACCGGCGACGTGGGTAGCATCCAGCTCGTCGGCGGGAACACCGTGCCGTCGTCGCCGGCGAGGCCACTTATCCCGGGCTTCACCATCAGCACCAGAACAGATAACCCCCAGACGTCCCAGCCGACGACGCACCCGTCCATCGTCGTCACCGACACATCCTCCACGACAACCCACATCGTGCCCCTCTTCGGACGCATATCGACCACGACAGAGCAGACCGAGGCCCCTCCAGCACAAACACCGCGCATCCACACGCCCTGGCGCGAGGAACTGCCCCCCCCCCCATCCCAGACGACGAGCTCCCATCCCCAGCCGACGACGTTGAGATGGCCGACTCTGACGACGACGATGCTGTCTCCACCGTCTCCTCCATCGACCCGGCCTCGACGACCTGGCTCGAGGACTTCCTCCGCGCCGAGCCTAGCGTGCCCGCCTCCGACCTCGAGATGATGTCCTACCGCGGCTGGCGCATCCACTCGCCGCGCATCCAGCTCATCCGCATCAAAAACTTCCTCGCAGACGAGGACGTCGACCGCACCATCGGCTGGGCCACCAAGTTCGCCGAGGTCGTCCTCTTCCTGCAGCACTGCATGCGCCTCCCCGACGCCGAGCACAAGAGCTGGTGGGACGATCTCCAGGAGGCCATCAAGATGGCGCACACGCACCAGCTCTTCGAGCAGCACCACTACGGCGCGCAGAGGCTCGTCGTCGATTTTCCCGCGATGAGCGCCGCGAGCACGCGCCTGCCGCAGGTCCACGGCGGCCGCGGCGTCGTCGTCGAAGAGCCCCCGCCAGAGCCGGTGCGTCCGCGGTACCTCCTCCATCGCGTGCCCGAGTCGCTGCACGACGTGGACTACCAGATCCCCGCGCCGCTGCTGCGCAACACCTTCCTGGCGTGGTTCCGCGAGGACGGCAACCTGGTGTGGAGGAGCAGCAGCAGCGACAGCAACCCCGGATCAGGGACCGCGGGAAGAGGTTCGGGTACGAGCCCGACTTCAACATGGCGCTGACGGAAGACGCATGGTTCGGCAAGTGCCTCGCCGGCGGCGCCGCGACGACGGCCGCGAGCCTGCGCGGCGAGGCCAACTTCTACATCCTCACCGACGAGCACGTGCCCGGCGACGTCGAGGAGATGACGGTCAACGGCGCGACGCACAAGGTCACGCCGCTGTTCCCCGAGGGCGAGACGCAGCAGCGCTTCGCGCGGTACCGCGGCGCGAAGCGCGCGGCGCTGCAGCTGTGCCTGACGCACTTTGACGGCGTCGAGAACGTGGCGATCCAGGGCCCGTTCCGCAAGCTCGTCATGCCGCTGACGAAGCGGCAGAAGAGCGCGGCGAGGGAGGCGGCGGGCGAGGGGATCGTGTACAAGCCGCTCGCGATCGAGGCGCCGCCTCAGGGGGCCAAGGTCGATCCGCTGGGGCTGACGTTCTGGCACCAGAAGATGCGGGAGAGCCATTATGTCAGGGCGAAGGCGACGCGGGACCGGACGGAGGAGGCGCACCGGCGATTTCTGCAGCAGATTGGCGCGGGCGGCGGGGAGGGGGATGATGATATTGTGCTCCCGCCGCGGAACTACCTCGGTCCGCTGACGGGGATGAGTTACCTGACGGAGGGCGAGACAGACAAGCTCGAGCGGATGAAGATGCTGAACGGGCTGCGGGATAACCTGCAGCGGGCGTACAACCGGGCGCCGAGGGAGATGTTGCAGGGGTTGCTGAAGAACATCGAGTTCGGGTTTGCCGGGGGCGAGTCGTGGGACGTGAGGGACGAGCTGCGCGAGCACAGGGAGAAGCACGGCAAGTACCTCCCGCTGAACGGCGCGGAGCTGTTCTGGATGGAGTGGATGTGCGAGCCGTCGACGAACGTGAGGGCGCAGAGGGGCGGCGGGCTGCCTGCGCTCGGGAGGGAGTTTGAGGTGTTTGTGGCGAGGATGGAGGGGCTGCTTGGGGACATGGACATGGGGAGTCTGCTTGCGAAGGCGGAGGACAAGGTCGACGTGGGACGCGTGACGGAGGCGCTGAATGTTGGCTTGAGGGAGGGCGATTACGAGTTGAAGGAGGATGTTGTTGGGAGGTTTTGCAAGGTGCTTTCCGAGCATGGACGCCTAGGGTGAGTTTCCCCCTTCGATGTCATCAACTCGTCACTGACATCCCACAGATACGAAGCCGACAACGGGACCATCGCCATCTCCCGGCCAAACTGCGACTGGCACCCGGAACACCGCGTATACTGGCCCACGGGCTCCGACCCCTGGGACCCGCACACCAACATCTACCACCGGACCAACCTGCCGGACCCCCTCGCGCGGTGGACCTGGCAGACCGCCTTCGACAACATCAAGCTCGTCGACGCAACCCGGCGTGTGACCAAGACCGTGCTCTGGGCGCTCGCCTACCGCGTCGGCGTCGAGCTCGACGGGCTCACGCGCGACCTCACGCAGGTCCGCGAGCAGCTGCGCGACGCGTCCGCGTGGGACCGCCGCGCGGTCGGGCTGCAGGACGTCGCGGGCCAGTGGCGCAACCACTTTGAGCGGCACGGGCGGGTGGAGGAGGACGGGCTGGGGCCGCCGGTGTCGTACGTCAGCGTGGTGCGGGCGGGCGACCCGGCGAAGTGGGCGCCTGGGATGACGGAGCCCGAGGCGTACGAGGTCGTGAGAAGGGGGGTTATTGATGAGCTGAGCGAGGGGAAGAGCACGCTGTGGCCTTCGCGGCCGCGGTTTTCGAAGAAGCGCGAGGGGGGCAGGGAGGTGGAGGTCGCGACGCTGCACCGGGACCGGGTGTGGGACTGGGCGCGGCCGGAGGTTGCGGGGCGGAAGGGGCGGTTCTTCTCGGTGAACCGGTGGCCGGTGCACCTGCAGAGCGAGAAGACGCAGGAGAAGATCAGGAATAGTAAGGAGGAGGCGGAGAGGGTGCGGGAGAAGGAGTGGGAGGCCGTGCAGGAGAGGTTGGCGAGACTCGAGGAGGAGAGCCGGCCGACGGAGGCGGAGCTGCGGCAGAGGGAGTTCGACAGGATGCTTTCTGTGCCGTACCACGAGGGAGATGACCGCACCGAGTTCTTCCCTTCGGCGGAGTACTGGGGCGGCGACACGCGGTTGCAGAGGAGGGCTGTGGAGGCGCATGTCAGAGGGTTGATTGCCGGTAAGTCTGCTTCGCTATGTTAATGACATGTTTGGATGCTGATGGGTTTTGCAAAAGAGATGGGACCGAATGATGGACGGGCGCCTCGCGGACGAGCCCAGCAAGGCTCGGGTGATGTATCTTCGAGCAGGATCAGCTTGCCGGAGGTCAACTCGCCAGACGTCCCGCACAGCGTGCCTGGTTTCCTGTCGAGGGGCTGGAATCCATTTGGGAGTAGGGTGCCGCAGGCGCGGAACGAGCCCGCCGTGCAGGATACTGAGCAAATGAGTGATACCTCGTCGCTGGTCTATTCGCACGAGGATGGCGAGCCGGAGGAAGTTCAACGGAGGGTGCATTTCGAGGATGAGGGCTGAGTAGGCAGGGTGAAGGGATATCGGCGTTGGTCTGGACAGGTATTCGTGATTTTTGTGGATTGGTTGCTTTAGACAAGATATGCGTTCGTACCAGTATGGACTTGACATGTGTAACGGGGCTTCTGAGTGAATGATCTGTGTTGTTCTTCAAGCTGCATTGAATGTGGCGTTGAGTTGCAGCGGAAGGATGCCGTCGAACATGGAGCTCCGTTTTGCCCGCTCACTCGAGCTCGTGGGCGGGAAGGTTTGGCCCTAGCAGCTTCTTCTGACACATGCCATTCTCGTCCGCCCTTCACTCGAAGAGCGGGCCGCAATGTGTCAGTATTGGGTGCAAGTAGCCGTCTCGCATTCGAGTGAATCAAACCCTCCAAAGAGAATTTCGCCGTCCTGGGCTCCTCGTCGTCGGCGTGCCACAGGCTCAGTCCAAGTCCTGCGTCCAGTCCTGTGTCAGTCGTCGTCCTATACATCAGCATCTCAGTACCGCATCACCACGATTCCAAGCCATTGAGTTCCATGCCCATAATATTAACGTGAAAACAAACAACCCGAAAAAAAGACCATCGTCTGCAGTCGAAGTTTTGATCTTTATTTTCAGATCCGAGCTAGCTTGCCCATAAAGCCTTAATGTTCATCATGCCCTGGCCAACCCAACGATGCAGTATAACGGCAACGCGCAACTCCATTGAGAGAGAATTTTCCCAGAAGCCACCACAGGATTTTCGTAACATGATATCCTTTCCCTGCCGGCGCCTCAAATCTGTTTTCTTCTTCCTCCCGCTTTCACCTCATCATTACCAGACCTCTTGAGGAGAAATCTAGTAGCGCTTGCCCTCGCGCAGAGTGTCGGCGTACTCCTCGAGCGGGGATCTGATGAGCTTGGTCTCCTTCCACAGGTTGGGGGTGAGGAAGCCCGGGTGTTGGAGACGGCGACGAAGGTGGCCTTGAGGGTGTTCTCGAGGGTCTTGGTGGAACCGGCGGAGGAGGTGTAGGCGTCCTCGACACCAGCGAGCTGGAGGAGACGCTTGACGGCGGGGGAGGCGACGAGGCCGGTACCGCGGGGGGCGGGGATGAGCTGTGTCTCTGTGTTAGCCGCAACCTTCGGATTCTCCGTCCCTCACTTCTCTCTCTTCCAAGAGCCACAATGAAGACGGTGCAGCGAGGGGTACACACACGGACGGTGACGGAACCGCACTTGCCAGACTCCTTGGTGGGCAGGGAGTGGGGCAGACCGAGGTTGGTACCCCAGTATCCGCGACGGACGGGGATGACGCTCAACTTGGCGATGATGATGGCGGCACGGATGGCGGTAGCGACTTCCTTGGAGGTCTTGATGCCGAGACCGACGTGGCCCTCGGAGTCACCAATAAGGACGATGGCCTTGAAACGCGTGCGCTGACCGGCACGGGTCTGCTTCTGGACGGGCTTGATCTGCAATTGGGGAAAAAAAACCACAGGTTAGCATATTGTCCCTCTGGTTTCCCTTTTCTCAACTCAATTGCAACAAAAAACGACCCCTTCGTATCCGTAGACCTAAGACAAATTGCAACCCCTTCCCCAAGATCTCCAATTGCGCATTGTCGGGCAAACAGTCGGTTTGCGGTAATTTTCGATCTCGAGGTGTGGGAAGCAATTCGTCGTAGGCCTTTCGGTAATCGGGGATGTTGTTGTAGCAATTTTGTTGTGTTGTGCCTTGTGTAATGTGTGCGCGCACCTTCATGACCTCATCCTTGAGCTTGGGCAGGAAGAAGTCGACAATCTGGTCCTTGATGGGCAGGGAGTGCAGGTAGATCTCCTCCATGCTGTTGATCTTGCCGGCCTTCACGAGACGGCCGAGCTTGGTGACGGGCTGCCACTCCTTCTCCTCGCTCTTTCCGCCGCGGCGGCCGCGACCACGACCACGTCCACGGCCACGGTCACCACCGCGGGATCCGAAACCACCGCCACGGGGGGCGCTTGCACCACGGTCAGCCATAATTGTCGATGTGAGGTGAGGGAGGGGTTGCAGAGGGAAAGAAGTTGCTGCTGCGGTTAGTGGTGGTTGATGGGGGGAAGTTATTTCGAGATTCGTTCACCCACGACTTTTTTTGCGGGGTCTGTGGTGGCTGTCAGGGCCGGACTAGGACATTAATTTTTTGCAGTTGTGCACCGGCCTTTCTCGGAAGGCGGGCTTTGGCGAGCCCTAACGGACCTGAGGAGGAAAGAGGTGGCCTGAGCTCCGAGGCAGACTTTTTGAGGTGCTCGGTGAGCAGAGTGGGGGTTTTGGGGCTCACCGAGCGCAGACCGAACACTGTGAAATCATATCATCCGGCTCCACTATTGGCGCATGAGGTGGTGCTGGCGAACACTAATTCCCCAAAGTCGCAGACTCAATGCGCTCCAACCACACACTCCACTGATAACCAGGGTCGATCAATGCCTTGGGTAAACAAACCCAAACCGAACCCCGCGCATTTGCAATTTCATGTGAGTCACTGTCCGGTTCAAGTTGCAGTCGTCGTCGCTGCGCAAAAGCTCCCAAATGCAATGTCCCAGTGTGTTGTCATCATTATCGTGGGCCGCCTATGTACACCAGCCTTTGTCACCGCCGATTCCCCCCTCCATTGCTTGTGCTCTCTTCCGAACGACGAAAAATGTGGGCTTACAAACCTCCCCCATGCGCAATGCAAACTCCATGAGCTGTGAGCCGGATATCGTACATGAGAAAAACTAGAAAAACCAGAAGTGGGGTTGGGAGGGTATCGCAACTAGAAGCAACTCGCGCTGCAAAGCCACCGGGCGTGTGTGTGTGTTTGTGTGTTTGTGTTTGTGTAGAGTTATTTGTTTAAGCTGAGATACTCGTATGAAATACTCGTAGATGTGGAGATTGGGGTTCGAATATGCGCTCATGAGCAGTGCGGTTCTCTCTGAGTCTTCTACTCGTCCTTCCTGATGAGCGAGTCGGAGGGCTTAACCCGTTGCGCCCATTCGCTGTGCATATGTTAGTTAGGGAAACGGTTTCTCAGATGGTGAATAAACTCACGTCCAGCTTCCGTCGTATACTCTGCGCTTCTCAGCAGAACCCCATCCGGCCTCCTCCAAGGCAGTCTCAATGACACAGGCAGTCACGCCGGTGCCGCAGCTCGAGACGATGGGCTTCTCAGGGTTGACACCCTTCTCCTTGAAGATCTGCTGCAGCTTCTCGGCCGGGTAGAAGGCCTTGGTCTCGGGGTCGAGGACGGCGTTGAAGGGGATGTTGATGGAGCCGGGCATGTGGCCTGACGACAGTCCCTCTCGCGGCTCGGGGTCCTTTCCGGTGAAACGTCCCGGCGACCGCGCATCAATAACCTGCACGCCCTCGGCGCCCTCCTTGTTGTGGTCCAGGGCGATCTCGCGCACCTCCTCGAACTCGGCGACCCTGGCCTCGTCCATCTTGGGGATCGGGTAGGGACAGCACTCGACGCTGTACAGCTCGCCGGACTCGGTGGGCAGCTCCTGGTCAACCCACAGCTTGAAGTTGTTGAGGAGGTGGACCTTGGGGTGGCCAAAGATCTTGAGGGTCCAGCCAACGCGCGGGGCGCTGAAGATGCCGAGCTCCTTGCTGTCGTAGACGACGACGGTGTCCTCCTTGCGGATGCCGAGCTCGCTCATGGCGGCGGCGAAGTCCTTTGCGGAGGGCAGCATGTGTGGGTAGGGGCTGCGGCGGTCGATGACCTTGTCGAGGTCGAAGAAGCGTGCCTTGGGGATGCGCTGCTGGCGGAAGACCTCGATACCGGTGCGACCATCGTTGGGCAGGAACCAGGAGGCGCAGAGGGGGATGACGCGGGGCTCCGGGCTAATCTTGGAGGGCGGTTCTTCTTGAGGGCCTCGTCGAGCTCCTTGGGGGTGACGAGGTAGGAGGAGAAGGAGCGGCGCAGGGCGAAGGCGGCGAGGGGGCGGGCGCATTGCCATTGCGGCAGCTTCGCGGCGGTGCGCGACGACCGAAAAACGGCGACGGTGGCCATGGTGTGTAGTGTGGTGTTTTTTCTTCTCTTTGGAAGTGTTCAATCACCTGGTTTGGGTGGTGAGCGATGTCAGATGGAGGTCGGTCGGGAGAGGACGGGACGGACGACGACGACGACGTGGACTGCGGCGGCGGACGGGGGGTCGGGTCGTTTATCGGTCGATGACAACGGCAGCAGGGCGGGCAGCCCGGAACGCAGGGCCCTCAGAGGGTGGCAGGAGAGAGGGAAGAAAAATCACGAAGACCAAAGCCGCAGAGGCATTGCATGTGGTTTGCGTGCGGGGTTCGGAGAGGGGAAGCTACGAATGAGGCTTGACCTTTTTTTTTTTTTTAAAGGCGGCTGGCAGTAGTGAAAGACGTAGGTGGAGGAGTTTGCTAGTAAGGTGGTGGGTGGTGGTTGTGTTGTTTGGACGGGAGGCCGGTGACCGGTGGTGGGCAAGTTTTTTGGAGAAGGGCGACGGCGGCTGGTGTCGTTATGAACGTCGACCAGTTGGCAGCAAAACTGGGAGTCGCAATGGAAAGCGGGAGACTGCAACTGTCCGGTAAAATCTGGGTGACTACCCAGCTACCAAGGTCACAGGCAGCGCCAACTGGTTGGTTCCAGTTTCCACCTGCCCTCTGAACCTCTGAAGAGATAAGCGGAAGGTGGTCGGGGTCCGCTTCGGTGACTGGCCGGCGACTTGAGCGTCCGTCGTTGGCTGACAATGGCCGCTGCCAGACTGCCCACGCATTTTGCTTGGGCAGTGGAGCACATAATTAGCATAAGGTAATCCACCAGCAATCAGTCGCTGCTGTGTGGTGTTCATGGGCACGCGAACGCTCAATGCGGGGAGCTTGGGCCATGTCGCCATCTTTTTTGGACGTGATTGACTGGCTTGGGGGGGTAGCCCTGCTGTTGCCCCGCAGACGCTGCTGGAGTGAGTGTCCCGCGTCGCAACTTCAACAAACAAGACCGGGTTGCATGTCAGCAAGACATTCTGCTCCGGCTTGACTTACCTAACACCCGCCAATTTTTGTGTCAATGTTGATGCCAACCTGTTGCAAAGACCAAAAACAAAAATAGCAACCAGAGTCCATCACGCATGAGTCACCAGCATCATGAAGGTCAAGATTACCCGCTGGAACACCGTCGCGACGTGGCGGTGGGATATCCCCGAGGACGACGTCTGCGGCATCTGCCAAGTCCATTTTGACGGCACATGTCCAACATGCAAATACCCTGGCGACGACTGCAGTCTTTGTGAGATGCCATTGCCCTGAAGATTTCTTTCCATTACTGACCACTTTCAGTGTCTGGAAAGTGCGGCCACAACTTCCACATGGTATGCTTCATCTCCATCAGCCTCAGCGTCCTGCCTTTGTAACACATCCTACAGCACTGCATCATGGAGTGGATCAAGCAAGACTCAGCCAAGGGCCAATGCCCCATGTGTCGCCAGAGTAAATCCCTCGCCGACCCCCTAGACGGTGTGCATCGCTGACATCCCCCAGAATTCGAGTGGGAGAACCAGGTCCCCGAGGTTGGAATTGAGCGATAGTCTCCGTATTGATTTCTTCCTGGAGTTTTGGCGTTTCGTTCCGGTAAAGACTATAGAGATACCCCAGTCTGGCGACAAAGAGGGTCGTTTTGCATCAACACAGAGATGTCGTTATGAAGCAACGCCGTAAAAGAAAACTCTGTCAGGTTTACCTTGGTTTGGTAACCAACGAGTGGCCGAGAACAAAAGCATTGATTAGAGTTGAAACTGACACATAATATTTACCATCCCTCCTGGTTTGTTGGACGTATGGTCTGGTCCATTGACCTTTGGGGCCATGATGAGACCAGGGGAATAGTTTGGCTTCATCATGATGGCCACCACAGTTGCAAGGCAAGACCAGCAAATTCCAACCTTGCAAGGTTGTCAACCACGAGTTTTCATGAATAAAAATTCTTTTCGTCCCAAATATGTCCAAAATTATTAATCTTCCCGCCCATCTTCAACTCAGGTGTCGTCGTTGGCTGCATCACATGCAAGATCACGACCCCCACTCACGGTCACGTGGTGATAAGCGATAAGAGCCGCTACCCCAGATCGACCTCACTCCACCATGCCGCCCTACAGCAGCTCCAACTTCCGTCCCTCCCTGGACCCCATCGCCGAGTCCTGCTCCCTCCACCTCGACAAGGGAAAAGATGCCAACCGGCGCATCGCGCCCCAACCCGACGAAGCACCAGACTACCCCCGCGACTGCCGCTGCCGAAACAACAACAAAAACACCACAAACAAGACCAAATCCTACCCGACATCAGCAGACCTGCATCGACTCATGATGGCCGACGTCCCGAGCCCCGAGGTCGCCGACCAACAACACCCCACCACCGGCGCTGCCGGTGCTGCCTCCCTATCATCATCACAGACCCAAAAGACGACCGAGGCCAAGCATGCGCCTGCCGCAGAAACCGCCGCCGCAGACCTCGACGCCGACCCGCAGCAGCAACAGCAGCAGCCGGCAGAAGACCACCAACCCTCCGACACCCACCCCGCGACCCCGAAGCTCGACCCGGCCGGCTTCTTCACCCTCGTCTCCAACGCCAGCACGAACACGACGCACCACCCGACCGTGCGGTACATCTTCGCCGACGACGACCCGGACGTGCTCACCTCCGCGCTCGCGGCGCAGCACGACACGAACCAGGCCTCGTCCTCGTCCTCCTCAGCAGCGGCGGCTGCGGCGCCGAACAATCGCGCGATCCTGCTGGACGTCGTACCCGGCGAGGACGGGCGATGGACGGTGGCTTCGGCCGCGAGTTTGAGCGCGGATTTTGCGGTGACGCAGGCGAGTATCGAGAGGCAGGAGGGCGAGAAGGAGGGGGGCGGGATGGTGTTGAAGATTGATGGCGTCGAGGGCGATGGTAGTGGAGCTGGGGGTGCTGGAGATAAGGCGGAGAGTCTGCCGAGTTCGAATAGTGCGGTGGCCAAGTCTGGCGGGGAGGAGTACGGGCCTTTGTTGGAGGATTTCGAGAGGAAGATGACTGTGTTGAGGAAGGTCGTCAAGGCTGGGGAGGGGAGGGCTGAGAAGGCGCGGGAGACGAGGGGTGCTGGGGAGGAGGTGCAAGGGGAGGAGAAGGAGTGAGATCTCTAATTAGGTGTCGGGTTTGCGATGTGATATTTACTGGAGGGGCCTTGTAGGGCTGAGGTTTGCGCGGCTTGCAACGAGGTAGGTTGCTCCCTGAGGTGGAGGTTGGATTGTTACTGACAGCCTCGCAGACACGTTCTGCAGGTACCAAGTTTGTACGTGGCACTGCATCAGAGCCGGGTGTATGAGTAACGAATCACGAATTACGACTGGGGCAAGGCATTATAGACGCTACTACACAGCCGGGCGGATGGCTTGGGGTTATCCTAATCGGTAGAAAGGACTTCGCGGTCCAGTTTTCGGGTCAGGCTGGATGAATAGAACATGTTTTGACAGTACGTTGGTGTTGTTGATGATTGAGTGTTAGCCGGCTTAGTCTTCCGAATTCATGTCTTCTTACGACGCCTCTTGAGCAACCAGAGTATCATGTGCCTTATTTGTGTATCGCCATCAGTACATGACATGTATTTAAGAGAGGACATCTTCTATCTACCTAAGTATTGACAAACCAAGATTACGTCCTATGAAGCAGTTCCGGACTTCTCAGGTAAAAGAGGAAGCTTTCTTTACGTTCAGTGGCTGATTATCCTTGCCTTTGAGTTCATAATTGTTGTCCATGCCTGCTTTGGTGTCGTCATTCATTACCATCTCCATAATGATGTGCTGATCTGAAGCAGAATAAACAATAAGCAGAGACCAAAATATGTCAAGTGAAGGGCTGTGTGGTAAACTACTGACTACCTCTTGCTCAGTGCAGTGGCCTCGCGGCTCTGTGAGAGACGTAGTGAAATGCGACGGTATGTGGTGGTCAGAAGCGGTTCCCTTGCAATCGATTGTGTGCGCGGATAGAACTCTGCGTCAAAGGAACTTCCTTTGCTTTAAGTACACCTCAGTTGCAGGACTTTAGGATCCACTCACATTGACGTCTTGGTGTCATAAAAGGCATCATGAGAAGCAAGAGTCATCACACCACAAGAAATCGTCTCGAGACATTTCTGGAACAAAGCCAACACCTGCACTAAGGTAAGGTAGGGCACCAATGCTGCATGGAATTTTTTTCATCTTATGAAGCACCCCTATTCATTATTCCTACAAGAATATAATGAGGACGGTGGACATGGAAGACGACGTATGGGCATGACAACAGCTGTGATGCCAAGACGGGCAATTCCACTTGGTTTTTCCATCTGCGCAAGCTCACCAAATTATGCATCTGCCTCTGCCATCCTCGTCCACTATTTGCCGGCTGTAGAAAAATAAAACAAAATGGCCAATTTCCGGTTTATGTTATTATGCTTCCGCAGCCGCGTGCTTGCCCTCCAGACTTGCAGTTCGTGGACTCATAGTACGTCTGAACAGAGAGGAGGGAAGATGGACTTCAGCTATATGAATATATCCTCTCTTTTACCTTTTATCAGACAGAAAGGCGCCAATGTCGATGGGGGCCTTTGGGTGCTGCGGCCAATGCTCAGCCCAGGATCAATCAAGTTGGTGTCTCTCAAGTGATCAGAAGGTCTTGTCGCAATACCTGCATCAGTGGTATGGACGCTATGTCTGGTTATATCTCCTGTCTTTCGTCCCGTATGCGCCTATGAATACAACTTGACGTCCTCGCTGCGGATGAGGTTTTCCCCCAAGGACGCCGCTGAGTCCCCACAGGCACCAGCTCCTCCCAGAGCATCCCCTAATAGTACGGGATGAATGATTCGGACACTCGCTTCATTTTTAATCGGGCTAACTAAGATAATAGTCAAGGCCCTTTCTTATGCTAAATCGCTTGTCTGTGTGTGAACTGAAATTAGATCCAGTGAATCTGAGAAACCTAGACAACTAACGGTTCAAGAACGCTTAGCATGCTGAGGTTGGTCTGCGTATAAAATCAATTATCAAGATCTGGAGAGTAGTAAACATGCAACCCAAATCAGCTGCATTATTGCTAAGCAGTTCTAGGACTTAATGGTATGACGAGGCTGCACGGTTCCCGTCAGTTTAAACAAGCCATAAGAAGTCTGGCAACTGCCGTGCTCGCAGTATATCAAATTTGAACCGTCTTGTCCGAGTATTCTTCGTAGATGCGACCAGTACGAGAGAGGTGATTGAGGACAGAAGAAGTGTTTATCGTTTCTAAGATATATTTCATGCTCAGACTCAACTTCATGTATATGTGTCTGTGTGCGTCAACGCTATTAATCACGCCGAACATAACCTTGCATTGTTCTGCCTGGAGAAAGCTTTATCATTCGGAAATGATAATGATTTATGGGGTCGTCTACTCTAAAGAGCTCATGTGCTCAGGGTGAAGTGCGCTAGCACATTTTGTCCAGGCAGATGATGGCTTCGGTCGCACAACCAGGGCCAGCTCCCATTTAAGAACAAGGAAATCTCCGTTATGAATAGTTCCCACAAATGTTGGGATCTGGTTGGAAAGTGCAAATGAAAACTGGCTTATTTGGTACGCTGGTACTGACAAAACGAAAGCTACGCTGCAGTGCATTTGAAGGGATATCTGCACCTAGTCTTTCCAAGTATTCCGTCATGAATACATACTTAACGACAGGCTAAAACAGAAAGAGAAAGCAATATGCCGATGATTCTGTTTCACGATGATGACTGAGGCTCGCAAACTGACCAGGACGTAGGCAGACTTGAGACTGACGCAGCACATATCAATTGTGCGTTTTGTTGCCCTGAAGACGGCCAACTGCCCTCTGAGGTAATGAGATCGCATAGGTTAACGTGAGTATATACCTTGAGCAATAAGAAATGCTAGCTGGAGCTTCATGTGAGGTTTTTCTATATAAAGCTAAGCTTCGTCAATTAGTCTACTCCTCAAATCAGATGTGCCTCGTCTCTGATTTAATTTCGTGGGTTGCGCTACAAGATCGTTCTGGTGACAAATACTTTCGAATTATCTGAGGGAAGTCGTGTGGTAACTGGCGATCCGAGACTTCGACCTGAAAATACCGATTGATGTTATCCATCGTCTCTTTGAGGGTATTCTTCTACAAACCTGAGG
Source organism: Colletotrichum camelliae (assembly GCA_018853505.1). NCBI lineage: Eukaryota > Fungi > Ascomycota > Sordariomycetes > Glomerellales > Glomerellaceae > Colletotrichum > Colletotrichum camelliae. The sequence continues at coordinate 1,607,102 of JAELVL010000008.1, read as the reverse complement.
TCGGTTACAAGGTAGACTGAAGTAGATATGGAACACCCTAGAAATAAGTGAGTTTGCGATCTTGCGCTCATCGCAAGGCGTTTTAGTATTCTTTGCGAACTAGCGAGACATAGCGAAAAAGGATTGTTGCGGTGCGAAACTTCTTGCTGCTCGTTTCTGTGGAAATATGTAGGTTGGGCGTGAAAGCGTGATTGACCAGCACTGGGATTAGAGAGCATGAGGTAGGATATTACTCTGATGGAAGTTCTATTCAGTTGTGAAGCATCCAGTTGTTTCGGACGCCCACGAGTCTCATATATATTACTCGCTGCGTTGCGTCTGCTCAGTGTCTTCTCTGAGCAATGAGTCTCAAACATACTCTCATGGTTGATGTAAAGCTATTGTCAGACCTACTCATGTATTTTGATGGATGCAAACTTGCTGATACTCTCCTAAATGGCGTTTGGGTAGAATAAGACCAGGATCATAGAGGACGAGGACGAGGAAGAGATAACAATGATGGTTTCAGGAGTTGGTCATCCAACCAGGTCCCTCCCATTAATCCCTCTGTTCTTCTGTTATAGACAGAAGTGACTATTAATGCAAGTCACAAATGCCGAAAGATTCAATCGGTGTCGCGTAAAACTTAAACATTCAGCATATGGAACTCTTCTTACGGGTCGGCTAGGCGAAGATAGCAAAGGGACTCGTGATGTGCAAGAAGCCTACGAAGGCGCGTTGGCCTGTCTTATGATCATAAATTCCTCTTCGAATTTAAATTAGAGCAATTTTGAGGTCGCATGTGATTATTACAGCCACCGCAATGACTCTGGTTTATTTTGTGACTCTCGCAGTTAAGTCTCGCCTATGCGGAAGCTCTGGCTACCTTAAGCGCTCCTTCGACATATTCAAGGAATACGATGCCACTTGGATAATTTCGGTTTATCATTCATATCCTGTCCCTCAGCATTTCTCAGAGTGTAGTTGTATGAATAGACAGACATTGACAATCCACCAGCAACCCTTCCCCTGAATCAAGCAACTGCCCTCAGAACTTATGCACGACATCCTTGGCCTTGTGGCAATTTCATGGTTCATTCTTCCACCGGGGACTAGAAAGACCTGCTGACGACTACGCGATTGTTGTTAGAACTTGGAAAAGAATTATGATATGCATTTTATAGTTGGCCGGTATGCTATGAATGAGGCAACGTGTCGAAGAAATTTGTGTGAGTGATGGATGACACAGTGGAGAATCAAAATAGACTTCGATTCAAAGTGACTCCTGCCTGTCTCCAAGGTGGGAGGGGTTGCGGACAGTATGCCCAGTAAAGTCTTACTATTTGTCCTGTGACAAAGTCCTTAGAGAACGGCACGAGCAGTGACGTCTTCAAGGAGAAGATTTGAGGCTCTGGGCGCGATCAACTGCCGAGAATTTGTCACCATAGAAACGTCCGAGAAGACCAAACAGTTCTAGAGGAATACTTTGTGACTTGTATTGCAAGCTTCACGATATGGCTGAAAAGGTTCGCTCCATCGTTTCCAGGAGAGTTTCAGGTTCGTTGGAGTTCTCACCATCTCAAGCTCAGAGACCTTGCAACGCACGAGAAATCAATATTGGATGTCTGCGCTTGTTTTCTTCGTCGGTCACCCAAGGGTCGTTCTTTGTGTATAAGCTGGAAGGGACAAGCGTGTCGGCTTTCCTGGGTGAGTTTGCTACCGCCTTGGCTCGAAATGTACGCAATGTTGTGCGATGCGGCAAGGATCCTCAAGCTCACAACAGACACAGCGTCAATGTCAGCAGCTGATTGGCTAGAGAAAAGACCTTTGCCAGCTCTCAAGTGGCCAGTTTATATTGAACGCACCTGATCCATTCCGAAACACTCTAACTCATCGTGTTGAGGTGGGGCTACGACAGACGGACCAGCTACATGTAGATGAACTCAAAGTTGACTGTGCTATGTTGGCAAATATGAGGGTGGAATGATGTATACTCATGCACTATTGCGCTTAACCTCTACAGTAAAGCAAAAGTGGCGTGGCATGGACGCAGGCGAGGACTCAGGACTTAAAATCATCCTAGCATTATATATACTACAACGTTTCTGCATTTAGAGACTCCTCCATAAGAAATCCCGTTGTCTCTGAGTTCTTCACTGGTCTGAGAAACATACAGGTTCAAACAATCTCCTAAGGCAACACGAGTTGCCCTCAGGTCCAAATATGGGTCAGTCCACGGAGGTTCATCCAGCTGAAGACAATAATGAATAAGAAAGGATACTCCAACTCCTTGGGGGATGGATGGCAACGATCCAGAACCGCTTGCTAATTCAAAACCCAGACACTACCTGCAGGGGCTACTCAGTGTAGTAAAGACTTGACTGTAGAGGAGAGTGTCAACGAGTATTGCCCGTGGGGACACTAGGAATCTGCGTAAGCACGTATGTGACCCTTGAAGCATGGCAACCAGCTTCTTTGATAACAGTACTAACAATCCATTAATAAAGCTTCTGAGGTCTGAGGCCGAGGGCTCCTACCTCCATATGCTTGAAAGTGCTTGAAAGAGGAGCTCTTGGGCGGTAGATTTTGCTGTTTCTCAAAGTCACTACCATGAGCCCCTTTATTCAAGAACCTTTCTTCAAGTCTGATAGCGCTATGCAGCTGACTTCTGCGTATCCTTTTTTGAATACGAGCACAAAACCGCATAGCATCGCGCAAGACGGACAATGAAGTTCCTCAACATATGATCTACCGGCTTGAACATTTAGTTAAGTGTTCTGATCTAGGCAAGTCTGCTGAGGGATTATGTTCACCACAGGTAGTAACACTTATTTTGTGACTCTGTGATAGAAGAGAAAACCACTTGGAGGGCCAATACTGTTGTTCAAAGAAGAGCATTTGCTTCAGTCTATCTACTTCTCTATATACCTCCAACTTATGCATCCCACACTCATCGAAACTGACCTTGAAAGACATACACCACCCCGCCATACTCTAGCAGATGTTGTGAAGCACTGGCCGTATAAGAAAAGATTAAAGAGTGTGGATACACACTGTGGTCTTTGAAAAAGCCAGAGAATGTACTTTGGACGACCAGGGTCTTAGAGATGTAATAAAACACCGCCTCCAGCCGAATGAGGGTGGAATCCCAAGGTCGCAACCATGTTATTGTTGACACCTTGGTCTCTGGTCTTTGATGATTAGCCACCAATTAACCTTCGACTGGCGATGAAGACGGACGTCAAGTTTCGACGTGGCTCGTCTTCCGGCAGTCGGCGTTTCCTGATCTTTCCAGTCCCATCGGATCTCTGCTGATGCCGGAAACATCGTTTAGTCCATCAAAGCATCCAGAAAGGACCTATTCCGCCTTGTCAGAGGGCCGCTTCATTGATGGGACTTGGGCTTTTTATCCTTCGATATTGTCGAGTTCAAAGGCTGATGTTCTATAGCGGATGGTCAACCATGGAGTAGATTCTGCTTTGACTTCGAAGACCAATCGACGGTGATGTCACAGCCCAGTCACCAGCATCGGCAGGAGCACAATATTCATATCGAATGATATCATTTCATTTTCCTTGACTCGGGGTATTTCCTGAATATTAAGAGCCGACATTCCCAAGACCTCGTAACCAGTACTCAAAACCCAAAGGCTAGCCCAGCCTTGTAAGCCCTGACACAGTCCCCGGCCCTCGAACGCCGTGCTCAAGTAGTCCAAAGTAAGGTAGTAAAGCTCCTCTAACTCCATGCATGCCTCTTCTGAGAAAGCAGGGTATCCAATGATCTGCTTCGTGTATCGTGCTCTAGCGCAAAATATCAAAACTTTTTTTGGTTTGTGTAATATGCTGATATATATCCGTGGGCAATCCCCCTGGACGTCGAGGACTCTCCGTGTCCTCGGGGGGGAAGGTCTCGTGGGTGGTGAGCCGGACATGCAAAGAGCAATGCGTTTTCCGGCTGCGTGGTTGAGGCAGCTGATAATGGCTTCATCAAAGCCCTGTTGCAGGACCCAAAAAAAATCCGCGTATTCCTCCCAAGCCACCCCTCCAGCCGAAAAAAAGCCCAGCGAGAATTTCCGCGCGTGTGGGCGTGGCGTGGCGTTCGTCGCACATCGACACGTCCGCCCGTCATCTCATCCGAAAAGCCTCAACCCCGCGTCCGACCGTCGCCGGGGTCCATCAGCTCGAGCATCGCGCAACGCAAACGCCGTCATTCGAATCAGTCCAGGATCCACACATCACGTTATACGTGCAGCGATCGGAGTCTGTGATTCTTTTTCATGTCTTTTTTGTCCCTGTTAGTCCCTCCGTGCGGTGCTGACAATGCCGTTGTCATTTTCACTTGGTGCCCAAATCGGGAAACCCGCTCGCCTGCAACACGTCGTCCTGTTGCCACCCCGACCCGATCTTCGCTACCGACGCCGGCAGGGTCGGGTCCTGTTCGCAGTTCGTCCCGTCCCAGATGCGCGTGCTGAAGCCGCCTGCCCAGGGCGCCGTGATGTCGGGCAGCGCGAGGGGCTTTCCGGGGTGCGAGAAGCCCTTCTGCGAGGAGTCGTCGTCTTCGTCGTCGTCGGAGTCGTCTATCAGGATCTGGGAGTTGAAGACTTCCAGGTCTGGGGGCGGCTGCTGGGAGCTGCTCGTCGCTGCCGTGACGGTCGGGTTGGCGCTGCTGCCGCCGTTGGGCACGCGCTCGATCTCCACCACGACCTCTCGCGTCCTGTAGATCGCCATCTTGGGTTGTGGCCGCCCTCGAGGTCGGCGGTTCCGACGGATTCTCGCCGGGAGCCGGGGGCGGTGCTGACTGCTGCGGTGTTGGTGCCGCGGGTCAGGTTGGAGTTGAGTTCGATGGGGTTTGCGGGGCGGCCGGCGGGTGTGTTGCGGTTGTAGTTTGGTAGTTGGAGGGAGTACTCCGAGGGATGCCATGAGTTGCGGTCGCCGTTCCAGTCTGCGGCGGAGAGGATGCCCATGTCGCGCTTGCGGGCGACCTTGCCGATGAGTTCGGCCATTGACATTTCGATTTTGAGTTTAACCATGTAGGCCAAGGGGTGGAATTGCATGTAGCTGGGCGGTGTTAGAATCGTGAAAGCACGAAAGAATGGCTGCCATAGGCCGGTGACTGGATGCACTTACACGAAGGTGTTGTTCAGACTCATCATGGCGATGATGAGCACATCCATGCTCAGCGAGAACCCGATAATGAACATGTTAAACCTGGTCAATCGTTTATACTTGGTCAAGCCGTGCATGACCAAGTTCTTCTGCACGATACGAACAAAGTAGATGTTGAGGGCGCCGTCGACGATGAGGTAGATGACCTTCTCGCACCGGTCCCACCAGTCGTTGATCTCGACATAGCGATCCGAGACTTGCAGGCGAGCCGGGATCCAGATGTTGTAGACGGAGATGTTGATCGCGGTGATGAGGACCGCCACGCCGACCTTAACGCGCCATGCCAGTTTCCTATTGGTGAGGAGGATTGCGCAGCGGTTGATGATGATTTGAAGTAAGAACTGGACTTGCAGTGCCCATGTTGTCAAGATGGTGAAGTAGAACGCAAAGCTAGAGACGTGCCATATTTAGCATCTGCTGCCGGCGGGCATGTTCAGAAAGTCGGCCTACCTTGGTGGAATGATGCCCTTGAGATGCAACCAGCAGATGACGCTGAATATTGAGCACACCAGGATCTCTAGCCAAATCATCCAAATGTACGGATTGCGCAGGATACGGTCGCCTTGCCGCCTGTACATCGCTGTAGTCTGCCGGACCGCCGTCCATGTCGTGAGCCAGCCGAACCCGAGGGTGAAGCCCCAGGCCAGCGAGGCGATGACCATGTCATCTTCGGTGACCTCCTCGAGCTTGAAGTGCGGGGAGAGGAGATTGCTCATGATGAACCAGCCAGGACATCATAGCAGGTGTGCCTGAAACATCCAACAATTAAAGTTGTATATGAAGGGGGGGTTTTCCTTAATCCATGAGATGAAGATGCTTCATTCCGAACAACAAATCAAAGTTAGCAAAATTCGGGAATTATCAGCAAAACGAAAGAAACTGTCTTCGGAGGAAAGACTATGTTGTTTGGTTGTTGTTATGTGGAAAGGGGTTAAGTGAAGAAAGAGTGAGGCGAACACACACGCACCAGACCATTTACTTACAAGTGGCATGGTCCACGACGTCATCCGCAAGACCCGACCTGGACAAAATGCCTCGGGTCTTCCGATCTCTTGGGCAAAGAGGGAAAAAAAAATTGCGATTGGGGGGCACACAAATCGAAATCCGAGAACGCAGGAAGCGTGAGCACGGGAGAAGGGATGGGGTAACAGAGTGCCTGATGCGCAGCTAGGACTCGCAGGTGCTTTTGAGGTAGACTCTTGGCTAGAGAGGATTAGCGTTGCGGCGGTTGGACCTTTCGAACGTCGCGTTTCATAGAACGAGTCATGGCACGGGCACACACAGCACACACACTCACTTGCTGCACTCACACACACACCATTCGAACGGTGCGGATGGCGTTCGCCGTTCTGCTGGTGGTGGCTCTAATCCAGCCCGCCATTCCAGCAGCTGCAGCGTAGCGCCAGCGCTAGTCTTGGAAAACCTGGTTTCTTTTCTCGCGCAGAAGGAATTTCCAGCCTTCTGCCGCAGGTTCCAACTCCACACTGGAAGCAAACGGCGGCTTCATCCTTACTGCAGCGAGGCCAGGACGGGTTAGGCGCTGCCAACGATGCGTGCTTGTCCTGTAGCTCCGGCTAGCCCGACGGGAGATGAAGATGAGAGGAAGGTTTGACCGTTTGGCCTAGAGGAGAGTACTTTTGTTGTCGCAGTACGTCTCTCCCTTTTAGCCTCAGGGTATCCCCCCTAACAACGGCAATAAAGCGAGGCATGTGAGAAATTGGTGCCAAAATGATCCAGGGTGCCCCTTTTCTTCATTCATAGCAAGATGGCCCATGCTTAATGGTGCACAACGTGGAGGAACAGAACTCTGCCGATTCTTTTCGCTGAGGGTATCCAAAAGGCAAAGATTGAACGACATGGAAGAAGAGGAGAGAGGGAAACAGACATACCCCGGCAAGATCGGCCGTGTGGTGTGGTGGGAAGCGGTGAGGGCGCCGCGGGGGAGAGCGATGTGCGCAGCGCCCAAGCTGGCAATGTGTCAAGTCAAAAAACACCTACACAAGCTTAAATCAAATTTTTGAAATCAGCACCTACGAATTAATTCAAATACTGCCTAAAAGTATTATAAAAGAATTACCCTATTAAGATAAATTAATTTATCTACTTTTTATAGTATATAGTTTAGTATATAACCTATAAATAGTAAGAAATAAAACCTACTTAATACTAGCTTATTTTATAACTTATAAACTTCACTTATAAGAAAATAGTACTACTAAAAGAGAAAACTATAGCTTTTATTTAATATAGTAATAAGCTTCTAGAATATATCTTTTTAAAGAACTTAAAGAAAGCTTTTATAGTAAATCTCTATAACTATATAGAATATATTATTATAGTAATTTATAAACTACTAGAAGTATTTAAAGTATTAAGCTAGCTTTCTAATTTCTTAGAGAAGTAGGATAAAATACTAGAGATCTTATAAAACCTAGCCTTTATAAGCTAGGATAAATAAGTAATATTATAAAAAACTATTAAAGAGATAATATCTCTTATAAAGGATTTAAGTACTACTTTTAGTAGATTTTAAAGAAAAGAACTTTAGACTACTAAGTAAAATAATTTAAAACACCTTTATATAGTAATTATAAATTCTTTTATTAAAATAGAACTTAAATACCTTAACTTTAAGTTATAGACTTTAAGAGACTATATTAATAGAGCTATAAGCTAAAATTTAGAAGTTAAGGTCTAATTTATAAAGCTTTTACTTTCTAAAGATATTAAACTATACTTTTAAACTACTAAAATAAAGTTTATTTTCAAGAGGTAGTACTAAAAATAAATTAGCTATTTTATACTAAAAATATAATTATTCTAAGTTATTATTTATAATATCCTGGTTAAAATCTGTAATTTAGCTATAGAGATAGGTATTTTAATAGTAATTATTTAGTTTATTTAAGAGAATCTAGAACTCTAGCTTTAATACCTATATTAAATAGGCTAGTTAAAGGGAAAACCTCCTATAGTAAGCTAGTTTTCTATTATTATAAGTGCTATTACTACTAAAGATATAAATAAGATATTAAATATAGGTAGTATAACTTAGAGTAGCTAACTATACTATATATAGTTCTATAACTAAAAGAATAGCTTCTATAATATAATAACTATTAAAAATATAACTATAGAAGAGCTAATTATTAAGCCTCAGTTAAATATAATAAATATACTAAAAATTATAACTATTAAATTTATATAGAGGAGATATATAAGTATACTATATATAGTAAACTATATATAGCTTATAGTAATAAATACTTAGAATAGAAAGCAAAGAAATAAGTTTTAAAGAGTTATAAAGGTAGTAAGACTTAATAATACTAAACTTATAATTAGATACTAGTAATATAATAGGAATAGAGAGAATATTATTAAGTAGAAAGAAAGAAGCTTTTTAAAACCTCTTAAAATCTTAATATATTATATATAGAAATAAAAATAGAGTAGTAGTAATAAGTTACTAAAGTAACCTCTAACTTAAACTTATCTAAATAGTAGTATATCTTAAGCTTAGTAATATTATAGCTAATTTTTAAGTAAATAAGTATACTAGAGATATTATTAGTAGTAGCTTAAAAATATATATAATAAAGATTTAGTAAAGATAATATTATAGTATTAGTTAAAGTAATCTCTATAAAACTACTTAATATATCTAAAATAATAGATAGTAGTAGTAATAGCTAAAGCTATAAACTAACTTATAAGAAGATTAGAAAAAACTTAAGCTATATAAAATAATAGAAAGATATTAGAATATACTAATTAGAATTACTACTAAAGATAGTAGTTTTAGAGAAAGATCTTAAAAAGCTAGTAATAAAGCACTAAACTAAAGAGAACTAATTAAAACTATAATAAGAAGTAATAAAGAGATAATAAGATATAGAATATAAAGTAATAGTTAGAAAGAAATCCTTAGTTCTCTAAAAAGAGAGATAGATTACTAAGATAGTAAGAGATATTCTATAAAATAGAGCTTATAAGGAGATTATAATAAAACCTCTACTATAGATATACTAATATATAATAAGTAAAGATATTAATAAGAATTAAAGATCTAAATATAACTAAAGATAGTATTATAGAATCTTTCTAACCTAATAAATACTGAAAGAAACTCTTAAGAAAAGTAGCTAAGTATATTTTAACTCTATAAAGAAGTTAGTATATTTTAACCTTTACTTCTCCTATATAGTAATAAGAGTAAAAAGACTTTTCTAGATTTTTAAACCTTATTATAATACTTCCCTTCTAGTAGTAAAAGCTTAAAAACTCTTTAGAATAACTAAACTTAGCTTTTACTTTGCTCTAAAACCTAATTAAAAAGAAAGAAAGTAAAATTATTTCTAAGAGTAACTAACTCTCTATTAAGCTTAATATAATAAACTAGTAATAGTAAACTATAGTTTTCCCTTAAATATAAAGAGAGTAACTTTTATAATAGAAGATTTACTAATTAATCCTCTAAACTAAAGTCTAATAATTCTACTAGAAGATATAAATAGACTAATTATACTTATCTCTAATAGAGAGAAAGAAGCTTTTATAGTTCTTTAGTATAATATAGTAATTTAATATAATATTATAGTAAACTTCTTTACTAATCTAATAACTAAGGATATTATAAATATATCTATAGTTTTAGCTTTCTAGGAATTATAAATTAATAAATAGAATAAGCTATATTATAAGATATATATAAGTAATAGAAACTTTTAGCTTATTTTTACTAGAGAAAATATTAGAGTTATAATAATAGTGAATAGATTAATACTAATAAATTTATAAAAAACTATTTATATTAGCAATTATATCTATATAATAAAGTTTAAGTTTAGCTTAGCTATATTACTCTTTCTTAATATCTATTAACTACTAAATATAGTAGCTTACTTAGTATTAGTTCTATTAGAAGTACTAAATCTTTAAAAGCTAGAGATATAATAAAGTAGTTATTATAAGAAACTTTAATACTTATTACCTAGACTAATTACTTAAAGATATCTTTAAGAACTTTAGAAGTAAACTCCTATAAGAGATAATAGTAATCTAAAATATTTTATAATACTTTATACTAAGCTTAATTATAAAGCTAGGTAGATATATCTATAATAATAAGATAGAAGGGAAGGTATTAATAATTAACCTTTATTTTAGTAGTAATTTACTTAACTTCTATAAAACTATATAAAACTAGAAAGGAATATCTAACTACTATCTAGTTCTAACTATTATCTTAGTCTTAAAATATAGTATATATATAACTAAAACTTTTAAAGATTAGATAAAAGTAGAGAGGATTAAATTATATAAAACTCTTAATATAATTAAGATTTTATAGCTAGAAAACTTCTATATACTAGAGTTTATAAATACTTATATAGAAATACTAATTTATTAAATAGACCTAGCTATAGAAATTACTATTCTTACTAAAAGAATTAGTACTCTCTATAGCTATAAAAGCTAAACTAATAAGCTTACTAAAATCTATTAAAATGTTTAATACTTTAAGTGAAAAGCTAAGAATACTAATATTATAACTAATATTAAAAACGCTAAAGAAGCTTATTATATCTTCTAAAAAGCTTTAAAAGCCTAGAAGAGAAATATATATAGAAGCTTTTTTATAGAAATAATTATAGATAGAAATATTTTATAGTAAATTACTAGATAGTAGAAGAGTAGTAGTAACCTCTAAACTTTCTAAATTAAATAGCTTAAAATAGGCAGTAAAACCTTTATAGAAAGTTTTAAGATTACTAAAATGTTTAAAGAAAAATTCTTCTTACTCTAAAGTATAGTAAACCTTAAAGATATTAACTATACTAGATACCTACCTCTAAAAGAATAACTACTTATTATAATCTATAAGATTATATAAGTAGTAAAGAATATATTATAACAGAGCAAGAGAGAAAACTTATTAATTATGCTAGACACTCCACTTCAAGGGAAAACCTCCTAAAGACACCTAAATACTTATATTATAATTTTCTAACTAACTATAAAAGATATAAAGATAAGTATATAAATATAAGCCTAACTAAGTTATATTTTATCTATAACTTCTATTCTTTTTATCCCTTAAGTTATATAAGTTCTTAGAAGAAAATAGGCTACTAAGAAGAAGTTTAGTAGCGTTATTTCTATAGTATTCTACTTCTTTTTAGCTTTAAATAACTTAAAAAGTATAGTAGGGATTAAGAAAAAAGATAAAAAAACAGAGCTAACTAAGGCTAAAAAAGCCTAAAAAACGCTTATTTTTATTTAGTTTTTAAAAGGTAAGATTTAGTAGATTTTTACTATAAGTTAAGCTAAGGGATTTTAGTAGTTCTTTTAGAAAACTAGTTACTAAAGTTATTAAGAAAAGAATAAGAATTTTATAAAAATAAGTATATTTCTTACTTATCTACTTAGTCTTTTTTATTAAAAGCTAACTAGGCTTCTATTTACTTATATAATCTATTTCTTTTTATAATAATACTTAATACCTATAAATCTATCTATATAATCTATTACTTTGAAATTAAAATACTAGAAATTTTAAAACTCTATTTTCTTCTATATATCTCCTAAGTCTTTTTTTAGGTAAAAAGAGGAAAACTTAATTAACTTTACTTTATATATATAATATTTTTCTACGCTCTAAAAGCTTTACTATTAGAAGCTTTACTTCTTATAAGCTTTTTAGTAGATTCTTATTTAACTTAAGTATTATTTATATCTTTTTTCTATAGCTTTTTAGTATATTATATACTAGGTTTAAGCTATTTATCTAGTATAGTTAGGAGTAAATAAAGGTTTTAAAGCTATATTATTTATATAATATCTTTTATAGAGTTATTTTAGTAGATAAGGAATTCCTCTAAAATATACTTACTAAGTTTCTAATTTTAAAGAAAGTTAAGTTTTTAGGTATATTACTTAAGCTTAGTATAATAGAGTCTTTACTATATATTTTCTATATATACTTACTAATCTATCTCTTATTTTTAGTATTTAAAAAGGTAATTTTCTTATATAATATCTTTAGAAAAAGTTAAATATATTAGATCTCTTTATTATAAATAGATATCTAGGTTATAAGTATTTAGAGCTAGTTTTATATTCTTTTCTATAATTAATACTAATCTTTTTATAACTAAAAACTAATTAAACTATACTAAAAGTAGTTATTTCTCTCTCTATTCTTATACTCTTTAAGTTCTATAAAACTTTAAGTTCTTTACTATAGTTTCTTTAGCTTCTAAGAACTCTTTTAGTAATTAGTTAAGCTTAGTTTAAAGTCTTTTAACTAAGCTATTATAAAGGCTGAATTTATTAATTAGAAGCTTAACCTAATAGTTATAGAGTAATTTATAGTAGTTTAGCTTAGTAATCTAGTAGTTTAAAGCTTATTATAACTAAGACCTCTTAATATTAGAATTCCCTTTTTATAGAATATAATAAATAAAGTTAATAATATAGAGGCTATATTTCTATAAGTTTTAAGATTCTCTAAGTTTATTTTTAAGTTAAAGTTAAAGGATAATAAATAAAGTATAATTAATAAAGTTTTAAGTCTTTACTAATATTTTATAGATTTTATACTAGGTTCTAATTATTTTTATTATATCTTAAAAAATTATCTTAGAAGTTTCTACTTTTATAGCTTAAATATATTTATTTTAAGTACTATCTAAATAAAAGTAAAAGCTGTTTTTCTAGTTAATAACTATAGCTATAGCTTAACTCTATATCTTAGTATATTTAATAAATATAATAAAGTCCTAGCTTATAAAGAAATTATTATCTTTTCTATAAAAGAATACTAAGTTCTAACTAAACTAAAAAGTTTATATAATAAAGATCTTAGTATATCTATTACTCTTAATATCTCTTACTATAAGTTTATATACTAACTTGATATAATTTATTTCTAGCCTTTTACTTCTCTAAAAGTATCTTAATAAGTTATAAAGATCTAGAAATACTTACTTCTATATAGCTTAATTCTAGTTATTCTAATACTAAGTCTTATTAAAGTACTAGAAACTTTTACTTTATTACTTAATTAGCTTTATATTTATTATATTATAAGTTTTTTATATCTACTAAAATATAAAGAAGTTTTTAGTAACTCTTAGTTTAGAAATATTTCTTAGACTATAAAAGTTAATTAGTACTTTAATTAGTTCTATTATACTAAACTAAATACTAGAAAAGTAGCTATTATTAATAATAGAAAAGAGATAATAAAACTTTTCTAATTACTTATTAAGTTCTCTTTCTTAGTCTAAATAAATATCTATAATAGAATACTTCTAATTCTTTAAAAAAAATTTATAAGTTCTTAAATCTATTTAGTTATTTAAAGCTTAACTAACTACTTTTTATATAGATATAGAATATAAGTCTAAAAATCTTTATATATATTTTTAATCTTTTTAATATCTTATAAATTATTCTAGAAGTTATACTAAAAAAAAGATTAAAAAGAAAGAAAAATTAAAGAAGATTAGTAAAATATAGTAAAGTTATTATTAAAGATAAAGAAAAAGCTTTATTAAATAGAAAGATATTTAGTTAAGTTTATATATTATTAAATAAATAAGAAATATTCTCTAGTAAGTAGAAAAGAAGTTAAGATTAGAGTTAAAGTATAAAATAACTTAGTAATAAATTATTATAGTAGAAGGATTACTAATATAATTAGTAGAGATATTTTAAAAGTTAAAGAAGAAAGAATAGGTTAATAAAATAGTAGTTAAACTTAGTTAAAATATTAAAGTAAAATATAAAAGTAGTTATTATAGAAAGAAAGTTATTATATATAAAGTAGTTTATTATAAGTTATTTAGTTTAAGATACTTCTTTTTATAAATAGTAGTAAAGAGAGCTTTTAGTATTAGTAGTTAATATACTTTCTAATTTTATACTTTTTAGGTATAGAAGAAACTAGTTAGATTTATAAAATAGTTTACTAAAAGTGAAGTTAGTTTATAGTTATTAGTTTAATTATAGATATTAGTAAGATTTTTAAGTAAGGTTAGGTTATTAAGAGAGAAGTTAAGAAGAAAGAGAATAAATAAGTTATTAATTATAATAGTTAGTCTTACTTTTTAGAATAGTTTCTTAAATTATAGAAAGTATAGTTAGGCTTATAATAATATATTTAAGAAGAGAAAGCTGATATTTATAGCAATAAACTGCTTAAAATAAAGTAAACTTTCGAAGATTAATTATAAGATACTTAAAGTAGTAAGCCTCTTTTTTATAGATAGTAGCGCTTTTCAGATAACAGGTTCCCTATTACTCTTGGTATTTATACTTAAATAAATATATCTTTTTTAACTTAGTTAACTTTAGATTAGCAATAAAAAGTCTTTTAAGTTATCAGTTTTCATCTTATTAATAGATTACTATAGTAAATATACCTTTTAATTATTATAACTACTATTTATTATTATTAACTATCTCTCTTTTTAGATATAAAAAGATATTTCTCTTCTACTTAGCTATATCTTTTCTTTCTTCTATATAATATATCTATCTTTATAAACTTTAGCCTAACTAACCTTTTATAACTATAACTTTAACCTTCTAATTATTATAATATAGACGTTAAGATTAACCTTAGTAACTTCTATAAAACTACTCTTAATATATTATTTAAACTTTTTCCTTTCTCACTTATCCTAGCTACTACTTTCTATAAAAATAAAGATAAGAAGTATTATCAGTATTAAGCTATTATAACTACTTTAGTTATAATATATTCCCTCCTAGCTCTAACTAGGCCTTTTACTAACCTATAAATAAACTTCTCTTTCTCTTAAGTAGATACTCATCTTAGGTTTTATTAATATAGTCTAATATAAGGTTAACTTTATAAATAAGCTGAAACTAGGTAAATATAAAAAAGGTATTACTATGTAGTTCTAGTATTTACTTATAAAGTTTATTTTAATATATATAGCCTTAACTTAGAATAAAAAAGTATTTCCTAATTAGCTATTCTTTATTTAAGAAATATATATCACTAATAGCTATACTAGATCTTAAAGTTAGTTATACTAGAAGCTTAATAGGTCTAAAACTATTAAAGCTTTATTAATCTATATATATAGTACCTATAACCTCTAGCTTTATAATAAATACTTTAAGTAATAGAAAAAGATAATATTTAAGAAAACTAATACTAGAAATACTATTACTACTACCTCTCTATTCTAGAAGTATATTTCTTATTAAACTAAATAGAATAAGTTTTATTTAAACTATACTTACTATAAAAAGAGATTATTTTATTTATATAAACTTAACTATAACTAGAAAGAAATAAGCTAAGTTAGATATATTAAGAAAAGTAATCCTTAGAAGAATATTCTTAATAATACTCCCTAAGTAGATAGTAGTAAAGTTATTTTATTTCTTAATAAGAATAAGATGTTCTTTAAAAGTAAGCCTTTCTCTTAACTATATAGTATATTTCTTAATAAACTTAATATCTTAAAAGTATAA
Source organism: Colletotrichum camelliae (assembly GCA_018853505.1). Classification (NCBI taxonomy): domain Eukaryota; kingdom Fungi; phylum Ascomycota; class Sordariomycetes; order Glomerellales; family Glomerellaceae; genus Colletotrichum; species Colletotrichum camelliae. The sequence continues at coordinate 1,591,440 of JAELVL010000008.1, read as the reverse complement.
TATAAATATAATATTTTTAGAAACTCTCTAGCTATATTATACTCTATTATAACTAGAGTTATTATAAGATAGGAAAGTTATTTAAAGTAGGAGTTAAGAAAGCATTATAGATAAAAGAAAAAGCAAAAAAAGGTATAATAGTAGTCTTAATAGTAAAGCTATATAACAAAGTATTTAGTTTATCTTTAGTTTAATATTTTCAGAGATTAATATTAATTTCTTTTAGGTTTTTAGTATTTTTAGTCTTTATATATAGTTAGTTTTTATTATTTTTATATTCTCTTTTCTTTTATAATAAATATATCTTAAGTAAAAGAAGTAATATAAATAGTATATTACTATAAAAATAATATAAAAATAACTAGTAATAAATATATTAAATATAAAGTTATTTACTTAAAATAGATAAAAACTTATAAATATATAGACTTAGCTATTCTTTAGTTCTTCTATATCTCTATATTAGTTATTAAATTCTTTATTCTTTATAAGAATACTTATTACTAACTTATTCTTTTTCTACTATTTATTAATCTTAGTTTATAAAGTTTAATTTTATTCTTATAGTTATTTAATTTATACTTTTATAGCTTTAATATTATCTATCTCTATTTTTTCTAGTATAGAGAGTTTATTAAAATTAGGAATTTCTACTAAGCTTAGTATATTAAGGTCTAGTTAGTTTATAATAGAGAAAACCTTAGCTATAGTTTTATTAAAGTCTAGTTAGATTTCTATTTTAGAGATATTATCTAGATAGCTATCTTTATTTACTATAAATTTCTTTAAGTAGTTACTAGTAATAGTTCTTTTAATAAGTAGTTTAGTAAGTATCTCTAGAAAGTAAGAAGATATATAAAGAGAAATTCTCTAAATATAAAAGAAGCTAAGCTAATAAGTACTAAGCTTACTAGAAAAGCTTTTATTAATAAATAGCTTTATATTATATATAAAAATAATATCTCCTACTTATAGCTTTTAATATTATATTCTATATTTATTTCTTTAATTATAATCCTTAGCTATTAATAGTACTACTTTAATATACTTAAAAGTAATATAGTAATTAGAATTAAATTATTTAAATATTTATATATATAAAAAAAGCTTAATTTTTATATCTATAAATTTTAACTAGTCTAGTACTTACTAAGTAATACTTTTTATCTTAATTAGAATAACTAGATTATATCTATAAATAAAAAAAAAGAATAACTAGCCAAAAACCTAACTAATATTTAATTAATAAACAGCTATATAAAAGATAGAAGTCTAATTCTTAGTACTAAAGTCTAACTAAGTTATTAAGATATAAATAAAAAGCTAATAACCTTTTTTAATAAGTCTATTTACTTTTAAGTTATATACTAAAATAATAAGATATTATCTCCTATAGATTTAATTAAGCTTTTTAATAAACTTTTTATTTTTAAAGCTTTTATTAATAATAAAAAGCCTATAAATCCTATATTAGTAGATAATATTTTCTTAAATAAACTTAGCTATTATCTTAGAGTTAATATTCTTTAGTAGCTAATAAGCTTTAATATAGCTAGTTAATATATTATAGATTTTAGCTAAAAAATAATTACTAATCTTTTAGATATCTATATAGATATACTAAAAAGGAATACTTAGAAGTATAGAAAAAGTATAGAGATCTTTAAATTAATATAGTTAGACTTAGATATATAAAAAACAGCTTTTTATCTAGTTATTTATTATTTAATATATATTTTCCTAAATATACTATTCTCTAAGCTTTATATATATAGTATTTCTTCTATAGTAGCTTCTTTCTATATATATATATTAAATAAATTTCTTTTACTTTTCTTTATTATGCACTACTCTTCTTAGTATGTTGAGGAAGTTTCGAGCCTACTTAGTAGGGGTTTTCACAGTAAAGTAAAAAGCAGTAAAAGCATCTCAGTCAGTGCCTAGTCCAGTAGCTTCGCAGTATACGTACCTACTACTCTTCTTAGTATAAAATTTATTTTTATACCTTTCTAAAAAAAGAAGCTATTTTAAAAAATATATTATACTATATACCACCTAAACTTACTAAAATTATACTAAGCTATTATTTTTAGTTAGTTTAAAAAAGCTAGATATTTAGTAATCTACTAAGATCTTTAAGACTAAGCTTATTTAAAGCTTAATAAGTCTCTTTCTCTTAAGCATAGGTCTTTATCTAGCTCTATAATATAAATAGAGTTATTAATTATTTTATCTAAGTTTTCTTCTTACTTAGCTTTATAAATATTAGATTCTCTAGCTAGTTTTTATAAAAAGCTATCTATAGTATTATTTTTTATACTAAATATATATTAAATATTAAAATTAAATATTTTAATCTAAGTAATCTATTATATAAAGATAGTACCTAGTAAATCTAAAATAATATTACTAATTTAGTTTATAAAGATTTTTATATTAGTCTCTAAAATAAATTATACTTTATAGAGATAATTCTAAAGCTTCTTAAAAATAAATAAAACTAATTAAAGCTTTAGCTTATCTATATTATAGTTAAAAGCTATACTTATCTAGATTTTACTCTTATATCTAGTAATATATCTTTTATTCTAATAGTATTACTTAAGAATAATACCTTATCTCTTAGAGCTTATATTAATAAAAAAATAAATTTTACCTACTTCTTTATTATAATTAATAGGCTAAAGTAATAAAAAGCTAACTAAGTAAAGCTTAAGAGTTTCTATAGCTAATTACTACTTAAAACCCTATTTAAAAAGTATATCTTTTTAGAAAAACCTTATAAATAAGCCTAAGATAGTACTATAGTCTTTAATCTATATATAATAGAATCTAATAATCTTAAATAAGCTTTTAATAGCTATAATATTATTATACTTTTCTTACTTAAAAATCTTAATAACTTTATTTTAGTTAGGCTTATATCTCTTACTATTTATTATATATCTAAGAAAGTTAATAGTAAGCTAGTAAATTTAAGATTTCTTAGGAGAGATAATAATACTAATAAGTTTAAGATTCTAAAGTATTATATTAAGGTTTATAAAATACTTAAAAATATATAAATATATCTCTAATAGCTTAATAAGTTAGTTATTATTATATACTGTTTTTAGCTTTCTAATAGAGATATTATTAAGAAAAAGCTAGTAAATATTTAGGATAAAGTTATAAAAAATCTTTATAATAACTTTTATAAACTAAGTAACTAAATTTATTATACTTTATAGTAAAATATATATCTTAAATAGCTTAAGAAGTAAATATCATCAGGTCTTAGCTTTTTTTATTAAGAGAAACTTAATTATATCTAGAGAATAAATCTAAAAAAACTTATAATTTTATAGTTAATAAAATCTTAAAAAGAATTATTAGCTTCTAGAGGAATGAAAGTATCCCTAATACTAATCTTATTAAATTTTATATAAATTAATTTACCTTATATTACTATTTTTCTTAGTAATAAGAAACTAAGTATTTCTATATAATTTATAAAACTTTTTAAGTACTCTCTATATAACTTATAATCTAAGTATATTAATAACTTTACTTTATAAAGTTTTTAAGATAGAAATTCTTTTCTCTTACTAAGTAATATATTAAATAGTTCTAATCTTCTATAATAGAGCTATTTATAGATTAATATAGCTATATTTAGTAAAATCCTATATAAATACTCTCTCTCTATTAGTAAGAATATATTCTAGTATCTTAATCTCTCTTAGTAAAAAATATAGCTAAATAACTTTAAGCTTTAAAAACCTCTCTAGTATAAACTAAATACTTTAGTTAAACTTTATAAATTATAAGTATATATAACTAATAAAAGAGAAATTAAAAGGCTAGAAATAATCTTTAACATCTTAAGTTAAAATCTTCTTCTAATCTTTTTAACTATCTAAAACTAAGCTATTTAAAAGTAAATTATTAATTAAATATACTTTTTTATCTTTTTACTTATATAATATATAGATCTTTATAAAGCTTTAGTTAGTCTTATAGTTTTCTTAGTATAAGTTAAAAAGCTTCTAGTTTTTCAAAATACTATTAAGATATTATTAGCTTTTAATCTTCCTAAAAAAGCAAGCCTTAATAGTTTATATTACTAGAGTAACTACTACTTTTATAATTATACTAAAAATATTAAGTATAGCTAAAAGATTAAAATAAAATACTAGCTGTTCTAAAAAGTCTCTTTTTCTTATTTAAAAAAGTCTTCTTTCCTTTCTTAAGTAAAAAAAGCATTCTTTTTTATAGTTTATTATAATATTAGTATAATAAGTTTAGACTTTATTATATATATTATTTATATTTTAGTTAAGCTTACTCTAGTTACTAATAGATTTAAATATATTATAAATATTTTATATATAATCTTCTTATTCTAGAAAATAATACTAGATTTAATATAAAGAATCTAACTATATAAAGCTAACTAGAATACTAATTCTTTTAAGCTTCTTATTCTTATACTTTTTAGCTTTTATTATTATAGTAATAAAGCGTTTAGAATACTTAAAAGTAAACTTAGTAGAAATAGCAAAAAGAAGCCTAAAAAGTAAGTTATAATTAACTATTTTAAAGTTTATAACTATTATAATTATTATAACCTTATAGTTATTAATCTAGATAAATATATAATAAGCCCTAATAAAGCATAGCTTTAGGTTACTTTTAGCTATTATTCTTATAATTAAAGTTATTATTAAAATAGAGATATTATAGTCTAAAATATATTTATAGCTAATAAGACTAAACTTAGCTCTAGTATTAATAATACTTTATATAAAAGAGTAGTTATTAGGATATTCTCTACTAATAGTAACCTTTAAAATAAGCTATAATATAATAATTATAAGCACTATCTAGTTTATAATTATAAAAACTATAGCTTTAACTATAAAAATCTTTAGATAGTCTTATATTTAAACTATATTATTATATTTAGTTACTTAATTAGTTTATTAAGCCTTTTCCTTAGAAGTTTTAGTAAAATCAGTAAAGTTAGTAAAGATAAGTATATAAATAATACTTTCTAAGTTATTTATAAAAGTATATATCTTTCTAATAAACTCTTCTCTATATTTAAGCTAGATCTTATATACTTTTTTAACTAGAAAACTAACTAAGCTATAAAGCTTATATAAAATAAATTTATTAATTAGTTCTTTATTTTTAATAGTTTTTCTATTTTAGCTATTAAGAAAAATAGTTAACTAGAAATTATCTTTAAATAAATATTTTTAAAATAAGCTTTAAAAGAGAAACTTTAATTATATTACTAATTATTATTTTTCTTTCTAAATTATCTACTTTTTCTAGTTTTAAAGTATTAGAAAGAGTAGAAACTTAATTAAGAAGTAACTCTTTTTCTATCTTAATATCTAAATCTCTTTTTTACTTTTCTAAGCTATAAAAAACTCTTTTATTCTCTATAGCTTTTTTTAATAAAACTAGAAACTTTTTAGAGTAAGTTTCTATAGTTAAAGTTTTCTTAAAATAGTAGGAATATTTTTAATATTCTAAATAGTAAAGTAAACTTTCTTAGAAAGAGATTTTAGTATTTTCTTTTTAATTTTACTTAAATCTAAAAGCTTTAGCTTTTTCTATAGAAATAGATTAACTCTATATATTTTTAATTAAGTAATTATAAGCCTAGAAGCTATAAAATTAAATAAATTCTCTTTTATTATACTATTAAGTTATAATAAGTTATATAAATATTTTCTTTATTTATTTTTATTAACTACTAAAACCTAGAATATAGAAGCTTAACTACTTACTTTCTTTTTAAATACTATACTACTTTCTTCTATAAACCTATAAAATACTTTAATTAAGTTAAAGTTATTTTAATCTTAAAGAACTTCTATAAATATAAACTAAGGTTTATTAATATTCTATTTAAAGATCTTAGTAGTTTAAGCTTTTATAGCTTTATAGCTATCTTAATTCTTTAAGTATATAATAATAGTTTCTTAGTTAAGTTTATTTTTTTATCTAGATAATATAATAATTATCTAAGAGATAAAGAACTTATTATTCTAAAAACTATAAGAATATTACTTTTAGAAGTACTAAATTAAGCTACTTTATTTATTAGCTATCTTTTATAGATAATAGCTTTTTTTAAAGTTATAATCTATATAACTTATATATTAATACTAACTATATAGTTTATAAAAAAATAGCTTAAAGTTCTTTTTATTAACTTTTATAGAATAAACTAAAAATAGTTAGTAATTTTCTATAGCTAGAGAAGTTTAAGTAACTTTTTTAGAAGATATTTTCTAGTTATTTATTATCTTTACTAAGTTAAAAAGTTACTAGTTTAAAAGCTAGCTCTAGATACTTTTTATACTTTAATTAGACTTAGGTTTATTCCTTTTTACTTATAGAGAAAGAGAAATATCTCTTTGTAAGACTTTTAGAAGTAGAAGAAATAGAATATAAATAAAAGCTATAATATAAAAGGTTTACTTCTAAATAGCTTTAAAACTAAGCTAATTTATTAAGTTTACTTTAAACTTATTAAAATCCTCTTTCTTAAATAACTTATAGATATTTAATCCTATTAATAAAGTAGTTCTATTTAAAACTAACTAATTAAATCTTAATATAGTTATATAGATTATTTAGAAGCTATTTATAATATTAAAGTTATATTTTATAGCTTTAATTTAGATATTATTAATTTATTTAAGAAACTTTATAATAGTTTTATAGTTAAGATTATTAATTATTAGTATTAAAGAGATAATCTAGCTAATCTAGTTATTTAGAAGGTTTTAATAGTTTTTATCTATAGCTTTATAGTATTAGATTAAATACTTTCTTATTTATTACTAAGTTTTACTAGAAAATCAGGCTTAGTTATTAGTTTAAAAAGGGGTATTTATATAGAATATAATATTTAGTACTTTAAAAGCGTTATTAATATTTACTACTTTAGTAGTAGCTTTATAACTTTTAATAAAGTTTAGAATATTATTTCTAGAAAAGAATAATACTCTAGCTATACTAAGTCTTAGTATTTTAAATCTTTAGAATTTATACTTATAAAGCTTTAATATTTTCTAGTATAATTTAATAGACTCTAGATAGCTTTATATTACTTTTATTTTAGAGGAATCTTCTCTAAGTATCTTATTTATACTTATAATACTACTTTTAGAAGCTATAGTTTTAAAGATTTTAGCTTTAATAAATACTTTAAAGCTTTAATTAGAATTAGAAATTAGGAGAAGCTTTTTTTATTAAGGTTAAAAATAAAAGACTTATAAAAAGACTTATTAATATATTACTAAGGCTTAAGTTAAGCTTACTATTTATTAATTTATATTTAAGACTTTTATTTTAAGTTTAAGTTAAAGTTTTTAGAACTCTAGATTCTAGTAATACTATTCTAAAAGAAATATTACTAAATTAATAGAAAAAGTAATAGAAGAAGGCTTTTCTAAAGAAATACTTTATAAAAGAATAGAATAAAACTTAAATAAAGTAGATAATTTATTAATAGAAAGAATAAAAGAGGGATTTTTATAATATAAGCTTAGAAAAGTAATAAAAAGTAAAAGTAGAAATAAAAAAGAAAGAGAGAGAACTTTACTATTATTTCTACTTTTATCTATCTCTTTTATCTAGTAAGTATATCTATATTTATTATCCTCTTCTCTTTTATTATTCTAATAATATAGTTATTTTATTTTTAATTTCTTTTTTTTTCTTATAAAGAAACTAGCTATTATTAGTAATATCTTCTATAACTTCACTTTATAGTACTTCTTTTTTATAGGTTAAGTTTAAGATTTAATAGAAAGTTTAATAAAACTATAATATTAACTATAGACTTTAAAAGATATATTTTATACTAGCTACTTATTTATTATATAAGTAAGTAAAGAGGGGAAGTAATAGAAAAGATATATATATATTTTCTTTTCTATAGAGTTAGTATAGAATTATTCTTAGAAAAGAAAAACGTTCTTAGTTAAGTTTATAAAACGTTCTTTTTATTCCTCTTTTAAAAAGTTAGTGTAGTTATAATATTTTTCCTTTTTAGCTTTTTATACTTTTATATTTATAATAGCTTCTAATTTAAAGAACTTAGTTCTTAATATTTCTATATATAAGTATAACTTAAATCCTAAGTTTTTAGGCTTTTTTAGTATCTCTTTTACTAGTTAATATATTATTAGAAACTTTCTAATAAGTTTAATTAAAGAGAAGTTTTTTAGAATAGATTAATTAGTTTTACTTTTTTAAAGTTTATAAAGTAAATAAACTAAATCTAGTTATTTTTATATTTTTAGCTTTAGAAGTAAAAGGGGAATAGGTTTAACTTATTTTAGTTAACTTTAGATTATTATTATAGAAACTAATAAATATATAATATATAATACTTTTTAAATAAGTAGATAGTAAGTTAATAAGAGGGATTATTTAGATTTATTAGAACCCTACTTACTCTCTTCTACTAAACTAAGTATTCTTTTTTTTAAAGTTTTTTAGATTTCTATAAACTTAGTTAATTTTAGATTCTAAGTACTTAAGTAGTTTCTCTTTACTTTAAGAAAATAGAAGTTAAAAAAAGTATTAGCTAAATTTCTTTTAATATAGTATTACTTAAATTATTTCTTTTTTTAAGCTTTTTTCTACTCTAATTTAGTAAAGTAATATAAAATAACTATAGAGAGGATTCTTTTTTAATAGTTTTATTTACTTCCCTATACTAATTACTAATTTTATAATAAAATAGGAGAGAAAACTTATTAATTATACTAAGTACTTTACTTTAAGGGAAAACCTCCTAAAAATACCTAAATACTTATATATTAATTTTCTAACTAACTATAAAAAATATAAAGATAAGTATATAAATATAAACTTAACTAAATTATACTTTATTTATAACTTCTATCTTTTTTATTTTTTCAGTTATATAACTTCTTAGAAGAAAATAGGCTACTAAGAAGAAGTTTAGTAGTATTATCTCTATAGTATTCTATTTCTTTTTAGCTTTAAATAACCTAAGAAATATAGTAGAAATTAAGAAAAAAGATAAAAAGTAGAGCTAATTAAAGCTAAAAAAGCTTAAAAATGCCTATTTTTATTTAGTTTTTAAAGGGTAGGACTTAGTAGATTTTTACTATAAGTTAAGCTAAGGGATTTTAGTAGTTCTTTTAGAAAACTAGTTACTAAAGTTTTTAAGAAAAGAAATAAGAATTTTATAAAAACGAGTGTGTTTTTTACACATTTATTTAGTCTTTTTCGTTGAAAACTAACTAAGCCTCTATCTACTTATATAAGCTATTTCCCTTTGTAATAACGCTTAACACCTATAAATCTATCTATATAATCTATTGCCTTGAAGTTAAAATGCTAGAAATTTCAAAACCCTGCCCCCTTCTAATATCTATAAAGAAAGCCCGAAAACCTGATATCTACTTTAATAAAATAATTAAAAATAGCCTTCTAAAAGAGAACTATATAGGAAGAATAAACTCTAACTAAGTAAAAGCTATTTAATAGCTTTTTAATATAAGCTTAGAAGTAGGTTACTACCTCTAATACTTTTAAGATATAACTATAGTTACTCTCTATAAGATAAGTAGATCTACTAAAAAACTAAACAGCTACTAGCTTATTATATTACTTAACTTACTAGTAAAGCTTCTAGAATTAGTTATTTCTGATTAACTTCAGTATATTTTTAGTGCTTACCTAGATATACTACTTATTATATACCTAGGAAGTTATAGAAGTATTTCTTATAAGATAGCTTTCTACTAGATTTTAGAAATAGTATATAGTACTTAGAATAATAAGATACTTATAGTAATAATTATTATAGATATTACTAGTATATTTAACTATATTTTATATACTAAACTTATCTATAACTTATAAAAAAAAGGTATTAATACTAATACTATATATTAGATTAGTAGCTTTTTAAAAGGGAGAATAATAGATTTATATCTATTAGACTATATAGTACTTAGAGAGGATATCTAAGTTAGAATCTCTTAAAGCTCCTCTTTTTTACTTCTTCTATATATTCTATTTAATAATAAACTTATTAAGAACTTAGAGATACTAAGGATCTTATTTATATAGATTAATAATATTATACTTATTATTAAAGCTAAGACTAAAGTATAGCTAGTAGTAAAGATTAAACTTACTTTATTAGTTTATAATATATAAGTATAAAAGTATAAAGCTAAATTTAACTAGAATAAATTTCATACTATATACTTTATTAACCCTAAAAACCTAAGAAGTAATAATTTTAAGAAGCTTAAAGTCTCCTTCTATTAGTACTTAAAACTAATAGTTTATAAAAACTAGATTAAAGTACTAGGAATTACTATTAATTATAAGCTTAAGTTTTTTAGCTATATTAATACTACTACTAAAATAGCTTTTTATAATATAGAGAAAGTTATTAAGAACTTAGAAAACTTAACTTATAAAGCTAGTATAGATATTATAAGAATAGCTTATAAAGCTATAATTTTATTTTCTTTTTTTACTAAGTATTTAGTTTAGTATTACTTAGACCTAGTAATATTATTAGCTATTAAATGCTTAGAATAAATCTAGTTAAAAGTAGCTAAATATATTTTAGAAGCTATTACTAGAACTTTTAAAGTAGTAATAAATATTAAAGTTTACTTCTTCTCTACTAAAATATAACTTAAATAATAATATTTAAATGCTTTAGTATAGCTATTAGTATACTTTATAGGGAGCTAACTTATTAATTAAGCTAATCTAAGAACTTATTTCTAAAGCTTTCTAGTAAGATTTAAAGCTTTTACTAGAGCTTATTACTTAGATATTAATATTATAATAGTAGACTAAAGCTTAATCTATATTAATTCTCTATAAAGCTTCTTTTTATTAATAATTATAGATACTAAAAATAGAAATCTTATAAGGAATTAGTATTTAGCTATTATATAATTATTAGTAAGCTTAGCTATAAACTAAAGTTTAATTCTAGATAATCTATTACTATTTTAAGTATATTATAATTATAAAACTTATTTTAGATATTTTTAGTAATTTCTTAAATACTTAAGAAACTCTAAAATATAAAAAAATAAAATATACTATTTAATTCTTTACTAATAAATTAGAAATTAAAATATAATAAGTATAGTAGTTTATTACTTTAAAACTAGAAAAAGAGAATCTATTTAAGTATAATAGCTAGTTTCTATTTTCTATAGAGAAATAAAAATAATTATTTATACTAGAATATATATAAATACTTAAGATATTTTAATTAATTTATATTTATTTAGATAATAAAGGAGTTATTTAGTCTCTAAAGACTTTCTTCTTATTAAAAGAAGTAATTCTTTATATAAATCTATAAACTTTATAACTTAATACTAAATTATATTACTATAAAATAGATTTTAGTTTATTTAGAAATTAAAAGAAAAATAGTAGATCTATATACTAAAAAAGTTACTAAATAGAGAGATAAAAAGAAGCTATTTAGTACTAAAAACTTCTTAGACTATAATTTAGAAAGCTATTTTTTTACTATCTTTTTTTAAAAAGTAGAGTAGTAAATAGAATAATAAAAACCTAAGCTACTAACTAAAGTAAAGTAGTTTATAGCTATTTCTCTAAAATAATTAAAGTTTACCTAAATAAATTTAATTTTAAATATTTTTAAAGTCTAAATAAGCTTTTTATATTAGTTATTATTTAACTTTATATAGGTAAGATAGGTTTTTACTATTTCTTATATTTTATTAAAAAAGCTAAAAACTTCTTCTATTTAAGTTATTTAAATAAAAGTAAGAGAATATTATAAACTAGAAAATATATCTTATTATACTACTTAAATCTCTTAATTTATAGAGTAAATATATAGGAAAATATTAACTATATTTATATTTCTATTAAAGATCTTTTAATAGAAATTACTAATATAAAATATATTATAAAGATAGTACTAGAAATAAACTTCTTAGAGTAGTTTAAAATAGTAAATATTAAAAACCTTAAATTAATATATAAGAATAGAAATAAAATCTATTTAGTATAATAAAAAAAGATTTATTCTAAGTAATATTACTAATAGTAATAAATATTAATATAACTAAATTAATATTTCTATTAGAGGTTTAATAATTAATAATATAGCTTTTTAGTAATAATTAGTAAAAAATACTTAGAATATAATAAACTATTATATTATAATACTTATTAAGATTATTATTACTACTTATTATCCCCTAAATATCTAAATATTTAACTTCTATAGAATAATATAAAACTACTACTAGAGTAGTTAAAAAGGATTAAATTTTAGTAATAAAACCTATAAAGTAGTAATAACTTTATTATCTATAATATTTAAAGCTATATTATTATTTTTTAATTTCTAATATTACTTATAAGAAGCTATATTAGTAATTAAAAAAGAAAACTAATCTTAGAACTAATATTACTTAGAACTAGCTTTAGAAAAAATAAACCTTTTTTTCTCTCTTTTTTTACTATATTACTCTTATATTTATATATACTATCTAAAACTACTTTATTATTAATATAAGTACTAAGAAGTAGTAAAATATATAAAATAAATTAAATAAACTAAGTAGTTTTAAACTAAACCTAAGTAATAAAGGATAACTATTAAAAATAGTAAAGAGGATACTATAGGAGACTTTAGTACTTCTTAAGTACTAAAGAGCTAGTTATATAATATATAAGTAGAGCGCTAGATAGTAGCTATATACCCCTTTAGGGTTCTAGAAGGCTTAATAATATATATACACACACACACACACCTGGCAATGTATTAACGCCCGCCAAAAGTCTTTTGTATGCGGCATTAGGGCAATTCCCCAATAAGCTTTTTCGGCCATGAAGACTTCGGATTCGTAGGAAATGGTCTTGGGCAGAAAGGCTTGGCGTCTAATCCTAGACTAGAATCGCGCCGCTCGGGGACTTACCCCCTTCCAATGACACCAATCGACGTAGCCAGGGAAGAGAGGGAATACCTTGGCAACCAACTTAGTTGTTGTCCCCCATCTAACCCCGGAGACGACATGTAATATTACCAACGACTCGGTATATCGCACTTTTGGAAGAAGCGAGAAGACAACAGTCAGTCATTCCGGGATCGCCCCAAGCCGGCCCCTCCCGGAACATAGTCCGCAGCCAACAGAGTTTCGTGAGCACGTGGCACGTGCATCCAAGAGGGTGGGCGAGCCGGCCACAGTAATTTACAGAGACAGAGGTCTAGATATGCTTGCTTGGAAGAAGCCTGGGGATGGCGGAGGTGAGTGGGAGTCCTTCCGGCTATATTCCGAGATCTTAATTGCATGGTCTCCATAAGCCTCGTGTGAAACGTCGGCCAAGAATGGGGTCGACGGTCCGTCCCTGATGAATTTTCCATCTTCATCGATCTGAAAAAAAGACGTTCCCGGCGGAGAAAAGGCGAACTGTGTGCTACGCCTTTGTCAGATCTGCGTTCTTGAACTAGATGGCGATCAATCGCTTGCCAGATCGTCGCGAAACCGCAGTGTGGTACGCCTCATCTCACATACGAAGCATTGGTGCGTAAGGAAATGCCTATTTTCAGGACAACTTTGAGATGCGTGGCTGGCTCAGCCCGAGTCTAGGCCACGGAATCCGTGCGCTCAAAGTAGACGCCAACTCCTTGTGTCAGTCCCTTCGAGTAATGGGTATGCACTTTTGCTCGCGACAGACAGATCGGATGGCGCTTCTTTTCTTGCCTGCAGCAAGGTCTTTGGGCAGCACTTTCCGACGGATAGCACACAAGCGAATATGTGATCAAACGCGCGTTTCCTCGGCAGTCAGCTTTTGCCTTGGTGAGGTGCTAGGGTGCCGACATGTCGTCGTCGTAACGTAAGCGTGTTCTGGAAGCGTTCCATCTAGACTCGTAGCCCAGGAACAACCTCTCCCTGAGCAGAGGTGCAGAATACTCGGTGAAATTAGCTATGCACCAAAATTCTGGCAAGCGAGCCGCTTGCTGCTTTCTTCAATGAGGCCGTATGAGTCGCGCGCCGCGATATCCCACAGCCTGCAGCTGGAGATCTATCGGTTTGACGATGTGAACAACCGCTCGAGTCATCGACTTTCCGGAACGAGCGAGCATATTCCAACGATGGCCGGTTGGCGATGCGGCAATCGAGCGCGGCTAGTTCGTCAAGAAGCCTCGGCTCAGGAACATGGGAATGCTGAGTGTTGAAGCTTTTGAACGGCGCTTCGCCGGCAGCCACCGCGAACAGATTGCCCCTGACCAGTACGGGCGGCCCGCAACTCTTCCTCGAGCACCAGGTTTCACGATGATGGCTAGCTCTACATCGCGCCCTTTTTGCCCAGGACGTGCCGTCGCGCTTCGGGTCCGAACGCATTGGAGGCGAGCAGAAAATTTCCGTTGACAGGCCTAGACAGGCGGAGGTTGCAGCGAGACGAGGGTGAATTCTCATAGGTGCAGCGTGCAGGAGACCGGGTTTTTCGTGTGCGGCAATAATAGCGTGTCCAAAACCAACTTCCGATCAAGCTTCGATGTGGAGAAGACGGGTATCGGGCGATACTTCGGTGTCTGCTGGTTGAGAGGGTGGTGAGCTTTGTCCCCCCTCCTCTCGCCGGCGTTGACATTTCTTCTGCCCAACATTCCTCGCAAACCTTCCAATCCAGAGGAAGCTTCGAAAGCTTGTAGCGTCTTGCTGTCGGCATGCTGCAGACCATCTCTCAGCATCTGCACAGAACGAGTCATTTGCCCGAACTCACCACTAGACTGCCTAGGATATGGCGTTTAGCAGCTCAGCAATCAGACGGACGCGATGTCCACAAGGTTTTCAGGGCTTCGAAATCTCTGATAGACCTCGGCGAATGCGGCGACTGCTGCGCCGTCCCTTTGGTAGAGCTTGTCGGGGTGCGTTCCGAACCGCGCGGACCCAAATCCCGTGGGAACCCATGCTGGTGATTTTGAGTATTCTGCCCGCAGCCGGCCCCAGAACTATGTGCCTAGATCAGTAGCAGCGCAATGCCAAATCTCAAAGCAGTGCGGTTGCTGTGTCTTCCCTGCGCAACCGTTATTTCCGGAGAAAGTGCGCGAGATTGTAACACAGATGGAGATGTCGATGCGCTCAATGTCGTTGGTTGACACGAAAGAAGATGAGATTGGCTCAAAGGAACATGTGGTATTGCAGCAAAGCGGAAGCGACAGAAACGTCACGTGACCGGAGTCGCGTCAAACGCGACGGTCCGTCGCCACTTTCAACTCTTCTCCGCCGCCAGAACACTCGGCGGTGCTTCGGGGTGTTCATCAGCTCAGTTGGGCTTTGACGCTCATGCTCCATCCCATCAAGTCCTCGGATGCTAGCTTCGAACAGATGACTCCTCAAATTATGCCGTATGGCCTATCTCCCTCATTACTTACGACGAGCTTCAAAACACATACCTATGTACATCAGCCTCCTGTCAAGATGATCAGCTGCAAATACCGTAGCCAGATTGACAACCGGTGCCGCAGTGCAACGCCGAATTGCCGCAGAATCCCCATTGGCTGCAGCATTGGTAGTCGCCGTTGCCTCTGCAAGTCGATCCTCCCGCACCGCAAGAACCATCGGTAGATACGGGCAGTCCCGACACGCTATCGGTGCCGACATTGCCGGTACCACAAGTGCCGAATTCTTGCTGGCAGCCAGTTCCGCAGTAATCCAGGCCAGATCCGCAATATCCGTACATGCTGCAGCAGTTGCCGGATCCGCATGATCCTACGTTCACTCCACAAGCTCCGCCTCCGGGTGCCGGGGTGGTAGGTGGGTCCGAGGAGGGCGCGGGAGCGGGATCAGGAGTGCTGACGGTGCCGCATGTGCCGAAGTCAGACTGGCATCCCGTTCCGCAGTGGTCCGTAGATGTCCCGCAGTAT
Source organism: Colletotrichum camelliae (assembly GCA_018853505.1). NCBI lineage: Eukaryota > Fungi > Ascomycota > Sordariomycetes > Glomerellales > Glomerellaceae > Colletotrichum > Colletotrichum camelliae. The sequence continues at coordinate 1,575,503 of JAELVL010000008.1, read as the reverse complement.
CCATACTGGCTACAACAATATCCGGTGCCGCAGGATCCAATACCGGCTCCGCATCCTCCCGTGCCAGGGTTCGGCAGCGTTGGACTCTCTGGATTAGTTGGTGCCGGGTTTGTCTGCATTATGAGTTATCAACTGGCTATTTCTTGATGGCTTGAGCACTTACATCGCAAGTGGTCAATGACGGGTTCACGGCAGCCTCCACCAGCCAGTCTTTCATGGTTGCTTGGAAAGATTTGCCGTTGTAGGGGTTTGCGTCACCTCTAGTTGCTTCCCAGACAGCAACACCCCCAAAGGACGACCGGCAGTAATACGCATCGATCAGATTTCTAGCCTGCTCGTGTGTAATGTAGTTGCCCTGACTGGCAGCATCCGGTGAAGCTGGCAAGGTGATGTACAATTTGGCAGCGCTACTAGCTGTAGTCGACAACCACTGAGCCCAAGTATCATAGGTGAATCCCGCCTGTTGAGTAGCCTGGCCAGGAGTGTATGATGGGTTGCTAGCTGTCCAAGTCGCTGCCGAGCACGCCGGAGTGTTGTAAAATTGGACAAAGATCATGTCGAACGGAACGGCAGTGATCATGTCGCCCATGTTGGCATCGGGGACAATACATTGAGGTGCTCCAGTGAGATAGTACGGCTTCGACGCCGCTGCGAAGAAGGAACGCAAAAGGGTGAGCATCGCGATGTAGCCCTCCGAGTTGTCTGTGGGTTTACTAGTCAGACTACACTCTGTAGGGACAAACCCGGGAGAAGGCGACACTTACCAGTTGATGGCCACTCAATGTCCATATCGAAGCCATCCACTTCAACTGCCTGCCCGGCATTGTCGAACGGACGGGGGCCTGTCCAATCAGCGCTCTGGGGACCGAACATCTTCCAGAGGTATGTCGCCAGGACTTCGCCCTCATTTCTGCCCGTGAGTTGATAGTTCGTGACACCACCTCCCAGAGACAGGATGATCTTCTTGCCGTACTGCTGCTGGCACACGGGGATTTGGGCGTTCAGTGTCGGGCAGTTGGACTGCAACTGGTCCTTCGATGGGTCGTTCACACCATTCCATCCGGGACCTGGGTAGACCTCCCCACCGCACCGGTTGCCAAAGTTCGTGCCCGGGTAACCGTTTGCTTGCGCCGGGAAGAGATGGACGAAGGACAGAACGATGACATCAATCTCGGGTTGCTGGCACTGCTCTATGAGGTCGCCCTGATTGGGTCCTTGGCCCTGTGTAGGAGTCAGCCAGATCATCCACCGACTATGGAAAGAAGTAACGCACGTAGTAGACAACCACGTTGTTCTTGGAATTCGGATCGAAGCCCGAGCACCGTGAAACCACGCCGCTCAGGAACGTGAGGAAGAGAAGGAAACGCATTGCGAACTGCGTCTTGCCTGGCACTGGGGAGCAACTAGCAGAGAAATAAGACGAAAATCGCATCTGACGATCCCACAGACCGGCCGGGGTCCAAAATATTGTCGAAGAGATGCGCGTCGAATAGCGAAAATGTGAAGAAATCGAAGCGACTGACCCCTCGGTGACGCAAAAGAAAAGCAGCCCAGAGGAAGAATGAAGAAGAAAGAAGACTCGATGATGAATCTTTCCCCAGCTCCTCCTTCCTATCCTGTCGGTCCTTCTTTCTCTAAATACCAAATGGAAACCGCGCTCCCACCGCACTTGCCGAGAGGAAAGAGCACCCCTCCATCGCGACTGCACCTTCTCCTGCGGTCCTGGCATTGGCGGCGCAGCCTGAGAAAAGAAATGCTGCAGAAATATTTCTCCCTCGACAAGCTAAAACTAGCAGTTTCCAAGATTCTGGGTCTGAGACGACGGCTCTGCCAACTCGACTATTCCGACCAGCGTGCCCCTCCTCCGGTTTTCCCAGGGCGAGAAAGGCCCCTTGACTCAGCCCGCCACCAAAGCCGACTAAAGGGCGACATCTCATCGGAAGGCTGGTGTCTTTAGGATCGACGCGTTGGCAGTTTAGCAGCAGAAGTTCAAAAATATTGAAATCCATCGACCTTGGTGTAGTTTACGTGAGCCTTTGCAGAATGCAGGCTCTTGGAGGCGGCTTGTAAGTCTGTCCAACCGGCGGTGGGTTCGGCGTCGTTAGTGGGGCTATGCCACCGAAACCGCCGAACAGCCCCACCGAAACGCCGACCGAACTTTCCAAACGGCCGGGCCGGATCTGCGCATTAAAAGCCACAGAGTTCCCGGCTGCACTTAGCTTTTTCTCCCTCCTTGTCTCAGTATCTTCTGTAACATGACAACCATGAGCGACCTTCCCCAAACGATGCGCTCCCTGGCGGCGCTTCAGCACTGCACCCCCGCCGGCTTCGAGGTGGCCGAAGTGCCCCTCCCGACAATAACCAATCCCACGGAAGTGATAATTCGGGTGCATGCCGGGGCGATTATGAAGGGCGATTGCCAACGCGCTGTGGGGTCTCGGATCGTTGCATCGCGGAAAGAAACGTTGGTGCTCACGTACCCATGTAGAGTGGTGATCAAGACTGACTGACGTTTCTCTAGATTTCCTGTGAAACTCGGCTGCGAGGGCGCTGGCATCATTGTTGCGATCGGATCGGAGGTCAAGAGCTTCAAGATCGGCGATGCAGTCTACGGACATGGCGTCGTCCGCCCCGCCTTCAGCAACCCGGATCCAGGTTTCTGCTCCGAATATGCCATCACGCAGGAGAGATTGTTACTCCCAAAGCCGCCGCAAATAAGCTTCGAAGAGGCTGCCGCACTTCCTGGTTACACCGTCACAGCGTACCAAACCATCAAGCGCGGTCTTGAATTAGCCGGTTGGGAGAGCCTTGAGGGGAAGACCGTGTACGTCCCGGCTGCATTGAGCGGAGGGGGCTTCAGCGGAATCCAGGTTGCGAAAAACGTGTTTGGTGCTGCGAAAATCATCTCAACTGTCTCTACACCAAAGCTGAAGCTCGTTGAAGAGTATCTTCCTGGAATGGTGGATCAACTTATCGACTACAAGACGACGAGCTTGACGGACGCCGTTCCCAAGGGCAGTGTGGATTTCATGTTCAACACGCAATGGGACAGCATGAGCCCCGCGATACCCCTTCTCAACCCCAAGACAGGTGTCATCATGTCAATTGCCTCAATTCCCCCATCGCCTTTGGTGAGAGAGATCATGGGGCCTGGCATGGTTCCGCTTTGGCTGGCCTGGATGTTGGACCTGGTCCAGTGGTGGTACGCTTTCAAGTTCAGAGGGACGAACATCCAACACGAATTCGTGTCAGGTAATCCGGAGATCAGAGAAGACTTAGAGAGAGCTGGGGAGATGATTGCTACTGGCAAGGTGAAAGCAGTTTTTCGTACAGTGGACCTATCTGACATCGAGTCTATCCGGGAAGAATGCGTAAAGGTCGATACAGGGAAATGTGGCCTTGGTAGGCTGCTGATTAAAGTGCAGGACTGATACCTACTTTACTGCCCTGCCAACAACCTAGACAAGCCCCTTCACAATCGCGATAGAGCTGGTGTAAATGTCCAGCACCCTAGCCTTAATACCATCCTCCGCTCCAGCAGTAATCGTATCAGCTCTCGCAGTCCAGACAATCTCGGTCCTGTTGTTCCCGATTTCATTCAACTCAATCGTGCCCTGGATGTTGACCGCTGGCAACCCCGGAGCCTCATACAGCGTATAAGCCAGGGAGTGTTTGTCAGCATCGACCCAGTCCAACCGCTCACGAGCGAACTGGCCGGCCAGAGTAATGTCTCGGACAGAGCCGGGCCCAAAGCCCGTAAGCTCGTTGAAGGTGACATTCTTCATGTACAGCTGGGCAGCTCCGAAGGCTGAGTAGATTCCCCAAATGGTCCCGATGGAGGCGTTGAAGGTGTCGGTGACCTGCCCAACGAAGATCTTGGACTCATTTCGAGGGGCCATGGGAGATGCCGAGACAACTAAGACTATTAGATCAATCTTTCTGGATGATTATAGAGAATACCTACCTCCGCAGAGGAGCGCGAGGGGCGCAGCGGCGAGAGAGATGAATTTCATGGTGACGTTGAACAGAGAGTGAACTTTTATTGGTTGTGTGCCTGCTTCTGATGCTCTCAAACTCCGTCTGCGGCCTCATGTATTCACCTCTTATACCCCTTCGAAGTGTCTGAGATAGTAGACGGCATCTACAGTCGGCGCCGAGTTACACCCCAGGCGCCGATGATCCATTTGTCAAAGGCCGAAGGACATAAAGATTTGTCCGAACCTCCAATGCAACCCTTGACGTATATGAGTTCCCAGCGATCGCTATGGGTCATTCAACAGAGGTGCCCCATTTGACGGCGAATCCAACCACTGAGAGCCGGACTAGTTCATCCCGCCGGCCAGTTGTGCGAATCAAGTCCTCCGTCGTCTGCGCCGTTCATCTCATCAGGTCCTCCGGGCTCTTGGCAGAACTTTATCCATTGTTTTTCTGAATTTTGCAAGAACTACAGTATGTAACCTGCTCGAAAGTACCTTGGATGCGCTCAAGTCCCGGCGACCGATGATCCAACTGACAACAGCACTCCGTCAATGTTATCCGTCGGTAGGTGGTGAGTGTCACGAGACAGAGCGAGACATCAATGCCTAATTCGAACGAGCTGTGATCACCTCTGTGATGGGAATTATTCGAGTTTGTTGATGCTCTTTCCAAGCAGGACTGGCGCAAAACAACCCACGACGGCGAACATGGTCCGAGCGATCCCGGGGCCGGCGGGCGAGTGGAGACACATCGGGTCCGGCCCCGGCGGGTGTGTCAACGCCGGCGGTCAGAATCAAGAGATCAGGATGACAACGATTTGAACCATTGCCCCTCAAATTCCATCGTGTGTGAAACAAGAAACATCCAAGACACAAAAAAGTGGCGTTCGCGATGATGTGCATAAAATCCCAGCGCGACTTCAGCCCTTTCAGCCCCGGTTCAGGAAGCCACTGTGGGCCCATTAAACACTCAGCGGGTTCTGTCGCGACCGCAACGCGAAAGCAGGACGCGCCGCGCTAGGCCATCCAATGCGCATTCCATTTCTTAGCGCCGTGAATCTCACCCACCCTGGCCGTCCCAAACACACCCACAGCCGGTAGACACAAACATCGTCAATCCATCTTCACAGTAATTGCTCCGCAGTGTTTACCGATTCCACCACTCTTGCCGACATCACACGAACATCTCCATCTTTCAAGTCTCTCGAAATCGATACAATGGCCCTCAAGCGCAAGCGCTCCGCCTCCGAGCTCGTCACGCTCTTCAACTCCCCCGCCCGCTCCGATTCCAGCGTCGAGTCCTTTGACTTCCCGATCTCTCCCAGCCTGGCCTTTCCTCGCGCATTCGCGACACCGTCACATCTTGACAGCCGAACGAGGAAACGCTTCCGCGACAATCGTCCTTCGCAGGAGGAGGTTCACCGTGAGTAAATTCAATGACGCTATTACCGCAACATCATGCGCTAACGATCAATCGCAATCCAGAACGAACTCTGAAGATGCTGTACACTGCCCAACAACAAGATCAACACATGGAAACCGAGGTCTCCCCATCACCTGCTCCTCCTGTCGCCGCCGCACGCAACACACAAAAGTCTCCACAGCTTCTGGAACATCAAGTCCGCGCAACCTCCCGTGTCGAGGATGGCCAGCCCGCCGGTCCACCAGAGAGCGTTGAGCCCCACGAGCTGCGAGGATTGTGGCGCCGGGCTTGGATCAGCTGATGCTGATGGCATGGATATCGACGGGTGCGAAGGAGACAACTCTTGCGGCGCATGCGGGAAGCATGTCTGTTCGCAGTGCTCCGTCACGAACCTTGGGGAGCAGAGAAGATGTTTACACTGTTCTGGCAGCAAGTCATGGGTGACGGGGAGCACGCCTGCTTGGGCTACACCATCAATGCGAATGTTTTGAGCGGTTGTTTCTTGGATTTGAGAATGGGTTGCTTTGCAAGGCATGGTGTTCTGGATGGCAGGCTGCTATTGATTCGGCATTTAGTATATACATCACATGATACCGGGGGATACCACGATTGAAGAAATACAACAAGCATTGCATTCAACCTCTGGCCTGAAGGGACAGATCACACGAGCTTGGCTACTTCTCGGCAGGCTCGGTGACTGCGAAAAGTAGAAGCGACCAAGAAAGCCATGCAGGTAGCCTTGTGCAGCCGCCGACATGAGGCGCAGAGCACTGCCTCTTGGTGCTTAATGGTTAGAAGTTCCCTGCTCCTCCGCCAATCTCAGGTGTGCTGACACCCAACATGCCCCCGCCCAACCCACTTGAACATGAGATCAGGCTGCGCACCTTTTCCCCTCAAAATTCCCCCCGAGACCCGAACCTGTGTCTTTCTTCCTCCTTCGATCGTCAACCTAGTCTGTTCAGCGCCATGGCGGAGGCCTTGGGGCTTGCATCCAGCATCATAGCTGTTGCCGACCTTACTGGGAAGACAATCGCCCTCACGATCAAGCTCAAAGCGCTCTGGGAAGAAGTCAAAGATGTCCCAGTTACCCTCCTCGAAAAGGCGGAGCATCTCCAACATCTCGAGGAGCTTCTTGACCTAGCAGAACAAGACGCCGCAGAAGATGCTACGCCAACTGCTATTTGGAACGCCATTAACCGAGCTCGCGCCGCTAAGAACGATGTCCAGAACACGATCGACGCACATACAGAAGAGCTCGCCAACAGGCGGCGCTACAGGCGGAGACTCGCGGCTGCCAAATTCGTCATCCAGAAAGACGACCTCAGAACGGTAGAGCAAAAGCTTGACAGGGCGCTGGAACTCTATAAGCTTGCCAACAACGTTATTTACGGGTAGATCCACTTGCGTAAATGCTTGCTGAGAATCAGAGACTAACATCACTCTGTTAGCCGATACAACAGATTGATCTACAAGCAACTTGCTGAGTCGACCAGTACCGTGGTCATCTCCACTCCCAGCCAGAGCCCTATCATCGATTCGGGAGACTCCACAGGCTATACTTCGAGCCAGATCATTACAGTCAAGGCTGCTAAGCCAAGGAAGAACACCATTTTCGAGGGTCCTTCAGCACTGGGTCGACTGTGTTTCGGCTTCAATGACGAAACCTACAGCTTCTCGATGAGAGTCCCAGACAGGTTGGGTGGAAGGGTTTACTCTGCCATGGTCCAAAGAAGCATTGCAGGCTGGCAATCCTTCCTTTCAGTGTATCCCACCATTCAGCTTTTCGGAGATGAAGTCTTCGATATAATTAGGGAAAACGACATCAATACTTTGCAAAAGTATCTTTGCGAGAATAACCTTACGCCATTCGTTCATAATAGATTCGGGGAAAATTTGCTCCATGTCAGTATAATAATCTCTCTCTGTAGTTTTTACTACTTGTTCTGAGACGGCATATTAATTGTGTCATCAACAGTTTGCCTTGAGAGATGAGTCTGTTGAGACAGCAAAGTGGCTCTTAAGCTGTGGCCTGCAGCCAGGCTCGTTCGAGGAATGCGGTGCTGGTCTTACTCTCAGCAAGGCAAAGTATGTGCACGAATATACCTTTTGCTTGCTGAAAAGCTTTTTGCTAACTGCTCCGAAAGGTCACCAGTCGAGGTTTACATCGCTTTGTTCAATTCCAAGAAACAAAGTCATCAAGTTGAGATCCTCAAGCTTTGTCAGGATTATATGCCAGACACGGTTGATTTATATGATATGATTTGGGGTACAATGATCTCGGAAAGATCATATGAGGATTTCGCGGCAATCCAAATGGTGATAGAACCTCGCTATTTCTCTGTTGATCTGCGCGCAAGATATAACCACGTCTTCTGTGGCGTAACCTGCAGTAATTGGAGTTGGCACGAAGTCAAAAAAGTTTTACCCGAAGCCGAGACCCTCACCACAGAGTTCATCGAAATCTGCAGAAGTTACTCACGCCCAATGGTGGGGCTTTCAGCAATAGCAGCAGCCGGTTTGTCCAGAGATCTCGCAAGACTGCACCGCAGACGGTCAATTTTGCCAGTGAACTGCAGCTTCTATCGAGTTCTGGGCGATATCATCCGTGTTGACCCGGAAGACATCACATTTTGTTACGAAGACGATTACTTTGGCTTGACCGGAGTCACATCATTGAACGTATTTCTCAGGCTACTCTTATGGGAAAGGAATCCGCCCGAAGTCCTTGATCAGCTTCTTCGATCGGCAATCACACATTGGGCGGCCATTCTCTACGACAGCGGTGTTGATCTCTTGCATTATGGTCGCAAGGTGGGAGACATATACCGAAAGCTTGGCTGGTATGTATCAGAACACACCGTTTCGCGGCAAGACCCAGGACGTAGGTACCTGACGGGGATCCCTTACACCTGCTCCTTTCTCGGTATCACGTACGGCTCATTGCCCACGCAGTGGAGTCTGTGGTGGGCTCCGAATATCAACGATTACGCTGCAGACTTTTGGAATTTGGTGGAAGATTCAAGTTCCAATTCCTCTGGCTTCAACGTTCCGGGGGGTTGGACGGATGACTTGGATGGTGAGAATGCCGATGAGGATGATGAGAAAATCCCGTTTATTTGGTCGGAATTTCGCAACATCAGACCTCCAATTTGAATTTAGTCATGCCTGTATGTATCCCGGCGTCGGATTTCCTGCGTCGGTTTGTGGGACAGTCTACCTAGTCTTGACGTCGAGCTCCACGTACAGGTGCGGTGCGGCGAACAACCCAGGAATTCGATTTCAAGTGGACTGCAACTTCTCATTCGTTCCGAAAAAGTACATACTTCTCTAAGATAGCAACTTAGTCTTTGTTTATTGCCTAGGTGGTTCTAAACAAGCCTTCTTTCGTTTCGTCTGTCGTCTTGGCGAAGCCGCGAGCTTGTTCCGCCAGCATTTCGTCCTTCCAGCTAACCAGGCGGACCACTGGTATCCGCCCGAAGAGCAAAACTCTTTCGCAGCCGAAATTGATCAAAGCAGAATTATCGACGAACTTCAAGTCATCCAAGCGACGATTGAATGCCGAGATTTGGAGGGGAGATGTGAGTTGCCGTCTAATTGACCTGGTGAATGCGCTTGAAGACGAGGATGTTGAAGAGACCTCTGGTCTAGAAGACGTGTCGAAAACAGCAAGACGCCATCTCGAATTCAATGCAGTAGATCCAGAACTTGGAGCATGATCGGCTACCATTGGCGATGCGAAAGGCCTCAAGTGATGGGCCAACCAGGAGTCTTGTCAGTGGTCGCGTATTCGGGCCTGCCAAGCCCTAAATTACTGAACAGTGACGCAAGGAGAAGAGCATCATTGCATTCTGAGAGTGTGAGAGGTGATTCTTCATAGACGAAATGCATGATATGTACAGCTTTTTCGCGGCGCAGTCTACTTGCATATGCATGAGTGCCAAATGACCATGGGCGCGATGCCCCTCATCCAATCCTGCCCATGCTGACACGCAGCCCTGCCCAGCATGGAGGTGTGATAGATCAGGCTGTAGGCATACTCGGGAAACCGCAAGAAATCGACGGAACCTGGCGATTTCTCCCTCTTCATCCTCTCCGAGTCGAATTCATCCTCAATCACGGCATGCACACTACCAGCATCCGGCCGTCGACATGGCAGAAGCTCTAGGCACTGTGGCCAGCGTCATCGCTGTCGTTGATCTGGCTGGCAAAGCCGTCACCGTATCCTTCAAGCTCAAATCTCTCTGGGACGAAGTCAAAGACCTGCCAGACACCCTCTTGGAAAAGGCAGAGGAGCTCCAAGATCTCGACGAATTCTTACGCAACGCCGAGAGCAATGCTGCCAATAACCCGTTGCCGAGCTCGGTGTGGAGCGGTGCGATTATGCAGAATGCCATCGGCAAAGCGCGCGCCGCCATGGACGACTTTCAAAGGACTCTGGACACGCATATCGACAGTCTCGCAGACAAACGACGACGAAAACAGAAATTAGCGGCCGCAAAGATAGTTTTCCAGAAGAACAGTCTTGAGGCGATGGAACGGAAACTCGATCGTGCTCTACGTCTCTTCAGAATGGCACAGAACCAGTATTGCGTGTAAGGCTCACCTTTCCGTGCACATGGTGGCCTATGAAAAGTATTGATGGATATTTGGCAGGATGTGCGCCTCGATTGTCGTCGATCGACTCCCCAAGCCTCTGGATGAATCCGAACCGGACAATACCGCCTTGCTTGTTGTCGAAAAGCTTCCTCAGTCCGCGGATGAATTCGATACGGAAAGTGCCGAAGCGGACGACTTCGTCGGATCAGAGCACTGCTTTCATGAGTTTCTAAGACTCAGAAAATCGCATCTCCCAAAGCCATTTCCACCAGATGCCGCGGCCATGTCTAAAGGCACGACTATTCTAGGCAGACTTGGATTTAGCTTCAGCTTTCAAAGCTCCCATATATCTCTCCGAACCCCGAAATGGTTAGGCAACTCTGTGTACTCTTTGATGGCCCAAAAGAGCATTTCGGGTTGGCAGTTGAACTTGTCATCTCATGAAGTGATGGATTCGTTTCCACAGAGCATAATGTATGCCGTGTGGAGTGACGACGTTATCAACTTGCAGAAGAGTCTTCGCCAAATGAGCTTAACGCCGTATGTGCACGACCGAGATGGGTTCAGTCTGCTATATGTAAGTCTATCAAATGGATTGTCATCGTTTTTCGATATACCATCTGCTGTGGTTAATCTGCTGGCTAATACCCCCCGACAGATCGCAGCATATGATGGTGCTGTTGAGGTGTCACAGTGGCTTCTGAGCATCGGTCTTTACCCCGGATCCTTTGGTGAATGTTCACAAACATACTACTCTGGCACGAGATCAACAAGAATCTACTTCAGGTGAATAGCTTATGATCCCCTGCGGCTGTTGAGATGTATAGGCTGATTAAATTTGAAGAACACCCCTTGAACGGCTGCTCAAGCCTTCCCAGAATTCAGAACAGAATATCAACCGCCGTGTTGACATCTTAAGGGCTTTCACAGCCTATGCGCCGGACAGTGTTGAAGACAAGGGTGAAATATGGCAATTAGTCATGCTGAACACGACCTTTGATCAGTATCGTAAGATTCAACAAGTCATGAACCCTGAGTTGCTTTTAGCTCCATTTCAGGTAAGGCTCTGGCATTGCGTGATGGGGCTAGTCACAGTGCACTGGACTTTTGACGAGATCATGTGCCTCTTACCGGAAGTAAGATCAATCAGCGTTGAGTTGGTCATATCTTTCTGGCCCATGTCTGGGGAGTGGCTCTCTCTGTCGCACCTGATCGCAATGGGAGTAAGCTGGGAGCTTCTGAAATCGAACGGCGAACTACTACAGCCATTGGCGAAAGGCAGTTATTGCAGCAGTCTTGGTGATATTGCAAGGTTAAGCCCGGATGACCTAGCACTGTTTTGGTGGGGGACGAGAAAGACACCGATGATCATAATGGTTGAGAAGATGTTCGAACAATGTGGAACACATTCTCCTGAGATTTTTGACAGGGTCTTGCAGTCAGCTATTACATCTTGGGCAAGTATCCTACATATGAACGGGGTCAATCTTTTGGATTATGGATGCAAAGAAAGATTGTCCGAGTTGCTATTTCGAGAGGGGAGAATCCCGTCCTGGCCGAAGGGCAAAGTGCGCCGATATAACTATTTCAGAGTTTTTGGCATTACTTACGGGGCATTGCCTGAACAGTGGAAGATATGGTGGTCTATCTACGACTACGAATATGTCGGAGACTTTTGGCACATGGTTGAAAATTCGGCTTTCAGTATTCCTGGGAGTTGGCAAGACGATTTTGACTGTCATGGAGAGAGTGACTACGCAAGAGTTCCCTGGGATGATGATGATAGAGGAGACTGGATTGTTTGGTCGGAATATCGCAAATTCAGGCCTCCATGCTGATCGTCAATCTGACATATTCGGGCACCATGGCATTTATCGTTCTTTAGAAGCATTTGGAAAGCTTGCCCGTTGTACAACAGAGACAGCCCTCATCCACCGGAAGGCTCTCCGGCGATACTGAATGAATACAACCCTGAGATTTTCCCCTTATATACTATACATTACTTGGTATATCGTTCTTCAGTGCTGAGTTTCAAGCGAAAGTATTGCGAATCACGTTGGTTGGGTCGCGCCCAAGGCTAGGCTCAACTCAGCGCGACCCCTGTCAAGAGCTGCATCTTTGCCGCCCGCGGGACAGGCCCGTCCCGCCCCCAATACAATGCTGTGATGTGGCTATACCGGGGCTGTGCGAGATGAATCCTTGATCTCCGAGATATACGATCATCGGCGGCCACAGGTGGTTCTCTTATTGACCAGAGCGACGACCTCCCCCCCAGCGGGTTTGAACTCCTTTTGTGTGACCATCCATCCTGCACATCCAACTACGAACATGTCATCACGAAATATTGCAATTAAACTTCCATGAAAAGCATTTGAATCCTTATCAAGTTCAACATGGAAGCCATCGGCGCCGCGGCAAGCGGCATCGCCCTAGGCCAACTCTGCCTCGGCGTCGTCAAAGCAGTCCGCCTATGGCACGAAATCGAAGACATACCGGCCGACCTCCGAGACATAGTCGACCGACTCGAAGCCCTCGGGCCCGTCCTCCAAGACCTCCTTCGTCGCTGTGAAGACGATCCAGACATGAACATGCTCTCAGCACAGCACGCGAGGTCCTGCATCACGTACGCGAAGAAAGCCCATGACGCGCTCGCAGGGCTCATCGAAAAGCTCGAAGCCAGCATAGAACAACATGGAAAGACGACGGGGAGCCGTAGGAATAGAGCGCGTAGGAAGATGGGACTGGCGTGGGCTGCGTTGCGGAGCGACGATCTGGAGAAGCTTGAGAGGAGGCTTGACTCGGCGATTGGGATGGTTCTGATGTGCGTTGGGTGTTACGACAGGTAGGCTTTGCATCGTGCAATCTCGGATGCTGGTCTTGCTCACACAACTAGGGCGATAATGCAAGCGTCCCAGGAGCGGATCGCCGAGAAAACGGCCGCGAAAGTCGTCCGTGAGCAGAAAGTCCTGCACCAACTCTCGGAAGACAGGATAGCACGGAGAATCTCGTTTGATGTTTCAACTCAGCTTGCGAGCATCACCAGACAGCTTTCGACGCTAGAAGATCAACGCATCAACAAGCAGCCAGCAACAGAGTATGTCATCGTTAGGTCCAAGTCCACTTGGAAGGGGGTCAGGCTACCTTCCTATAGACCTACGGCGACAGGAAAACTGGCGACGAAAGCATCGAGAGAACGTAACGAGTGGAACGTTGCCGTGCAGCTGCCGGCCTGGATATCTCGAGCCGTATGGGAGGTCCAGCTCTGTTGGAGCATCGCAGGAGGATGGCAGCAAAGTCTGCGAACGTTTAGCGTACGGTCGCGGCAAAGTGCCATCTTCACCGTCGTCAATGAGGGCGATGTGCAAGCCATGATGGGCATGTTTAGTAAGGGAGAAGCATCCCCGCTTGATAGAGACGAGCAGGGCGCGTCGCTCTTATATGTAAGTCCTCTGGCCATCTATTTCTGGGGAACCCAGCTCACCATTCGTAGTATGCAACATCGTCTGAGCAGGTCGAGACTTGCAAGACTTTGCTTGACTTAGGCCTCGAGAACTTCATAGACGATAAAGACGCTACTTCAGAGTAAGTCACATACCTGTGACCTTCAATGCAGCAGGTCTAACAAATCCCAAGGAGTCCCTTGAGCACCCTCGTCATGTCCCGCAAGAACCTCGCGCCGCAAGACGACCCCAAACATCGAGCCCTCGTCTCTCTATTCCAGTCTCGCAGCGACAAGATCGAAACCCTCGGCATCGAGCGCATGTTCGAGTTTGAGACGGAGTGCTCCTACGGCGACGACTGGCTTCGCGTCTTCCGGCGCCACTTCTTACCGGAATACTATGACATGCCGCTGCGAGAGCGTGCCGAGGCGCTTCTCGGGGCGTTCACGACGCAAGACGTCAAGGTCTACCGGGCTCTGATCCGAGAAGACGGACGGTTTTTGCAAGATGATGTTCGAGAGTCTGTCAAGGCAGGTTTCTCGCTTGTGCATTCTGCTGCTTTGGCACTGGGGAAGCGGCTTGCTGATGAGATGCAATTCGACCCGCGGCTGAGCCGCGATCTGGATGAAGATGAGTCCTCGGATGATGAAGATTCTTCGAGGAGGATGCCTTCCATGATTCGGATGAAGTCATACCACGCCGGCTGGAGCCACGCCGTTTTTGACACCATCAAAGCTACCGAAGCACAGGACCTTCACAGCGTAGAGACCGTCGTGCCATGGGACTGGTACCGCGTCCCCGTCTGGACGGGGACACCTTTACTCTCCCTCATCGGCGGCGCTCTATGCCGCATCTCGCCTGACATATCCTACCCAAAGTGGGACACCATCTTCCACTGCATCCTGCGGCAATGGCTGCGAGATTTGGAGGGCGCCAGTGTCGACTTACTACAATACGGCAGAGACGAGGCGCTCAAACTCAAGTTCACCGCGCCACACGTTAAAGGCGCCTTCGACGCCGATGCTATCGTCGCCTCGCGGAGACACGTCCGCGCCCCGCTGAGGATGCGGGAGGCCTGGATGCAAGGGGTGGACCTCGACCATCCGAGGAGCGACTTGTATTGGCTGCCGATCCGCGTCGTTGGCCTCGATTACGGTCCGCAGGTGAGGCAGTGGCGGCTGTGGTGGGCGCCTGAGTTTGAGGTGTTTGCCGCCGAGTTCTGGGCGGGTGTGGAGCGGCCGCGGGCTGTGATGCCTGGGTCGTGGGTTGACTCGTGAGGATTGGCTTCAATGGAGTCAGCTTTTCAGGCTTCTGTCCCTAGACAGCGAGCCTTCAACCAGGCAACTCGGGCGCTTGCATGAAGAGAATGTCACCAACGCATCGAAGGCTCATCTCGGCCCCGGCCATGTGGAGCACCTGTTCGGCGCTAAGGGGGATTCCCGGGATCGTGTGGTTGGAGTGGGGCATCTACCCCTCGCCGGCCCCTCAGGAGCTCTCCCGCCCGAAGCTTCCAAGCAGCAGCAGAGTGCGGGGCAGAGGGGGTCCTTCCCTTACCTATCACGCCAGGAAGCTCCAGACTTGCTTGCGTACATCATTCCAACTTTCGTCATTCTACATTTTGCACTGTTTTTCGAGCTCTTCTTGTCGACGGTTCGGTTCCCCAGAAACACCTTTCAAACCACCTTCACAGAGCATTACATCATGGCGCCCAGAGACACTCGCCGACCCGGAAAGGCAGGCTCGTGGTATGCCGGAGACCCGACGGTCCTCAGGTCACAGCTCGAGGAGTACCTCGCCCGCGTCCCGGACCAAATTGACGGCAACGGCCTGCCTGTCCCGGGCGCCAGAGTCATTATCGCGCCGTAAGCTTCATCTGTTCACTTTCCAGCAAGGAAGCCCCTCATGCTAACGGCAAATCTCCCGTCCACAGACACGCTGGCTACGACTACTCAGGCCCGACAGCAGCCTGGGCCTACAAGGCCCTCGACCTCTCCAAGGCGAAGCGCGTCTTCCTCCTCGGGCCCTCGCACACCTTCTACCTTCGCGGCTGCGCCCTCACAGAGTACCAGAACTACGGCACGCCCTGGGGCAAGCTCAAAGTCGACGAGGCCCTCGTCGCCGAGATCAGCGAGGCGCACGACATCCCGCCCATCCCCGCCACCAACGACGACAAGGAGCACTCGCTCGAGATGCACCTGCCATACCTCTGGCTGCGCCTCGAGCAGACCTTTGGTTCACCCGAGAGCTTCCCGCCCGTCATCCCGATCCTCGTCGGCGACAACAACAAGGCCGAGGAGAAGGAGGTCGGCAGGTGGCTCGCGCCGTACCTCAAGGACCCCGAGAACGCCTTTATTGTCAGCTCGGACTTCTGCCACTGGGGCAGCCACTTCGACTACACGGTGTACTCGCCCGACGGCACGGTCGAGGGCATGAAGCGGCTGCGCGGGTACAGCGCGCCGGCGGGCCCGCCGATCCACGAGACGATCAAGATGGTGGACCACCTCGCGATCGAGGCGATCAAGACGGGGAAGCATAGCAGCTTCTACGACAACCTCAAGCAGACGAAGAACACGGTCTGCGGCCGGCACCCGATCGGGGTGACCATGGCCGCGCTGGAGGAGCTCGGCGATGGGCACCCGGTGTTCAGGTTCGTGCAGTACCAGCGGAGCAGCATGGTGACGGAGCCGAGCGACTCGAGCGTGAGTTATGTCTCGGCGTATGCTGTGGTATGAGGGCCGGGGCGGCAGGGAGGTATCACGACTTGCTGAGTAATGAGGAGTTCTTTCTGGGGTTTGGTTTCCAACGGGTAGGGGAAGGGGACAGTTCAGGCGTGTGTGGCATGAAGGAGTTTTTCGAGGTGGCTTAGACACGGGTTTCAAACCGACGATGTGGCAGGGAGAGCATGACACGCGGAGGAGTTGAAGAGACAGACAAGCTTTTTGTCCCTGTGTAATGCGATGGTGGGGTTTGTGCACTGATGCAGCTTCTAGTTCTTCCAGAACAGACAAGAGAGATTAAGAGGGTTTCTCCGGATTCTTGATGATCAGTAATATATCTTCTCATGTTCGACGACTCGGGCTCAGCTGAGTTCGTGAGCGCAGACCAGTTCTGAGAGCGCGATAGCGTGTGTAGCAGGCCAGACCAACTACGCAGCTTCAGCTTCGAACGACACAGAGATGCTTTACTACTGTGATAGGCACGTGGGCCAACACGTTCGCGACTAAAACCACTGACGACATTTTCATCCCAAAGCCAACACAGAGGTCAAAGACCACAACCGTCGCACACGGTCCAAAGAGACAAAAAAAACAACAACCCAGATCTGGGATGTTATAAGTAAAACGGCCGCCGCCCGGCTCGCATGAACGCGACGGCGCCGCTCGGGTCTGATCGTATTCAAGCCGATATTCCGCACTATGCAGCCGGGGGAGGAGGGGAAGGGCCGTTAGCTGTCCCGTTCGGGATGACGAAGCAACTCAGATCGTTCATAGGTATCAGAAGGGAAGGCCCTGGTGTGAGAATGCAGCACAGCCCTATGGAACCCGTCCTCGTTGCCTTTCCTCCCTTGGCGCTAAGGGATGGAGGGAAGGTTGTGGTGTAGTCAGCAGCATTCATGGGCACTCGGTAGGGCTACGCATTGCGGGCTTTGTCTGGGTCTTGTTTTCGGGATGCTTTGTGGAGAGGCGAGGAGCTATGGAATGCGTGATCAAAAGCTTCATCGAGGAAGATGAGGGTGGTGGGAAGGGCAGACTTGCTTCCCCCTCCTCGGAGACACTGGCGTACCCCGCGCGTCGAGGCGATGCCAACGCCGACAGCGAACAAGATTTCTTCTTCTTTTTTCCCCTTTTTTCTGAGGAGAGTCGAGCATTGACTTTGGCGCAACCACTGTCCGTTGGGTGGGAAAAGTCCGTAGGACTTTGTGTTGATGTCCTTGGCGAGCTGAGGTTTGTTAACCCGCGCCTCTTGGTGCGGCTGTGGATTTCTGATGGGAAGGCTCCATAGTAAGGTAAGCTGTGCTAGGCACCTGCATTTGCACTTGCGGATACCTTACCCCCCGGAATGGCGGGGATCAACCTCATCGGCGACGGGGCTGAACTGGTCGGGGTGGGCTTTAGCCGTTCACGGGCAAGTTGGAACCCGCCCAGCCTGCTGACGATGGGGAACGATGGGCTTACGGCTTGCAGCAGACCGAGTCTAAAAGTAGGCGAAGGAAGGTGAGCTTGGCCGGGGTGTTTTTTTGTGGTGTTCCTGACGCCAGGTTGAGAGCTGGCTACATCATCATTGCTCCCAGGCGAAGGAAATATCGAATGACGGATGATGGGGGAAACCCCAGAGAGTTTCCCGCACCTTTTTCGGAGAAGCTGATGGCCAGCTTCGTGCTTGAAATTCTGGGTGAGGCTAAGCTCAGCCGTACAGACAGAACACATGTCCACGGAGACGGACGGAACTTTGGAGAGGGCGCTGAGGGGGTGAGTTTGACGCGAAGGGGGGGAGACAACACATGCAGATGGCAAGCCTCTTTTTTTTTTTCGTGTAGGCAGCCTTTAGCTCTTTTGGTGGTTTCCCGAGACCGTAAGCTGAACTGAAGAGCGGGGGGGTGTGTAGGTGTGAATGGCAGGTGTAGGAAGCTGCAGTCTGCTGCAGCACAGTGGCCGGAAGGATTCTCTCGACTGGATTGTGTTAATTTGGGTTGGTCTTTTTGTTCCGTTCTGGCCCCAGCCTGATTTTTCCTTTTCCTTCTTTGGAGGAGTAGGAGGAGCTGTAGATGAGATGGTGTGTGTGGATGGTTTAAGAGGCGGCGTTCCCATTTTCTGGATTGCTGACGGGACCTGCTTGGTTTTTATTCCTTTTCCCTATTTTTCCCTCGAAGTATTTCTCGATCTTCCAGTCTCCAGCTCCAGCATCACCACAGCCCCCGGTTTCTTGGTGTTGCTTGTTTTCTGGGGCCCGCCCATCGCTCGAAACACACACACAGTCACCAGCATTCGACTGTCGTTGGAAAAGAAAACAGGACCCAATCAATCGATTGGAAAAGCAAAAAAAGTCAACGTCTCAGAGATAGGCGAAGGTGGTTGATTCGACTCGCTCACAACGACCGTCGTGGGCATTGATCGACCCGACCCGTCCACACACACCGTCGACGGCATTGAAGCCAGGCATCACCATGCGGGCCAACACGAACACGCAGTGCACCACCAACCACTCGCACGCCAGCGCAAGAAACAAAAAAGAATCCAGCGAAACGAACCAGTACTGTCAGGCATTTTCATTGGACACCGTCTTTTGCGTGCGTGGGTTTCAACGGCACCCTCAGCAGCGGCTTTTCGTTGGCCGGTAAAAAAAGAAGCTTCGACCGAAGCAAGACGCAGAAAGCGGCCAGCCGGGACGCGATTCGATTCGCTCACGACTTTGGCCGTCGAAGAGATCCCTGCAGCAGCCAAAGTTCAAAGTTGCCTCCTCATCCCCATTGATACTTCGCCGCCGCAGTGTCGTCACGAGACCGCTCGAAGCCCGAAAGTTCAGCAACCTTTGGCAGGCTGTGCATTGGTCAATCAGCACCTCAGCATCGTTAGCCTTCTGCTGGACTCTGGCTTTGCACACTTGGCACGAACGGTCAGTCAGCGAGCGCCTGTCGACAGAAAAGCAAGCAAGGCTACCTTAGCATAACGGAGCACCAAAAGCCAAAAGTCGCTCAGGCCTCACCTCAGTCTTGTACAGAACAGAAAAAAGGAGGGGGAAATTCCAGTCAGCGACCGTCGCCCAACGTCACCAGTAATCGCCATTTGGATTTGGCGCATTAACTGATCGGGACCTCGTCCTCGCATCTCCCGCGCGGCGCCTCAAGTTTATTCGCCTCGGGCTTGTTGTAACTTGTTACACGACACCCAAAAAAGAGCAGCGAGTCGAAGTCGCTCGCCCAAGTAGGGGAGTCCAAGCTTCAGGGTCCATTCATCGCCCCGCTCGTCGACCAATCAGAGGCGCTGCAAGTGCGTTGAGTCGAGACACCCGCCCACTGGGAGTCTGGGACCGTCCTCGTTCTTGGGAGGAGTTCCTGCACGCCGCACGCAGCAAGCATCCGCGCCCCTTTCCCTTGCGTGTGTTACATTGCCCCTGTCACTGTCACCACTCTTGGTTCCTTAGTACCATATTCGTAGGTACCTACCTCACTCTTCATCAGTGTGTGCCAAGTATCTCGAACCATCGAAAGTTACTCGACCACGACCAAGTACACACACTTCCATTAGGACAACAGCATACTGCAGCAGTCTTACTCACGACGACGGCCATCAGTCAGAAAAGGACGACGACGAAATACGAACAAAAATAAACCAGCCATCTGCAACGGCTGCCTCTCATAATCAACACGGACCCTCCATCATCTCTCGCTACCTAAACGGCGATCATTCCGTAGCCAGGCCCCCCCCCTTCCCACTGCTCACAGACAATTCGAATTTCTGCTACAAAGAAGCGCCTCAAGCCACACCTCCCGCGCACCAGCACTGGACCCAGCAAAGGCAGCAAGCAGCAAGCAGCAGCAGTGCAGTCAACCAATTCAACGTGGAATCTAATCCCAAGGTGGCCCGGCCCATTCGCACCTCCTCGCCTCGTCTCGCTTCCTCCCCTGAACAATCCACCTACCTACCCAAGGTAGTGAGAACCACCCCCGGCCTGGTTCCTCTCTTTTTTATCCACATCCACCACCGAAAGAGACACCAAGACCTCTTCTCGTCTTCCATCGCTGTCGCTGCCGTTACGCTGTCACTCTTGGACACTGCAACATTCCATCTGTCGACAAAATCCGTCTCATCTCCCTCCTTGGAAACAGCCCATTCTGCCCGTACTCAATTGCTTCTACCACCTCATCGATACACTGCCTGCCTGCCTGCCTGCCTACCTACCAACCAAAGAAATAAAACAAAAGACAAAAAGGCTTTGATCGATCCGACTTCTTTCCTCCACGTCGCGCGACCGACGACTCCTCGACTGCGAGAAATCAATCCTCTTTGAAAAATCGCCCCGTCGTCGCGCAAGGAAGAAGCCTACGCGCTTCCAGAAGCAGCCATGAGTGTCAGTGTTTCACCCCAACCCTCGCACTTCCGGCGTTTCGACCGTCGCCCTGTTCCTGTTTCCTGTTCCTGTTCCTGTTCCAGTTCCTGTTCTCTCCCAGTCCCATTGCCCACTCACTGCACCCACTGCCCTGCCCTACCGACGTTGCATTGCGTCGTGCCTTTCTTTGCCATTGGCCTGACTCTCTGTGTGTCGCGCTGTGTCAAACCCCCAAAGGCACATGGCACATCTGGCCTTTCTCCCCCCCTTCTCGAAGTCGAATGTCCTCCACCCGGTCGCTCCCTTTTCCGCAATCGCAACCCAACCCAAAACCCCCCAAGCACAAACATTTTGACTTTGGATCCATCACCAACCTTCTTCTGCACATCATTCATTCTTGCTTCAGCCTGGTTGCGTTGCATTTGTATGGTGTTGCTTGCTTTTTTACCACTCTACCGCGTTTTTCTCTCGACCTCACCTCCCTACCTCTCCTAATCCAGTCCACCGGTATCCGAAGCCGAAACTAACATCATGGCACAGTACGGGTATGTTTCTCTGTCTTCAGGAGCCGACGGCGCCCACGACGACGAATACGACCTCTCCCGCGGTAGACTAACAGACTCAACTAATGACAGATACGGTGGTCGTCAAAACCCCTTTGACCAGCGCGATGATTCCCCTTCAGGAGGCGGAGGCTACGGCGCCCCCATGAGAGGCCCTCCCCAGCAGTCCTTCGGCGCAGGGCCGTCTCCCTACGGAGGATCCAGATATAACAACGGACCACAAATGGGTAGGGACCAATACGGTATGCTCCTTGGCCGCGACGGTCGTCCTCGCTCGCATCGCTCACACCCGTCCCTCGCAGGAACGAATGTCGAAATGGAATCCCTCGCCCAAAACGCCGGTGGCTTCGGCCAGTCGTCATCCGACCCTAACGCGATCCTCAACGAGTGCCGATCCATCGACCAAGGCATCGACCAGATCGAGCAAAACCTCAACCAGCTCCGCATGCTGCAAGAGCGAACACTTACCGACGCCGACACCTCCGCGAACTCCGCCACCGCCGCCAACTCGATGCCCTCTCCTCCGAGACGATGACCCAGTACCGCTCCCTCACAGACCGCGTCCGCCAGGTCAAGTCCACCCCCGAAGGCCAGACGCCCAAGAACTCGCCGCAGGTCGGCCGCGTCGACCGCCGCCTGAAGGGCGCCATCCAGCAGTACCAGCAGGTCGAGTCCCAGTTCCGCAAGCGCACCCAGGATCAGATGGCCCGTCAATACCGCATTGTGCGCCCTGACGCCGACGAGCGCGAGGTCCGTGAGGCTGTGGAGGATGCCGGTGCCGGTGCCCAGATTTTCCAGCAGGCCGTCATGCAGTCCGGTCGCCAGCAGCAGGCCAATGCCGTGCTGTCTGCCGTCCAGGACCGCCAGGCTGCCCTGCAGAAGATTGAGCAGCAGATGGTCGAGCTCGCCCAGCTCTTCCAGGACATGGACGTCCTCGTCGTCCAGCAGGAGGCCGCCGTCACGCAGATCGAGCAGAAGGGCGAGGAGGTCGTCGAGAACCTCGACAAGGGTAACCAGGAGATTGGCGTGGCCGTTAACACCGCGCGCAAGACCCGCAAGAAGAAGTGGTGGTGCCTGGGTATCTGCGGTAAGTGCTCCAGCGAGGCTATGTTCCAATTTGCCACTGACTCAGCCCAGTCCTCATCATCGCCATTATTGCCGCCGTCGTCGCCATCTACTTCGCCGTCATCAAGCCCGGCCAGACCGCTGCCGCCCCCGCCGCTGGCAAGCGTTCACTCGAGCTCGGATCCCTCCCCGCGTTCTCTAACAGCGTACCCGTCGACGTCAGCTCTGTCCACCCGCAAAAGATTAGCCGTATCATGCGCCGAATCGTCACACCGGGCGCCACGTGGAGCCCCGACGCCGTACAAGACGCCGCTGTCGTCGCCCGCGTTGGTGGAAAGTGGGACATGCCCGCCGTCCGCAACTAGACGTCACACCCTACCTCTCCGACACTGTACAAAATTTACCTCCATACCACCTTTAACCGGTCGCCCCGCGGGGCCGCCATGTCTCCTTTTCCCGTATAACCCGTCCCTCCGACTTGACGTCTGGATCGATTTCTCATAACCGTTTACCACTATAAGAGTTACTCGCCTTTTTATAGACGGACTGGATCAAAGGGAAGGCAAAACTTCTTTTTTACTTCTGCAGCAGTACACACACGCATGGTCTCTCTTCCGGTTTGGGTGGAATAACAAAACCGAGGAAGGGAAGAGAGCAGATGATGGGGGAAAGGATCCCGGGAAACCCAGGCCTTGGGGATTTTGATATTTTCCCTGTGTGAGGAAGCAAAACAAAAGAAGGATTATTTCGTATAGGGTGTTTCTTTGTATACCCGTAACCAGACTTTCTTTTACTGTTTGCCATGTTGGACTTTTTCTTGCTGTCTGTGAAAGTGCGTCGCGTCTTTTGGATTCAACATGCTTTCCCTTCTATGAATGAGAGGGAACATGGTAGTTGTTTTGGCGCGAAGATTCTTTGTTTTGTTGCATTCTGGGCGTTGGCATGTTGAGTAAATATAGTCTGGTTCCGAATTGACATTATTAATATGATTGAAGAGTCTTTGCTTTCGAGTGAAGTTTTGTGAGGTGTCCAGTTTGGAGAGATTCAATCTTGGTATGGCTGAAGGCGAGCAGTGTCTGAGACACGTAGCAACACTTCAGCTTGCCTATGCAAGAAGGTCCTATTACACGTAGTATTTGCAACCTCTAAGTCCTGTTGTTGGGAGGACTTGCTTTGATTCCTGTCATGGTATCTATTGGATCTATTTGGGATTGATTGCGCCTGGGGAGGGAGGCCATTGGCATGGCCTTCCAAGCATGACATGGCGAGGTACTAGGAGTAGTTTTGGGGTCCTTTGGGTGGAAGACTTCTTTATAAAAGGACGGGGAGGTATAGAATGTTGGTTCTTTAATCATGCACTTCCCCAAGGCAGTTGGCAATGGGGGTCCCGTGGCTATGGCCAAGGGACCATTGTCGTGTTTTGGCGCAGTGGATGGATTTGTGGGTGGGATGTGATGGTTTTGGTGTCCGTCACGCGGATTTGGAGGTTTGTGAGTATCTGGATGGATACACGCGAGAATGGTGGTTGCTTTTGAGAGGCGAGGGTTTCACTAGAGGTGATAGCAGTGGTTCACAGCACCTGGTATGTTTGAGGATTGCAACTCAGCACACTTTGGGCTGGCGCATTTGTTCTGTTGCCAGAAAAGAAAGACATCCTTCCTGGGTAAGATGATGTTCTTCTATGTTGGTTGCTCACTCTGTAGCATGCTTAAGGCTGGTTTGGAAGCCCTATTTAAGAAGAGCCATAGGGCTTGAGATTGTGTGACAGCGCAATGAGAGTTGGGGTGCTGTGATCAAATGCCCTTCTTGGGGGTTCTGAGGTGATGAGAACATGTGGGAAGTCTGGACGGGAGTCTGTTGGGCCTCTTGCTTGTGGCTATGAGTGGATAGCTGAAGGGTTTGAGGACTGGTGTGTTTTTGGTCCCACGCGGTGCTCATCTCTGCGATGTTATCCACTGGACTTATTCTTTCAGGGCAGTTTTTTTAGAAGATATCTTTGCATCGCTGGTGAAGAGATTACACGGCTAGAGTGAAGATATTAGCATTATAATATGATGCCTAACTCTCCTGCTGTCCGTCACGCGGATTGACGGGTTTGCGGGTATTGATATGGATATTCAGGTATCAGATGGGTTTGAGGAGAGAGGAGGTGAAAATAAAGTTGCTCTAGCTGGGCACTCTTGAAGCTTCGCATGCAATTCTAGAGTTATCACAAGGTACGCTTGCCGACCGCAATTAACGAGAGAAGGGGCTTAACTATGGGCGAAGCATGTTCTTATAAAGGGGTCAGCACTCTGCTTGATATGGTTGGCATCTAAAGTGAGGCGTGGAAATTCTATTTAAAAGATTTCAGAGGGTTAGAACTGCATTACCACGCAATGAGACCAGCCGCTATAGCGCTCAAAGCTTCGTAGAAGGGCTTCTGGTGATGCAAAGCGTGAGAAGCTTGAAGGGGAGAACCTCCCTTGGTATCTCTTGCTTGTGGCTGCTTCTGATAGCTGAAGGCCTCGAAGACATGGTGTGGCGTTTCCCATCCAATACGGTACTCACTTCTATCTTCATATTCAGCCTGCAGTATTCTTTCAAAGACGGCTGAGGCCAACTGGGGTGGTTTTGATCTTCAGGCCTTCAAAACTTGAGTCTTCTCCTCAGGCTACACCTGAGTCTGCCTGTCTTTCCACTTCCGATCAAGGTTATGAGGATCTTTGCATGCTTGAAAGACACGAAAAGTTCTCGGTTCATATACCTCTTCGTGAGAGACCATAATACAGTCATCTAGCTCCTTCTGTGGGTATTCTAATCAAGGACTGGTTGCTTTGATGAGGCGCAGCGGCGAGGTGCTTCAACTTATATTGAGGAGTATGTCAATATGATAACATAGTCCGGAAACCACCATACCCTCACATGAGAACACCCGCTTCCAAGGTATGAATACATGAGACCCAGTGTTCTTCTTCACCTGCTATGGATCAGAAGCGATTTTCACAGCTTGAATGGAGACTTTCGAAACAGGAACCTGAGTCGACTTCTTTGCATGGCTGAGAAACGTCTGCAGCTAGTCATCGATGCCATCGGACGGGAACCAGGCCGAAGTTAGGCGTCACGGCAATTACTGAATGTTTCGTGAGACACAGATGACAGTGGAGTATGTCGCGCAGGCTTGTTACAACGAGCAAACCACCGCTTCACCTTCAGGAAGTATGAGTAGCAGAGATTGAAAATCTTGAGCTCAAGAGCTTGAGTTTGATGCCTACCTAGGACCAGGCTCACGCTCAGTACGTTTTCCCAACGTTGAGTAGGCCCGGACATGAAGATGACTCTCGTTAAACTCATCTCCTAACCGGCACGTCGGTCTCCCTTTTCCACGCAACCGATGGGAACCATTTCTTTCTCATTCGGCCAGTCTGTGAGACTATTGGCTAATAGGGCGCATTTCACTGCATTTTCAAACCATCCAAATAGAAAGGGGTTGGATGACTTGTTCGTGTCTTGCGTGGCCAATGAGAGATGCATTGCTTTGGATGCACATGCATGCATGTTCGTTCCAATGAGAAGATCTTCACTGCAATTTTAACCCATCTCAAGAGAATGAAATGCCCCGCCCTCCCGTTCAGAACTTTCGGCGATTTTCGCCAAGCCAGCCCTTCACTGCGATTTAAACCCACCCCAAGGGAATGAAGCCGGGTAGCTGATGTAAGACGGAAGTCGGCTCCGGGCCCGAGACCCATACCGTGCGGCCCGAATCGCGCGCCCGGCCCTTGTAGCTAGATCAATCAAGCCGCTCGACGCAGCTGAGAACTGGGAGACTCACCACTGTCGTGGTATCCAGAGGAGTGGAAGGGGGGAAGACCTGATACTCTGAAAACCCAACGATAGGTATCTACGTTCAAATGTCCACTGAAAACGTAAAAATTATTCAAATAGCTACTAGATAGCCAACAGGTCCCGTCTTTAGTCGCTCTGAACTGCTACTCAAATCGTAGGGTCTCTAGAGGCTGATATGGGAAGGGTTCTGGGGGGCTTGTTTCTGACATGCTCATCAAATGGATTTGGAAAGTGTCAAGCTACTTTTCGTTGGTGGTGCGAAATCCATGCTCAGGAAATACGTCAATCCGGCAGGCTCTCGTATAATTTTTCGTGAGAAACCAGAATCCAGTCATGTGGCTCCTTACTTCATTTATCTGCCAATGATGAGGAATAAAGTCCGTTTCATGGGGTTTGGCGTCAAGGCGCTGAATGATTCATTAGTCGAAATTGAATGGTCTAGGCGATGTTCTCGTGTTGCTCTCACTTTCCGGCTCGGTTCATGGTGGAGTTGGTCCAGATGCCTTGCCCCCAGCGCAACTAGAGGAGGCAGAGCGCAGCTCACGTCGTCAGCCAATCCCAGCTCTTCCTCCATACAAAACCGATCGACTAATCGGATCACTAGCGTCATTTTTAGTTAGGTTTTCTTTCCCGTAAACGAGCTCCTTTTATTGACACTACGTAAGGGTGGTATCTTTCCAGCGCTTCGCTCAATTAGAAGCAGTAGGAACCAAATAATGAGGTTTTGTCTGTATCAATCTGGCCGCATGGCTCCTCGTCACCGTCTCAGAAGTCCACTGTTACACTCCTAGCAGACTTATAAGTAGTAGAGGTCTGCGAGTTAAGAGTTCAACTACTTCAACGATCTTTTCACTGCAATTTTAGCCCACCCCGAGAGGATGAAGTCGAAGACGTACCAACCACTGAACGAGGAGGGAGGCTTAATACCTTCTAATAACCAAAGAGAAATAAGCATCTATCTATTTCCATCACTATAAAAGGCATCATCATCTTTCGGACCCTCACTTCGATCCGACACAGACAGGAATGTGTCCTTTGATAGAGTGGCTGATTTGAAATAGTCTAACTCGAATGATCCAGGTGATAGATGTCAGCTAACTCAGCGCTTCCCACCCGGAATTTATCAAGAGTTCCAATGCCGCCATTCATCCTTGTCTTTTGGATATTGCAAAAAAAAAAACATTAATGCATTCGGACGGCATGAATCAACAGATACCAAATGATTCACGAAACCGGCGGTGAACACGTCAAGATTCTGCAAAGCTTTCACTTCGTGTGTGGAGAGTTCGCAACTTAAAAGGCGCGTGAAATGCACTGACTTGCCGCAACCTAGAAATATGGATGCATGGTACGTTCAGCGCTGACCTTGATCAAGCTTGATTGAACAGGATAGAACATCTCCAATGAGTTGGTTTCATCAAGGATTCGCTGATCTGTTGATCATGGGTAGTGGCAACAGGACAACGATGAATCAGACTGAAGCGACAATCAATTACATTATCTGAGTTCAAGCGGTATGGTATGTTTCGTCGTGATCCCATAAACACTGTACTGCTCTCTTGCCAAAAACCACCCCGTCAATGTCCATAATTCATACATGTCGGTAACGTCGTTATAACATAAGACTCTAGGCCTTCGCACCAACGCGGCCTCCGTTGCGTTCATCGACCTTGTCACCACAATCAGCACCATACTCTGCGACCACACGGCGTCCTATGATCCTGCTGCGCTTCATGTTCCGGCTGGTCATGCTCTTCTTCGCGGAGCCATATCCAGTGAGTCCCTCAGGAGGAACGACCGGGCCAGGCCCCATCAGCGGTCCAAGATCGGGAAGACCGCCATCGCCGTAGCCGTTGTCAGTTCCTGCGGGCGCGTTGTTGCCACCAGCCCCAGAGTCCCTTGCTCCCAGGCCGCTGCCGTATCCACCATCGGGGCTTCCTTTTGGCAAGGAGTTGATGAGCTCTGAAAAGCTTCCAACTCTGCCTGTGATAGTCCAGGGAGACCGGGCGTTGGTGAAGGTGTCACTGCGGCTGGCGGGTTTCCTGCGGGAGCTGGTGCTGGTTGACTCTGGGGAGGAGATTGGGCTGCAGGTGCGGGAGTGTTCGCAGGCGCGGGAGTGTTCGCAGGCGCGGGAGTGTTCGCAGGCGCGGGAGTGCTCGCGGGTGCCGGTGTATTTGCAGGAGTCCCCGCGGGAGGATTGCCTTGAGGTGGAGATGAAGCAATCCCGGCATTCGGGTCGCCAGCGCCACCATTGCCCCCAGAACCACCATTGCCGCCGGAGCCGTCG
Organism: Colletotrichum camelliae; assembly: GCA_018853505.1. Taxonomy (NCBI): domain Eukaryota; kingdom Fungi; phylum Ascomycota; class Sordariomycetes; order Glomerellales; family Glomerellaceae; genus Colletotrichum; species Colletotrichum camelliae. The sequence goes on along the minus strand of JAELVL010000008.1, from coordinate 1,547,280 downwards.
CCAGCATCGTCATCAGATGGCATGCTCAGAGCTTGACCATCGGCACTGTACACAGTGGCGGCCCAGTCACCTCCGCAAATGTCTGTAGACAGACCATCGCAAGGCTTGTTGCACTGCTCTCTCGGGAGACGCTTTGCGATTTGGAACATGTTGCCACACCAGCATTCCGTCCCATACTCTGTACCAGCAAGCTTGAAGCCCATAGAAGCGCAGTGCGCAATGCACTTCTCGTTGGACATACTACCAGCAAAGTAGTCTGATGGGTCCCCGTCGAGTGTTCGGATGTTGGAATCTTTGAAACAGCCAAGAAGCTTCCAACCAGAGCAGTCCGAGGCAGCTTTGGGTGCAGCATTGTTGGGAGCGGCGTTGCCCGAACCCGCGTTGGGATCTCCAGCACCCGCACCCGCACCTCCGTTGCCAGTTGACGCCGGTGAAGACGGACTCGTGTTGGCTGGTGCTTCCGTTGCCAGTCGGTGCTCCTGAACCAGCACCTGCGCCCGCTCCACTGTTGGGTTTACCGTTGGCAGGGTTTGCTGGCGACGCGCCGTAATCAGACAGAGGTTTTCCGGCACCAGAGCCTCCTTTGCCGTTGCGGTTGCCGGAACCGTCTGCAGGAGCCACCATTGCCAGCATTACCTCCAGGTGGCGCTGGGATTGGGGGGAGATGGTGCAGGAGACGCTTCATTCTCATCAGGAGAGTTGGCCGGTGCAGCATTACCAGACGCGTCAGGCGAGCCGTTGTCAGAGCCATTTCCTGAGCCATTACCTGCGCCAGAACCGTAGTTGGGATCAGTAGGAGATGGGTTACTCGGAGGTGCCCCGGCACCAGCACCACCGGTAGGTTGGCCGCCATTGGAAGTTGTGCACGGCGTCGTTGCGGCGTTGGCAGGACCGGCATTCGCGGGCGTAACAGCGGGATCTCCGTTACCAGAGCCTCCATTGTTGCCACCCGAGCCATTGCCAGATCCATTGTTGGGATCGTTGGCTGGTGGTTTGCCCGTCCCTGCGCCATTTGCAGATCCATTGCCCGTTGGCTGACCTTCGTTTGCCGTAGAGCAGGGTGTCGAGGCAGCACCATTGCCGTTGCCTGAACCGTCGCCGGGAGGCTTCCCGTTGTCTGGGTCGCCATTGTTGGGACTTCCATTGCCGTTGGCAGAGCCATCATTGGGGTTGCTTGCTGGGCTACTGTTGCCGTCTCCATTTCCAGAGGCGTCTGTAGGCTGAGAGTCTTTTGCCGTAGAGCAAGGAGTCGACGAAGCCCCATCGCCATTGGATCCGTCACCGGCACCGGCACCGGCACCATTTCCAGAACCATCGCCATTGCCGTTCCCATTCCCATTGCCATTGCCATTTCCGTTGCCGTTGCCGTTGCCATTGTTAGAACCGTTGCCAGAACCGTTGCCGCCATCTCCGGGAGCTGCGGTAGGTCCAGGGAGAACATAAGCAGTCACAGTGGTGATGACCACATTGGACGGTCCGTTGGCGCCTCCGGGTCCCACGCCTGCGTCCGAAGGGGCACAGTACCAGCCGCCTTTGCAGTGATAGCAAGGCCAGCCCATGCCACATGGAGCAGGTACCATTGGCGTCTCCTGAGGGGGGCAGAACCAACCGTCGAGGCATTCCGAGCATGAGTACCCCCTCCCGGGACAAGGACAAGAACCAGAGGGTGGCTTGGAGGGAGACGCTGGGCATGCTGGACATTGAACCACTGCAGGACAGTCGGAAATTGGTATGACTGGGGTGGATGGCGGAACGTTTGCCGATGGTGCGGGGGCTTCTGGTTCTTCAACAGAAAAGATGCCGCCGGATTGACTCGTTGGAGATGCTCCGGGGTTGTTGCCTCCACCTGGCGTCGCAGCAGGAGCTTGTGAAGGGGCTTTTGAAGCGGCCGGTGAAGTCTCGGTGGTGACGGTGATTGAAGGGCTCGCTGCAGGTGCTGAAGGAGACGCAGGAGCAGGAGCGGGAGCAGCTCCGTCCGACTGGCCAGGGTTCGCAGAAGCAGAATTGGCTAGGAAATCATGTCAGCTTTGCCGGTCATCTCCGTGCAATGGCAACTTACCAGGTGCAGGCGGTGTCGTAGGACTTCCCGATGATGCGGGTGCTTGGCCTCCTCGATCGGTGTTCTCTGGGCCATTGCTGGGGCTTGAAGTCTCAGGTCGGGGTGCTGATGCCGTGGGTGCAGGACTTCCACCTCCGGCAGAGGACTGAGAAGCCGGCGATGACTGGACATTGCCAGCGGACGAAGAAGCAGGCGATGACTGGCCATTACCGGCAGACGGGGAGACGGGTGATGCCTGACCACCAAAAGTCGGTCCAGCAGACGGAGCAGCAGACGGAGCAGCAGACGGAGCAGCAGACGGAGCAGCAGACGGAGCAGCAGACGGAGCAGCAGACGGAGCAGCAGACGGAGCAGCAGACGGAGCAGCAGACGAAGCAGCGGACGGGGCAGCGGACGATTGTTGTCCGCCAGCAGCGCTTGCTGTCATTGAGGGACCTTGAGAGGTAGCTCCGGCAGCTGGAGATGATGGGGAACCACTGCCTGTGCTTCCATTCGCCGACTGAGATGCAGATGAAGCAGACGGGACTGGTGTGACTGAACCAACATTACTTCCACTTGCCGGCATCGCATTGGACGCAGGAACTCTTGATGATCTCGAAGGAACAGCAGAGCAAGGTACCGCAAGAAATGTTGGAATACCCTTGGCGATGTTGACGACAGTGCACAGCTCAGACTCAGTTGCATTTCCCAGAGTAGTGACCGGACTTGGAGCATCTCCCACTATAGGGATCGCAGTGGTGGCCTCGCTGACAGCTTCAGAGACGGAAGCTATGACCTCTGAAGCTAAGGCACTTGATAACGCGGAGTTGGGGTCGTCAGGCAGCTGTGGCGCGTTGAGCCCACCGAGATCCGTAGGAAGTGTCGGAGACTCAGGTAGGATGACTGTGGCCGCACCTAAGTTGCTGCTCAAATCCGGGATGACGGGGTTGCTGAGGGGATCGGAGCTGCCGATAGGGACCATAGAAGTCATGATATTTCCAGACTCTGTAACATCAGCGACAGCCGATGGCAGTGAGGTAGGTGGGTTGTTCAGGAGATGTTGCAGCGCCGACGGGTTGCGCAAGCGTGTCCGTGATGATGGGAAGATTGGCATCAAGAGGAGCCTCGGTCACGCCAGGAACAGGGACCGGCAGTTGACCACCAGCCGGGGATGCGGCAGGATTGGGTGCTCCTGTAATGCCGGACAGAATTGACGGAACGATTGGAGCTACACTGCCGCCGATGCTGGCAGCTGCGTTCACCAGACTCTGGACCGGTGTCCCATCGATGAGGGTGCCAACAACATTGCCAAGATTGACTGTTGAAGCTGCGGGAGCGGCAGCGCCTCCCGCGCGCCTAGAAGTCAGGGTTGCGATGAACCCACCAGCATGGGCTTGTGATATGGCTCAGAGCGCCGCCGACAGCGCCACCGACAGCGCCAATAAGGCCTTGTGGTTGATTGTTGCCGGTGACCGGGGCTGCAGGAAGAGGAGTAGTGATGGCTGGCTGGTCTTCGTCGGGAGCTTGAGCAAGTTGACGAAAGACGTTACCAGGAAGTGAGTCGACGCCGAAGAACTGTCTGCGTTCAACATCTGGATCGCTTTTGGCGACGAGGTTGGAGTGGTCTTCCTCCAGAATTGGCTGGACTGCCTGGGTAACGGCAAAGGCTGTGAGGAGAGCCAAGATGATCAGACTGACGACGACTGTCGTCTGCCTCTGTCGAGGTGTTGGTCCCGAAGGACAGGTGGGCCACATGGTGGGCGATTGGGGCTATCAAAGCACGAATGGAATGAGTGAAATGACGAGATTTGTTCTGATGAGGACTGCCAGTGGGAATGAAGGTTCCAAAACCGGGTTCCAAGAAAACGAGCCAAAATTGTAGCGAGAGTGGGATGTGAGGAGGTCGTGTGGTGATGTTGATGGGAGAAGAAGAGGAGACGTTGGGGGATGAAGAGGTAGACGGGTGATATACTCTGGCGTGGCTGCACCTGGCAGTTTCCCATTTGGGGAGGTAAGGACGATTTCAGGAAAGCATCATAGAGGTCAGGGGAGCTGTCCATGACACGATGGGAAGGGGGGCGCTGCTCTCTTCCCAGGACTGGTTGGGTGAAGGAAGGAGATATTGCGACCAAGGGAAGGAGATGGAGGCTGTACCTATTGCCATGAAGCCGAGGAGGTAGGCAAGCCTGCATTTGCACCTGCTTGATGTCATCTAGATGGCTCTTGGGGAAGTAACTCCTCCGCACACTTCCCATTCTTTCCATTTGTAGAAACAGTAGTGACTCGTTCAGTGTTGCCCTGTTTATTGACTCGAGTCGCCGGAAGCTAAGACTGCGTGGTGCTGCAAGCCCTCACCTCCGTTCAGCCGTCTGGTAATATCAGCTCTCCTACAGTATGCCTCCTCGTCCGGCCCTGCAAAGGAAAAAGAACTCACTGGATCCAAACAGCCCCTATCTTTCAAGCAACACGATCATCGACACTCAATGAGTAACGATTCTTACTCGACCGACGCCTTTCCCAAAGTTTCGTAGAATTCTCACGGTCTATCCATACTGTCGTTAATATCGATGCTTCGCCAATGCCAACATTGGATGCCTCCCATAGTCTTGATAAAGTCTCTCCAGCGCAGTCTTTCTCTCTCTCTCTCTCTCGTCTTCTGGTCTCTGTGTCGGCTACCCCAGATCTGTCGCCAGACGCGCTCTACCCCCCGAAAAGAAAATAGTCCCTTCCGTGACGTCTATGCCTTCTCTTCCTTGCCCCATCTCTGCGTCTCGTCGCCGCCCTGCCAGTCCTTCTCGACGTAGCCGATTTGGCTCTTGACCTTTTGCACGGTGTCCTTGTCGCCGGTGTTCTTTCCGATGTTGTCACTGCGAGACTCGTTAGCATCAGCCGCAGCACCCACCCTACTCTCTGGGGCAGGCACTCACCTAATCTTGATGGCCGGCTTCCCGTTCGCGGAGCTCAGCTTGATTACGATATTCAACGGCACAGACTTGGTGCCCGTCTTGAGGTGCTTAAAGTCGTTGGTGAGGAACGTGCCCACGCCAAACGTCGGCGTGAAGCCCGCCGCCTCGGAAATGGCCTTGTACTGCAGACACTTGTCAATGTCCAACGAGTCGGAGAACACCATCGTCTTCTTCTCCGTGATGCCCTGACTGTCGTAGTACTGCCTTAGCATCTTGACGTAGTCCGCCGGGTCGCCCGAGTCCTGCCTGACGCCCTGGAACAGCTCCGCATACGTCTGCAGCGTGCCGTCCGCCTTCTTGAACTGGCTAACGTCCTCTCCTTCCAGCGCGTGCACCGGCTGGCTGAAGGACCGCAGGAACTCCTGCGTGCCGAAGGTGTCCGTCAGCGCGATGCCGAGCTTGCCCCCGAAGCAGCCGACCCAGTAGCGCAGCGCGAGCTCCGTCGCGGCGGGGTAGTCGTCGTGGATGGCGGCGATGCCCATGAACCACTCGTGCGCGACGGTGCCGACGGGCGGGATCCCGAAGCGCATAGCCAGGTGAACGTTGCTCGTGCCCGTCAGCTTGCCCGGCAAGCCTTTCTTCTCGCCCTCCTTGCTCGCCTTGACGAGGCCGCGGAAGACGAGGGCCTGGGTGTGGTAGTCGCGGCGGCGGCGGGTGCCGAACTCGGAAAAGGTGCAGCCGGCCTCGAGCAGGCGCATGCCCTTATCGAAGGCCTGCTCCTCCTGGCCCTCGTAGCTCCAGTCGGTATCCATGAAGCGAAAGTAGGCCTCGGAGGTGAGGGCCAGCAGGGGGATCTCGTAGAGGATCGTCTCGAGCCACGCGCCCTTAATCTCGACGTGCAGGTCGCCAATGTCGGAGTCGGCGCCGGTGTCTTCGCCGACGGGGTGGAAGGTCGCGATGGCCTGCTTGCTCGGGTGCAGGCGGAACTCCTTGAGGAAGTTGACGTACTCGTCGGTCAGGTAGGTGCAGTGGGTCTTGAGGAAGCGGTACTCTTCGTCCGAAAGGGAGATGTTGCCGAGTTCTGTTGTTGCGCGTGTGGTGAGTCAAATGTTCTCGCGACGTGACGACAGATTCATGGAGGGGCAGGGGGGTTACTCACTTCGGATTTGGTCCTGCAGCCAGTTGAAGGCGGCTCTCGACAGCTTCTTCTCGGGTGTGCGGTTTGTGAAGGCGTAGGTGACGGGAACGTCTCTGAAGTACTTGAAGACGGCGCATTGCATCGTCAGCTTGTACAGGTCGGTATCCAGGAAGGATATGACGCCCTCGGGGAAGGGCGAGGAGCTGTTGAAATCCATGGTTGCTGATTATTCACAGACGTGGCGCGGATTTGGCGTGCAGAAGGTTCGTTGGTCAATTCGTCGTCGCCAAGGGGATGCGACGAGATCGAAAGTTGGAGTTTGCGCGCTGTGCAATCGGAGAAGAATCTGCGGGCGAGGTCGGATTCCGGGTGTGACGAGCGGCGCGCGATCGTGACAAAGCTCGGAGGGGGTGGAGGGTGGAGGGGTGGTGAGGAGGGGGAGGGGTAGCACCACACGCTGCGGTTCAGTGCTTGGTTTGGCGGGAGGATGACGAATCGGCGGGACTCGGCAAGCCTGAGCTGGGAAAGCTGCAACCGCGAGAGAAGCTAGCCAAGGCAGTTATCCCTAGCTAAGCTTGCTGATTGATAAGGCGGCGGGCGGGTTGGCAGGGGTTGTAAAGTTTCAATGCGACTTTTAGGTGTCGCAGTTGAGATTCAGACAGCGGAATGAGGGCGGAGGGGGCATGAATCGCCTTTTTTTCGTGGTTGGTTTTGAGAGTTGTATGGAGACACGCTGATGTAATTCGGAAGCTCATTGTTTTGAATGTTTTCAGTAAATTTTTCCTTTCTTACTACCTACCCTGAGAGTCTACAGTTTCGTTGAGGCAAGTCTATGAGGAGAGATAAAACAACAAGGTACATTTGCATTCTGACAACTGACCATTCAAGTCGCGGAGATGGCCGCTTTGAGTAACATGGTCGGCGCTGTCCACCACAGGTACATTCCAGTCGTTGACACAGTCAGCATCTCGCATTCAGAACCAAGGCAACTTACATAATAGACACAAGGGGTCCAATTGGCAACCGTCAACCGGTGGAAGCCCAATGACGCGCGGCACTGTCACCTCTTGTGTTTGCATGAGAAAGAACACTATGCGCCGTTCGATACCAACCAACTTCAATCCCGTTGGCTGATAAGAAACCCGACCCAACAAGCAAAAACATCAGATGGAGCCAACCACTAAAACAGCGCCCGTTTGAATGAAGACAGCCGCAGCAATGCACACAATCACCAAGACACACAGAGAATCAGCCAAGTCCCTGCTTGGCCGTTGCTTGGCCCTCTCACGGCCTCATCCTCTCAGATGGCCTCCCGCCGGCGGGGTGGAGGGGCACCCTGTGCACAGACCACACCTTAATTATTTTTCATCGCTCCGAACGCCGACAAAATTTTGGCAGCCGTTATTTTTTTTATTTTTTTCCCCAGACCAGCGCAGACGAGGCAGAGCTGCGAAAAGACCAAAACCCAACATCGCCAGCCTCACAACCCCCCGACGACCAACCCACCGCTGCCTCACTCTCTACGGGCATTCCATACCCTCGATCGAGCTCAATTGATACCCCCTTCAACTCCTCGTCGCCCCGGCCAGGAGGCCAAACCACAAACCACCATGGACCTCCACCGCTGCCGCTTCATCGCCTACCCTCCCTCCGCCATCAACGCCCTCGCCTTCTCCCACCCCTCCGCCCGCACGAAGCAACACTCCGCCCTCTCCCGCCTCGCCGTCGGCCGCGCGAACGGCGACATCGAGATCTGGAACCCCCTCAACGGCGCCTGGCTCCAGGAGACCGTCCTCCGCTCCGGCGCAGACCGCTCCGTCGACGGCCTCGTCTGGGTCACCGACCCCGATGACAACACCGCCTCTTCTGCCCCGGGCGGCACCACCATCCCAGGCCGCGCCCGCCTCTTCAGCATCGGCTACACCTCCGCCGTCACCGAATGGAACCTCGAGACCGGCCGCCCCCTGCGCCACGCCTCCGGCCAGCACGGCGACATCTGGTGCCTCGCCGCCCAGCCCCCGGTCTCCCCCTCCGACCCCGTCACCCGCCTCGTCGCCGGCACCATCGACGGCGTCCTCGCCCTCTACTCCCTCGAGGACGGCGAGCTGCGCTTCCAGCGCATCCTCGTCAAGTCCCCGACCAAGAAGGTCCAGATGGTCAGCATCGCCTTCCAGTCGCGCCACACCTTCGTCGTCGGCTGCTCCGACTCCACCCTGCGCGTCTACGACATCAAGCGCGGCTCCTGCCTCAGCAAGATGACCATCGGCCCCGAGAAGGACCGCAAGGACGCCGGCGCCAGGGAGCGCGCCGACATCATCGTCTGGAGCGTCAAGACCCTGCCCTCGGGCGACATCGTGTCCGCCGACTCCGCCGGCCAGGTCTGCATCTGGGACGGCAAGACGTACACCCAGGCGCAGCGCATCCAGGGCCACCGCCAGGACGCCCTCAGCCTGGCCACCAGCGCCGACGGCACCGCCATCATGAGCGGCGGCATGGACCGCCGCACCGTCCTCTACAAGAAGACCTCCGGCAACGGCGCCAGATGGGGCAAGGTCTGGAGCAGGAAATACCACGAGCACGACGTCAAGGCCATGGCCTCGTTCGAGAGCAGGAACGTCAGCATCGTCGTCACAGGAGGTAAGCTTTCACATTCTCGTCACGCAAACACAAGTCACTAATCAAACGTCAAAAGGCCCCGACGCTTCCCCCGTCGTCCTCCCGCTCAAGGAACTCGGCCGCGAGAACCACAGAACCCTCCCGCACCTCCCCCAGACCCCCCCCCTCGCCAGCGCGCCCGACGCCCGCCTCCTCATCAACTGGTGGACAACCAGGTCGAGGTCTGGAAGCTGCAAAACTCGTTCGACGGCCTCTTCGGCGACGGCGTCGCCCCCGCCGACAAGGAGAAGGACCTCGACGCCAACCGCAAGCTCCTCAAGACCATCCTCGTCAACGGCGACTCTTCCATCTCCTCCGCCTCCATCACCCCGGACGGCTCCCTCTGCGCCGTCGCCACCCCGACCGCTCTCAAGGCCTTCCACCTCCGCCACGACGGCAACCCCACCAAGCCCTCCGACGTCGCCGTCTCGACCATCCCCGTCCCCGCGTCCTTCGCCTCCAACGGCGCCAGCAAGGTCATCCTCTCCCCGGACGGCGCCTGGCTCGCCGCGGTCCAAGACGGCTCTAAGGTCCTCGTCGCGCGAATCACCCGCGACAGCGACAACAACACCGTGACCATCGAGAAGCCCCGCGCTGTCGCCCGCCTCCGCCGCAACGTGCCCAAGCACCAGTCCCACGGCGGCCTCGGCAGCTACGAGAGGACCGTCGCGCACCTCGCCTTCTCCCCGGACAGCCGCATGCTCGCCGCCGCCGACCTGGCCGGCTACATCGACACCTGGGTCTTCGGCACCCCGTCCCCCCGCGCCGAAGACGACGAGGAGGACTCCGCCTCCGACTCCGACTCTGACTCCGACGAAGCTTCCGCCGACGCCGCCACGGAGCGCTGGATCCGCAACCCAACCGCCTCCCTCCTCCCCAAACTCCCCGCCACCCCGTCGTCCTCTCCTTCTCCCCAGACCTCACGACCACAGGCAACGCCAACACCCCAGAGTACACCCTCGCCGCCGTCACAACCGCCTGGCACATCCTCATCTTCAACCCCGCCGCCGGCTCCCTCAACGCCTGGTCCCGCCGCAACCCCGTCTCCCGCCTGCCCCCGACCATCCGCGAGACCCGCGACCTCGCCAAGGGCGCCCTCTGGCAGGGCCCGCGCGTCTGGATCTACGGCATCAACTTCCTCTTCATGCTCGACCTCTCCCAAGACCTCTCCGCCCCGTCCCCAACCGTCACCGACCCGGAAACCGCCGTCGTCGTCCATCACGCCGCGGGCACCAAGCGCAAGCGCAAGGGCCCCGATTCCGGCGCCGGCTCCAAAATGTCCATCGGCGCCATCGTCCCCGCGCAGGTCGACCGCTTCGTCGCGGCCAAGGGCACCAAGGAGTGGCAAGACGACATTGAATCCCGCGCCCCCGCCGACGCGATGGACATCGACTCCGACGCAGACTCCGCCGACGACGCCGCTGCGGGCTCCGACTCGGAAGAGCCCGAGTCCGGCCTCGCCACGCTCCGCGGCCGCCAGGAGGAGGAGCCGGAGACCCAGGCCGAGGACGGCGCCGGCGCGGGCAAGACCCGCTGGTGGCACACGTACAAGTACCGTCCGATCCTGGGCATAGCGCCGCTCTCCGGCACCGGCGCCGCGTCGCTCGAGGCCGTCCTCGTCGAGCGGCCGCTGTGGGAGGTGGACCTGCCCGAGAGGTACCTTGGCGCCGACGAATGGGAGAGGTGAGAGAGTGTGTGTCCAACACTCTCTGCCCTGCCCCTCTGGCGAACCAACCAGCCCCCCCTCGTGGGCACACATGTAGCGGGGCGCTCATTTCCCGGGCAAGCGTCATGGGCACAGCTGGGAAGACAGGACCTAGGAGGAGGAGGAGGAGGAGGAGGCAGATAGAGGGGGGCTTAGTTCGGGTTGCCGAGCGAGCGAGTACGAGCCCCAAATGCCGTGGACGCAGCGAGGCAGGTCAGGTCAGGTCAGTCGTGCAGCATGAATGGCCAGATCGAAGCCCACACCAAATCTCGGTCAACTTCGGCGCTACCCCGTCCTCTCCTCCTTTGGTGCGTGTTTGTCTATCTCTCACACACCCACCTCGACGGGCTGGGCTGTCTTTCTCTCCTCACCGCCAATGGGCGAAGTGGAAAAAAGAAAGGAAAGGAAAAGGGCAAAGGAAAACAGGAGGGAGAGAAAAGGATCACCGTTACAATTATTCATGTTTCTTCGTTTACTTTACGTATCTAGTTCGTCTCGTTGCTGTACCATACGGTTGTCTACCAATATCCTTCTGTAGACCGAGAGACATTCACACAGCTACAAATGTCGTCAAATTTGGTTAGTCATCATGGACAAGGGGTTTTCTCACTTTTGGGAGTAAATGTGCAAGAAAAGAAAACGTGTGGGAGATGTAAGAGAAAAAGGTACAAGGAGAGGGAAATACTAGAAGGAGGCCGCGTAGTCTTGCGGTCTTGGCGGTGAAAGGGGGGGAGGGCCAAAAGCGTTTGTGTGCTTGGCTCCATCAGCCTGCCTGCTTGCTGTAGGTGGCCAACCCCCCGTATGATCTCATCTGCGTTTTGTTAGTCCTCATAGATATGAGGGCAATGGCATTAGAGAAAAGTTCCCTTATTTTGAAACACTCTCAACAAGATTGCCTGCCTCCTCGTGCTCAGGCCGCTGAGACCGAGTGCGAAGTTCTCATGACATGTGTGCCGTCTCCCGTCCGGAAGATGGGCGCAGACGGACGGACGACGACAAAACAAGTGGGAGAGATGTCTGATTCGGAATCCAACGTTAGCCACAAACCTACTACACAAGCCCTTCCGTAAAGACACAGTGACGCTCGCCTAAGCCTGACCGCCCCGCGGCGAACGCAACAAGAGCAAAAGCTTGTCTCGCCGTCCCGGCGTCCACAGTTGACACGCAGTAGATGGGACAGAGGGGGAGGAGGCCAAGCCCTGCGTAAACCCCCATCACCCGGGCTTACTCCCATCTCCCCCGGGCGTAGCCCGATGGCAAGTCGTCTCCAGGCATTGGCCGCGGGAAAAGAGCCAGGCTGACAAGCTGTTCGCGCGTACGGTGCCTGCTTCGGTGTATCCATCCCGCTAAAGTCGGCACGAAATCCCGCCGTAGATGGCGGAACTCGCGTTCACCGTGATGGGCGTGGGCAGTCGACAAGATAATCATCCCATGTCTAGCTCCGGCCAAGAACCAACACGTAGGCCATGGGCCCCGGAGGCGGCGCAATCCAAACGGACTATCGAGGGGAGCTTACGAGTTTAAGCTTCAACCTCGCCTTTCTCCTTGTCGATGTTGACAAGCTCCCTCTTCCCGGCACCTTGTCATCCACCTTCGACACTCTGACAGCTTGAGTTAAACAAGGCTTGCAACGACCGGGAACCCCGTGTTGTGCCGGGATCTCGATACATTGGTCTGAACTTCGTCATTGCCGTCCGTTGCGAAGAAACAAAATCCGCTTCCCCCCTCCCCCACGATTCCGGCCTCTGCTGCTGCGTCATCCGTCATCTCAAAAAGTTCACACCGTCAAATACAGACGACAGATGGGCATAGAGTCAGGCGCCCATGCTGCCGTCTACGCAGTGAAATTCATAATCCGACGATCAGTCTTCTACTACACGGACGAGCGTGCTCAGAAAACGGGATCAAATATCCGCTTGGCGTCGCGGCCAGTGTGGGGGTCGTACTCAACCCGTATGTCTGCCTGTACTTAGTACGTAGCGAGTCCGAGGCACCGGCACCGCCGCGTCCTCCCACCGGGATGTATCCGTTCAAAGAAGATGACCAGCTTAGTCACACTTTGGATAGACCAGATATCTGAAGAACCAGACGAAGGGGAACCAGGGACAAGGGCAGGGAGTCAAGTGTTTTGCCCATGTTGCCCTGCTGGCTTGTCCACGAAAGTCCATCTTCCCTTGTGAACCGATACCTTAATATTCTCGCCAACGAGCGAAGCGAAGAAAAGACCGCCGGGAGCGGGTATCGACGAGGCTAATACGGATAGAGCAAGGTAGTCGACGACTAGCAGACTGTTGTGTCTCTCTCGCTATGGTCCAATGTCTGATCTGCAAGGATGGATAGGAAGGGAAGGGTCTAGGGTACGCGCGTCCCGCCTCGAGCTTTCTCTGGAGCACCCCCCTCCCTTCCGTCCTCCTTCGCACACAAACCGACGACAAACGAACCGGCCGGGTCAGACCACGCAAGCCAGCCCCGATAGGCTGGGGCCGAGGACAACGAGATCGACGGCCGCAAAGTTTTGCCGTTTCCTTTTTCCCCCTCGGTAGGTAGGTAGAATGGGCAATGTCGCTAGACATGATCCCGTGACCGGGGGCAGACCGAAAGGCTGTGAGACGCCAGCACGGTGACCGTACCATCCAACACCAAAGCGAGCCCGGAAACTTGGGGGCGGGTACTCGTTTGTGGGCGGTTTGTGACAGCATCGTGAAAACAAAGAACGGAAGGAGAAGTTGGGATGAGCGTTCGTCATCTCGATGTTTGAATCGTGACCTCCCGGTTTCACGGGGTGAGAAGAAGGGGCGAAATGGGGGCCAAGAGATCGTAAGAATACGCAGCCCGGGGCGGAGTTCAATCTGGCTGACGTCCTGAGGTTCTGGATAGACGACACGTCTTAATGGACATGAGTCGGCGTCTTGGCACTCGCGACAAGACTGCATCCAGGCAAGGGAAAGAAGTTGACGTCCTGCTCATTTAGACGTTCGCGTAACTCGGAGTCCGGCTCGTGATTCCCAGGGCACTGAAAGAGAGTGCAATCTGTACCTGGATTTATCGGGCTATGCCGACCTGGACGGACTAGGCGTCTTTCCATGCAATGCCTGCATCTCCGTAGGGTTGGGGGACCATGGTCCACGGGAGTGAGGTGGTTTTGGGTCGTTCGTCCCATCGTGGGCCACCTTCAGACCGCCCAACACCAACCCTCACTTGTGGTTCCCACCACTCTGCTGTTTCGTTTCCACCATACAGCCCTCGTCACCAAATGCATCCTGCTATTGTTCCCTTCAACACAATTGGAAGTCGAAGATGCCGCCCTCTGCAGACGGGAGGTGGGAGAGGCACTATTGGCCGGTTCGATGCAGGGCCCCTTGGCAAGCCTGCCGACAGCCGACGTGGACTGATGGAATGAGAGGTTTCTGAGCAGCGGAAAGCTTGGGCATTTCTGGCCCTTGGCCAATCAAGCAACACCTTTGCTCTCTAATTCGTGAATAAGGCGAGAATGGGGATTCGACAAGTCGCTCGCTACGCCTTTGTGGCAGTTCGAGACGAGAAGGAGTGCGGTCTGAAGTGGGGTGGCAACGGGTTGGAACACCACGCAAGCCACCATTGGAGAAGCGACGTGAGACATGGTGGATGACGCGTCACTGAGCCGCTAAGGCCCACACCAGGGGTGTTGACACATCAAGCCTGCACCCAATTTGGGTCGCCCGCGAAAAGCATCGTGGTCGCCGATCAGGGCCTCTGTTCCAGGCTGTGGGGAGTCTCTGGAGAAGAGTCCCAGGAACTGTGTTGAGATTTCAAATCGCCAGGAACCGGCCTGCAAGAGAGACCCTTGTCGTTCGTGATGGATTCAACATGTCGAGTTGCAAAATTGCCAAGAACTGGTGATGGGTTGACGGCGGCCAGATTGTGTGTTAGAATGGCGGTTGATAGCGCCAGTGGCTACGGCGCGCGGCCAGGCCCTCTTGAGCCGACTTGGACTCGTGCTTTGGTTTTCGGCCGCTGACTCGTCATCATGGTGCCGGAGGATTATTGCCCTCGTCAGAGACCGTCTGAGAAAAACCAACTGCTCGGTTCATCTCATCAAACCCAATCACTCCGACTGGCGTACAGCCGCGAGCCTGAGGTTGAAAGTATGAAGACTCAGGCATCACAGCAGTGTAAGTAGGGGCAGACGCGACGGGCATTTGACTTTGCGAGAACGATTTGACGAGCCCACAGTTGACGCAAGTCCACGTAACGTAACACAAGGCTTGACGTGCGATCAGACCTCGATCGGGTGAGGATCTCTTTGGATTGGAGAGCTTATCACTCATGGTTCAGGGCGACCGCTAGAAGATTTCGGGAAGAAATGGCCCGCAGAAGAAGCTCCAGAGGTGCTTGTCGGAGTGTGTTGTATTCGAACATTGTTACTGAGTGCCAGTTTGTCCCATGGATGGGCCAGGGACAGTCAAGCTTTGGCGGATGAGGCTACCAAGCTGCCAGCTGGGCCAAGTTTCGCGAACGGTGCCTCGTCAACCACGCCTTGACGAACTGGCAGTCGAGTGGCCAAGGGTATCTGGCGATTATCACGATGGGCGATGCGGGGATCGGGGAAACGAGTGCAGCTAAAATGGAACTGTTGAAAGAGCGTCCGCGGACCGGAAGAGACCAGGACCGGGAAGGGGAAGGGGAAAACGAGGCTGAGTGGGAGGCGAAAGAGGCAGGAACCTTGAGTCCGGGGGGTTTCGAAGACCGGGAGTACCTGAGTACTTTGACTCGTTTTTGAGTGTGTACCTGACTGAAGTTGAGTGCAGATGGCCATCAAGCCCCTGCCGTGCCTTTGCCGGTGAGAACGGATGGCCAATGGGAGATGGCGCAAGGAAAAGAAAGTGTGAAATAGAGGTGTCGCACTACGTGTAAGCTTTTTTTTTTTTTTTTTTGTACAATGGGATGTGGTCACGTAAGTTTTGGGGGGAGGGACTGAATTGAGTCGTCGTCGTCGTCGTCGTGTCTCTCCTTGGATGTCCTCTGGACGCGGTGGCCGGAGCTGGCGGCCTAGCGGTTTCCGGAGGACACTAGCCACAGGCGAATGCAGGGCAGCAGAGAGTCCCAAGATTGCGCAGGAGTTGGACCAGGGACAGAGTTTTAGGGGTCCAAAGGCCGACGAGACGCGAAAGAAGCGAGATGGTGTGGTGGTACTCTGTAATGGTATTGAAGAGGTGCAGTGCAGTGACAGTCGCAGCGACAGCCACTAAGGGGGCGGAAGGAGCAAAACGTCCCTTATCACGGAATGCTAAGAGAAGCATTTTGGTCCGTTTTTGGAGGGGATCTGGAGTGGCTGCTGGTTTGATGAGCGGTTGGTCTCACACGGCGATCCTCGTGGGCGCTTGCGCTTGAGATGTCGTGCTGGTCACCAGCATCCGTTCTAGCGATAGCTACCGTCGGCGTAGCTGCTGACACTCGACGATCTCGAGAGGCCGTGTGGTCCGTGAGGGTGCGAAAGAGGCCCAGACGGCGGGGAGGGAGAGCCAGCTGTGGCTTGATCTGATGGGGCTCGTTGGCGAAGCGGACAAAGGTGCCGTGGTTGGGATGGATGTGGTTGCGTGTTTGCGAGATTGCGGACGGGAATGCTGGGATAAACGGCAATGATGTGCAGCGGCGAAAGAGCCTGAGCCTCAGGAGGCTAGTGTGGAAGTGGAAAAACCCATCGTCTGTCTACCTCTACCTCTACCTCTACCTCCACCTAGGTATTCAATGGATGATGAATTGTTAGTGTCAGGTGTCAGTCGCTGCTGTTTCTGTTTCTGCCTGCCTGCTGCACTGCGAAGCTGCCTCGCTTGATGTTGCCGCAAACGCAAGATGAGAAAGAGCAGCTGCGAAACAAAGACAACCAGAGCAGGAGCAAGAGCAAGTGCAAGTGCAATGCAATGCCAAGAGGTGCAGCAGCAGCAGCAGCAGCAGCAGGAAGGAGCAAGCTCATGCTGCATGACAACTGCTGCACAGCAAAACGGACAGTGGCAGCCGGTGCTGTCGTAATCGGTCACGGCCGGCAGGCGCCTGGTGCCGGAGCTGGGCTCATCCGTAGGCCTCTTCCCTCCCCAAGGTTCTCGACCCAGTTACAGAATGGATGGGAAGCTCCCCCAGCACACCCAGCACACCCAGCACACCCAGCAAGACACCCAGCACCGTCTCCCGCGCTCAGTTCGTACGGGACGACTGTGACTGGAGCAGGGTGACTGGAGCAGGGAGGCAGCGGGAGGGAGGACAGGTGAGGGCTGAGGTGAGGCGCCGGGGCCAGCTGAGCCACAGATCTGGGACGGATGGAGCCAATCCAAAAGGCTAAAACCGCTGCAGGTGGCCTGGGCTGCCGCTGGCCGCCGCTGGAAATAGACGAAATAGGCCTCAGCCACGCCTCGTCATCGCCCTTATTTTCCATACACACGGCGACTCCAGCGGGAAAAGTGTGTGAGGGGAGGAGGGCCCCGGGGATCTTGCTCTGGCCAGTGACAGCGCCTTTAATTAGGTACATGGCCGAGGTACCGGTACATGCTGCTATTCCATGTGTCGCGGGTGCGCTGAACACACAGTAGATAGGTACAGTGTTGAAGATGTTTGGTGCTGGTGCTGGTGCTGGTGCTGGTGCTGGTGCTGGCGCTGGTGTTGTCGGTGATGGTCCTTGCCTGCTGGTGTTGGTGATGTTTGTTGCTGCTGCTCATGACGAGATTGCTTCCTCATCAAAACGCCCACAACCCGTTCCTGGAACAGAGCAGGTGATGATCCATCACGACAAAGACACGATGCCAAGACAAGACTCGATATTGCCATCGTCGTCGCCATTCTCAGCCTCGTTCGGTCTCGCAAGTGATTCGTCTTGTATGGGGAAGACAGAGTCGCAATCTCATTTCGATTCAGCATCCGTACGTACATGCTGCCTGCGTCTTGCGTCTGCGTTGCGCGGATCTCAACCGGCGGCGGCGAGTCGGCGACACTCAGCTCAGCTCAGCTCAGCAGGAGCACTGGAGCAGAAACAGCTCAGAGTGTATAGACAGAGTATCCGTAAGGTAGTGTCCGTCCCGGACTCGTCACCGGGAGGATTGCGTTGCCGTTGCCTGGGCTCTGCCAAGATTGCGTTGCTCCTGTGGCGGCTGCGCAAGAAAAAAGGACTGCCTCATTACCTGGGGCCCCTCCAAACGTCTCTTCTCGGCCTGGCGCGTCTGGTGGTAAGTGGGAGGCGACGGGATTTATCGATAAGAGCATTCGTCACTTGGCGCATCCGTAAGCCGTCCGTCGGTTGGTTTGCTCGGGGTGGGATGGGATGGGATGGGATGGAATACATGCCTGCGAACTGATGCCCGGGCATCACCAGCCAGCCAGCCAGCCCTGCGAGAAGTGGACTGCGGGCTGTGGTGGACGGTGGATTGTCGACTGTGGATTACTGCTCTTCAAGGCCCTGTCCAATTTCGAGTTGGCTGTCTTCTGTCTGGATAATGGGTATTCACCAGTGACCACCTCGGGAGGCAGATCGTGGGCTTTCTTTCCCCTGCATGTGCCTGACTCTGACTCTCTGTCTCTCCGTGAGGTGGTCGTTGTTGCCCGCTGTCCAGTTGGCAGGCAGTATCCGTATCCTCTATCCTCAGTCAGAATCAGAATGGAAGGCGCTCCTCCTCCTCCAAAAGTTGCAGGGAAGGCACGGGTGCTGGGGGCAAGTACCTGTACGCAGATACCTCCTTCCCCGGCACGCTTGCCTCTACTTGGGGGGCACTCGGGTCGTGGTACGTGCCGGGGCGGATTGAGCGGACCCCACTCACCACCAGTCTGGCGCCTGCCATTGGCCGGTGCCACACAGCTTACGCGTAAACCGCCCATGAGGAGCCAGCCAGAGAGCAGCGTGCGTATGCGACCTTACGCTTCGCACTCCTCCCGTCCCCGTCCACCATCTCTCTGAGGCTTTCGTCGTCGTCCTTCCCCCCATGTCCACGACCACGACTCCGTCCGCCCCCCCCTCTCGCTCACTTTTTGCTCGCACTTACGCATACGCAGCACGCAGCGCAGTCACGCTGTGGCAGTACCAATTAGAGTCTCCCGTCAACTGCTGCGTACGCTCTTTATTCAGTCCCCCCTGGGCCCTGGCCCGTTATCCACTCTCACTCCCCCCAATTGCACCCTCCTCTCCGCCCGCTACCAACCCTTTCAACACCCCCATCCCCCCATCTCATCCCTTCCTCTCAACACCGCACTTCGTCGCCCTACGAAAACCCGATTTCGATTTCTACCGAACGACAAGCACTCGATCCTGTTCTTCGAGATCACTCTCGCAAGACCGGTCACGATCGCTTCGACTTCGACTTCGGTGTCCGCCAACCAGACAAAAGACGGCCATCGCCTCTCCGACCGACCGATCAAAAGTCGCCAAATTCTGGGCTAGGACTACTCTCGAACGCTGCCGAGCCGGGACGCAACGAACTAGCACCACACTCGGACTCAAGAAGGAGGGAAACCAAACACCACAGCAAAAGGGGACAGCTCCAGCTTGACAGTGGCACTCGACACCGACGACGTTACGAATCATCCACACGACAACCTGCGCTGACGACGACGACCGTGGTCTCTTCGCCGGCGATTCCCACCACATCCACTCTTTTAGCCAACTCACTCGCCGCCCTGATCTGACACCACACAATTCGTCTTTGACGACCTTTTGGGAGAGTTCTGTCGAAGACTCTCCATCCAATCCTCCCTTCGACACTCTCGACATTTACTTTTACCTACTACCGACAACAACTTCAAAATGGCTGGAAACGGATACCCGCCTGGCCCCCCCAACGGCAATGGCGAGGACTACGGCGAGGAGTGGGCTCGGGATTTGAGGGTAAAGTTCGAGTCTCTCCTTCGCGACAAGCGACTGAACGACTTCCGCTCTTCTCGTCAAGGCACTCCCCAGCCCAGAGAATCCGCAAGCAGCGCCAACCTGCGAGGCCTTGCTTCTCCCGGCAGACCCTCAACCTCCCACAGCAACAACGGATCCATGACACCAACACCACCTGCTTACTCTTCCATCCGCCATCTCCCTATCGTCCCTACTCCCCCCGCCGCTGGCGATCGCGAGTCCCAAAAATTCCGCAACCTGCTCGTCAGCCTCTCTCTAACCCCTACCAAGTACGAGAACCCCGGCTTGTTGGATGAAGCCCTGCAGTGCATACCGCTTGATCGGATATACGGTGAAGCCGAGGAGGAGTGCCAAGTTATGCAGGCCGAGGCCATGAGTATGGGTGATGGACGCAAGGCTACCTGGGGTTACCAAGACTGTGTTATCCGGGCACTTCTGAGGTAAGTCGATTCACGTGGATCCATCTGTTCTGTTCTAATTCCTCGCCAGATGGTTCAAGCGATCATTCTTCACATGGGTCAACAACCCCCCTTGCCCTGTCTGCATGTCGCCTACAATCGCCCAAGGCATGACTGCGCCGACCCCCGATGAGAGTGCCTGCGGCGCACTCCGAGTCGAACTCTACCGCTGCTCTGCTGGCGAATGCGGTGCTTATGAACGCTTCCCGAGGTACGGTGATGTGTGGAGGTTATTGCAGACCCGCCGCGGCCGTGTCGGCGAGTGGGCCAACTGCTTCAGCATGCTCTGCCGTGCCGTCGGAGGCCGAGTCCGTTGGGTATGGAACGCCGAGGATCACGTCTGGACCGAGGTCTACTCGGACCACCAGAAGCGATGGGTACACGTCGACGCCTGCGAGGAAGCCTGGGACAACCCGAGACTATACACCGATGGATGGGGCAAGAAGATGTCCTATTGCGTCGCCTTTTCAATCGACGGTGCCACCGATGTCACCAGACGCTACGTCCGCAAGACCGAACACGCCTCAGAGAGGAACAGGTGCCCCGAGGAGGTTCTCCTTTACATCCTGCAAGAGATCAGGAATATCCGCCGCCAGAACATGGGCAAGGATGAGCGATTCAGACTCGAGAAGGAGGACAGCAGGGAAGATCGCGAGCTTCGTGGATACGTCATCAAGTCCATCGCCCAGGCCGTCACCGACCTCGTTCCGGGTATGCCCAGCCCTTCGACCAACGCCCCTGTCGCGCAGCCTCAGCAGAGGCGCGAGGACACCAAGCTTCCCGCTGAGCAACCTGGTCGCCAGACGACGGGATCCGCTGAGTACCTCGAGGCCCAAGCTCGAGCGAGGAATAACCAGTTCCCCCCGCACAACCCGAACCAACGCCACTGAAGTGCCAGCACTATTGTCTGCGAACACTACTTGATCTACTGGCGGCTGAACCCGACCAACGTCTCGCCGACCTGAGGCCAATTCTTCTGCGATCTGGCAATATCCGCTACTTTTTTCAAGATACCCAGCGGGTGCCGGGTCCTTCACCTCTCGGCCTCATGGTCGTCCGCCGTTCACCCACGACGGTGAGCGGCGTGTTGCACGATTGTGCATTACCAACAATCAGGACAATGATAATATTTTCTATGTCTAATCTATCTAAATTCGATACATCGAAAAAAACGCATTATAGACCGGCGCTCCGTGCCTACGTACCAAACCACAACGCCTCCGTCGAACCTCCACTGTCACTGTCAACCTATCGATACCCCCTGGGTCTCTCGGGTTCGGAGTACGGACTGTATCTACTACCACATCATTTACCTGTTTTCACTTCTTTTTTTCATTTGTTCAAAAATCCACTTGGATGTTCGCTGGAAGCTGGCGGCACAAGGCGCAACCATGGGAAAGGCAGGACTTGCCTGGTCATTTTTATATACAACCAACCCCGCGCGTCACGGGGTCAAAGGGAAGGCGAGAGAGCCGGCGATCGGGGGTTGGAGCCGTGGACAGTACTGGCTCGCCCAAACAACGACGCCGAGCTCCTCCTGGGGGCGTTCAGGGAGCTACACGTGTGCTGGCTTGTCTTGCATCTTCAAATCTTTTGCATGAGCGACGACGGGCACCAGATGAACTTTGTATCTGGCCGAATGGAGTTGATGAGTCGAAGCAGTTTTAAAAAGAATCTTTGTATTCTCTGCCTGCTCCATTGAGACGGGCGAGAAGATGGGAGGCTTCGGACCGCGAGCTTGAACAAGCCATGTCCGCAGGATTAGAAGCAAAATCAAAAATCAACCCAACGTTTTCAACTGTTACATCATTGTACCGCACTATCTGGTGATGATTGAGCCAATCTGTCGGTGAGCAACCCGCTTGACGTGCTGACGATCTCCGCTCCATGAGTGCAGCTTTGCTCCGTCGGGGAGGGGGGCGAGTGTGGATTCCACGTTTCGTTAGTCAGCGTGCAAAACAAGCCAAGACGGGTTGCGAATAGGGAGTGAGATAATACGTTTTTTACGTAAAAAACGACGTATTTGTACTCGCCGTAAAAAACAAAAAAAAAAACAGAACAAAAACGGCTAGCCTAATCGGTATATAGTGGGGCGGGTCGGATAAGTCTCGGCCCGAGGCTCCTACACGGAGCTTCTTCGGGTTAGGCCACGGAGGTGCCCTATAGGGGGTTTCTCCGACCTCCGGCCGTTAGTAATACGGATCCCTGTGTTCCCAGCGTAAAAAACGACGTTTTGACCCCAAAAGTACAACGTACTGCCAAGAGAACGCCTGTTGTACTCACACCCTAGTTGCGAAGCCTAGAAGGCGAACGGTCAACGGATAGGTAGGGCGCCCCGGTTAATTCTTGTTTTCCATCCAATGTTTGGGGCTCCGTTGCCCTTTTGCCCGTTTATTCTTGGGATTAGGACGTCTTGGCCGTCTGCTGCTGTTGGCTCGCTTGGCGCGGCGGGCCCCCCGCCCTCCCCCTCCTCCCCTGGTTTAGGGATCTTCTGGTTCTCAAATAGCTGCGACGGTTTGGTGGTTTTTTGCTGCGTGCCGTGCAGGAAGGTGAGGAACGGCCGGGCTTGGCCGGGCAGAGGGGAGGGTTCTTGGCTGTGACGGCCCTACGTGTTACGATGGGAGATGCGCAGAGCAGGGGAGGGGGATGCACTGTGTTGATAGACTAGGTTGAGGTCTTGGCCGTCAAAACTTTGGGGGCAGGTTAATTGAAGGGATTGCGCAAGCTTGGTGAGCATCATTTCATATGGTGAGCAGTGGTTCTTGGCGGAGGCACGTGTTGTGGGAGGGAGGGAGGTTTCGATGGTCGCAGGGCTAGGAGATGAAAGGCGGGAATTGGGGGAGGGGGAAGCAGTCGGGTGTTTCTTCGGTCAGGATGTAGTCAGCAGCTGGCAACCTAGGTAGGGCGCTGGGTGTGCCTGGGCGGCGCAGGACTGCCCGCCGCCGCCGTTCGCCGGCGGAGGACGGGAGGTAGGTGGAAGGACTGCCAAAATGCGACAAAAAATTGATGGAAAGTCGGCGCCGGATGGCGGCTTGGCAATCCGGCAGTGCAAAAGCTGCATATGCACATATGCTGCTGCTATGTAGGAGAGAGTGTGTGTGTGTGGGGGGGGGGGGGGGGGTATCGAGGGGGGAAGTTGGGTGTCTGAGGTTATGGTTCGGATAGATTTAACAGGAGGTGGTGTTCTCTTACTGTGCGGTTACCATCACCTTGAGAAGGTTTGGTTTAGAGTGTTGGGCTAGTGGTGAGTGGCTTTATTGGCATGATTTGGGAGATGAATAGCCAAGCGTGAAGTTCGCGGTGGATGTCACGATGATGATGTACGACGGCCAGCGGCAAATTCACAGGGCAAGGAACACAGGCGCCGATGGTATTGAATTCCCGCGCGGATATCTCGATTTGTGTCACGTGTTACATTCGGATCCGAAACTTAATTGTAGAGGAGAGCCGCCCCAGTCGGGATAATTCTGGACCTCGGGTTCGCGAACTTGTCCGAAGAAAAAAATAAAAATGCCACGCGGTTTCTGTGTCGATCATATGTTATCTACCCATTCCTCGATATTAAAGGAAAAAAAGGAAAGGGAGCCACTGACCAGACGGGAATACTCAATGGGGAAAGGGAGGATGACGAGGAACTGGCTCGGAATGTGGGGGATACTGGGGACTTTTTCTTTTTTGTCCCCCTTCCCTCGGGGTGGAGATTTCCAGTCGTGGACTCGTGGTTTGCCGAACGGGAGATGCGCTAGTGGGCTAAAAGGGAGCGTGGGTTTTTTCAGTGTGGCTTGTGTGTACAGCTTGTCTATCCGTGGCGTTTTTGGCAAACCAAAACCCAAGAGTGTGGTACAGTAAAATGAAGGGGCCGGGGTGGTGGTCGTGATGTGGGTTCATACGCGCGCGCGCGCGCGCCCGCGGGCGTTCTCTCTCGCTTTCTCGGTGACGGCACGGGTAGGTAGGTAGGCAGACGTGTTGTGCCAGGATGGGAGAGAAGATGGGGTTGGTCCGATGTTAGATCGTTCGGTTGGTGCAATCAGGTACCCGAGACCACAAACTAGACTAAGAAAAAAGTGTGTAAGGTTGTATTCTCCTCCCCCCGTCCCGGCTATCCCAAATACGAAGCCTGGCCCCGGGGGGAGGGAAATGAGGATGTGCTGGATGTGGTTACGTGCTTGGCGGCGTCAACACAGAGGCGGCGTAAGCCAGCACACATTGAAGCTTGTCGGGTTAAGCTTTCTATGGGGCTTTTGCGAGTGCTGAATGTCTGGCGTTTTGGCGTTCCTCGGCTGGGGGTTAGGGTTGATGAGGATGGGCAGAAGAAAGGAGTGGGTGGGTGTGGATGTGAGAGTTTCTCTGTCTTTGGGGACCTCCACAGGTGGACTCTCATCGTACGAATAGCAATGATGGTGTTCGTCATCTTTGTGGAGGTGTTTTCAGCGAGTAATTGGTGGTGTTGTATCGGTTGAAGGATGTTCTGTCTCTCGTAGCTGAGATGTCTGTCTACTTGGGAGCATGATGTGAGCAGCATCACACAATGAACTTACGCGTGCGATGTAGTCGTTGTTTCCAGGTTGGCTTATTCATAACATTGTAGTATCACAATCCAAAATCATATGCATCAGTGCTGAAAAAGTTGGCTTTAGCATCTTGATTCGCGATCGTGCTGTTATTATATGCCCATTATCAATTGCGAATAATTTGCATTGTTAAATCCGCGATGGGGTCTCCCTTGTCGTTTTCTTCTCTTTTTTCTCCCAGTCGCTACGCCACATCATCATGATGTCTTTAGCATGTTTTGTTCACTAATATTTCAGGAACTGATCTTGAAATCGATGAAGTGCTGCCCGTGTCGTGGCCTTGCGTGGTCCACCACGAGATGCGGTTAAGACGTTTGCAACGCAAAGTGACACACTATCACAGTATCATCTCGCGTATTGTGATATCAAGTAATGCAGTAGCACCAATTGCCTTACGTCTGCGACGCAATTCAGCCACGATGGTGACACATGTCGAAAAGAATTTCTGACAGACTGCCTGCTGAACGGGCGACACGTGAAGGAAAGACCATGATAGTATGCTTCCAAGTACGGATGCAGGATTCTCACCGTCAAAAAATTGCAAATGAATCAATTTTGATGTGAGATAGACAACTCCAATCTAGCTGGGCGCTTGATGCCGGCTTTTATATCGCTACCATCGGCCTTGCACGGCCGTAGATGTCCGCCGGGCCGCTGACAGATGTGGGTCCCGCGGACTTTACACGGCCGGGCCGGGGAGTTAGGAATCGGCCCCGGTCACGGTACTCCCAGATGAACCAATGGCGTCTCACTCAATGGTCAAGCTAGTCTGGGCATCACCGCCGACCTCACTTCTGTAGCTCCATTCTCAGCACAGCCGAGTCGCTCGTAGTTAGCTCGGGTCGGTGTCAATCTCCGACAGCTTGAATCATGGGACGATCCGGTGGTCTCAGCAACGCAGATCACTCAATGCAATAAGATGGCAAAGAAAAAGCATATGCAGAGGCACAGAGGGAAGAAAAAAGCCGAGTTGCCGTTAGACTCTGCCGAACCCCGTCATCCATAATCCAAAACTCGGTGGGAGCCGTCATACTCGGGCAAGAAAATCGCAAAGTCCTGACCGATGTAGCTTGGCACCAAGTTCCATCGCAGGGCTAGCCGCCGCCGGCGGGGAGTGTGGGGTCCCGGCATATCCACCACAACATGCAGCGCGGGGAGTACCCGCGGCGGTGCCTTTCACCAAAAAGAACTGCCCGCCCCCGGACTGTGAGAACATCGACTCAAACGAGAGGCGAATACTTTAAAAAGCTAGACTTTCTCTCCTCCACGGAACCGAACCTAAAAAGATCCCCCCTCAGGACAAAAGCAAAGGAAAGAAACCCACCACCCCCCGGGACGTTGATAAGGAGCTTTGGACACCTTCCAGTCTTTCCCACCCACACCTCGACGCTTTTCCGCCCTCGCTCTCGTTACGCTGCGTTGCGATAGCTGCCAATTTCGTATCGCTGCAGCGCCGACTTCCGCTCACATCAGAAAAAAAAAAAATGGCCGGCCACTTCCGTGCTTCGTTGGCCGCTGCCACGGCCCCACCCTCCAAATCCTTCCCCGACCGGCCCCAGTTCTCGGGCTTCATGAAGCCGTGCCGATTCGAGGGCGAGGTCCGCAACCTCGAGATTACCGGTGCTGTGCCGACCGAGCTGGACGGCACTTTTTACCGCGTCATGCCGGATCCGCAGTTTCCTCCCTTTATTGAAAATGATCCTGTAAGTTTTATTGAATGGCGTTTTTTGTTTTAATTTGGCGATACTATTGCTGACTGGTTGTGTACTTGCGTAGTGGTTCAATGGTGACGGAAATGTGTCGGCGTTCCGCTTCCACAATGGCAACGTTGATTTCCAGCAAAAATATGTCAAAACGGAGAAATTCGTTCGCGAACGAGAAGCAAATCGAGCGTTGGCAGGTAATGACGAATTCCTCATCTACTTACATTTTCACTGTTATGGAATACGAACTGGACATCACTAATGCATGCTGCTCACCAGGAAAATACCGCAACAAATACACCGACGCGGTAGAGTTCAAAGTCCGCACGACGGCAAACACCAACGTCTACTACTTCAACAAGTCCCTTCTCGCCATCAAAGAGGACGCCGCACCCTACCTCATGGACCCCGTCACCCTCGAGACCAAGGGCCTGTGCGACTTTGACGGCCAGCTGCCCAGCCTGACCTTCACTGCACACCCCAAGCTGGACCCCGTCACGGGCGAGCTTGTGTGTTTTGGGTACGAGGCCAAGGGCGACGGGACGCCCGACGTGTGTTACTTTAGTATTGACGCAGATGGGAAGTTCAACCAGACGGTGTGGCTGGTGGCGCCGGTGGTTGGGATGATTCATGATTTCGCAGTGACGGATAATTGGGTATGTTGAAGCCCGCAATCCTGCCATGTGGGGATATGTTTTACTAATATTTGCAGGTCCTCTTCCCCATCATTCCTCAGATATGCGACATCGAGAGACTAAAAGCCGGAGGCGAGCACTGGCAATGGGACTCGAACGTCCCCGTCTACATCGGCGTCCTGCCCCGACGCGGAGCCAAAGGCAGCGATGTCAAGGTAAACACAAGCCACGCCTATACCTGTCACTGAACAGTCTAACTGATGGCCATCCAGTGGTTCCGCGCACCAAACGCCTTCCCGGGCCACACCACAAACGCCTACGAAACCCCCGCCGGCAAAATCGTCTTCGACCTCCCGCTCACCGACAAGAACGTCTTCTTCTGGTGGCCCGACGCCGAGGGCAACGCCCCGGACCCGCACGACATCCATGCCGAGTATGTCCGCTTCGAGTTCGACCCCACGGCCACGGAGCACTCGCTCGACCTGCCGAAGCCGACGGTGATTCTCAAGCACGACATGGAGTTCCCGCGCATCGATGACCGCTTCGCCACCAAGGTGCACCGGCACAGCTGGTTCGACATGATGGACCCGTCGCTGGGGACCGACTTTGCGGCCATCATGCCCGTGCTGGGGGGTGGACACCCGCTATACAACGCGCTGGGGCATTTGGATCACGAGACGGGGAAGCTGGAGGTGTATTACCCTGGGTCTACGCACATGGTTCAGGAGCCGGTGTTTGTGCCGCGGGGGGAGGATGCGGCTGAGGGTGACGGGTTTCTGGTGGTGCTGGTCAACAACTACAAGACTATGTCTAGTGAGTTGCACGTTGTTGATACACGGAAGTTCACGGAGGCGGCGGCGGTGGTTAAGGTGCCTATGAGGCTGAGAGCGGGGTTGCATGGGAACTGGGTTGATGCGAAGGAGTTGAGGTAGAGACTGTCTAGGTCTAAATGATGGTTGTTTGAGATGATGGCTATGTTAAAATGCCTGTGAAATCGACCACGCTAGCGTTAATCATACCCAGGTCTCGTTATTCCACTGATTCTATCGTCGTGAAGAAGGTTCCTACTCCATCCTATACCATCAGATATTGACAGTAGATCCAATAGGCCCGAAGCGGATATTGGACCACGCGATCTTGCTACAGCGGGATTAGCCAAAGTTTGAAGTACTTAGTCATGGGAAATTCTTACGCTTTCGACCAACCCCACTGCGTATCCAAGTCATTCGGGTCATTCTCCTGCCATGGACAAGGCCCTCTCGTCCCACCAGGCTGGTTGCCGCTGTCGACAGGGTAGGTGGAATCAAGCCAAAGGTTCCAAGCATAGTACTGGCCGATTTCGCATCAGTTTGCTTCCAAAACAGATAGTTTGAAATACGAATGGGTTCTTACATCATCCTGTATAGACAGAGCCATCACCATAGGCCGGCGTAAGATGTCGTTTTGGCGAGCGACGCCTCCAAGAGCTTCAAAATGATCCGGCTCACTAAACTCCAATGTCTTGGTCCGGCAATAGTCCTTACTCAACCCATTGACTTCAGGAAAGTTAGGCAGAGCCGGGGATGGAGCATCGATTCGCTTGCCGTCCTGGATGAAGAACTTGGTGATCTTGTCATCGGCGAATTGAGTGACAACTCTGAAGAAACATCAGCTTAGGCATATTTCTCAGTGAGAGAAGGGCATAAAGCGTTCATACGTGAACTTCTTCGACGTATCCACGTCCCCTCCGATCCCGTAAAAGTCCGGTACATCAAGCCTGTACGGGTTATAGTCGCAACCGTCACTGTCGCACTGCACCAGACGGTCCTGGTTGCCACAGGCTTCCCCTCCACAAGTGAAATAGGAGTCTATGCCAGCTCTGCATATCTTGGAGGACGTCTGGAAAGCTCTAGAGTTGGAGTTCCTACGACGATGAGCCATGTCAGACCACACATAGAAGGACCTTACCAAACATCGAATTCCGGGCAGCATGCGCCGCGGTTGCCCTCGCCTCGAAGGGGGTCCCAAGCGGAAGGGCGCCAACCGTCAAAGTTGGCCTCGGATCACATTGATGTTAGTGTATGGCCTTTCAACCGCAAAGACCGGGACGACTCACCTCGCCACCGACAAACCTCAACGATCTCGTACACGAAGCATCACAGTACCCCGTCCCATACCTCGCCCCCGCCTCATTTCCCTCATATCTCTCCAACCCGCCGTCAGCTTCCATGGCCAAAAACGTCAACGCCCCATTCAACCCGCATGGCACCGTCCCCAAGTCTACATCAAACGCCAGCTCGTGTCCAAGCAGCGAGAACGTCTGATACTTATCCCCGCCCTCCTCCATAAGGAACACCCTGGAGTTTCGGCTCTTGCTGAAATCAATCGGCGTCTCGTACTGCTGGGAGAGCGAATCGCCGTTGGTGACGATGCCGTAGCCGGGGTAGTAGGCGCCGTCGACGGCACAGCGCTGGGTGCATGATTGCGTCGAGTTGCAGTAGTCCGTCTGCCACTCCTGGCGCTCGAAGCAGCTGTGCCAGTCGTCGACGACGTGGATCCAGCGGTACTCTGCGTCGATGGTGATCTCACCTTGGACTGCGTCGCAGGTGGAGGTGGTACAACGCTTCCAGGATAGCTTTGGGTGGATTTCTTGCTGGAGGTCGCCCACCTTTTGCGCCTCGGCGAGAAGCGCCAGGGATGAGAGGAATAGTACTCGGCGCATGATTCAAGTTTAGTCAAGTTGTTTGTCAAACGCGATCATGATGGAATTTTTTCATGGGAATACAATGAGAACCAATTGGCGGGGCATTTATATCATCTTGACCTGGAAAAATTGGGATTCCTTTTCTCCTGCGCCCCTCGTGATAATCCCGTGTTCCGCGGATCGAGACCCCGAAGGCCCGCACGCATAGAATGAGAAATTCGACGTCTTCAACATTGGTCGGGCGTAGGTATTGACCATGTGCATTAGCTGATGACCAAGAAATGGCTTCTACGGAGGGAGTTCCTCCTTCTGGATGCCTTTTTAGTTGCCCTGCACCCACATGCAAACACCAGGCCGCAGATCTGATGGCTGCTGACGTTAGAGTCGGTTCAGTCCGAGATTGCAGATGCCAGCCTGCTTCTGCGTTCATCTGCTCCCTATAAGTAATCTTGGCAAGAGCCTGTTCCCTTGGCAGAGGTCATGTTCGTCTCATTTCAGAAAGCCTGGTCGATTGACAGGTTTTTCTAGAAAACGTGGTTCATCATGACCAAAGAACGCTAATTTGATTCGTTGGATAGGGATTTGCTGAACACATCACCTGTGCGTCTCCAAAAGCTCTTCATCAACTGGACTTCCTGAGACTTTGTAAGTTGGGTGACTTTTTGATATGACCAGTGAGGACGGGCATCACAGCTGACTAGCAAATCCTTTGAATTCATGATGCATTGAAAAGTTTAATTACATTGGAACACAGGCACACACGTTCATGTATGTTGTTCAGAAATC
Organism: Colletotrichum camelliae; assembly: GCA_018853505.1. Lineage (NCBI taxonomy): Eukaryota > Fungi > Ascomycota > Sordariomycetes > Glomerellales > Glomerellaceae > Colletotrichum > Colletotrichum camelliae. The sequence continues at coordinate 1,517,142 of JAELVL010000008.1, read as the reverse complement.
CAGCCCCTCCTTTCACTCCTCTTCTGAAAGCCACAATAGCAGTGAGTCTCCAAGTCCTTAGCCAGCCAACCTCCCTTTCGGATGGGTTTGAACTGTAAGAAAAAAAACGATAAAAGAAGCAGCCAGGCCTGCATGTGACCCGACCCGATTGGTGAGGACGACCCGTTGACAGTTTGCTTATTCGATTTCACTCCCTTAGGATGGGCTAAAATCGCAGTGAAACATGGCAACGGGAGGCAATTGCACTAACCAGCCCGACCCCAGTGGGGAGAAACGACCTACCACCTGGTTGCTTGCTGTGCTCTTTTAGCCTTCTTTCCATTCTATTCCTGGGTAGAACTGGATAGGTGCCCTGACTATGTAGCTACCCTAGAGCTGTGGGCATGTAACAGCCCGCCCTACATATTCGTCGTTCAACCTATCCATCACTCCTGCCGCAATAACGAATCTTTTCAGTGATGACGTGAAATATGTTATTTTGTCCCAGTTTGCCGCTGGTTGAGGCAACAAACACCAGATAAAGTGCGGTCTCTCACATAAGTCGCTCTGCTAGCCCCCTCTGCCCTCACAAAGCTGGTCACCTCAACAACCTCACGAGGTCTTTGCACCGAAACCAGCATTTCACAATTCCTCTTCATTTTTCCCAGCCCACATGTCGGTGATGATGACGTTTGTGTGTCCGTTATCCATCGGGATCGGTCTCATGGAGAGAGTAAACACCGTGCTATAGACACAAAAACAACACGTCAGTCAACTCGCATCAAGGCCGGTAAGGTTGCTTGCGGCCTGTCTCCGATGGCACAAACAAGCGGTGAAGAGAACGGAAACAAGAGAAAATCACTTACTCAATCGCGGATGTCGTCGTCGACGCCTTGCCCGGCGCAATGGCAGAAGCGGTGATGCCTGAGCCGGACCCAGCCCGGGAACTTCCCGGGTTTGAGATGCAGACCACCTTGCCGGCGTAGCGCCTCACGTTCTGGCAATATCTCCCCAGGTCCGCATTCCAGGAAACGATCTGGACCCACGTGGCCTTGGCGATGTTGGCGGTGGTGCAGGTGTCGCCGCTCTTCACGACGTACGGATCGCATGTGACCGCCGAGGGGATGCAGAGCGCGGTGCCGGCGGCGGTGGGGAAGTTGTAGCACCCGGCTATGAGGTTGTTCGCCATCAGCAGCTGGGCGGTGTTGATGCGCTGCGTCTGCGCGACGGACTGGCACGTGTCTCCGTCCTGGAGAATGTACGTCTTGCCGGCACACGCAGGCGTCGCGGTCGAGGTTGCGATGGGCGCCGTGCCGAGGGCGATCCAGGGAGGGCTCGCGGCCGGGGGCGGGGTGACGGCTACGGTCGTCTTGCAGGACGACGCGATTTAGCTGAGGGCGCTGGAGATGTCGGCGTTGGACCGGAGAGGCATCTCGGCCTGGGTCTTGACAACGGACAGAGCGCAATCGTTGCACATAAGATTCGGGTCACCTGCGGCTGTCGGCTGTTGGTTCTCGGGGTTGATGCCCGCCAACTTGCCCAGGAGCAGGTTGCAGTTTTCACCGGCACTGTTTTCTTTGTCAGTATCAGTCGCAGATTCGTGTAGTTTTAGAGCGAGCATCAAGTTGGTCTTGCTTTTTGTATATATCGGTCGAGTAGGCCATCACCCACGTAATGAGAGTAAAACAGAGAAACTTCATTCGTCGCGTCCCTGAGGCCCGGACCAATATTCTCGAATGCAACCTCACGACTGCAGGCGACACGTTTTTGGGCGGTGTAACCCGGGTTGTCTACTTCGGCAAATAGCTCCTGTTGCGGTAGCCATTTGATGGGGAGATAACTGCCATAGCGGCTCTCATCGGTCCTTCTCATCGGCATGGCGATACCATCCTGAGTTAGCGCCGGCTCCCAAGACGCGACCTCAACGTCGTTATCGTCGTCCACCTTAAACCTGTTGATCGCCAGGATCATCCGCGAATAGTAACTGTCCATGAAGCGCTCAGGCAGGAACCACGAGACGAGCTCGGCCTTGTCAGCTATTGCCAGACGACTCTGCAACTCCCGCTCGTAGTGGGCGACGCACGCGTTTGCGCGTTCTTCGTTTGATGCGGTCTCTGGCATGGGAAAGGTGACGACTTCGATACGGTCTGGCGCGTCGGGCCCCTTGTCCCCGCAGCGGGACATCTCGGTGCGTTCATGTAAGGCGCGCGCGAGGCGGGCGCTGCGGGATGAGCAGGCGGTAGTGGTTGTGTCGTAGACGACGCAGCCGAAGGCGGGACGGAGGGGGCGGAGGGAGGGTTCCGTTTCGGGGGCTGGTTTTGGGACTTGGTAGGCGGCGAAGGTTGGGGTGTTGTTGGAGTGGCTGGGCGCGTGTTGGACGATGGTTTTCGGGATGTGGCATTCTCGTTGCGGGTCATGCTCTTCCTCCTCATTGTCTTCTTCGCTTAGTGGTGGCGGTTTCCAACCGCCGTTGCGACGAATGTTGCGGTTGCAGATAAGGCACATGGTTGGATATGAGGTGTAAGTGTGAGAAGTTGGGGCTTTGTTTCTGCTTGTTGGTGTTGTTGGATGGTGGTGAAGGTGTCTTTTTTCTTCGTTGGTTGGTGGTGTCAATTTATAGGTAGAGAGGAAACGTGTTGACGGAGTGATGGGTCCTCGTCACTTTACATTGCTATGCTCGGGGACCAACGGCCTGATCCACTTCCACGCATGTTGTTGCCTAGAAGTGGAAGAATATCTGGACAGGCGTGAAGTCTGTTGTAAAGTCTTGAGCAGTTCCACAGCGTTAACAAACTTTTAGATGGTAGGCGCCGACACTAAACTGCGAGATTAAAAGATGCCAGCTAAGGAAGTAATGGAGAGATCAAGTACCAACCCTCTCGAAGACTGAGAAGACAGATTTTGTGGCCATGTTATCAAAACTTTCGATGTTCCCACTGCGTTTTGTGCGTTTCATTCCTGAAGTTTGTCCATAAGGTACGTGGGAGAAGATGTCTACTTTCTGCCCATATTTCGGATCTCCAAATGGGATACCAATATTCATGTAAGCAAGAATGCGTTGAAATACGAAGGAAAAATAGCCCATCTGTGGCGAGGGAAAGAATGAGCGTTACCGTAGGATGCAGAAGCCCAAAGCAATGATGTGAAGAATAGACCAGCAATTTGCTGAGCTTACAGGGATATGAAGAGCAAAGATAGAGAATGTCAACCCACCCAGAGCCATATTTGTAGTCAAAGTCCAATTCCCAATCAACAAATCTGCCTCATGAGTGAATAAGTTCAAGTCCATTCCATGATGGAGAGAACCTTTTGTACAAACGATGTTACTCATAGGAGCCTAAACGCTTGCTGAGGAGTGGCAAACTTCAAACCTCAAACAAACAACTGTTCGGTACAACTGAAAAGCACCCTAATCAATCTCATCTAGCCTTCTCTAGCTGTAGGTCGAGTACGCCATCAGGTACAAAGTGGTTGTAGAAGACGTCAACCGCAGACACTAACTCCATACAGATATTCCCCAAAACCTCAGACCCATAGCAGGGGGTCGACATCCCTCTATCGATATCTGGGTTGTAATCTCGACCCTTGTGTGAAAGCCATAGCTCCTTACGGGACTGCCAGCTGATGCTAACAAAACTTCCAGAGCGACTCGCCTCGGGATTCATACAAGCTGCATACTCGATAGCGTATTCTTCATTGCTCATCGACTCCTCCCAAGCGCTACCTCGACTTCCTCATCACCATCATTTTCTTCTAAGCGGTTGATAGCAATGATCCGCCGCGCGTAACTGCTATCCATAATCTGCGCCGGCAGGAACCAGGAGACCGCCTCGGGCTCGTGAGGGATTGACGTTCGGCTCCGGATCTCCTCCTCATGGTGGCGGATACAAGCCTCCGCGCGCTCAGCGTCTGTGGACGACTGGGGCAGAGGTAGCGTGACGACCTCGAACCGGTCCGGTCTGTGGTAACGCTTCCTGCGATACCGGTAAGTGCGGTCAAACACAGCGCGTGCGAGCCGGGCACTGCGGGCAGGCCGAGCGGTGTGCGTAGTGTCATAGACGACGATACCGAACGGGGGACGTAGAGGTCGGACTGCAGCTTCAAAGTGTTCTGGTTTCAAGTCTTCTGGGGTGTCTTCGAAGATTTCGTACGCGGCGAAGGTCGGGGCGCCGTCATGGCTGGGCGCAGGCTGGACGATGGTCTTTGGGGGAATTGGTACGTGATAATATCCCGCTTCCGCTAGCTCTTCCTCCAGCTGTTCGTCGTGCGGGACCTCCGGCCGTCTGGCCGGAGGAATGCCGGGCCAAGGTTGACGGGGAAAAACTCTACACATCGTAATGCTGGTTCCTGATGGGTGAGGAGCTTGGATCAAGGTGCCATTTTTGAGTTCCTGTTGTTGTCTGTGGGGAGTTTTCACAGAGACGAAATGGCGGGTGTGATGACAGTGGATATGGAAGACTCCCGCGCCGCAACTGTGCTTCACGTTCCACTATTGCGACAGTGGATTGGCGCGGGTGAGGCGGCAGTGGCGGCACGCGCAAGAAAATCTCACGAACAGCAAAAGTTGAGAAGGCCTCGACCGTTGCCCAGGCAGCTAACGGCCTTCTTGGCAGTAAACACCCACCAGCCGAATCCCGAGGAGCAACCAACCTAATCGCCGGATGAACCAGCCGTCGTTTTGCGACTTGCAGCAAGCCAATAAACTCTTACAGGGACTCTTTCTTTCATGCCACACCGTAGACTGTCCAACCCTCCATTGTTGAGTCGTGTACGGTTTCGTACCCTTACATAGTGTGTGACGAGTATTCAGGCCTTGGCAAGCGGGTTCTTAACTCTTCTTCAGAACTGGGCCTCCAATGTCTTCCCACCCAACATCACCAGTTTCCATCACACTATAGAATTGACAGCAACCGTTGGTGGTCTTGGTCGGCTGATGCTTAATAACATATACAAACAAGTGACAGATTCAATCGGATCCCAAGTGGGAGAGCTTGAGAAGTCTGCCTTCCCACAGAACCTAACAATGGTTGCTAGCGTGTCCTTTAAGGTGTCTGCATAAGTGCTGCTACAAACCGTTTGTGAACCGACTGTACATGAATCTCAACTGAAGCGCCTCTGCTTTCATTCCTTTAGAAGTTTTAGGGCGCTGCTCACCATGATAATTACTGACGTGGACAGTTACGTCAGTTGTTCAACGTTTGGACATAGAGGTACGCAAACGGTGCCCGCCAGTGTTCGAGAAGGAAAAAAAAGGACACATATCGACTAGTGGGCGATTGAAGAGACATATCTATATGTTCCGTAGTTTTACACCAAAGCGAGGAGCTTTGCCAATCTATTATCTGTAAGCGCAATACTACATAGATAAGGTATTCGTACGTTGATGCTGCATGCAGAATGTCGTGGGAGCGTGGATGGCCAACATAAACGCAGAGAAGAGTCAAGGAAAGCGCCGATGTGTTGCTGGCTGCCGCTGACATGCAGGATAAGAAACGTATGTACACATGTGACGCTGGCTGATCTTTGGGGCGCTAGAAGAGGGGTAAGCAAGGCTCCATGGTGCACCACTCATAATTCAGTCCCATTTCACCCCATTTGCCACTACCAGTAGTTGGCATTATCTGGAAACGTTGCAGTGCAGAAACTCACACATGTGCTACGTACCATCCGGCCGCCTTCGTGTGCTTTAGGCAAGATAGGGACTGTAACTTGAGGGCGGAACAGTAACTATTAATACCCCCCCCTTAACCCATGGTATCGTTTTTAACATTGTACTTTGCGACTTGATTATTGCAATGCCTGTGGCTGTCATGGAACTTGAGAATGTTCTTCCAGATGACGATCCTGTTTGTTCAGCTTCCTCGGCGGTGTTGGCATTCGATTTGAGTAAGGCTATTGATACACGTAAGGCTACTAAGGGCTGACGTTGTGGTAAAGAAACATTTACACCGGCAAGGTTAAATGAAATGAACCATCAGGATGAAGAACTACGATCGTACCTGTACGTTGATGACTTTGAGCAGTGAAAGATGTCCGGGCTTTGCTAATAGCCACGTCGAAGGTCAAATCTATCATGTACAACGGCAGCCACCACGCGAAATCTTCTGTGAGATATTTGATGCATACTTGCATGACTTTTTGGATCTGACGCATCACAGAATAGTTCCTCAACCTCACCCTCGCAGTCAACTTCTCATTAGTTCCAAAGGACTCGAGATTCTTTGTCTTGGTCTTTCCGTGTTCTCGGGACTACGTTCTGTTCTAGAGAGCTTCGTTCCGGACGACTCGAATTACTATGTTGACAGATCCGGGGCATACTTTAACGCAAGATCTTGCACTGATCTTCCGTCCGAAAGTCAGTTGTCAACACTAATCAACATGACTCTTGCGACGCTCACAATTGATTCAGGATTCGAATCGTGTTACTTGCTGAAGTATATCGAGTACTCTAGTCGTGTCCCCACCCCTCCCTCCCATGTAAGCCTGAGTAGAACTCAAGCCGAACTGTACCATTGGAAATTGCGACAACAGGGTATGTATAACCTCCACGAAATCCAGAACGGGACTACTCGGGAGTTCTCAGTACTCATCAATCCTTCTCATCAACTCTGGAATATGATTCGAGCAGAGTATGGAGATGTATCCCCGGAAACTCAAGAAGGGATTGCATGGGCAACCTTGCCAATCCTAGCGTTCAGGAGCTTGACCAAAAACTGGTCGTCTTACACCTCTCGACTCTACAAATTTGTGAACGAACTTGTAGGTTTGTGACACACTAAGTTGCTATTCGGATAACTGACATAGCCTGGATTTATTCAATAGGGCGATGCGACGGCGTACAGCCGACTTGATCGTCGACATGAAAATATAATCAATGCACAAAGTTTACAGGATGCTGTATCGGTAATGGGAAGACTACAGTCCTTAGCACACGTGCTAGAATGCAATATCACGACCGTCAGATCCATGTGCGAAGAGGTAGACACGCGGCCAGCTCTTGCCCGAAATGACGCATATCTTTGTGAGAAGAGAAGACTGCTGGACTGCGTTGATAGCGTGGTAAGAGATCTCGGGTTTCTCCTGAGTGATGTTCGGGTGATCATGAGCAAGCTGGAATGGATCACTGCTATGGTAAGCCACCGTGAGACAGTCTCAACTTGAGCAGATGCTCAGCCTCAATGTCTCCTTCAAGTAACATTTCAGACAGATCCGCGATGTCGTCAACCTCCGTAACGCACGTACGACAGAGGATTTGACTTACAGAACTGTGACTGAGGCCAAGACTATGAAAGTCATTGCTTTGCTTACTCTATGCTTCCTTCCCCCCACATTTGTTGCTGTAGGTATTCTGTCTTTTAAATGCAGCAGAACATTTTCTCATGGCTTTTAATCTAGGGGTTCCTCGATATGGGCTACATTGATGTCACTTCCGAAGAGGGCTCAATGAGGTTGCAGTCCGAGCCGGGGCTCTGGTTATATCTTGCTATCTCGGTCCCTCTTGTTATTGTAATATTGTCAGCATACTTGCTGTGGGATTGGCTGAATATGCGCAAGGCAGCTCGCCAGAAAAGTCCGGTTTGAATACCTCAATTATCGCAGGCACAAGCTTGAGAATGAGTTTTGCATCTCAGTTGTCGTCACCACTTGGGTTCGGGGATTATTCCGGTCACGTTCGTAGCTTCTTATCTCACGGTGTCTCTTCACAGATTGCTCTTCTTATGTATCTTGACATGGCATGCCTAGTGCCTCGTACCCCTTTCGTACAGGCCAAGCATGCTGATTCTTCCACTCCTCCAGCACACCCAACAGAGCGGCCCTCTCCCATGGATCATTAAAATAGTCGCCGTAAAGCATAATGCCCATGCCAGCGGTGGTCAGATTCGGTGGTGCTCTCAGGTGATGTAGGGCAAGACCGCATAATTCGAGGATCATCGCTCGGACTTGATGCTCTGCGTCTCGCTGTAGCCTTCGATTGGAACCTTGTCCGCTGCGTTATGGAACTATGGTTAGCATCGAATGTGTAAAGACGGAGGGAAAGACAACCAAGGGCGGGCGTACCCCATGGGCACAGTGAAGAGAAATACGGGGCTTGGGGACAAACGCGTACTGTAAACTTGGATCCTCGGCAACCAGGATCATCCTCCCCAAGATGAAGTGTTGTAGAGCTGTGACCTCGATATCGGAGCTGTACCAGACCAGCGGGAAAATCTCACCCCTGGATCGATCTGCCGGTCGCTGTATGATGGGTGTGAACTGGCGCGCCGCTTCGATGATCAAGGCCTCTTCCTCATTTCTAAGCCTCTCTACACACAAGCACAACAAAGGACAATCAGCATTGGCTCGCTAATGATTTTAATGACGAACAGAAGACCTTACCCCACTCAGCACCTAGTCTTTCTCCCATCTTCCACTTAGCGACCTCAGACATGAACCAGATAAGCTTGTTCGCGAAGCTTGCTTCTCTTTCGAGATCCGGAGGCCGAGCGGTGATCTGCGGTGAGCGCTCCAGCGTCAGGGCGAAGTAGATCTCCTGCCTGACCGCTACCCAGTACACCGCACTCAGCAGCCCGGACCACCTCGACGGTGCAGCTCGCAAGATAGCCTTCGTGATATCAAGGAAGTTGACATTACCAATACCATTCCCAAAATCAGAGCTCGTCGCGCTCTGCGCCTCTTCAGGATCCATCTCCTCAAACTGGCGCAGAATAAGCGCAGCCGCAGCAAGGTTCTCTCTATACTCTTCATCCTGCGTCCTCGAAACCTCATGCAGGGCAGGTATGCACCTCAGCATGTACTCGATCGCGCTCTGCGGCGTCAAATCCGGCAGAACCTGGTTCTGATACACGATCACGCCGCCGGGCTCCGTGCGGAACCGGGGGTGCCGACAGAGGTGCCGCGCGGCGACGGCGAGGGTGGCGTCGCGGAGGGGCTGGCACGCGCGTGCACGTCGGGTGACTATGAGCTGGAAGTGCCTCTCTTCGTCGCAGAGATCGAACTACACCAGACGGTTAATATGTTGGACTTGCCATAGTACGGGCGTCTCTGAAAGCACGTAACCCATTGAGAGAGCTCCTCCGTGAAGTAACGCAGGAGACAGGCTTCTTGGATGCCGTCGCTCGGCGGGCGGTGGGTGTGCAGGCTGCCGACGGGGTCGTGTTCGCTTGGCTGGTGGTAGCTGTCTGCTGAAGGGGAGAACTGATCAATGGTGACAGAAGGACCGGTGGCGTGTGGACTGGGAACATGGGGTTCCTCGTTCAGACGGACTCTGCCGGTGGGCAGAGCTGTCGTCGACCATGGAGATGCACCCGATGTGCCGGAGCCTGAAGGCGATGCTGGGAGGAATTGGCCTCCGTCATGGGGAACAGCCTCGGTTCTTCGTCTCTTGGTGGGAGTCGGTAGGCGTTGGGATTGGACATCGTCGAGTCTCCTTTCGTGACTCAACACTTCGGGCGTCTCTGAGAGGTTGCGGACGGCTTCATGGAGGGCGGTGTTTACAGCTATGCGATCGGGGAGAGATGCAGTGTTACTGATGGGAGACTCATTGTTCGTATCTTGGGCCTGTGGGCCCCCGCCAGTCTTGTTGTTGCGACTATCAAAACGGACTAGGTGAGAGAGTTAGCTAACCCGTGGGCGAAGAGAGACCACTTCCGAGCAGAGAAAATGACTTACATGCTTTCGGTTTGCTATTCACCCAACGCTGCTCCCGAGAGAAGGCACCGTCATAGTTGGCCGTCGAGCCCTGCCGGAAAGAAGGCCTTCGTTGGGGGCGAACACACTCAACACCACGCTTCTCACATCGACTACAGCGGGGCTGCTGGTCGTCGCCTGCATGTCGAACGAATCAAGGTCAGAATTGGAAACCTGCATAGCTCATTGGCATCGGACAAGCGCCAAGAATCTTCAGCCGGAGTCAAGGCCGAGAACCCTGTCGGCATTCGGTCGGTCTTCATCCGGGGGCAGCCTCCTCGATCCCAAGGAAACGGGCCTCAAACTCACACTTCTCATGTCTCTCTGCACACCTTTGGCGTCAGACTGGTGGAACCTGTCAAATGGTCACGCGTGACCAGGCCAAATCCAAGCGCGAGAAAGGGGACGCACGTACCTTTGCATCTTGCGCAAGGCTTCGTACCGCTTGGCATCTCCTGTGGGGTGAGCGGGATCTGTGGCCCTCACGCTGCTGTTGTTGCGGCTGCTGCTGACGCGGTATGCTGGCGACGGCGACGGCGACGTGAGCAGCAGGATTCCTCCGTCGAACTCGCTTTGGAAAGTCTCGCCTACGCCGTCGTCGCTGGCCCGTGTTCGGCGAGGTGGAGGTCGATAAGGGTGGCGGCAGCTGGGATAGGCGGACGGGCGAGGAAGAGGAGAGGAAGCGGAGCAGCCTCATCGGCGAAGCTTGCTCAAAGAGGGAATTACCAAGAGAAAAAGAAAGCAAGGGCTGATATGTGGGGAGGAGGGCTCGCTGTTCCCCGATGGTTCCGCGTCCCCGTTGAAACGTGGCCGGGCGAAGCTCAGATTGTGAAAACGTGCATTAAGCGCCCAGAAGGAGAAGAAAACAACTCGTTGTAACGCTTCACAGAATAGGACCAACCCGTCTTATGTGTCCAATTTACCCCGCACTCCAAAGCTGTCTTCCCCCGCAAAACCAACCGCCGGCCTTACTGCATAAGTAGTCAGGTAAGGTAGTCATTCAATCTGGGCAGCTAGTAAGAATTACTGCATCCGGTAGGTGGCGCCGATGGCAGATCCCAAGCGTGTTGTTTCGAAAGCGGTTTGGCCAGCTTTGCGAAACTCCAGACCGCCGAAAGACAAGATGGCATTCGGCATCTTTGGGTGACGGAGTTCAGACCGGCTTGATCTTGTGGTCTGCAGCTGTTTTCAATCTGCCAAAAGATACCGGGAAGGGAAGGAGCCGCCGATGTTAAAAGAGACCCTTCATCGCCCATGGTCTTTGACTTGGAAGAGCTCAGTACTGCGCTGTCATTCTCCTACATCATCATAGACGTCTCTTCGCCATTCTGAAGCTTCTACAACTTCAATTGGACTCCGAGATAGTCAATCTCTTCTAGAAATCTTTCGGTACTCCTCCAATTCACAAAACCACACGAAAAATGTCCGGAGAGAGGCTCAACGTTGCCGTCGCCGGCCTTGGTCGCATGGGTATGTCTCGCCCCGCATTCCCCCGAGCCCGTGAGCTCAAGGGAGCTCCCACAGCTTCGGCAAAGCGGAAGCTCATGGCTCAGATCGAGCCGATGTGAGCTGTTCTCGCTAACACCGGTCAACAGGATTGCGACACGCCAGACACTTTGCGACCCTGACACCCAAGGCGAACCTCATTGCCGTCAGCTCACCGGTGCAAGCCGAGCTTGATGCCGCCGTCGCAGAGTTCGGTCCTTTGAGGACGTACATTGACTACGATGAGATGCTTCGCAAGGAGTCGACGCTGCAGGCTGTGATTGTTGCGAGCGCGACCACGGTGCATGCTGAGCAGGCCATCAAAGCCATCGAGAAGGGCCTGCACGTTCTGTGCGAGAAGCCCCTGAGCACAAACGTCGATATCGTATGTTAACCTTCCCATCCATCATTGTAAACCATGCAATATGAGCTCCGCGTTGCTGACCATCGATACCAACAGTCGCAATCCGTCGTTGACGCCTACGAGAAGTCGCTGGTCAAGAACCCCAACCAGAAGGTCATTTGCGGATTCTCCCGCAGATTCGACGCCTCTTACCGCGACGCCTACCAGAGAGTTGCCCGCGGTGATGTAGGCACACCCTCCGTCTTCCGCTCCCAGACCTGCGACAAGCTCGACCCCTCAGGCTTCTTCGTTGACTATGCCGAGTTCAGCGGTGGCATCTTCGTCGACTGCTCCATCCACGATATCGACCTGGCCCTGTGGTTCTTTGGCGAAGACAGCGTCGTCAAGAGCGTTTCCGCCATCGGCATCACCGCCGTGCAGGAGGGTCTGAGGAAGCACAACGACAGAGACAACGCCGTTGCAGTCGTCGAGTTCTACGTAAGCAAACCACCCCACACAGTTCTCTACACTCGTAGATCGACCGACTAACAAAATGCGAAAACAAACAGGGCGGCAAGATCGCGCAGCTCTTCTGCTCCCGTATGATGGCCGCCGGCCAGGAGGACACGACCGAGATCTTTGGCACGAGCGGCAAGATCGCCGTCAACACGCAGCCGCAGCTCAACCTCGTCAACCTGTACGAGCCCACGGGCATCCGCCGCGAGATCCCGCCCGACTACTACGGCCGCTTCCGCGAGGCCTTCATCACCGAGGCCAACGAGTTCACCGCGTGCTGCCTGAACAACACCGCGCCGCCGATGAAGCTCGTCGGCGCCGTCAACGCCGTCAAGATCGGATGCGCGCTGCAGGAGAGTCTGATCACGGGCAAGAAGATTGACTTTGACGAGTCGGGCAAGCGCATCGAGAGTGCGCGTTTGTAGGTGGTGTTATACGGCGTATATATATATGCACGCAGGCAGTGGCAGGCGCGCGGATGATAAGTCATGAAATGGGGAAAATGTTTACGATGATGAAATTTTAGAGATCACCCTGGTCCTTCTAGACGCGCGGGGGTTTTTCCGATGTAGTCACGAGGCTCTTTGTAGACACGTTAGAATAGAAAAGCAACGTGTTTCGTCGTCATAATCTGCCCCTGTCATGATGGTCCGGACAGTTTCCGTAGTCACATGGCACATGTTTGATCCAAACATGCGCCCGGTTGTTCACTTTCTTTCTTCTTCGCTGGTGTTTCTGCGCGTTCCATTCGCAGCGGTGCAATCTTATCGCAGCTGGATCCGCAAGTTAATGACGTAGGCGCAAGGTCCCCGGTCGAATTGACTGCGGTGACACGGGTCAAGACGGGTCACTGAAAGATGAGGCTTAGATGGGTCGGCGCAAATGATCCCTTCGCCGACGCAAGCCCTGGTCAGTCGCGATGCCGACGTTGTGGCCCCATCATTCAACAGATCATTCAACCAATTGTGTGTATCATGTAAGTCAGACGATGTTATTTTTTGGTTCTCTTGCTGACTGTCCGTCCCCCCCCCTCCCCCTGTTCCGCAAAGGGTAAATCGGGAAATTACCTATTCGGGAGGGCGGTTTACGCGGACGGGATCGGAGGAGGGATTGTCCTTGGCTGGGGACTCGTGCCTGGATCTGTGGAATTCCCTGATTAGCTTGTGCATTGCGATGGGGACTTGCAATTGGGAAAAATACTACTAGCAAAACCGCATATCACGTCTCCAAGCTGGTCGCGTCTGGAGTTGACCGCGGATGACCTCTTTTGCTGCCAGTTGTCAATGGGATTTCCCTTCCTTTTGTGTAAAGGGAGTACATTGAAGATGCCTGTCGTCGGACCTTGAATCCCGCGGGTTATGCCAATCAATGCCTAGATCGGGAGACTGCGCACTAGCGAATCCCGAGGGTTATGAGCTTGGCCTTGGGGGGTTCTGCTGCGCTGTTCACACAATTGAATATCCGGAATCCCCACGCCGGCACGGGACTCCATCCCGATTCACCCCGGCCCCAGACAATGGTCAATAATAACGCCTATGGGGCCCATGTCGTCATAGCAGATTCATAAAGATACAACAGCCGTCAGCCCCAGAAAGCAGATTTCCCCAGGCTTTTTCGGGGCGCGATTGATTCAACAACCACGCATTGCGCGGGCAATCTTTGATCCTCCCCTTGTTCCGCCGAGTCAACGCTGCGCCCAGAGCATCCCCAAGGCCAGCCAACCACATGCCCTTGTCCGGGTCCTCGGCGTCTCAGAAGTTCAGTAGGAAAATGGCTAAGAATGGCGCTAGTGTGACGACGGACCGGGGTACAGAAAGCGCAGGCCTTCGCCGATGGGTTCCCGAAGAGGAATCACATCGGCTGCAAGTCCGCTGTCATGACGCCCAGCCGCAGCTAAACTCGCCGGTGGGCAGCCCAGCCAAACCAACCAACCAGACACCCCTGCCAATGCTCGCTTTACGCAGTAGCCCTCTCTGCTCACCACGTTCAGACCGAAGAGTCGTGCTCTCCTCTTGTTCCCTTTCCCGTGGTAATGTCTCTTTCGCCGATGGTTGGCGAAGGTTTTGGTTGGTCTCCACACTTTGGTCTCTTCCCCGTGGGGGAGGATGCAGTCGACAAGGACCGTGTTCCACTCTGCCGGTGGGGAGGGTTAATGCTAGGCCCATCCGTCCATACGTAGTGTACTCTTCGACGGGAAATGACAGAAGCATGGCACGAACTGCCTTCGCGCCCTCACTTGCGTTGCCCCCCTAGTCTGTAAACGGATGGGTCCCGTCTATAGCCCAGAAATCCTGTTCTTGGTATCCCCCTCTTGGTGGTTCATTTGACTACTCAACACCAAGTCTTGACTACAACTATATATAAGAGCCGCTCTTCTTCGTCTCACCTGACATTTGGGTTTCGTCTCATTCCAAGCACGCTCCCTCTCCCCCATCCATTCCTTCAGCCTGAGCACAACCCTCTGTGGTGTAACCCTATCGAGACCATCCCATCCTGATCATCATCATCACCACACACACACCCTAAAGTGCCACGACATCGACGACGATCATGTCGACCAGCCCAGACTCACAGACCCTTAAAAAGGTCAAGAGCGTCGACAACGCTCACGGCGAGCACGTCGAGGACTTCATCGACACCGTCGAGATCAGCCTCACCCCGCCGAGGATGTCTCATACGGCCGGGGCGGCGTCCGCGGCCTCTTCGACTCGCCCTTCGTCGGCGGCGCCGCCCTGCTGGCCTCTCTCGGAGGCTTCAGCTTTGGCTACGACCAGGGCGTCATCTCCATCATCAACGTGATGGAGCAGTTTCACGCAGTCTTCCCCGACGCCGCCACGCCCTTTGGTAAGGGCTTCATGACCGGCATGCTCGAGTTCGGCGCCTTCCTCGGATGTCTCTTCATGCCCACCCTCGCCGATAAGATCTCTCGCAAGAGGGCTTTGACTGTCGTCGTGGCAATCTTCAACATCGGAGCCATCATGCAGACCGCGGCTCCGTCATATGGTGTCTTGGTCGCCGGCCGAACGATCGGCGGCATCGGTGTCGGAACTCTGGCTATGGTGAGTTGAGCCCCTTGAACCAAACCACCAAAACCACTCATCGTGAGATTCAACAACACGCAAGACTAACACTTCACTCAACAGGGCTCACCAATCTACATCTCCGAAATCGCCCCACCAAATCTGCGAGGCACCCTCCTCGTCCTCGAGTCCATCTCCATCGTCGCCGGCGTCGTCATCAGCTTCTTCATCACCTACGGCACCCGCCACATGGCCGGTGAAGTGTCCTTCCGCCTGCCACTTGGTCTGCAGATGGTCTGCTCCACCCTCCTCGGCATCGGCATCCACTTCTACCCCTACTCCCCGCGTTGGCTCGCTCTCGTCAACCGACCTCAGGAGGCTCTGACGTCCCTCACCCGTCTCCGCCGCCTCCCTGCCGACGACCACCGCGTCCAGGCCGAGCACCGTGGCATCATCTCCGAAGTCGAGGTCCAGAAGATCATGCAGGAGCGCAACCACCCGGGCAAGAGCTTCATCGCGCTCGAGTTTGCTGGCTGGTGCGATCTCTTCAGCAAGAAGTTGTGGCGCCGCACTGCCGTTGCTGTCGGTATCGCCTTCTTCCAGCAGTTTAGGTATGCAAAACAACGACTTCAAACAGGCCTTCCTTACTGACAGGTTTTCCAGCGGCATCAATGCCTTCATCTACTACGCGCCCACCCTCTTCCAGTCGCTGGGCCAGTCCGAGGAGATGGCCCTCGTCATGTCCGGCGTCTTCAACATCCTCCAGCTCGTCGCCGTCGCCGCGTGCTTCTTCATCATCGACAAGGTCGGCCGCCGCCCGCTCGCCATCTTCGGCGGCATCGGCGGCGGCACCGCCTGGGCCATCATGGCCATCCTCACGGGCGTCTACTCCAAGGACTGGGCCGCCAACCCGGCCGCCGGCTGGGGCGTGGCCATGGCCTTCCTCTTCGTCCTGCTCTACGGCATCTCCTACTCGCCGCTCGGCTGGATCCTCGCCGCGGAGGTGTACCCCAACTCGCACCGCTCCAAGGGCGTCGCGCTCGGCACCGCGACCGTCTGGCTGTGCAACTTCATCGTCGGCGTCGCGACCCCGCCCATGATCGACCAGCTCGGCTTCGGCACGTACGTCTTCTTCGGCGCGTGGTGCTTCCTCGCGTCCGTGTGGGCGTTCTACCTGGTCCCGGAGACCAAGGGCAAGACCCTCGAGCAGATGGACGAGGTGTTCCACGACACCTCCGCGCAGGAGGAGAAGGAGATCATCAGGCAGCAGATTGCGGCGCAGCACGGGCAGACGCTGGGCACGGGAGGCATGGAGAGCACCAAGCTCTCTGTTTGAGTCATTTAGAGCGATTTACATTGTAAGGGCATGTGTGCGCGGGATGGATATTTTCAGGGGTTGGGCGTTGGTGTTTGATCAGAGAGTACGGCTTGTACCAATAGCGATGGCATGATTACGGGACATGAATCAAAGATACCACTTTTTCAAAAGGAACATTGCTCTCCGAGGTTGTGAATGTCGGTGGTACCACGTGTGCTTGGCTCGATGCAGGTCATTTGGGATGAACTTGATTGCATGCACGCATCTCGCATCCCCGGACGTACGGATATTCATTGCTACTCGGTCTCCTGAAGCGGCCGGGCGTACTACCTTGCGGATAGATTACTTGGCCGTCCGTATGTAAGCCCAGCTGTCAAATTCAGAAGCATCTCCTAAGTGGATGCCGATAGAATGGAAAAGGAGGGGAGCTGAAAGAACCCGAGTCAGTTCATCGCAGACTATGGAAGGCCTTCCATGTGCCGTGTCCTGCGGCCTGTAGCAAGGGCTTAGGCCAACACGAGCGTACCCAACAATACTCAAGAGAATTACAACGCCAAGGGCTAAACATACGCAGGAGCCCCAGTACAGCGTTCCCCAGGCGCCGCTTATAACGTGCCAGTCGTCATTGGTAAAAACTGAAACGCTGCAGCTGAGGCGACTTCGGATCCAGCATGTGGCCTGTTAGCTGAATTGCCTCTTTGGGTAGGTGTCGCCGATGGCGGGGGCTGCGGATCGACGCGCCCGCCCGCTCCCCGTCTTCCCCTCATCTCCTCCACACGTCAACTATCCATCAATGCAATATCAACGCGGGGCGAATGCGGGCGCGCCGAGTAATGGCCGAAAGAATCCCAAAGACTTACACGCGTATCCCCCCCTGATTCCCCAGATAACCCGCAAAATCTTGTCAGATGTGCCATTCGTTACGGCCCAAGCATGGGGGATGGGAGATAAGATGACATTCTTGCGGGGATAGACTTTGCAGATTGTCTTTACTCGCTTGTGGGAGGGAGGCATTCGACTAGCGGAACATGTTGCGTTGCTTGGTTCGCAGGCCAGCCGCTCCCCTCCAGAGTCACCTGAGCAAAATGCAGAAGAAAGACCCTTCCATCGAACATGGTGCTTCTCGGACTTGCCGTAGCAAGCCTATATTTCAGAGTTAGACCTGATGAGACGCCATTCTGCCGCATCTATGAATGAAACCAGCGGTATTACACATAACCCGCAATGTTCATGGTCTCTCCTATCCACATCCTACGAACGCAAGGCTCTAGATGACCTGAGTATTGAACAACACCAATGTCGACCATATTCAGATCCTTGAGGCCATCAATGCTGGAAAGGACTTCTTCCGCGAGAAGCCATTCAACAGCAGCACATCGGAGGTGAGCCAAAACCACAGACACCTGCGCCTCCGTTGGTTTGATGATTGTGAAAGGCTAACCTTGGGTGCTTTCGTACTTCGCCATAGTTGTCGAAGCCACAAACGCTCCCACCGCAATTCAAAGTGATGCTCATCGAGAGGAGCAACAAGGTCATGCACGGCTCTGAACGATGCGCTGCTGACAGGAGGCTCGGCCGTTGACCAAGCCAGGACAACAAATTCGAATTTCATGAAATTGCTACGATGCAGGAGGGAACTAAGCTTTTGGCATTGCAGTTGGCTTAACCACCAATCAGGCGCAAAGGCGCAGGAATGTTGGGTCTGGGAGCAGGAGATACGGCGCTGTGCCGCATTCGTGCCGACAGCGGCCCCACCCTCCCGGTCCCGGCCGAGAATGGATCCCACCCTCCCGAAAGTCGGTACCTGCGTCTGGCCAGCCGATCCGGCAAGAGCCGGGGGCCGTTTTCATCGGTACAAGAACAGCGTGCGGAGGATACGCACAGCAAACCGGCACCGATTTGCCGCTCCACACGGCATGAATGGCAGACTCCACCAAACCCGCAAAGATTTTTGCCGACCGGGGGCCAAAGCAGGATTGGATGTCATGCAACGGCAAAAGCAAGTTTTTTCGGGGTTACCCGACCAACCCCATCACGATGCAAAAAGCCTTTCTTGCCCTGCATGCATGCACACGCGCACGCGGTGCTCTGTACTCGCATCCCGTCGGTAGTCAGCCGGCTTTCGCTCACTGCACCGCCCGACACCGCCGCTGGGAGCCGGTCAGGCAGCTGAATCCCAAGCCCAGGGAGAGAAGAAAAATGTCTCAGATGGCAGGCTGTCTATCCCTTTTCTCAGGGAAACAGATCCCGCTGATTGGCGGTGGTGTCTCTTGGCCTCCATACTCGACACGAGCCGGCGCAGTCCACGGGGACCGAAATGGCTGATCAAATGGAAGACAAAGACTTGGCAAGCGGTGGGATAGACATGGCCCTTCTTCTACCGAGCA
Organism: Colletotrichum camelliae; assembly: GCA_018853505.1. Classification (NCBI taxonomy): domain Eukaryota; kingdom Fungi; phylum Ascomycota; class Sordariomycetes; order Glomerellales; family Glomerellaceae; genus Colletotrichum; species Colletotrichum camelliae. The sequence continues at coordinate 1,498,407 of JAELVL010000008.1, read as the reverse complement.
CCAAGAGACTAGAGAAGCCGGTGGTGGCACGGCGACGTACCCCGGTTGCCGGGCAGCCGTGGCTGTGTCAACTCACCACCACCAAAAAAACGACGCGGTGGCACCGTTGGCAGGCCTCTCTGGACGCGGCGTCCCCACAACACGCCATTACGGGGATCGACTGACACGCTAAAACCCCGAATCTCCCAATCACCACCACCGATATTAATAGGCAAAGGAGGGAAAACTGGGGCTGCGGAACGGCTTGAGGCTTGAAGGCTTGAGGGGCTTGCTGGGGAAGCGGCTTTCACACGTCAGACTGGAGCCAGCAGGATCCAACAGGAGCTCGACTGGCTCTTCGTGTTGATCAAAATAATGGAGAACTAAATAAGGGGAGGACCTATGCGAACGGACTCGCCTAACCAGGGCGAAACTTGGTAAAAAGAAACGAAGAAGAAAAGGAAGAGTCCTTTCAATCAAAACCTCCGTCATCCCCTCTGTGTCGTCCGCACTGATCTCCTCCTCTCATCACCCACTCACTCATAATCCACAGTCGCTATCCAGCTTCACGACAGATCACGCATCCCCTCAACACCACAACCCCACCATCACCAATCTAATCATCTAATCAAAACAAAACAAACCGCCCAAAATGTCCACCTCCGCCGTCGCAACCGCCACCTCCTCCGGCGCCGCCGCGACGTCCACCGCGATCTGCTCCTCCAACCTCTACGACACCCCCATCCAGGACTCCAACTGCGCGATGCCCTACGGCGGCAACCACACCGACATCATGAAGGCCTGCTGCAAGGACGCCGACGTCGTGAGCTACTACGACAACTGCGGCATCTACTGCCTGGCCATCGACCAGACCGTCGCCGACCTCACAAAGTGCCTCTTCGACAACGGCGCCGCCGACAACGCCGTCTTCTGCCGCGGCAACGTGAGCTCCTCCGCCACCGCCACCGGCAACTCGAACCCCCCGGCCTCCGCCGGCGCCAGCATCGTCGCGAGCGGCGGCGGTAGCAGGGCGAGCGGCAGCGCGAGTGGCAGCGGCTCCAGCAGCAGCTCCAGCAGCTCCGCGAACGCCGCGCCCGGGGCGTATGCACCCGCTGGTGTCAGCACGCTTGGTATGACCATCGGCGCCCTGTTGCTCTCTGCCGCTACCTTCGGCGCTCTGCAGATCTAAGTTTTGTCTTGGGAGACATTGGTGAGGTGTGTTTGGGACAATGATCTACAGGCACAGGACAAGGGTGCATGCATGGCAATGCACACACGGCCGATTTAATGAAACAATCACGACGCTCCTTTCATCACGGCATCGGTCGAACGCGAACAATACTTGAGAATTAGGACTTTGGCTGGGAAAAAGCATGCGATATCCATTCTGCGTTTGATACGGATTAGTACTTGTATATATCGATTAGGTCTAGCATAATGGAAACAACAACCAACACAGCAACAAGCCCTTGAAGTCTGTGTCGGAATGCACTCAGCATCATGTACAGTTCTCACCAGCCCCTTTCTAAGGCCGTCTATCACGGTAGTGACTGGTCTTTTCGGAGGGTTATCAAAGCCTTGTCGTCCATTTCGTCTCTCAGTTCTGCGATCCTCTGGCTCATGCTCTGGCTGTTACAGCACGCGACACAGAAAACCAGAATCTTGGCGCCACTCGTCCTTTGAGAGGACATCAGCCTTGTGAGCATCAGCCGCATGAAGCAGCTTCCTTGCACACGATCGACTCGGTCCAATACGACGTTTACCACGTCAAAGTTCTCCAGAACCTCGATCAGAATACCGAGGGCCTTGTCCAATTCTTCATGCCCGGTCCCTTTGAGCTCACCAAGTCTCTTCCGAAGTTTTTGATATTTGGCCTGGTCCCGCAGGATGGACAGGTCTGACCCGAGGAGCTGTAGCAGCATATTGAAGATCAGGCTGATTGGCTTAGGCTGGTCAGAGTCAGACATGAAGGACGTCTTTTGGCAGTAGAGTTCGACCACTGCGTTCCGTGTGGAAGCGTCATCGCCAGCCTCCTTTCTAAGTCGGGCTGAGATGTCGATGGCTGCTTGAGAGAGCCAGCAACAAGACGTCATATCGGCAATGGTCTTTCCAGTGAGTAATAGCATACAGTCAGCCGGGCTTCCTCTCCATCTAACGTAGGCTTCCTCGCTTCGTAAGTTGTCCACCGAAAACCGCGGCAGGCCGGGTGGCCGGTCAAACGATTCCGAGAGGAGGTTGAAGTACGTCTCTACAGTCTTGTCGGGTGCGAGCATGTGATGGGACAGGTCGGTCCGTAGAATCTCCAGCCGTTTCTTCTCACTGTTGCAATGAATATCTATCATAATCAGTCCCCGTAGTCAAAGAGTGAAACGGGGTTGGAAAATCTCTCTCTTACCGCTAACGTCCCCTTGAAGCTGGGAAAGGTCTTTTCGCATCTCACTGACGTCTTGACATAGCAGAACGTCTTTTTCTCTGTCCATCTGATTCATCGCTGCATTGATTTCTTGCACTTTCCTCTTGACCATGAAATGGGGCCTTCTAATGGAATCCCACAAACGTTCTATAAAAATGTCTTCTGTCAGCTTTCACCGCCCTCAGCGCACCGCAAGTATTGATACTCATACTCCAAGTAGGCCTAGAATAATGAATTATGGCTTCCTCCAAGAATTCAATGCCAAGTCTATACAAAGCGGTGATGTATGCACTCATTTCCGGTGTATGGTAAATCTCGGAAAGCAGGACCGTTCGGGAGTACTCTGCCTTCAAACTGACGATAACTCCATCAATCAGATCGTCCTTTCGCTTGGTGTTGACAGCTACCTAATACGAAGACATCAATTATTGGAGGGATGGGTAAACAACTTCTCGGTGACTTACTGATAAAAATACTGAGAGTGCCGAGTATGCCACCCCTCCGTAGGCTTGGTCGGCTGCTTTCATCACCTCGACGACACCCGAGAACTCACCAACAAACTCGGCAATATCGTTCAGAAGACATATCGCACGGTTTCCTGACGCGCTCCTGACAGACCATATCCTTTGCTGGTCTTGCACGCGCTCAAGCCGTGCATCGATCTTGCAATGCAAGTCCTCCAGGGTCATCTGCTCAATATCGCCTTCAAAAGTAGACCCTGTTTCTACGCCAAGGTTGGCGTAAACTATTGCTCTAGCCCTCTCCCGAGCATCATTTGCCTCTTCTGTAACCTTCCTGCTCGATTAGAAATGAATAGTGAGCAAGTGGCCTCAAGTCATATGGCTGTAGGAAATATGTCTATGTTGCAGAACCTACCTGCGCTGGTCATTAGTACACTTTAACTCCATATTCCCCCAGAAGGCGGAAGCAAGGGCTGCCTGCATGTTCGATTTTGACTGACAGCGCATCCGAGCCTCCTCGGAGGCAACAGGCGGCGGCGCATCAACCCGCTGCTGTTTCATGCTTGCTCTCGAGATAGTTGACCCCATCACTATTGCGAACTTGCGATTAGAGTGGTCCACGAAAATTGGAGATGCAAGGAGGATGGCTTGCCTTTTCTTTTGCCTCATAAACATCCCCAGACGTCACATGTCACGATCTTATGCTCCTTATCCGACCCTCCCAAACAATCCTACAGGCTACAAGGCTACAAGAAGACCACCACAGCATGACACGTGGAATGCAAAAAGCCCATCATCCCACTTGCTGCATATACGAGGCATTCGTAATGTGGTGCAACTACAATCCAACTTCGGTGAGCAAAAGGCTGCTTACATTGCCAAGTCATTGCATAGTCATGCTGCGGATCCTGCATGTTATCATAGGTCAATCGTCACATCGCCTGTAGATTTGGGTCTCAAATGTGCAGATTGGGGCTGACACTGTACTTGGTTGGGTGCCTCGTCATGCAGAAAGACACCCTCAATGTCGGAGATGTGATCACCTCTAATATCTTGGCACCTCCAGCCGCACCTCAGCCTGCGTTTCAGTCTGGTTCCGGGTTCAGGGAGTTTCCTCTACTCCCGTAGGTATTGCAATGGATTTATAAGTCTCTCACAATGTCTCAATGCTCGAAAGATGCCTCGGGGTAGAGAATTATGCTATGCCAAGATGGCTGAACCTCACCCCAACCTGGGCGTGGCCCAGTATGTCGGAAAGCTCCTAAACCCCCTTTGGATTCTCTTCTTTCTACAATTTGTTTGTTTCTCAGTTATCGGCCTCTTTTGGAGCCGTAAAGTGGCATCTGTCACTGGATCAGGCAGTCAGCCTTCAAGCGATATGCCGGCGACGGAGAAGCCACTTGAAGCCAACTCAGTCAAGTACACGGAGCTGCTCGAGAAGTTTGCGGGCTTACAGGCGCAGCTTCTTCGGCACACAACCGAGGTGATTTGCAACCAAAAGAAGTTGGACTTGTAATCTTAGATGCTGACAAACGTCAAGGACGAAAATAGCAAGCGTACAGAGGATGCTCCAGTTCATGCTCAGGCAAGGGATGCAGAGACACAGGCCGATTTTACCGAAGATGCAAAGAAGGAGACCAAGGAGTCGGTCAACAAGAGAAGAATCATCTATCGGAAGAAGGTGACGTCCGAAAATGGTCCACAGGGCGAGGAGCCCTACGAACCAGACGACAAACTCGAATCTCCACAGGAAAACGTTGCAGCGTCCGTGATTATGCACTTTAACTTCCCCCAAAACATTCACTTCAGCACGGAAATCAAGATTGAGAGTGAAGCTGCCAGAAAAATCTTGCAAGAAAACCTGAAGCACTATCCGGGTTATCACTGGGACAATTCTAATCTCAGCGTCTTTTCACCATTTGAGCCGTTCATACATAACTTGGATGTGCTTGAAGAGGCCTCGAAAGCTGACAGCGACGGCGCGCGCGACCTTGCAGAGATTCTTGACGCTGCTAAAAAGGTCTACGCGGTCGACGCCTACCTTAAGACCCGAAATGCAACGATCGAGGAGGAGATAAGGCACGGTGAACAGGAAAAGGTCAAGGAGAAGCTCATGTCTTTTGACATACTCTGGTCGATTTTCAAGCCTGGCGAGTTCATCTTCATGCCCAACTCGTTCATCAAGCAGAGGCAAGTTTTCATACTACACGGAGCTTCATACATTCGCACAGTCAAAAATAACAAGATCTCGTTCGTGGTCACCGGCTGGGTGTATGACTGGAATGGGTCCTCGAGAACGTTCGACCGCGTTTGCGTCGAGGTTCCTATCGAAAAGTTCCAAAATCAACGGCCTATCACCACTTTGCCCTGCTATCCCTTAAGTTACTTCAAGGGGGATGCAAACGACCTGAGAACAAAGCTCATCGAACGAGGGAAGAAGTTTAGACAACTTTGTATAAGCCCCCCGGGAAAGCAGATGTTCGATTACGAAGGCATGGCACGTGTTCGTGCCGTTGGATTCCGACATCTTGACGGTATCGACCAGTCCGACGATTCAGTGAGTTCCAAATACAGGTTCCTGGCTCCATGGCTCATAAGCTTACGTTTCCATGCAGTACAATGTATCAATCTCCAACTTCACACCTCCTGTTGATCACACCTCTTCGTTCGACCGTTTGGGTGTAAAAGATAGGCCATTACCTGTGAGAAGCTCTCACCAAATTCTAAACCGGTAGTCCCAAGTCAAAGTCTGGCTGCTGACCGTTCGCAGATGATAGGAAAGGTGATGGTGGATTTTGACTCATACGCTCGTTACGGGCCAGATGAGTCCATTCCCATGGGAGACTTGACTATCAGAGAAGACGAGAAGGACGACGAGTGCCGGTGTCCAAAATGTGAGGATGACAATGGCCCAGGCACCAACCAACGGTATGATTGGGACGAAGTCAAAGAAAGTGACGCTTTCGATGACGACCAGTTCTTCATCTGCCCTCCAAGAGTACTAGGCTATCATTTGGCGGAGAAGAAGTGGGTTGAACTGCTTGTTGACCATGTGAAAGACATCAATGACAACCAGACCGAGGATGCTTTTGCCAAGTTACAGTTGATGGATCGGCAGAAAAGCTTGATTCGCGACCTGGTGCAAAGCCATGCCGCTGAAAAGAACAAGGATTTCGAGTCACCTCGAGGCTTTATGAGCGACTTGATGGAAGGTAAAGGAGAAGGTCTAGTTATTTTGCTACACGGTAAGTCAGGTCCGACATTTGGCTATATGGCGCATCTATTATGTGTTGACTAATCCGGACTGCCAGGACCACCAGGAGTTGGAAAGACCTTAACAGCTGGTGAGCATTAAAACTTATTTACATAAGACCGGTTCACTAATACATTTCCAGAGAGTGTAGCTCAATGTACCAGCAAGCCGCTGTTTCTCATGGGAGTTGCAGACATCACTACTGACCCATCTGTGGTCGAAAGGCGGCTAGAACAGCTGTTTGAGCTTGCCGCATCTTGGCAGGCGGTAATGCTTTTGTGAGTCAAGGCTCATTTTTCTTTCGAAAAGAAGATATGATTTGTTTGTTGTAGTTTGTTTTCCTCGAGAGCCGAGCTGCGAGTACGGATGTAGCTCGAATGGGCTTAGTGTCTGGTATTCCGATACGCAAAGTCCTTATGCGTCAAATGGTCCTAACCTTTGCACTAGTTCTACTTCGGGTTCTTGAATATTATCGCGGCATTCTAATCCTCACCACTATCGTATCCGCTCTTTCGATATTGCTGTACAGTCCCGCATCAATCTCGCCGTCAACCTGAAAGAGAAGCAAGATTGCTATTTTGACAATCTCATCAACCGGATTCCCGAAAAATACATCGAGAATAAAAGTAGCCTTCGCCGATACTTACAGGACAATGACGAGGCTGCGAGCAAGTTTGACGATCTCAATGGGCGTCAGGTTCGAAACGTTGTCTTCTCCGCTGCTTCTCTGGCTGGCAACCGGCCACAAGGGGAGAATTTCTTGAGGAAGTCGGATGTCGAACGAATGCTGAATGAGACATGGAATTTTCACCGTCACCTGCATGAACTCACGAAGTCCGCAAGAGAGAAGAATGAGTAAGTTGCGATCTTTGGGAGATTTCGCAACCCACCTTTCCGGGGTTGAGCCTACCTAACTGTATTTGTTTTCCACATATTTTCGGGCTGGTACTCTTTTTAGCAAAGCAACAGAATGAATCAATTCTTTTTCTTCATTATGATCTAGCAAGTTGGGCCCCATGATGGTGGAAGGCGTCACGTATTCGTGCCCTCGGCATCACCCAGCTTCAACGTCAGCAGCCACGAGATCTGCAGTGAGCATTGGTCATGCAAAATTTCCCAGCCTGCATCCGCAAGGAGCAACATGCTGCGTAAAACTTGCTCTTGGCTTATTTACAAAGCACATGATCGGATTCCTGACACTGTTAAGATAATGAGTGATATTGAAGCGAAAGTTCGACCGCGCTGATCTTGGAGGGTGGTCAATGTTGAGGAGTCCACTAACACTGACATTAAATAAGAAGGGACATCGACTGGCACAGAGTGTTGGCTCACAAGAGCTTCCAAAAGCATTATTTGCATAATTGAAATTTGAGATTCATGGATTATTGTTACAAAGGAGCGGAAGGCAGAGTCCCGATTCCTTGAACTTTTAGGCCAGAGCATCGTCCTGCAATCAAAGCGGAGGTGCGTTGGGATCCTCCATACACTGATCGATGCGCATAATCTGCTTACCAGTAGCCTTGGCCTGCTTGATGAATTCGGGGAAGTATTCCACCGTCGAGTTATACGAAAAGTGCATGACCACCAAGTTGCCCCCCTTCGCAACATCGGAGTTGAACGCGTCCACCTGCTTCTCAGGCGTGCTCGTCTCAGCCCACAGCCAATCCTGGACATCAACGCTCCAGTTAATGAGATAGGCGGGTTTCTCTGATCCCGAGGCAGCTGCCCAGCGCTGACGCATACGCGCGCCTTCAACACCATAAGGTGGACGGAAGTAGTTGGACTTCTCCCCGAAGATGTTGTTCATTACTCTGTAGTCCTCATTGTACTCCCAGTCGATTGCAGCGTTGCTCGGAAGCTCTTCCATCCTCGGGTGCGTGTAGGAGTGAAGCGCAATCTGGTGGCCCTCGCTCTTCAGTTGCTTGTAGAGGGTGGCCATGCCAGTGGAGTCGTCTTCGAGCACCGCGCCGAGAGCGAAAAAGGTCACCTTGATGCCCGCGTCGCGAATGATCTGCGCCAGCCTGGCAGAGTATCTTGGATTCCCATCATCGATGCCGAATGCAAACGAGTTGGGCCTTGTGCAGGAAAAGACGAGTGTGCCCGAGGGAAGTTTTGAAGGTATGCTCACACCGGAGGGGATAGAAGGGACAATCTCGATCTTGGTGAGGACAAAGGACTCGGTGCTGTACACGCTTCTGATGGCAACGCTGCTGACACGCTGCAGGTTGATGTTGAAGTGCGAAATGGGAATGTAAATATCACTACCAGTCGCGTACCGACCAGCTTCGAGGCTGTCCCTCGTCTCGGGATATGGTGCCACACCTGAGTTGCATTGAGAGTTGTGCTGCTGCAGCGCTACTGAGAATTTCGTGTGGCCAGAGTACGCAATGTGCAAGTAAGAGCCGCTGTAGCCGCGCAAGTCTCGGCAACCGTTGCTAAGCAGTGACGTGAAGGCGTAATCGGAGGCCGGGGCACTGATGGTGAGGCGGCTGGAACCCCAAGAAAGATTCATGTCTTCGCCACCGTGCCAGAAACCAAGTGAGTTTGTGCTCGAGCTGCTGAAGGTGTCGATGACAAGCGAAGAGACGGTCGCGGTTGGTGCCGGGACAGTTGACGTTGGTCCTGCTGGGCTAGTGGCCGTGGGAACGACCCAACCACTCGGGGTACTCCCGCAATAGAGCGATAGTGGGCCCAAGGTGATCGCGTTGCTGGGAGCCGAGAGCACGACTGATCTCAGCTTGCTCAAGTTAAGTCCGCTGAACTTTGACCAGGGGAAACTGTAAAGCTTCTCTGTTCCGTCAAAGGTCCAACCCAATTGGGCTGTCGTTTGAATTGATGTTGCTGTAATTGCACCGTCGCAAGTCGTCTTGGAAGTCAACTCGATTTTGAATGTTGTCCCAGCGGAAGCTTTGATCCAGACCGATACACCGCCGTAGGTTGTAGCATCTACACATCCCACCTGGGAAAAGAAGTAGGCGTCGGTGGACTTTGGTGTCAGAGTGATGTGGTTGTTGCTGACGACTCTGGATTGCATGGTATCACGTCTCCTGTCGGCAGCAGGAGCGCGTTGTACCCGAGGAAGTCAAGGCGGGATTGCGATGCCCAATCATCCACCAGAAGCGGCGAACATGAAGCGGTCGATATAGCTGTGGATCGAGTCGAGGTAGAGGTGACTTGGGCAGGCGTGGAGGCTACGACACTTGATTAACATCCAAAACACGAGAACTGAGCCGACTCGTACTCACTAGTTAAGGTCGTTGGCGTTTGGCCGCAAACAAACGAAACCTTGTCAAGTTGCCATTGCTCCGTTGAAGAAAACGATTCGATGACAATAGAGACAGCCGCGTTGAGATTCGCCCCAGTAAAGCTACTCAATGGGATGCGGAGCGTCTGCCAGCCGCCAGTAAGACTAGTGACGCGATAAGATGTCTTCGTGTTAGTCGTTGCCGAGCAGCTAGTAGCCGTCGAGAGCTGGACTGTGAACGCCGCACCCGCAACGGGTGCCTTGATCTCAAGCTGTGCATGAGAGTACGAGTCGGTCTGCAACGCCTGGCAAGGGAACGTTTCGTAGTAGTAAGCCCCGCTCTTGGGAGTGAAGCTGAGGATACCGCCAGACGCGGAGATGCTGGCCATGCTGCCATCGTCTATTGGAGTCAGTGAATTGCAAGTTTCGAAAAATAGTCCGCATACTCACCAGACGTCCACGAGCCGAGATTGTTTCGGTTTGTTGAGAACGAGTCGGACAAATCATCCACCAGGAGGTCAGCAGTACACGCAGCAGCGGCAGCCATTGCGCCGCATGCCGCCGCCAACAGACAATGCGCCTTGAAGTGCACCATATTTTCCAAGTTGAGGCTCTGATTGGGAGGGTGATTGACCTGACAAGCCCAAAACTTACGCCGACCGGCGGGAATCGTCCATCCTATATGTGAGTGAGATCACGACATGTTTACCTGGAAAATAGAGATTTGCGCCAGACTCTTGGCAATGGAACGACGTGGGCGTCGCTAATGCAGTCCCCTCGGAGCCGCTAGAAAACGTCGACATACAATACTGGGGCCGCTGCAACGGCAATTGGTCTCCTGGCTCCTTCCGCACTTGGCGTTCGTCAAAGGTTACCTTTGGGTCGATTCAGCTCAAGCCAAGATCTCGTGTTCAGTCCGATGTCACCTTAGGGCAAAGGGGCGAGCATGCTGACATCAGCCACAATGCTGCACGTATAAGACGAGAAGTAATCCGAGTGGCATTTCCCCGCGATATTTCAATAGTTCCTGCAGGCCAAGCATGGGCTAGCTGAGCAGGAATGGAACATTGGGTTCTCTGTTGTAAGCATGCCACGTTTCTGGCCTTTCGTTGTTTACTTGACTACGAGCCTCTTAGATCTCCACGATGCGACGCGTGGGCTTTTGTCGCGAAAAGAATACCGCAAGTATCGCTTGGCAATTGCGCATTTGTCCCACGACATATGTAGTCCCTCCAAACACTACATGTATGTCTAAGTCAAGCCATAAGTTGCTTAACCTCCATGAAACGCCCAAGGCGGAAGTTGCTCGCCATTTGAGACGGAAGCTTGTATGGATGGGCTTTGATTATCGCTGTCGCACCGTGATTAAGACGCAATGATAAAATTAGAACTGCTCAACAGCAATTGGGTCTCATAATGACCAGCCATGCCTTTCATGGTGCAGCGCACAGGAGCCCAAAGGCTGTCAAAGGCCGATGGCTGAGCCTGAATGACTGTAAGATCCTCTATCGGGACGTCATCGGTCATGCTGGGTCAGATATTATGTTGTATTCAAGACCTCCATTGTAAATCGTGAGGTTCATGCCAACTAGAGTCATGACTGGAAGTTTAGACGATTATTCAGCCTGATTTTGTTTGTCAGAAGACATGAAGCGGAAAATGATGCAAAGAACAGCGCTGTAGACTAGACGTTCGTCGAATGACGCTTTAAATCACCGGTTCAGTACCGAGCCTTCCGAAACAGCTGAAATAACACTTTCCAGCATGCGCGCAACGTGCTTCAGGCATACTTTGCTCTCAACTCACAAATGATATCAGAGAAAACGGGACAAAAAATAATAAATCAAAATGATGAACCTTGGGTATCGTATCCGTGACAGTTGACCAAGCTTATGTAAGAAGGAAAGTTCTCGTCTTCATGTTTCCAACGAACAGTAGAAGCAATGATTTTAGGCTGGACCGACGTTTCCGTCGTCATCTCGCTTAACGGCTGTGCCGCAGGTTGGGCAAGAGGGGGCTTTTCTTAAATTTTAGTTGGCTTGAATTTCCAGAGAGGTCTCATCAATAGGCAGTATCTCATTGTTCGAAAAGTAGTTTAGTGCTGATAGTGCGCCCGAAACCCGGTCTCTCACGTCGAATCGACACGACTATTAACGAGGCGCAAAAAGCTTCGATACTGCTGAGCCACCGAAGGCATTCGTACTGAGCTGGCAATCCGAATCGCAGTTGGTTGATTCATGCGTCACGAGGCATTTAGAACCAACACAGCCCTGTGTTTTTGGCATGTTTGGTGCGGCACAGCGGCTAGCGGCCCGACTAAACAAGGGTCTACGCCCGGGATGCGTCTCTTTTTCCTCTCGGGCGAGGGCACGATCATATGAGCTGGACTCCGCGATAAGATTGGCTTGATCGCTGCCAAGCTTTTGGCTGCCGCGAGTCCGCTTCGTTCTTTAATTTTCAAGCTTAAATCTACAGCTTAAAAAGACACTGTCCTGCGTCTCTCTTGAGACTCCGTTCTCCGCTCTTCTCGACATCTCGGTGTTCATCCCAACACTCACAGAAACTCAGAAAGTACTGACGATTCCACGCCCAAGTCGCCCAGCATGCCATCCGCTACCTCGACACAGCTTTCTCAATATGTGTTCAGCAATGTTGGACCCATGACCACTGTTTGGACCCGCCAGCATCATGTGCCACGCCGTCGCCCTATCTTTACATCGCATACAACGACTCTGGCACTGTATTTCCCCAATGGGCTCAGAAATGCGAAACCCGCGACTATGGAGACTGCTACCCTTCCGGCAGGGCCATTGATTCCGCATGGTCTTCTGCCTCCAGTGCCAACGACTTCGTCAACGTAGGGACCATCTACTACTTTTCGCCGGCAAGCGCTTGCCCGCAGGGTTACAAGACCGCCGGCGTGGCCGCCAAGAACGGTGCTGGAGATGTTAGCTCCTCTGGTGCGTTTGTACCTCCGGTCGTCACCGACCCTGCGGTCCAGGATAGGTACCTGTCATGGAACCCGCCAAATAATGTCTTGATGGAGGCCCTCGAGGATGGGGAAACGGCTGTTGTATGCTGCCCCGAGTAAGTGCTGTCCTCCCTATGATTAGGAGAGCCAACTTGATTATCTAACATCGAGCCAAGGGGATACGAAGCAGATGTAGCAGGCGGACCTAATTGCTACTCGGAAGTGCCTTCGTCACTCTTCGGAGATCCGATGACGGGGTGCAATTACATTCAGACGGCCACCGGAGACAAGTATTACACAATGGCGAACGCCACGTTCACTTACAACAACACGGTTGTTACCGCCGAGGTTGTTACTTATACTGGAACACATCCGCCGGAGGCTAGTTACTCTACTACCACAACGACTATCGATGGTGACCAGGCGGACATGTACATTCCAAGCGCAGCAAGAGAAGGTGTTACGTTGGTATACAGGGAGTCCGATGTCACGGGCGCTACGACAGGCAGTGGCGCGGCTGGTCCCACGGAGACAGGCTCGAGCAGTGCCGCTGGATTCAGAGTCACGACTTCTGGCGGACGAGTGGGAATGTTTGCCGCTGCTTGGGCATTCGCCGCCATGGTGGGTGTGACGTTGGGCATACCTTAGTGAGGTGCTAGTAGACCTTTGATGTGGCACGCGTGGAGATACCCCCGATGATTTACGACAGCCAGGCAACAACCACGTATAAATATCATATCGCGTCTCTTCATTCATACAATACTATTACGCTGTGTCCAGGGTATCTACAAGCCAAGGAGCTCATTAAGGTCAACAACGCTAATGCTGACCTGGTTGGTGCTGCTAGGAGGCAGTCTTCCGCCACCAATGATCGCAAGCTGGCTACCATCTCCAAGGATCTCAAGAGCACGCGAGTATGCATTGGGCTGGGGAACAGCATACTCAACCCAGGCGCTCGCGTCGCCAAGCTTTTGGTTGACAAAGATGTTAGACTGGCTACCGGCGCTGAGGATGATGGTGCCGTTCTCGCCGCCGAGAGGGGTCCAGACGACGTAGGGAGAGCTGACGGGGCGGGTACCGGCGCTGGAGACCAGGGAGATACCCGGGGCCGCCAGAATGTTGAGGGGGTCCTTGGTCAAGCGGTAATGCACGCGGCAGCCGTCGGTGCCGCAGACCTCGTAGGCGAAGATGAAGTCGTCGTTGGGGAGCTTGGTGATGACGGGCATGCCCGGACGCGCCTCGTAGGCATTGGGGTCGTTGACGTCGTCGACGGGGTCGCTCCAGGACTTGAGGTCTGAGGTAACCTGGTGGGTAAGCTTCTGGCCGTACTTGGGGTCGCGCTGGTCGGCGTAGTAGATGATGAGCTCGCCGTTGTGAAGCCTGTGTGAGAGGCGTTGTTAGCGAATGCTTTCACGGTAGGACATCAGTGGCTCATTGCTTACAGGAAATGAGGCTCCCAGACAGGAGTCAGGCCGTTGTTGGGGAGGGCCTCGCCACCACTGGCAACACTGCTCAGGAACTCCCAGTTTGGCGCCACCATTAGTGCTGACGTAGACATCGAGCTTGGTCAAGCTGAGGTCAGTCGGGATGCTGTTACCAGCAAGCAGAATCGTGCCAGCAGGGTAACCAGCAAAGGCCTCGGGAAGCTCGTAGAGGAAGGGCTGGTAGCGAAGACCCCAGCCATTGACAGTATCTTGGACGCGTCCGATTTCCGACCAGCTGTTACCACCATCGGAAGAGCGCCAGATGGGGAAGTAGACGATCGGGGGCTCCGGGGAGTAGTTCTCCCAAGTGGCAATCAGGTCACCCGAGTTCAGCTGGATGGTGCGAGCGTACAAAACTCGAGGGTCAACCCAGCCGGCGTCGGTCGGTGGGGAGAATGACCTTGTTCGAGACGGTACCGGTGGCTTGGCGAGCCTCGACAGGAGTAGGAAGGGGGCTCGCTGCGACTTGAAGGGACAGGAGACTGGCGATGCCAGCGACGGCGGCACCGAAGAACCTCATTCTGTCAGAACGGAGAGGATTGACCGGGCTGTATTAGAGAAAATGGGAGGACCGACAGGTAGGAGTCAAGTGCCTTGCAAGGGGATGAGCACTGGTAGCTTCCGCACAGCAGGGTAGCTTATATATATCGCCATTGAAGCTTGAGAGGGGTCGATTTCCATCGTCACGCCAAGGAAACATCAATCAAGAACATCATCACCAGCTCAGCTTGCGTGGAAGCAAGCTTGGTTCGTGACTCGTAAACATCTGATTAGAATCCACCCCCAAGCCGGTAGAGTGGCCCTGTTGGGGATAGCTGGCGGCATGTGCAGGTACGACACCGTGATCATTGGCGCGTCTGGGGTACTTTGTTTTCGCGCAACTGACAATGTGACCTCATACTGCGTGGAAGAAAAGCTGTTGGGTCGGGGATAGCTCGACCGAGAGCAATGTTACCCTCCCCGCGTTTACGGCTAAGTGCCGTCGAGATCTGGGGTTGAGGTGGGGATGAACCCAGTCAAGGTTGCCAAAATCAAGGATGCGCACCAATGAGGGTTTGCGAATCTCTCGGAGCGAACCGGGGATCATCGAACCCAAATTGTTCACGTGCTATTCGACAGGTTGAATTACGGGCTCGATGAGCTTACAGTATGGAGCTTATTGCCAAGAAACATGGATCCAGCTTGGCTATTTGAAATTGACGATGGGTCTGTCAATGACACAATTGTTCTCCGCCTCGGTGGAAAGTCTTTGCGCCCTAGGCGCGAATTCTGAGTGTGATTCGTGGGCCGAGGTTCGAATTAGAAGGCGAGGAATCGAATGATCCCGCTTCGGGCCGAGACGACCAAGTTGCTGATCCTCGGGCAACAACGTGGATCGGTGGCATTGATCTGGGTGATCTAAGCATTTTGCAAGTAAAATGCTGATTGATTGCGACAGCAGTAATGATATTTACTCAGGAAAATCCGAAAACATATGTACAGGAAGTTGAAAGGGATTGACTGCGCTCTTGAAGCCCGGATAATTTGCTCGCTACGCTGCGCTGGTGAACGACACAACTCGAACAGAGCCTCCCAAAGCCTTCGTAGCATAGTTGAAGATTCCATACCGGTAACCCATGAAGAATTGCCAGTCGTTGTGAAGAGAGAACGACGAACCTAGAGTCGTAAAGGTCTGGCCGTCAGTGCTGTAGCTGAAAACGGCATTGCCAGCTGCACCAGGCCGAATATCTGCCTTCATTCTCAGATAGATTTCCTTCGAGCTGCTTAGCGTAATGCTTTGCCGCTGCACCACCGTGCCGGTGGAAGACGTCGTCCAGTCCGATTTCATGTTGATACCGCCCATGAGAATGATGTTATACGCGGTTCCGGAACGCTCAACCCCAATCAGCGAAGACTGATCGCGCAGGGCTGCGAGACCACTGCGGTCGCCGTCAGCCATGTTGGCGACATTAAGACGGACTGTGCCAGTTCCGATGGGGCCCCGAATGCGATGGCTGAGAGTGTTGCGGGCTTGGTACAGATCGGACGTGACTGTAACAGTGCGGAGAGTTAGTCCATTGTTTACCGTGAAGCCGTTTGTGTCAGGGTTGTGGTTCCATTCCCATTCAGGACGAAGGGTCGTTCCAGTAAAAGAATCTGTGCCAAGGGAGCTTTGGACATCCACCTTTGCGAGCGGGTAAGGGTAGTTTCCCCACTGTCCGTTCACTAGTGTCAAAGACGGGAACCCGTCGCTTCCCCAGGTGATCGGGGCAAGAACTGGGAATCGACCTCCCGGATATCCATCGATGAAGCCCATGTAGTACCAGTTTCCGTTAGGTGTGTCGACTAAGCTGCCTTGGTGAGGTGAGCCAGCACTAGGCACAGCAGTAAGGCGAAGCTTGTCAGCGAGCACCTTGATCGTGTACGGACCCCACGGGCTGGATGACTTGAGCACATATTGTCCATCGGCTGGCCGAGTTAGGAAAATGTAGTAGTTGCCGTTTCGCTTGTACATGCGCGAGTCTTCCAGGGTACCAATGTTGCTGGGAGTATTGTACACAACCTGCGAACGGACCTCAGAAAGACCGTTGGCTGAGAGTTGGGCGACCGAAATAGCCGTGTTTCCGTAAGCCACGTAAGGAGTGTCGTTGTCATCGAACATGAGACCAACATCGTAGTAGCATTTGTCGATTGTGCCTGCTCTTGTCCAGGGGCCGGCGGGGTTCGAAGCCGTGTAGATGTAAGTCTTGGAGAACTCGATGCAAGCAACAAAGTACCAAAGACCGTTGCTGGCGCGATGACGAAGGGAAGATGCCCAGATGCCTTTGATGTAAGCTCTCTGACCATCAATTAGGTTGTATTTAGTGCCCCAGTCGAGGGTAGGCACCGAGTGGCTGAAGTACTCCCAGTTGACCAAGTCTTTGGATCGCAAGACAGGAGCACCTGGCGAGTAATGCATAGTCGAGGCAGTCATATAGAAAGTATCGCCAACTCGATGGACCTCGTTGTCTGCGAGATCCTCCCAGAGTACCGGATTGGTAAAAGTCTGAGCCAAAGCACAGAGTGCCGTCGCAAACACCGACAAAAGCTTGCAAGACCTCATCTTGGGGTGGTGGAGGGGGACGATGCTCAAAGACGAGCCAGTGCGATGGAGTCAGAATCCCAGTACCATTGTTGTGAGCTGGGACATTGTCTCTTTTTATGTAGTCATTCTTGGCTATATTCGGCTTGTCATCTTCTTCGGGTTCTTTGCGTTCTATGCGAGGCTGTCGGACTCTGCACCGGCATCATTGGGCCGTGAGGTCGGCAACTCAGGTGCCGTCAACGGACAATCAATTAACCTGAAGAACGCCATAAAAGGAGAGACGGGGCTGCATCCCGTGAATTCTCCAATACAAATCCCACCAATTGAGAATGCTGCAATCCGACACCAGTGGGTGATGTCTCGTAATTGTTCTTTCCAATTCAACCCAGAAGAGGGGGTCTTGCGACTCATCTCGTGACAATGATCGACATAGGAAAAAGCGCTTCAATCATACCCTAGGTAGCGGTTCAAAAAGGGGCGCTCTCTCTAGTCCCATGCTACACATTTACCCGCCAACAATGTAGCATCGGCAACGCCTCAGCTCTTTTCAATGGGAGCCCTCTCCACTTTCGAAATACAGTCAGACCTTTTAAAAATTGGCCAACTGCTATCAAGTGTGTCATAGCCTAAAAGGGAAGGGCCTGGTATATGTACAGTCTATGGCGGTTTGTGATGGGATAGTAGGGACCCCATTGGAGATGTCGGTAATACCAGCCACTAGATGTAACCTTCTGTAGCTCAGAGTTACAGGATGACTGGCGTACCGGCCTATCGTTACAGCGATGATTCTGTGGACTCGACGTTACAGATCAAGTATTGTGTTATCGGGTGTGATTTTGAACAACATTTGAAATAAGACTGTCCGCACCTTAAGCGAGTTCTGTATGTGGTACGATCCTACATAGTGTGACTGGGCGGATTTAGTGAGTATTGGGCGTTTCGTGTGGTCTGGCTGGATCACACGCATTCATGGATGCTTGGAATCAGTGAAATCAGGACCGATCATCAACATTTGTGCAGTTTCGAATGCTAAACATGAGACTTCCTCACTCTAGTCTCATTTACTACACCAAATATTGTCTTTTACTCAGCTCCGCCGCGGGATAAACTACCGATATTCTGGAATGATGGAGAGTATTTCAAAGACCTCGGCTGCTCTGTTGACTGGTATCCTGCTGATGACCAGCGTTACCATCGGCTATCCCGAGAAACTCGGCCACCACCCGTAATGTCACAAGTTAGATATAGCGGTAACAGTCTCACTCTATACCGTAACAAAGACTTTACGATGGTCATGGGACCAAAGCACAAGCGTCACAAAGTTTGACATGGTCTGAACGCATTCTTGCCAAGTGCGAACATGAATGAATATTTAAGAGTCAAACGCCTCGCCTGTCATCACCGCTCTTCCCACACTTGACAGACTAGACATCTATACTACGCTTCATACCAAACGGCCTCAAGTCCCGATCTCAAAATGAAGCACATCGGGATTCTCATGGTACTTTGTGCTATTGGTTCCGCTGTACCAGCAGAAGAGCAACGCCAAGCTTCCACGTTCTACAAAATTGACGACTTCTATGCTGGGTCAGGGCCGAAATCTTCGTTTACAAGCTACAGCTTCAAAATCGGCATTATTACTGAAAGCGGCACCATGATAGGTCAAAAGACCTGTGTGGGCAGCAGTGGGATGAATAGCCATAGCCCCTCGATTGCGGCCACTTGGGAAGCCATCGGCTGCACTTACACTGGTGGCTACTACAACTGGACTTTTGCTGGGGCAAAAGAAAACAACTTGGCTGGGTACCATCTCAACGTTACGGACTCACTCGGAGGGCGCGGGACTCAGTTCTATCCGCAGTCGCTGGTCTATCCCGTGCAGAACTGGGCGGACCCTAACCACCCCGACCCGTTCCCTAATTATGCGCTCAGCGCTACAAATACGACTTACACCCCACGTTGCATGCACTTGACTGCGTCTCTTTAGGATGTCAAATTGCGGAGCGATCTGCTTGGGTGAAATCTCTGGCTGCGGGGTGCTTCTTCCTTTCTTGTTTCTTTTTTGTCCCTTTTTTCCTTTGTACAGAGGTTGCAATGGGAGCTGGAAAATGTTATTCTGAGGGAAAATTATGTGCTGTCTTGAATCTGGCTGCGTCAGGTACACCTGTGGTCTACATGTATTTCGTCTGTGAGCTGCAATCATACCACGGCCGGGAGGCGCGGAATGCACCGCTGAATACTTCCGGCAGGGATTAGCTCAAGGCAAACTCAATCTGCATTTCGGCTTATCCTCGCAAAGGGATAGTTCAAGTTTTCAGGTCTATTGCAAATCGTAACTTGTGCAAAGAGTCACTCGGTCAAAACCTCCTCTTCGCGTAGCCGACAACAAATAAAGATAACCAGATCTTGCAAATTACTATCTACTCTTAAGAAGGCCATATGTACAGAGATTGTCAATATGATACATGGCATTTCACACCCCAGTTCGGTCATGTCTATATCCACCTTGGCTATGACCCATGAATGTCCTTTGCTTCATATGCTTGAGAATACTTAAGCATCTGTCAGGACGACGTAGAAGCCGAGAGGGCAGCCATCGTTGCTCTGTTGGAAAGAGAAGACGGTGTCAGGAGAGCAAAGGCTGCCGGAGACAGTGACAGTGCCGGGAACGTCAGCGGGAATGCCGCACGGGGCGCTGTTGACGATCTAGGATCTTCGTGTTAGCTCATAGATTATATTGAAAGGCATAGTAGAACTTACGTAGCTGTGGCCGGGGGTCATGGTGGGGGGCGGGTTAGGAGGGCTCGGGCCAGGCGCAGGCTGCTTGTTGTAGGAAGTGACTCCGGCCACGGCACCGGCGCCGATGGCGTAACCAGTGAACTGGAATGTACCAGGGCCGTGGAAGAGGTACTTTCCGAGAGCCTGCTGGTCGTACGAGGGGAAGTCGAAGACGAGGTTGCAGACCTTGCCCTGGGTCTGCGCAACAGGCAGGTCGAGGTTGAAGACGGTGCAGACGTCGTTGGGGGTCACAATAGCCCACTTGGTGGCGGGGAAGGCAACGTTGGGCAGGTTCTTGGAGATGGGCACCAGTAGGCTGGTGTTCACGAAGGACTTGCCAAGGGAGCCATCAGGCTGGGCGGTGTTGGTAGGGCAAGTCTTGCCTCTCTTGCCTCCGTAGCTGTCAGCGCCGGGAGCGGCAGCTGCAGAGAGGGCGAAGGCCAGGACGGTGGTGATGGTGAAAGTCTTCATGTTGAAGTCGGGGTTGAGCTGCCGGGCTGGAATAAAAGCCTTGAGACCTGAGGCTGATGTATGAAAGTATAGGATTGGAGAAGAGAAGTTGAAGAAGTGTGTTGCTGGAGACAATCTGGAGATGGGCGGGAGGTTTCTTTCTCTTTATATTCAGTTGTCGGTATGAGGTTTTGTCGCAGTCTAGATTTGTAGCTCAGATGCGGCCTCGGATTATAGCCACTGCAGCTTATTGCCGAACAGGATGGCGGATTCTTTTGCGGCTGAGAGAGCTGCGTGTTGAGCTTTCTCCGGAGGACGCATCGCTTTGAATAAAAATGTTCCCAACCCCACGGTAACGGTTGCTGTGTCCCAGCGTTGACGCAGCAGATGACTTCGTTCTAGAGCGAAGGAGCAGCGCTCCGACTACGCAAACTGGTTAAGCGAAAAGTGTTAGTCCATGCACGTTGGTTGTAGTTGCCGCGCTCCGGCAATTTCGGGGAAGTCTTCGCTCTATGCGGTCAGATTTTAGACCTGGGGTCGGGGTTCTTTGCCCTAGCCCGCAAAATCAAGCGTCTGCCGGCATATTCAGCTTGATGTCAGCTCAACGACCAAGCGCAAAAAACGTGGCGCACAACGGTGCCAATAGTCAGGCACCAGACCAGAAGCAAAAAAGAAAAATGGCGCGGAGATCCTCGTATGCCAACGCTGTGACTCGGAGCCGATTTCCGGTTCGTTTTGGTCCTCTTTCGGCTTAAGGAGTTGCAAACTCAACCCAAGGTGATAGTGCGAGGGCGATTGGAGCCTGGTGAGAATACAACAGCCGCAACGGACTACCCCAACTCTTGGTTGCATATATTGATTCAAGGATGAGGTCGAGACTAATTCGTACCCTTGCTGCATTTTCTTGACTTTGACGAATCCCATCATGTGTTCCTGCGTCCGCGGCGCGGGGTTCTAGAGGTTGTGTAGCATCAACGCGCCGCGATTGTAGGTAAGCGGCAGCTTATGTGAGCTGCAGGCTACCTAAAGAAATACGAGGCGTCTCTCATCTTCACTAAAATGGCTTGCGGTTGATCGCGGGGACCAAGATGCGGGAAACCGTTGGAAACCGCTACATGTTTCTGTTTGGTTGGTTGGCAGTCCAAATATTGGCGCCGATCAACTGCACTGCTGATCGCAATTCAGGGATTTAGACATTCATAGATGCCTTTGACGTCCGGCACTATGCTCTCTAGCGCCGCTCATCACTCAGGGGTCGCGAATCGCAATGGACTAGGCGGACTACAAAGAAACCGATTATCACGGCCAATCGGATCACCAATTCTCACTACGCTAACTTTCACTTTAGCTGCCCTGGGAAGATACCTTGGATCATATCGAATTATGACGGACGGTGTCGTAGGTGCACGCTATATGCAGTGACGCCGCCTTATCGCCAATTCTCTCAGTGGCACTGGAAAAGTTGATTGAAGTATCTCCAGCAAACGCGCCTGCAATGGCATATATTTACTTCAAGTTGATCCTTGATACATACCTACATCTGCGGATCATTTGAGCGCCATGGATGCATTGAACAAGATACGACTTCAATTGACTGATGCTGACAGCCCGGTCTGTCAAATCCGTGCCGGCCACCGGCTTCTGGGAAGGGTCGAGAGCCCGGGCACTACGGCGGAGAATGTCTCGACAAATTCCATGGCTCTGGATCACACCGACTAGAAAGATTTGGAACTCGACACACTGCGAAATATGCATTTCAAATCAGGTCCCAGAGCAAGTAATCTTTTCGCAAGACAACCCTCCAAACATCTCTGCCCATCGTCACAGGCCTTTAAGCATCAAGCTGAGGTCTGCACCACCCTCAATCTTCTCAGCACTGGCTTTGAGCTCCTTCACATCCCAATTGGCAAAAACAAACTTTCCATTCAGGAAAGCCGCTTCTTGGCTGGCGACCCAGACGAGAAAGTCTGCGGGAAGAGAGACTACAATGTGTCAGCGAGGGGAAGGTCTTTCAAGTTGGTCGGCACGTACTGTCGTCATACGGAAATTTGAGTCCCGCTTTCTCAAGCTCTTCGGCCATCAGAGTCTGGATGAGACCTGGGTGCACCGAAATGACTCGTAACTTGTCCTTGTTCTCCGCAGCCACGTACTCTGCTAGCTTCAAGGTGGACATCTTGCTTGCCACATACCCGCCCATGCCAGGTAGCGGAGGCATGATGCTTCCAGCAGTGTTGAGGACGATAAGGACCGGTTGAGATGGGCCCTCTTGCTCCGAGGTGGTAATAGCCAACATAGCCTGAGCCAAGGTCAGGAAGCCTTTGATGTTGACTTCGAATGCCCTCCAGAGGTTGTCGAGTGGCACTGTTGCCAGAGGGCCCAGGGGCGGGAGGGCTCCAGCTGCGTGTATGACGATGTCGATGTGTCCGAACTTGGAAACAGCTTGGTTCATCGTTGACTTGACAACCTTTTCGTCGCAGACATCAACAGCATAGCAAGCTGTTTCGGTGGTGAAGCTTTCCTCGCGAATTGACTTTGCAACCTTCTCAAGTAAATTCACTCGGCGACCGAGGAGAATCAAGGCTTTTGCTCCGGCTTTAGCAAAGGAAAACGAAGCGGCATCTCCTATTCCGGACCCCGCTCCAGTTATGAGGACAACTTTCCCGGCGGCGGAGATCGAGTGGTTCTTGGCAGAAATTGCCTCGTAACTTGCGTTGTGGGTAGTCGGGGTATAAGACATTTTGAATTCTGGGACCGATTGATGATGGCAAATGTGATTTGATGTGGTTAGAATAACTCTTTCACTTCCGTAGGAGACGGTAGAAGGATCTTTATAGAAATGCAGGTATCCCGACAAGTTTCTGGGTTGCACGCAAAGCCATCATTTTTGCGAATGGTCAACATTCGAGTTTCAGCTCTACATGTGGAGTGAAAGTGTCCCCACGGCAGATGGAGCTTGATTGTGATCATAACCGCGCGGGAAGGAATTGATATTCTCTGTATTTGTAATCGTTTTTCGCTGTTCATCCAGTTGGGCAATGACGCTGATTTGCAATCGTTGAAGGTTCACGGACTTAGCGTTTCCTAATGTGGAATTTCCTGAAAGGGTAGAATTGCCTCCGTTTCTATTGAGTGGGTCCCTGCACCGATCACAGCTGCCGAAAACGCCGAGTTTCCCCCGTTGAATGGGATGTAATCCGCGCTGAGGCCCGTCACAAAACCTCGTTCTTCTGATTGCCGATGTGAAAAAGCCAGTTTACATCTTTTCTGTGATCAAAAGTGTCCCGAGATCGCCTGAGGAAAATACAGAGAGCGAAGAAATATGATCCTGCACCCCCAAGACATCAGCCACTGACGATCCAAAGACAATCTTTGGAGGCGGATCCGAAGTGTCAAATCCCAAGATTGTGGCTTATTTTAACGAATGGAACAACTCAAGACATTGCATTAGAAGTTGAATGCTTGGTGCCTGAGTGGCTGCCGGCAAACGAGTTTAGCAGGCATACCAATGAGTAAGCCATGTGCCTCCCAGTAGCATAAAGTTGGCTGCGCAGTCATGGTGGCATTGGGAAAGGGAGGACGGAACCGACTCTACCATCAAGGGCTGGGAAAGGTGGTGGTGATACCAGGCGAACGGGGCACGTGAGGCACAAATGATCTCTGACTTCGGAAATTACAGAGAAGAAGTGCTCGCAGGGCGATAGATTTCAAAGATGGACAGATGATGCCTAAGAGCTCTGCCCTACCTACTATTGTCAAGTTTAGCGGTGCAAGCTCCCCGCTCTCTGTCTCGGCACCCCATGCTTGCTCTCGCTGACACGCCTTTCCAAGCCAAATTCCTCCTCGCGAGAACCTTCAGGAAGCCCAGGCTTGCCTCCTAAGCTCGCTAACACCATCTTGTTCGTCGCTGTAAAATCATCCAAAATCTGCAACTCTTTCTGAGTGAACCATCTCGGCACCAACACAACTCTGATGGGGATGAGCAGGATGATCAAAACTGGGAAGCCTATTGCTGCAAGGGTGTGCGAGATGGCTACACACGCCGCAACATCCACGAATTGCAGGATAATGTAAAGCCAAATTTTGCGACGGCGCACTTGTAGTAACGGCTCGTCGCGCTGAATGAACCGTTTCTCGGAGTGGAGAAAAACGAATTTCTGCAGGATGGAGTTCGACTCGATTGATCCCCACTGATGCTCGTTAGTTATCAGTGCATTCAAGGAACCGAAACGTCACCATGAACTTACTCCGACCACGAAGAATACACCAGCGAATACCGCGGCTGGCATAGTGTGAAGAACGACAAGAAGAGGCCCGGTCATAGTTCCAATCAGGGCAAGTCCCATCAGAAGGTGCGATAGACGCTGCTCGACGACACGAGTTGCGCTGACAATTGGACGGCGGATCTCAGTGTCCTTCCCCTCCGATGTCGGGATGATCTTCAGACTTGTCTTGTAGACTGTTAATGAGTCTGCGTGAACCGGGGCCTGGGGAACAAGTCCATTTGGCATCGGCAGGCCCAGGATGCCTGCGGCGAAAGTAGTGCAGCCGAGAAGGAAGAAGTCCCAATGAAACCCGCCAGGTTTCTGGAGTGGGAATTGGCGAGCCTGTGCCGTAATACTGCTGACATTCTATGAAGCTATTAGCAAAGTTCCCCAATACCTCGGATTGATAGCAACTTGCGTGGTCGTAGTAAAACAGCAGCATGATCAGGAAACCGAAAGGCATGGCAACAAACACCCATTTGACATCGAGATTCCAAAAGTCAATCAGCCAGTCTCGGGGCTGTGTGGGATGAAACGCTGTCTCTATGGGAACTCTCATAATGTGTGCGTCCTTCAAAGGCCCTGGTATATGGGAGAAGCCGACCCAGAAAACCGTGGCAAACTATAGGAATGGGCGTTAGACCATAATCCAATTGCGGACAGAAACCAGAAACCAGCTTACGACATAGGCATAGTCTGCAAGAATGCCTCGGAAGCCCGCTCTCCAGAGGGTGCTAGAGCCAAGCTTTTCTAGCGCGTAGACCGTTCCGAAATACAGTATGGCAATCAAGCAGGCCAAGTACCCGGCAGCACTGCCCTCAGTATTGAACTCGTTGACTAGTTCCTCGACTCCTGTGACTATACTGGTGTTATTACAAGCTGTCATGCATCCAATAGTAATGATGATGACTTACTGATGTAGATGATTCCGACGTACAAGCCAAAGGATTCGCTAGAAAAGTCTGTCACATAGCGCATGTAGTCGCACCCGTTGAGAACTGCAACTAGCCAGTGGAAGATAGCTGCCCAAATACCTGTCCAAGCCATGAATTGTGGGTAGATGGAAACGTCGTAAATCTTGATGATGTCGTAAATTGTGAAGTTGAAGAGAGAGATAAGGCCGGTGACGCCAACTATCGTCAGAGGTTGGGCGCTGAGTGTGCTGAAGACGACGGCAGCAAGTGCCGAAGAAAAGAGCGCTTCATTGACACCAAAGAATTCGCCAGTTCGTCGATACATGTCGAGAGTGTATGCAATCGCTGGAAGCAGACTGATACGGTTAGCTGTTCCGATTGACGAATTGTTGGAAAATGTCATCTTACTTCGCAAAGTACATGCGGATTGTACTTGCGACTGTGCGATATGTCCACGCGTCGGCGATATCGCTCCAGTAGTATGGCAACCTTCGCTTGATATCATGGTATATGCCTCGTCCAGGTCGAAGCACCCTCCAGCGTCGCCATCCCTTCTCGTCGTCGTAGGAGTAGGACATCTTGGTCTCGATTGGCTGCAGCTGGGTGTCACTGGAGCTTGTGGACTCTGGGTCTGTTGTCATGATGAACTGTGCTGCTGAGTAGAGGGATTAATGGAATAATGCAATAGCGCCAAGCACTGGGGATGTAAGACAGAAAATAGGTAAGCGACGCGGCTGCGTGATTGAACAGTACTGGGTGGCAGGAACTTAGACAGCCATCCTTTTTGTATGAGAAAGACCACTTGTATTATACAGCAAGGAAGAGTCATGCCCATGTAAGAAAACTTCCCGAAGAAAAAACCACAGAGGCAAAGGTACACCGCCGCATTGGGTGGGAGCGGTGCTGGAGCCAGTGCCTGGCGTGACGTCACAGTATCAAAGATTTCGGCTCCGATTGCAGCATTCAGCAAAGAGTTATCGTCGCCTCTGTGTGGTAAGTCTGCGACCTCGACAAGAGACCTCACGAAATATGGGAAGGATGATGCGACAGAAGCGGCCGTCCATCTTTGAGAATTATCTCCATGGTCTATCTACACAGTTCCCCTTGAGGCTCTTCGCATCTCTGCGATCACCCTGTTCATCCATGTCGCTATTCTTCTTTGCTGTCGATGGAATCCGGAAATGCCCGTTTCCTTTCAGATCACGTATCATTTGACACACTCTGCCAAGAGGCGACCGTGCCAAGAATCAACAGGTCGCTTGGCAGGCAAAACCCAGGCAGGTCAGATGAATGGAGGACATCTGCGATTTCATTGCGGCCCTAGCGCGGGACTAATCTTCAGTTTTCTGCCCGGGCAGCATAGACTTAAACAAACCGCAGTGGCACTGTGGCAGGTCCAGCCATCCCCTAGCCCTCCGTGCCCCCAAGCCCACTCGCGTAGCGTTGAGCACATCGCTTCAGGGACTTTTCCATTACGCTTAAGACGGATGATACGACGAGCATTACGGATATGGGACTACCATTCTTCATCTGGCCGCAAGTCGGAACACCTTTGCCGGCAGGGCTGTCTCCTGGCCATTGCCAGTCAAGAAACAAGAGGTCAATCAATATCTGTTGGGTCGCTGATACTGGAGCTCTCAAGGGGAGTGGACGTGTTGCAAGAGTTCAGCAGCTATGGCACGCTATTCCTGACGAACCTAATAACATTCTCTTTCGTCAACACTCTAGGCGATCAGGCGATTGCGATTAATGTTACATTCCCCTCCTGCCCCAACTCAACATAAATATCTCGGCACAATACCTTGATTCAAGACCTGCCGTGCCGAACGCTTGGCTTCCGCACCTGGCGTAGGGCTTTATTCTACTTGCGTATCTCACAACTCTCGCTCAGTAGCGCGGAGATGAAAGTCGATCTGTGCATTAAGTTTCCCCCCGGCCGAGCCTGGTTCCACCCCGGCGAAGAGGTGGAGGGAATGATCGATATTCATGTGCAAGACTCAGTGGCTATTACCTCTGTCATGGTCTCACTCCAAGGTATGAAGTGAATTCTTGCCTGTAGCTCCAGCTGCTAATGGGGATAGCTCTAGGCAGGCTAGACATCAGATGCGCCGCTGTTCTCACATCAGATTCTTCCGCCAACATGCCACAGTCCAGCACGACACAACAATCGCGCAAGGCAAGTACTCTGAAGGACACAGCGCACGGGCTTGCCGCCTGACAATGGGTGGGAGCAGATTTTCAAGAGGTCGTCAGAGATCGACCAGGCCGTGGGAACTTTCAAGGAGGGGAAGCATTGCTTCCCCCTGTCACTTTGTTTCCCGCATTCCATGGCTGGCCCCCACTGCGAGACCACCTGCCTCCCACCGTCCACAAGGATCAACACTGCTGGCCTGAAGGTTACCGTTGCCTACGTATTGAAAGTGAAAATTCAACGACAAGGGATTCTTCGTTTCAACAATATCAAGAAGAGAGAACTACTCTTCCGACCTCTGCCTCAATTCCGAGTTATTTCGCCGACCATCGGTGATTGCTCGTGCACTTCATCCATCGCAGCCGAGGAGCTGGAAATGTCGCAGCCGCTGCCGCCGGCCCGGAGTACCCTGCCGGCTTACAGCTCTTCCCTGCAGCTGAAGATGACCATTCCGGCGCCGCCGGTTCTGAACCCCCATAAGCCACTAGCGTTGGCTTTAGAGATTTTGGTCCAACCTGAATTGATGCAAAGGCTGGGGCCAATCTCGTTGCGAAATCTCGTGCTGCGCCTTCGCACTACGACAACAGTACGCGTGGGTCAGGGCTCACGAGAGGACGTCAGTTATGATCCCATTTGCGGCATTATGGGCGACATCCCACTTGCCCCGGCGGAAGGGCAAACTGGATTTGCTCTCGACCCCGGCATTTGGAAAAGCCACGTCCTCCCGCTCGTTTCACCAACCTTTGGATCTTCAGTACTGTCAATCAGGCATGCCCTAGAGGTCATCTGTGGGTTTTCCACAGGTACACACAAAGGGACCCAGGTATGCCATCAACTCGAAACAGACATAGATACGGGCTGACTATGAAGGTAAAAGTGCTTGCGAACGGGCGTTGAGGTAGTCATAGCGGATGCAGAGTTCAGCGATCCTCCGCCGGCTTATGCTGTGATCAACAGTGCTGAGGAAGTAGCCTGCTCTTCTAGTGACGACATGTAGAATTGAACTTTTAGTCGGGTTTAAAGTCTACCTAAATTATTTATCACCAAAAGTCATTCTTCACGTCCGTCAAAGTTTACATCTTGCTAACGAGATTACACGCGAACCCTGAATGAGGGATACTCGACGAAGAGTAACTATCTAGTCTACAGTGGTCAACTTCTAAATCTTCCTCCGCTCAATCATCGAGGCACCCATTACCCATCATGAAATCTCAGGGGCTTTTGACAGCTCTCTTGCGCCAAAAGTCTGCAACCTCGTAGTCGAGCTTTCTCTGCGTAGGCCCAGCGGCCCAACCACTTGTCCTCAACTCGGCGACCCGCAACCAGGGCACCATCGCCTTCTCACGATCTCCGACCCCTGCAAAATGAACAAGAAAATCTCCGGGTCTTGCATGGTACGACTCCAATTCGACCTGCTCATCTGCTGCGAAGTCTCTCTGCGGACCAGGGTAAGCGTTGAACCACCACTGAGGTACCCACGTCACATTGTGTCGAAACTTTTCTTCTTGACGAAGGAGCTCCATAGCGCTTTGCTCCGTAAACTTGAGCTCCACATCCGGCTTGTAGTGTCGGTAAGACAAAATCGAGTCGAACAGGTCAACACTCCACCTGTTGACCCTCAGTAGGAAAACCCCGTTGTTCAACCCGTTCCAATCCGTCGTTGCGAGGAGGTGCACGTTGCCTTTGGGAAACTTGTCTCGCTTGGTGATGTATGCCGGGTCGGGTCCGTTCGCGGCCCATCCGGGAGCAGGGGGCAAGAAACTTGCTGGAGACCGGCAGTTGTCCAGCACAATGGTGTCGCGGTCGACCCACATCAACCATTCCAGCCTCTCTTCTTTGGGTTTCGCGAGCTCATCGAGAAGAATCGAAAGAATGAAAGCAGGTTTGTTCCATAGATCGTCGACGATGTTTTCGCAAAGGACATGGACATCGGTGCCGTGGATTATGCTGTGAACCAGATGGGTCCGCAAGGCTCGTTGATAGTGATGCTGGTGCTCGCCGAATTGAGCGGTGACTGTTGCAATTCGTGGATTCGCACGATCCATCTCGGCAGAGTTGTTCTTACAGTATTGAATGCTTACCGACACATCTTCAGATAGAGAATCGTGGATGAATGGGAAACAGTCGTCGTCTCCACGGCAGTGTAAGTGGGAATGTGAACTCTTTGTCCCATGGAGAGGAAATCGGGTCAAGTAAGGGTAATACATGCAAAACAACTGTATTGTTGCAACCAGTTGAAATATAATGAACAAAGCTTTGGTGGACGGGAAGGATGTTGGGAATTTCATGATTCGGATATTGAAGATTGGGGGCATTGTGGTTGGACGAGTGTTGGTGTAGACTTCAGCAAAGTTTCTGGAAAGCAATCTTGCTTTATCCAAATATTCTACGGCTCTTGCTTGAGTGCAATCGTGTATGTGTGACAAGGTTTCAAGACGTCACTTGGCAAGTCTGCATCAAGGTCGTCCTGCTACTGCTCTTGGCCCTTGGCATTGCATTGCGGCGCAGGAATACGACCAGCTGATCCCACACCGGCGGGGCATCACAGCGGCTCAATCCGGGGCTGAGCAGCCGATTTAATTCTGCCCTGGCAGTGATTCTGTGCTTGGCCCTTGTCTCTTTGGTGCCTAGGGGTGCCTTCCCTGTAGAGGATGGCGACGTTGGGAGAGAATACAACAGCGTAGGCCCGCGTATTGCTCAAGGGATTGGTTGAATGACCAAGGGTATGGTTATGCAAAATACTTACATTCGACTTCGGGTCAAAGTAAGCCGCACAGCCACGTTTAACAACACGAACCAACGACCACGCCCTCTCTGCATACTTACCCATGTGCGTTGCTTCAGTATAGGTGATAATTTCATTAAGTTATCTTCGCTTTTCCAATTGCCATCAGGAATTTCACCAATGATCCCCATCGACAAGTGTGCATTTACTGCCTTACTTCTAAAGTCAGGTAAGGGCGAGAATGTCAGCTGGGGGTTGACAGAGTGTATACGGAATAGCCGAATAGACCGCTCTTCTACACTTGCTATGGCATAGAAAACTTCAAATGATAAACCTGCAAGCCTGCCTACCTTAGTACTTGGTAAAGGTGGCACGTCGACAACAGCCTGAGCATCGGACACTCAGGACACATCAAGGTGGGTCCAACAATGACAGGTCCACCAATTGACGGGTGGTTCCCGTGGTTTTTTTTTTTTTTTTTAATGTAACGCCTATCAAATGGTCCTCAGGGTCAAACTGGGTTGTCCAAGTCTTTTCCAAGACAGATCTTGTCGAACCTCAAGATTGATTTTCACAGCGAGCTTTCCAGCTGGTGTAATCCTTGGCAGTTGCACAGCTATTCTGGACTCGATCACAGCATTTGGCGGACGCCAGAAAACACAGAGACAACGCACAGAGACAACGCACAGAGACAACGCACAGAGACAACGCACAGAGAGCACACAGTAGAATTTGCGTGACGTTTCTCCCTTATAAGGCAGTGTCGGGTTTCCTCCAATGACGCCGGTGATTCTGAGACACAGGGCATTCCGATAGGCAGGCTGACGGAGCCAAGGGTTACTTCGAGCGTAAGCAGAGACAACTTGCTCGCCAATTCCTTTTCAGCCGCTACCCTAATTATGAAATATATTTGTACGAACGAACCTCCCATTCTCGAGTGACAAGGTTGCGTATCAACGTGTCATCCACCAAGCCCCTCAAAATTTGGCATAGGTCTTTTCACATACACTCATACCCATTTAGCACCCGTTTACCGACCGCCACATCCCGTCTGCCGTTCTCTTGTCTCTGTATCTGATGTATTTTTCACGCGACATCCGGTTATACTTTTCAATCCCACCCTTTCCCTGCATGAGGCGAGGCGCGTCGATTGGCCACGGCTTGCCTCAAATGCCTAGCGGATGGCGAAAATCAGCAATCGTCAACATCCTCCTGATGTTGGTTTCGATGGTCATCCTTATTGTCTTCCTAGCTGTGGCCATATCCAAGACCGGGGAGATCAAGCAGGCTTGGAAGTTCTACGAGAGCGATTGTAGCCGCGACAACACGAAGAATATGAACACCTTGCTGCATTTACTCATCAACGCGCTCTCGACTATTGTGCTCGCGTCGTCGAACTTCTTCATGCAGGTTCTGAATGCACCCACAAGACAAGAGGTGGATACGGTACATGCTCGAGGAAAATGGCTTGATATCGGTATTCCCTCGTGGAGAAACGCTTTCTGTCTGTCTCGCTTCAAGCTGGCTGCATGGATTAGCTTATGTTTAACATCAATCCCGATTCATATGCTATTCAACAGCTCAGTCTTTCAGATGGCCGGTCGATTTGGAGACTTTGGACTTTATGTCGCCAGTGAGTCCTTTCTAAAGGGGGAGCCATACATTTTCCCGGGAGCCAGTTTGTATTTCAAATATGGCTTGGAGTTTGAGGACCTCAAAACCGAACGAACGTCAGAACAGCGGAGCAATATCTCAACAACAGCAGCTAAAGCCTCTGAATGGGAACGGCTGGATGTGCTACAATGTCAAAACATATATCGCCCCGGGCTTTGCACTGGTTTGAAAGACTATCACAACGTCGTAATGATAGTTGATGGCCCGGGCTGGACGCGAGATGATTTTTGGAATCTTTCAGCAACCGCTGATCGGCTCTGGGAACCGGTTGTCCCACGATACGACTTGAATTCTCTGTTAATGGCAGATCAATGCAACATGTTAGGAGTCAGTTACAACGGAGCTCCTGAGTGTAGTACAGACTGTGGCCATTTGTGGAAACGAGGGGAGGGGCCACGGTCACCAAAAATTTCAGAGCCAGAAATTCCGTGGTTCTTTGGCGTCGATTATGAGAGATATTTGTCGTGGAACACAACACTGTACTCGGCTACCGAAGGAGAACGTTGGGAGGACTACAAATTTGGAGCCCGATTCAACCTCTCTTCGCTCGAAGTATCGTACTGCATGGCAGAGCCGTCAATGTCTACTTGCTCAGTAGCCTTGTTAAAGCCCCTCATGCTTGCTGTCGTATTGTCGGTGTTTTTGAAGTTGGTTTATTTGTGTTGTTGTTGTTCGGGTCATTGGTCCCCAAGAACCGCTTGTTACCCCTGGAGATGCTGTTTCGTCGTTTATCTCCATCGAGGATCGAGGACCATTTGCTGGAGTTGTGACACAAGACATGATTCGGCGAAGGAAGAGGAATTCCAATGCCATGAGCGACGTTTACACATTTGAATCACTTGAACCCCGGCACTGGGTCAAGAAACGACAACTCAGGGGCATGGCTATTCCCCGAGGAGTGTGGGTAAGAACCTATGGCATATTGCTGATCGGAATAATTGCTGCAGCAGTTTGTCTGTGGCGACAACTTTCGAGTGGGACATCGTTGTAAGCAAAAGACTCGCATCCGAAGTTCTGAAGTCCACTAACCTCCCGAAGGCGAGGCATAAAGTTGAACTCCGACGAGGCAAGCAACATTCTTTATCCCGTTATGGGACCATCTCCTTTTCTCTCCTCAGTGATTGTCGCAAATATTCCGCAACTCTTCCTCTCCTTTTGGTATTTTTCGTATAACTCTTTGATCACTCGACTGGAAATGAGCCAGGAATGGGCTCTACTTTCTGTTGACTATCAACCACTACGCGTTACGCAGCCCAAGTAGGTCATCTCTTCAGTTTTATCCCGGTTGGTATGGTTGAAGAAGGGTGCCGCGCAGCGATCGCCTGCGTCAGCTATTGAATAGGGCTCCAGAATCTCTCTCTCCTTGCGTTCACCGCCGTAATCCTACCGCTAATTCTAAATTTCCAGGGGCCTCCAAACTTCGACGTATCGTCTGCAGTTGCCATATAAATACAGTATTCCCATGATAGTGCTGAGTGCTATCGGCCACTGGTTGCTGTCCAATGCGATATTCATAATTGTGTCTCAAGGCTGTAAGCGAACGCAAAAACATTATTATTCCAGAGCCTGACTAACCGCGTGATCTTCTCGTGGCAGCTTACTACTCAGATGATGCTGGACTAGGAGCTTCGAGCGACCCGACCAGTTTGCCTTCAGACGCTGTGGTTTCTATTGGCACAGCGTCACTGCCAGTTCTTATTCTGACAATTCTTGGACCCATCGTATTATTACTGCCTATCCTATTATCAAGAAGAGTCCTGCCAGGCTATATGCCTGTGGTTGGGTCGAACTCTCTGGCGATATCAGCAGCATGCCAGGTTTCCCCGCTAGCAAGAGTTCCTCAGAGTGATGGAAGTGAAGTTGACGCCAAAATGGAGACTAAAAAAGCCATAGAGCTTCAAGACCTTTTACCAGCGGTCGATCAACATCCAGACAGAGACGGGAGCCCCACCAGGATGAATAATATGGTGCTTTACCCCTTAAAGTGGGGTGAAGTGAAGATGCCGGACGACTGGTATAATCAGATGGGTCATGAGGCGAGTGATGTAGGTCATCTTAGCTTTGGGACCGTTGTCGATGACCCTCAGCCTCCGAAGGACGGCCGTTGGTACATATGAATCAGAGTCGGAACCAGGGTTGCAGCGGCAAGCGAGAGCAGCGAAGCAAGCGCTTGAGACATGATCAGAGGTCGAACATTGATCGAGAAGGTGTTGGAATTTGCGGTAAGACTAAGGCACTCATGGACATGAAGGAAGTACGAAGGTACTTGGTCAATCTGGACGTTGTGTTTTCGTAACTGTGTCCAGTCCAAACGGCCATTCGAGATGATAGCTGGACAATGAATCGATACATAGAGATATGCATCACATCAAGAATTCAAGAATGTCCAACATTAGAGTAATCGGATACCATACATACTATTGACGATGGAAAAGGTACATGACCGGAGGCCAGTAACATGAGTGAGACGACTGCGGGATGGGGTCTTCCCAGAAATGAAAACGAAACAAGATTGCTCCGACCCGTAGCCCAAAATCATCTCAGAAGGGCTTCGTCAAGGACCCACAACTAAATGTGGTTGGTGAGAGCTGCAGATAAGCCTCGAGTGAAGGCGAGTGAAGGAAATCCGGGTTATCAAGCCTCGGTCAACTTGTCCGATTGTCGGTTGAAACCTACTGTGTGGTAGCATCACCTAGGTTCAATTCAGCAGGTCAATTCAACTTCACCCAGCTTGCGGGGTAACAGGGGGATGCCTGCGAATACCGTGTCGTTGCCAAGACATATCAACCCCATATGCCAAGAATCCCCTTGATACGATGTCGGAGTGCTATAAGCGACCTTGAGCGAAGCAGGATGCGACTTAAAATTCCAAGTTATTATTCGTTGATATTTCCTGGATTATGTCTTGTCTTCTGGCTGGTAATGAGGCACCGATAGCTTGGACACCGCAACGATGCAATCTTTACTGAAGTCCACGATCGCCTTTCTCGCGCCAAGCACTCTGCTGCAGTCGTGCGTCAATTGCCAAGAGCTGGCGGACCAAGTCTTTGACGCCATTGACTCCCGAAACGATGGTCTTAGAACACTCAACACAGAGGTAAAGTTTTTTTCCGCTTAGTTGACAGCGATTCCAAATACAATCATGTGGGCCGTGTTTCCTAACAGCATAATAAAGATTTGGGAGAACCCGGAGATCGGGTACCAAGAGGTCCATGCACATCAGGTTCTCACCGACTACCTCGAAGAGCAGGGATTCAAAGTCACTCGCAGCGCCTACAACCTCAGTACCGCCTTTCGAGCCGAATACTCCAATGGTGAAGGACGTGCCGTTTCGTTTAACTCTGAGTTCGACGCTCTTCCGGGTTTGGGACACGCTTGCGGGCATAACCTCATCGCCACCGTCGGTGTTGCCGCGGCTATCGGTGTAAAGCATGCACTAGAGAGCGGGGACGTGAAAGGTTCAGTAGTGTGAGTTCACTCCCCCTCCACTCGGAACCGTGAACTGACAGTGATATCACAGTCTTCTAGGTACACCGGCAGAGGAAGGAGGTGGTGGTAAGGTGAAGATGCTTGAGGCTGGCGCATACGACGACCTCGATTGCAGCTTGATGGCTCATCCAGGAAACTCCGACTATGCTGCTTGGGGTAGAACTCTGGCTTCTTGGCGAGGCAACGTCTCTTGGACTGGAGGCATGTTACCGCTACGCTGATCTCTTCTTGATCACTTTCGCTTACCGTGGGTGGATGATAGTTGCCGCACATGCCGCTGCAGCCCCGTGGGCTGGTCAAAATGCTCTAGACGGCTTCGTTGCCGCTTACCAGATGGCTGGGCTGTTCCGCCAACAACTCCAGCCTTCCGACAGAATTCACCATGTCGTCACCAAGGGATGGTCCGTGGCAAACATCATCCCAGACTACATTGAAAGTCAATGGGGTGTGAGGGGAAATACCAGGTAGGTTCACCATCAGTTGTCCATGTCTTTGGAACTTGCAGTTAACTAATTGTCAGACCACGACGTGATGTTGTCCTCGACCAGGTTCAGTCTATTCTGTACGCGTCGGGCAACGGAACGAACACTACTGTGGAGATTACTCCCTTCCAGGACTATTGGGATCAAAATCCTAGTTTCCAACTGGCGAGCACTTTCTACCAATACCAGATGAAGTATCTTGACCCGGCCAATGACCCGAAAACGGCCAACTTCACCGTGTCCTCCCCTGAAGAGTCACGGCGTGATGGAGGCGCCTCCGCGTCGTCTGACCAGGTACGTAAATATAGCCTATTCTCAAAGGTCAACACGTTCTAAATTCCAGTGTACAGGGTAACGTGTCTTGGTTCCTCCCGACTATTCAAGTTGGCTTCCCCGTTGGCGGGGGTGCACCCGTACATAACGCTGGTTTCCGAGAGCTCGCTGGAACGGTAAGTCTATGTTCGCATGGAAGAATACAGCAAGGGTGAGATGGCTGATCATTGTTCAGGACTTTGCCCACGAATCGGCCATTCAGACTGCCAAAATTCTAGCATTGACCGGTCTCGAAGTTTTACAAAATGAGACATACGCGGAAATAATGTGGGCAGAGTGGAAGGAAATGATCGAAGAAGTATCCACCGCTATATAAGGAATAGCAATATAAAATTTGTTTTCTATATCGGGGGCACTTTCACGGTTTGTGCATAACACTGGTCAATGAGTGAGTGATAATGAAGAAGGAGGGGACTGAGTACGGGTCCTTTTTTAGACCAGATTTATTAGACAGGGCCACAGGTCATAGCTTCTTTTCGATCCTACATAACATACCCCAGTCCTGTTCATGCTTGGGGAAGAATATCGGCCGTCGTTTCGCGACCGACATACCGCCACCAAAGGTACATAGAAACAGAACACCAAAAGAATCAACCCCTGACACCAGACTGAATATCTGCTTGACATCGATTTGCACATGTAGCTTACACCATCTGGGCATGGCGTGTACATTTTGGCTCGCGAGCAGGTGGGTGGGTAGGGGATCGGTCCTGTCACTGCCAATGCTGAGGCGTCTGTGAACTTGATGACGTCGATGTGGCTGGCTTTTGGGCATGTGGAATGGTCACAAATCCCTTCATCGGAAGTTCGGACTCTCCCACCATAGTCATAGGAACTTCCGATCAAGATACCTTTTTCCGCAATAAATCGTAAGCTGACCGTCAGAATACTCATTTCAAGATGCAGACCTAAGCTATGTGGTGTCTCCAACCTCCAAGCCCATTTGCTCATAGCCAGACCGATTGGGTCTGCAGCCCTCGCCTGGAAAAGCGTCATTAAGTGGTATTTTAAGCTCGACCCTGTGCGAAATTCCATTTTGAGGTTCTTTTGTGTGATCGCAAGTTGAGCCCTACGGGGCTGGAACCTCCGCCGGTTCAATATGACCCGAGGGTCATAAGGTCTGAGCTAGTTTTAGAAGGGCACTACTTCTCGTCAAAACCTGCCATAGACGAAATTGAACTTGGCTAAATATAGAGTTCATGAGAGGTTATTGACTTAAATCTTATGGTCCTCAGCATTCCTTAACGAGCCCAGACCACTCAGAGCCTGTTCAATCGAAGGCTGTGACCATCTACCGTGCAGGAGGCTGGCTGAGAGTCGTTACAAGTCGTTTTCAGCCACGTCAATCTTCAGTGGCTCAGGTTTAAATAGTCTGGAATGCGCACGGCGTGGATATTTGTCACGTCTTGCTATGAATTTGGGGTGCACGTAATTTCGGCCCGTTTCTGTATCAACTCGGGTTATAGCAAGACAACTCAACGCCACTTTTCCAGTGGGCGTATAATTCGATGTTTTCCGAATGCAAGGAGAATGTAGCTATCGTGTCAGAATTGCCACCTCAGAATCGTTTGAGAATAGCGACCTATTTGCGTGGATGTCATTGTGAAAGATGGGCGACTCAGACTGCGCAGCCATCAATTTGTTAAGAATGATGAAGAAGAAGAAGAAGAAGAAAAAAAGAGAAGAAAGGGGTCTATTGCTCGAATTCATGGATGGGAATATGATTCAAACTGACATAGATGAGGAGAATAGTTATCTAGGAATGATTTTATGACTCTGCATGGGATTCTCGCCTGCAGTCAATGTTCCGAATCAGACTGCTTGAGACATTGACAGAAGGGAAAGAGTGGCGCCTACCTTCGCCTACCGCCCGACATATCTTTTGTGGCATCAGCAGACGTGCATTCACTGGTCTCACCTATCAGGCATGTCAACCATGAAAGTCTTCTGTGCCTGGTTCCCCTCAAGAACCGAGGATTTTCAACCTCAGCTTCCGCCCGGGAAGATCGCGAGGGAGATCACTTGTCTCTCAGCTCTTGTCTGCATCAACATCGACCCTGGCTCATCTTCAAGTGATGATTCATCATCTTATGGGAATGCTATCAGAAATTTCATTTCTCGGAAAGTCATCTCTGATTCACTTGAAGTAACTGAGGATGCCAGGAGATATTGTACATGCTAGCGCGAAAGATGGCACCAATGCTTTCGGAGTCAGATGTCGTGCAGAGGCGAGGAGGCGAGGATTATCCAAGAACATGATCACACAGAAAACCAAGTGTAGATCATGGGCGAATTCCTGTTGTTTGTGGCGTAGCTTGTGCGCCGGATCGTACGATTGAATCATAGGATCTACGTATATCACACAGAAGTGGACGAAAGCAGGATGATGGCACTCTAAAGATCTGGGGAGGCCTCAGCCCTTGATGGGCATCAGTTGTAATCGGGTACGTACGAAACTGCTGAAATCCCAGCCGATCGTACGATCTCTACTTGTCCTTGGTGAGGTACCTCAGTAGTAGTTGTCTAATCTTGTGGCATGTCTGAAAGCCGTTCAGCGAACAGCGTGATCTCTGATAGGTACTCTCATTCGTGACCTTGAAACCTATCCCAACACTTCATATCATTATAAAAGGCGCTGTTTCCGCGGCATTTTCAGGGGATTCTAAGCACACAATACCACATCCTCTTCTCATCGAAGCATTGCTCTTTCTCTTGTACGCAATCGTCCCCTCCTGAAGAGAACAATTGCAACATGTCGACTACCTACACAATCATCGTGCAGAATGACCACCACAAGGATGGCAGATATTCAGTCTTCAGTGAACCCCCAACAACGGCTGGGGCTGGTACCACCAGCCAAGTGTACACCAATGCCTGGATTGAGAAAGAAATTCCTGATGGTGGGAATGCGACTATTAAAACCAGCACTGACATCTATGCTTGTATGTGCCCGCACTCCAAGCAGGTAACTCATGAATCCTTGCTGACATTTTATCCAGGGACTGGCACTGTGCCTTCTATGCCGGCTCCTGGAGTGGTCGTAGAGAATGGGTCCTCTGGGCTTGCTAATCTTGGAAATGGTGGCGCCAATGGCTGTGAGATATTCTCCGTTCTTATGTGACGTCCAGCACCTGACAGTACATATATGCAGCTTCCTATCCCATGTCAGTCATCCTCGGGACACCCACCCTAGGCAAGGAGATGCGTACCGCCAAAGCCGGTGCATTCGAGATCACCACTGACGAAAGCTTTACAACACCCAATACGCAGTACCTGATTGGAATGGGGAAGGTCGACAACCATGGGATTGTCAGCCCGGTTGCATCTGTGAGTTGAGTGATTCAGCCTTCATGTGTTCCTCTGCTAAAAATTGGAAAGATTTTGGCAGACAACAATGCCTCTGTCACCATGACGCCCATTATTAAATTCTACGTCGCAGTGTCAAGCTTTGAGGAGGCAGAGGGTCAGATTATTGACTTCCAGACAGCAACCGCCAATTGTGGCGTCGCTGACTTCAGCCAAGGTCCCGGCCTTGGAAGCCGTCTGGCTGTCGTCCGTCACAATAAGAATGGAGGATTCATAACAGGGTATTTTCCTGTCGTCGAAGAAAATGAAGTATTGTGGGCAGTGCGAGAGAACAGACTGGGAGAATATCTGTCCGGTCATTCCACGTTTGATGACAAGAAGCTTCGTACGCTTCAGAGCATGCTGTGAGTATACGTTCTGCTCTCATTGGGGGTCTGTTGGGCGTGACAACAATCTTGCTGACATGACCGCCTGCAGGGGAAAGCTGTCGGAGTTGCTGAACACGATGGATCTCGGCGATGCAGAGCCTGCTGCAGCCAATCGGTGGATCGGAACGGTGAAGTGGCCGCGAAGTGTCGCCCCGGCAGTTGGCATCGCTAGCATTGTTGGATACTTGGTTCACAAGGGCTACAAGGTCGACTATTGCTCGACCTCATCCAGCCCCAAGGGACAAAGCACGGTTAAATTCACCCTTACGCCCCCCGGAAATTTGGGAAGAGACTTCGGAACAGTCAAAGTCGACTGGGACAATGCCGTTGCCGCCGATACCCAGCCCGATGGCCACATTAACGAAGGAGTCCACCAAGCTCCTCAGGAGTTCGATCGCTCCCAAAACTCTCAGAAGCGCATGTCATTGATGCAAATCAGAGATGTCCTTACTAGTGGACTGGAAGATGATGGGAGCAACGGTTACCATAACGGACACTCGAATGGCCACAAGAACGGGCAAAGCAACGGCCATCATCATGGGCACGCTCACAGCCAGAACAAAGGGTCAAACAACGGCGTGGGAAATGGCCTTGTGAAACACTCTTCCAACGGTGTCAGCGTTGGAAACTAGGTATTGAAGCTGTCCGCGGAGATTGACATGGGTGTTGGGCTGAAGCATACGGACAGTCATCGCCGTTGTCATTTGTGCTCGCTGGTAACAACGTTGTGGCGGCGCGAACGTAGGGAGGGGGGAACAAGGGCAAAGGATGTCTCAATAACCTTGTTGGAGAGTTGGGTTGATTTCGTTGATCTTGTCTTCTATTCTGGGCCTAGTGGAATTCTCACACTCCAAGCTCGTTTGGCCAAAAGCCATTTAATCGCTCTTTCCATAGTACCCAAAAATACAACAGGCTTTAAGCACCCAATTCAAGTCTAAGCAAAGTGATGCGATGCTGTATTGCTGTTGGCGTAAATCAGTGGGTCCCTATGCACCCAACTCCCCAGCTAGATGATAACGGCTCGAACTTCACTGAAGTTCCTTGGTGACCGACTCAGATAATTGAGCTCATGCAAAACGCATTCCATGTTGAGGAAGTTTCGAGCCCACCCAGTAGGGTTTTTCACGGTAGGGAAAACCAGTAGCTTCACAGACACAGTAAACGTACACAGGGCCAAAACGCATTCCATTCGTGACATGAAAATTATTATTTTTCACAAGCCCGACTAATTACATAGTAGTGTGCAGGCGGTCCCTTAAATGGAGTACTTGATGAACAAAACCCAGGCAATGATGATCAGAGAGCAGACCAAAGCAATACCCACGGCTGTGAATGATCTCGCAGGCCTTCTGCCGACAAGGTCTCCGAGCTTGCCCTCCTTTGCGATGTCCATGCGCTTCTTGTTGCTAATGCTGAGAATGCCAGCCAGGTATTTGCGGTCAAGGATGCCATAGAAAAGTCCGAGGCAAAACTCCAGACCCTTCACGGCAACAAAGAAAGCAATAACGCGCTCGTAGGTTCCTCCAGGCGTGATGTCTTGTAAGCGCCCAGCAATCATATCAACAATGACGCTTCCGCTGTTGTTGAAAACCTTCCAAATACCAAACACAAGCCCAAGCTCGAGTTGGTTTGGCACAATTAGTGGGATAGATGCCAAGAACGGCAGCGCGTTCATGGTTGATGCCACGGAAGCGATCACCATCGCCCCAAGGGCGTTGGTCTGAGTGAATCCGATGAGGCAGTAAACCAGGATCCAGATGGCTGATGTAAGACTGACAAACATCATTCGATAGCCGACATAGTCGAAGAAAGACCCGATCAGAGGTGCGCACACAACGGGGATCACCTGCTGGACGGCGGAAGTGTAGCCGGCAAGCTGAGCGGTGGAGCCCCGAGTTTGGGTGATGATGTCGGCGTTAAGGCCGCTGAACCCACCAACAACACCGGCTTGGAGAATCTGGGTGCATGCAACCAACCAGAAGAAGCGGGGAACGCGAAGGAGAGCTCCCCAGTTGGGGAGGGCACTCAGGGTACGGGCTGTTGCTCTGGTCCTGAACGTGGCAACCTCGTTGTTCTGCGCGCGCTGTGCGCGCTCGCGGGCTCTGATCTCCGTGGCGAGCTTTTGGCCGGTGGGCATCTGAGTCCACTCGGGCCGGCTTCGGGCCCACCAGACGTAGAAGATGTTTTGAATGAGGTTGGCGAAACAGACGATGGCGGGAATCCACAGGGCCCACCCCCAGAAAGATGACGCATCTCGCATGGGAACCGCGGTGGCCTTGGCGATGAGAACGATGAGCTTTCCTGAAACCGACGTTGTCAATATTTGATCTGATTATTATGTGAGAGAAACATTCAGTATACTTACCGATAGATAGGTCCAAACCATACACAAGGCCGAGTCCTTTGTGCTGGAACCAATGGGCCAAAATCTTTGGTACGTTTTTAGTCATACGCAACAGTCTGATCTGATTCTTCAGTCAACTCACCTTTGACGTGCAAGTCTCGATGACAGTGCTTCCGAAGCCCATGATGACTCGGCCGGTCACAACCAGGGTAAAGGAATCGTTATTCGAACCGGCTGCCGACACCACAGCACCGATGAAAATTGCGACGGAACAAGCCAGCGAACCCCTGTGCAATGCAAAGTGTCAGTGCCTGTTCCTACAGCGGAATTCAGTGAGGAAGGGTATTGCTTACCATTCGACGCCATAATGATCCAGCCCATAACCGCCGAGGATCGGAAGAATCGTGTTAACGAGTGACGTGGCCGAAGAGATGGCACCATACTACAGCGTGTTAATTGTCACCCACGCAATTGCCTACGAGAGTAATATCCATGGCTGCATGACGACTGACCTGTGAGTTGGTGATGTCAAGCTGCTTGATGAGCGTGCTCTTGAGGGGTCCGAGAGTATTCTCGGAGAACGACGAGCCCCAGGACAGCGCAACACCGCATATGAGGGCGGTCAGCTTCCAAGTCCAGGGAAAGTCCCTGATCTCGACAGGATCTCCGGAGGGGGTGCTGCTGACATCCGCAATGCGCTTCTCGTCGGCATCGGAGTCGAAGCGCACAGGGGTGGCAACGTCGGCGTCCTCGGGTGCGGGGACCGGACGATCGGCAGGTTTCTCAGAGGCCATATCGACGGTTCGCGATCGCCGTCAGAGATCAGAAAATTCAAAGCAAGACAAGCGAGGGTGATTTGGACGAGAGCATCAAAGCTGGAAGACGTCGCGACGGCGGCTTTTAATCAATCTTGTCTTGTCTGATCATCAGATAAATCTTCCAAGCCTGTGCCCGACGCCGAAGTGCTCCACACACCCCCGATGCAACACTGCGCACCCTGCCTTGGCGGTGTTTTTTTTGTTCGCAGGATGCGAATCCGATTTCGGTGGGCCTGAGCTGCCAACTAGGGTCATCCAGCTTCTCGGGACGCAGTAAGCCATGCTATCGAATGGCTGTTTTGGAAATAGTCGTCCGACATTGAGGATGGGGAGAAGTTGAGGTGGATTCGGAAAGTACTAGAAATGGAGAGTTTTTGTGCTTGATCACTAAACATATCCATGGGCAACGAGCGCTCGATAAGCCTGACAGTCGGTACCATGGTCCATGGATTAGATGACTGTGGCAACAACAACCTATGGGCATTTACAAGAGAATGCTTCGACGAAGAGATGAGGCTTATCTACCATGATTAACTCTTTAATTTGAGATTCCACCGCAAGGTAGATCAGGAATGTGTCTCTCAAATCGGTTTGGTTGTATGAAGCTTGTCTTTGGCCATTTCATTGGCAAACGTGATCCGCAACCGGGGCGAGACGCTATATACACGCGGAGTGCTGCTCGCAGGGGGGTCTAAAATCTAGCCACAGGGGTGTGGCCGTGCCGGATTAATAGATCCTCCGTGTTATGCACACTTTATACCTACCTATATAGTAAATTTTTTTAATGCCTGTATATACGTATAGGTAGGGTATACACCTAACCGAGCAAGCGTTACCCTAGGGACTACTACTACCCTAGCCTTTACCCTAGCTACGTATAGGCTATATATAGCATATACTTTATATCTCTCTATCTTAGTCTAGTTAAAAATTTTCTTCTTCTTCCTTTACCTATATAAATTATAAACTACGTGATATATATATAACTATATATTCTAGTATTAATTATATATTAACTTAGTATATACTAACTATATATAGATTATATTTATTTAAGAGTTTATAAATACTAGGGTTAATAATATTATTAACTCTTACCTAAGATATAGCTACTTCTATAGTATATTAAGTATATATATAATATATACTAAAACTATTATAAAACTAATATATTCTAGGTTTTATCTCTAATAATAACTCTAATTATAACTTTAGTAGTAAGTTTCTATATATCCTAGGTATATATATAGATAGTACTTAATATATTTT
Organism: Colletotrichum camelliae; assembly: GCA_018853505.1. NCBI lineage: Eukaryota > Fungi > Ascomycota > Sordariomycetes > Glomerellales > Glomerellaceae > Colletotrichum > Colletotrichum camelliae. The sequence continues at coordinate 1,454,075 of JAELVL010000008.1, read as the reverse complement.
TTCTAGTTAACTCTAAGGATATTATTCTTAAAATAAATAAAAGTATGTTATAAGTTATTCAGTATAGACTATATATATATTAAGTATAGATAATAGATACTCTTAATATAGTAGAGAAGCTATTTAAGATTAACGCTCTTATATAAGTTTACTATTCTCTTTATATTACTTTAGTATATACTAATACTATACTAGTTATATAGTTAAGATTCGCCTTAGTATTATATATAGCTAGATCTATAACTTATAGCTAACTATATATATTATATATCTTTTATATATACCTAGATAATACTAACTTAAATTATATAGCTTTGTTACTATAGCTACTAATAGTATTTTAGTGTTAGTATATTTTATTTACTTATTTTTTATATCTTCTATATATATACTAATGATATATAGTTATAAACCTTAATAAGTATAACTTAAGTCTTATTAAAAGTATTATTAATATAGAGTATATAGTATATCTTTAATATATACTTAAGATATATACTAACTATATATAGTACTCTCTATAGCTAGGTTAGAAGTAGTAGCTAGAAGAACGCTTACTTTATATTTAAGCCTAGGTATAAGCTTTATATACCTTTAGTATATACTCTACTAATCTCTGTTTTAGTATAAGTTTTTATACTAGCCTTATTAGCGAAATTATTTCTAAGATAGAGGTATTAGTATAAGTTTAATCCTATATACCTTCTATATATATATAATTAATATTAAATATAGATTAGTTAATCTTACTTTCTACTAGCGTTTTAGTACTACTTTCTACTATATAAGTTATATATATATATAGCTAGAAGATACTATATATTTACTATTTATTTGCTATATATATTATATAAACTAACTACTATTTTATAGCCTATAGTAACTAATCTATTTTATAGGCGGAAAGAAAGAACTATTTAAGTTAGTATACTACTCTCTATTTTATTAGAAGTATCTTTAAACTTATATGCTAACTCTATAAGTTCTAAAGTACTTTAGAGTATAGAGGGAGTATATACTTAGTATAGATTATACTTACTTTTACTTAATATAATATATAATATAAATTATAATTATAATATAATATTAATTAGAATAGAACTAAAGTAGGTATATATAGAAGATATACTAATAATTTTATAAGTAGCTATATAAGAAGATACTACTATTAATACCTCTTATAATAATAAGTATAAAATATATATCTTATTTAAATTAAGCTATAACTCTATATATACTAATAATATATATAGTATAATATACTTTTTACTTAGGTTACTATACTTCTTTCTCTTTCTAAGAGAACTCTTTCTAAAAGTATATTTAGTATATACTTAGTATATATCTACTAGATACTAACTTTATTCTAGAGGCTTATACTAGCTTTACTAAGAAGGCTTTAACTAGTATATTTCCTACTATATTTATACTAAATATATACTAACTATATTATAGCTACTACTATCTAGACTACTACTTCTAGCTACTCTTATTATAGTATATATTTTACTAAGTTTAGATCTATATTATATATATACTAATAATATATAAGATAGCCTTATTATTAAGGAGTAATACTAGGAAAATAAGAAGGAGAATAAAGAAGAGAATAAAGTAGAGGCCTAAGTATATATCTAGTATATACCTAAAATGTATATTATATTATAGATAGAACTAGTAGCTTTAGAGACCTTTATTTTAGTATATACTTAGTATATACCTAGTATATACTTTAGATAGATATATTACTTTTTATACTCTTTATATAGAACTATTAGTTAGCTAGTATATACTATATATATATATACTAATATATAGACTTAGTAATAAGAAGGTTTTTCTATATTACTTTATATATATAGAGCTTATACTTATAAAAAATAAAAAATATATTTATATTTTCTCTAGTATATATTATATATATATACTATATATTAGATCTATATCTCTATTATATTTAGCTTATTTTCTCTTTTATTTAGCTTCTACTTAAGTTAAGTAATCTCTTTTTAAAGCTTATATTTATACTTTTATACTTAAAGTTTATATACTTTCTACTCTAGTTAAAGAAGCTTTTAATTACTTTTTTCTATACTTAATTACTATATATCTCTAATACTATATTAGTATAAATAGAGAGTAAGTAGTAATAATAAGAAAGGTGTATTATGCTTATACCTAGTATATACTTACTTTATAGACTACTTAAGTGATTTTTAAACTAAGATTATATTCTATATACTTAACTTAGGTACTAAACTTAGTATTAGGAAGTCTAGAGAGTTAAATAGATTATAAAGGATATATAGGTGTTTTTCATAGTATTATATATACTATTATTAATATTAATGCGTTTACTAGAAACTTTTTCTAATTTAAGCTAATTTTAAGTTATCTTTCTATATATATAGCCTTTAGCTTAGGTAGAGCTACTGCTAGGAGATAGTATAGAATATAGTATACTTAGTTCTAAACTAAGGTTAATATATATAGTATATCTATAAAAGATATCTTTACCTTAATATAGCTTAAAATAGAAGCTGATTTTAACTAATAGTAAAGTTATTCTAAGTATAGCTTAACTTTATAAGATTAGTATACTTCTATATAAATATCTATTATTAGGCTAGAATCTTACTAAGGGATTAGATAAGAGTAGCTATAATTTATCTCTTTTTTTTATAGTAAACTAGGGCTTAATATCTAGCTAAGTCTAGTATATATAATATATATACTAAAGATATTCTTCTTTATCTTTTGCTTTTTAAAGCTTAAAAAGCTATAGAATAGTAAGATAGTCTAGATACTTCTTCTACTAGTTATATAAAATATATACTTTATAAAATATAAGTAGATACTATAAATATTCTTTAGTAGTGTATAATAGATCTTATTTATATAAGTAATTACTAAAGCTTAAAATAATTATAATATTAGTATTAACTTAGTATATACAGAGTATTAACTTATTATAAGCCTGCTTTATATCTATATTAGTTATAACTATATAGACTATATTATATATTATAAGGTATATATAGGCTTATTAAACTAGAACGCTAGAAACTGCTTCGATTTAAGCGAATATATGCTTAAAGAGAATAGTATAGCTTTTTTATAAGTTAATATTTATCTAAATATAAGTATATAACTTAAGATCTACTGAAACTTATATTAGTATATACTTTATATATATAGGTACTATATTAAACTTATATTACAATCTTTCTTACTACCTATAAACCTTAAATAGGTTTATATCTCTTTATACTATCTTAAATAATATATTAACTTCTAGATATCTTACTTTCTAAAATACTTATATATATACTTATACTATATAAATAATATAGAAGTTTCTATTTAGAAGCTACTGAACTTATAAATCTATTACTATTATACAGGCTATACTTTATTAAAAGCAAACTTATATAGAACTTCTAGGTAAAGTAAGTATATCTTTAGTATATATAGTATATATATATACCTATATATAAGTTTCTAGCTAGAAACTATAGAAAATAAGCTTACTATAAGAGTATAGCTATTTTATCTTTATTATTAAATACTGTATTTATTACTTATAATAAATTAACTCTAAATTAGTTATAGATCTAGCGTATTCCTAGGTGAAGAAGAAGCTTATCTTTACTTAACGTTAGTATATACTAAGTATATAGGTAGGATATAGAAAGTATATACATAGTAATAGTAGTAATATTAGGCTTATTTAAGAAGCTAAAAACTACTTTATTTATAAGATATAAAGGTAGCTATAAAGGTAGAAGTAAGATATATATATATATAAACTTTATATAAAGAGAAAGATAAATAGAAACTTTATAAGGTTTAATAGGATATAGAAGTTAAGCTTTACTCTATATAGCAATATATTTATCTTATTATTACTTTAAAAGTAAGAGAAGCCTAGTATATAGTTAGTATATATATAAGATATATATTAGTTAGTAATTACTTATTATAGCTTTAATAGCTTGCTTTTATATTCCTAATATATATATAATCTATTCTAACTTTATACTACCTATTAATATTAACTATATCTTAAAGATATTTAATATTAACTCTACTCTACTCTATAGGTATATTATAAGCAAAGTATTATAGCTCTGGAAAGCTTAGCTTTAGGTAGCTAATATAATAGACCTATAAATTATATATATTTAGTTTATACTAAAAAATAATAGAGAGAATATTTATACTATATTAAGAAAAGATTATAAATCTCTAGTTAAGATAAGTCTTTCTATATTACTAAAACTAAAACTATAGCTTTTAAATATAGAAGCTATTAGGATACTTCTTCTATTTATACTAAAAAGCTATATAGAAGCTATATATCTACTTAGTATATAAGTAGTATATATAAGGTATAAGTACTAACTTTTATATATATTTAATTAACTTATTTATAATTAATTTAGAGGCTTTATAAGTACTTTTTACTATATATAGTTCCTATAAAGCCTTTATAAAGTTACTTTTATCTTATATTATATTTAGAGTTATAACTAGAAGGTGTGTAAACTTATAATACTTAATATTATTATATTAATAGGACTAATACTAAACTTAATTTAAGTCTTTTTTTAGTCTAAAATAATATAAGTATATATAGTATATATAAGAACTATATTTACCCTAGGATTAAGTATAAATTTTTTAATATTTTAGAGTTTCTATAGTTTAAATACTAAATAGTTTAAGTAATATCTAAGATAAGTTTCTATACTTAATTATATAAAAGATTTACTTCTTAGACTTTATAGGAAATATAGTAAAGAACTCTATTAAGATAGGTCTTAGGATATACTAAAGTTATTAAATAGTTATATATAGTATATACTATAACTTAGTAGCCTCTACTCTTTATAATAAGAATACTCTATATACTAACTAAATCCTAGAGGTATACTTAGTATATATAAAAGATATATTAGATATATATTAAGAAGAAATCTATTTTAGTTAAGCTTATTTTATAGAGTATACCTCCTTTATCTTATATATTATCTCTAGATATATTATTATACTAATAAGTTTAGGTATTAAGCTAGTAAGTGATATAATAAGTTAAGCTTATAATAGGATTATTATCTTTAAGTTATTTCTATTCTTCTTTTTATTTCTTAGTATTATCTAATATAAAGAAAATATTAAGGTTAAAAAATAGATTATTATCTATAAATATAATAAAAGGATTAATAAAGTTAATTAGAGTTAAAAAAGAGTCTATTTTATATAGAAGCTTTAAAAAGATAGAGTTAAGATATTATAAATATTTAGCTTAAAAATAGTATACTTAGATAATAAGTTCTATATATATATAGTATATCTTTCTCTTACTAAAGAGAAAGAGAAATAGATATATTCTTAATTAATTATTATAATATATATATAGTATATATAGGGAATAATATAACTCTATTATTAATACTTATTATAATTATATTTTACTATAATATAGTATTTATTTTATCTAGATATAGGTAGGGCTTAGGGATAGTTAAGATATAGTAAAGTAGACTATAAAGAGATAATTATACTTATATAACCTAGAAGATCTATTCTTCTAGCACTGCCACAGCCTCCTGCCTGCTTTTTAGACCCCCCTGCGAGGTGTACACCTATATACACGCTCATTTCGAAGTTCTGTCTTCACAGTGAGCAATTCTGACGCGCTAGAAACCCTGCCACAGAGGGGCGTGAGTGGGAAATGTGCTCACTGTGAGAGACAGGCGCATAACAAGATCCCTGCTAGCGCCGAAATGACCGGTTGAGCTGTCCTCGAGATTTTTCTGATGTGGACCCTAAGGGATGACTGCCATCAGCTGCCATTTATCTTATCAATCAGATCACATGCCCCATCTAATCAATCTAGGTAAGTACACCTACTGCTCGCCCCTTGTGTGGACATCGCTTCGTTGCATCAGATGGCAGCCTGCTCAAGAAGAACACTATGCAGTTTTTCAAAATCCCCACCACAAAGCAAGGCGCAAATGAGAAAGCCATCAAGATCTACCTCTCTTTCCTTTGCGGCCTCATAGCTGTCGTCATTGCGACAAGTTGGCTGCGTGAAGCGTGTCACAATACCAAGAAAGTGCGCTCAAAAGCGTCCTCAAGAAGATTATTCACTGCGCGTCACAGCCTTCTCCTTGCATTTCAGTAGGTTTTGGAAATAAGCTTGCGATAAGACGAAATCTGGCTAATGGGCTTCATGCAGAAAGTTAGACAGACGCGTGAACCTTGGCTGGTTCGGACGCCCTTCTCTCGGATATGTCCTAATCATCGGGAGCTTCATCGCCGCCAATGCCATTTTGTGTTCCAATATTCTCGTCCTCAGGCACCTGCTCAATCATTGGGCGTCACGATTCGGATGGTAAATGTTCACATCAGTCTAATTATAGGAATGGCAGCTAACGTCTGAAAGGATGAGCGCCGTCAACATGGCGGTATGTGTCTTCTTTGGACTCAAAAACACGCCGTTGAGCCGTTTCGCGCCCATCTCACACGCTGAGCTGAACTACTTCCACCGACTTGCGGGATATGTAGCTGTGCTTCTCTTGGCCCTTCACGCCATCGTTTACACCATTCACTTCGGTCGCCAGGGTCGTCTGGTCCAACTATTGAAGAAGGAAGACCTCGAGGGCATCGGCGCCGGTGTTGCAATGCTTGTTTTGCTCATGGGAATCGCGAGACATCGCCGCTACGAGCTATTTTACATCAGCCACATCGTGGCGTTTGTTGCAGCTGTTATTCTGACCGGTCTTCACAGACCCAACTGGGCAAAGAGGATCCCGGTTTTGATGATGTTCACGGCGGGCATGTGGGTAGTCGACCGCATGATACGAGGGGCGCGAATGGTCCGAAATCTCATCAACAACTCGGCGACGTTCTATCCACTCCCGGATGGTGGTACTAGGGTGATGTTAAGGAAGCCAGGGGCCCGGAAGATGCTGCCTGGAACACACTGCTTCCTCTGGATACCGCGAATCCACCCTTACGAGAACCACCCGTTCACAGTTGTGAATAATGACTCCGCAGGTCTAGAGCTCGTCATGAAGTCGCACCAAGGCTTCACCAGACGCGTCGATGAGTTTTCCAGGAGTCATTCTAACCGGACTGCATGGGCTTCGGTGGATGGTCCATATGGATCGCTGCCAGATACAGAGTCCTACGACAAGATGGTCTTGGTTGCTGGAGGCAGTGGAGCAGCCTTCACATTCGGTCTGATGAACCGCATGATGAGCCGCTACGACCGAGTCAAAGCTCAGTCTGTTGATTTCATCTGGACAGTGAGACAATCAGGTTGGTTCATCAAGTTCATATTCCAGTCGCGAGACCTGATTCTCTAACATCATATTAGAACATCTAAGCTGGTTCCAAGAACACCTTCACAAAATTTCGAGATCCGGATCGAGCATCGACGTCAAGCTTTATGTGACTGGAGATTCACCCAGAGACGAAACGTCCCCCGACAGGCCCGACAATGCACGCACGAATGAAGGCGTCGTCAACTATGGGTCCATATCGCATGATACGGAGGGACTCTTGACGAGCACTGCCAGCAATGAGATCGAAGACGCCTTCAACATCAGGTTTGAAAAAGTCAACATAGACCAGGAGATCGGCGTGGCGTTAGAAGGCGTTGCGACTGAACAGAGGGTTCTGGTGGCCACATGCGGGCCGGAATCGCTCATGGACGATGTGAGAGACTCAGCGGATAGATGGCGAAACAGCCGAGGGCTAAGGATAGACATCCATTTCGAGAACTTTTGATCATAGATGAGGCTGGGAACATTTAGACATAGACATGCATGGGACAACATTCCGTCAGCTCACGTCATCACAGGTTTTGCGCAGACGTTGACACGCAAATGTGGCCGCGGGGAGGAAATGCATTCACAGCTTCGAGAACAAAATCTCAAGTCATTTAGTGGAGCTACCCATGCCACGTCACCTCAAAGAGGACTAGTCCGGGAGCATGGGGCGATTGATAAGTGAGGCAACCAAGCCAACCCCGGTACGTATGGTCTGGCGGAGAGAAAAAAAAAAAGGAGCGCGGGTCGGGGATCTCGCATTTCCGAGTTAAGCGCCGAGAACGGCCGGTGGAGACCATGTTTTGCAAAAGAAGGAATTTATTCCTCTCACAGTGAGGGACCTTCATTATCGCGTGCAGAAGTCTAAACCCCACGCTTGCTGCCAGCCACCACGGCAACGATGGAGGCGGTATGCTTGTGCAGCTCAGTCCGACTTCTATCGAACCAATATGATGAGAGCCAGGCTAGAAATCTGATCCCTGCCCTTAACCGACACCTGGAGGATCTGCGCCGGCTCCTGGCGCAGTCCAAGTCGCTCTCCCGCGATGTGCAGTTCCACGTCACCCCCCGCAACCAGCGCACGAGCAAGGCGCTGGCCGTCGACTCGCTTGACCTCACGCCGGTCTACCAAGTCCGGGAGCAGTTCAGGGAAAACATTGACGGGTTCTGGGCCGTCTCCGATAACAGGGTACCTGCAGAATTGCGCCGGCGACTCGCATGCGTGGTGATATTTCTCAGATCGAAGCTGGATGCGCAAGTACTGGTACCGCCTCAAGTTGCCGAAATATTCCCAGGGCAGAGCAACTATAGCGATATTCGCAACTCGGGCAGGAAGTATATTCAGATTGCCCGCAAACTCGGTGGTCTTGGGGCAATTCTTTGGCTTCCACTAGACGTTCCGCCATCAACGTGGGAATTCCATGGTGCATTGGGTTGAACGGCCACTTACATCTCGCAGGTATGAGAGGTATCTAAACATAGACGACGAGGAAGTCTTTAGCCACTTGCTCAATCTGTCACCGAGGTATGAAGACTATACAGCATTTGTGCAGCGTCTTATCTTAAGTCAACTCCGAGGTCGGTCGCACCACACTCTTACAATAATGATTCCTCCTAATACTGACCTTGTGCCTATTCCCAGACCCCGCATTGCCTTCCTCGTACTACAATCTGTTCTATGACTACGCCGATGTACTTCCAGCAACAGACCAACTGCTGTTACTACTTTATGCTTTTGGCGGCTCTGACGTCCCCGAGCCCCTCTTGAAAGGCGTCCGATTGCCGCAACGGCGGTGGAACAGCGATGGCGAGATGGAAACCGTCTCGGCTGACAAGTTCGGCCTGCCCACCGAGCTCACCAACCTGCTATCCGACGACATAGAGTGTTCTCGAGCGACAGAAAGCCCGTACATCGAGAAGCATGCCCTGGAAGACAGGACCTCCGTCTGGTCTCTGTGCTCCGAACTTGCCATGTTCTTCGCCAGAGTACTAACCCCCAAAACGATGGACGAACTCGGCAACGTCGCACTCAAACTGCTGTGCTTCGTCGTCCCTCCGTGCTACGAAGGAAACACAGATTGGTTCGTCGCTGCGCCTGTCTAGTGCACCGTTCTTTACTGACAACCAAGGTCCGCTAGGTCGCCAACCCTCAAAGCCGCCGTTTGGGCGGTGATGGACAAGGCCACGACAACCTTCAAAGTCCCAACACCGCTCAAGGCGGAGGTCATCGACGCGCTGCTCTATTTCTCCGAGAGGGACCACATACCCATGCGCCGCGCCGCCGTCGACAGGGCAAAGTCGTTCCTGCGCAAGCCCATGCCGTATTACTTCCACGCGTCGGTGGTGCTCTCCCGGAGCAACCTGCTGCGGCTCGACGGCGAGTTTGCAAAGTCGGAAGCGCACATCCGCGACTTCATCTGGCGAGGGCCGCAACCTTCCACGCGCAAGGACCACGCCCTGCTCGGACGCCTGCACATTTCGCAAATCGAGAACAAGATCAAGTGCTACGACAACGATGTGTCGTCGTTCATTTACAACTGGCAGGCGGAGCAGCCGTTGTCGACTCTCGACATTGAGGTCACCTTCCGATTGCAGAGCACGGCAGCGCGTTTCTTCCAATCCATCGGAGACTTTGGCGCTGCTAGGGCTTCGATAGAGCATTTGATGTCTCTGGACATGACGAAGCCGATTCGTCCGAACACGCGACGCCTCTTGTGTGGCAGGCTGCTGATATATACTGTAACATGCAGGAGTGGTCGATGGCCGCCGATATACTCCAAACAGAGCTCGGCACGACGGAAGACGCCGAGCGCTGTCGGCGCGGGCCTCGGAGACTGCTGCTAGCATCAGCAGAGGTCGACATTGGACTTCAACGTTTAGATGCTGCTGAGACAACACTGAAAGAGCTAGAGGGCTACGAGCCTGCCGAACTAGACAACCTCCACGACCAACAACTGCACATGCGGCTGTTCATAGGCCATGCGCGAATAGCCAGCTTCAGGCCGGATCGCCAGGCAGCTGTGCTGCGATGGAAGTTTGCCCTCGAGGAAGCTCAGAAGATGTATACCCTCGGGCCAGGAGGCGGGTTCACGACGGCGATAACCCATCTATCCCTGGCCCATGCTCTGCTGGCCATGGGCGAAAGAGATGGCGCGCGGGAATCTTGGGCCGCTGGGGTAGAGATTTTGAGGACAGAGATATGCGAGTTTTGGCTCCCGATCGTGCCGACGTTGTGGCTGCAGATGGTTGCTAGAGACGTCCATGAGTCGCAAGGTTGGTCTTTACGCATGATGTTGCCTGGAGGAAGGCAGGAAGTTACATACCCCTGATGAATGCATTTATGATTTGGAGAGTCTGTGTCGATGGTTGCACGCTGCATGAAGCCATTTCGGTATCTGAGCACCAGAGGCCCCGAACGTGTCGAGAAACCTCTTGGGGATATTAATCCCTTGCGTCGAGATGTCCTCTTGAATCTGATGATGGTTTCCAGCAATCATTACGTCAACATTGAGCGTGATTCCAGCACAGGAGGATGCATTCGCTCTTGAATCCTGCGTAACGCGTCATAGCAACCACAACCGTATCCTTCACAAAAGTCCCTTCTGGCAAGCTGATCATTCGGCAAGCGAGCCGAACCAGACCCCAGAGGCCCCAAACCGATTCAGGCAGGTCAAGGCCAATGAGGAAATATTTCTCACCTGAGGTACAGCGTAAGCGACACTCTGCTGCGACGCCTTCCAGGGGCTGCTGCTGCTGTGCCGCAGAATCCTGCGCCATTCGTAACGCGGCGGTTTCGGTTCGCCCGAGTCGCGTGGCGTCAGCACCTCGACGTCCGTCATCTTACGTGGTTGAAGCAATTTGCAATCGACGTCGTCTACGCTTCATTAACCACTCAATTGCACGCCGGTCGCGATTGATGTGTTCCATCGTGATATAGACACATCTTTTGATACCTCTACGACCTGCGCGATGGGTCTGTGGCCAGCGCCCAGGGTCCCGTTCGGGGCCGCCGTGTGCCCCGACGACAGCCTTGGCCGCCTCGTTCTCGGACCGCATCGAGGCTGCTTGCGGGCTCCGTATTTCGATTATCAGTTTGAAGTTTTCGGGTCAATCGTGCCCTGTGCCATTGCTATCATCTGGGCCTACATCGCCTGTGGCAGCTCTGGAACAGACCAGTCGTGAACCAAGGGTCATGGGTGGCTCATCTCAAGCTTGTAAGCCCAGTTCTCGACAAGCATCGCGAAATACACGGCTAACATTGCCATCAAGATTCTCTGGCACGCACTCGCGGCGATCCAAATCTTGACCTTGGGTGTAGCCGTCCTCCGAGGCGGAGAGGTCGCCGCAGACGCTAGCATCATCATCGCGTCAGGTTCCTTGGCCATCGCATCCAGCATCCTCTTCATCTTTGTTTCCAGACTCGAACATCGGAGAGCTCGTGCTCCCTCCGCTGTGTTGCAGACGTTCCTGTTGGCCGCAATCATACTAGACGCAGCTCGTCTTCCCAGGGAATTGACCCACGCTTACAACGGCGGCCTTGCCATTGCCAATCTCCTGACCGTCCAACTCGCTATAAAGGCCTTTCTTCTTGCGGCGGAGTCAGCATCGAAGCCCGCCTTCATCACCATTCCAGCCACTAAGGCTACCCGAGAGGAGCTCTCTGGCATCTTTGGCCGGAGTCTCTCGCTCTGGCTCAACCCTCTGTTCAAGTTGGGCTGGAAGAAGGACCTGGTGACTGAAGACCTTGAGCCGGTTGACGAGGCGTTATCTGGTGTAAAGCTCCTGGAGATACTGTCTACAGCCTGGAAAAATGGTACTACCAAGCTCCAATTTGACTCCCTGAAGAACTGGGTACTGACCTCACCCCACGTCCAGTCGACCAAACCCGAACCCACGCACTCTCAATCGCCCTCCTGAATGCCTTCTCCCCGGAGCTCCTCTACACACACTTCCCCCGCTTCATCAAAGTCGCCTTCGGCCTCGCCCAACCGATCCTGGTCCAGATCACCATCGAGTATATCCAGAACCACGAAACAACGCCCGTGGAAGAGGGATACTGGCTCATTGCCCAATTCGCAATCGTCTTCGTCGGGAATGCTGTACCACAACCGTCCACCCCTTTTCTACTTTTGACACGTCGCTAATTCATCACACAACAGGTATCCTCGCTGTGGACGAGCCAGCTTTCCTACCGCCTCATCACCAGCGTCAGAGGCGCCCTCGTCGCCATAATCTACCAAAACATGCTCTCCCTCCGCGCCGAGAGCGGCACGTCAGAGACCGCGGTCGCGCTCATGGGCACCGAGGTCGAGTGGATCACCGTCGCGGCCGAGTGGTGCCTCGCTGTCGTCCCGAACCTGGTCCAGGTCGCGCTGGCGATGTGGATTCTCGGCAACCAGCTTGGTGCTGCGTGTATCACGCCCGTCCTGATTGCAATTGGTAAGGCCTTCGAGGAATTATGCATGGGAGGTTCGTTACCTGAGTGAGCCATGCTAACGACTTTTCAACAGTCAGTGTGCTGGTAGCAGCGCGGCTGGGCAAGCTCATCCCGCCACGCCAGCGCCGCTGGCGCGAAGCCATCCAGAAGCGCGTCGGCGTCACCACCCAGGTCATGGGCGCCGTCAAGGGCGTCAAGATGAGCGGTCTCAGCGGCACGGTACAGGACCAGATCCAGGGGCTGCGGGACTTTGAGCTCGAGGAGTCCAAGGAGTTTAGGAAGATTCAAATCTCAAACGTCCTGGTCGGTGAGTAAACCTCTGTGACACGAACTGACGGCCGGCTCACAATCGTTTTTGCAGGCCAGCTTCCCTCCATCATGACTCCGTCAATCACCCTCGCCGCCTTCGCCATCGCCCAGCGCCTCGCCGGGGGACAGCCCCTCAACGTCGTGCAGGCCTTCACATCGCTCTCCCTGCTGGGCATCCTCATCAACCCGGTCTCCGAGCTCGTCATGGTCCCGCGACACCTCGCCATGACGATCGGCTGCCTCGACAAGATCCAGGAGTTTCTGGCGAGGGAGAAGAGGGAGGATTACCGCAACGTGAAATCGAGGAGGCAGGGCAGCCCAACGGAGTCCTGCAGGAGCCGACGCCGGATCAGCCGCTGATCAAGGTCTCGGAGGGTTCCTTTGGCTGGAGCAGTGATAAGGCCATCTTGCATGATCTGGATCTCGAGATAACCCGGCGACGATGACTATGGTTGTTGGTCCGGTCGGGTCAGGTAAGTCGACGCTGCTGAAGTCGCTCGTCGGCGAGACGTATCGCATCGCGGGAGACGTGGAGTACGCTTCGAGTCCGGAGGTCGCGTACTGTGACCAGGACCCCTGGATTCTGAACCAAAGCATCAGGGAGAACATCACCGGCGGCGCAGGCTATGACGCAGTGCTGTACGATAAGGTGATTGCGGCGTGTCAGCTGGAGGAGGACATCCGCCTGCTCCCGGACGCGGATGGCACCGTTGTGGGAAGCTCTGGAGCTGCCTTGAGCGGCGGGCAGAAGCATCGCATCGTAAGCCCTCTTTATCTGTATTGGTTTGTTCCGAGCTGATGATGTCCACCCAGGCGCTGGCTCGCGCCGTCTACAGCGGGAAGCAAGTCATCATCATGGACGACACCCTCAAGGGCCTTGACTCGAACACGGCCTCGAAATGCTTCAACGCGCTGTTCGGGGCTCAAGGGCTCTTGCGAAGCGTACAAGCTGACCAGAAGAGATCGGTCATTTTTGCAACTCACAACGGTAAGCCACCCCCCCCCCCCCCCCCCCCCCCCCCCTTTTCTGGTTGCGCTGAGAGATAACTCTGGGAACACGACCTAACCTCATGATTGTAGCTCAATGGCTCCGTTTCGCCGACCAGATTCTCTCCCTCGACGCCGACGGCAGGATCTCCGAGCGAGGTTCCTTCGAGGAGCTCAGCAAGTCCGAGGGTTATGTTAGTAAACTGCGGGTTACGCAGCTGAGTGACTCGGACGAGGACACGCCCGAGAACAGCGACGAAGAAGCGAAAGACGACGTTGAAGTGCCGAGGAGAGCCAAGCCTGTCGCCGCCGGGGGGGAAACCACTGGTGGCGAGAAGCTGAAAGCGAGCCGTGGCGCGGCGAATACGAGCTCGTTGCTGTATTACATCAGGTCCATGGGCACTTCGGCGTTCTTGCTGTTTGCGACGATGGTGCTGTTCCAGATGGGATGTCGGACGATGCAGCGTAAGACCATCCCTTATTGACAGTCGATGATGTGATGGGTTCTGACGACTTTTATCACAGGTCTCTGGGTCAAGTTCTGGGTAGCCGCCAACGAAGACCACTCTGATCCGAATCTGGGTATGTGGGTGGGAGTGTACGTCCTCTGGGGCGTCTTGACGGAAGTCGCTGTTGCCATCGAGACGTAGTAAGTTTTCCCGCCGGGCTGTTGACTTCTCAGCATCACTGACACATTTCAGCTACTTCCTGGTCATCATCGTCCCGCACTCCGCCAAGGGCCTTCACTTTGGAGTCCTCAAGGCCGCACTCGCGTAAGTCACAAGCTCCCGCCATCTCAACTCCAACTGACGCACATCACAGCGCCCCAATGTCCTTCTTCGTCAAGACCGACACCGGCGTAATCATCAACCGGTACCCCCCCTCTCACCTCCGCACTCAACCCACCATCTAACATCGCACACAGATTCAGCCAAGACATGAACCTAATCGACCTCCCCCTCCCCCTCGCCTTCATGCTCACCTTCGACTGTACCTCTCCCCCCCTCCTCCCCCTCCCTTACCGAACCACTAATCCCACAATCCAGACTTCACCCTCGCCATCGCCGAAATAGTCCTCACAACCCTCGCCACGCCCCAGCTAACCCTCCTCATCCCCCTCCTCTTCCTCGCCCTCTACCTCATCCAGCGCGTCTACCTCCAGACCTCCCGCCAAGTCCGCCTCCTCGACCTCGAAGCCAAGTCCCCGCTCTTCTCGCACTTCCTCGCCTCCGCGTCCGGGCTGGTCACCATCCGCGCGCTCGCCTTCACCGCCGCCGCGGAAGCCGAGAACCTCGCGCGGCTGGATATGTCGCAGCGCGCGTTCTACGTCATGGGGAGTCTGCAGAAGTGGCTCCTCCTCGTGCTCAACCTCGTCGTCGCGGCGCTGGCGGTGCTGCTGGTGACGCTGGCGGTGGTGTTGCGCGAGACGGTTGACCCCGGGTTGCTTGGCGTGGCGCTGGTTAGTGTGATGGGGTTCGGGTACTTGCTGATGCTGCTGCTGAAGTACTGGGCTGATTTGGAGACGAGTCTGGGTGCTGTGGCGAGGATTAGAGAGTTTCAGATGGAGACGCCTGCGGAGGTTGATGGGGATACGGAGGTGGAGAGTGCGTGGCCTGATCGGGGGCAGGTGAAGATTAGTGATGTGTCTGCTGCGTACGATGAACACCAAGTCCTGCGGGGGGTCAACTTGGATATCCAGCCCGGTGAGAAGGTGGCGATATGCGGGCGGACGGGGAGCGGCAAGTCGACTCTCCTCGCGCTGCTGCTCCGCCTGCATGATCCCTCGTCTGGGACCATTGAAGTGGACGGGGTGGATATCTCGACGGTGCCGATTTCACGGCTGCGAGAGAGTCTCGTCGCGCTCCCGCAGGACGCACTCTTCCTCCCTGGCTCCGCCCGGCGGAACCTCGACCCGCTGGCCAAGTCCCACGACGCAGCGATATGGGAAGCGCTAGAGAAGACGCGCCTGAAGAGCTTATTCGAGGACAAGGGCGGGCTGGATGTGGACTTTGAGACGGAGTGGTTGAGCGCAGGGCAGAAGCAGCTGTTCTGCATGGCGCGGGCGATGTTGAGGGAGAGTCGGGTGTTGTTGCTGGACGAGGCGACGAGCAGGTATGTCTTTTAGTTTTGTTGCCTGGGTTGTTATTGGGGTGTTGACTGACTGACGTGTTGGCAGCTTGGACCAGGCGACGGAACAGGTGGTGCAGGACCTCATCAGGAGCGAGTTCGAGGGGTGGACCGTCATTGTGATTGCTCATCGTCTGCAGGCCGTTGTCAACTTTGACAAGATTGTGGCGCTGCAGGATGGGGAGGTTGTCGAGTTTGATCATCCGAAGACGCTGCTTGAGCGTGGTGGTGTGTTTGCATCGTTGTGGAAGCTTCAGGAGGGGTGATTCCTGTAGACTTGGATATGTTGTACGATGTTATCTCCAGGTTCCGCGTTAGAGTGATAGAATGCTTTTCGTTGTCTATTATCCTCATTAATCTCATATCATTTTCGTAGTCTCATCCACATCCCTTCGATGCCTCACTTCTTCATAATCCCAACAGCCTGCGCCGCCAACCCCTTCACCTCCTCATCAGCAACCTCACCCTGCGCCGTCGTAAACGCCTCCGTCCACACGCCCCACCTCTCCTCGTTAAAACCCCTCCACTCCTTGCCGCCAAACTTGCCGCCCGCCTTGCCCGTCTTGGCCTCGAGCTTTGCGTCGCGGGCGGCGAGCTTCTGCAGCGTCTCGCCCGAGTACTTGATCCACAGCGACGCCTGCCTCAGCGCGGCGCTCGTGTCGGCGCCGGCGGGGTGCTCCTCCTCGAAGGCGGTGCGCAGGGCCCACAGGCCGTAGGTGGAGTAGTCGAGGGGGTCGGGGGTGCCCTCGGAGAAGGAGGCGCGGGAGGTGAGTTGCGCGAGGAAGGCGGCGAGGTTGTCCCAGGATGTCTTGTCCTCCTTTGAGGCGGATGCGTCGGTGACGTCTGCGGTGTTGTTAGTGATTTGCAAAAAATTCAGAGATTAAAGGCCTCAATTTGAGCGTTTCCCGATTAGGCAGGTTGATATCACAACACTGATATCGGCAGGTGAAGAAACGTGGAGTTTTGGGAGATTGTGAAACGCACCGAAATTCCAGAGATCGCGAGCAACCCATCCAAAGGTGGGCAGATCCTTCCAGACGACGCCGTCGCTGAGGTGCAGCGGCTGGCCGTCGGAGCCGGTGACGGTGGTCTCGCTCAGGCGCTGCACGAAGTCGACGAGGGGCGCCTGTTTTTCCGGGGGCGTCTGCTTGGCGGTCGCGAAGATGGCGTTGTACGTGTCCCAGAGGAAGTCTTCGAGGGACGACTCGGCGGCCTTGGCGAGGTCGTTGTATTTCTGGACGGTGTCGTCGAGGGCCTTCTTGTCGCCGCCGGTGGTGAGGTAGGCGTCGAGGGCCTTGTGGGCGGGGAGCCCCGCAATGGCGCTGTTCACGCTCATGTTCCTTTTCGAGTTTGGGAGAATCTGTGGTTGATGAGTTGCGGAATTGCTGCGAGGAGAGGTTGAAGTATGGAGAGACGACGGGAACGGTGACGTGTTGTTAACGGGCGTGTGGACGATGGACGTAAAGCTTGGAAGACGCGGAAGGCAGCCCACGTGGAGGCGTATTGGCCTCACTGACGTCGATCTCCAAGCACCGTGTCTTTTCAGCAGACACTGTGTGCAACGGCCCCGCATCTACCTCCTTTCGGCCCAGCTTGCCACGTTGCCAATCAAATCAATGTGAATGGAATCGCACTGGGAATGGGCAAGGGAAAGGTCCGGCGCGCTCCGGGCTCCGCGTCAGGCACCGTGGCACCGCAGGATAAGGCGAGGCGGGATGCAACGGCACGGCACAGGTCGTGGCACAGGGGCGACGCGCAAGCCCCAAGATCGCAAGTGTGGCTTTGATTTGCCGACACAGAAATCAAACAATGTCCCGTCTTTCTTTGTGTGCATCGAGTTGTTTGTGTGTTTTGCATTGGGCGGTTCGGCTGCTCGGCCCCTTCCGCAAAGAATCGAGAGGGGGCGGTAATTAAAGTGGAGCACTGCGTCCGGGCGGCCTCTCCTCAAGATTAAGCTTATGTTTTTTTCCAGATTTCAAGTGCTTTGATTGGCGCAGACGACGCCACACGTGATGTTGGCTTTGGGTTCCTCACTCAGCGCAGCTCGTCAGGGAGCCTCTGACACAATTCCTGGCGGGAGCCAGCGCATGTCAGGCACCCGAGGGGCCCGTCTCGCCGTCTTGGGGTCACCTTCCAAGCGTCCAAAGGGACCAAGACAGCTGAATGAGACGCCATCGACGGTCGGCAACTCACTTGGCGGACGGGAACCTTGCGCCGGCCAAGCTCTAGGCGACCCTCTCGGCGCCATCTGTTGTTTTCCTTCTGGCTTCTATTCTCGGGGGGTTTTTTTTTTCTTGGACAGCATTCCCATCTTTCGAAATCCATTCCGGTAGAAAATCGAGACCATCCGCCGGACAGTTTTATTAATCGCGGGCCGGCCCTTCCCTTTCACCCATCCATCCTCACTGCGCGTCTCAAATCCGTTACAGCAACAAACGCTGCACCCCGCGAGCCTCACTCTTCTCTCTCAACAACCTCGACTCATTAAATTTCACCTAACTCACCTCCACAACGTCGCATCATTACAACTCACCCCAATCTCATCCCACTCACTCCACCAACCATGGTCAGCCTCAAATCCACCCTCGCCCTGGCCCTCTGCGCCTCCCTCGCCGCCGCCAACCCCATCGCCCTCGAAAAGCGCCAGGGCACCACCGGCCTGGGCTCCATCCGCTGCGGCGACGCCAAATACTCCCGCAAGCAAGTCGACGAGGCCATCGCCGAGGGCTGCCGCCTCTACGCCAACAACCAGCAGGTCGGCTCCAGCGAGTACCCCCACCGCTTCAACAACCGCGAGGGCCTCACCTTCGACACCTCCGGCCCCTACCAAGAGTTCCCCATCATCTCGTCTGGAAACTACACTGGCAGTAAGTTGTGCACCCTTCCTCCCCCTCCATACACCCCGCATCCCTTGACTCGCAAACACCACCTCTTGGCATTCGATGTGTTGGGACTAACGTGCGTCCCGCAGGGGCACCCGGTCCCGACCGTGTGGTCTTCGACCCCGATTACCGGGGCAGCTGCGTCTTTGTCGGCGCAATGACCCACACCGGCGCCGTCCAGCGGAATGGTTTTGTGTCGTGCAATGAGAGCTCTTCAGGCAGCGGCGGTGGTAGCTCGGCCGCTTCGAGTATCACCACATCAGGATCGTTCGGGGTGCTGCTGCCTGTGCTGTCTTTGCTTGCTCTTACCGCTTAATGAAACCAAAAAATAAACAGACTTCCGGCTTAATGGACTAGAGGGATGGAGATAATAGTGGTGGGGCACATGTTGGGCCTGAGAGTTACCGAGGCCACTGACCTGGGATTTGCCGGTGCTCGGGTTCTAGGCCGAGAGGGACCGCTAGAAGGTTTAGGAAGTCTAAGCTAGATCCACTATAATAAAGCTGCGTTCACGCGTTTCAATTTCTCCTGGAGTTTGTTCTATTACAGAGGTGTATGTGTACACTGCACACGAATGGAATATTGATATAGAATAGTTAGGAAGGAAGGAATCGGGAACCATAAAAGTGTGAGCAAAAGGAAGGATTCGGGAACCATAAAAGCAACTTCTCCTTGTTGCTATTTTTTGTGATTCACCACTTACCCCCAGTTGAAACAGGATAGACTGCGGAGTAGTTGCTCACACTTTTGTGGTTCCCGATTCCTTCCTAACTACTCTATATCAATATTCCATTCGTATGCAGTGTAAACATACACCTCTGTATCAGAACAAACTCCAGAAAGGCGCAAAGTCTCTCTATAAATGTCCTAAGAATAATGTTGCTCACACGTGGCGCTGTCAACGACAGTCCAAATCTACAACTGTCAACGAACCCAAGTATTTATCACGACGAATACCAGTTAGTAGACTTAATGCCACATGCTTGATCCTCTAACAGATCTCTGTAATTCGACCGGTTTCATGTTACTTGTTCTTAAATGCTACGTCCATGTGCTAATTTCTCGTACTGATGGATCTAGCCTGTTTTATTAGATATAATAGCTATAATAGCTATAATAGAACAGATACTCAGTCTCTCTAAATTACTTATGGGGACAAAGCCGCAATCGTAATGGCCAACGCAGGTAGCACCACGACTTATGGACGGCGACAGTACTGATAATATGAGTATTACTTGTCTTTCAAGACAAAAGCCAATGCTTTCATTGCACGAGTTGATCTTCTGAAACCCCGGCCGCACGCTTTCTGTGATTGAATTCATAACGTGACGCTCCGGTAAAGTATAGTACGTTAGGTTTTGACAAAAGGCAGGATGTAACAAGACTAAACCAACCACGTCCAGTTTTATGCATACGATCGACAACTCTATCTTTCCATTACCATACACCATTTTGCTGCTGTCTCCTGTTCTTACTATGCCTGTTGTGCCTGTTGTGCCTGCACCTGTGCCGCTTGGTTTCGACGTTCCATCTGCCTCTGCATAAACTGGGCAAATTGGTGTCTCTGCACTCTCTCTAGTTGGGTTTGGACTTGAGGCGATACGGGATTGGACCGAAGCCATGCCCGAAGGTCCTTCCATTTTCTTATCTCCGGGGGGGGGGGGGGGGGGGCGCGGAACTGGGTACCAATCTGAGCCAAGACTGGTGGAGGGAGGTCCAGGCCATCCATCATAACCTGATGCGCCGGTGCCACTGGGGCACCCTGATTCCTCAAGAGGGAAAGCATCTCCTGCTGCCGTGCTACGAAAGGATGATGTGTGGTTCCTCGCAAGTTGTTAGCGGCCGGTGTCTTGTTCCCCGTGTCCATTGTATGTTGAAGTTCGGTGTCAGACGATCGTGAAAAACCCGAGATCTCAGAGGAGGGCTCCTGTGACGTATTCAGGTTTATCGAAGCGGGATATGTGGGTACCTACAAGCCTTAATTGCCCAAATTGTCCCCATAGGATATTGGAAACAGGGACTGTGTCAATCCAGATTGGGAGAGGTCCTCGTCGTGGGATTCTCTCTTCACACCACCTGGGTCTCGCGGGGGGAAAGGGTTGTAGGACGGAGGCACAGGTGAGGTCGAGGCCGGGTGTCGATAGTGTTCCTGCATCGACGTGTACGGAGGCTCTTGCTCATGGTGTTGTCGCTCGTCGGGATGGTTTGAGACAGACGAGACATCGGCGACCCGAATCATTGGTATGGATGGACCCAAAGACTCAGCAGATGCTGTGCCGACGTTCTCACGTAGGGATTGAGAACTTGGGAGAGACAGCACTATCGCGCTGGTCAGAGAACTGATTGAATATGCATCGAACGAAAAAGGGCCTCGAAAACTCAGGGAAATACAATACCATTTGACTGATTGTTGTTAAGATTGGCGTGCGCCGCCTGGCGTCGGACCCTTCGCGGCCGCTGAGGGCTGTGCTCAGTTCTTTCATGTCGTTTCAAAGCATCCAGTGACCAAAAAGGCAGATGCTTGCATCTTTGAATAGTGCAAGGATATCGTACGAGGTGAGAAACCTCGTGCTCCAAAAGACATTTCTCGGAGGCAAAGCCAAGCGTAGCTTTGGGGCATTTCTTGACACGACAAGTGAAAGCTGAATTGCCTAACTGGGATTTGAAGGCCCTCAGGGCTTCCGACGATATTCCCGGAAAGTCATGCTGATCTAGAAGATATCTGACAGTATTCTCGTACGCTGTAAGCATTAATGTGATACGGCATGCGACTGGATCGTTTTGCTGTGTAAGTTGATTATCGATTTTGTCTTTTCAAACAATTAGCAACAAGCCCTTGATTAAAAGAGAACTGTCGAACATGGATCCCAAAATACCTTCAAATTTCCGAAGCCTGTACTCGAGACGTTTTAAAGATCTCGCTCTCAGAAAGTTTTCCGCGTGTTTTGCCAGACTAGGGTAGTCGACCAGATATCTCAGGCGTGGATCCAACTTTTCGTTGCTGTCTGCATGTTCCTCTATAGGCGCACTAACATCCGTCTCGTCAAGTCTTTGTGCTAGATTACAGGCAAGAGCGAGAACTGGCGAATCGAAACTAAAGCCATTATCGGCTTCTGCTCGCAATAAAAGGTAGTCTGTCCAATGCTCAGTAGCGTAAAGGTGAAGACCGTGT
Source organism: Colletotrichum camelliae (assembly GCA_018853505.1). Classification (NCBI taxonomy): domain Eukaryota; kingdom Fungi; phylum Ascomycota; class Sordariomycetes; order Glomerellales; family Glomerellaceae; genus Colletotrichum; species Colletotrichum camelliae. The sequence continues at coordinate 1,431,821 of JAELVL010000008.1, read as the reverse complement.
TGACCTTGGAGGATTCTATATGCTCTTTCCTGTTGACTGCGTTCCCTCAGGAAGACATCTATTCCCGACAAAAGACACGCTAGAGTTGCCGAACAATGCTCTGCTAACATTGAATTTTCTTCGATCTGCAATCGACTTTCGGGCCGTTCAAGGAAGCTCAAAGAGGTTAGCGATTGGGCGAAGCTCCTAATTACGACACAGCAAAAACCTACCTTTTGACTGAAGAGTGAATGAAAGCAATTGAAGTGTCCTTTCTTTCTTCCAAAAGAGGCTTACATACGTCTAGAGCGTAGTCTCGGGCGAGTTTCTCCCCGCCCGGACTGTATTCGCTGAAGGTCATAGCTGACAAAAGTTCTAGCCTGCGCAAAGGCCGCTTTTGATAAGCTACCCAGCCAAAAAGACACCTGATACGGGTAACAGATCGAGTATCCTGTCGGTTTAAAATACCCGCAAGCAACTTCTCATAACTGCGTAATTGGTATCAGATCCTGAATTCCCGATGAGCATTAATGATAAACTTACAGCTCCTCCAACCCCTGCGGAAGTTGATTCAAAGACGTTTTGACTTCTTCGCTGCTGTAAAAGAGATTCGAGCCAAGGTAGTCGAGTACGAGTCGGGCGTACAGAAACATGCCTGAGGTTACAGTCAGAAAACGCTGGGTAGGCCTGATCTGGTGACCGCTTCCTTACCCGACGACTTGACGGCAATATCCTGCGCAATGTCCTCAATTTCTTTTCCGGAGAGGCCCAGTTGAGAAATGAGGTGAGTCGACAGCTCCAGTCTGAAACGAGCGTACGTATTGTCGAATAGAACTTTCCATGTGAAGCCTTTCGTCCGAGAGAAAGATTATATTTTCTTTCTTGATATGCTTCAGCGAGGGTGGGGTAAACTGGGAGGAGATTAACGCCTTGTAGACCGGACCTCCGGATACCATGGAGCGTGACGTGATTTGACTCATCAGTTTCGTGACTCGGGCCTGCGTGTCATCGTGACACTCGCCCAGACCGTCGATCACTATCCAGATGTACTCTTGTTTCCCAGCTTCTGGAGAACTCATTCTGAACACATCCCTCAGTAGATTCTCGAGGGCCGTCGTTCTCAGTGATCTTATTGTGTTGGTGTAATTGTCGTGAACGTGCTTAATTATGTCGCGAGACCGGGAAATCAGTTGCATAAGCAAAGACCGAAGTATCTTCTCATAAGCAAGAGAAGATGCACATGAGTAGGAACAGAAGTGATAAATGACGTCTTTGTCGCTGGCAACCAGGAAATCGACAGTTCGAGCACAGATGTGAGACTTCCCAGACCCTGTAGTGCCTCGGAGACAGAGAATGGGAGTATCTACGTTCGGTTTGAGCCATCTCTTTGCTGTGGGATGCTGAATGAACCACGAGCATGTTTCTGGATATTTCTTGGCTTCGTCGGAGATCGAGTCGATTATTTCGCGCTGCTCCGACTCTCTGTACTCCAGCCATGAGGCAATGGCTTCGTAGTTCTTTCTGCTTTGCTCCGTTTCTTCTGCATCGAGACTCTCAAGACTCTTGATATTCTTCTCGTTCCAGTCGCGGATGTCCTGTAGCATGCTTTGAGTATGGATGGTGTGCAAGGCGCTTGTGACTTTGTCGATTATGCCCCCATGGTACTCGAGGTCGTTGAATATGTGGTTGAATCGGCGCTCGAAGCGACCCCACGATGTCAGAAAAAGAAGCTCCCACCCTGTGCTTTATCATTAGCAACGAACCTCAAAGAAATAGATACCTCGCATGACTTACCGTTACGTTTGAGGAATTTGTAGGCATGCTTGTGGAATTGCACAATATCGCTGTAGAAGGCCGCCAAAGACTCTTGGAAGATTGGATTGGATGTAAGCTGGTTAGGTGCAGGCGTGTTGGTGAATAACGTGGACCTTTTTAGCGACGACGCAATGCGCGAGTACCCTTCCATGATCTTCTCAAATGCCTCGATATATTCCGATGCCATTCGGAGAATGAGCGTAATCGGTGCCCATATCCACGGCAAGAATGGGGTTCCATTGCATAGAGTGCCCATGACCATACTGTAGTGCTCCATTCCTGACAGCAGAGGCTCGAGCCGGCGCATATTGCGAAGAGAGCCACGTGCGGCTAGCCGATTTTCAATTTCGAGCGCAGCTTTCCGTACATCCCCAATATTTGTCGTTTCGCTCAGCTGCCAATCTTTCGGCGAGATGTTCGACTCGAGCTGCCTGAAGGCCGCACCTAGAGTCTGCCTCGCCGACGACGGTATTGGGGGCTGTCGAGGCATAGTGGAAAGTGCGACGAGATAATCGGTGTCAACAATACAAAACTTCGGGGGTTGGGAGGAACTTGAACCTCAAAAAGGGAGGGACTGCAGCAGAAGTACTGCCGGTTCCCACCATCTGTGGCTATGTGCCAAGAAAAGAATTTTCAGCCTGGTTGGAAGTGCAGGCCTCAACCGAAACACAGCCCCTCGTTCGACCAGCTGTCACAACCACAGGCGTGGAAAGTCAGCCTTGGGCCTACAGACGCGATCATTACACTCATCAGTGACCCTGGACACAAAATGTGTTTCGAATGAAATCGAAGCAATCGAATGAAATCGGGAAGTATTCCTTCAAGTCGCATCGACAGCACAACGGGCACTGTTCTCAAGGCAGTCGGAGAGCAGGCCAAAGGCTACAGGGGCAAGACGTGCTTTCGCTTGACACAGCACTTTGTTGGGCGCCAATTATCACCGTGTGCTTTAGTGCGTTGGTATTCATGCATGCTAAGCCCTTGTCCAACATGCGTGTGTTGGTTGGAGGTTTTCGATTGGGTGAATCTACCCCTCCACCATTAAGTACGCCGTATGACACGTCACGAGGCATTTTTACATTCCACACAGCCTGCACAGCCTGCACAGCCTGCTTAGCGAAGGGTGCGGACTTCAAAGGTTTAGAGCCTTACTTCACACGTCTTGTTCTTCCATGCTAGAATCTGGCATCTCAACCTTTTCGACCTCGATTGGAATTCCAACCATCGCTGAGAAGCTTACATGTATTATGAGCGGACGCGATATGGGTCCCGGCCAGGAACCTCCTCTACGCCCATCGAAACGACCGAGACTACAAGAGCACGTCATACAACCCCAGAGAGATCCCAGAGTTGGCTACTTCAATGGTAGCCAACAACACTATAACACCGAAAACTGGGAAAGTCAAAATGCGCAAACTGCCTGGATGCCCGGCCAAGAGCCAAATTCATATCTAGACCCACCGTCCATACCATGCACATATCAGTCAGATCTGACGACAGCGCCTGGCCAGGCGCCTTTGTATCCTCAACCATTCCATCTGATGAACGGCCCTGAAAATGAGGAGCAAGTCTGGCAATCGGGAGGCCTATGGTTCCCGAGCGCACAACACCCTTCCGGGTCCTTCTCTTTGGAACAGTTCAGCAGTGTTGGTATCAGCACAACACAGTGCCAGAACGTTGTTTGGCCATACTCACAGACCCCGGAGGCTTTGATTTTACCGGAGTATGCCAATCAGCTGCAGCCGCAGCCCGTGTTTCAACAGGTTGACAGCTTTGCGGGATCACCGCTGCCCACGTCTATCTCGTACGGCTACCCTGCTGGTATCCCTGGAAATGAGTCTACTTGTGCAAACTCTGTTCCGATACCGTTGAACAGACTTTCTGAGGCGGATATTGCCCAAGATGAGATCGTCTGTTTTGGCACCGTAGGTTCCCCGAAGCTCGGGGCTACGATTATGGGCTGTTAACAACATTAGGTTTTTGCCATTCCAGGACGAATTCGCTTTCGAGAAGCTAGCAGTGCCACCACGAAACTTCTTGTCGATTTGGAGTCGGGAAGTACCTTTACCGGTGTCGAAGAGTCGAAAGATATCAAGGGAACTATCTCATCAGATAACGGCTACAACCAAATGATTCAAGAAATGTTGAACGACAACGAATTGCATCTATATGCAATGTGTAATGTCAGCCACGCCGCCAATGGGAGATTCACCCAGGTATCGTGTTGTCTAGATATTACTGTTTATGGCCCGGCAGCAGAGTTTGAGGGGATAGGAGACTGGTTCCAAGCATACAATGTCTACCTCCAAGATCCCCGGGAATGCCATGTGGATAAGCGGTATTGCAACCCTCACAAGCTATCATTTAGAGGCATAGGAGCCTGCCCGACGGTATCAGAGATAGTGTCACAGAGTCTGGAGAAAATCATTTTCAAGGATATCACGGAGCCGATAGACGTGTCCGACATCTTGAAAAGTCGATCAGACTTGGAAGAGGCGATTCAACCCGACATAATCACGGCAGAACTGAAAAGGTGCGTCAATGTGCTTTCTTGCGATGCGAAGGGATCTTTGGCATTAATCATGGGACCTGAATTGCAGACATCAGAAGCAAGCCCTGACCTTTATGTTAAATCGCGAGCGAGGATGGGCATTCGATGGCGGGCAGTCAGACATTTGGAAAGTCGTATTCACAGCACAAAAAAGATCGTATGTTCTCATTCGCACGTCCATTGTGAGAAGCTACTGACTTCTCCAGTTTCGTGAACATGATCTCAGAATCAATACAGGATGATGAACCTCCGCAGTTCTGTGGTGGTATTATCGCAGATCCAATGGGATTGGGGAAGACTCTCACAATGATTGCTTTGGTGGCTACAGACATCGGGAAGGAAAAGGAAGACCCTAATTTTCAAACGGGTTCCAATCATGTTGGTGCAACGTTGATAGTTGTTCCTCCACCTTGTAAGCTGGCAGCCATAGCTTTCTATGTGGAGATACTGACGAAAGTAGTGCTGAGTTCGTGGGAAGAACAGTTGACTGAGTACGTTATCATACTTCCAGGCTACAAGCATAGTTCGCTGACTGAATGTAAGGCATGTCCTAGACGGGAAGCTAAACCACCGACGACACCATGGGAAGTCTAAGATGGCGGCCAACAAAGCCTCTCTCAAGGGCATCAACGTAGTGTTGACGACCTACCACACCGTGTCTGCTGAATGGAAGGCGGGTGAAGCAGACCAATCTTCCCCCTTGTTCATGTACCAATGGAGAAGGGTGATACTTGATGAGGGTAAGAGGATTTCTTTCACTGAGAACATGGACTATAATCCAAATGGAACACTAACAGCGCCAGCCCACTTCATCCGCAACGATGCTTCGCGTATGGCTGGTGCAGTCTGCGCGTTAGAAGCAGTCTCCCGCTGGGCTGTCACTGGCACTCCGATACAGAATCGACTGAGCGATCTCGCTACTCTTCTCAAGTTTATTCGAGCGTACCCGTACACAGATACCAAACAGTTTGAGATAGACTTGGTACACCTATGGAAGTCTGGACATGATGAGATAGCTACTCAGCGTCTGAAGCAAATGTCAGCCTGCTTAATCCTCCGCAGACCGAAGGGCACGATTAGTCTTCCACCAAAGCACGATAAACTCTGTGCTGTGGAGTTCACTCATGATGAGAGGATAGCATACAACGACATGCGACAAGGAGTTATCGCTAAAATCGAAGGTGCGCTCTCAAATGACTCAGGCCGCACCGAACGGTCTCATGCTACCGTGTGCCACAACGCGCTACAGCAGATTGAGTCACTGCGACTGTTTTGCAATCTCGGGCTCAGGTACAACGCCAGGCATGACATTATGGATGAAGATTCGACTTCGAACAATCATGAGTGGGTCCGTAGGGCTCAGCATTTATTCAACCTGCAGTTGCAAGAGGGCCCTGTCACATGTCTTGGTTGCTCATCTACTTGTGAGATAGATGACGCTATTACAGATCAAGGCGATTCGGAAAGGTCCAGTCACAGATACTTTCAATGTTTGCGATTCACCTGCAGCGACTGTGTCAGAAGATCTGCTCAAGTCAACCGAACTCTGCATTGTGGGCACAAGCCGTCGTGCGTCTCGGCTTCCATTTCTACGGATATCGGCAACATTGAACATCTTCCGTGGCCAGGCCTTGTTGAAAAGACGGCTACGGACAGCCTACCATCCAAAGTACGAGTCTTGATAGCGGATCTGAAACGTCAGCCACCTGATGTAAAAAGGTAAGCATTCTAGGCTTTTGATCGGGCGCAGACGTGGTCTAACTGCGTGAAGCATTGTCTTCTCGACCTGGAGAATGACACTTCGTGTCGTGGAGCAGGCATTAGACGTAGCTGGAAAGTCTTGTGTCAGATTCGATGGAAGCGTCTCGCAAAAGGAAAGGGAATTGGCCGTCGAAAGGTTTAGGAAGGATCCTGCGACATCAATCATGCTTCTGACACTTTCATGTAGTGCGGTTGGGTGCGAACATCATTTCGCCTATTGTTTCAATCGGAATGTGAGCTAATTCGTGTTCGCAGACTCACATTAACGGTAGCGACGCGTGTCTACCTCATGGAACCTCATTGGTAAGGGATCGAATTTAACATAGCTGCTCATCTAACTTTCTGCTGTACAGGAATCCAAACCTCGAGGAGCAGGCATTGGCTCGTGTGTATCGAATCGGACAAACTCGGGAAGTCACAACAATACGCCTTTACATACGAGACTCTTTCGAAGAGGTTAGTCGCATGAACAGTTGAGCTTTATTGAACGTTTGCTGTAGATATAGTACATTAACGCATGGTTTACTCGGCGGGTAATGGAAGTGCAGCAAACAAAGAAACAGCTCTCTGGTCTGATACTTTCTCCTCATGATGGAGATCGATGGGACGACTCTTTAACCGGCCTCGAGGTGAGTCCCTCTAGCATTTGTAGAGGCCTTGTAGGACTTGATAGGCTGACAACAAATTTCGAATAACGAATAGAAACTGAGGTCTTTGCTCTAATGTTGAGATCATGTTGGAGAGAGCCTTCTCGCTCTCGAGCTTTCTGCCGCTCATCTACTTTCAATGCCAAGTGCTTCAATGGTTTGAAAACTGGTCAAGTTGAAGCAGAATCAAGAGGGCCAATGCCCTGAACGTCGTGCTGTCGCGGATTTGTCCACTTCTTCGATGTTGATCTAAGGACGTGATGAAATGTCAACTACAAATAAATTGCAGTCTGTCCTGAATCCGCTAGTGGTCGGCTCCTGGGCTTAGATGAACCGCTGGAAGGTTTAGGAAGCCTGAGCTAGATCCAAAATAATGAAGCTGCTTCGGCATCTACCTTTTCTGTTCCTCATGATGGCCATTCTCCGAAGACCATTTACCGGGGTTAAGGTAGGGTAAAGGCCCCTAGATACGGATGCGAACATGTGCCGTCGCATGTGTTCATATCTTTGAGTTAATGCTCTTCGTCGTTATCTTCTAACTTTTCGTTTTTTGCTTTCGCATAGTAGCTTACTGCCCCCCTCTTTAACGAATAATATTAATTGCACTCTTACCTCACGCCCTTAGGAAGGAACTAAACAGTAATTGCCTGCAAATGGCACTAGCTGACTTAACTAAGGTATGCAGCGAACCCCTGGGGTCTCAATTGGGGTATCGCCGAAGCCAGAACCCTTCAACCCTCACGGTGACCATCGATATGTACCACTTAAATCAGGCCCACCGTTTGAACGCGTATGTGTTAAGTAGCTCAAGAGATTGATAGTAAGATTACAAGATGCAAGAATGGGCACTTCATCACTTCAGAACAAAACCAGCGATGCCTTGAACTACGCAGGTAACTATGAAAAAGTCGAAAAGAATGTGAAACAAAACAAAGGTTTATCATGGCAAATTTCTCCCCAAGATCCAGACGGACTCTTTCTTCGCGGTTTTGAAATGCTCCACAACCATCCGTCCTTTGTTGTGGTCTTGACGTCCTGGGAGCTTCAATCTAGAAAGATAAGCAGACGGCACCCTATGCTTTACCAACTTAATGAGCGTGGTGGGACGTCCTTGCTGAACAGTCACGTTCCCCGCTGTTCCATGATTTTGGGAATTCTGTTGTGTGGCTGCCTCAACCCACCACAAGGAATCGTCAACCTTCTTGAAATAATACGACCCTCGGTGACCCAAGTTAAAGTGAGTATTGAGTGGCTCGTCGGGCGTTCGACACTGAACCGAAGTATCCAATAGAGGGGGGCTTTTAATACCCGCTCCAGCCTGTCCGGGACACTCTACCCCGTCAACCTTGAGACAAGCGTTTGTGACGTACGCGAAAGTCGCACAAACTTGTGAGTCTGCAAGAATGGCTAGCCAGTCATTGCTTTTTAGCGGAACCCGAATGCCAGCGCTGACATCCCCGTCGTGTGGCCAGGAGATTGAGATGTACTGCCCGCAAGGAGTGACACCCGTTGGCATGAGGGTTTCGATGATCAACTTGGCTCTACCGAGAACAAAGTCTCGTAGAGATGATGGCAAATTCTCGAGCCAGGTTTGGAGAGTTTTCGAATCCACACTAGGCCTGATGAAGTGTTCCTCAATACTGACTCCTGGGGGTTGCAGTGCTATTGTGATGCCTTCAAGCATCTGAGGCAGCTTCGCATCTAGAGGAAGGTATAACGTGACCTACTCTCCGATCTACTTTTCTAAACTAATAATATTCTAGTACGTTAGTCTTTAATTTATAAAAAAACCCTTTATATTAAACTCTAATTTAGAATAATATAAACTATTTCATTTACATAAATACTATATATATTATAATTAGTTTATAATAATTATAAACTTAATTTATATTATACTTCTAAATTACTATTTATAAAATAAATTATAATTTTATTTAATTTATTTTATATTTATTATATTTTATTTTAATTCTTAGTTATATTCTTTAAAATTAATTTTAATTTATAGTTTATTTCTAATATAATAATAACTACTAACTTAAATATTTTATATAAATTTATTTTTATTATAATCTTTTTATTAGTATCTTTGAAACAGAAATAAAAGTAAAAAATATTTAGAAATATATAACTTAAATAATATTTCTAGTACTCTTTCTAATTTAAGTAAAATTAAAAAGATATTTTTATCTAATAATTAAATTTAAATAAAAGAATAAAAAGTAATATAAATATTATAAAATAGAATAAAAAGTTTATAATAAAGTAATTACTTTATATACTCTTATTATAATAAATATTATAATAGAATAAGGGGGAAAACTTATTAATTATACTAAGTACCTTACTTTAGAAAAAAAAACCCCTAAAAACACCTAAATACTTATATATTAATTTTCTAGCTAACTATAAAAAATATAAAAATAAGTATATAAATATAAGCCTAACTAAGTTATATTTTATCTATAACTTCTATCTTTTTTATCTCTTAAGTTATATAACTTCTTAGGAGAAAATAGACTACTAAAAAGAAATTTAGTAGTATTATCCTTATAATATTCTACTTTTTTTTAGCTTTAAATAACTTAAGAAGTATAATAAAGATTAAGAAAAAAGATAAAAAATAGGGCTAACTAAAGCTAAAAGAACTTAAAAATACCTATTTTTATTTAGTTTTTAAAGAGTAAAACTTAATAGATTTTTACTATAAATTAAACTAAAGGATTTTAGTAGCTCTTTTTAAAAAACTAGTTACTAAAGTTATTAAGAAAAATAAGAATTTTATAAAAATAAATATTTCTTATTTATTTACTTAGTCTTTTTTATTAAAAGCTAACTAAGTTTCTATCTACTTATATAAGCTATTTCTTTTTATAATAATACTTAATACTTATAAAACCTTCTATATAATCTATTACTTTAAAGTTAAAATATTAGAAATTTTAAAACTTAACTTTCTTTTATATATCTTTTAAGTCTTTCTTTAAGTAAAAAAAAGAAAACTTAATTAGCTTTACTTTATATATATAATATTCTTCTATACTTTAAAAACTTTATTATTAGAAGCTTTACTTCTTATAAACTTTTTAGTAGATTTTTACTTAACTTAAGTATTATTTATATTTTTTCTTATAGCTTTTTAGTATATTATATATTAAGTTTAAGCTATCTATTTAGTATAGTTAGAAGTAAATAAAAGTCTTAAAGCTATATTACTTATATAATATCTTCTATAAAGTTAACTTAGTAAATAAGAAATTCCTCTAAAGTATACTTACTAAGTCTCTAATTTTAAAAAAAATTAAACTTTTAAGTATATTACTTAAACTTAGTATAATAGAGCTTTTACTATATATTTTCTATATATACTTATTAATCTATCTCTTATTTTTAGTATTTAAAAGAGTAATTTTCTTATATAATATTTTTAGAGAAAATTAAATATATTAGATCTCTTTATTATAAGTAGATATCTAGGTTATAAGTATTTAAAGCTAGTTTTATATTTCTTTCTATAATTAATACTAATCTTTTTATAACTAAAAACTAACTAAGCTATAATAGAAATAGTCTTTTTTTTCTCTATTTTTATACTTTTTAGGTTTTATAAAACTTTAAGTTCTTTACTATAGTTTCTTTAACTTCTAAATACTCTTTTAGTAATTAGTTAAACTTAGTTTAAAATCTCTTAACTAAGTTATTATAAAGGTTAAATTTATTAATTAGAAGCTTAACTTAATAGTTATAAAGTAATTTATAGTAGTTTAGCTTAGTAATTTAGTAGTCTAAAGCTTATTATAACTAGAACCTCTTAATATTAGAATTCCCTTTCTATAGAATATAATAGATAAAGTTAATAATATAGAGGCTATACTTCTATAAGTTCTAAAATTCTCTAAGCTTACTTTTAAATTAAAATTAAAAAATAATAAATAAAGTATAATTAATAAGATCTTAAGTTTCTACTAATATTTTATAAACTCTATACTAATTTCTAATTATTTTTACTATATCTTAAAAATTTATCTTAGAAGTTTCTATTTTTATAGCTTAAATATATTTATTCTAAGTATTATCTAAATAAAAGTAGAGGCTGTTTTTCTAGTTAATAACTATAGCTATAGCTTAACTTTATATCTTAGTATATCTAATAAAGATAATAAAGTCCTAGCTTATAAAGAAATTATTATTTTTTCTATAAAAAATACTAAGTTCTAATTAAACTAAAGAGTTTATATAATAAAGATCTTAATATATCTATTACTTTTAATATCTCTTATTATAAGTTTATATACTAACTTAATATAATCTAATTTTAGCTTTTTACTCCTCTAAAAATATCTTAATAAGTTATAAAAGTTTAGAAGTACTTACTTTTATATAGCTTAATTCTAGTTATTCTAATATTAAGTCTTATTAAAGTATTAGAAACCTTTACTTTATTACTTAATTAGCTTTATATTTATTATATTATAAGTTCTCTATATTTACTAAAGTATAGAGAAATCTCTAGTAACTCCCAGTTTAAAAGTATTTCATAGGCTATAAAGGTTAATTAGTACTTTAATTAGTTTTATTATACTAAACTAAATACTAAAAAGGTAGCTATTATTAATAATAAAAAGAAATAATAAAACTTTTCTAACTACTTATTAAGTTCTCTTTTTTAGTTTAAATAAGTATTTATAGTAGAATACTTCTAGCTTTCTAAAAGTTTTTTTATAAGTTCTTAAGTCTATTTAGTTATTTAAAGCTTAACTAACTACTCTTTATATAGATATAAAACGTAGGTCTAAAGATACTAAGAGCTAGTAGTTAGAAGAGACCTAAAGAGTTTATAAAAAAGCGTGTATTGCTTAGGAAGAAGTTACCCTCTTAAGCGTCCTTAAATTATAAGCTTATAAGGCTTATACTAATTATATAACCTACTCCTTAGTAAGTACTTACTAAAGAGCTATATAAAGTAAGCATATTATAAAATAGATTACTATATACCTCCTTAGTTATAAGAACAGCTAAAAAAACCTTATATATATAGAAAAAAGCTTATAAACTAAAAATATTATATAAAGATATAAATTCTATAAGAAAGACTAATATATACTCCTAAGAAAGACTTATTTAGAAGCTTACTCCCTATATTACTATTAAAAAACCTTAAAAGTACCTTTAATTTATAATATATTTAGTTAGTTTTATAAATATTTAAACTATACTAGCTTATAAGTAAGATATATTTATAAGTAAGAGGTAATTAGTTCTAAGTAACTAGATATAAATAAAGGTTAAAAATTTCCTAAGCTTATATATAAAATCTTTTACTTTTTTATATCTTAATATAACTTTTTAAGAGGTTATTTTTATAAGTTTTCTATTTCTCTATTTATTACTTCTTATAAGTTTATATAACTTATTCTATTTCTTCTTATATATTATTATATTTACTTCTTTATAAGCTTTCTCTTACTTATAAATTATATTTATTACTTATATATATTTTTACTAATTATACTTTATAAAACCATTTATACTTACTATCTTTATATATAAGTAGAGTAGAATGCTCTAATAAGAGAATAAGATAATTATATAGGCTTATTATATAAGTCTTCTAACCCTCTTAATATATTCTTTATAAGATCTATCTCTTATTATTATTAATAAGTTTATTATAGTATCTAATCTTATTAGCTCTATTTATAAGTTTAATATAGCTTCTGAATATATATATTCCTATCTTTATAAGTACTAGCTTAGAACTATTTTTAAAGAAGATATTAAGAATAATATTACTATTTCTAAGTAACTTATTATTAATCTAGCTACTTATAAAGATACTCCTCTTAAGTCTATTATTTAGTAGTTTATCTAGGCTTAGTAGGATACTACGCATACTTAGAAGTATTATACTTTTACTCTCTATTCTTAAGAACTTAGTATTAATTTTATTAACCTATCTCCTAAAGACTTTAATATTATTATAATTATAAGTACTTATAAATATATAGATAATAAGGTTTTACTCTCTAATAAGTATAAGTATATTATCTTTTACTTCTTAACTAGTTATAATAAGTTAGTTTCTACTTATAAAGAGACTACTACTTAGGAAACTCTCTATAAAGTTAAGAATATATTACTTATTATTTCTTTAAGAGATTACTTATTAACTTTATTATAAAGCTTACTTTATATACTTCTTCTAAACTAGATACTACTTATAAAAGTAGTAGTAATATCCTGCTTTTTACTATTAAGTAAAGAGGTATATTTTAAAAGTATATTATATTATTATATTATAAGCTAACCTTTCTTAGAAGTTAAGCTTATTAAGCTTAGTAAAGCTAATTATAATATTAATGTAAGTAAGCTTTATAAAGTAAAGTACTTTCGTTATATAGTAAGTAATAGCTATAAAGAAGCTTTCTACTATTACTTCTACTCTATTAATCTTAGTTATTATAATTTCTATATTATATCTACTTATAAGGAGTATATTATTATACTTCTTAAGCTTAAAGCTAAGCCTAAAGAACTAAATATTTCTATTAAGAAATATAATATTATTTATATAGCTTCTAAGGTAGCTATTACTAAGTTTATAAGTTTCTTTTTTTTATAAGTTTATTCTAATACTAATAAGATATAGTAACTTAAATATACTTATAAGAACTAGTAGCTTATTTAGAACTTATATTATAAGCTTCTTATAGCTTCTTAGTATTATAAAATATAAAAGGTATATAATTAGCTTATTAATTAAGCTTATAAGTATAAAGCTAAGTTTAAAAAGAAGTCTTATAAAGTATCTAGCGCTTTAATTATTCTTTCTCCTATTAAAGTTAAAACTAAGCTTATAAGCTCTCCTACTTTCTCTATTTTAATAGTTTCTTATTATATAACTCTACTTCTAATAAGCTTTCCTTCCTTAACTTTATTTTATAAGTACTATAGTTCTTAGCTTTTTATTATTATTACTATTAATAATAACTCTAGTAAAGAGGATAAAGCTTAGAAGTCTCTATTTATTTTATATACTAAGCATACTACTTAGAACTTAAATAAGCTTTTAAGTATAGTTTCTGCTTTATAAGCTTCTACTTAAGTTTCTGTTTTTATTTATCTAGCTTTTTTAGTTAAGTATACCTTTAAAGTAAAGCTTTCTTTTAAGAATAATTATAAGAAAGTTTATACTAATAATATTACTCTTCGTAAAAATATACCTCTTTAAGAGTAGATTATTCCTAAGTATACTTTTATCTCTTCTATTACTAACTTAGCTCTTCTTAATATTTACTATATAACTCCTACTTTAAAAGCTAGAACTTTACTTTTTATTTTAGAAAGTAAGTTTTTTCTTATTTTAAAAACTTTAAATATATCTTCTTTTTATATATATACTAGTAGTATTACTTATTATTATACTTTATATACTATTTAGTCTTTATTCTCTATATATAGTTTTCTTAAATAGGATTTCTTAGATATCTATAATAAGCTTAATAACTTTATAAGATATAATAACTTTATTTCTTAGGAGTAATCTTCTTATATTAGAGATATTAAGAGCTTTTTAATATTTATAACTTTTCTAATAAGTATCTAGTTTATATACTTTATAAGCTTAATACTTTATATTAAGTTTATAAAGTTTAGTATTTTTATAAGTTTTTAAAGTATTTAGAGTTCTAGTAAGTAGCTCTTTTTAGTTTTAAGTCTTATATAGTTTTAGGTTTTATAAGAGATAATTTAGGTTTTTAAGTAGTTTAAGGTTTTATATAAATAAGAGAAACTCTAGTTTTTACTTTTATAATCTTATAAGTATAATATAACTATATATTTTATATCTATAAGGTTTAAAAATAAATAGAAATATTTAAACTTTACTTTTAAGAGATTCTTTATAAACCTATCTACTAGTATTTTATTAGTAAGTATATAGATAACTTAGAAGCTTCTTTTCTAATATTTCTATTTTAATTATATATTATAAATATTAATATACTTTAAATAAGTATTTATTCTCTCTCTTTTACTTATAATAAGTCTAATTATTTACTAGTTATTATAATAGATATTTTATATATTACTAAGTTTAAGTTTAATATTTTTAAATAACTTCTAGAAAGCTATTATTCTTTTATAGTTTCTACTAGACTTAAAAGCTTTACTTTAGTTATTAAAGTTATAACTATTACTTATTAGGTTATTTTCTATTAGATTAGTTTTCTAAATAGTATTATAAAGTATCTTTATAAAGATCTATATATAGCTTTATTATTTCTAAAAGAGGTATCTATTACTATAAAAAGAATTTAAGTACTTATAAACTTACTTCCTAAGATACTAAAGTAAATTGCAAAATATTAAGTTTTATATAAGTACTAAATAGTATGTTTTATAGCTACTAAATACTCTTAAGATAGGTTTATAAAGAATTAGAATAGAAATACTACTATAAAACTAATATCTATTCTAATAAAGATAGCTATATAAAGTATTAAACTAACTATCTCTTAGTAGATTTTAACTTCTTAAACTATTACTTACTCTAAGTTCTTTTTAAGTTCTATCGAAAAAAAATAGTATTAATAAGTAAGTAGTATTTTATAAATTAAACTTCTAAGTAACCTTCTTAATATATAAGTTATAGACTAAAAAGAGCTTTTCAGCTTTTTAGTCTTTTACTACTCTTACTTTTAAATACTATTTAATATTTCTTTAATCCTTAACTTTATACTTTTTTTTAATCCTATTAATAATCTTATAAGCTTTTAACTTATTATTTATAAGAAAAGATAAAAAAGTTATTAATATAGAAAATAACTATAACCTTTTAGTTAGAGTTTTAGAAGAGATAGAAGTTCTCTTTTAAGCTTTATAAGCTAAGTTTCTTAAAAGTTAAGCTAAATTCTTTATACTAGAAGAGTAGAATATTATAAAAGCTATAAAAAGCTCTATTTAGCTTAACTATATATCTTATAGGGGATTTTAAATACTTTATAAGTTTTTTAATACTCTGAAGTATCTTATAAGTAACTAGATTTCTATTTTTTAGTATTTTTATATTTAGAAATATATTAATAATATTATACTAATAAATCTTATAATTAAATTATATAGTAATTACTATTACTACTTAGAAAGTTTATACTATAAAAGTTATAGTATAAGTATTTTCTAGATCTCCTAGTTAAAGATCCTCTCTTATAATAATTTATGCTTTTATCTTAATAAAGTACCTATCTATATCTAGCTTATAAATAAAGACCTATTTTAGGGAGAGAGATTTTAAGTATACTTTTAAACAGTTTAATACTTTCTAAGTCTTAAAGTTTATAATTTTCTTAAGTTTTTTATAGTTTATAGTAATAAGAAGTTTCTAGAGCTATTTAGAAAACTTCTTAATATCTTTCTAAGATTTTAGTAGTAGTAGTAATTATAAGTAGTAGATTCTCATAGATTATAAGAGGGGCTTAGAAAGTAGATTTAGAATTAGTCTTTTAAACTTATAATCTCTATAAGAGTTCTTAGAAGTAATTCTTATTATTTTATAAAAAGTTTAATACTATTCTTTACTTTCTTTTATAGCTTTCTTTTATTTAAGTATAAAAGTAATAAAGAAGTAATTTTAATCTTTCTTATTAGATATTATAATTTCCTTTATAAAATTAATATAGTTATCTATATAAGTAGTAAAAATACTCTTTAGATTACTCTAGAAACTACCCCCTTTATAAGTATAGATCTAAGTATAAGTTTTCTTTATATATAAATACTTTTACTTTAGCTTAGAAGGTTCTTTTTATATATTTCTAGGGTTAGGCTAATCTTCAAGAAGAAGTATATTCTTATAAAAGCTATTTATTTCTATTAGTCTAGAGTTTTCTATATTTTTTAATAGAAACTCTATTCTACTAGTATATTCTAGCTCGTCTTAAGATTCTAGAGTAATAATAATAATATTACTTCTAAGACTTCTATTACTTAAAAGCTCTAGAATTTATCTAGAAAAATTATTCCTAAGCTACTACTCTATAGGTTTTAGAGACTATTTAGGAATAAGAAATCTATACTAAGTTCTCTTAGAAAGCTAAGTTTTCTTAAGTATAATCTTTCTGCTTTTTACGCTTTATAATAACTATTATATTATAATTCCTTTATTAAAAATAAAGTTATTCTTATCTAAAATACTAAAGCTTATAAGTATAGTAGAAGCTAAAAGAAGTTTCTTAATTTCCTCTACTACTATTCTTATAACTATAAGTTTAATACTTTCTTTAGTATTTTTTTTAAATAAAACTTACTTTTATTAAATATAATATTTTATAAAATAATAACTCTCTTAAGTATTAGAATCTAGATCTTATAGAAGTTATATATATTAAGTATATACTTTATAAAGTATCTAATATAGCTATATAGAACTATTTTAAACTCTCTTCTCTCTATCTTTCTTTCTCTTTCTCTCTTAAAGATATACTTTATAACTATAAATATACTTCTCTAGTAAAGTTAAGTTTCTAGGTTTTTAGAGATATTATAAGCTAGTACTTATATATTAAGATATCTTTTAAACTATTCTTTTTTAACTTTATTAGGAGACTTTTAGTTTATTAATACTTATAGACTTATATTAAATAAGAAGATTCCTATAAGTACTAATTTATCCTATAGCTTAAATAAGAGTTTTACTAAGTTAAATATCTATATACTTTATATAATTACCTCTTTTCTTACTTTTTTCCTACTTCTAATTAGTTTTTTTATATAAAGGGGGAGAAGTTTAATATTAATACTATTCTTCTAAGCTTACTATTAGTATTTAGTTTCTCTTTAAATTATAATAATAGATCTCTCTATATTCTATTTAATTTTATATATAAGAAGCTCTTTCTACTTAAAAACTTAATTCTTAAAAGTTTAAAATACTTAGAAGATTTTATAGTAAGTTTTATTTATAAAGTAAAACCTAAAAAGTTTTCTTATATATTTATCTTTAATAATAAGAAACTATAAAGCTTCTAAATAAGCTTCTAGGTAATTAAATAAGTTCTAAGAGATATATTAGTATAGTTATCTACTCCTAGATTTAAATAGTCTTTATAAGATTACTTATTATATATAAGTAGTAGAGTAATCTTTATACTTTAGATAAATTAGTCTCTTAATCTTTACTTTTTAAACGTTTTAAACTAAATACTTAAGAGCTTTCTAGCTAAAGTACCTAGCTTATAAGTGCTAGAGATATATATTATTTTTATATATAGGTTTAGAATTATAAGAGAGATACTCTTAAGAGGTTATAGCTACTAACTAAATAGTATTTATAACTTCTACGTAACTTATATTAATATAGATTTATAATAGAAGTAAAACAGAGTAATTAGAAATAGATTTATATTTACAAAATAGAATATTATTAATATATATAAACTATTTCAGTAAAATACTAAACTCTTCATAGTATATCTTATTAGTTTTCCTATTAAATTAGATACCTACTCTTTTAAGCAAGAACTTAGAAATAATATTAGTCTTAAAATCCTTAATATAATAGACCTCCTTAAGAGTGAGGTTTTCTATATACTTCTCTCCTAGTTTATAGAAAGCTTTTAAGAAGACCTTAATACCTACTTTATAGATTATAAGGACTTAGTTTCCTATAGTAACTTTCTTAGGACTCTTAAGTTATTAATAGTTTTATAAGTATAAAGAATTATTAACTATATAGTTTGAGGCTATAGTGTTATAGATAGAATAATACTAAAGAGGGCTTTTATCTTTATTAGTAATATTAAAGATTAACTTAAAAGTAGTGTTTAGTTCTTTAAGAGTAGATATAATAAAGTATAGTAGCTTAAAGATAATAATAGTAAGCTTATTAAGGTATAATTTACTTTCTACTATATATTCTTTTACTCTTATAATATTTTCTACCTTAATCTATTTCTTATTAATAAGGTCTTAGTAAATTATCTTTTACTTCTTTAAGAGTGTTTTAGTTTTAATATTATTAAAAACTTTAGTAGTTATTTATAAAGCTAGCTAATAAAGTGTTTTATTAGTTAGAGTAACTTCTATTCTTATATAATCTTTTAGAAGCTAAGAGTATTATAAGACTATTTTTCTCTAATAAACTCTTAGTAAAGATATTCTTTAGCTTTTTTTAGAGCTTTTCTAAGCTCTTAAAACTTCTTATTCTTATTAGACTTTAATTTTATAGAGTTTAATTCTCTTAAATTAGAGTTAAAGCTTCTTAAGTTAGAGCTTTATAACTATAAGTTATCTAGCTATCTACTAATTATAATAAATATAACCTTTATCTTCTTCTAATAAGTATTTATATAGAGGATTTTAAAGAAGACTTAGTATATTTTTTAATACTAGGAATTAAATACTTTTAATTATTTTCTTTATAACTAATAAGTTTCTAAAGCTATTAGTAAGCTTATTTAGGAGTAATCTATACTTTAATAGCCTAGAAAAAAGTTCTAGCCATAAAGTTTTTTTAGACTTTAGAAATCTTATAAGTTAATACTTAGTAGTAATAATTAAGCTATTACTTATAGAAGTTAAAAAGGTTTATAGTTAAGTAAGCTATTATAAAGAATAGTAATATAGTTCTCTCTAATAATAAACTATATAGCTAACTTACTTCTTACAATATAACTTTTAAGAAATCTTATTAGTTTTTAGAGTAAGAATAAGTTCTAATATAAGATATTTAAAATAGAGAGGTTAAAAAGTTCTTATAAAAGTAAAAACTCTAGAGATTAATCTATATTTTTATCTAATTTAGAAATACTTAGAATGTTTAAGTTAAAGCTTAAAAGCTTTATAAGAGAAAGCTTTAGTTAGTATAGAATAAGCTTTTCTTAGCTTATTTATAACTTATAGCTTAACTATAGTTAAAAACTTAATATTTATATTTATAAAGACTTAGTTTAAAACTTATCTTAAAAATAACTTATAAACCTTCTATTTATTTTAAACTTCTATAGTAATATAGCTCTACTATTTAATAAATATTTTATATCTAACTTAGAAAAAAAGATCTTTAATTTTAGTAAGTACTAGCTTAGTAAGCTTAGTAAAGTTTTAATTTTAAGCTTAACTCTAGACTAGTATAAGAGTAGTAAGTAAAAGAGTATTAGAGACTTAATTAACTTTATCTTTATTAGTAAGCTACTTAGTAGTATTAGCTTTAGTAAATAGTTACTACTAAGAAAGTATCTACTACTAAGAGTTTATAGTCTACTATTAAAAGTTAGTAACTTTATCTTCTAAGTCTATAATATCTTACTTATTTACTTACTCTATAATTTATTTATTATAGTTATTCTTTTCTAAATATTAAAAGCTTCTAAGTAGTCTTTAAGAGAAAATATATTAAAACTATTATTACTTCTAAAGTTAGAAGTATCTAAGCTATCTAGATTAATAAAGTCTTAGATATTATAAGTAATATAAATAACGTTAAAGTAATTATATTAAACTAGTTAGTTTTTATAAGTTTTTAGAATAATCTTATTAGCTTTAAGATAAGTATTAATTTCTAAAGCTTTTATAGATAAGAGAGATATCTTATAAAGAGTAAAAAATAGTTATATATAAGTATAGAAGTGTAAGAAAGAGAAGAAAGAAACCTACTTATTTTATAAAATATTTTAGTAGTAATAAAGAAATAAGATTAAAGTTCTAATAAACTAAGCTTATAACTACTAAGAACTAATAGTTAGAGAAAACTTAAAAAGTTTATAAAAAGGTATATATTACTTAGGAGGAAGTTACCTTCCTAAGTATCCTTAAATCATGAGCTGATAAGGCCTATGCTAATTATATAACCTGCTCCTTAGTAAGTACTTATTAAGAGGCTACGCAAGGCAAGCATATCGCAAGATAGATCGCTACAAAAGATCTTTATATATACCTTTAATCTTTTTAATCTTTTATAAGTTATTCTAGAAGTTATACTAAAGAGGAGATTAAAAGGAAGAAAAGATTAGAGAAAATTAGTAAGATATAATAAAGTTATTCTTAAAGATAAAGAAAAAGCTTTATTAAATAAAAGAATACTTAGTTAAGCTTATATTATTAAGTAAATAGGAAATATTTTCTAGTAAATAGAAAAGAAATTAAAATTAGAGTTAAAGTATAAAATAACTTAGTAATAAATTATTATAGTAGAAAGATTACTAATATAATTAGTAGAGATATTTTAAAAGTTAAAGAAGAAAGAATAAGTTAATAAAGTAGTAGTTAGGCTTAGTAAAAATATTAAAATAAAATATAAAAGTAGTTATTATAGAAAGAAAGTTATTATATATAAAATAGTTTATTATAAGTTATTTAAGTTAAAATACTTCTTTTTATAAATAGTAGTAAGAAGGCTTTTAATACTAGTAGTTAATATACTTTCTAATTTTATACTTTTTAGGTATAAAAAAAGCTAGTTAAGCTTATAAAATAATTTACTAAAAGTAAAGTTAGTTTATAGTTATTAGTTTAATTATAAATACTAATAAGACTTTTAAATAAGGTTAAGTTATTAAGAGGGAAGTTAAAAAGAAAGGAGATAAATTAGTTATTAATTATAATAGTTAGTCTTATTTTTTAGAATAGTTTCTTAGGTTATAGAAAGTATAATTAGGCTTATAATAATATATTTAAGAAGAGAAAGCTAATATTTATAATAGTAAACTATTTAAAGTAAAGTGAACTTTTAAAGATTAATTATAAGATACTTAGAGTAGTAAGCCTCTTTTTTATAAATAGTAGCACTTTTTAGATAATATATTTCCTATTACTCTTACTATTTATACTTAAATAAATATATCTTTTTTAGCTTAGTTAACTTTAAATTAGCAGTAAAAAGTTTTTTAAGTTATTAGTTTTTATTTTATTAATAGATTACTATAGTAATATACTCTTTAATTATTATAACTACTATTTATTATTATTAACTACTCCTCTTTTTAGATATAAAAAGGCGCCTCTCTTCTATTTAGCTATATCTTTTTTTTCTTCTATATAATATATCTATTTTTATAAACTCTAGCTTAACTAACTCTTTATAACTATAACTTTAACTTTCTAATTATTATAATATAAATATTAAGATTAACTCTAGTAACTCTTATAAAACTACTTCTAATATATTATTTAAACTTTTTCTTTTCTTACTTATTCTAGCTACTACTTTCTATAAAAATAAAAATAAGAAGTATTATTAGTATTAAGCTATTATAACTACTTTAGTTATAATATATTCTTTTCTAGCTCTAACTAGGTTTTTTACTAACTTATAAATAAGCTTCTCTTTCTTTTAAATAGATATCTATCTTAAGTCCTATTAATATAGTTTAATATAAAGTTAACTTTATAAATAAGCTAAAGCTAAGTAAATATAAAGAAAGTATTACTATATAGTTCTAATATTTACTTATAAAGTTTACTTTAATATATATAACTTTAACTTAAAATAAAGAAGTATTTCATAATAAGTTATTCTTTACTTAGGAAGTATATATTGCTAATAGCTATACTAGACTTTAGAGTTAGTTATACTAGAAGCTTAATAGGTTTAAAGCTATTAAAGCTTTATTAATCTATATATATAATACTTATAACTTCTAGTTTTATAATAGATATTTTAAGTAATAAAAAGAGATAATATTTAAGAAAACTAATACTAGAAATACTATTACTACTACTTCTCTATTCTAAAAGTATATTTCTTATTAAACTAAATAGAATAGATTTTATTTAAACTATATTTACTATAAAAAGAGATTATTTTATTTATATAAACTTAATTATAACTAAAAAGAAATAAACTAAGTTAAATATATTAAGAAGAGTAATTCTTAGAAAAATATTTTTAATAGTATTTCTTAGGTAGATAGTAATAGAGTTATTTTATTTCTTAATAAACTTAATATTTTAAAAATATAATATAAGTATAATATCCTTAGAAACTCTCTAGCTATATTATACTCTATTATAACTAAAGTTATTATAGAATAAAAGAATTATTTAAAGTAAGAGTAAAGAGTATTATAAATAAGAAGGAAGGTAAAGAAAGTTATAATAGTAGTTTTAATAATAAAGCTATATAAAAAGTATTTAGTCTATCTTTAGTTTGAAATTTTTAAAGATTAGTATTAGTTTTTTCTAGGTTTTTAGTATTTTTAGTCTTTATATATAGTTAGGTTTTATTATTTTTATATCTCTCTTTCTTTTATAATAAGTATATCTTAAGTAAAAGAAGTAATATAATAGTATATTACTATAAATAATATAAGAATAACTAGTAATAAAATATTAAATATAAAGTTATTTATTTAAAATAATAAAACTTATAAATATATAAACTTAGCTATCTTTTAGTTCTTTTATATCACTATATTACTTATTAAATTCTTTATTCTTTATAGAGATACTTACTACTAATTTATTTTTCTTCTATTATTTATTAATCTTAGTTTATAAAGTTTAATTTTATTTTTATAATTACTTAATTTATACTTTTATAGCTTTAATATTATCTATTTCTATTTTTTCTAGTATAGAGAGTTTATTAAAGTTAGGAATTTCTACTAAGCTTAATATATTGAGTCTAGTTAGTTTATAATAGAAAAAACCTTAGTTATAGCTTTATTAAAATCTAATTAGACTTTTATTTTCAAGATATTATCTAGATAGCTATTTTTATTTACTATAAATTTCTTTAAATAGTTATTAATAATAGTTTTTTTAATAAGTAATCTAGTAAATATCTCTAAAAAATAAAATAAAATATAAAGAGAAATTCTCTAAATATAAGAAAAGCTAAGCTAATAAATACTAAGCTTACTAGAAAAGTTTTTATTAATAGATAGCTTTATATTATATATAAGAATAATATTTCCTATTTATAGCTTTTAGTATTATATTTTATATTTATTCTTTTAATTATAATCTTTAGCTACTTAATAATACTACTTTATAATATACTTAAAAGTAATATAATAATTAGAATTAAGTTATTTAAATATTTATATATATAAAAAGCTTAGTTTCTATATCTATAACTCTTAACTAGTTTAGTACTTACTAAATAATACTTTTTATTTTAATTAGAGTAACTAGATTATATCTATAAATAAGGTAAAAAAAGGAGTAACTAGTAGAAGACCTAACTAATATTTAATTAGTAAAAATAGCTATATAAAGGATAGAAGTCTAATTCTTAGTACTAAAGTCTAACTAAGTTATTAAAGCGTAAATAAGAAGCTAATAACTCTTTTTAATAAGTCTATTTACTTTTAAGTTATATACTAAAATAATAAAATATTATCCCCTATAAATTTAATTAAGTTTTTTAATAAACCCTTTATTTTTAAAGCTTTTATTAATAGTAAGAAGCTTATAAATCTTATACTAATAAATAATATCTTCCTAAATAAACTTAGCTATTATCTTAGAGTTAATATTCTTTAGTAGCTAATAAGTTTTTATATAGCTAGTTAATATATTATAAGCTTTAACTAAGGAATAGTTATTAATCTTCTAGATATCTATATAAATATATTAAAAAAGAATACTTAGAAGTATAGAAAAAGTATAGAGGTTTTTAAATTAATATAGTTAAGTTTAAGTATTTAAAAAGTAGTTTTTCATAGTTATTTATAATTTAGTATATATTTTCCTAAGTATACTATTCTCTAAGTTTTATATATATAGTATCTTTTCTATAATAGCTTCTTTTATATATATATACTAGATAAGTTTCTTTTACTCTTTTTTATTATCTACTACTTTTCTTAGTATAAGATTTATTTTTATACTTTTCTAAAAAAAGAAGCTATTTTAAAAGATATATTATACTATATACTATTTAAACTTACTAAAGTTATACTAAGTTATTATCTTTAGTTAGTTTAAAAAGAACTAAATATTTAGTAATTTACTAAGATATTTAAAACTGAATCTATTTAAAGTTTAATAAGTCTTTTCTTCTTAAATATAGGTTTTTATTTAGTTCTATAGTATAGATAGAGTTATTAATTATTTTATTTAAATCTCTTTCTTACTTAACTTTAAATATTAAATTCTTTAGCTAGTTTTTATACAAAGCTATCTATAGTACTATTTCTTATACTAAATATATATTAAATATTAAAGTTAAATATCTTAATTTACGTAATTTATTATATAAGAATAATACTTAGTAAATCTAAAGTAGTATTACTAATCTAGTTTATAAAGACTTTTATATTAATCTTTAAAATAAACTATACTTTATAGAGATAATTCTAAAGCTTCTTAAAAATAAATAAAACTAACTAAAGCTCTAGTTTATTTATATTATAGTTAAAAGCTATACTTATCTAGATTCTACTTTTATACTTAGTAATATATTTTTTACTCTAATAGTATTACTTAAAGATAGTACTTTATTTCTTAGAGTTTATATTAGTAGAAAAGTAAATTTTACTTACTTCTTTATTATAATTAATAAGCTAAAGTAATAAAGAGCTAACTAAATAAAACTTAAAAGTTTTTATAATTAATTACTATTTAAAACTTTATTTAAAAGATATATTTTTTTAGAGAAGCTTTATAAATAGGTCTAAAATAGTATTATAGTCTTTAATCTATATATAATAAAATCTAATAATCCTAAATAAGCTCTTAATAACTATAATATTATTATATTTTTCTTATTTAAGAATCTTAATAACTTTATTCTAATTAAACTTATATTTCTTACTACTTACTATATATCTAAGAAAGTTAATAATAAGTTAGTAAATTTAAGATTTCTTAAGGGAAATAATACTAGTAAATTTAAAATTCTAAAATACTATATTAAGGTTTATAAAGTACTTAAAAATATATAAATATATCTCTAGTAGCTTAATAAG
This sequence comes from Colletotrichum camelliae, assembly GCA_018853505.1. Lineage (NCBI taxonomy): Eukaryota > Fungi > Ascomycota > Sordariomycetes > Glomerellales > Glomerellaceae > Colletotrichum > Colletotrichum camelliae. The sequence continues at coordinate 1,406,154 of JAELVL010000008.1, read as the reverse complement.
CTAGTTATTATTATATACTATTTTCAGCTTTCTAATAGAGATATTATTAAGAAAAAGCTAGTAAATATTTAGCATAAAGTTATAAAAGATCTTTATAATAACTCTTATAAACTAAGTAATTAAATTTATTATACTTTATAATAAAGTATATATTTTAAATAGCTTAAAAGGAGTAGTAAATATAGTTAGGTCTTAGCTTTTTTTATTAAGAGAAACCTAGTTATATCTAGAGAATAAGTCTAAAAAACTTATAATTTTATAGTTAGTAAAGTTTTTAGAGAATTTATTAGCTTCTAGAGGAATAAAAGTATCCTTAATACTAATCTTATTAAGTTTTATATATAAATTAATTAGCTTTATATTACTATCTTTCTTAGTAATAAGAAACTAAGTATTTCTATATAACTTATAAAACTCTTTAAATACTCTCTATATAACTTATAATCTAAATATATTAATAATTTTATTTTATAAAACTTTTAAGATAGAAATTTTTTTCTCTTACTAAGTAATATATTAAATAGTTTTAATCTTCTATAGTAAAGCTATTTATAGATTAATATAGCTATATTTAGTGAAATCCTATAAATACTTTTTCTCTATTAGTAAAGATATATTCTAGTATTTTAATCTCTCTTAGTAAAAGATATAGCTAAATAACTTTAAGCTTTAAAAACCTCTCTAGTATAAACTAAATATTTTAGTTAAACTTTATAAATTATAAGTATATATAGCTAGTAAAAAGGGAATCAGAAGGCTAGAAATAGCTTTTAACTTCTTAAGTTAAGATTTTCTTTTAGTTTTTTTAATTATCTAGAACTAAACTATCTAAAAGTAAATTATTAACTAGATATACTTTCTTATCTTTTTACTTATATACTATATAAATCTTTATAAAGTTCTAGTTAAATTTATAGTTTTCTTAGTATAAGTTAAAAAGCTTCTAGTTCTTTAGAATACTATTAAGATATTATTAGATTTTAGTTTTCTTAAAAAAGTAAGCTTTAATAGTTTTTATTACTAGAGTAATTACTACTTTTATAATTATACTAAGAATATTAAGTATAGCTAAAAGTGAGATTAGAGTAAAATATTAACAATTCTAAGAAGTCTTTTTCTTATTTAAAAAAGTCTTCTTTTTTATAGTCTATTATAATATTAGTATAATAAATTTAGACTTTTTATATATTATTTATATTTTAGTTAGGCTTACTCTAGTTATAAATAGATTTAGATATATTATAAATATTTTATATATAGTCTTCCTATTTTAGAAAATAATACTAGATTTAATATAAGGAATCTAACTATATAAAACTAACTAGAATACTAATTTTTTTAAATTTCTTATTCTTATACTTTTTAGCTTTTATTACTATAGTAATAAAGCGTTTAAAGTATTTAAAAATAAGTTTAGTAGAAATAATAAAGAGAAATTTAAAGAGTAAGTTATAATTAACTATTTTAAGGTTTATAACTATTATAATTATTATAACTTTATAGTTATTAATCTAGATAGGTATATAATAAGCTTTAATAAAGTATAGCTTTAAGTTACTTTTAGCTATTATTCTTATAGTTAGAGTTATTATTAAAATAGAGATATTATAGATTAAAACGTATTTATAGCTAATAAAACTAGACTTAGCTTTAGTATTAATAATACTTTATATAAGAGAGTAGTTATTAAGATATTCTCTACTAATAATAACTTTTAAAATAAGCTATAATATAATAATTATAAGCGCTATCTAGTTTATAGTTATAAAAACTATAGTTTTAACTATAAAGATCTTTAGATAGTTTTATATTTAAACTATATTATTATACTTAGTTATTTAATTAGTTATTAAGTCCTTTTTTTAGAAGTTTTAGTAAAATTAATAAAGTTAGTAGAAATAGATATATAAATAATACTTTCTAAGTTATCTATAAAAGTATACTTTTTCTAATAAACTCTTCTCTATACTTAAGCTAGATTTTATATACTTTTTTAACTAGAGAACTAACTAAGCTATAAAGCTTATATAAAATAAGTTTATTAATTAGTTCTTTATTCTTAATAGTTTTTCTATTTTAGCTATTAAAGAAAGTAGTTAGCTAGAAGTTATTTTTTAAATAAGATATTTTTAGAATAAACTTTAAAAAGAAACTTTAATTATATTATTAATTATTATTTCTCTTTTTAAATTACTTACTCTTTCTAGTTCTAAGGTATTAAAAAGAATAGAAGTTTAATTAGAAAGTAACTTTTCTCTTATCTTAATATCTAAATCTCTTTTTTACTTTTTTAAACTATAAAAACCTCTTTTATTCTCTATAGCTTTTTTTAGTAAAACTAGAAGCTTTTTAAAGTAAGTTTCTATAACTTAAAGGTTTTTTAAAATAGTAAAAGTATTTTTAATATTCTAAATAGTAAAGTAAACTTTCTTAAAAAGGGATTTTAGTATCTTCTTTTTAATTTTACTTAAATTTAAAAGCTTTAGCTTTTTTATAGGAATAGATTAACTCTATATATCTTTAATTAAGTAATTATAAACTTAGAAGCTATAAAATTAAATAAATCCTCTTTTATTACTATTAAGTTATAATAAGTTATATAGATTTTCTCTGTTTATCTTTATTAACTACTAAAACCTAAAATATAGAAACCTAACTATTTACTTTTTTATTAAACATTATACTACTTTCTTTTATAAACTTATAGAATACTTTAATTAAGTTAAAGTAATTTTAATCTTAGAGGACTTCTATAAGTATAGACTAAAGTCTATTAATATTCTATTTAAAGATCTTAATAGCTTAAACTTTTATAGCTTTATAGCTATCTTAATTCTTTAAGTATATAATAATAACTTCTTAGTTAGGCTTACTTCTTTATTTAAATAATATAATAATTATCTAAGAGATAAAGAACTTATTATTCTAAGGATTATAAAAATACTATTTTTAGAAATACTAGATTAAACTACTTTATTTATTAGCTATTTTTTATAGATAATAGCTTTCTTTAAAATTATAATCTATATAGCTTATATATTAATACTAACTATATAATCTATAACGAAATAGCTTAAGGTTCTCTTTATTAACTTTTATAGAATAGACTAAAAATAGTTAGTTATCTTTTATAGCTAGAGAAACTTAAGTAACCTTTTTAGAAGATATTTTCTAGTTATCTATTACTTTTACTAAGTTAGAAAATTATTAGTTTAAAAGCTAGCTCTAAATACTCTTTATATTTTAATTAAGTTTAGATTTACTTTTTTTATTTATAGAAAAAAAACAGTATCTCTTTATAAAACTTATAGAAGTAGAAGAAATAAAGTATAAATAAGAACTATAATATAAAAAGTCTACTTCTAAATAACTTTAGAACTAAGCTAATTTATTAAGTTTATTTTAAACTTATTAAAGTCTCTTTTTTTAAATAACTTATAGATATTTAATTTTATTAATAAAGTAGTTCTATTTAAAGCTAACTAATTAAATCTTAATATAGTTATATAGATTATTTAAAAGCTACTTATAATATTAAGGTTATATTTTATAGCTTTAGTTTAAATATTATTAATTTATTAAATAAACTTTATAGTAGCTTTATAGTTAAGATTATTAATTATTAGTATTAAAGAGATAATCTAGCTAATTTAGTTATTTAGAAAGTTTTAATAGTTTTTATTTATAGCTTTATAATATTAAATTAAATACTTTTTTATTTATCACTAGGTTTTATTAGAAAATTAGACTTAGTTATTAACTTAAAAGAGATATCTATATAGAATATAATATTAGTACTTTAGAAGTATTAGTAATATTTACTATTTTAGTAATAACTTTATAGCTTTTAATAAAGTTTAGAATATTATTTCTAGAAAAGAATAATACTTTAGCTATACTAAGCTTTAGTATTTTAAATTTTTAAAGTTTATACTTATAAAGTTTTAATATCTTCTAATATAATTTAATAAGTTCTAGATAGCTTTATATTACTTTTACTTTAGAAGAATCCTTTCTAAGTATTTTATTTATACTTATAACGCTACTTTTAAAAGCTATAGCTTTAAAGATTTTAGTATTAGTAACTACTTTAGAACTTTAGTTAGAATTAAGAATTAAAGAAAGCTTTTTTTATAAAAGTTAAGAGAATAAAAGACCTATAAAAAGATTTATTAATATATTACTAAAGCTTAAGTTAAGCTTACTATCTATTAATTTATATTTAAGACTTTTATCTTAAACTTAAGTTAAAATTTTTAGAACTCTAGATTCTAGTAATACTATTCTAAAAAGGATATTACTAAATTAATAGAAGAAGTAATAGAAGAAAGCTTTTCTAAAGAAGTACTTTATAAAACAATAGAATAAAAGTTAAGTATGATAAATATTTTATTAATAAAAAGAATAAAAAAAGGATTCTTATAATATACACTTAGAAAAGTAATAGAAAGTAAGAGTAGAAATAAAGAAAGAAAGAGAAAACTTTACTATTATTTCTACTTTTATCTATTTTTTTATTTAGTAAGTATATCTATATTTATTATCTTTCTCTTTTTCTATTATCTTAATAGTATAGTTATTTTATATTTTTAACTTCTTTTTTCTCTCTTTTTATAGAAAGACAAGCTATTATTATTAGTATTTTCTATAACTTTACTTTATAGTACTTCTCTTTTATAAATTAAGTTTAGGATTTAATAGAAAACTTAATTAAACTATAGTATTAACTATAAATCTTAAGAAATATACTTTATACTAGCTACTTATTAACTATATAAATCAATAAAAAGGGGAAGTAATAGAAGAGATATATATATCTTCCTTTCTATAGAGTTAATATAGAATTATTCTTAGAAACGAGAAACGTTTTTAGTTAGATTTATAACACGTTCTCTTTATTCCTCTTTTAAAGGGCTAGTATAGTTATAATATTTTTCTTTTTTTGTTTTTTATACTTTTATTTATAATAGTTTCTAATTTAAAAAACTTAATTCCTAATATTTCTATATATAGGTATAACTTAAATTCTAAGTTTTTAAGCTTTTTTAATATCTCCTTTACTAGTTAATATATTATTAGAAACTTTCTAATAAGTTTAATTAAAGAGAAGTTTCTTAAGATAAATTAATTAGTTTTACTCTTTTTAAAGTTTATAAAATAAATAAGCTAAATCTAGTTACTTTTATATCTTTAGCTTTAAAAATAAGAAAAGAGTAAGTTTAATTTATTTTAATTATCTTTAAATTATTATAAAAACTAATATATATAATATATAATACTTTTTAAATAAATAGATAGTAGATTAATAAAGAGGATTATTTAAACTTATTAGAACTCTATCTACTCTCTTCTACTAAACTAAATACTCTTTTTCTTAAGGTTTTTTAAACTCTTATAAACTTAGTTAATCTTAGATTCTAAGTATATAAGTAGTTCCTCTTTACTTTTAGAAAATAGAAATTAAAAAAAGTATTAACGTGGTTGATAAGCAAAGCGATGAGACAAGCGAAGCGATCACCCAACCCTAACCACAGCATATTTCTAACTCGTACACAACACCCACAGAATCAATTGAGTTCAAACTACTCAGAAACCTCTTCATTAGATGTTTCTTCAATAAACTGACATGTTCGCGCATTATGACCAGTGTTCCCACAGACACCATATCGCTGTTGACCTGTTTCCGTCCTCGGCCGACAGCCACTACTCCGGCGCGTTTCCTCCTCAATCTGAGCTGTCGCCTCTCTCTGCAACTGAAGGTCCTCAGCCTCAGCTATAGTAAGACTTCCTCCTTGTCTGAGACGTGTTTTCTTAGCCCTTCTACGTCGGCTAAGTAGGTTATTCTCTTCCCGAAGGATCTGGACCTCAGACCTTAGTAAGGCAATCTGGTGCATAAATCCCTGCGCTCCCTTTGATAGATGCTCTACAGCTTTAATAATTGAAGTTGGGGAGCTATTCTGATGGCGAGAGATCCTCCTTTTGATGAGTTCAGACTGAGAAGACGCCTCAGTTAGGTTGTTTGGCGTCTGAGAAGTCCACGCGGGGGGTGTTGTTGGAAGGGACCCTGGAGGCGTTGGAGTGTGTAACTTGATATCAAGCTTTGAAAGCACACTTTCAGCACTTAGAGGGACAAGCCCAGCCCCTCTGAAACCTCCCTGGATGTTTTTAACTGTGAGGGCTTGTGTAAATGCCTCGCGAAACGCAGGGAAGAAGTCTTCCTTTGTAATATGCGTATTACCCCAGCGCATCTTATCCTCAATTTGTCGACTATAAGCCTTCTTTAGTAGCCCAAAACACCCAACATCTAAAGGCTGAAGCAGATAAGACGAATAGGCTGGCATACAGAGTGTAATGATATTGTTTTCCTTATAATATATCTCAAAGTTAGCAGCATAGTAACTTTTATGCCTATCAATAACGAGGAGGCGATAACTGCCACTTGCATATAGTTTTGTATGCTGATCAAAGTGCTGGAGCTAATCTAGGCCTCTTTCGTTTGTTGTCCATCCGTTTTCAGACGTTGCAATAACCTAGTCGCGTGGGAGACTGGTTTCTGTATACCACGTGGAGAGGTGATATTAGCCTGCAATGATGATGTACAGCGGAACGCTATAGCCTGACGAGTTGATAGCCTGAATGACTGTAACCCATTGACGGTCACCAGGCTGCATCATTTTCATGTTTGAACGCCTTTCGGAACTTGTGACGACCATCCCAGATGCAATCTGGCCCATCATAAACCCAGTCTCATCGAAATTATAGATATCAGAGTCCACAATGCCGTATTTCGCGATTGTATTCGCCACAAGACGAAACCACGCGTTTATCGCGTCTGGATCTTCGCATTAGGCCCTCTTATAGTCGTACTTGCGAAAAAAGCGCGTCCGGAGCTGCGGTTGTCGCTTGATGAAGTTCGAAGCCCAGCGCTTCCCAACTGGGGGCGCGTCGCGGTCGGCAAGCAGTCGATTGGCCATATCTTCCACACCACTGATGCGAGGAGGAAACAATCAGGAATCCAGGTCGAGGATATACTCAACTAGCTTCTCCTCTTCAAGCTCCATTAGTTTGCATAAGTTAGGTATAATATCACGTCGTGATAGCTTTCCCTTTATTCGGTCGCGTAGCGTTGAGTAAGGCACTGAGTAGATCTGGGATGCAGCTCTTAAGCTAAGATTATTGCTTCGTTTGATTGCTTGGGTAGCTAAGTTCAATTGAGCTTCTTTATTTGCTGATGACATGGTTGTGTGTAGCGTAATATAAATATAAAGGTAGGAGATAGGTATGTTGCGGTCGGGTGATCGCTTCGCTTGTCTGATCGCTTCGCTTATCAACCACGTTAGCTAAATTTCTTCCAATATAGTATTATTTAAATTACTTCTTTTTCTAAGCTTTTTTCTACTCTAATTTAGTAGAATAGTATGAAATAACTATAGAGAAGATTCTTTTTTAGTAGTTTTATTTATCTCTTTATACTAGTTACTAATTTTATAATAAAGTAAGAGAGAAAACTTATTAATTATACTAAGTATTTTATTTAAAGAGGAAACTTCCTAAAAATACTTAAATACTTATATATCGATTTTCTAGTTAACTATAAAAAATATAAAGATAAGTATATAAATATAAGCTTAACTAAGTTATACTTTATTTATAATTTCTATCTTTTTTATTTCTTAAGTTATATAACTTTTTAAGAAAAAATAAGCTATTAAAAAGAAGTTTAGTAGTATTATTTCTATAATATTCTACTCTTTTTTAGTTTTAAATAACCTAAAAAGTATAGTAAAGATTAAGAAGAAAAATAAAAAATAGAACTAATTAAAACTAAAATACCTAAAAATACCTATTTTTATTTAGTTTTTAAAGAATAGAACTTAGTAGATTTTTATTATAAGTTAAGCTAAAGGATTTTAGGAGCTCTTTTAGAAATCTAATTACTAAAATTATTAAAAAAAATAAAAGTTTTATAAAAATAAATATATTTCTTACTTATTTACTTAGTCTTTTTTATTAAAAGCTAACTAGGTTTCTATCTACTTATATAAGCTATTTCCCTTTATAATAATACTTAACGCTTATAAAACCTTCTATATAATCTATTACTTTGAAGTTAAAATGCTAGAAATTTTAAAACCCTGCTTCCTTCTAATATAAGAAGAACTTATAAAAAATAAAGAAACTAAAAAAAAAATTCTAAAAAAGAAGAGTTTAAATAAGTTACTAATAATTTATTACTATTTATATTAATTATTTTTACTCTTTTTATTAAGAGATTTATAAAAGTTTTTAAATTTATATTTTATATTTACTATATATATATATAAAATAAATATATATAAAAGAATAAATATATAAAACTTTTAATAAGTAAGTAAAAAATATAGTTTTAAAGAAATCTTTATTTTAGTTTAAGTAAAGTTTTTTTAAAAATTATACTTTTTATATTTATTATAATACTCTTAAGTATCTGAGGCAGCTTTATATTTAGAGGAAAGTATAATATAACCCACTCTCTAACCTACTTTTCTAGACTAATAATATTCTAGTATATTAATCTCTAATCTATAAAAAACCCTTTATATTAGACTCTAATTTAGAGTAATATAAGCTATTTTATTTACACAGATACTATATATATATTATAGTTAGTTTATAATAGTTATAAGCCTAGCTTATATTATACTTCTAAACTACTATCTATAAAATAAACTATAATTTTATTTAATATATTTTATATCTACTATATTTTACTTTAATTCTTAGTTATATCTTTAAAATTAACTTAATTTATAATCTACTTCTATAATAGTAACTACTAACTTAAATATTTTATATAAGTTTACTTCTTATTATAATTTCTCTATTTAGTATATTACTTTTTAGGTAGAAGCGAAAGTAAAAGATATCTAGAAATATATTAACCTAGATAATATCTCTAGTACTTCTTCTAATCTAAGTAAAGTTAAGAGTATATTTTTACTTAATAACTAGATTTAAAAAGAGAATAAGAAGTAATATAAATACTATAAAGTAGAATAAGAAGCTTATAATAAAGTAATTACTTTATATATTCTTATTATAATAAACGTATAGAAAGAACTTATAAGAAGTAAGGAAGCTAAAAGTGAAAATTCTAGAAAAGAGGAGTTTAAAAAAGCTACTAATAACTTATTACTACTTATACTAGTTATTTCCACTCTTCTTACTAAGAGATCTATAAGAGTTCTTAAGCTTTATACCTTATACCTTACTATATATACTATATATAAAGCGAAGTATATATAGAAAGAGTAAGTATATAAAGCTTTTAATAAGTAAGTAAAAGATATAGTTTCTGAAGAAATCTTTACTCTAACTTAAATAGAGCTTTTTAAGAAGAAAGATTATACTTTTTATACTCTAATTTATATTCTAAAGTAATACTATACTCTAAGTAAGTTAAATAATTTTATTATAATTTACAAAAAGTATACCTTAGTTCTAGATTAGATATCTTCTACTATTAACCTAAATACCTAGATTAGAGACTTCTAAAATATACTTCTTAAAATTTTTCAATATAAGTTATTAAAGATCTAAAGAACTTTTATATTAAAAACCTTTTTCTAAGTAATATAATATTATTTTATCCTATTCTAAGCTAACTTATAGCTTATTAATATTATTAAATAAGAGTACTTAAGTACTAAAATCCTAAGTATAAGTTAGTATACTAAAATATTTAAAGATCTTCTCTATAAAAACTTAATAAGAACTTAATTAAAGAGTTATATAAGTAGAGTCTTTATAATACTAGCTAGATAATTAGATAATATAATCTCTAGAAACCTTACTTTAGAAAAGCTCTTATAATATAAGTTAGCTACTTACTATATATATAGAAGAGACTATAAATAAATACTCTCTATTTATAACTAACTTAAGTTTATATTTATAAGTAAAAGGTCTTATATATACCTAAATAAAGCAAAGTAAGTCTATTTTAGAATTAATAGACTAGATTATTCTAAGCTTTATACTAAAATAGTATATTAAGGATAGTTTATTATAAAGAACTTTAGTTCTCTTTACCTTAGTAATAGTAATACTTAGAATAGAAAGAAGCTTCTTAAAAATAACTTTAATAGAGTAAAAAGGTTAATTAATACCTCTACTTTTAAAATAAACTTTCTAGTTAATATAGTAGCCTATATAGTTACTAAAAATATTATTAACTTAATTACTACTAAGAAAGTAAAGACTTTTATATTAGAACCTAAACTTAATAATATCTATATAACTTATACTTAAGGCTTAGAAGTTTTTTTTAGTAGTATAGTATTAAATAACTATAATACGTTCTACTTTATTAATAATATCTCTCTCTTTAAAAAAGCTTAATTATCTATAAAGTAAAAAAATAAGTTAAAGTAAGTATAACTTTATACCTTATTATAGTATAAAGTATAAAGATCCTTTATAATATTTTTAATAGAGCAAATAGCTTTTAAGATATTATATTATAAAATATTATATTTATAAATAACTTCTATATTAATATTATCTTAAAATATTTACTATAAAAGATAAATATTTAGTACTTAGGTTTTAATAATACTTTATATAAGAGATTATAAAAATAATATAGAAGTAAAAAAGCTTTTTAAAAAAGCAATATTACCTTTATAAATTATTAACTTTATTTCTCTTACTTCTATTCTAGATATATTCTTTCTAGTAACGCTTTAATATTAAACTTACTTACCTTTATAATAACTTATATAAAATAATACTCTTAAGAACGCCTACTAACTAATACTAATACTATAGAAATATACTATTTTTACTCTAGATACCTAAAACTAAACGTATTAGAGAAACTTATTCTTAATACTTAAGAAGTAAGAATCTAAGATATTATATACTTTAATTACTAACACTATATAATAACATATATAAAGCAGGTTATTTTATAATATATATTAGAAAGAAGAGCAACTTACTCCTTTTATAGGATTTTATAAAACCTATTTAACTACTTAGTAAGTTTTAATATAAATAAATAGATACTTATTATTAAAAATAAATATATAAGTTAACTTTTTATCTTCTTATATATAAATAAGTCTTAATATTTAGTCTTTATAATAATCTAAACGTTTAAATACTAAGTATAGAGATAGTATAGCCTTACTTTATATAAAATAAAGTAGAATAGTAAGTATACTATAATTATAATAAATAAGTTTTTAGAGTTCTAGATATAAGGTTTAGATTTAGGGATTAAAATTAAATAAACTCTTTCATATATAAAGGAACTAAATAGAAGTATAGAGAAAGTAAGTTAGAAACTAATTATAAAAGCTATTATAATATTTTAAATTACTAGACTTCTATTTATATTTTAAATCAAAGTAGTATAAGCTATTATATTCCTTTATAATATAAGCTTTTATTAATATTATAGCTAGTTTTTATTAATTTAAGTTAAAAAGGATTAGCTAAGAGATTTTATTAAGTATTATAAACCTACTTATAAAATAAATCTCTTAATTAACTTATATTCTTAATAGAGAAGTATATATATAGTTATAGAGTATATCTTCTTAAGAAAGAATATAAAGTAAATAAGAATAAATATAATTTTAAAGTTATAATATAAAAATATATTTTATAGAATACTCAACCTATATAAGCAGATATTACAGTTCACCTTATACAGTATATTATAATACTTTAAACCTAATAGCAGTACTTTAACCTATATCTAATCTTAATAAAGCAAATAAATAAAATCTTATATTATAACTAGTTATTAACACTCAGCTTAACTTATCTCTAGCTTTAATAGAAGAGAGCAGATAGGCAGGCAGCAAAATATACTAGCAAGAGTATTATCTATAATACTGTTATTAGCTGCCTAGTAATAGCTTAAACCTATACTTAAAAGCGTAAACTTAATAATATAACTCTTTATATAGCTAGAAAGGTTATTATAGCTAAAAGAGTTATTATAGCTATAGGTATAAAAACTTAACTGCTACTTTAAACAAAGCCTCAAAGTTTTAAACCTGTTCCTTATATCTTCTTTTATAATATATTTCCTCTTTATTATACTTATATATAAGCTAAATAAAGCTAAGCTAAATAACTTAATCTAAGAGACTAAAGTTAATAAAATTAAAGGTAATAAATATAGTAATTTTATCTATACTAATAAGAAAACTCTTCTTAAATTCACTTAGAAATACCTATATAAAACTATAAATAATATAGAGTTATATAGCTTTAAGATTAATATAGCTATAATTAAAGCTATTAATAATAATCCTAATACCTATAATTATTTTATATACTTCCTCAAGATAGCTAAAATAGCTTAAAACTTAAATATTAGTAAGTTAGGAAAAGCAAATCTAGTATTAAGAGTATAGCTAATAGTAGTAGAGCTATTAAAACTACGTAGTAGAGCAGAAAACTTTATAATAACGTAACAAGATAGAGGCCTCAGAGCCCCTATATCTAGCAGAGCTTATAACACAGACTTCTAAACAGTAGAAGAGAGAAAGACAGGCGTAAACTAAATATAGCGTAAAGGGCAGGTATAGCTTAGAGGAGCCTTAAAGATAGAGGTAGCTAGAAGAAGGCAGTTAACTTAGCTTGTTATAATAGTTAAAGTTCTAATAAATTAACTAATAGAAAAGCATAAAAGCAAAGAAGAAGTCTGAGTCTGAAAGTTATATAACCTAAAAGTTATTAGCAGTAGGCAGAGAGAGAACTAGCCTAGCTTTTGCAGCTAATACCAGTTAAATTTTATAATAATAAGCCAGCAGCCTATAATATAAAGGTATATTAGATATTTATAGAATATATAGCAAACTTATATAATTTTTATAAGATTTAAGTATTTACTTTAAAAAGTTATTATTATATAAAATATAATATTTAATAAAAAGATATTTTACTTAAAGAATAATATAAGAATAGTAATCTAAAATAAAGAAGTTTACTTAGTTACTAAAGAAATATAAAAATTTATTTCTTTTATACTTCTTAAACTATAACTTCTAGAAATATAAAATAAAGCTAATATTATATTAATAACTAATAATAAAGTACTATTATTATACTTTTCTTATTAAGAGAACTATAATTAGTTAAAAATAGTTAAAAGATATAAATACTTACTTTAAATTAAATATAAACTTTACTAAAATATATAAGATTTTAAATATAATACTACTATTAACTTTTATTTAAGTTAATAAAATAATAAAAGAGATTTAAGATACTAGCTATATTATAAGCTTTATTAAAGATTTAATCTTAAATAAGATTTATATTTAAATTAATATCTCTTTTTTTAAAATTTAGATATAAAAAGAATAATATATAATTACTTTTATAAAGTATCTTTTTTATTTAACTAGTATAGCTATATTTAGAACTCAGGGAAAAAAGTATTATTAAAGAGAAGTTAGAATAAATATAACTATACTAATTTAAATTAACTTAAGAATATAAAACTAAGATAATCTTCTTATTTTAGAATATTTTATATTCTTTTAAATAGAATAAAATTAAGATACTTTTTTTAAAATATATACTAAAGTAATAAGAAGTATTTAAAGAAATAAACTAAAGTTATTATTTATTCTACTATTTTATTTTTATTTCTATTTATTAAGTAAAGCTAGAATATATCTATAATACTAAGTAGAAAGATCTATATTAATTAGTTTATTAAACTTTCTAAGACTTAGAGAGATATTTAATATATATTAGAACTACTTTACTTTTACTTTATTAAAGTATATAATATTAAGATTAATAAACTTAAGGAAATAAGTATTTAGGAAGTTATAGACTAAATAAAAGTATACAATAAGCTTATTCTCTTTAAGTAAGTATTTATTTATAAGCTTAATTAATATAGATATTTTAACTACTATAAAGCTAAGATATATATATAAAGTAACCTCTAAGAGAAATATTCTTTAGAATAGATATATTATAACTTTTATAAAAAGTTTTAAGGTTATAATAGCTTTTATAGTATAATTTTACTCTAGTATAAGGAGTTTTTAAATATTTGTTTTATTTTAAACTCTATTTAACAAGTAAAAGTTTATACTTCTTTTAATTCTATAATAAGAAAATATTTATACTCTTCTATATTAATAATATCTTTATTCTATATTATAAAGATTATATAAAAGATATAGAAATAGTTATAAATAGTATTAAAATAAAATATAAACTAAAAAACTAGAGATTAGCTAAATAGTACTTAAAGATTAGAATTATTTATAACTAAGTAATATAAAACATTTACTTTTCTTATAATTAATATATTAAATAAATTATAAAGAAATTTAACTTTATAGACTTTAGAGTATTAATAATACTTCTATTTTTTATTTTACTTAAGAAGTCTAATAAAGAAATATTTTCTTAAGAAGTCTTTTTATATTAAAAGAAAATTAAGTTAATTTTTTATATTATAATTATAATATAACTAGATATAGCTTTTACTTATACTTTATTATTATAACTCCTAATAAACCTATCTCTAAAGTATTATTAAGCTATAAATTAAGTTATTTAATATCTATATTATATATGATATCTTATAATTTATTTTAGTATTTTAAGGAGTAGGATAGTATATATTATTAATTATAAGTAATATATCTTTTACTAATAATAAAGAAATATAAAGGTTATTTTAAGGTTTTATAATATCTCTCTTTAGAAGTCTAATCTAATAAAAAGCTATATATTAAAGTATAGTAATTATATTAATAATAGAAGCTAAGCTTCTTAATTTAGAATATAATAAAAGAGATAATAGCTTTTAAATAAGTTTTTACTAACTTTAAACTTAGCTTTAGAAATATATAGAAAATTTATTATAATAATTAATAAATAATTTAACTTATAATAGATAGAAAGGAGTATATCTTAACTTATTTCTACTATATAAATATTTAGAATATATAGCTTTACTAGAAATATACTAAATAATTATTTTAAGTTATATATCTTTCTATTAATAAGATACTAGCTAATAGCTTTATAAAACCTCTTTTTTAAATCAAATTTAAATAGTTTAGAGTATTTCTAAACTTCTAAGATATATTATAAATAGTAGTATAAATTAAAAGAGAAAAGTTAAGTAGTAAGTAAAGTTTATAAGCTAGGTATTTTTAATTAAAAATAGCTTAATAGCTAGGAAGTATATAGCTTTTTTAAGAGCTTAAAATATTTATACTTTATAAAGTATTTAGTAATATAATACTATACTTTCTATTTATATCTCTAGAGAATAGCTATATAGTTATCTATTAGAATATAATATATAGGTAGTAATATTTTAAGAATAATATTAATAAAGAAGCTATTAATAGTAGTATAAATATTAGTTATTTTAGTAATCGAGGGATTTACTTTAGAAGATAGATTAATATATAAACTACTAAAGACTAGTATTTTCTCTGTAGTAATTGTAACTTATAAAGCTAAAACTAGTGTAAAAAGAGAAGTTATAAGCTTTATAATTATTTTTTTACTATTTTTACTCTTAATTTTAGCTTTGTTTAGGCTTTGTTATAGGTATTAAAAGCTTTATAGAGTATAGTTCTCTAATAAATAAGGATCTATAGCTTATAAGTTAGTAAATAACTAATATAATAAGGGTTATATAGTAAATATATATTCTTAGTGAGATTTTCTTATATACTTTTTAAGAATTAGAGCTTTAATCTAGATATAGAGATTAGTATAAAGATATATAGCTTTCTTTTCTCTTTATAAGAAGTATATTTACTTCTTTATATTAAACTAAATATATATATACTAAGTAATATACTTAAAATAGTATTATATAAGTATAGTAAATATATAGTATTATTTAGTAATAATAGCTACTTTTCTTTTTAGTTTTAAGCTTTTAAAACTTCTATTTCTACTTAGAAGTTAGTAAATAATATAAAGATTTAATAAGTAATAGAGTTCTAAGATATATACTATTTATAGTTTTATTATAGTTTATAAGAAGATAGAAGTATAAGAATAATAGATTTTAAATTATATTTTTTTTTAGCTTTTCTACTTTTTATAAGCTTTTTATTTTTATTAAGCTTAGTAGTCTTAGTTTCTATAAAATAACTTAAATTAGTAATTTAACTATAAAAATAGTAAAATAAAGTAAAGAGTTTATAATAATAAGAGAACTTTAAAATAATAAAGTAGAGATAAAGTAACTTATTTTTAAGTATAAAGCTTTTAAGTTCTAGAGGAGCTAGAGAAGTACTACTACTTTTTTTTTCCTTTTTTTTTCTACTTCTTCTTAGTAAAAGTAGCTTTTATTTTAGCTATTATAGCTATATACTTAGCTTTAGTTTTTTTAACTATCTAAAAATAATATAATTAGTATTAAAAATATTATTATAAGTAAAGACTAAGTATTATAATTACTATAATTATATATATATATAGGTATAAAATAGGTAATATATATATTTATAGTATTATAAATAGAGAAAGAAAATTAAAAAATAGAAGTAGTATAAGAGATATTATTATTACTACTACTTTACTATTTTAATAACTATTTTAACTTTTTATTTTAAACTAATAAAAAATCTTTATTTATATTAAGTAAAGTAGTAGTATTAGTTATTATTTTAATATTTATAATTTTAATTATAATAGAAAGTATATAAAGAGAAGTACTTATTTTTTTATAATTTAATAATAAAGCTATAAAATAATCTTTTTTATTAGTTTTTTATTAATTACTTCTCTTTATATCTATTTATATAACTTAAGTTTATATATAAAATAATATAATATTAGTTATATAAAATTAAAGTTTATAAGTTTTTTTAAACTTAGAGATGTATATTATAATATTTTTAAATATTTAAAATAGCTTTATATTTAGAAAAAATTATAATATAATTTATTCTTTAATTTACTTTTCTAAACTAATAATATTCTAGTATATTAGTCTCTAATCTATAAAACACCCTTTACGTTAAACTCTGATTTAGAGTAATATAAGCTATTTTATTTATATAGATACTATATGTATGTTATAGTTAGTTTACGATAAGTGCGTTCAAGATGTTTCTCTCTTCCGAGGTTATGAAACTCTCATTAAAGAGGGGAAGCAGTGCACCCACAAGTTGCCTCAAACGAACTCTTTGAGCGAGCCCAGTGCAAAAGCTTACTCGGAGACCCCAGAACTGGTCAAGATTGTGTACGAGTGCGCCGTAATCGTACTTCATTGTGTTCTTGATAGTGACAGCTGGAACTCTGGTGTAAGTCTTCGCAGCATTCAGCTTGAAATACTCCGGGCCAAATTCGGTGCCATATTGGTAACCTGATGCCACTAACAGTGGATTGCAGGTACCTAACTCGTAAAGGTTCCAAGCCGCTCGACAATCTTCAGGTTTGTTGTTGCAATGGGTAGTATCTTCTTGAATCAGAGATCCGATGACAATCTCCTCTTTCAACTCCAACGGAATCGACGTCTCTAGACTCCCGAAATTGTGATCCCAGTGGAATGAACGACTGGTTCGAGCCGATAGAGGGCGCCCAATGAAACCGCCTCGTAATGCCACTGCTACAGGAACATCTTGCTGCTGCTTCCGGTACACCAAGCTTGCTGGGCCCCAGGTATCAACGACGTCTTCAAGATTCCCAACCACATCAAATCGCTTCCCAAAGTCTGGTTCACATGTCGGCGGATAGAAAACCATGACCTCATCCTCGAGCATGTCGTGCAGACAAGTCAACTTAGTCAAAGAGACTTTGAGTCGTAATGAGTTTTGCGCGACCGTAGATGAAGTACTGTCCAAGCCAACAAGGACCAATTGATGGATTGGGGTGTCGAGGAAGAACGGGTGAAGTTTTCCAATGTGGGCTTGTGTGCAGCACAGAAGCCCGACACTCAAGGCTTGAATGGCCAAGGAAACATAGTTCAGTGTTTCCCTTATGGACTCGGGCGTTCGCCGGGGACAAGGGACGACACTACTCGACAGCTCCTCCAAACTGGCCGTGATACGCTGGAATGATTCAGTCTGATCGATCGTTTCGCCGTTGCTCAAAAGCCCGGAAAGCTTTTGAAGCTGATCAGCCATCGCCACGATAATGCCAAAGTCAAACTTTCGTATCTGAACTTGGAGTTGCCCGTTTTGGCTCGAACCATACACCGCCATCAAAAGAGTAAAAGATTCACAGCAAAGACCATCTGTTTGTAGATCAATAGCAGCGGCGATGGTCTGCTGTAAGACATTTTGTAAGCCGATAGTTCGCGGGCCATTTGGCTGGAGCTTCCAGCAATCGAATGCGAAATTGTTGCTGTCAGAACTTCTTTATCATCAATGAAATCGACGGTGCCATTCCACGACGAAACTTCGCGAGAGTAGGGAGCGATGCCAGCAAGCCCACAAAGCTCCTCGATTGTGTATTTGGTCTTCCTCCCAAGGCCCAAGGCAGAACCAGCCTCCGCGCGACTTCTTTTCCTGGTGGTCCCGGCAGACAGGCTCGTATGTGCGCAGTATTCGAGATGATCGACGGCTGGTCCGCTTGTGAAAATTGATGACTCTGGGTAAACGCGGGTTTCGAAGTAGATCCAGTGGCCGTCGTGAAATTTCTGATAGAGCAAGTCTGCCATCTCGACTTCAGAGTATCCCATGTCTTTGAGGTCAACAAGCCACTGATAGTCTCCTGTTGCGGCCTTGTCAAATCTTCTCTCCAAAAAGATTGCAACCATCCCCGCACTTCCAGTGGCCAACGCTTTCGAAAGACTCTTTGGTCTGTTCGCAAGATACTCCAGGCGCGCCTTCAAGGACTGGAATGGCTGTCCAGTGGAAAGGTAATCCTCCACCATGTGAAGTTCAACATATTGTCGGCTCGTATTGACTTCATCTTTTCCCTGTGCTGCCATCTCACTTTCAGAAGGCCTCCTTTGTGCGTTTCTCAGTCTTTCTTCCAGTCTTGCGTGTCGAAATTCATCTTCATAGCTATTTTCGTTATCGACTTGCTCTTCATCGTCTTTTCTTTCATCATCGTCTTCTTCGTCATCTCTTTCGTCATCATTTACACGTCTCTCTTCGTCATTTCCACCTTCTTGATCTCCCAGTTCGTGCTCACTAGAACTGATGATAGTTGACTTCGTAACCTCATGATCCCGCTCTAGTTTCACCAAGTCGTTGAGTATCCCTAGATACAAAGGTGTAGTGGTACTTTGTCGTATCTCTAGAAGATATTTCAAGAGGATTCTGTGGATCTGCTCATTGATCATGTTGTAATCATGTCGCTGACGGGCTTTCTTGAGAGACACCTGTATCTGCTCGTCTCTGAGGAGGAATTGGGCAAGTTGATCAGAGAAATCTGGGTCCACTTTGACCGAAGGCTGAGACGACACTGAAGTAAGAGCTAAAGACACTTTGCTGAACAGAGAGTCTAATGAACCATCAGACGAGTCCGATGAGCTATCAGAAGAACCCTCGTCATGATCCACTGGGAGATTCAATGAGCCTTGGATGGCGGTCAGCTCGTCGTTTATTTTTGGTCGTTCGCTGATCATGTCGAATTGTCGGCGTAGACTGGATGCTCTCTCACGGCGCGTCCAGTCTGTCACAAGCATCTTCGTGGCAGTCAGATCCAGACACTGTGCCAACACAGATTCAGGTCCATCCTTGTTCAGATGCCTACGCATCTCCTCAATCAATCGTTTCACTTCCGAGTGTTGCTGGGGTTTGTCGTCCGTCTCCTCCCAGAAGTGGTCGGTGTGTCTCAAAAAGCGCTCCAATCGCTCCCATCCGTAAACTGTCCACGTCAAGAATTCCAAGAAAACACACCCAAAAGACCATACATCAGAGACAAGCGACATTTCTTCTGCAAAAGTAAGCTCAGGGGGCTCATAGCGTACTGGGAGTGACGTTCCATTTGACATTGCCTGGGGCTTCCAGGTGATGCCGTCGTGTATCTTGGCGAGGCCGAAATCAGCAATTTTAAGAGTTCCTGGAGAATCACCCTCGTGGAATAAAAGGATATTCGAGGGCTTCAGGTCATTGTGACAGCAGTTCTTGGAATGGAGCGCTTCTGTTGCTCTGCAAAGACCACGAAGCTGGTTGAGGGTCCATGTCCTGAGTTCTGGGTCTCCTGCAGCTAGCTTCGTGTGATCTTTCCAAAACTGATATAGATTTCCACCTTCGGCCCACGGAAACAATAAACCGATGCGGGCGCCTTGTTTGTAGGCGGCCAACGGCTGGATCAAGTGAGGATGCTTCAGTTGGCGTATCATATGAAGGCACTCGACTTCTCTATTGTAATATTCGCTTTTCGACTGATTTATCTCTTTATTGGCGATTCTTTTGCTTGCCAATTCGATCTGATGCAACTCGCTGTAAGAAGGCTTCAATTCGTCTTTGGAAGACCGACAGTGGCGCTCACCTGTAGATGATCTTCGTGGATTTCAACTTCACGGACCGTGCCAGAGTATCCCTGTCTTGAACGGGTGGTTGTCTCGAGAAATGGAAGGGGACATTCTCCCACGAAATCGTACTCAAAGGTGTCGGGAACGAATGTCGGCGCCATGAAATACGATTGCTTAGCTTCAAAAGCATCGACGAGAAACCTCGGCCAGCCACTAAATACTTCCCATATGAAGTCTTGTTCTCCCCACATCTCTGTCACACGTCGGGTTGTCACAACTTCACAGTCGTTCTCTCTGTCCCAATCATCCTTAATCGGAAGGTCTTCGTCGCCGAAGCCGGCTCGAAGCAAGGAGCTCAGATGCTCCAAATGACCACACATTGCCAGAATCAGATAGACTTTCTTCGCTGGTTTGGTCCGATTAGTGACATAATCTACCAGCTCTTCAATCGGTGCATCCGAAGGGAGACGTTGGCGGATAGACCTAAGTTGTGTTTGGACGCTGTTCAATCTGGCAAATTCGTCGATAGCCTTATTTGGCAAGAAAAGCTCATTATCAATATTCCGGCACAACATTTGCCAAATCTCACTTTCAAGATCCATGGTTGCTTTTCTGGTATTCGACTCGCGAGAATACCAGGGCGTTGCGATCCTCTGACGTGTGATGGGTGGTTCTGCGAAGATTCTAACGTTCAACTTTGCACGCACCCGCCGAAAAGGGGGCTACATTCGTGCACGATCTATTGAATTCGGAGGGAGGGAACAAATGCGGAAAACATTCCCTTAGGTACACAATAAAGAGAGCATTTGGGATTCCGCCAGGCCAAATGGCGAAGCCCAAATCTTTTAATATAGACGCCCGACGGAACCCCTCGTGCATGTTCAGGCTTCAATGCTTCTTGGCATGCCGTGGCACAGCTTTGGGATTGCCATTCATCCCGTACATGATTGGAAGCGGATACCCGCTGGCCCGCGCTACTGTGAAAGTTGTGGTAGCTGACAAATGTGGCAGCAATGGTGTGAACCAATCGCGATCCATCTCCCTTCGTCACTCGTACGCATTCAAACACTCAAAGCCACGTAATTGACATGATGACTGCGGATACGTTCGGATCTGCCTCCAATGGCGAGCATGGCTGCATATGCAAAGTGGTCCTCGAAACCTCTGAAATGTCCGCCCATTTTGATGTATGACATGGGTGGTCTGTAAGCCCATCTCAGACTCTCATTCTCCCTGGCGAATTGGATACATCGCCTCGTAAAAAGAGTAAGTAACATACTGCGACGTCTATCCATCGACTGCTGCATGACTCCAGTACATGGGTGTGCGGGGGTCAAAATTGACTTGATTCCCCTTGCGGTAGCGCTGCATAAAAGAGGTAGCCTGATTTGCGCCCGGGTTGTAAATCGCTTATGAGTTCAATGCAAGGGCTTGGAACACATAATCCGATCGCCCAGATGTTTCTCAAAGGACTACAAGTCATTTCATGTATGCCGGAAGCCACCCTTAACTTAATTCAAAATCAGTGAATGGTAGTATTTCCATAGCTGCAGTCAGCTCTGCTCCTTGAGCCTATTAATTCACAGAATGGTGGCTTTGGATTACATTGGGAATGGACATCAATTAAGGCTGCACAGCCGCTGGCTGTTGACTGGTTGCCGATAACGCCACCTTAACATCAGGATTACCTTCTACGCAGTCTTACAACTGACTTAAATAGTGCCCGGTGAGTCAGGAGATGTGAATCTTAAGGTAGCCTGAATGTCACAGACGATAAGAGAACTCCAGGATGCAGCAGTAACTGGAACTAAAAGAAAGCGTAGGTATTTAATATGATACTTGTGGATGTTCCCATGGCGCAGAAATTCTCAGTACTGTATTGAAGTTTCCTGTCTGGCATTTGGGGCTGGGCTTTTCAAGCCCGCTGCTGAGTGTCCCTTGGCTTATCTGAAAGTCAACCCATCCAGACAACTTCGAAATTTTTCTGCAGTCCTCAATAATGACAACCGACGTTAAGGGAATCAGTGCCGTGTGACCCACCCGCCGCTTCGCTCTTGCTAGTGCACACCATGGTCATGGTCCTCTTTTCCACATCTATAAACACTTCATTGATGGTGATCTTGAACGACTTCAAGTGCTTAAAGCTGTTTGCTACACGGTGATTAGTTCGGAGCCTGGACATAACGTTAGTGGAGTCCTACATTTCAAGGTAGAAAGAGCCTTGGCCAGAAACTCACTGGCGTATGTATATAGCTCGACGCGGACGCCCTTTGCCCTATGCAGGGACGTGCCGGCGATTAAACAATACCACCACCACCATCACTGTTCTTTGTTCATTGGGTAAGGTAGATGCTGTTTGTATCCGGATGAACCGCATAGTGAATATCTTCGGTCCTTTTTGGACACAATGTTTTCAATTGAGCGGCTCTCCAAGTCGGAAAGCCAGCCGGGGGCAGTAGACTCGAAGGTTTAGTTGGTAGTCTACATGACAGAAGGGTCAAGACGGGAAGAATTGGCATCTTCGTCCACGAGATAAACCCGGGCACCTAATATCACTCGTTTTGTGAATGAAAGTGCAAAACCTAACAAGATTAGACTTCTGGAACCAGCAACGTTGCTGACATCCCCATCACGAAGAAGTACTGTGAAATTCGAGTCTTCTCCGACAATAAGACATCTTCGGCTACGAGAAGTCCCTTGATCTCCAATCACCATATCGGAATCGGCCAGTTGACATCTTTCCAGCCGAGACAGGCAAGCGATTGGGAGTAAACACGCACTCGATCTGGCCGCCTCTCGTTTTCGGCATCGGGACTGGCTTTTTCAGGACGCGCGCCGATTTTCGCGGATGTTGCGCCCCTCGCAAACGATCTTCTGGTAAACCTCGCCATCGATGTCGGAGGTGTCTGGTGATGACCTGCCGAAGCTAAAGGCTTAGGCGAGGTTTCCCTAGGATATGAATACTAAGTATAAATAGTTTTTATAACTAAGTTAACTAGTAGTATTATTATTAAATTATTTATATAGAGCTAGCGCTACTTACTAGGATTGCTACGACCGCCTACGCCTACCTTGCCTTGAGGGACGATAGCGCAACACCCGTGGAGCTGTGAAATTAGGTAACACCACTAGATTGTCGATTATTGGCGAAGAAGCGTTGCGTACCTATCCGCTCGTTTCGCAACGTTGTCCATGGAAGTGCCAAGCGTATGTGACCTTGACCTTCTGGCACTGGGAGCATGTTGTTGATTGCCTGCCAACGTCTTTCTTCCAGGGCTGTCTGCCCTTGGGTGTTACAGTCAGCCATCCGACAGTAGGGTCTGCTAACAGAAGCTGGGGATTGATACGTAGTAACAATACACTGGGGTTGTGGTCTGGGTCGTAGGTTGTAGGCTGTGTCATAGATCGGTAGTCAGAGGCTAAGGTGATCAGTCTTAGACTCAACAAGTATTCGCAGTGAAGGTAAGCTGAAAGTATCCTGAGGATGAATACAAAGATATTTATAAGTTGATTGCTAAAGAGCTATAGGAGTCTGACTATAAGCTAGGCTCAGTGTTACGGTCAGCTATCCGACAGTAGGGTCTGCTAACAGAAGTTGGGGATTGACACGTAGTAACAGTACACTGGGGTCGTGGTCTAGGTCGTAGGTCGTAGGCTGTATCATAGATCGGTAGTCAGAGGCTAAGGTGATCAATCTTAGGCTCAACAAGTATTCGCAGTGAAGGTAAGCTGAAAGTATCCTGAGGATAAATACAAAGTTGATTGCTGAAGAGCTATGGAAGTCTGACTATGAGCCAGGCTCAGGTTATACTATATACAAGTCCTAGATAGTCCTCTTATCTTATTGCTGATCACTGATCAGGTACTAGTGAGCACTCAGTGATCGCTGGTGAGCGCTCAGTAATTCTGACTGAGCGCTCAGTGATCTACACTGCCTGCTCAGTCTTATCTTATCATCATATAACTTATATTATAGTTCTTCTGTCTCTGAATAAGTTCCTATTATTCCTGTGGTCCTGCAGTATAAATATCTTGTCTTAGCCGCCCAACGCCTGAATAGGTTGTTCAGCTGTTATCCTTATTTACAGGTTGTAACATCAGGTCCCCTCTCCAAAGGTCTTATCCTCAAGACCTATTATAAGTAAGTTGTTAGTCCCAGGTTAGGGATCCATCAATCATGCTTCCTGATTTACCTATGATGCTGATATTATATCAGGTCGCATTTCTGAAAATCCTGCGATTTCCACTCTTTGTTATTATCGTTGTTCCCTCAATATTACAGAGAACAGTTTCAAAGTCATGCCTTATCATCGCTGTCAGTCTAAGGAGTTGCACTGCAAAATACTGCCCAGCTCTTTAGTTTGTGGAGAGTATATTACTATAGGCAGCACTCGTTATTCATATAATACTTCTGATAATACGATTTGCCAGCATTTATATAGTTTTAAATCTATTGCTATTATTTATGCTAACCTATATATAGTAGAGCGTTTAATAGTTAAATCTCAGTATTTAGATAATAAAGAGGAAGAAACTAAGGAATTATTTTAAAAGAGAATAGAAGCGCTATAGAAAGCATAGGCTGAAGTGAATAAAGTATTTGCAAAGTTAGATTATATTTATAAGGCTAAGTAAATAGTATTTAAAAAAGGTTATAAAGAGACTTCAGTAGTAGCTGAAGAAGAGAGAGTAGTAAAGCCTTCTTCTGCTAAATCTTCTTTATATTACAACTGCTACAGTTAGTCACTATAGGCTCGTCACTATATAATGCAGAACAGGGGATAATAACAACAGATTTGTCATTATCAAAGCTTTTGCTTTGTGCCACAGTTGGTTGCCCTGACCCGCTCGTAACACAATGACAAATCCAACCCGCGTAGAGGGGTTGTAGGTTCAATTCCCGCACGCTGCGTCGGTAGTGTGATTATGCCTCCCACACTACGTAGGGCGACCCGACCGTGGGCAGGCTGTTATATGGGTTGGTGCCCCACTAGCCTGGAGTTTCCCTGTGTTATACCTAACTATTGCTGCTTGGTCCTCGGCATAGGGACATGCTTCTTAGAGGGGAGACATAGTGTTACGACTGCTATAGTTAGTCACTATAGGCTTGTCACTATATAGTGTAGAACAAGGGATAATAATAACAGATTTGTTATTATTAAAGCTTTTGCTTTATACTATAGTTAGTTGCTCTGACCTGTTTATAATATTTTAGTTTTTAAAGTGTAGTTAATAAGTGTTTTTAGTATAGTAGACTTAGATATTGTTTTTAGTAATTAGAATCTAGATATTTTAAACTTTTTATTAAGAGAGTCTTAGTTAGTTTCTAGTATTCTTAGGTAAATAAATAGTTTTCTTTATTATAGTCTGTCTGCTTTTATTAGTAGTTTAATATATCTATATAAATATCTAATATATTAGTAACTATTAGTATTTATTAGGAGTAGTTTTACTAGTATTACAGGCATTATTTCTTATTCTTAATATTATTGCTAGTAAGTTGCAAGTTTATTCTTTATATTAGTAATATTCTTAGCTAGTTCCTATATATTATCTTTATAACTATATCTTTTCTACTTAATAAAGTATTAATATCTTTCTAGTTTTTTAAAGTAATTAATAATCTGTTCGACTTTATACTCTGGTTTGTTATCTTCTATAATAATAAGGTTGCTTATTTATAATCTTTATAATACTAGTTTGAGTAGCAAGATATAGAATATCAGGAAACATTTCATTATATCAGGTAGATTGAGTTTATAGTTAACTAGTGAGATTTTTTAGAAGATTTTAAAAGGTCTAAGTTTTTTAAAGTCTAGTTTGTTATTTAGTTATTTTGTCTTAATATTTCGCTGTATAAAATAAATGCTATCTCTCTCTTTTAAGGTTAGTCTCTCAATCCTTTATTTATTACTAAACTATATTATATATTATCATATAAATTCGAGTTCTTTGCATATGTTTTCTTAGATATCCTTGATTTGTCTGATTATAGCAACAGCTTTTAATGCTTCTAGGCTAGCTTAGAGTTCTCTATAAGCAGTTAGTTCGAATTTATAGTTAAAGTAGAAAGATAATTCTTTAGTGCTTTCTCTAATTGCGCTGTTATAGGCAAATTAGGCTATTAGTAAGAGTACTATCTAATTATTCTGATTATAATTAATATAGATGCAGAGGTAGGTTTTAAAGATCTAGTTAATTTGTTCTGTTTATTTGTCAGTCTGTAAGTGAAAAGCAGTAGATATTACTTACTTAATACTAAGTTATAATATAATTAATTTCTAGAATTTAGAGGTGAAGATTTTATCTCTATCTGATATAATTTCCTTAGGTGTTCTATAGTTAGCAATAATATACTTAAGAAATATATAGGCGAATTCTTTAGTATTACTTACTTCTTTATATAGGATAAAATAGGTATACTTTATAAGTCTGTTAATAATAATAAGAATGCTGTTATAATAGACTTCTATAAGAGGTTTTTAAGACTTTAGTAGTTTAATAATAAAGTTAAGTAATATAGAGTGCTAAGTAGTTTGCAGTATAAGTAAAAGTTATAATAATCTATAAGGTTAGTATTAGACTAGTTTGCTTTTCAGGCAAACCTTGCAATCCTTAATTACTATTATAATATATTCTCTAGTAACCTTTTCTCTATATTATTATTATAATTATTTCTAGGTTTTTATAATTCCTTAGTAACTATATACTAGTGTACTATAGAATTCTCTAATAGTTTTATTATTTAGTTTGCTAGGCAGGCTAGCTATAGATTGTCTAGTTATTATAAGAGCTTTTATAGCAGGTATAAAGTCTCTATTATTATTATGTTTGAGAATTACTTAGGTTTCTTTTAATACTAGGATATTATAGTCTAGTTATTAGCTAAAAGTATTAGCTCTGCTATTTTCTAATCCTTTCTAATAAATAATTTAGAAGTTAAATTCTAAGAGGAATTCTAACTATCTGATTTATTATTTATTAAGTTCTTTTAAAGTAGTAAAGTATACTAGGTTTTTATAATTAGTATATATAAGTACTTAGTAGATAGTTCCTAAAAATAGAAGTCTCTATTCCTTAAAAGCTTTAATAATTACTATAAGTTCCTTATTATAGATCTAATAATTAAGTTCTAGTCTGCAAAGCTAGTAAGAGAAGAAAGTATAGAGATATAAATATCTTTCTAAATCTCTCTAGAATAGTTATACTCTAAAAATAAAGTCTAAAGCATCTATCTTAACTTTAAACTACTTTTATAGATTTAAGATTATTAGAACTAGTTTATTAGTAATACAGTCCTTAATAGTTTAGAAAGCTATACTCTAGTGTTATAACTGCTATAGTTAGTCACTATAAGCTCATCACTATATAGTGCAGAACAGGGGATAATAACAACAGATTTATCATTATCAAAGCTTTTGCTTTATGCCACAGTTAGTTACCCTGACCCGCTCATAACACAATGACAAATCCAACCCGCGTAGAGGAGTTATAGGTTCAATTCCCGCACACTGCGTCAGTAGTGTGATTATGCCTCCCACACTACGTAGGGCGACCCGACCGTGGGCAGGCTGTTATATGGGTTGGTGCCCCACTAGCCTGGAGTTTCCCTGTGTTATACCCGACTATTGCTGCTTAGTCCTCGGCATAGGGACATGCCTCTTGGAGGGGAGACATAGTGTTATGACTGCTATAGTTAGTTACTGTAGGCTTGTCACTATATAGTGTAGAATAGGGGATAATAATAACAGATTTATTATTATTAAAGCTTTTGCTTTATGCTATAGTTAATTGCTCTGACCTGCTTATAATATCTAGGCTTCTTTCTATTTAAATAGTTAGTCTTTATAGCTGAGATCTATAAGAAGTATATTAATCTTTTTATAGAGTCTAATAAATTTTTAGTAGAAGTTAATAAATCTGAGAAATCTTTAGACTTCTTTAAAGTTAGTTAGTATTAGCTATTCTTATATAGCTTAGACTTTCTTTTTTAATATACTAATATATCTAGAAGTAATTATAAATCTAAAGTATTCTATTTCCTAGATATAGAATATATTTTTCTCTAGTTTAACTAGAAGCTTAGTATTTTAGAAAGCTTAGAATATAAAGTGTATATACTCTTTATACTATTCTATTATTATAGAGAAGATAAGAATATTATTAAGGTAGATAACTATAAAGATATCTATAAATTTCCTAAGAACCTAGTTTATTATATTCTAAAAAGTAGCTGGAGCGTTAATAAGACTGAAAGGTATAATAAAGTACTTAAAATATCCTTTATATATTCTAAAGGCAGTCTTCTATTCTTCTCTTTTCTTTATTTAAATAAGGTTATAAGCACTTTTAAGGTCTAGTGCTATAAAGTAGTTAGCTCTATAGAGAAGTTATTACAGTTTATTAATTAAAAGTAATAAGTACTAGTTTTTAATTATTATTTCATTAAGCATTTAGTAATTAATATATAGTTATAGTTTGCTGTTCTTCTTTAGTATAAACAGAATCAGGCTTCTTATTAGTAATATTAATTCTCTGATATAGCCTTTCTTAAGGTTTTTATTAAGATATTTATTAAAAGCTTCTATCTCTATTAGGATAAGTCTGTAAATTGTATTGAATTTAAGCTCTTTCCCTTCTTTAATAGGGATTTTATAATTAAAATTTATATATTTAAGCAGTCTAGTTTCTAATTTAACTATAAAGAGTTTCTTATAAACTCTATATTTTTCTAGAATAAACAGAAGAGGATTATCCTTTTATTTAAGATCTGCTATCTTTAATAGTTATAACACAGCTTCTTTTGCCTTAAAGTAGTAGATATATTATTTTGCTGCTCCTTAGTAAGTAGGTCTGTTTAAAGCCTAGGTTCTATAAAGCTGCTTAAAGACTAGATTATTATTATCCTAATAGAGTTAGCCTGTTCTCCAATCTATCTATAGGTTATTTTTCTCAAGCTACAGCATTCCTAACATAATATTATATACACTAAGTTTAGTAATATTAAATTAGAGTTATTTATTTCAATCTAAGTAACTTATCTTAAGAGGTATAGTTTTATTTTTAATAGTTCCTCCTTTATACTAGACTTATTCTCTTTTTATATTGCTAAGCTAGTATATATATTCCTTTCTTTGCTATAATAATTATAATCTGTTTACTGCTTAAAGTAATACAAAGTTTATTTCAGCTCTATTATTAATAAGTATAATAGTTATAATGTTATTAATAGTAACTATAAGTTGCAGGTATATTTTTTAGTCTAGAAATACTAGATATATAGATCTTATTATTATTATCTATCTTAGTTTTTTATTAGTAAATAAGTCTAGTTTTTTAGCTGCTCTAGCTATCCAGGGTAAGTGATTTGTTTTCCTTCTTATTATGCTTTTGTGAGGCGATTCTCTTAGAATTAGAGCCTTAGAAGGCTCGATCCTTCTTACAGGAATTTATAGGCCTTAGCCTTCTAAGTTACATATATAAAGCATTCATCTTTTCAATATTTTTCCTATTTTATTATATTATTATATTAATATCTTATAAGGTATTGCAGGCTTAAGCTGAAAGTTACTATATTATTATTAAATATAGTTATAGTCTATCTAACTATAGTAGTTTAAGTGTAAATATTCTAGATAGAGTTCTTATTATATCTTTTAGAGTAGAATTAATACTTATATTTATCTCTAAGATATTCCTTATATTTATTAAAGAAGTATTATAGCTAGAAGAGGTTTTAGTAGTTATAGTAGTTATATTTAAGTGCAGAGTGATCTTTTATATAAAGTTTCAGGATATAGTCCTAGTTTCTTATATTAGCAAGTGTTCTATAGAAATACTATTATTAGTTATTATAGCTTATATTAACTGTCTGGTACTAGATAAGCTGCTAAGTCTCTTCTTTATTATTAGATTCTTCTTTAGAACTAGTATTATCTATTTCTAGGATTAGTCTGCTATAGTGTCTTATGTTTTAATTAGTAATATTAGTAAGAGAGTTAGAATTATAAGGGATCTTATCTAAATTAAACCCAGATTTAAGTTTATTAAAGTTCTAATTACTAGTGAGACTGAGTAGTTGCTGTTCTTCTAGGAGGTTATATTAGTGTTTAAGTTCTTTATTAGATTCTTTCTTAACCTGTTCTTTAAGTTCTTAGTTAATTTGCTTAATTCTAATAAGGTTTCCTTATGCATTTCTTTGTTATTCAAGGTATGCTATCAAGACACTAATTTAGTAATGCTATATAATATTATCTAGTTCTTCTTATACTTATTATAGCTGAAGTATCTATACTACTTCGAAGCATAAGATCTGTTGCTTATTATTATATATAACTTGCTGTCTTGCTTTATATTAATAGATCTAGTCTATTTCTTGCTAGACTTAGGCTTCTAATTCTTAGATTATTTATTAGTTTTCTATATTATAACTTATAGAGTTAAAGTTAACTATATTAAGTTATTAGATGCAAAGCATTTTATTAAGTTATTTAGTAGTCTTTCTAACTAGCTTGCTATTAGCTTAGGAAGTTATTATAAAGGTCTTAGTTTCAATTTCTGGAATAGTTATATTATAGCCTGTTCTTCTGCAGTCTAGGTTGCTAGGCTAGTATCTTATAGCTTCCTTATTACTGCAGTAAATAAAGCATTTATTATTATAGCATCTAGTTTATAATAAAGATATATAAGGTGTTTTAGTTGCTATACTAACTTGCTTAGTATGTTTAAGTATAGGTTTCTAGTTAAGTTTCTTAGGTTATCTGCAGTCTTTAATAATATATCTTATTTTTTTGCAGTTATAATATTTAGGATTCTATAGTTTCTTGTTGTTGTTTTTAGTAGCAGCGCTAAGGTTTATAGGTCTGCTATATTATCTATAAGAAATGCTTTGCTAGGTGTTGTTCTAGTTATTATAAGGTCTGTTATTATTCTGCTGGTTATTAAACTTGCTCTGGAGCTGCTATTAGTACTTATATCCTAAGTTTAAGTTTTATTATTTATCTCTTCGTTCTCTTTATTACTTATAAAAGTAGTTATTAATCTTAATAGTAAGTTCTGTATATTAGAGGAAGTCTTCTAGTTAATTAATCTTAATAATCTTATCTTTAACTTTATTCTTAAGTCCTTAATAGAATATAAAGATCTTAGTTTCTTTAGTAAGATTAAGTTAGATACTAAGTTATTTGAAGTTAGCAGAGTAGTCTTTAGCAGATTTAGTCTGTCTAAGCTAGGCAAGGTTATATTCAGCTTGTTATTTCTTATTAAGGTCCTAGAAGAGTGATCTAAATATATCTTTAAATCCTTAGAAATTAGTATAAATATTGCAGGTTTCTGTGGAGCACTTATTAAGAGTCTTATACTTAAGATATTCTTCTTAGATTAGTTTGAACTATTTAAAAGCTCTCTCTCTGAAGTAGGTAGCTGCATATACTACTTTCTTAGTTTTATTAGTAAAGTCTCTATAATAGAAGTTCTAGTAGTTTTTAACCTAGATTAGAAATCCTTTAAAAGTTCTAGAAGTTCTATTATAAGTGACTAAAGCACTAAGCTTAAGTTTCTATCATCCTCTTATAAAGATAGTAATAATATTAGCAGCAGCCTGAAGAGTGTTAACTTTATTCTGAAGTTCCTATATAAAGAGGTTATTACTCTATCCTCCTAGGTATACAATTTCGTTTTCAAGGTTCTGAAATTATTAAGGTCTATTACTAAGTTCTTAGATTATATTTTTAAGGCTTTAAAGTTTACTAGCTATCTTATTATATATAGTTTATATCTTAGCTATATTATTGTCTCCTTTCTTAACTCAGGCTTAGAGTTTATTATAAGTCTCTTTTTTAAAGATAACTTTATTATCTAAGTCTATAGTTATTAAGGCTCTTTTAAGTTCTTTAGTTAGGTTTCTAACTAGCTGTTTAGAAGAAGAAAAGCTTCCTAGGATAGGTGACTTAGCAGAAACATAAGAAGATATCTTATCTATATTATTAATAGGTCTTAATAGTTAACTTACTGAACAGAAGCAATTAAAGTATTATAGTCAGCTATCTAATAGTAGGGTCTGCTAATAGAAGCTGGGGATTAATATATAGTAACAGTATACTAGGGTTATAGTCTAGGTTATAGGTTGTAGGCTGTGTTATAGATCAGTAGTCAGAGGCTAAAGTAATTAGTCTTAGACTTAATAAGTATTTGCAGTGAAGGTAAGCTGAAAATATCCTGAAGATAAATATAAAGATATTTATAAGTTAATTGCTAAAGAGCTATAGAAGTCTGACTATAAGCCAGGCTTAGGTTATACTATATATAAGTCCTAAACAGTCTTTTTATCTTATTACTAATTATTAATCAGATACTAGTAAGCGCTTAGTGATTATTAGTGAGCGTTTAGTGACTCTAACTGAGCGCTCAGTGATCCACACTGTCTGCTCAGTCTTATCTTATCATCACATGACTTATACCATAGTTCTTCCGTTTCCAAGTGAGTCCCTGTTGTTCCTATGATCCTGCAGTACAAATGTCCTGTCCTAGCTGCTCAATGCCTGAGTGGGTCGTTCAGCTGTTATCCTTGTTTACAGGTCGTAACATTGGGCTCAGGGGCTTGCCAAACCATGTGCCGACGCGGCAAGGTCGCAGTCGGTCCCGCATGGGCCGAGGTCTGGTGCGAGGAACGAATTTTTCACGTATCATTGAACGCGCCGATTTTCGCGGATATTACGCCCCTCGCAAACGATCTTCTGGTAAACCTCGCTATCGATATCAGAGGTATCCGGTAATAACTTACTAAAGCTAAAGGCTTAGGCGAGGTTTCCCTAGGATATAAATATTAAATATAAATAGCTTTCATAACTAAGTTAACTAGTGGTATTATTATTCAAATTATTTATATAGAGCTAGTGCTACTTACCAGGATTACTACGACCGCCTACGCCTACCTTACCTTAAGGGACGATGGCGCAACACCCGTGGAGCTGTGAAATTAGGCAACACCACTTTCGTATGAGAATCGATTTGTTATACATTTTGAGCCTTTGGCCCAAATACAATTCTGTCTTGCTTTGGGAACATAGCGCGATACCATTTCTTGACCACCTTCTTGGCATCCGTGTCGGATTTCTCCTCAACTCCGGCTGGCGTTTTCCTGCTGTTCCATTTTCGAGACAAACGTTCAGAAAGGAGCACCCAGAGCAACAAGACTACGGTTACTGGAACTGAAATCGCCCAGTAAGTTCCGAAGCTTTTCTCACCCGCAGCATAGTCTCCGCCCATGGAGAAAATCGCGGAGATTACAGAAAACGGGACGGCAACCGTAGCAAGCTTGGTTAACTGGCCAGAGCTTCTCGATTCACGCTCGCTCATAACCGCATTGATCATGTCTGTTCGTGTTGAAAAGGTTCCCATGAAGCTTTGAAGTCCATCCCCGGCTTCCTTCAATCTCTCCTCCATCCCTGTCCATCGTGTCCGTTCGTAATCCTGGGCTGTGCCTGAGTTGGTTATTTGCCTGATTTCATGGCGTGACATGTATCTCACCTGTCTCATCTGAGGCCGCGAGTGCATGTTTTATCTTTCGAGCCTCTTGTATGGAGCGACGAACGGCATTCAATTTTTCGAGAGCATTCTGATACCTTTTGAACGTAATGTTACTGCTGGTGTGCCGGATAGCCCCTTCAACATCCAACTCGTCGAATTCCCAGTCGTCGTCTACCAGGTCGTCTTCAATCTCTCCTGTGAAAAGGTGGGTGTGGTGGTGCCAAATTGAGTGTATCAAGTTTCTGGTAACAACAGTCGCCACGAACGGATCTTGGCTGGTCTTGAGATTCTCCGTCAGATGTGCGTGAGCCTTTTCAATCGTATCAAATAGTCCTCGAAGGTGCGGTGCAGTGTATTCAGCCTCCGTCCACTTCGCAGCTGCTTCAACGCAAATGTTCGGGCAGCGGAAACACTCGTCTTGCAGCGGAATGCAATCGTCGGGCTGCCATTTGTGATAATCGTTCCAGGGCGACATGCGAAGATTGACGTTCCGTGGATCTACAAGAATTATGGCTGTCAAAAGTCAGAAGGGCTGATATTGGCCAATTCCCGGATGCCAACACACCTGTCCAGTCATCCTCTTCCTTCTTCTGCCCCCAGAAGGAAATCAAGCCCTCGAAAGAAATGCGTTGATCTGGTTTACCAGCTGCTACAAGTTCTGCCCAACGGTCAAAGGCGCCAGCTTCCACGAAGAATGAACCCTTTTCAGCGGCTTTTGGTCCTCAGGCAATCCTCGAACTTGTGGGACCGAGGCCCTCCAGTACGTCGAACGGCCCTGTGGATTGAATTGGTCGTCGACGATGGAGAGATTGCGAAAGTCGTCGCAGTGCGCAAGCCAAAATTCCGGTGGAACACCTAGCTGAACACCCAAAAGTTCTGCAAATCTCGGGTCCATACCCTCTATTAGTATGATTCTTCGGAACCGCGGTCGATGTTCGTTGCTTTCGTCCGGACGAAAGACATCTTTCCACTCTGACCAGCTGTTGAAGGCACGATTCAGGTTGGAGAATTCAGCGGTATCCGAAAAAGTGCGCACAGAATTGCGAGGGATATGATGTTGATGTGTCGGCGTTGTTTGCCATGGATGCCTGAGATCAGGGTTGACCATGCCATCTTTGACGAGACGATGTATGCGGTTCTCATATAGTTCTGCCTCTCGTATCTTGGCCGAATCATAGCCCCAGTAAGCCTCACGATCTGTTCCAAGTCAGTATACAATGTGGAAACAACACAGAAAGCTGCGACGGACCCTGGGGTCTGCAGAATCCCCCCATCACGACAGGTTGCCACGGGTCTTGAAGGATGATATTGAGTGCAGAGTTTTTGGATAAGCAGCACACTTCTGATGGCCTTTATATGCTTAAAGAACGATCTCCCTAGTCGTAAACGGTAGGCCGCGGACACGCCATCTTGTGCCCAGTAGGGCATTGATTGCGAGTGGCCTTATCCAGATATGCCAAAGCAACAAAATGGGTTCGAAAAAGAAATGCTGTTTTCCCACTGCTGCCCCAACAAAATCCAGACAGGGCCCCATTTTGGATACTTGCATCTAGCTGAGAAGCACGCTGGTCTTGGCTGCAGTATCGCCTTCGGGGTTTGACCATGCACTGCTGATTACGATGCTAGATCTTGTCAAGTCCAGATTGGGGCTGACGCATGCCGTGTCACCAAGAATATCGATTTTCGCCATGCAAAGGAAGTGTATAGGTCCGCTACTTTTGAATTAAAAATCAGACGGTCCTTTTCTGGTCAGACATATTTCGCCTGCCATGACTTTTGGTGTGCGAGTTTATGCACCGAATGCCTAGGTCCCGTAGCTTCTGTCCGCCCAGTTGATCGTTCAATAATACGATTTTGAGCACATCCCAGAGAATTACCGACTCTGTGTAAATTGAATTTGGAAGGGTGCCACCTACGGCGCATCGGCTCCATGTCAGTCAAATTGTGAACGGATCGAAACACTGATATCAATATTATTTTTACCATGGATGCTTTCGTTGCGTCTACGGATAAGGGCCCTCTCAATGCCCCACATAATTGTTTCGCCAGGCCCCAGCGACAAGCTTAAGACCACTGTTCACTTTCGCGCCCTTCATGTCAATCAGGGCTCACCGAAGACCCTAGGACGAAGTGGAACGTCAAGTCAGTTGTTAGACATCCAATTGAAAAGCCAACCGCCGCGCTTTTACGCCTGTTTTCTTTTCCAACGCCAGTGTCTCATGCGTTGTCTTTGCCCACTCAATTCCTAAGTCCCCCGTACAAAATGGCTGCAGCCGCCCGCACATACCTGGCCTTCCAGCACAACGCTAAACTCCACACCCTCAAGACAATCGTCACCGCAATCCGCCCCTTCGCCGACCTCGAAGAATCCAATCGCCAGCTTTACAAAGATGGCAGCGACCAAGACCACGTCGTCGTGACGGAGCAGACCATCTTCCACCCCCAAGGCGGCGGCCAGCCCTCCGATGTCGGCTCCATGACGACATCCTCCGGCGCGTCATTTTCCGTCAACTTAGTGCGCATGGACGGCGTGCGCGACGGCCAGGTGCTGCATTTCGGGCGCTTCAATACCGCGAATGCAATGTTCAAGGAGGGCGACGAGGTGGAGCAGGCGATTGACGTCGAGAAGAGGCTGCTGTACTCGCGGTACCACACTGCCGGTCACGTGCTCGGCGCGGCGGTGCGGCATCTGCTGGAGAAGGAGGTCGAGGGGTTCGACGAGCTGAAGGCGTCGCATGTCCCGGAATCGGCGAACTGTGAGTTTCAGGGGCTGATTGATGGGAAGCACAAGGACTCTATCCAGAAGAAGGTTAATGAGTTTTTGGATGCGAAGATGCCGGTCAAGATTGACTTTTGGGATGAGGAGGACTTCAAGAAGCGGGGACTGGAGAGGTTGATTCCGGATAGGAGTCTGGCGCCGCCTGGGGAGAAGTTCAGGGTTGTTGAGATTGTGGGCGCGGAGGTGTATCCTTGCGGAGGGACGCATGTTGATACGACGGACTTGTGTGGTGACACCACGGTTAGGAAGATCTCCAGGAGTAAGGGCAAGTCAAAGGTCAGCTACGCGGTGGCTGCGGAGGCACCAGCGCAATCATAGATGAGAAACGCGTATACACGACAGACTCATGAAAGAAATGAAGTTTTTGAGCAATTGATGTGTTATTAGTCTACAGGTCGACGAATCGCGATGCACGCGTCTCAACCATTTCTGGTCTAAAGAGTCTCAAGGTATTATGCAATCAAGTCGCTAGCCATCCATTTATCTATCCCGATGCCCATTGTTAAACGCCGCAATGCATTCATCCCGACCCAAAGTCTAGTCGCGAAGGAGCGCAATGCCAGAAATGGCCCGGTCCTCATCGTAGAAGAGCTTCTTCTTCTCCGTCCCGTCAAAGTTGCTGCGGTAGATGCTTCCACCCAGGTCACCAAAGTAGACATGGCCGTTCTCCTTGTCAAGCTTCACGCCAATAGCCTCGTTGAGATGCCTGACGAGGATCTCGAACCTTTCGGAACGAGATGCCGCCAACAGGCCCGTCTTGGGGTCGATGTGGGCCCTGTTGAGGGTGTTGCCCTTGGGGATCTCACCGCGGTCGGTCCAGAAGATGGTGTTCGTGTCCTCGTCGACCTCAATGTCGATGCACTCGGGCAGCTTGTCGAGGAGCATTCGATATCGTCTCTCGTCTCGGCAGTCTTGCCCTCGGGCATTTGGATGTTGGCGCAGAAGATGCGGCCCTGGCCAGACTTGGGCGCGCCCTTTTGAGTCCAGTAGAACTTGCCGAGCTTGGGAGCGACGGAGATGCCAACGCACCACGACTTGACGTCCTCAGGATCATTGCCCGAAGCAACCAAGGTCTCGAGCTCGCTGCCGTCGAGGTTGGATCGGTACACCCTCATACCCTCACGATCGCTGAAGTAAATCTTCCTCGACTCGGGTTCCACGACGAGCTGCTTGGGCGTGTTGATGACACCAGGAACGAACAAGGATTGAACATCGCTTCCGTCGAGGTTCGCAGAGTAGACAGCACCGTCCTGCTCACCGGGTGTGCCCATGCAAGTCCAGAACATGCGGTTGGTCTCCTCGTCGATGTCGATGCCGTCGGGAACGTGCTGGCGGTCGACGAGCACTTTCTCGAGCTTGCCCTTCGACGAGAGCTGGATCACTTGGCCGGAAGTTGC
The DNA here is from genome assembly GCA_018853505.1 of Colletotrichum camelliae. NCBI lineage: Eukaryota > Fungi > Ascomycota > Sordariomycetes > Glomerellales > Glomerellaceae > Colletotrichum > Colletotrichum camelliae. Next base: position 1,368,020 of record JAELVL010000008.1, on the reverse strand, counting down.
TTGGTTGTTGGAGCGGCCCAGGCCGAGGTCGAGGGCGACGACCTTGGGGAGATGGGGGTAGAGACCGCCCTTGGTAGACTTGGTGCCGAGTCTGCCTTTGGAAAGGTACTCGCGCTCGAGGAAGTCGACGGTGTTTTCGGGGGAGAGACCGCGCTCCTTGACGTAGTGCTTTTCGATGAAGGCAACGGTGTCAAGGCCAACCTCTGAAGAAGTGTTAGTACTTAATATGAGAGATCAAGGCAGAATCGGATGAGCTTACCATCCATCATCACGCAAGGCCCCACGCCACGCTTGCCAAGCTCAACGAACAGAGCATCAATCTCCTCGGGGCTCGAGACCCCCTCGGCCAAAATCGAGAGAGTCTCGCGCTTGATCGCAGCCCACAGACGGTTGAAGATGAACCCAGTCGACTCCTTTCTCGCAGTAAACGGCCTCGTGCCGACCTCCTTCTGCCTTTCCGTCATGAAGGGGAAAATATCGGGGTTGGTGTGTCCGCAGGTCATCAGCTCGACGACCATATTCGCGGGCGGCATGTAGTAATGCGTGTTCATGATGCGTGTCTTCGTCTCATCCTTGACCTTGTCGAGCATCTCCGATGAACGGTACGAGGACGAGTTGCTTGCCAGGATGGCGTCTGCGGGTGCCTTGGCCTCCAGCTCAGCAAATGTGTCGATCTTGATCTCGATCCTCTCGGGTACGGCCTCGATCACGAGCCAGGCGTTCTTTACGGCGGTCTCGAGATCTTGGAAACATTGGACTGTGCCGGGGCGTTTCGTGCCTGATGCCGGGTAGCTGTCGACGTTCTGCTTGACGTAGTCCAGGCAGGGCTGATGTTGCTTGACGTCCGGTTCGCGGACTTGGACGTTGTAGCCGCCGGAGGCCCAGGTGGTAGCAATGCGGCGACCAAGGACACCACCGCCGAGCACCGCGACCGGGTGCTCGCCGTAATTTGATGGTGACGAAGACATTGGGTGTGAGTGTGATTATGGTTGGTTGTAAAGAGCAAAGGGTATCACTTGTTTCCAGGTGCGTTGATGTTTTTCAATATTGAAGTGCTCCATGAAACGAGACAGCCAAGAGTCGGGAGATATTTATACGATGCCTTGGAACTCGACTAGAACCCTCCGTCGAACTTTTCGGCGGGCCAAGTTCGTCATCTCTCCAACGGTGCCGGGCCAGCCGGGGGTCGGCGTCCCGTTATCTTGGATGCCGTGGGTCGCGCGGACGCAGGGCCAAAGACAGCCCCCATGGGAACCGCGGTTGGTGGCGTGTCGTGAGTCGAGAACACAGTTCAGACGGATGACGCAGTTGTTTGGGAAATTGGGACTTGGGCCCATTGTCGGGATTTTGGTGCCGATCACCGGGGTCGGCATCGCCGTCTAGCGGGCCCACCTGAATTCTTCAGTTCCGCGTGAGGTTGAAGAACTGATCCCGATGTCATCATTTCATGAGTTCACAGAGCACAAAATCAATTACTTGAAGTTCAATGATGCATCTCAATAGACTTTCTATCGTTCTTCAGCTTGAGAAGCGTTTCGTTGCAAGTCTTGAAGCGCTTCTCATGTTTGATGTCTCATAACCGGCTCGATACTCTGAGCGGAATTCGGCCGCTCTAGGCAAAGCTGCAATTCCGCGCTAAGTCCGCATCCTCGGCATCTGGTGGGGCGGGGCCCGTTCTTGTGGATCCGGCCTCGGCATCCGCGAGCTTATGCGGTGGAGCCCCCACTCCCGGCCTCGGCATAGAGGAATGCGTTGGCCAAGCCCGTATCCCGCTGCTATTGTCACCAGGGCGAGACCGTTCTTTCACGGAGACGATAAGGCGCGAGGATCGCTCTACACCCGGGCCACCTTGACGGAGGTAGACTCTGCCGAATCCCGTCGATTCTTCGAAATACTCCAGCAGCCCAGCATAACTGTGAGGGTCGGCCCTGATGATCTCGCCTGCAGGCGCATTTGCGCTGCCAGAGCGTGGCCCTGGTTGACGCTGATCTTTACGATGCCCGTCCACCAATATCATGGATGAGAATTTCAACGACATGAGCCTTCACCATGATGTGCTAAATGGCTTCATTGCTGATCATAGGTATTGGACCGGTACTTTGCATTAAACATTGACAATGCCTTCTGCGTCAAATGCGATAAGTCGAAGTCTTTTGCTACTAAACAATAGCCTATGTGAAGATCTCCCCACTATCGAATCCCCATCCCATCTATTATCATTAAACGTTATCATCATCCTTCCCATCCGTCCCCTTGGTAACGGACCCTGCCTCCGCCTCCTGCGCATGCAAAACTCTCCGCTGATCCTCTTTGTGCGTCAGAAAGGTGAGTCCGGTGGTCCAGACGATCAGAGCAATGGAGCTGGCGATCATGGCCCACATGCCCCTCTGCAACTCGCGTGTTAGCCTGGCCTCATGACATGTGACTTTTGACATCTGCGGGAGGGAAATTGACTTACGGTGAACCACGGCGCCATCGACGCGCCGTAAAAGACGATGCTCCACCACGCGTTGATTGCGTTGCTGCCCAGGTTCATACCGGCGAGCACCACGCCGCGGAAGACGCCTTCCTCGTACCTCATGGCGTCGTTGCACCACGCGAAGAAGGTTGCTTGGCAGGCGTACACGGCACCGGCCCAGTAGTAGGCACCGAAGACTACGGACGTGGAGTGTGCGCTGGTGGGGTCCTTGGCGGCGACGAGGATCATGATGGAAGTCACGATGCCCGTGAGGCCGATGAAGTACGCCACGAGGTACCGCTTTCCACCCAAGAAGTCCGTGAGGGTTGCCCAGAAGAGGGTTGACACGATACCAACGGCCGGGACACCCGTGGGGTAATTGTTGAGCTGAGGGATGGTGTACTTGTTCGTCGGGTGGCTCTTCATGTACAATCCCAGGAGGGAGTTGGTGCTGAAGGATTCCGTCTCTCCGGCAATGATCCAGAGCATGACGAACCCCCACCAGTACCACGAAGTCAGCACCTTCTTGGCGAAGCGGAAGGTGAGCGGCGACTTCTCCTGGATCTCGGGCACGCGGGACGCGGCCAGCTTGCGCTCCTCCTCGGTGAGATAGAACGCCTTGGTCGTGTGCGGCGTGTCGGGGAAGAAGATGAAGCCGTAGATGGCGACGGGGATAGTCATCAGGCCGTCGATGATGAAGAGCCAGCGCCACCCGCTCAGTCCGTGGAGGCCGTTCATGCTGCTGTGGATGCCGGTCTGGATGAAGCCGCCGAAGAAGGTTCCCGCGAGGCCGGATGCGGTGAAGATGCCGCTTCGCTTGCCGAGCTCGCGCTCCGTGTACCATGCGCCCAGGATGTAGTGAGTGCCGACGAAGGTGGATGCTTCGGCGACTCCCTGGAAGAATCTGATGGCCATGATGACCTTGGGGCTGTGGACACTGGCGGTGCACATGGTGAGGCCGCCCCAGATGATCATCATGAGCGGGAACCAGAATCGTGGTTTCACATAGTGGAGAGAGAGGTTGGAAGGAATCTGGCCAATGACATAGCTGTGCGGACGTTGTCAATAGTAGTTCTAAGCGATGGGATGTTGACGATAACTTACCCTACTGTGAAGCAGGTGTTGATCTGGTTGAGCTGGTCGCCAACGAAGCCGAGCTCTTCTTTCATACCAGAGACGTAGGCATTGTTCAAGTTTGTTCGGTCAAGCTGCGCCGTCGTAAGAGACCAATTCCTCAAGTTGCAGATGCGTGGGACTTACGTAGTTGACTAGATAGCTCAGACAACAGAATGTGAGAATGAAGAAATCAATCTACGAATCCAATCAGCGGGCATGTTACGGTCTGTAATCAACACCAGAGCGCACCTTCTGGATGAGCTTGCGTTCTCCGGGCTGGTACTCGGTATGCAAATACTGGCGAATCTTATCGAGGGCCATCCTGACGACTTTCCAGTGTCTCTGATCTCAGAGACCAATTACGAAGAAGGACGGAGTCGGAGAACCAGGCATTCCCTTCACTCAAGAGGTTGCAGCAATGCCGAAGAAACAGTCTCGGCTTCTTATGAGCTCACCGAGTCACGTCGCCTCTCCCACTATCAGAACTCCCTTGACCGGGCCCTGGACTTATCGTTGTCGCGATGATAGGGTCAAGATAAGGCAGCAAAGCCAAGCGATAGGGGGGCCAGGGTCTTGCTGTGGTGGCCCAACAACAATTAACCAGCCAGGTACAGCTTTCGCTCGATTCGTAACGAGTGCCCCGGCAGTATCGGCGAGAGCAATACCGTTTAGACGACTGTCGGCGGCCTTTTTTTCGCGTCGTTCACGGCGTCTTATCGCATGTCCGCGTCGGAGGTTATTCTGATTGCCGACCGTGTCGGCTCCGTCGCAAAGCGTTGTGATTCGGCGAATCTGCGGCACTGTGAAGGCTTCCAAGACTCGTTATCACTGTCTGATCCCATCAGGGTGCGATCGTCTCAACACCAACCAGAAAGGAGCGATAAGCTTACCTCCCGGCTCTCGGGGTCCCTGTCCGAGGCGGCCCTTGAAGCTGTTGCGCCCTCTCTATGTGTGAAGCTCAATCACGCCGGATACGCGGTGCAACCAACCCCCAAATTGCTCAGCCCTGTGACCAGTTTGATGCGCGTGGTTGAGGGGTGATTGAGGCTGGCGATTATTTCAGGACACAGTTTGGAGTCATCGGCGCTCGGCGAATGGATATCAATCGTGAATTGAGTTGAGAGAATTAGGGCTAGTCGGGATCGCTAGACGCGTCCCACTTCGCGCTCGATACCTTACAGCGCGTCTTTGCTAGTGCTTCGTACGTTGAAGAGACAAGATACTCTCAACCGTCTCGTTTGTCGCGAGAAAAAACATCTTGACTACGTTCTTTTTAAGACATCACAAGATGCGGGGATACTCGCTGGAAGATCCCTTGTCGGCTCGGGCTATTCTTCCGGTGCACTAGCGACGCCTAAATCTTTCCCGCCCGTGGTGTCTGTTTGTCTCTTCCCTGTACGCCAAGGTACGTCATTGACTCACCTACTCGCGGCAAGGAAACCAACGAACGCCGCCGTCCGTCTTTGGCGCGCTTCTGCAACGAAATCGTCTTTGACGGGGTCTTTGACGGTTGCAAACCGGCCGAGGAACGGCTTGGGACTCGGCTTTAGCGCGACCGCCTCCGCAGTCTTTTTGCGCCCAGACACCTGTATCGGCATGCATTTGCCCACGGGGTTTCATGCATCATACGAGTCTCCGCATCTCCATCGTTCCTGTGATCGATAAATATGCAGCTTTATCACTGCCGGGACTGGATAACGATACCCCGGCAGCTTGGTAGCAACAGACACGACAGGACGGATGGCCCAGAGCTGAGTTTCCCGGGCCGCCGTCTTATCTTGCCGAGACAACCCACCCTCAGCGATTGTCCCCAAATCGTGGAAATGGATCCCTTAACCCCCTCACAGTCTCCGCGGCGCCGTTCTAGCACTGTTAGCTCGCCCTCTAGTCGTTTCCCCTCGCAAGATGCACGATCTCGGACGATGCGTCCCGAGTCCCATCACCGATGACCGGTGCCGTATTGCGCCATGAGGAGGATCCTTATGCCCCCAGTAGCCGCGCGTGCTTGTATTTAACAACTTTGACGTGTCTCGGTGCGCGCGCTGAAGAATATCTCTTATCGTGAACTGTCTTACACACTCGAACTTGCGCGCCGCGACACGGAAAATCGTTACCGACTTTGAACACGACAGAATGGGCAGTCTTAAGACGGAAGGTTCCGCTCCTTGGGAGTTGGCCGGTGCCAAGAAGCGCGAGGCCCTCGCATCGTCTATCCCCTCAGAATGGCGCATCCCGCAGGACCTGCTCCCTCCAGTGTCCCAGGAGGACGTCACAGGTTGGCCGGAGACGTCGGGCTGGTTTACCCCGAAGGAGCTGGCCATTACCGAACTTGATGCCGCCGAGCTGCTACCAAAGCTTGCATCCGGAGAGCTCAAGTCTATCGACGTCACCAAGGCCTTTTGCAAGCGCGCTGCGGCGGCGCATCAACTTGTAAGCTTGAGTGTGATCGCATGGGGAAGTAAAATCAACCGGTGCTGACATTCGCTTTTGAAAGACAAACTGCCTCTCTGAAACATGCTTTGACCGCGCCTTCGCACAGGCGCAGGCTCTCGACGAACACCTGGAGCGCACCGGCAAACCAGTCGGACCTTTCCACGGGTTGCCGATCTCCCTCAAGGACAACTTCAACCTGAAGGGCTTGGACGCCACAGTCGGAATCGCCTCGCACGTGGGCAACCCGGCCGAGTACGATGCTGCGCTGGCGACACTCTTGGAAGAGGCTGGCGCCGTGTTCTACGTCAAGACCAACGTCCCTACCGCGATGATGATTGCCGAGTCGGTAAACAACGTGTTTGGAAGAACGGTCAACCCGAGAAACAGGAATCTCACCAGTGGCGGAAGCTCGGGTGGAGAGTCTGCTCTGATTGTCATGAAGGGCAGCCCATGGGGCATCGGCACAGATATTGGTCTGTTTGCACGAATGAGTTCGCAATGCCTGTGTTCGTAGCTAATCAGTGGGTTGCAGGTGGCTCCCTACGCATTCCGGCTGCGTGCACCGGCATCTTCACCCTCCGCCCCTCATTCGGCCGCTTCCCCACTCTCGGCTGCCGATCCGGCATGGGCGGCCAAGAAGCAGTCCAGTCCGTCAACGGCCCGATGACCCGAACCATCACCGACCTCGAGCTCTACAGCAAGACCGTCATCAACCGCCAAACTTGGCAATATGATCCCCGCTGTGTCCCCATCGCGTGGAGAGAAGTCGAACTCCCCAGCAAGCTGAAGATTGCCGTCATGTGGAACGACGGCATGGTCAGGCCGACTCCTCCCGTCGCACGCGCCCTCCGCGAGACCGTGGAGAAGCTCAAGGCGGCAGGCCACGAGGTGGTTGAATGGGACCCGAAGGACCAGAAGGAGGGACTGAGTCTGCTCGACCGCATGTTCGTCGCGGACGGCGGTATCTCTATCAAGAAAGAGCTGGACAAGACAGAAGAACCGTGGAGACCCGAGATGGCGGCCTACTCCAAGGCAAAGGAGCTCGGCACCTATGACATGTGGCAGCTTCATCTGCAGAGGACGGCGTTCCAGAAGAGGTACCTTGATCGCTGGGTTGCGGCGGGTATTGACGCTATCTTGTGCCCTACAACGCCGTTTACAAGTGTCAAGAACGGCACTTTCAAGCATGGTGAGTTGTGCCCCTCGAGTAAAAGCGAACAAACATGCTAACTGTGATGCAGTGGGATATACTGGAGTTTACAACGTCCTCGACTACTCTTGCGTGTCCTTTCCCACTGGCTTGTCTGCGGACAAGAGTGTGGACGCACCTAGCTCGGGAGAGACACCGTTGGGACCAGTCTGCGAAGCAGTTCATGCCGAATGTAAGTCTCATAACAAAAGAACCTCATTTACCATCGCTAATTATTGTTTCAGACGACCCGAATGATGTTCATGGAATGCCGATTAGCTTGCAACTTGTTGCTAGACGCCTAGAGGAAGAGAAGGCAATCGCCATGGTTAAACAAGTGCTAGAGGTCATGGGAATTGAGCCGATAGAACAATAGAATAATACGTCTCGATTAATGTCAACTTTAAGATGGCTTCGCAGCATTGAGACACTGGTTTACGACAACGAGACGGGCGTGGGAACATTTGAGTAATGAAAACACCATGCACTGGAAACCACCACTTAGAGTCTAGACCAAGGCATGTTAGTGCAGTAGACTCGGTGTTCCAGCAATGGACAACTAAGATTGCGACTAATCTTTCAGGAACTGGAAGCAAGCTATCGTAGCACTTGGCGCTTCAGGAAATAGGCAACCTGGAACCAATTGCTATGTCATCTCCAGCTGAAGACGTCAGGAGTCACAAGAAACCTATGATAGCAAGAGAGAAGCCAGCTTATTCTAGTCTCAACGTCCTCCACCAGCAAATAATAATTGTAAGATTCAGAAAGAAAATCAGCATTCCCGTCAATTCGTGTACACACGTGTAATAAAACATGGGCCCATGTTAGCAAAAGCTGGAGGCTGTGAGCCTTCATGTACTACCAAGCAGGTAGTGTATGCCGTGTCGCCTGGTAAATGACGATTGTAAATATGTGTTTTGAACACATGTTCGCCGGTTTCCAGCACGAAACATGTCATGCATGTAATACCTTGGCTTGAAGTCAACTTAGAGAATCCTCTCGATTTCGATGTGAGGCCCAAGACGAAAGTAGATGTAGATCCTCTGTAAGAAACTTGGCACTCAATCGCTTCAGATTAATGTAGACAGATTGAATCTTTCTTTCCTTCTAACTTTTCTTCTTTGCAGTTTACTACCTAGAAGCGCACCTTATTAACTACTATATAACTCTCGTAGAGAAATATTCGAGGACTAGGATAGTTTATAGAAATACTTCTATAACTACTTATAGGAGTATATAAAGAGAATATAAATTACTAAAAAGTAAATATCTCTTTCTTTATATTATTATAACTTAATACTTATTTAATATTAAAATATTAATACTAAACTATATTAATACTATCTTTAATTATTTTAAGAGTAGTAATAGTTTTTTTAAATTATTAAAAAGAACTAATTTAAAGTATATAGTTTTTAAAATATATAGTAAAAACTTTAAATAAAAAATATAATAGTATATTTTATATTACTATTTTCTACTAGTATTCTTTAATATAAAGAAATATTATTAAATTAAAGTATAGAAATATTTTAAATTAATTAAGAAATAATTTATAATAAATAAGTAATAATAAATATATAAAGTATTTTATATTACTTAAACTAAGAACTTAGTTTAAAGAACTTAACGATATATATATAATTACTATAAAATAGAAGTAATTAATAGAAGGAGTTAGATATATAGGGGGTAGTTAGAGTAAAGAGAACTCTATTATATATCCTTAGTTATATATATCTACATAAAGCAGTTCTTCACAAAATAGTAGATAGATTGATTCCAGTCTTGACATTGAATAATCTGTCGGCCGTCGCAAAATTCTGTTAAGCCGTCCATGCCCGTGGTATGATGCAACCCAGAGCAAGACAGACTGGAAATACCCCTTGACGGCTATTCGTCATTTTAAATCCTGTTTTCTGTGCTACTTCTCTCGCAAGTGATCCAGCGAACCGGGGGTCATGCGGCCAAGACGATTGATGCATCTGGCCAAGACCCTTGGCGATCACATCCCGCCAGCCAAGAACCTTGGCCGCTCTTGGCTGGACTGCCATTTTCAACCCACAATACAGGATGCGGACCTAAATTGAACGTCGTTTGAATGTTTCTCTTCTCTGCCCAATACACATCGTGACTTTTTAGCCTTGGGACAAGTGAAGATGGAATTTCTGAGTCGCTGGCGCCAAGCGTGATGGTAGGTCGATCAACAAGACTGAACTAGCAGTTGGAAAATGGTGGGGAAGTTCACTATTTGGTGCAATCAGTGCTGTGATGGACAAGCTTCCTGAGTCGGTGACGGCGAAGCGCCGACATGGCATGATCCTCAGACCCTCGCTTCTATCCCATCTCAGTTTCCTTTCCGGTAAGATCGGCCGTTCCCGAAGTGCTAAAAACATTGCTGAAGTGGACCTACGCCGGCTGTGCTTTCACTTCTGGCCCGTCTCCTCATTTGACCAGGATCATCAATGGCCGAGGTTCATCCCATTTCACCGCTCGCCAATTGCAGCCCATTTTGTTGACACGTTCAATATTCAACCCACTTGCCCAAATTGCAGGTTACTGCTCTGTTCAATGCATTCCTCGCCCGCGAATGAATATAAGAGACAAGCCTACATGTTGTCATGGAGACATCAACACAGGCTACAACATCCGCACAAACGGGGCACATCCGAACAGTTCGTTGCCTCGGCATCTCGTCGCTATTCCCGGCTCCGCGCCGGGAGCTACCGCAATTAACCTTACGTACCTTTTGACGGGAACGCTGAAAAAAATAACCTTGATTCAAGCGCACTGATAACGGACATCGCCGCAGAACCCCAATACTCCGCCTGTTTGTGTACATCTTATATGCAATCCATGCTAATGATTCGACCGCTGGTCCCTGGCTCCCTGCCCCTGGATATTACCCCATGCCACCTACCATTTTTGCGATGAACCGCCGCAATGAGCCTTCCTAACTTGCTTAGCGGAAAGCGTGGAACCACAACATAAACACCCAATTGCTCCTCTTCCCGTGCTCCCGTCTCTCCCCCCCGCCCACATGCCGACATCACAAGATCCATCGCTACCCACCCCGTTGATTTGCTTGATTGACTGTCCCATGCATGCTACCCACCGTGCGTCCGCACCTCCTCGTCCTGGCTGAACGTTCCGAAGCTTTTCTTGAATAAACTCATGCTTGGCCCATATGTCTTGCATGAGGGTACCCTTGATTCGCCTCCTTCCAAAACAAGCTTAGATTGCATCGGCCCTGCGATTCTCAACGGCTGAGAAGCTGCACCATGATGATTTTCAACGTGGATTCACCTCCTTGACGTGGCAATGCCTCCGGTATGGCTTATCTACGCCCATGTTCGTGAACGGCTGTTCAGAATGCCAAGAATGGGGAACATCGAGTATATATAGCGAAGAAGTGTTCGCTCAACATCATGTTTCTTCCTTGTCTCTTCAGCCACTGCTCGACACTCCAGTCCATCGATCAACATGGTTGCCAAAGCCCTCTCCGTCGCCCTCCTGGCTGGTGCCGCCTCGGCCACCTGCCCCCTCTCGGTCCAGATCTCCAACTCTGATGCCCACGTTGTCAGCGTCGCTGTCACTAACACCGGCTCCGAGACTCTCCAGGTCTTCAAGGGCAACACGGTCTTCAGCGACCATGCCACCAAGGATCTCCTTGTGACCGATGCCGGTATGTTCACAACCTAATCCAATGATTGGCAGATCATGACACCCAGGACATGAGCTAACTTGACACAGAGGGCAACGCTCTCCCCTTCGACGGCATCTACGTCAACTACAAGCGCCAGGGCCTTGACGCCAGCGCTTTCCAGAAGATTGACGCCGGCGAGACTGTCACCGTCTCCGTCAACGCCGCCAAGAGCTACAAGCTCGAGGGTATCGACGAGGCCAAGATCACCGCCATCCAGGGCTTCCGCTACGCCACTGGCGCGGAGGCTCTGCTGACTTCAAGAGCCTCGCCTCTTGCGACGATGTCACCTCCGGCGAGGTCGCCGTCACCCCTGACCAGGCCATCGTCGCCGAGCAGCACATCTCTCGCCGCAACAGCCCCACCCGCTCCCGCGTCGAGAAGCGCTCCATCACCTACTCCTCCTGCTCTGCCTCTCAGACTTCCGCTCTGAAGACCAGCGTCAACAACGCCATCTCCATGGCCAAGGCCGCCTCCACCGCTGCTGGCACCTCCTCCTACTACTACACCACCTGGTTCAAGTCCACCTCTGTCGTCTCCAAGGTCCAGACCATCTACAACGACGTTGCCGGCGTCCAGACCACCTCCCCCAAGATCTCCTGCACGGACACCTACAGCGACTGCACCGACGGCTCCGCCCTGCTGTACACCGTCCCCTCCGACAACGTCATCGTGCCCTGCCCCAACAACGGCTTCTGGGGCTTCCCCGAGCTTGCCTCTCAGTGCTCCGGCGACGACTACGACCGCGCCGGCAGCATCCTCCACGAGATGACCCACTTGTACGGCACCGGCGACTACGGCTACGGCTACGTCGCTGCCCAGGCTCTGTCTGCTACCAGGGCTGCCGCCAACGCCGACACCTACGAGATGTACGCTGAGAGCGTCCGCCTCGGTGGCTGCACCGTCGGTTAAGTCTTTGCGACTTACGAATTTTACGAGATCGGACGAAGTGTTGTGGCTGGATGGGAAGCGCGAGGTTGACGGTACTTGTGTGCCTCGTTGAAGGGCCCATCTGAGGGGATTCATGTAGTTAATTTGTTCTCGCCTTTAGTTACATATTTTGAGAAGCAATGGAGCGTTTGATGACAAAATCTCTGATTCCTATCTTAACTCTTAGTTGAGCTTTTACTTATAGAATTGTAGCAAAAGTGACATGGTTTACTGGAGTGTTGTTATGGTGCGCGCACATGCTGAGGCGAAAATCAGGCTGCCTGCTCAAGCATCCTCTGACATGATTATGTGGCCAGGATTACGCCAATAGTTTTGATTCGCTGATCCCGCCCACTTTGCGTCATCATTGATGCCTGCTTGGCAGTGAGCCTTATCGTCAGGCGATATTCTCTCGACTGTCGTCCACAATTAGTATTTTGAATCCTCGTCAACGCATTCGGATAAGATGGCCACTGAAGCCATGCTTTGTGAGTACTGCTCACATGTTGACTTCAGCCGCTTCCGACATCCCACTCTCGCCGAGATTCAGTCTCTGAATTCGGGAGACAAGCCTGTGGGAGATCGATTTCCCCTCAAAGATAGCGGGTCCTCAAAGGAGGACCCATATTGGTCTTTGGGGCTTGTAAGTCGAATACGGTCTTCAAAAGGTTATTGTGTCTTCTGTAAAGCTGTTACAACTATCATGGATCAGCAGCCACATATTTTTAGCGACTTGGCCGATGCAGGATTGGATGACCCTTTGTGCTATGCGCATTCTCCCCCGACGGGGGTTGTCCAGCCCGCGATGGGCAAGATATGGAGAGGAATCCAGGCTGAAGGTAAAATACCAGAATACTCGATGAGGAGACTTCAACTAGCATTTGTCTCTACTGACGACAACAACGGATTGAATCCGGGGGTCGTGAGTATACAAAGACTCAGTCGGAGACGCCAAATCGACTGTCTTCAAGTGTACGATGACCAAAGACCATGGACACCTGCCGATGCCGAGGATATCTTCAAACACCCCCAGGATCCGCAGGCAATTCTCTTTTCTGGAAGAAAACGACCAGCCATGTTGGATTTGAGGCTTCCAATTCAATGGCTCAAACACTGCCAGCACAATCACGGCACGTCTTGTGGTTCAACCCACGGAAGCAATGCGTCTGGAAGCTCGCTGTATGGACCTCCATTAACTCAATCTACGGCCATGATAACTGACAGCAGGCTGACGTCAACGGATAAGCAGTATGGGCGTCTTCCGTCTTATTGACGTGCACACCCGAGCTATTGTAGACTTCAAAAGTATAGATCTTGGAGATCTAGAATACACGACGCTTAGTTATGTCTGGGGCACGACTCCACAGAAGATAACCCTGCTCGACTCAAACTACGATTTACTTCACCAAGTCGGATCACTAGGTGGTCTGGTGTCTCAGACCATTGAAGACGCCTTCCATTTCACCGGGTCTATCAGGGTTCGATATATCTGGGTGGATGCACTTTGTATCATTCAGAACAGCGACGACGACAAAAAGATGCAAATTGCGAAAATGGCAGATGTGTACGCCAAAGCTGTTCTCACCATCATTGCAGCTGGCGGTGAAGATGCTCAAGCTGGTCTGCATGGTATATCAAAGCCTCGAACCGGCCAACAAGAAGTGTTCACTGTTAAGGTACCCAGCTCACTGGAGACAATGTCGTTCATGACTATGTTGAAGCCCGGATCGGAGACTCATGAACATCTTGCTTCGAAAACAGTATGGGCTAGGCGGGGGTGGACATTACAAGAGAGAGCTGTCACTCCCAGGAGTGTCACATTTCTTGCAGAGCAGGTCATATGGGCTTGCTGTCAGTCACACTGGACGGAGGAGACATGGTCTGAAGCATCTCCTGCGATTGCGTCATGGTTCAGGTTGGCCGGCGCTGAGTACTATCTCAACTCGGGGTACAGAAATCGATTTGCGTCCGAAGTTGAGAATGATCAAATGTGGTACAAGTTTCGTCTTCTGGTCATCGATTATTGCAAAAGAAGCCTCACTGCCCAAGGGGATGCCTACGATGCCTTCTCAGCCATACTGCAACAAGCGCAGAGCATGTCTGGAGAACAGTTCCTCTGGGGCATACCCATCTCAAGGTTCGAGCTTGGGCTATGCTGGGAGCCAAATCAACACGGGTTGGATAGGCGAGGTGGGCTAACAACGCTGCCATCAAGCTCCCTCGATAGACGGGTTCCATTCCCAAGCTGGTCATGGATCGGCTGGAGAGGGGGGGTAAACCTCACCATTGAAGACCGCCTTATCGAAGCTGGGTAGGTAAGCCCGAATGGAAAAGATGTTGCTGTAAAAACCCAATTTACTGATACTGCAAAGCCTTGAACCCACGATACTATGCTACGTCTTGAGAAACAATCCTTTACGGCTTCCGCAAGTCCGGCGACTTTTCATGGATAATCCAAGGAGACAATGGCAGCCACCTACGCCGGCGGCACAAGGAAGCCTTGCAGTCTCACTTCGCCACATCGAACAAAACTATAGTCACCTGACAGCAGAAAAGCTTGCAGACATCCCTGATGATCAGCTTGTGTTCTTCTGGGCGGAATCGGCACGACTTATGGTGGCGGACCCAGAAGAGGGGAAGAATTGGAGCCGTGGATGGAATCAGTTTCTGATAGATAAATACGCCAACTACATTCAGAAGATCAGCGACTATGATGGCAACCAAGTAGGCGAAACCGGCCGATGCAAAGAAACCGTCGATGCAGGTGCCAGCAAGGGCGGGGAATATGAGTTCATCGTCATTGCGATGAGGAAAGCACCACCAGACTACGAGGAGACAAGAATCGCGCTTCAGATCGGACGCAGAGCAGACGGGATCGCGTATCGGATCAACATCGCAGAGATCAGTCAGGCCGGTTGGGAACAAGCCAACGTAACCTTTGGGCTCGTCGCGCTAGGAAGCGAGACAGGAATCTTTCAAGAATGAACGAGCTAACGTTACTGCTCGAAGAAATTTTGCAAGGAAGTAGCATTAATCGATTTGACTGGCTGGGGTTCGGAAGTCGGTTTGAGGTCGGGGTAAAGCCGATGCTAGTCATGTACCCGGAGAATGTCTGTTAATTGTGTTCCTTGGAGAGGATTCAGAGTGATGCTTCTTAGTACTTATGAGTTCAGGACTTGCGACCTAACTATTGCCATGTTCTAGTCAATATTTGATTTGAAGTCCCAGTCTCCTATGATCGGGCAATCATGAGCTCGTCTGGTGCGCTACTTAAGGCTGTTCCAGCGGGAGCATGGGACACGCATCACCACATTTTCGAGCCAGCGCGCTTTCCATTCGCATCTGGAAGACACTTCACGCCATCGGTCGCATCTTTGGAGCAGCTCAAGGCTTTCGAGGAATCCATCGGCGTCTCACATGTGTGCATCGCACACGGCTTGTCATACGGGGCCGACTGCTCTTCTTTACTTTACTACCTGGAGCAATTCAACGGGACGGCACGCGGTATTTGCGTCCTTGACCTGGGCACAGTAACGCACGACCTGCTAGACAAGTATCACACAGCCGGCATTCGAAGCGTCAGGTTGGACTTTTTCAAAGCCCAGGCAATGAACGACGTCGACAAGCAAGTCAACCTCATCGAATCCACCGCCAACAGGCTTCTTCAATGGCACCCGACTGGCAACGGCTGGAGCATTCAAATCCAACAGCCAAACGTATCTTACTGGGCCAAGCTGGGACCCGTAATTCAACGATCAAAGCTGCCTGTGGTTCTGGATCACATTGGCCTTGTTAAAGCTTCTAGCATGACACCGGTTGGATCTGTGTCTGTTATGGAGCAATCGGGATGGCAGGATCTGTTGACGACCCTGAGAGGAGGAAACCTATGGATTAAGATTTCGGCACCCTATCGATGCTCTCGAGCTGATCCTCATTTTGAAGATCTCAAGGACATTGTGCAAGAGCTAGCCAGGACAAACTCGAAGAGACTGGTCTGGGGCAGTGACTGGCCTCATACCCAACGACACGAAGACAGGGATCTGAGGAGTAAGGATGAGCAAGAGCCTTTCCTGAAGATTGACAACCCGGCGTGGATTCGCTCGTTGAGCACATGGTTGAATGGAGAGGAGTGGCAGGACTTGTGGGTTAACAACGCTTCAACTCTGTATGATTATCCAGCCAAATCGTGAAGAAGGCAGTCATTTCTGTCGCGTCGTGGCATCACGAACGTCCCGTCCCAATTTGAGAACGCAATTAAACGATCGCGTCGTGAAGGGCACTTGCAAGCCGGGGTCAAGCCGAGTGGGTCCCGGCAAGTTCGTCATGTCCATCCCACGCCGTGAATGGCTTTCAGATCAGACATATGAACAGCCAGCTTAGACGAATAGGAACTGCAATGCCCACATTACCGACAAACTCGAACGGAAAGTCACAAACATGGCATCTTTTCCCCAGAAACAATAGGACGTACCAGATTCTTGAGGCGGCTAGGACAGGTGGATACGCTGTCGGCGCTTACAACTGGTGAGAGTTACATTCTTTGGTGGTCTTCCATGAAACTTATTTGGCGATAGCTACAATGATGACGGTGTCATCGCCGTAATTCGAGCAGCCGAGGCATGCAAATCGCCTGCCATTATTCAAGTCTTCCCATGGACGATGCGATTCCAAGGCCCTGAGTTCGTCAAGTACGTGATTGGCGCCGCGCATGCTGCAAAAGTTCCGATCGCGGTTCATCTCGACCACTGTATCGAACCGGAAGACGTCAAGGCGGCGCTTGAGCTTCCCTTCGACTCCATTATGGTCGATGCCTCAATCCACGACGAAGCTGAGAATGCCCGGCAGTGCAAAGAGATTATCGAGATCGCGAACGCCAGAGGCATCGCGATTGAGGCTGAGATGGGCCGGCTCGAAGGCGGCGAGGATGGCCTGCCCACAGTCGATCTCGAGACGATCTTTACACGACCCGAGCTTGCTAGAGATTTCGTGAAAGAGACAGGGGTGCAATTCCTCGCCCCGTCCTTCGGGAATATACACGGAAACTACGGCGCCGGAGGACCGGAGAAGTATTGGAGATTGCCTCTGTAAGTACTCCAGCAGCTATGAGGAGAGCGTGGCACTAACTTGGATTTTATCGCAGGCTCAACGACATTCACAATGCCATCCCCGACATCCCTCTCGTCTTGCATAAGACCCATGGTGTATCCGACGAGCAATTCAGGACCGCCAGAAAGCACGGCATGGTCAAAATCAACCTGAACAGAACTGTCCGCGACGAGTACACAGACTTCATTGCAGAGAATGCGGGCAAGTTGGAGCTCACAGTTCTGAAGATGAAGGGCGCGGAAGTTTATGCGAAATCTGTTGAGCGAGTGATGAGGGATGTTCTGTACTCAGCTGGCAAGGCATGAGGCATGTCGGCGTGCAAATAGAGGCTCAAACGGAAATACGTGTATGGTGAATACAAATCATCAATATCTCGACACTTGAAATTAGGTTTTTGATTGGAGCTGAGCTTGTGCCATGGGAACTTCGACCGATCGCCTCTGACGCAGCCAACTAAACCATGTCGCTGATGAACCATCAATGGGAGGACTTACATTCCAAGTGAGCTAACCATCATGGATTTCTCAAGTCCTCTATTGGACTTACAGTGAGTTAGTGTCTCCAGAATTGTATGGTGAGCTTCTATCTGCAGTGTCGGCCTAATCCCGAAAGCACGGGTGCAGGGGGACGGCTTTCCCCCGAAACAAAACAAACTACCCCGCGATGCTGGCTTTGCTTAGAACCCCGCCCTAGACCTATCCGACAATCGGATCATTCTGATAATAGAGACGTCATTGCAATTCAATTCGAATTAGATAAAAATCCTAGCAGACGAGCTCAATGAGTCTGATTTGGTTGCATGCTATCGTGTCAACGTTCCAATTCAATTGCACAATTTATCCACTTTCACAATGACGTCAACATCCGATATCGTGGAGCGTCTCTCCAAATGGTCAAGCTGTGATGTGAGTGGAGCGACTTTTGACCTTTTTTTCTTACCCAACCACTCTAATCGCTAAGGATACTAGATATCAGATGGCCTCTCCAAGCTAGGCCGCGCTGACGGCGGCTTCTTGGAGGGACTCGTTCTTTACTCGCCAGAGTACCAAGCTGGGAAGACCAAGATCGTCGGACCGGTCTTTACTGTTAAGTTTGCTCCCAAGAGCGACTCATCCGCGCCGAAAGTCAAGGGAAACTACGTGAGTCGTCCAACTCTTCACGAGGCACCTTGAACATATTGAACCATAAATGCTAATCACTGTTTCTATTCATAGATCGACCAGATCCCCATGGATTCCGTTGTCTTCATTTCACAGCCGGCTCCGCATGTGAATGCCTGTTATGGTGGTCTCATGTCGTTGAGAGCACAGATCCTTGGGGCCAAGGGCGTCGTCATTGACGGACATCTTCGCGACCTCCAAGAGCACAGAGATCTAGGATTCCCGGTTAGAAACATTGGACATACAACTAGTACTTGTGCATCATTGGCTAACGAATATCCTTCCAGTTATTTGCGAGAGGCACCGGTACTACGGCCGGTGGTGCTGTCTGCTTCCCATCGGAGATCAACGTCGATGTCAAACTTCAGTCTTCCAAGCAAGATGCTACGATTAGCCCGGGAGGATACATCATTGCCGATCTTGACGGTGTCGTTTTCTTGCCCGGCGACCTGGCGGAGCAGGTCCTTGAGAAGATCCCAGCGCTCGCTGAGGCAGACGACAGGTGTGCTGAGGCTATCCGTGGTGGCATGTCTGTGCAGGAGGCGTTCGCGACTTTCAGGGGTAAATAGTCAGATATTGGTTCGTCAATAAAGATCAACATGCAATGGAAACATTTCGAAACACCTCGAATGGAATAACGCGAGAATGCGTGTTCATCGCCATCACCGTTGCAAGTTTGAACGAATGCAACCACCATCGTCACTATTGGTGATCGCAAACACAATGACCTTTGCTGAGAAAAATTCAGTAGTCTCGAGAAAGATAGGATAGATCTGCGGAAGAATGAAACGACACATCTTATTCTCACGGATCTCGAACACGCTGTTTGAACTGCTTTCACGAATTTCATTCAGAATCTACTTATGTACATAACGTCATTTCTTCTTTTAATTGCTTTGCTAATGCCAATTTCAAGCCAGAGGCGTCATAGACAGCTGAAGTCCTGGTACATCATATTTGGATGCCAAGTCCTCAAACATCTTCTTCTCAGCATCAGCAAACGGCAGGCCCTGCACCTTGCGCTCCTCAGCCAGGCGGTACTCAGGCTCGCCCGGGAAGAGAACCTCCTTGAAGCCATCAGCAGGCGTAACACCATGGACGCGCTGAACAAGGGTGTCCATCCTGGCGCGAAACTGCTCCGAGGACATGAAGATGTCAGGCTTGATGGCGATGAAGCAGTGTCCAACATTCTGAGGACGAGCCTCCTTGTACTGGTCACCAACCTCGCCACCGAAAGCGGCACCGGACAGAACTCCGGACATGATGTCCATCAAAATAGCAATTCCAGATCCCTTGGGGCCGCCAATGGGAGCCATAGAGCCGTTCAAAGCCTCGTTCGCGTACTCGGTAGGCTTCCCGTCCTTGTCATAAGCCCATCCGAGGGGGATCTTCTCGCCTCTGCGGGCGGCCTTGCGGATCTTGCCCTTTGCGACGACGGAGGGAGCCATGTCGAGGATGTAAGGGACTTCGTTCTTGCTGGGAGCTCCTGCGGCGAAGGGAGAGATACCGAGGAGGGTCTCCTTACCACCGAACGGGGGCATCTGCTTGGCGGAGTTTGTGAAGACGAGAGAGATCATGCCAGCGTCAAGAGCCTGAAGGACGTAGGTGGCACCCATGCCGAAGTGATTGGAGTGTTCGGCGGTGACAATTCCAATGCCGTAAGTCTCTGCACGACTGATCGCATCCTTCATAGCCTTGGAGGCAACGATGAATCCGAAACCATTGTCTCCATCGGCGTGCGCAGCGACTGGTGTCTTCTCGGTGATTTGGATGTTGGCCTTGGCGTTCACAAGGCCGCTCTAAACTCTCTCAATGTACTGCTGAAGTCTTGCCAGTCCGTGGGTGTCCTGTTAGGATCGGAAGTTAGTTCCTATGCTTCGAACCGTGTCTGGTAAATGAATTGGACTTATTGGATACTTACAACACCGCGAGTGTCAGCCTGTACCAGGCACTCGGCCATGAGAGTGGCATCATCCTCAGGAAGACCGGACTTCACCAGAAGGGTCTTGGCGAAGGTGACGGCCTCGCTAGGTTTAGCGTAGTAGCGTGCTGGGGTAGACATTCTGAATTTCTGATTGATGACGTATCTTCACAAGAGATTGGGATGTTTGTGCTTCTCAATGGACATCGAAGAGACCGAGTGCCGAAAATTCCAAGCAACAAGCACGATAATAACATCTGCTTTCACGGATAGTACCGGCCAAGCTCATCGTCATTTTCTAGATAGACTCCCGCTTAGACCCTTATTGGTCGGGTTAACCCGATGAATTGACCCCTCCAAAGCCTGAGCACCGGCCAAAAGCCGAGGACTGCCCCGCCCCCGCACATCAATTGACGACTCTGATCAAGCCACAGGGATTCCCCGCCAAGAAAAAGAAGTCCAAGCAATTCTTCAACCACATTCCCGGGTTTCTCCCGTTTCCTATTTGCACCAGTTTTGATGCTTCATGCCATGAGAATCACACACAAGAATCCCCGATGAGCCCGGCCTCTTACTTGTGTAAGAGCCCTCTCCACAGAATCAGTCGATGGACGCAGACGCTGCCGGATCATCTGGTTGGTCCGAAGAGCCCATCTCCCCCGTATCGACTCGGCAACGGCCCGGGGCGTCGTCGATGACTGGGCCGGGCCGCAAGAAAGGCACGGCATGCGCCCGCTGCCGCAGTCAAAAGATCCGTTGTGACGATGAGAGGCCATCTTGTACCAACTGTGCACGTTCGGGGCACCCATGTGTCAGGGCAAATCTTGCGAATAATCCCGATGCGGTCAAGTAAGCATCCAGATCGAAGGAGTTACCCGTTTTGGACAGCAGAATGCAAACTGACTTTGAACACCGCAGCCATGTCACCAAGTTGGAGGCTCGATTACGGTCTCTTGAGGACTCACTTCGTCGGGTAGCTCCCGAAGAACTTGACAGGGCCCCGGAAGTGGAATCGCGGTCGGCGATAGCGCCATCTATCACGGTCTCTACCGCTCCCATGTACGAGACGAGTCCTAGTATGGAGCCAGCGCGGCAATGGCCCATGCAACAACCCTTACCCACGCCGATCGACCAGTCAAGCCACAACGAGCAGGATATCTATGACGACCCAGAGCTCATCGTGGACACTGAGGACCTTCCTCAATTGGACACCATCGAAGCAGACCCAGGCATTGAAGATGCTGCTCACGAGGATGAGACAATCCCAGTCCACAACCGCCCAACTGCTCAGTCTTCGGCGACTGAGAACACCACATCGCTCAATCCATCTGCCTCCACGGAGATTGGTCCAAGCGAGCCACTTGCCCACGAGGTTGGCATGCTATCATTGGCCAACTCAAAGGAGTCCAAATATCTCGGCCCTTCTTCGGGCGTACCCTTTGCTCGCCTCATCTTCTCAGCCATACCTCAATCTCAAGGCTTGTCGGTGAGCTGGCCAGCCCCAGAAGGAGGCACAGTGGCACGGAAACCTTCGCCTGCCCATCATCCCTTCCCACCTCATTGGACGTCTGAAGTCGATTTGCAGCATTTTGCAGACGCATACTTTCAAACACTCCATCCCCTGTACCCATTCCTTGATGAGGATAGTGTCTCTGACAACCTAGACTGTCTTTATACGACTCAAAAGGCGGGGTCTATGCAGATGCCCCCTCTGGCAGAGGTAGAGGCCTCATTATCTCCATTCCATTCAGTTCAAGTATTCCTTGTTCTCGCATTGGGTGCTCGAATACTAGAGTCTCGGCTCTCTGTAGAGTTCTCATCTGAGAGGTATCTCGCCACAGCTATGCAACGGATCGGCACCTTGGCTTTGCATGACAGCATAGAAGGACTACAGATCATGCTGTTGCTAGCCTTAACAAGCTTTTACTTCGAAGAAGGGCCGAACGCATGGTTCCTTGTAATGAACATCATTGCGAGCTGCTTGGACTTGGGCTTTCAAAGACGCATGGTTGACATGCGCCGTCCCTCCCCTTTAGCAAAGCCCAGCACTGCTCATATCCGTCTGAACCTGCGAAGAGGCATCTTCTGGTCTGCTTACTCACTGGAGAGAACACTATCAGTCGTCCTTGGACGCCCATTGACTCTCAGAGATGAGGCTATTGATATAGAGTTTCCTGGCCACGTAGGTCGCCCTGGAGATCACGCAGGAGAATCTGTCGGTAGTAGCGCATTGACACCAGAGAGTGCTCGCTCTCCACATCACTCAACAAAACGGGCCAGGGTCATGGTCAACCCATATGCAGCTGCACAATACTCGTTCAAATTCGACCAAATCACAGCTGAAATCAAGCTGATGATACACCGTGTCGTCAATCTGCCGAACAGGTTTCCATGGCCTACAGATTTTGACACCTGGCAGCCGGATGTTCGCAAACGCTGCGACGCACTGCTCGAAGGGCTCAGAGCCGAGTTTCGTCGGGGCTTTCGGCGAAGCACGTCGGATGGTGTCGTACAAAACCTCGAGCTGAAGTACCATCACTGCATCATGCTTCTCTACCGCCCGTCACCAGCCATCACCAGGCCGAGTTTCGACTGCTGGAAGATTTGCTACGAGAGTGCCGTCGCCACAATCCTCATCAATTCCGAGCTGCATCGGTTTTCAAAGCTTTCGAACAGCTGGCTGACAGCACATACGGTCTTCGTAAGCGGTATCACTTTTCTTTACTGCCTATGGGTCGTGCCGAAGATCAAGCAAGAGACCTCGCTGGTGGCTTTCAAGAGCAACGCAGATGCATGCAGCAACCTCTTAAAGTATCTAGGCAAGACTTGGAGTGTGGCTGCCGATGCTGTGTTGAAATATGAGAGACTTGTTCACCTAACGACAGAGTCATGGAAAGCTGCCGCGAACCGACCACCAAGTGCAGAAGTCGCGGCTGGCCAGTCTCTCGTGTCAATGGCACAGGGACAGGAATCGGAAGCCAGCGAGATCACGGTTGCACCCGTCATGGACCCAAGCCTGTACACAATGGATGCAAACATGGGCATGGGAGGAGAGTTTGAGGCTGATTCGTTTTTCAATGAGCTGGGTGATATGAGCTCATGGTTCGACCTCAATTGGCTTTTGGACGCTAGTGCTGGGTTTAGTTCTACAGACGATCCAGCAGGTCCAGGGTTGTTTTGATTTAGCAACAAGATGCCTCCTTTTCTGTCATCTAGAGCCTTCTGGCTTTGAATTTTTCCTCAACAATCTCTAGTCGCATGCTTATTGCTTTGCCAACTCTACTGTGCTAAGCCGAGGTATTCTGGGGGTGAACACGACCGTTTGGGATTTTCTCACACTGACTCATTGGTGTCCTTCATGTCAGAAGTAATAAGGAGATAAATGTTGTCTAGACTTCGATGTTCACTTCCAGGTGTCTCTCCGAGATATGAAACGACGATACTTAAAATCAGAATGCCTTCCCACCTTCTAACTAGCGTCAGCACGGCAAAGACCGGCGCAACCGAAAAGTGGATTCGGGGTTTGCCCGGTCGCAATGACGCCACGCTCGGGATAACCCCGATGGCAGCTGCGCTCAATACCCGAAATCGCAGTTCTTCTTCCAACCGAGCTTGCATTCAGTGCGCCAGAAAGGCGTTGGAGGATAGAGTCCATCCAGCATTGCATACAACGATCCCCAAAATGGCGACCATGCATCGATTTGCGCATGGAGTGAGCAGGGCGACTTGGTCGTCGTCGCCCATGCTTTCTGCTCTGCTCCGCACTCAATGTCGAGCTGCACCGCGTCATTTTCAAGCGTTCAGTTCTTCAGCTCGTTGTCAACAAAAGCCCCAAGTAGCAGTTCTCTACCAGGAGATCGACCCCCCAGTGATTGCGGGAAATGTCAAACCGATAAAGCCCGGCGGTAGGCAGCCACAAAAATGAGACACAGTGAGTGTTCGGGGAAAGCTAACAGCTGATTCCAGGTTACAAGGACTCCGGTGCCGATATCGCATACAAACTGAGTCTCTCCAACGAGGTCCAAGTTCTAAGCCGAAACTTGCAACCAGATCCTTTCAGAGATGCCGATTGGTGTTTCCCGGACAACGAAGATGGTATTCTGAGCGCTATTGACAAAGGCGCGACGCACCTGTGGGCGAATACCATTCTCTTCGCCAGCCACCCCCTCCAGACTTCCACGCGCATCGGAAAACATGAGAAGAAAATCAAGGTGGTTGGACAAGGACCTCTGGTTGTCGAGAAGTACGATGACAAAGATTATGTAAACACCCTTCTGCGGCAGCAAGGGGGCTTCACCATGCCATGGGCCTGCACCATCCACGCTAATAAGGAAACGCCGGACTTTGAGTCATATCCGTACCCTGTGGTTGTAAAACCTGCTCGTGGTCGCGGCAGCCACGGCGTGAAGGTATGTCAGGATGAGAGAGAATTAATCTCCCACATCAAGCTCTTGAAGTCCGAAGGAACCAATGCGATCATCGTGGAAGAGTTCCTCACAGGCGAAGAGGCCACGGTGACAGTCATGCCTCCGACATCTGACAAGGGATACTGGTCCCTGCCGGTTGTCACCCGATTCAACCATCAAGATGGTATCGCCCCCTACAACGGCACAGTTGCTGTCACTGCAAACTCTAAAGCTGTTGTTGGCTCTGAAGACCCGGCTTACGAGGAGGTTGCCAAGGAATGTGAGAAAGTCGGAGAGTTGCTTGGTACCACTGCACCTATTCGCATAGACGTTCGCCGGTTCAAGGCAGGCTCTAAATTTGCCCTGTTCGATGTGAACATGAAGCCGGTACGTTCATGAGACCGGAAGTGCTCCCTTTGTATCATGGGCGCTAACAAAAGGGTTTTGGGCAGAACATGACAGGACCAGGCAGGCCGGGTCGAAATGAGCAAGCAAGCTTGACACTACTTGCAGCAGCAGCTCTTGGCTGGGACTATAAGGAATTGCTTCGTCAGATTCTGGGCACTTCATACACGCTTGAAGCTCTCAGAAAGCTTGCGCCTCGTATCTAATCTGAATATGTGGGAGCGAAACGATTACCTACGTAAACTTTGTAGAATTTGAGTCGCTTTTTAGTATGATTATTCAATTGTTTCGACGATGACACAAAGTCTCCACAGACGTGCTGATGTCAAGGTTCAAAGCTGGTCGAAGGCCTTCAAAAACAACCGTGGCATTTTCAGCCAGTGTGCCCGCCGGCCAAGATACAAACTATATCACTCTATCATATTGGTCGTTCTAAACTTAACCACTTTCATTGGTCTGCCAAAATACTGCGTGCCAGCTAATTCAGTTTGGTGGCTGACCATGATAGGCGGGATTCAATTCCCTTAAGAGTCGTGGCCTCCGGCCATATGCCGGTGCGCCCCGGCGTCAATGCCGGGGTGTGGACATCCCCTTAATGCAGCCCCCAGTGGACCAAGCCATAGGCTCCAATTACTGGACGGGGCCAGTTTGATGCCATAACAAAGGCTGAACTGTCCCAGCTATCAAAATTCTATCTGTTCCTTTTCATAATTGAAGCAAGCGTTTGTTTTGCAGAACGCTCTTGATCTATCTAGTACGCTATTATCTGCCAACATTCGTTCCTGGCTGCCAAGATGACTCTCATTCACATGGGTAGGTCACCATACTCCTGACGGCGTCTGATGTTAGCTGACCAGTTGTCAAGTGTTGTTCAAATTCAGACCAGAGGTTACGAAAGAACACAAGGAGACATTCGTAAGAGAGCTCAAGAAGTTGAAGAACCTATCATGCGTCAAGGACAACCGCTTGATCGTCGGAGGACCCTCGGTGACCGATCCGATTGAGCGAAGCAAGGGTTTCGAGTTTGCCCTTCTTAGCTACCATGAGAACCGCGCCGCGTTGGACGAATACCAAGCAAGCAAGGAGCACCACTGGTAAGATGGCGTCTGCTCATCTGGGATACATTAGGACTAACGTCGTCGTAGGGTCACGCAAACTTACATGTTTCCTTTCAAGGAGGACCTGTGCCGGTTCGATTTCGAGGTTGACGAAGCAGACGAGTACATGTGCGACTTCACCAAGCTGGCGTCAAAGCTGACTTGTGGACTGTCCACGCCCGAGGAACAATCTCTTTAATACGGAAAGCCGAAAGATACCTATAATAAAGCGTTGTTAGATTCATTCTACCCATTGCGACGAAATCCTTCGAACCCTAGTGGTATTGAAATCAGGCATGATCCCGTGCACCCAAAGCATGGATTGGTTGCTTGAAATTAGCCTCCTTCAAGGATGCCTCGTTCTCCTAACCTATACCGAGAGGATTGGAACATGTGTCAGACAAAGCGATTGAGTCGGGTACTACAACTGACGATCCTCGGGGCCAGATGGAACTCTCTTTATCTCTGGATTTTTGAACAAATATCTATGGATGTTTCTTTCAGGCAATAGCAGGCCCTTCTAGTTGAATTGGCCCAACCGTCCACCGCGAGCCCGGGGTGAGACCGCAGATCGGAAAGATCCGAGCGGATCCCGGTGTTCGGGCCGTGATCACATCGCATAGCCGGTGCAGCGAATATAAAGTGCCCTCTCTTGGTCAGTTTGGACTGATATTCCATGTATTCTTCTGCATACCAGCTTTGTCACTGTCCTCAGATAATCGACATACCCGTCTTCAACCCAACTTCTTATCTTCATATCAAACATACCGTAATATCTTCAACATGCGCATCGGAGTTCTCAAGGGCAACGGCATCGGCCCCGAGATAATGTGTGCCTCGCAGCGTATTATGGAGGCCACTGGAATCCCCATCGAATGGCAAGACATCCTGATTGCCGATGAGGTTATTGAAAAGTACGGGCACCCCATACCACCCGAGACAGTTGCTCAGCTCCGATCGGTTGGCGTAACTCTCAAAGCGCCGATCATTACCCACAAGCTCGTGGGGCGCATAACCTGTCTTCAGCCTGACGGAACTTCGGCGACGTACCCGTCGCTGAACAATGCAATCAGGCGGGAGCTGGGTCTCTTCGTGAATCCGCGACCTGTAAAGGGGTATGCAGGCGTCTCTGGCCGTTACAAGGAACTCGATTGCATCATCATGAGAGAGGTCACCGAGGATCTCTACTCTGGCATCGAGCACAAGATTGGGAACGACATCGCTGCAGAAGCAACCAAGCTCACCACACGCGCGGCAGCCACGCGGGTTGCGCGGTACTCATTCGACTATGCCCGCAAGTACGGTCGCAAGAGAGTGACTTGCCTACACAAGGCTAATGTCCTCAATTACACCGATGGCCTCTTTCTGCGTTGCTTCCGAGAAGTCAGCAAAGACTACGGTGATATTGAGACTGAGGAGCTCATGATCGACGCTGCCTGCTACCTCATCATCAAAGACCCGAAGAGGGTCGACGTTATTCTCGCGCCGAACCAATACGGCGACATCTTTTCGGACTTGGCTGCGGGACTTGCTGGTTCGCTGGGATTGGCGCCGGGCATGAATGTCAGCGATGAGCTTGCTGTCTTTGAGGCGTCTCATGGTGCAGCTCCTGACATTGCCGGCAGGGGTATTGCCAATCCGTTGGCCTTGGTTTTGAGTGGCGCCCTACTTCTGGAGTCTGTTGACCGTGGGAAGGAGGCGAATGCAGTTCGAGAAGCTGTGCGCATTGTAGTTGAAGGACAGAAGGATCTGACCCCTGATCTTGGAGGTTCGGGAACGACTGACTCCTTGACTGATGCGGTAGTTAGAGAGGTCAAGAGAATCATGACATGCGCATGAAAAGCTAGGTAGTATACCTAGATGAAGAACGATATACATCATTATAATTGCAACCATGCAAAATCCTTTTCTTGTGTCTTATCTGTGGCCGCCTGGGCCTAGCCCGGTCTTTAACTGTTTGGATTGTGCATCTTTCGCTGAATGCTGGTTCAAATTATTGTGGTTCGAGTATGCGATGGATAATAAGCAGAGAACTAGTTTATTACCTAGACGCTGGGTGACCAAATTCGAGCTTGACTATGGTTAGAAAGTTTAAGGAGTGCATGTAATATGAGATGGAAGGTGCTGACAGAACGAGAAGGAAAATCCGTAGAAAGGGGGCAAGGACAGGCCACAATCGACAGTGGAGCGAGGAACAGGTCCTCAAAGTCGGCATATCATTGCATGTCAACATGACGCCCAACGGTATCATACATAGGTTTCGTCAAGACTTGAGGTGGTGGCTTATGAGCATCTATCAAGCGGACTTGGGCTCTGAATCTTCCATGTTCGCACGCGGGGCACCGAATAAGGCATCCATCTCCTCAATAGGCACCCCCTTGGTCTCGCGGATACACCACCAAGCCCAAAAGCCCATGCACACCATGAGAGCTCCAAAAAAGAAGTATGCTAGGGAGGGTTAGAGATTATTCCAAGACGTTGAAGATCTTACTTACTTCCGTAACCGATATCAGAGATCATGTAGGGCGTCGAGGGAGATATAACATAAGACCAAAACCTCTCATCGGCAATGGTGAGAGCCATGCATAGAGATCGGAGATAGAGAGGATAGGGTTAGACAACGAACCTCAATCAAGATATCATCGATGAATGGTGCTCACCATAGGCACCGCGCCCACAAAGGCGCCCCAGACAAGCCCCTTGCGTCGACCAAAGTGATCGGCAACCCAGAATAAGATTACTATTCCAAGCGTTTTTGCAACGCCATAGAATCCGGTAGCAAACAGCTTCAGATCAGTTGATTGTGTTCCAAGGGTTTGAAAAATGCGTGGCGAATAGTAACTGTAACGCAAATAGTAAGCTAAAGGACCTGATCCCTTGAAAGGCGGAAGGGTCCGTACGTGATTATGTTCAAGTTGACTCCTGGCATGTTTTGGCACCTAAAAACTTACTTGAGCAAGCTGCTTTGACAGCACGATGATACTGCAGAGCAACTTACATCATCAAGCAGAGACCAATGGCTAGGCGGTTGCGAATTCCCTTCTTTTTGAGGTCCTTGAGCTTTCCCTTGAGTCCAGGTTGCTTTGCAGCTAGGTGTGCCTCGAATTCGACTGCCAGTCGAATTTCACGCATTTCATGAGCCACGTAAGGATGATCAATCGGAAGTTGCCGGATGTCAGTTGAAATTCGCTCGGCCTGGTCCCACCTGTCCTTTCCGCAAAGCCAACGAGGCGACTCGGGACAGAAAGGAAGAACCACCAAAAGGATCGCACCGGGCAACAGTTGGAGTCCAAGAGGAAGCATCCACTGGGTGCTTGCTGCAAGCGTCTCGTCAGTCGCTTGGGTTTCAAAACTGGTGGGCGAAGACTCACTTTCAGGACTGATAATCTTATTGACGGCATAGTTGACCCAGAATCCGAGCATTTGCGCGCCCTGGGACCCAATCTCATAGAAACCCACAAGCTTACCACGAATAGTGGGGGGCGCAATTTCAGCG
The DNA here is from genome assembly GCA_018853505.1 of Colletotrichum camelliae. Lineage (NCBI taxonomy): Eukaryota > Fungi > Ascomycota > Sordariomycetes > Glomerellales > Glomerellaceae > Colletotrichum > Colletotrichum camelliae. The sequence continues at coordinate 1,338,600 of JAELVL010000008.1, read as the reverse complement.
ATGTATCTGCCAAAGAAGTCAACGCCTTCAATTTTATGTTTGGGCGCGCTGGGGTTGAGCAAGACTTACACTGGGATGACAGGAGCCGAAGCCCCTATGCCTAGACCAGCAATACATCTTACGGCCATGATGAGGGCTACAACGCCGTGAGAGCCTATCTGAATTGAAGCACCAGCAAGAAATATAATCCTGGCAATGGTGATGCACCATTTACGACCCCAACGGTCTGAAATGGGGTACGAAGCCAGCGCACCGAGGAACATGCCACCCTGGAAACACGAAACAATGTTGGATGTAATATCGTCCAGCTGACGTTGAGTTTTGCCATTCAGACCGAAGTCACGCTCGAACGACGGAAGGATCAAAGTTCCTCCCATAAGGGAGACGTCGTAGCTTGTTCAAGTTGTCAGTCAAACTTCAGCAACTGAAATAACTCGTGTCGATCATAAGGGTTACCTAGAGCAACGGCTCCGAGACAGACGCCCATACAGTAGAGGTAAATCTTCCAGTTAGACACTTCCCGTGGCACAGTCATAGTATCTGACCTATCAGTGTCATTGATACCGCTGATGAACGGTTCGGTGGTTTCAGTCTTCTCCATATTCACGGTAAATACCGTGGGTCGGCAAGGTCAGTCAAATGGAAATGTTAACGAGGTGGGAGCATCAATCCAACACGGGGTCAGCCATGATAATCTTCAATGATCAAGTGAAAGCCTCTATGGTCCCGAATTGCAAGTCTGCTTCCATGGCATGTTATGCCGAAAGAAACATGCAGAGAATTGGCTGTGGTGGTGAGGAGAGAGAGCTACCCACTCGGGCCCTCTTCAAATACCCCATAGGTTGGCCATAGAGGTTTCTCTGTGAAGCCTTGGCCACACATATTTCCCCGTTAGAGTCTGGTCATACGGCAGTCAAAAAGGTATTCCAAAAGGCGGTAACCTGCAGCAGGTATACGAAAGTATGAAAAAAGGTTAAAAGTCAAGAAGGTAGAATTCGAGAGCCAATACTAGTATACACTTAGATAGTGCTGGAGGTGTAGGGCTGCACCCCATGTATCTTGCACAAGCTGTTCAACGTGCGATCTGGATAGACTCGTGATGAACGACAGACGATGATTTGACTCTGGTTCCGCGCGGATTGACGCCGAACACTATCCATGAACCGTAGAACGTCGCCACGAGTGAGAGACTTCAACAACATGCACATCCAAGGCCGAGGAGTGGCATCTTCCTTCTCTTATCCTGTTGTGAGTGGCAATGTCTTGTCGCAGGCTGACTGTGGCTGTTCTCGCAGTATATTTCTGCCACTATTGACGCCATTAGCTTCCAATCCAACGCCCCGTCGTCGCCGAATCCCCTGCGTCCAGACTCAACGTGTCTTTGTACGTGCTAGAGCAAAGTAAATTGCAAACGCGGGGTGCCTAAAGATCCATTGTAATCCCCAAGTACCGTCTGCGGCGGTCACGGTGGCCAGGTCCTTCTTTGACGGCAGCTAAGGTATGGGCCTTAGCCTCCTCACACATGTCGAAAACAAACCTGGCGGCGCGCCTGGTTAACCTACATCGGAATCATCGCTCGGTCGTGTAGAACCCGCCGAGATGCGTGATTTAAAACGCGTTGCCGGCAAATATCTCTCTTCTTCTTTTGGCTCATACTTGTCTTTAACCTCCAAACAACAAGGCCACATCATATAGCGGAAGCGTGCGAGTTCCTAGTGCCGTCTTTTTCATCGTCAATAGCTCTTCATAATGACGAGGATTACATTACAGGTCTTCTGACCAAGGACATTGACGATTGGAACATGTTGCGTTTGCCACTCACGGACGTTCCCAAGGTTGACTTGACATTTGAGCTCACGGGCAACAATCAAGCGGATCTTGACCACAGTGTAATGGCGGTGGCGTCCTTCATCCATGCTAACATAATCTCAGGAAGCCAAGGGCTAGGAGTGGCGGATCAAGTAGATCCGACTGATGCGCAGCAGGCGGCGTTATTCTCTTTCTTTTGGCCGGGAGCGTTTGCCGTTGGGTGCAACAGGAAGGAGACTGAAAAGAGTCAGGATTGTAAGCCGCGAATAATTATACGCGTATTCTGAAGGACCCTTGTATGACCCCTCGTTGCCCCATCCCGCCATCCAGCAGACCAGTCTACTTCATCCACCCCCAGCTACCTGATTTCCATTACATTCCAAGCCTAGTCTCTTCAATCGGACCGAATATCAGCATGTTCGAACAGCTTCGTTACCCCATCATAGGGTCTAACCCAATGCAAGATGCATGTCGACCCTCTCATTCGCAACTTCTTATGATACCACCAGATACCCCACGGGGATATCAACGCGGGGTATGCGTCAAGCTTACAACGCTAAGTGTCGATCTACCGGGGTATTTCCGCGAAAACCACTACATTGGCTAGTGACCTCGGCTCTTACTCTCCAAGTGGGATCATTAGCTATGAGCAGAACCAGAAATGGGGACGAGTAACAGCCGATGTACCGCTGCAGACAGCTCTCGGGTTGGTCAGTTGAGTTTGGAATGAGAAGCAAAATTTCGGCTGTTGGTAACAATACGCCCTACCTACAGCAAAAGGTGGGGATAATACACAGCATCGGTTGTTGATTTCCCGAGAGGCATAGGGGGACTGGTTCGAGAATCTATTGAGGCAATTTACTCTCCAATAGTTCCGAGCATAAATGGCGGCACAGATCTAACATTCTCCCAGTCGTGTGCGATTCCTAGGTGTTACGTTCTCATCTCACATGAGCCTGACTGCAATCATCAGCAGCGGCCGCTGAAAGACAAGACATGATGCCAACGATGAGTCCTACTTCAATGGCTGTTCTTGTCATTTTGTAAGTAATACATAGCTTAGCCCATGAGTCAATACTTACAATTCCCAAGGGCAACTAGTTATTTGATCACTGCACAAAGCGATTACCAATGGCTTGCGTATCGCCCTTTGGAGTACGCCACCCCGGTGCCAGACCCCACGACAACTTCGACCTTCGCGCCGCCCTATTCTCAGCTTTCGGGTCTGATAGACCCGCGCTCAACAACAACTTGGGATTCTCCTGGCTCAACTCCGACAGATGACGGAATTGAGTACGGCAACGCAGCTTTATCATCTTTGTGGGCGCCCATTCCCGTCTCATCCCCCCCGTTCACAACCACAGTCTCTCCAACGCCAATTCCAAGCAGTGAGCTAATCAAGCCACCGCCTTTACCCATCGCACCTACTTTATCATCAAATGATAGCCTCAGGTTTCCAACTGATTTCCAATGGGGATTCGCTGGTGCTGCCCTCCAAATCGAAGGTGCAATCAGGAACGAGGGCCGTGGGCCTAGTGCATGGGAGAACCGTCTGCGAGGCAACTTCTCCTCATCAGGAGAGAACTCAGGACCACCAGATATCGCAACGATGAACTACTACCTCTACAAGCAGGACATCGCTCGTCTCGCAGCCGTCGGCGTGCAATCATACAGCTTCAGCATCTCGTGGTCGCGTATCGTCCCTTTCGGTACAGCCGGATCTCCAATCAACAGAGAGGCCATCGATCATTACAATGACCTCATAGATACAGTGATCAGCTACGGGATGAAACCCGTGGTAACATTGTATCACTTCGACACCCCCGCGACCTTGCAGTCTAACACTTCGTTCTTTTCATATGATCACCCTGACTTCATTGACAGCTTCGTCTACTACGCTCAGACTGTTCTGGTCCACTATTCTGACCGCGTCGGTACGTGGTACACCTTCAATGAGCCAACCATTGAACCCAGCATTTCTGGCTCTTGGGTCACCAGCAGATATGTCCTGGAAGCACATGCCAAAGTCGTCCGTTGGTACCGAGATGTCGTCAAAGGCGATGCGCTATGGAGCATGAAGTTCGATCTAACCGACACCGGCTTTGCGCTTCCGCTAGACCCAACGAATGCTTCGGATGTGGCTGCTGCGGTTCGGCGTAACGAGTTCACGGTCGGGTACTTCGCCCGCCCCCTGTTCTTGGGCGAGAATCCACCGCAATCGATGATTGATACTGTCGGCGAAAAGGTTCCGACGTACACGGACGAAGAGCTTGAGTTCTTCAATGGAACTGCCGATTTCTTTGCTTTTGACATTTACACTGCGACATATCATTCTGAGCCAGAAGGGGGCTTCGCTGCATGTGCTGCAGACCCAGAGCATACGTTGTATCCGCAGTGCACAGTCCCATCCAGATCTAGAGGCTTATGGGAGGCGAACTTCCAGGGAAATCCCGACCGCATTGCCGTAAGTCTCACTGTCAGAAATCAAGATGAAGCTTCTGCTTACCAGAAGAAACGCAGGTGCCCGCCGAGCATGTTCGCGCCATGCTCGGTTTCTGGCAGGCAACCTATCCCACCACGGGGGGGATTACTATTGCTGAGTTCGGTCTGCCTGCATATAAGGCGGCTGATATGACAACAGAGCATATCCAGAATGACCTCGCCCAGTCCAACTTCTACGTACCAATCCTTGCAGAGGTTTTAAAGGCCATTAATCTTGACGGTATTCACATTAAGGGGCTATATGGATGGTCATTCCTCGACAACTGGGAATGGGGCCAGTACAATGACAAATACGGTGTCCAGGGATTCAACGCTACCACTCAAGAACGGTTCTACAAGAGGGCAATCTTTGACTACGCCGGATTCATTCAGGATCACATGGAATAGCATAGACGTCCGACTTGGACGCATACGTCCCGTCTAAGTCTTGACTTCAACAGATGTTTCTACTACTCAAGTAGTGTTATCTCATTAATACTACCTTATCAGTAATTCTACGGACTTTGTCCTGTCCATCGCTTGTCGGCCGCAAGAACATATGTCCATGGCTTATCATGCAGGCGCTGAGCAGGGCATTCACTTTCAACGAGTCTCAACCCGACTCCACTCTTATCCTCTAGCATTGGATGAACATTGTCATCAACAATAGAGATTTAACATTACTTCTATCCACGTTGGCTATTGTAATTCCACGTTATGCCTTAGGCAAGGTACTTCAAGATGAATGGGACCGTCTCAACAACGTCCCAATCCTCATCCTTCGTCTCATCACCGAAGATCTTCAAGCCACGGGCGATGAACTTGTAAGTGCCCTCAGGAATAATGGTGCGGTCGGCCAAGAAACCCCCAAAGTTCCAAGTGTATCCAAAGCGGTGAGCATATTCGACAGGGGAGTTGGGGACGGGGCCAAGGATCGGGTACCCCTGGTGATCGGTCACCTTGAGGGTGGAGTTGGTGACACCGACAGCAACGAGCTCAACGTGCAGCTGTGTGGTGCCGACGGTAGGGACGACGACCATCTTGGGGTAGATGGCGCTGCCAGTAGATCCGGGGCGAGGGATAGTGAAGGTACGGTTGGCGACGACGGGGATGAGGAAGTGGTTGTCGGTTGAAGACAGGTAGACGCCGTTGAGTCCAAGGCCAGGAGCCAGGACGGGGGTATCGTGCATGCTGCCACCAACACCGAGGTAAGGCACAGAGAGGGTCTCCCCGTTGCTGCCCTCGAGAGTGATGTAGCCGCTGTACACAGGCAGAAGAGTAGCGTTCAGTCCGGCGGGAGGAGTAGCTGTGAAAGAAACGTCGGCGCTGCCTCCCGCGGGAACCGTGAGAGTGTCGGCGGCGAACTTGATGTCAGCCCACGCATCGACTGTCGGAGGAGGTGCTCTGGCAACGACCAACTGAGCCTCGCCGGGGGTGAAGGTGTAGACAGTCGCAGACTTAGCGTGGCCGAGCTTGTACGTAACTGCCTCAGAAGCAGTGTTCTTGACGCTGAAAGTGTACTCTCCAACAAAGTGGTCGGTGTCATTGAAGGAGATACCCGTAGATCCAAGAATCGTTGTTGCATGAGCAGCATCCCAAGCTTGGACTAGACCAGCACCCTGCTGAGCGACAGGAGCCAAAAGATCCTCATGAACGGTAGTTCCGTCGTTCCATGCCTTCGGCTCAGCAGTGGCGGAAATGACGCTGCGAAGTGTCTCCTGGTCCAGAGTGCCACGAACTTGACCAACAAGCGCATACACAGCCGCAACAAACGGGGTGCTCATACTGGTGCCCGGATTAACCATGTATTGTGACTGATCCCAAATCCATGTAGAGAGAATTCCGCCTCCCGGTGCGGTGAACTGAGGCTTGAGTTGAAGATCCCAGGTTGGGCCGTAGCTGGAGAAGGGGCTGGTGTATCCGGCCGTGGGACCGTTGGTGATCGGCTCGGCGAATAGACCGGAGCTGCTTGGAGGGCCAAAAGAGACGGTGATATTCTCAGAGTCGTTGATCCACTCCCTAGCTTGTCTGGGCATGATCAATCCAGCGCCCAAGATTCCGTCGGTATAAACATATGGGGGGTAAATTCTGCTGACCTCGTGTTAGCCCTTGACAAATGAGTGAGGTTTCAGATTGACGCACGATTCGCTTGAGGGAAAGAAGAAGATGTACTTGGCCCCTCTGTCAAGGACATTTTGACCCTGAATGTCGGAGGCGCAAGCGTCCATGTTCAGGATCGGAATGGCATCAGTCAAGTCGATGTCCTCGGCAAGAGGCTCGCACGCGGAGTTGTTGACAGCGCCAGTCCACACTCTCAAAGTGACGTTCGCAGTGACTGCGGGTGCGCCGGCAGACCAACCGAAAGCGTACTCGCTAGTCTCGTTCTTGAAAGTGCCGCGAGTCATCAAGTTGGCAGGATGGTGTTATCAACGGAGCCAATACCGGCAACAGCCTGGCCAGAGGCAGGGGATGCCACCGCCCAAACACCCAAGTTTCCAGAGTTGCCGGCGGCAACAACAACGGGAACACCAGCCTCGGCGATGCGGGAGACAGCCACAGCAGCGGCGTCAATGGACCATCCAGAGTCATCACCAGCAGAGCAGGAGATAACGTCACTGCCGTCTTCGTAAGCCTTGTAGAAGGCGGAAACCAGGATCTCACTGGTGGTGTAGCCGGCGCAACCGCTGACCTTGTAGGCGCCGAGGGTAACATCCGGGGCAGCACCGGTGAAACCGAGCTCGTTCCCTGGGCCATGATGATGCCTGCAACGTGGGTTCCGTGGCCCTGGCAGGTATCAAGGGGGTCAGCATCAGGCTGAGGCGCTTCGGAGCTCTCGTAATAGTCGTCGCCCGTCAAATCCCAGCCATAGCCCACTGGAAAACCCGCGCCGAAGCCACCTCCAAGAGCCGGGTGTCTGTAATCAACGCCGGTGTCGACAATGCCGACTTTGATTCCCTTGCCGGTAAAACCAGCCTCCCGGAGTTTGTCGACCTGCGTCATGACATGGGTGCTGTAAGTGTCTTTGGCAGCCTCCTCACGCCTGTATTTGATAGAGCGAAGGAGTGCCTCGCCGGTTGCGGTGCCGTTGCGGCCGACGGAGCTCGGGTTTGGCTTCGGCATCTGAATCTTGCGTACCGGCCAGACGCCCTTGACGCTGAGCTTGCCTGCGATCTTGCCGGCAGTGACATGGGGCTCTTCGTCGTCCTCAACACGGATAGACGCGCCGTTGAACAGGCGGTATTTCAGGTCTAGGCGGGGCACAACAGAGAGACCATCGGATCGAAGCTCATCCAAAAGTCCTGCGGAGTCCGTCTCGCCGTCAAATTCGACGATGTACGCGCCCTTGACAAAAGCATCCTCGTCGATCTGAGGAGCCGTGGGCTCGGCGTCAGCTGCTGCGACGCATGCCGTGGAAGCCAACAGGCCGAGTGCCAAGGAGGCGACGTTGGAGGAGAACCTCATGGCGATGGTTGACGCTGGATTTCAAACGAGTGACCGGCGGTGACCAAACACCAGACTTGATTGATCGAACGCATCATGAGACGGATATATACAAATCGACTCATTCCCAGCGTCAATCGCGCACATAGTAAATGCAGTGATGGGACGTTTCGCATGAGTTGAACACGAGAAATTGGGACCTTCCCGTTTGGTACCCGAAATTACCGGTGCTGGGGCGACTGGCGATCTTCGGCTTGGCTGCTGCGACTCTGCTGTTCTTGACCATCGCCAAGGCGGCAAACCGCTTCGCTTTCGGTCCTGTCGTTCCTGTTTGTTAAATCGGCCGAGATGTCCCGGAGTCACGCTTCATCGTTCCTGCAACCATCCAGAGTTGACATGATTGAAAATGTTGGCCCTTGGCTCTGCCTTGAAAGGCGCGTTTTGGCGCCCGCGTCGGTCAAGAGCCGAAGTTAAGGTCGTGGGGCCGCGGTCGTATTCGAAGATCAGGGGTGGGCCGGTACGAGCTTGGGGCACGTCATGCGCAGTGTGAAAGCACCAAATCATCTAAATCCTGGTCTTGTTGATATGCTTAAAGAGCTTCACGAGGGGCGCCATCGCCGATGAGGCAGGAGGTTGTCGAATTAAGCAGAGGTGTGGGGGATGGTGTGAGGGCCGATCATGACCAGTCGTACTCGGAGTTGATAACAAGCAGCAACGATTAGAGCCTAGCTGTCAGCAGTCTACAGACGGAACTTCTCTTATTTCCGGCCTTGCGAAAACGACCCTTCAACAATTCCGTGACGATAACCGTCCGGAGCAAAAGCGTCTCGACTCAAAAAGATTTGAGATAGCACAACCTGGTTTCGATCCAGGGACCTCTGGGTTATGAGCCCAGCGCTCTACCCCTGAGCTATTGTGCTTGGGTAATTGGGTGAATGTGGATATGATTCCACACCGTCGCCGCGGATTATCGGGCTTCATGATGTGCTGGCATCAGAGCAAAACCCACATGTCAGTTCGAGCGTGGACGACAAGCATTCATTGCCAGGAATCCAACGACGATTACGTGACGAGCACGCGACAGGCACGCGACGAAGTCGAACGTAATCATACTGAGTGTATGTGACACTGATAGCTCTACTTCAACCCCCGATCTTCGCATGCGCCAGCCCTCCTGAGCAGAACGCAATTCACAATATTTCGTAATTTTGTCCGTCTGAGACCTTTTTTTCCACTGGTAAAGGCAACATCCCACAGGTCATAGGCATTGTGATCAAATTTGAAGAGCTAAAAATGCTCCATATGACGATTTATAGTTTTGCTGGGCTTCTCTTTAAGGGCCCCCGATGATTTCGGCACATTCGGCTTCACCCGGTCTCAGCCTCCGCAATATTCGGATCGCTTGCCGTGAGCGTCATGGACGTCCTTGCCGAAGTTCGGTCTTCGAAACCGGCCGTCATCACGTACCTTGTCGGCGCCCCGATTTGGTAGCGTACCAACGGTTCAAGATGGGATGAGTGATGCCAAACTTGCCGATCACATCATCTTCAGTTGACAGAGTGGCAAATGTCTGGTCGAAAAAGAAATTGCAGTTCTCCCGAAGAAATTTGAGAATGGTGATCCAGCCGATAGCCTGAATTCATCTTCGATATTTCTACTCTATTGCAACTGACCGCCGAGGCCACAAGAAGTGATGTTTACCTCGCTGATGTGAGCGACAAGCTTTTGGTCTCAAATATCTTCGTACCTTCTAGACAAGTTCAAGCCATCGGAGTTGTTCATTATCGCCTAGGTGAAACTAGTTGCTGGTAACCCCCGCAGGATTTCCATCTTGGAATGCGGGACGATTCCGGAGCAACACGGCAACACTTCCGTCGATTTCACTAGAAGTCCCCGACGTCCTTCCGATTCGCACACGACCCCCGACAGCCTTCAGTTGCAACAATTGGGAAGCCACATCCAAAAAGTTCACTGCGTGGATCGTTCTGTTGGGGCACCAAAGCCAGAGGTCGAGAGAGCTCAGTTTCTGGTATACATTCCCTCCAAAGGTTCCAGGAATCACCAACTGTGTGTATGTGCCTATAAGATCTTCCTAACGAATGATATGCATGACACACACTTTCTGTATCACTTTTCAATGACAGATATCTTTGGGCCACCGCTTTATGCATGATTTAATGCTCTAGGCAATTATCAGTCGCTGTTGACTTTCAATCATAAACCCATTTCGCAGGACACATGCTAAACACCTACAGCTATTTCCATCGAACTTCAACATATCCATGCATCCGGGGCAAGCTATCGCACATCCTGCCGCTCGAATAGCATAACACTCCAAGTCATGTTCAGCGACTAGATGAACTATCCAAGGAGGATAGTGTTCACCGCTGTACGTCTACCTCGGTCGCATCGCGATCTAACCGGTGGTATCTCTAGGTGCAGTTCCCTTGTTATCTTGTTATGCCATCGTTGTTGGTGTGGCATGATCAATGAGCAACCTCCGTAGCAGGTGTGGTCGACTTGATCACATATGTTCCCGTGCGAGACTCCGTCGGCGGCTTCCTGTAGCATCCGCGGATGCCGGAAACCATAAAGTCGGATCATCTTGTGTTCTTGGTAGGAGTGAGCTAGGAAGACTACGTTTGCCTTTCGGCTGGGCCCAGGCACCGAACTGAAGTAGAGATAGCGTCGTTTCGAAGCCGCCTCGACTCACTAATGAAAGAAACATATTTCAGATGGCTAGAAAGTGTTGAGCTTAGCGACAGAATCGTTCGAGAAGCCTGCACCCCGCACTGAAGTTGACACACGAAACGGGCGGGGGATAGAGGGGGAAGCATGATCCACCAGAGGTCTAGACTAAGGTAGGTGTTCGCGAGCGACATCTTTCAGAGTTGGCAGTGACAAGACCTCCAACGGATGCTACAATGCGCAAATGAACCAGGTTCAGGCACTTGCAAGCTTTTTTCCTCTGTGTTTCTCAAACCTGTTTGCTGGTTTCGCAGGCTGCATGTTGCAGTTTGCATAAAGCTCATTGACCTCCAGATCGTCCCAAGGAGTTCAGATGCCAAGACCATAGTTGGAGATACGTCCACTTCCACGAATTTGACCCCCAGTCGCCAAATTTCATGCACTGACTACATGACTGCTTCCGTTTTCAACTCAATTCAGACGACCTCTCTTTCTGCTTGGTGGCGGACACACTGATGAATGATATATGCACGCGAACAGACATGACAATGATGAGTCCCGTCTTGATGGAAAGGAGGCTGAGTGCTGACGTGAGTCTGCTTGTGCAACCAAGCCAGACTGCGCGCGGACGATGCACACGTCGCAAACTCTCGATTTTGACTCGACGCTAGAAAGCACGTTCATCGCGACAAGTTCCGAATCTAGCCTACGGAGGACGCGCTGCACTCGCGACTTGGCATGCTCGATTGCTCGTTTCTCGTGTAGTTTGTAGGATGCGTGCCAACCCAGTCATGAGTCCATGGGTTCGTGTCTTGCAAGAGCAGACAGCTTGGCGCAACATTTGTGTCTCAAGATGAACACCTTTACTGGAGAATGCGATTCAACCTGCAGGTCTCGAGTCATCAGCTTGAGATAATTGAGTTGCTGTGGGGATTGAATGAAACACTTCCACTTCTGCCAAGTCTGCAGAAACAACGACAAGACTTTTAAAACTTCAAAAGCCGTGCTGACTTGTACCTCCAGCCTCTTTGGCATATGAAATCCTGCAAGACATTGCGTAAGGGAAGATATCACATTGTTGAGCAGTCCGCTTTCAAAATGCGCATTTCGCAAAACGGCTGTGGAGCTGATGCGAGTCGAAGCAGACAGGCATGAGAGGCGGATGCGAGATGGGAAAATGCAGAGTTCGTCCAACTTGTTGAGTCCGGCAGCACGAAGGTTCACCCCCGAAGAGGAACCAGTCCGACTGCTCGTTGACCCGGACGCGGGAACGGAGCACGAAGAGACCTAGGCACTTGCAAATTCAACTCCGTGGAACCACCGCAACTTGGCCCCGGCCTCCGGATAACAAGCCCCCGAAACCATGAAGTTCTCATTAACTCGTGGGAATTGAGAATTCGGATCAGGATGCCATTAAGCTCTTCCGCCATCGATAACGGGCACCAAGCCCGAAGGGTATGGATGTAGCAGATATTCTGCTGATTTAGACTCGCCGTCCTTTTTGATGCTAGCGTCCCGTTGGGCAGTGAGGAGCTGCCGGGTTGGATTCATTCCGGGCGGAAGGCTATTCTGCTTGGGACATGATGCGACCATTCCGAATAGAACTCTTTGCAAGATCTATGAGGAGCCTTCTCCTATAGGAATTGAAGTAACCAGACTTCGGGTCTGAGAGGACGCGATCCATCTGCAGTCAATGACATGATAGACAGAGAGGACTTGAACATACAATGAAGGCAGCACCGCCATCTGAAAAGTGACTGCAAGTCATTGAACCCTTCCTGGCTGGGTCATTTACACGAACCTCTGAGGTTTGCGCACGAGCATCGTGATCATGGTGTCGTGGACGGTGAGGGCGGCTTGGCGGAGTTCGGCAACGCAAGGGTGAGGCGCTCGCGAACGGGCGTCGCGCATTTGTGGAGAATCACCAAAGCGGCAGCGCAAAGACCTTTTCCTGCTGCAGGAACGTGAGCTTCCTTGAGGCAGTTTGGCAGTTTGGCATGCTGGGGCAGCCTGCGGGCGTACTGAGGCCGTTGGAGTTGCATCTGGGGGCTGCTACGAGATCCCTTGATACCAGGTTGTCACCTGTCGATCCTCTTCCTGTTCCTGATGAGAGTGCTGCGGCTGCAGGTGCAGGTAAAAACGCTGCTGATTCAGATGCTGACGCTTACATCGATAGACAGATCGGGCGCACGTGGGGAGAAGCCGATAGAGCGCGCCATTGCTCCCACTAGGAGGGAAAAGGAAAAGGCCGGCCCTGGCTCCAGCTTTAGTTTAAGGCACGACCCGAGCTTCAGTAGACAGCGACTCGGGACACGTTCTCGCGTTTGAGCAGGATTTACGGAGTGTTCGGCAATTGCGACTTGATTCCTCAATATGGCGCCCGCGAGAGAAACAGTTCGGAGACGGGCGATTCTGACGTGCGGAGTCTTTTCCGAGGGCGAGTAGCCAGGATGAGCAGCATCTAGTCCGGCACGTGTCAGGTTCATTCAATCAGGCCGAAGACATGACATGCTTGCTTTGGCCAAAAGATGTTCTTTTTCCCCGGGGAAGACAACATGACAAGGTAGTTGACGCCGGTCCAGAACCCCGTTGGGTCTACGGAGGCTTATCCCTGCCCATCGGTTACTCTAAATGACTGGGAACAGCGGAATTGGAGACGCTGGGGGCAGAAGAACCGTGGCCGCGGGAGAGAAAACAGAAGAGTCGTTCCAGGGACGTCATTCCGTTCGCCTGTAACATGCCAGTTTTGAGCGAGACGGCCCAACTTCCTCCCGAAAACAGCCCTACCAGGTAGTCCGGTTCTGTCGGCTCAGCATCGTTCCGTACCGCTTGGGTGCACAAATCTGACTGAGGCACCTCATTGTGATCGATGTGCGTGTGTGCGGCCCCTCTTTAGGTGTGAATGGATGTGTAAGTGGGAGAGAAAAGATGGTGTGCTAGGCCGATGCATGTTGGTTGCAGTCCACGTGCGCCAAGCCAGAAACAGGTTTCAAGATTATGTATCCAAACAAACTCCTCGAGAGTATAATAGTTCGTCCCGGACGCACGCCAGGTCATTTGGCTCCTCGGAATTATGCCTTGCTGACCCGTTTCGTTCTACATTGTTAATAATCCCTTTCTTCCCAGCCTTTCGTGGGCTTTGAATTTGCAGGTCGCCCCTTCTCAGATCAAAACTTGGCGGACTGTAGCAATACGCAATGCATCTAGGATCGTCCGTCGCGGCCGCCGCGATGCTGCTTGCCGGCATCTCGGCAGCGGCCCCACTCGAACGCCGGGCCTTCACTGCCGAGCTCCCGACCAGCCCCGAACAGATTCGCGTTGTTGAACAAGAAGCCCGCGGGTCTCTCCCCAACTCTGCGCCGCCACCGAAGTTGGAGCCAAGCAGTTTGACAGCTTTCCAGCTCATTCAATTCAACGAACAGTTCGAGGTCGCCTTTTTCTCGTCGATGTTGGAGAACGTCACTCAAGGAGGACCTGGCTGGGAAACGACGGAGAAGGACAAGCTTATGGATGCGCTCAAAGTTGTTGTTGCTGTAAGTTGCTCACTATTTCTGAAATTGCGCATATTTACTAACACATTCGGCAGCAAGAGAAGCTTCATGCACTTGACGCGAAGGGTGTGTTGGACCATTTCAAAGCATTTTCACCGGCACCTTGCCAGTATCAATTCCCTACCAACAATCTCAAGGAAGCCGTCGCTTTGGCTGAGACATTTACTTCGGTGGTGCTGGGTACCCTCCAAGATGCGACACAGCTTCTCGCAAAGAATGGCGACTCGGGCCCAGTCCGTGCCGTGACATCCGTCATCGGCCAGGAAGGCGAACAGAACGGTTTCTATCGCAGCATCCTAGCCCGTGCGCCCTCCTCGCAACCCTTCCTTACGACCTCGATCGCCCCGTTCGCTTTCTCCGCTCTTCAGTCTTTCGTCGTCAAGGATTCTTGCCCGTTCAAGATGTCCTCGATTGAAATCCCAACCTTCGCGCCCCTGAACGTAATGCAGATGGCGAATGGGGGCGAGATTGAGGCGAAGGACCAAATGCTCTCCATGAAAGTTGATCTACGAGAGGTTGTCACTGCCGGACGCTTCCTTGGCAAGGACCCCGGTGGTCTCTTCGTCACCTACCTCAGCGGACAGAACGTCCCTCTCAGTGTTCCGGTCAAGAACGGACAGTGGACCGGTTCCAGCATCGAGTTCCAAGCCGACTTTCCCTTCGAGAAGAATAGTATGTGGGGATTGACCATCGCAGCCCTGACGTTCGAAGGCAACTTCAAGAATGCGGATGATGTTGCAAAGGCTACACTTGCGGGTCCAGGTCTGATCCAGGTCAACAAATGAGAAATGGGGTGGAGGGTGTTTGCGTTTTCGTTTTATTCGAGGCATACTATGGGAAAGCGATTTGTAGTAGATTTGGAAGATATCCCAAGCTTGGGAGTTTTTGGCGTTCTCAACAGCATAGACTAGCCTTCACTTCTCGCAAATAATTCTCGTCAACATATTGCGCGCTTCCCTCCCAAGCTCACAGTGACAGTGATGGAGAGACGGGCTATTGGCTCAATTGCGGACGTCTCAGAGTTGATCCGAACATTCAGGCCCTCTACCTACACGGCGGTTTGAACCGGCTAAGCGGGCACTCAATACAGCACCCGTAGAGCCAGCTGGGATTGGCTGTGCGGTGTTGGTGTCCATCTCCGTTGCCGACGTGTGTGTTCTCCGTTGTCCTTACTCACTATTACGAACAGATTCTTCGGGGTGCAATAACGCTACTGTGAAATGTGTTCGAAGAGATGAGATGATGAGCCCCTTTCCATCCACGGATGCCCCTTCCGACACATTTCGACTCAACAAAGGACCCGAATAGGAAATGCTTGGTCCTTCCCGGTTCGTCCGCTCGCGCCGCCGAATACGACAATTAGCTCATATGATTAAGTCGTCCGACCATTCTTCCTGCGCCTGCTTCTGCACATGCAATGTTGTCAGATTCTGCTCTCCTTCCTCAGCGCTTTTCCGAGTCGCCCAATGAATATCAAGTGGCATGTGGTCTAGAACCTTTCCGAGGGTATGTCAGATCCTGATAATCATCAACTTGGCGATCTCTTATCATGGCCACTAAGATCGACGGCTTGGCGCAACCGTCAGAAAAGACAACAAGAACGCGAAAGCGATTCCCTGCTCAGGAAACAGCACAGGTCCTCGTGCACGGAGTGGGCCTGTCACATACTTCGTCTCAGATGGTACCAAAACTTCGGATTCAAGGGTGTCTTTGATAGTTCGGACGTTTCTCAAAGCGCACTTGACGTAGCTATCAAACAGGATAGCCTTGCACAATTTCACAATCAAGGCCATCCTTCGCTTCTCCGAGGGATGTTCGGTTAGCCGTTTTCCCGAATGGGCCAAGCCAGGAACCGATAACCTAGCTTCCCCAGAAGCTAGATCTGTGGCGAAAAAGCTTGATTCTTTAATCGAAATGATGACTTCAGAACTTCGAAAGATGAACTTTATAATTTGACAGTCATTCACGTACTCCCGCGGATTCTTCCCCGTCCCCGCGCGGGATTGAGACTTATGATCCGGTAGTGGGAGCACGAGGATGAAGCCGACGGGAAATGACAAAATATCAGGCGATTTATAACCCTCGAGATGAGGGGAAGAGGCGAAATGATCGCCAAAACTTCCGAGTGGGTGTGGAATCTCATCATACCTCGGATCTCAGACGACGTCGGGAGCATGTGTCGAGACGAGTTAGTTTGCCGAGAAGGCACCTACCAACGGTTATCTCTCGAATCAGGGGCATGCCGAATCCGATTTGGGCAACTGAGGGGTCTTGGAAGGTTGTCAAGACGGCGCATCCCTCACGGAAGCTTCCTCGATGGTCGCTTCCAGCGAGATACGATTCGTGACCAGGGATTGAGTCATTTTCGGTCAGCGGTTTGGCGAGAAACGTTGGTCTGTGTCCAGTGCACTTGGCAGTTAGCTTATTAAGAACTCAATTCTGGCGTCAGGGTCTAGACCAGCACATCACTCCTTGTTGCAGGCAAGTCAGGGGTGAGACAACAAAGAGTGGTCCCTTTTGTCCCGACCTCCCACTGCTGGCCGAATCGTGAAAGTCAGTCTGGATCTTCAATGAAACCACACATTTCGACCAGGCAAGTTGAGGTATGTGCATGCAATATATGACTTCCACATCACTGGGGAATTGCAAATTGCAAGTCAAGCTCGTGTACCTCCATGATACTAACAACAGTATGGAAAGATCGTGCAGCTTAGCACTTGAGATTCTTCATCGTCACATGACCTCCTGCGTCTGCGCAATCACAGTATATTGCACTTTGAGGGTTGAAGAAATATGATGTCATAAGAGATAAAGACAGGAGAAGAATTGAATACACTCCTTAGTTGCCCTTGCAATCAATCGGTAGCCTTGTACTTAGACTTCAAGTCACCAGACCATCCACAATATTAATAACGGGCAATGCCTGTCCTCAGAACTACCCCTTACCGCCCGGGAGAATGACAATAAAAGCGATGATCGTAGAAATTTGACTTGACAGTCCATCTCTGTTTTGAAAATGAGAACTTCTTAGGTGTTCTCGCGGGGAGCAAAGCCTTCCCGATGGCGTTCTATCAGGGAAATTTGGAGCTCCTAAACCAATAGCAATAGAGAGACAAACTATTTAACCAAGGGAGTCATTCTCGAATCAGACACCTAAAAACGATGGAAAAGAACAAAAGCCTCGCAAGTCACAAAAAAAGTATAATCTCCTGTGCGAATTCTTGTGTATTGAGAACTCGATGTCACTTATTCGCAGACGTGCCTTCGTTACATGCACACTAACAAGCATCAATACCCAAATAGTAAAGATAATTCCTCAGGTGTTAAAAACTCTCAAAGCACAATCTGCTTTCCATACCTAGAAAGACGTCCAGAAATGAGTTCAGGTGGAGAGCCTATGTCAATTAAAATAGCTTTGGGGAGCCAACGAGCGTTCTTGGAGGTATGCTGTGAAATAGCTTTGAACCGACTGACTGTCCATGTGAAAACCTCCATTTGAGAAACAATCAAATGCCCTTGTGTGTCCCACTTGGTTCTCGCGACGCATACCGGTGCAAGTACCGGCCCGCGAAAACCCCCGGTTAGGCCGGCTCCGGGTTCCCCGACATCGTGCCGGGGTAATAACCTTAAATGGCCTACACGGCAGCGATCAGCCCTCAACCATGTTCAAGAACGGCCACGGGCCCGTCTTGGGATCCGCTGAAAGCTGGCTTGAAATATCGTAAGCTTGAGTTTCCCCGCGATATTACTTCTTGGCTTGATCGTGTTCGGCCTTGGTAGTCATGCCACTCTGATCGCAGAGCCTGACCGACTACCGCTCGAATGAACAGATCGTGAACTGCACCTTTGCGGGGTGCCCCTGAGTTCCCCGCGCTGGCAGCCCGGCAACAGCGCCGAATGCGACTCCAGCCACTGCATTCACCTCGACTTAAGCGCTCGGGTGGTGCTGCACCGAACTTCTTCAAGGCCGCCTAATCCACTTGTAGCAGGCGCACCGTCACTGTGATTGCATGACGGACGTCATGTGTGGTCTTGCAGATATCGCCAAGAAATCACCAACTCCTAGGTTGAAATGGTACAAATACATCATGAAGGACCGATGCTATTGTGCGGCGCGCTTTTGTTGGATGTCGCTGTGTGGCTCGGTCCTCTCGGAGTGAAGTTTCCTCACGGCTCAATTGAGTCAACATGCGTTCGTTCGGTTTTGCCCTCGCCACAGCCTTGTCTGTAGGCACCGCGAATGCTGCCCTTAGCATCGTCCCCGGAGCTACATGGACGGCTGTAAGTTTTCTATGGATGCGCTTGCAGATAGCACCAAAGTTGACCATTTGCAGACCAACACCGGAGAGCATGTTCAAGCCCACGGTAATGGAATCATGTAAGCTGATACTTCGCAATTCATTAACACCCTTACTTACACATTGTAGTGAGGAGAATGGCGTCTACTACATGATTGGCGAAGAAAAGACCGACGGATCGGCTTTCCAAGCCGTCAACTGCTACTCGTCCACGAACCTCGTTGAGTGGAGCTTTGAGGGACGACTCATCTCCCGCACCGAGGAAGCAGGTGACTTGGGACCCAACCGCATTATCGAGCGTCCTAAGGTCATTAAGAACGACAGCACGGGGAAGTACGTTTTGTATCTTCACATCGATTCTTCAGACTATAAGGATGCACGCGTGGGCGTCGGAATTGGCGACTCTGTGTGTGGGGAGTATGAGTATCTCCGGAGTTTCCGCCCCCTGGGCTTCCAGAGCCGCGACATCGGAGTTTACAAGGATGATGACGGCAAGGCTTATCTCCTGAGTGAGGATGTAAGAAAACTCCAATCTCCCCGAAGGAAGACGAAGTTGTACTGACATATGGGCAGCGCGAGTATGGAACCCGCATCATCAAGCTCACTGATGATTACCTTGACGTCGAAGAGGTTACTTTCGGTTGGGAGTACTTTGCTGAGTCACCGGCTCTGGTCAAGAGGAACGGAATCTACTACATCTTCGGATCTCATCTGACCGGCTGGAACCCCAACGATAATGTAAGCTGCTGAGCTGATAAAGAACACATGAGTGGTAGCTGACTCTCTCATTAGGTCTACAGCTATGCTGAGTCTCTTTCTGGTCCATGGTCCAACTGGACGGAGTTTGCACCCGTAGGATCCAACACATTCAGCAGCCAGGTCAGCTATGTCTTACCGTTGGGCAACGACAAGGCTGTTTATATGGGAGACCGATGGCACTCGACCAACTTGGCAGCAAGCACCTACATCTGGTTGCCCTTGAACTTCGACGGAACCACAGTCACTCTGGACTGGCATGATTCCTGGACTTTGGATGTCGCTGCTGGCACCTGGTCTGAGGCGAAGCCTACCATTGAGCTAGAGGGCGAAGCCGCCGAGTTGTCAAATGGCGCTCGTGTGGTCGACTGTTCGCAGTGCAGTGGCTCTTCAGCCGCTGGATATCTGGGCGGAGACGAGGATGGCACAGTTGTGTTCAACTTTGACTCGGCTGCCGCGGACCGCGTGACCCTCGTGGTCAAGCATAAGAACGGAGACACTAGCTCTCGACATGCTGCAGTCTCGGTGAACGGCGGCGCAGAGCGTGGCCTTCCTGGCTACAAATCAACACCCTGATAGAGCTGGCAGTAGCGTCGTTCATGCTGATCTGAAGGAGGGGGCGAACACGGTCACCTTCTCTAGGTCGGAGGGCTGGGGCCCCGACGTTGATCAATTGATTGTTCCTCAGTTGTGAGAGGGATAGTACCTTAGTACCCAGTCCGCCATGAATGAGAAGTTGCATGCTTTGAAATTGCCCTGCGCTTTGTGATACTATATGGATACCTCTTAGTCCGTGTGACCGTGTCTATTGCGGGCGCCATCGTCCCTTCTTTGGAGTAGCAGACGATTAGCGGACTTGCATATTAGCAGCTTAGTGTTTGTCGATCCACATAGGCTCTCTTGGACTTTATGAAAGTTGAATGAAAGGTACGTAATGGGGAGAAATCCTCAAACCTACTGAAGTGGTGGCCAATGCGATGGGGTTTTCCAGCAGCGGGAACGTGAACGTCAACATCGACATGTGGTTTTAGACTACCTCAGCAATACTTCCCCCTGAGTGACTTCACTGATTGTGCTTACCTTCCGCGCCTACATTTTACATTCTACTACTCTTCCTACCATACTTAACAATGATCATCACAGTGTCTCTGTCGGGAATATGACCAAAGTCGGGAAGTAGAGAAGCATCACAGCTTGCTTCTGGGGGGCTTCGGCCAAGGCTCGACTTGGCATCATCCCATGTCGCCAACGAGATCCTGAGGTGCATCCGCGGAAGATGCCTTGCATTACGCATTAGTTCTGTAGGTAACAATACGCAACTGGAAATTCCCTGCAGGCGTCCCGACCCGTTTCGTATGAACCAGTCCTATGGCGTCCCTTCATTCCCTTGAATATGAGTCCCAATTCAATGGCATAGGCTCATTCTCCTGACAGGAGTTAGTGTTCTCCTCAAACTTCCACTGCCGTTATTGATGGAGCCTACGGCGTGATGGGCTCAAAGCCACCCAGCCAACTTTCTAGCACAGCCTGCCTTGCTCGAGACATACACTCCTGTTATTGCCTCTCACGTAGAGGAAGTTGCATCTTTTCCGAGCGCTCTGATCATTTTTCGGCAG
The DNA here is from genome assembly GCA_018853505.1 of Colletotrichum camelliae. Classification (NCBI taxonomy): domain Eukaryota; kingdom Fungi; phylum Ascomycota; class Sordariomycetes; order Glomerellales; family Glomerellaceae; genus Colletotrichum; species Colletotrichum camelliae. The sequence goes on along the minus strand of JAELVL010000008.1, from coordinate 1,317,960 downwards.
GTGTCCGTAAACACCCTTGTGATACATCGTCGAGCTCCGCCTTTTGAATGCTAGGTCGTGGGTGGGTCTTTAATTGGAAATAATGGAGGGACACCGCTCCGGAACCTCAGTGCCGGGGACTTACCGTGAAGCTTATCTCCGCGGCCTAACATCCCGAGCCTATGTCCCCGATCTAACTGCAACGACCTTTCTCACTCTTCACTTAACACACGCGTTACCTTGAATCACATTAAGAAACGCTTGCGTACTGCTATGGACTGTGGCATGTTGGTGTGATTCCAAGCCTCTCTGTTTGCCTCTCGTGATTGTAGGCCTGACATACTACCTCGTCATCCCCACTTCAACGACACAGTCACTCGACTACTAGACGCACGATCTCCTCCGCTTGTTTTATCGAAGTTATTCGTTTGCAGGAGAAACAGAGGTCAGGAATGACATAGATGGCTATTCGCAAGCAGGCGATTCATCAACACGACATAGTGTCGAGCCTTACCTCGTAACGTACCGCTAGTATTCGATACTCACGAGTTCATGTGATTCATTCGAAGCTTGCGGTATTATTTCGAATTACCTACGATCGACACCGAATTCCCTAATTACAAGACAGCTCGCTTGTGTAAGAACCCCAGCCAGTGGGCATATTCCCCAGTGCGCCATTGCCGGGTCCCACCTGCCGTGCTACCGTCCCGGTTGGCGCCGCAGCGGAAGTCAGGGGCTGAAGGATAACGTCCCGCACCCACTTTCCGGACACCCCCTCATTCCGGACACCTAAAAATGCCTCAATAAAATCTTTCTCTTACAACTTTGATCCTGAATAGCTTCACCACCTTAACCTCACTTATTTCCATCTTTATCTAACATCTTCTTCTAGACCATATGAGTCAATATACAGAGTATGAGATTAATCAGGCTCTTAATGCGATCTCTAATGGGCTTAGCGTGCGAAAAGCTGCATCGCAGTATGGGGTCCCAAAGTCTACTCTTTATGATCGCATCCAAGGCACCCAATCAAGAGATACTGCCTTCTCAGATCTACAGAGGATCTCTCCAACCCAGGAAAGCCATTTGGCTGAATGGATTCGAATCCAAGCTGCCCTAGGCCTACCACCAACCCATCAACAACTCAAGGAATTCGCTGAGCGTATCCTACAGATCCATAGAGACTCCCAGCCTCTTGGAAAGAACTGGGTGCAGTCTTTTCTTAAGAGGAACCCATCTATAAGGGTCCAGAGAAGCAGAGCAATTAATTCCCAGCACATCAATGGAGCCTCAACTAATATCATCAGGCAATAGTTCAAGCACCTCGCCATACCTGAGATCATGGCTATCAAGGCCTCTAATCGATACAATATAGACGAGACTGGTATTCTAGAAGGCAGAGGATCAAATGGGCTTGTTCTTAGATCATCAGAAACTCGTTCTATCCGCAAGAAACAGCCTGAATCGCATGCTTAGACATCTCTAATCGAGTGTATCTCTGCAACTAGCAAGGCACTACCTCCACTTGTTATATACAAGGGCAAGAATATCCAGCAGCAGTAGTTCCCTCTGGATCTGACGCCATATGAATTCTGGAAGTTCACAGCTACAGAAAACGGGTGGACTTCAGACTCTACAGCTGTTAAGTGGTTAACAGAGGTCTTCATCCCTTCAACCCAGCCAGAGGACCCCTCAGAGGTCAGATTATTGATCTTGGATGGTCATGGAAGCCATGAGACTACTGCTTTTATGTATACATGCTTCAGAAACAAGATACACTTGCTGTTCTTGCCACCACACACGTCACATGTCCTTCAGCCACTTGATCAGTCGGTTTTTGGGCCCCTCAAGGCAGCATACAAGAAGGAGCTTGGATTACTAGCTGAATGGGATGCTGGTACAGTTGTGGGCAAGAGAAACTTTATTATATGCTACAGCAAGGCACGCAAGGCAGCCCTAACAAGCAAGAACATCATCAGTGGCTGGAAATGGACTGGTTTGTGGCCTGTCAGTATGGCCAGACCCCTCATGAGCCCTCTGCTGCTTGAGAACATATCAACCCCTACCAAACCAGCTGTTCAGGTCTGCAAAGGGCTCTCTGATGGTAAAGCAAGCGAAAAATGGGCGGCAGATACATCAGCAGTCCCTTGGTCAACCCCCAAGAAGAGGGATGAGCTTCAGGATCAGTTCAGCCTATTCAGCAAGCTGGATAATGATGAGCATACGCAACGCCTGCTTTTTCGGAAGGTTCAGAAGGGCTTTGATGAAAAGTCATACCAACTGGCAGTAGCCCAGCGAAAAATTGAGGCACTACAAGCAGAGGTTGATGCTAGTAGGGCTAGGAAGCGTAAGAAGGTCAAAATGAGCCCAAATTCGAAGTTTGCCGACATTGAGGCTATTCGGAGGGCTCAAATCGAGGCGGGAGAACTTGAAAATAGTACAGATGGATCCAGCGAGTCTGAAAACCCTAGTGATAGCGAAAGTTGTATTGTAGTTGCATCAGAATAGCAGAAGTCACAGGTTTAAGTTACTGCGTTGATATATGGGGGCATAATTTTTGGGTGTCCGGAATGGGGGGGTGTCCGGAAAGTGGGTGCGGGACGTTACATGACACGCGTCGCGATCTGCCGGCCAAGGCAGAAAAGGCGAAAATTTAGACTTATTGCTTGAAATAAAGTCTGCTTTTGCTGGGCGATTCTCGGTTTCGGTTTCCGGGGTTTGAAAACACGGAATTTAAACAAAAACGACTGGAGCAACAGTTGCCAGCGTGAACGGCACAGGTGAATGTGAAGCTTAACTTAGGTTAGTCCACTGTGCAAGATGATCTCTAAGCCGTCAGATATGGCGATCGGTACGCTTGATCATACACGTTTATTGCACTTTATACGGCATGAGCACAAAGGATCGAAGACAATTCTCATACTATGTACATTGAAGGGGATAGAAACAGCGCCCGACTTCTCCATCTTTGACCGAGTTACCCAAAATCTGTAGCGCGAATGGCTCCAAGGCCTCTAGTTGACATACTCAGCGCAGATAACATCACCCCTCATATCCATGACATCCGCAATGGTGACGTTAGGAACCAGGTTCTGGATGAAGAGGATGTGTTCGAGCGTTGTGACATTGCCATTATCACCATTGTAGTCAGTGAGCTCACTGCCGGGGGCAGAAAGGCCAGCCATGTCTAGAATCGACTGATCGGGAATATTCTGGCCACTGATGTCGGTCAAACACGCGGTCAAGTTGACCTCCTGCCACTGCCACCACACGCGGTCCAAGTAAGCGTGGTGGAGGTAGAAGAGCGGGTCTCCGTTGCTCTCGATAGGGTCGCTCATCTGTTGAGCGCAAAGCAACGCGTCAGCAACTTTACCCGAAGTCTTATTTCGACGGCACCTGAACAAGGGTGCAGGGTTGGTCTTACCAGTCCACCAACCGCGCCGTGTCCGGCACCGTGAGGAGAGCCATTATAGCATTGCCATGCCTCATCGTACGATGTTTTGTTGAAACATTCAACTAGGTTGTCGCTGTTGGCTGTGTCCAGGTCGTCCTGGTTGAGCTTTCGTTGAAGGCAGTAGGTATTGTTGCTGCCGGCGGTTTTCATGTGCAGGGTGAGGTTCGCGAAGGGTCCATCGGCTATGCAGCCGTCATCTGAGTTACAATTAGAGCCAATCAAGGTTTAACAGTGCACTCAGCCGAATCTTACCTCCTCCACCATCGCCGCCAAATCCGTATACAGGGTCGAAAATGGACGACTGGTTGAGCGGGGCGGCCTCCAGATCAGTAAGCTCATCCCAGTATGGGTCGGCACCGGTGTAGTTGCACTCGCTTTGCAACAGTATCTCATGAGCACGGACGAAATACCGATGCCAGGGCAGGAAATGGCCCTCGTAATGGATATAGTTGCCCTGATAGATGTGGGTGTAGTGCAGTTCGTCCCAAAGGTTTTGGGCCCCTGCAACTCCCGCACGTGGGGGGCGATTCATGAGACAGAGCTCCGCCTCGACGTAAGCTGACAAACAATTTGTCAATGGCTGGTCATGAACAGAGTCCGTCCAGTAGACTTACAGGTCTTCTCATCGTTGGTGAGAGCGTTCCTTCAGAAGGTTTCAGCATGACCCGGGTTCTGTAGAAGGTCAATGAGACACTCACCATGACTTTCTTTGGTTCTGGGTACAAGTCCCGTTGCGTTTTGTCAGGGGCCCAGCTGCAGCCGACGAGACTGCAAGGAGACCAAAGATAGCGGATTGGGCCAGGAAAATCTTCATGGCTTTCGACAACGCGTGCGGAGATAAGAGAATGAGCGATTGACAGTGGTTCATTGTGCAGAATTCACAGTAGTAGAGGGTAACGATCGGATAATGATTGCAAAGCTTGGGACGATGAAGACCTTGTAAACTACTATATAGCAACTTTTCTTCCACGAGGACTTACCCCTTTTCCATGACAGAACTTTTCAATATGCCAGCTTGTGACAGGCAAGGGTTGAATGAAAGCAGTTGTCAAGAGTGACAACGTTACGGCGAGCCTCACCGGAACGTCATGGAGCTCCCTACTGTAAAGACAACTTACGCAACCTCGCCAGGGAATCGGTGTTCCACAAGGCTAACTTTCTCAGCTTACAGTAGCCTTAGAGAATGGATCAATGCGGCTTTCAGTTGAGCGTACGAATATGAACAACATGTTGGTCGGAAAATTTGCCAGTGTCGGAAAACTTACCCATTCGGCTAAAGCGGCTACACTTACTTCTCTCAGCACTGCTTGTTGGTTCTTTTCACAACAAATATCTGCAAAAGAGTATTCTAGTCCGTTAGTAGGGAGCTCACAAAAATAATGCAGGCAAAAAGGGTGTGCCAAGGGGCTGCCAGGGGAACTCGGCAGACGTGCAGTAAGGGCAGTTCGCAGCCAGCAATGTGGACACCCAAGGAGCAAGGATCAATGCTCGTAGCAAAGTGGTCGCCATGACGGTCATCTCGAGGCTCATTGGACGATCACATCTCCCAGGGGTGCTCATAGCCAAGAAGGTCCCTCCGCACTTGACAAGGCTATTCATAATCTGCCACTACAACTTAGTCATTGAATCTCCTGAGAACTAACGCGCGTTCTATATCCATACGAATGCAGGAAATCTTTGCTCCTACACAGACCGCCCTATATGGAATACCTCTCCATAGTTACCTAACTGGTGCCTCTAGTTCACCGTGCTACCTTCAGGTCACAGTTCCACTGGCGGGGATGAGAGTCAGGAGAAAAGTGATTTGAACATCACAAGTCCTCGAGATATGCATAATCAGCTCTATTTACGGACGCAACACAATGTTTGCGGGGAGGGGACAGTGACTATCGGCCCATATTCTTTACGACGTCAATTACCTAGGCATGGTCAGGGTGTACAGCCCGATGGCTGAGTGAAGTCATAGTAACGGGAATAAGTTTCCTGTTGAAGCTGAGTGAGCATGGAGTACGCAATCTGTTTCATGCCGCGAATCTCTCGCTGCGGTATCACATAGTATCGTGATACTGGCGGCAAAGCGATGTCTTGATGGAGTACGTCAACTATTGTCAGGAGGCTCCGGTCAACTGCATAGTCACATCGATGGTGATGCAATGCGCGGTCTCGCCTTTGCCGATATGGCGCGTCTGTGAGGGACAGTATACGTAGGCTCAACTATTTCCGGACTGCCCGAAGCTGTGGAGGCATTCAGAATGGATCATGGGAGATCAGCCACTTGAAGGGTTGTCACATTACTCGAGGCTGTGATGTGAATCTTCTTGGGGATGTACAGGTATAAAAACACGTAAAACAGACATTTGATCGAAATTCTGTTCAGCACCATCATCGCATCATCATTACCATCACTCGTTCTCAACCACAACACCAGCCTTTGAGTCAATCGTTTAGCACTCCTCAACATGAAGTTCATCGTTGCCTTTTCATCTCTGCTGGCTCTTGCCAACAGTCTGGCCATCAAACGCCAGTCTTGCTCCAACCCGGCCACTCGTGTTGAATGGCGTGCTCTTTCCGACGACCAGAAGTCCTCCTACATTGAGGCTGTCAAGTGTCTCAAAGACACCCCGTCCCGTCTGTCCTCGGACTCGGACTCAGCCAGTCTGTACGATGACTTTGCAAACGTTCATAGACAATTGGACTCTGAGAGTGAGTTGCGGACTTTGTGTATGAGAATAGGCGCTAATAGTCTGAGCAGTCCACTTTGTTTCTGGGTTCCTTCCCTGGCACAGATGGTTCCTTTGGCTCTAACGTCCCACACCCACTTCTCGGCACCCCCCACTTCTCGGCACCCCCAATTTCGATGCCCTCACATTGATACACATCAACTTCAACCAATATTTATATGTATTATGATGCCACGACGATGCAACTTTCGCTGTCACTAGGGTTTTCAGACTCGCTAGACTCATCTGTGCTACTTTCAAGTTTGCCCGCCTCGATTTGAGCCCTCTGAATAGCCTTAATATCGGCAAACTTTGAATTTGGGCTTATTTTGACCTTCTTCTGTTTCCTGGCCCTACTGGCATTAACCTCTGCCTGTAGTGCCTTAATCTTTTGCTGGGCTACTGCTAACTGGTATGCCTTCTTATTAAAGCCCTTCTGAACCTTCCGAAAAAGCAGGTGCTGCATATACTTATTGTTATCTAGCTTGCTGAACAGGCTGAACTGATCCTGAAGCTCATCCCTCTTCTTGGGGGTCGACTAAGGGACTGCTGATATATCTGCTGCTTATTTTTTGCTTGCCTTGTTATTAGAGAGCTTTTTATAGACCTGACCAGCTGGTTTGGCAGGGGTTGATGTGTTCTTAAGCAGCAGAGGGCTTATAAGTGGTCTAGCTATATTAACAGGCTATAAACTAGTCTATTTCCAGCTACTGATGATGTTCTTGCTTGTCAGGGCTGTCTTATGCGCCTTGCTATAGTATATAACGAAGTTTCTCTTGCCTATAACTGTACCAGCATCCTATTCAGCTAGTAATCCAAGCTCCTTCTTGTATGCTGCCTTGAGGGGCCTAAAAACTGACTGATCAAGTGGCTGAAGGATGTGTGATATGTGTGCTAGTAAGAATAGTAAGTGTATCTTGTTCCTGAAGTATATATATATAAAAGCAGTAGTCTTATAGCTTTTATAACTATCTAAGATTAATAATCTGACCTCTGAAGGGTCTCCTGGCTGGGTTGAAAGAATAAAGACTTCTGTTAACTATTTGACAGCTGTAGAGTCTGAAGTCTACTTATTCTCTGTAGCTGTGAACTTCTAGGATTTATATAGCGTCAGATCTAGAGGGAACTACTGCTGCTGGACACTCTTGCCTTTATATATAATAAGTGGAGGCAGTGTCTTGCTAGTTGCAGAGATACACTCGATCAGAGATGTCTAAGCATATAATCCAGGCTGTTTCTTGCGGATAGAACAAGTTTCTGATGATCTAAGGATAAGCCTATTTAATCCTCTGCCTTCTAGAATACTAGTCTTATCTATATTATATTAATTAGAGGCTTTAATGGCTATGATCTCAGGTATAGCAAGGTGCTTAAACTATTGCCTGATTATATTAGTTAAAGCTCTATTAATATGCTGGGAATCAATTGCTCTGCTTCTTTAGACCTTTATAGATAGGTTTCTCTTGATAAAAGACTGTACCCAGTTCTTTCCAAGAGGCTAGGAGTCTCTATAGATCTGTAGGATGCGTTCAGCAAAATCCTTGAGTTGCTGATAGGTTGGAGGAAGGCCTAGGGTAGCCTGGATTTGAACCTATTCAGCTAGATAACTTTCCTGGGTTGGAGAAAGCCTTTGCAGATCAGAAAACGCTATATCTCGCGTCTGCACCCCCTTCATTCGACATTGTAGTGTTGATCGCGGCATACTATGCTTAAATGCAGCTTTTTTGATAGATTGACCGTTTGCGATCGCTTCAAGGGCATTGGTAATGTTATTTTCGGTATATGATGGCATTGAGGCCTTATTATGCGTTATACAAAGTATGGTGAGAATTGAATAAAGATTGATGAAAATATTAAAGATTGAAGTTGAGGGGTATTCATGGCGGTGAGCGATTTTTGGGGTGCCGAGAAGTGGGGGGTGCCGAGAAGTGGGTGTGGGACGTTACGAGCAAGCTCTGCAAAACGACTGCAACTACGACAGCACCGTTCCATACTGGGACTGGACTCTGGACTACGCCGACGGCGCTTCCTCCCCCGTCTTCGATGCCGATACCGGATTCGGTGGTGATGGAAACGAGTCGACCCTATGCATCACATCTGGACCGTTCGTGGACTTCAATGTCTCGACCCCTGACAACCATTGCCTCCAACGCGAGTTCGACATGTCCCTACTTGAACAGTACAACTCCCCGTTTGAAGTCAACGCCACTCTCGAATATTCTTCGTACTCTGCCTTCCGCCCAGGTATTGAGAACGGGCCCCACAGAGGCGGACATGCTGCCATCGCTGGAGATATGAGCTACAACTATTCCCCCAATGGTGAGTAAAACCTCATCGACTACTTCAAGAAGATTGATGTTAATCTGAAAATATCAAGATCCCGTTTTCTTCCTGCACCACGGCGCCATTGACCGAGTTTGGTGGGAGTGGCAGTCTGCCAACAGCAGCAGGCTCACCGAGTACAGTGGAAACAGATATCAGAACAGCTCCACTGTTGAAGGTGTTCTCTCGGATGTCTTGCCGATGGTTGATGGTTGGGTTGACTCTGTTCCCACAGTTGAAAATGTCATGTGGGTTCAGAACGACATCTTCTGCTACACCTACTAGACAATCGGTCATGGCTGTCTCCGACACTCAATGCCCAATTTCACAGTTCGGCACGTCAACATCCGGTTAAAGGTCACTCAGTCCGACAGAGAGATCCGATGAATTTCTACTCGTTTCAACACCAACTGTTGTTCCACTGAGTCACTCGGCAACTGTTCTTCATGTCATCACACTCGTTTATAAATAACAAGAGTCCTTCTTTTCACGTTGTAAATAGTAACTCAGCCATAGCAATGAAAGTTTTGATGCTTCCTTTCATCTAAATCAAGACGAGCTTTTCTGGACCTTCCGCCTTGATGTCGATAACTGTCTGATGGGAAGTCAAAAACGAGATTGTCAGCCTCTGCCGTTTTCATCTTTAGTGTATTGGGGCTTGTCATTTCCGTTTGCGTCGTCCACCCTGCCAATCCCGCTTACGTACCACATTTCCGTGCGGTTACGTTCGAGCTTCACGCCACATCCACAGAGGAAGCACGAGCAGGGTCGCAATTTTGGATCGTAGGAATTAACAGTTCAGCCGCATTGCGCGATAGCAAGCTTAACATTTCTTTTTCCAAATCCGGAACATCATTGGTCTCTGTCCGAGACCCGGGGGTCAAGCCCCGCTGATAGTGTGTGGAGAAAGTCACGTTAATCACTACCCCGCCCAAATCTGCCCGGTGCGAACCTCATTTCATACCTCCAGCAGTCTGTTTCGTGGTCAAGCGTCGCTGTGGCCGCGAGAGAGTCCTGACAATATCACACGATGCCTCCAGTTGGACTGAAGAGTGTCTACCAGCAGTATAAAAGAGACACCAACATTGTCGCGTCATGGCTGGCAACAACCGCAAAAACATGTGGGTATCCTGCGGACCTGCTCTCTGAGGTCGCCGCTGGGGACGATGCCTCAGCCTCCGCCCAGACCAGCTCAACCAGCCAGTCGAAGAGCAAGGCGGCAAGCATTCCAAGGGCAAGAAGAAGCCGAAGAAGTCCGGAAAAGCCGCCGGCAGTGGTGAACAAAGTGGCCCGAAGAAATACACCGTTGCCGTTGCGGAGTACATTCCGCTGGCCCAATTCATATCCACATCGAAGAATGAGAAGGCTAAGGTGCCTGGAGTGTTCGCAATTGCCATCAACAGAGTCATCAGATTGCGGAAGGAGTTCAGTTCGAAGCTGGCTGGTATCAAGAATAAACGAAACCCGGAGTCCGACATGAGCCACAATTATTTTATCGGCATTCTCGAGCAGGTCCGCGACGTTCTTCGACCGCTCATGACCCCCGAGGCCAAGTCTGTTGAGACAAATCTTTCCAACAAATTCGAAGGGTTGTCTGTCGATGAGCCCTCTCAAGACTTCCTTGACGCTCCCGACATTGAAAAGCCAAAGGTTGTCTACGAGGCAGAAGATACTATTTCTGACACGGACGCCTTGTTCATCTTGGACCTCCTATGGAAGGATCTGATCGAAGTTCGGAACGCCATTAAAGCCATGTGGATGAACTATACCGATGGGTCCGGTGCGGACTTGACGGCTGTGGCCATTGCTTCCAACACCGGGTTCGACTTGGCACGTCATATGATTGACGACGTTTTTCCAGTGCTCGAGTCGCAGAAGAATGGTTTCTACGGCGCGCTGAAGAACAAACATTACATGCTTTGCGATCTGATCGTATCCTGGTCTCTGACGCCTGGAAACACCGACGCACCAGAGCTCGGTCCTAGGATTGACGACAGCATGGACGACTTGTTCTACATCGGCGGCAGGGAGAGCTTCTTGAACACCCTCAGCATCCTCAGCGAGATACTACCGGGATTGGCATCTAATAAGAAACCCATTGAGCCTGTTGACCTCGGCAATATGAAGGAGGTCATGGCTCGGAAGGGGGTCCCGAAGTTCGACCGCGACCGTGACATTCTCAAGCACGTGTTTGAGGATCTTGCCTTCATTGATGATCATGTCGGAAAGAGGGACCCTTCCGGGTCGAAAGAATGGCCTCATGTCATCGAAGACAACCTATTGCGCGGACTGAGAGAAGCTCGACAAACTGGGAAGATACCCTTCTACCTGACCTTTGCGTCACAGGTGCTGCTTGATATTCACCACTATCTTGGAAAAAAGATCTCCAAGCCAAAAGACGAGATGCTGGATATCATGCAGAAGCTGTGCGATCAGTTCAGCGAGTATTACCGGATACTAACCCATCTGGACGTGGTCGACGATTTCAACGAGTATGATCATGAGATGAGAGAAGTGGCCACAGGCTGTCTCGAACTACAAGAGGATCCCATCTATAAGGCCAAACTGGCCTTGCAGAAGAAGAAAAAGCTTGAAAGCGCGGCTAAACCAGAGAGACATGGCTTCTGGAAGAGGCACCCCATTGCATGCGGCCTGCTCCTGTATTCATACCGGTTCACGATGTACCGCACAGGCATTCATTCCGCGAACGTCTCGCGATCAATCCTCTGCGCTATGCATTTGTATAACGCCGTGCAGGCCGAAGGGCAACTCCAGCAGCCTTAGCCTGATCTAGAAGCAGCAATGGCTCTGCTCGGACCATCTGAGTTCTTCATTGGGGGTAAAGTCCCAAGAGAGATGAAAGAGTATGCCAAGAGTCTCATGATGCAGCTCGGCATGTCGGCCACAAGCTTCATGGACCCTTCCAAGAGACGAGGCAACACCAGGAGTAAGGTGTTTCAAGATGTCTACCACCGATTAATTCAACTAAACACCCCGACATGGATGGCGTTCTATGACAGATACGTCACCGACTTCGGACGAACGGGACCGGGTGCTTGGAGACTGGAGGACGTCTATGAGATTATTCCCGAGCTCTTCCACTTCCCTATGGAC